>CM061029.1:52013912-53393912 GCA_030763125.1 Hippophae gyantsensis
TTTTCCAAAACCCGAAATCTGTGCCATCGAATTTCTCGAGTTTCACCCTTCCTTCATCTGCGGCCATTGCTCCCACTCAAATCTAACTTTCTCCGGATCGTTTCTGACTATTTCTGCAAACCACCGTGTATTAGAACACCTCCGTCAACGAACAAATATCGTCAACAAAATTTCACTATTCACGTGAATAGTAACCTTGCAAGAAATTGACAGAAATCACCACCAAAAGCTCTGATACCAGTTGTTGGGAAATAACGCAAATTCCCGATAAGCCAAACTTATGAGAAAGCAAGAATAGAAAATAACACACAAATTTGATAACGGAGTTCGGCCAATCTTTCTTACGTCTCCGGACCTGCTGCAGATCTTTTTACTGAAAGAGGAGAAATTACACAAGGTGTTTACAACACTCAAAACTCACAACCAATTACACCCAAGAAAATTACTCTCAATTTTCTCTCACAAAAGCTTTGCTCTCTAAGCTTTTCTCTCAATTGGAACGAACACTTTGGATGGTTAATTCATTACAATTACACATCTATTTATAGGAAAATTCACTCCTTGAATTACTCCTTAAATTAATGGTTCCTTGAATTGCTCCTTGAATTAAGCTCCATGTTTTACTCCATGTTTTGCTCCTTAATTTGCTCCTTAAATTAAGGAGCTTTATAACAACAATCTCCAACACCTTTCTCACTGGTGTTCTTCGAACTCATTCATGGCTCTTTTCTTCATTTCTACTCTTCGTTTCTAGCTTTTCTTTAGGTGCTTTACACAGCTGCAATTCTATTCTATAATTTTTTTTAACCTTAATTGAAAATTTCATACTTCTTAATGAAAACATCAAGAGATGACAGTTTCTTAGTGAGTATGATTCCTAACGTCGTAAAATATCAAGTAGAAAAATGTTATATCTCAATTTAGAAATCGAAATACTTTATGAAATATCATATTAAAATGTACTGCTATTATTCTCCATATCTCAAACCATCTCAAAATTATCTTCCTTCTTTTTCAAAATACCACATTACACTATCATGACTTAACACGTATATAATCAACTTCATTTATACAGGTATAATTTAATTAAATAGGTGGACCAAATCCTAATAGTACTTGTTTGGTATTATTCATGTAATAGGTACGCGATCCTAACAACCAAGATACATCGCCCTTGGTAAGGGTAGCTCCTGCATAGTCGCTAGCGTATAACGACTTGATAAATCTAAAGATAAAGACATGTGAGTCAAGACCTGGCCTAAGTAAACGGCATAGTATATCATTCTAACGACTTGGATCACCTCTGAATATAAGACCCCAGGTAACATGTATACGAAAACCTGTTAATGTAACGTCTATGACGACTTGATCTTATATAAATTAATTATATTTTAGTAACTCGTACATGAGTACCAACCTATATAACCTCAACACTTATGCAATATGTGCTATATCTACATCCTTAGGGAGAAGAATAGAAGATCACGTCATTATGAACATTTCATATTTCTTTCTAAAAATTATTAAAATCCATAACACGTTAAATTCTCTTCAAATAGTACAAATTAATAATCACTCAACATGTTAGAGTTAAAAGATAACAATTGAATTTTATCCACAATTTTGTGATACTTTTGAACTATATTATTTTTGAGGAAAAAAAATCAAATATGATCCCTTCCTACTTATTTTTTATCCAAAGTGATAAAAATGTTCTTAATTTTTCATTTTTATTGAAATTATATTTTAATTTTGATTAAACATTTGTTCAATTTGATCGATCAAAATTAAATAGTTGTCTAACTAGTCAAAGTGGTCAGTCAATGATCTCACTCATAGAAGTCAAGGTGGACACATATTTAACTGAAGTGGACATTTGTCAAACTGGTCTGAATTCGATCAGTCAATGACCCTATTCACCATAATCGAGTTAGAAATACATCCAACTAAATTGGATTGTTGTCTAACTAATTAGATTTTAATCGGATGATGACCTCACCCATCAGAGATGAATTGAACACATGTTTCCAAAAAATGATTCACTGTGCATATGAGATGGAGGAACGAGGGTTCAAGTCTCTAGTTTTTAATTTGATATATATACAACACTGTTGTATCTAGTTAAATATATGTCAAATTGAGTATTCATTAAAGATATAATTAAAAATTGTAAGTTGAGAATCCGATATGGAATAAAAATATTAATAGAAGGTCATATGAGCATATTTCTCTGTATTCGTATTGCCCACAAATTTACAGCAAAAATTAACCCAAAAACATTGGGGAAAAAAACCAAAAACTTAGAACAATTCAATGGAAGATGTGGAACATTATTTTTATATTAAATAATTTTGTGAGCTCTATGCACTTAATCCGATCGTTTAAAATACAATTGTAATAAAGCAGAACCTGTTAACATATTCTGCATGTTACAAATAAAAGCATGATTGTGGATGCTTAAATAAGACAAGAAATTAAGCTTTTAAGTGAAGATGAAGATAACGTTTTAAATTTCTGTAAGACTAGGTTTCAATTAACCACATCCCATGTATCCTCGTTACACTATAATATGATTGTACCACGAGAACCCTCCGCTACTCAACACCTGTTTTCTAACTGTTGCACACATTTCTGTTTTTTGTTTTTACCAGGATGGTTATCTTCTCTTAATATTACATAGAATTGTGTTTTTGTAGTATACTAGTGGAGAACAATCAACGGGATAGGGGAGAAATGTTAAATGGGATGAATGTTTTATTAATTTATGGTACAATTTATAGATTTTATGAACCTATTCTATCTTATCTCATTTTTTTTTTTTTTTTGTGAATTGGGATGTTAATTAAATGATATTATAATAGGATATTTTATTTGTTCCAAATAAACTTAAATGATGAATAAAATTTATAAAAAAAAAAGACATTTAAAAAAACTATGAACCCATTAAGTATAACTTTAAATGGATAAAATGTGATGGAACTAGATTTAAATTATATGGGACAAGTTTAATAGATAAAATCATTAAGAACATTAAATGTAACATAGGATTAAGATAAGATATGACATCTCTAGGCTAAGGCTAAAAAGTCTATTGAGTTTTAAACAATTTAATCTCATAATTTTCAACTACATAACTTCTGGTAACTTTATAAAATTATACACTTTAGTCGCAAAAAATAATACAAATGCATAAAATTAAAGTACTCTAATTGAAAGATATGAAAGTAAACTGCTTCTTTACCTAAGGCTACCTATGACTGGTATCGCCAGTGCCATTCTCCCTATGTTAACTCCTATTCCCATTACAAAGAAAAAGAATCAAAGCGGATAAGACTACTATTAGAAAGATTACCTTTTTTTAGCCAAAAAAAAAAAGAAGTTATATCCTAACACACCTAAGCAAATGTATGGCTTTGATATGGGGCTGGAACCAAATAAGTTTCACAAGGTTTGGCAGAACTAACCTGTACATTCTATCCCTACGTTTCCAGTTGAGGCTGGAGTCGAACACAGAGCACCAAAATAAAGCTCCCCAGAAGAAACCACTTCCAGTTTCAAACTCCTATCAGGTGTTTCAATCATAATGCACATTTATGCACGACTAAATCAAAATTAACATTACATGTTTTTTTAGCCCCTTCTTTCTAAAGAGAGCAAATTAAAAAAGTCAAAACATTTAAAGGTTGACATAACTGCACATTTTCTTGCACTTCCCATGCTGTCACCATTGGAGAGCATATCAACATTATGACAGCATCTGGAGACCTGTAGAGATGCACTACGCTAACTTTATGTTGACACCTTTCATATTGCCTGCACTTCATCAACCCATAACAGATTCAGAGTTCGATTGACCATCACTCCCATGAGCACTGAATAAAGAAATTGGCATGGAGTGCTGGGAAAAATCTGACAAAAGCTTCCGCTGATGCTCGTTAGTATGAGGAAGACTAGCACATAGAAGCTCCACAGGCATTTCATGATGTACTGCATTAGCTGCTTCCGAATCAATGATTTCTGTTTTTTGTTGAGTCTCTGTATATATTGATTGCACGGCGGTTTCATATTTACTCAAGCAGTAATTGGTCAGTAGGCCAAAGAATTCATCAAATGAAGCTTGCCAGAGGGCACGATTGGGCATACTACAGTTTCCAGCACCATGTGGGTCATTTAGTAGTTCAGTTGCCCTTTCAAGAACAGTCTTTAAAATAACAGTAGCCCCATCTCCAGCAGGACTACCAAGAGGGCGAAGTGGTGGCTGCTCTGATGAACAAACTACTGCAACAAGACAAGCACTCAATGCATGGGGATCCATACCCTTCACACATGCAGATACTGTCTTTGCAAGATTAGTAATTGTCTCAGCTGCTGCTAGGTCAGATGGCAGGCAACCAAACAAGAACTTCAAATGGCGGAATATGGCCATACAAACAATTCGGGCAACCTCACTACCAGGGAAAAGAAGCTGAACAAACCTACTAAGGAGCTTTCGGCCCTTGGGAAGAGATACCAACCTTAGGAAGACAATGTCATCCTTTGGATCTAGCCCAACTCCATGGCTGCTCTTGCCAAGTGGATCAACCAGCTGAATGGATGCTGCCAAGCCTTCTAACAGCATTTTCCGCTTTCGCCTTAGCTGAACCCCACCATCTGGTGGCTTCCCAAATTGTAAGGATCTATCAATATCATCAATATCAAGAAGAAGACAGAGACCATCCTCAATGGTAACTCTAGCAGCAAGCATTGGTTCCTGCTCCAAAGGCCTCTCAGAAACCTGCTCAGCACTACCATCACCAGAACCAGAGGATGGAGGATCAACTTCGAGAAGGGGACGAGGCCTACGGATGGAAGAGAGGGGGAGTCTCCCAAGGGCATCACCAGAAAGATGAGAATGATGTTCTGCACTATTACGTGATCGTGAAGGCAGCTCCCTAAAGTGAGACGGGCAGAAGGGGTGCTCCAACCTTGATCCAGATACCTTTTTAGCAAGACTTGCCTGGTGATAGTAATCATTTATATACGGGTCATTGCTATGTGTTGCAGCATGCTGCATTTTTAGAATACTTTCGATCTCTTCAGACATCATATATTTTGATCTGAATTGCAACCACCCAGTGTCACTTTTTTGACTACTAGCATCAGAGGCTTGCTGAGAATGTTTATGTTTGCCTCGGTGCTTAGGTCTTCGCTCTCTTACATCAGCTAATCCATGTGCAGATCTATGAGAGGAGGATGGATGAGTATTATAAAGTTGGGACGGCAAAGATGCAAAATGAGCCAAAGATGGTGGAATAGGGTAATGTAGTCTCCGTTGTTGCAGTTGCCGCTGAGCTGACAGTAACTGAGGAGACGTAAACCCGTATTGATGTAGTAGTCGTTGCTGCAATATGTTGTTTATAACATTGGAGTGGTCCCCATGCAAAAGTCCAGCAGGGTTAACCCATTGATTATGTGGCCTATTATTAGAAGAAAGACCAGGATTTGCGAATTGAGGCATGTTCCCTCCATAATGTAACCCATGAGATAAACTTGACAAATGAAGATCGGAACTAGATAAATGAGAGAGGTCTGCTGCAGAGAAGGGAAATTGGGATCCACCAGCATGAGAAGAATTGTACAAGTGGCGTGGTGAAGCCTGCTTAGACCTGCTTCCAGGGGATGGAAAAGATGTGAAAGTTGATTTGGGTACTATAATTGGTTCGCTGGAGTAGTGTTGCAGCACAGGTTGCTTCTCAGGGTATGAGGATGTTCTGTACAATGGTTTTGATTCCCCAAAAGGAGCAGAAGACTGCAGCTGTGATGACCATATCTTTCCTTCCTGAGCATTGTCTGTGTCGAATGTATGCTGATCAAACCAATTACTAAAATCTCCATCTTGACCCCAATCCGCAGCAGATAAACCTGAAGAGAATTTTCCATTTAATGAGGGGATAAGTAACAATTATTTCTCACTAAGCCTACTGATTTAACAAAAGTATAAAAGTAAGCATATAAAAGACCAAAAAGATGACTTACTAAGGCATTGTGGTTGGGAAAATGTTCAGTGTAAGATGATGAATTAAAGGATTCTACCACATAAAGTGCAAATCCTACTTCATCTATGATCGCAAGGGTTGAAAATAGTAAAAAACATCAATTCTAGATAATCCACTTTTAAGAATGCAAGGTCAATCATATCAAAGAAAGATACAAGAATAATAACACTACAACACAGTTCCAAGTGAACAAGACATCAAGAAACATGAAGATGTCGGCCAAGAAGTAATGTGCATGTGTAATCCGGGGTATGTGATAACCAGTATAATTCAAATTGACAGGTAATTCGCTGCATTGAGTTAGAACAGTACATGCAGGATGAGGAAGAGCAGGCTTGCTGCTAAAGAAAACCTTTAGACAACTATAAAATGATGTCAATAAATAAGTTAACTTACTTTCGCATGAAAAAGATCCAGAGCCCCTGTCACCAATGATGCCTGGGTGTCTGGGTCCTGTTACAACTTTGTTTAGCTGCATATCATAGAAAACGATCCATATTTTACAAAGCAAAGTTAGGGAGATCCCAAAAACAAAAAAGATAATTCTGGGCTATAAAAATTAAAAACAAAGATGAGATGCAATTTTCTGTATTTAACCAGATACAAGAAATTAAACCATATAGGCCATTGCACAAGGTTGTGAAGAAAATTAAATAATTGCTTAACCCAGTGAACTCAATACATAATCTGAATAGAAACATTAAGAGTTAAATTATTGTAAAAGATCAGAATATATACTATGAAATATCATATTTCTATGAAATGGTTTCAATCCCAACAATTTTCTGTTTGCAACTAAAGGTACACCTCTTCATTTTAGATAAGTTTGTGGATGAACAGGAGCATATTTAAATGCACACCTCTTTATTTGTGGTATTTCTGACCAAAGGAAGCCTACGGCCCTATGCCCAAAATTGTTCGTGTTCTAGGAATTTTGTCACAGGAAAAATGCGTTTTTGATTCACATTGTTGATCAAGTGAAATAAGATTTTTAAAAAAGTGCACACCAAATATATCATCAATTCTCCAATATGTTCACAACAGTAGAAATTTGTGCTCAAAACAAGAAAGATCTTATTCCAAAAATGTCTTCTTATCTTTATTTATCTTAGCTATTTCAGAATTCACTAATGTTGAAAGTATTGGTATTTTTGTTTAAGAGACTAACTAAACATTTTGTATTGCTCTTGAATAGTAGTGATATTTCTCTGCCATGTCCACAATTGGACAAACAGATAGCCAAATAACAAGAATTTGAACCTTAAAAATGTTATGATTGTATATTCTCTCCCAAAATCCCATATTTATGGCTAACCTACATGGTCCAACATATACGTTTTGTTTGTCTGCTATTTTTTGCAGAATGTAGATTTCTATGATCTCAAACATACAAGTCATAATGAGTGAAACAACAACTCACAACAGCTAACGAATTGGTAACCGTACTGAGTACAGCGCATGTAGAGTAAATATATTCCATCACAAGGTACAGAGATAAAATATGGTAGCTGACCTTTGCAAAAGTAGTAGCCAGATCATCTATATCGGACAAAGATCCCAAATCCGAACCCTGAAAGCACAAAACAAAAATCAGATAACTGATTAAATCAAGAGATAGTTGTATTATGCCAAAGGGGTGAGGCAGCAATAGTATCACAAATAAAAAGTTAAGTGCTTTAGGTTACTCTGTGCAACGAGTACACCTATTCCTAATAATAGTGGTTTTCCCAAAGAAAAAGAAAAGGCAACAAATACTATGAAACGATCTAGCTACAGAATTTAGTTACAATGGTACATCTAGCTAAAGGCCAAAGATTAATAACATTATATTCAAATTGCATTCTACAGTGCATATGTTTTTGAGTGCTACAAATGATTTAGTTAAAAACATGCATGTACGAAGACAGTGCAGAATTTTTTTTTTGTTTGTACTTTCTTTTTTTTTTTTGAAAAACTAAAAACTATTAAGTTTTAATATAACATGATAGCTATTAGAAATAAAGACTAACTTTGTGAAAATATGAATTGAAAGGAGCTGCATTGTAAGTAGGCCAAAACAATATCTCACCTCTTCTTTCTCGAACAAATGGTACTCATTGTCAACAGATCTGAATAGAGGATTGGTGACTTCTACATCTTCAAATCCCCCCAATTCAACTTCTTCCCCAACATTTTGGCCGAAAAATTGGTATTGTTTTGAATCAAAGCAAGCATTATCTGTATGACAGCGAGACAAAATTACAGAGAAAAAAATGGAGGTGTTACTGTATATTTTGATACAACAAAAGTTAAGTTAATATACACAAGTTCGTCAAGTCTATTCACAATAAAATGAACGCAAAGCAAGCATAATCCAATTTCAAATCAATTATACTGGTCGAGGAGAAAATAAGATAAAAGATCTTCAGGATTGTGACCAGGGCCAACAAAGTACATTTCAAGACAGAACCCAGAAACATAACTAGAAAATTATAGTAGTTAGAAAAAAATACGAATATTAATCAAGCCATAGAAGCAAGCGAGCAGACAGCTGCGATGGGCACAACCTTCGCATATAAGAGCTTAAGGAAAATAGCAAACAAAAACAAAAGCACTGAATACAAAAAGCGTATCAAAATCAAAATTATGTAAATGGTCCAGTAATCGAAGACCCAAAAGAAACCACCCGTGAATTGATGGCTGACAAGGGGCGGGGGGAGTGAATCTCATGCTTCATGCAGTCTTAAATTCTTCAAATTAAAAACAATATTGAAAATTTTCTACTCAACCAATTTTTTAGCATCCATACGATTTCATAATAATAAAAAAAATAAGAGATCCCGAAGTGGAAAAGCAAGCTTACTCGAGGAATTCCCAATGAAATCAATAAAATCCTTGCCATCAGATCTCTCCATATTGACAAAACTAGCCATCTAAAAAACCCCAAGATCTCCTTACCCCCAATTAACAAAAACACCCTAAGAAAAGGCTAAATCATCATCGCCCCACTAGGGTTTTTCGTCAAACCAAAGATGGGCTGAGAAGAGCAGCAATGGAGGGAATGGCAAAGAGGTGTAAATTGCATAGAAAGGGAGGGTCTGTTTGGGGAAATGGACAAAAAAATATTTTATCCCTCTCCAAAAAAGAGAGGAATAGGTTAGTAGATATGAAGTCAGTGTTGCTCGGGTGTACGTACTTAGGTCATTAAACCGTTTGAAGAAAGCACGAAAGAATGAAGACAACTTTTGCATTACGCACGTGCTCGATTCTGGAAAAGTTGAGAGATTGTGTTATTTATTTATTAATTAATTAATTTTTGGCTGGAAGTTTATGGTTAAAAAAAGGACAGGTGGTAAAATGTCATCGACGACTTGCATCGTTGTCAAGAACCCAATCAGCGTTGTTATTATTATTCTGTGATCCAGAACCTGTGGAAACCGCCACAAAATCTGACTCTTCCTCAAGTGTTGGATAAATCTCCTCTCTCAGAATTACTAGAAAGTAAATTCTTTAGAATGTAACAAACAGAAACAATATTGCCTTGCGTAGAATAAAATAGACATTGGACATTGTTGTTACCACGACCACCTGTACCTCTATTTTCTTTACAACCACTTAAATTTGGGGATGAAGATGATGAAGTAGAATTAGACATCGAGAATCACTACAAGTTTGACTAAAGTTCGCTTGAAAAGTATTGACAAATTTTCATAAGTGAATAGTTGATTTTTAACCTCTTTAAACGAAACATCTAATAAATATATGAGTTGAAATCGTAACTATATTCAACAATTTTTCACTTATAATAAATTATAATTTTTTCATAAATTATAATAGTTATATTTGTAAAAGTTGAATCATAAATTCAAATCTTAAGCACAATATTAATTTTAATTCATAAAATATATTCTAGGTTTGATTTAAAAATTCCTACTATCATTTTTAATGACTCAATTTAGATCTATCAATGTAATATTTTACACCATATACACATCAAACTCATTATTTATTCTTTTCAGATTAGAAAGTTATTTTTGTTAAGTTTTTTTTTTCTCCAATGGACACATTAATTGGTGGCATTGTAACAACAAATTGAGCAAGCTATCGAGAAAGTAGATCACCATCTTTTTATGACAACTTTATTTTCAATCACATTCGTTATTGATGAATAACTCCCACGAATCTCCCAAAAATAAGTTATGATATCATACAAGGGCTTCAAGAAAAAGCTCTTAGAAGATAGAGATGATGAAAAAGTGAATATGAGAAATGTATAATTGAAATTTAATTGATGAGTGAAACACTATGTTTGTTATATATTATACAAGTGTGAGTTGGATGAGATTACATGAGAACATAGTTCAACACTCCAATAAGTTGTTAATTTAAGCACAAGTACATCGCTACAAGTGTAGTAAGCTCCAACCACCAACCTTTTCCAACTTGAATAGAGATGACAATGATTCGATTTGGGTTAAATTTGAATCGAATTGGACTAATTTGATGGATAATTTAAACTAAATCATTTAAAGTCATTTGAGTTTAGTTTGGTTTGGGAAATATCAACAGTAAAAAAAGTTGACTCGTTGACCCATTTTATTCCTTTTTTCCTTCCATTTTCCAAAAGGAAATGTAGTATAATATTTTTTATGTAATTAAAAATGGCTTAAATGGGAGAGAGATTATTCTTACCACCTACCACTATATGAATAACAAGTAATTGAAACTACTAATTGATCGATATAAATTGTGTGCAATAAATATGCAAGTATACGTATCACAACAAGTAATATAATGATAAAAAAAGATAGTTTTTACAAATATTATTTTATTATAAACTAATTTTTAAAGTTAAAAAATAAAAATCAATTTTTTATATTTTTATATTTTAAGAAAGTAAAATTAAAATAACTAACAGTAATTAATTAACTAAGATTTGATAACTAAGAAAATATCTAAGAATACTTAATCTCATAATTTTTTAAATATATAAATCACTAAAATTCCTCCAATATAATTATTAATCAATTACATTATCAGTTGAATCAAACATAGTATGTATTTTTCTCTAAAGTAAATTACACATCATATAGTAATTAACTTAATCATACTTTCGTATCTATTAAATTACATACTATTCATTAAGTTCATTAATTATGGATCACATGCATAAGAATATAATCATACATCTCTGCTTAGATATTATGCATGTTATTTAATCAAGACAAACAACCAAATAGATTTAAGAACAATTAAATAATTTTCTCAAATCTATTTAATTTCATCTATAGATCAATTTTTGACCAAATAGTTAATAGTATAAAAACTTATTTAAATAATATAATTAAATTAAAATCATAATTGGGGTAAAATATTATATCATCACATGTTGTAAATTGGATTCATAAAACCCATAAATTAATAAATTATCTAGACATAATTTAGTTCATAAATCTCATATTTTTCATAAAGAAAACATAAGAATTGATAAAGAATAAAGAAGAAGAATAAATACAATCAATCTCTTTAATTGTAGCACCAATCTCTTTTTGAATCTCCATCAAAATTGTATCTTTTTGATTTTTTTTTTGTATTTTTCTCTCTTTTTGGCTCCAAAAAATGATAAAATAATATGTAATTTATGGCTCCTTAGGGTTTATGGGCAATTAGAGGGTTAAATTAGGCTCAGATAGAATCTGGACTGTCATATCAGCTTCAGATCAAAAGTTGTGATGAAAAAATAAAAAGTTAACAGTGTTTGCCAATAAGATGATAACAAGTGACACAAGAGATTCATTGGGTGAATCATTGTGTGACACATGGTGGATCGGACTAGTCTTGATAAACACACGTTGAGTCAGCACCATGTGACACGCTTTGATTTGTGATTACAGATTGCATGGCACCTTAGTTGGAAGAATGGATGAATGATGTGATGACGTGTGCCACATCCGTTGATCACACTATGAAACTTGAAATGAACGTTTTGTTGACATGTGACAAGGATTGTGTCACTCGACACACATAATGTTGCACGATTGGCCTACTTTGCTTGTATAGCATCCATGTGGCTTGCCTGGTCATCTCCTCTGCTTGCGTGGATTCACAAAGTAGCTTTTGATTGGTCCTGCATTAAAAAATTCATGAAAAATTCAAAATAAATTTAAAAAATTCCCAAAAATTATATGTTCATCCTTTTTCACTAGAAAGTTCATATTTTAATATTTTTAACATCAAAAATACTACTTAATAAAAAAGAGTAAATATTAAGTAGAAAAGTACACCGATGACTCTACTTTCATAGAATCATCACACCCCCAAACTTAACTTTTTGCTTCTATTTAAGTAAAGCCAAGTCTAACTAAATAAAATATCATAGGCAGTATATTCATAAATATATACCTATTAATACATGCATATTTAGAGAAAACTATCCTTCGTAATGGTTGTACAATTCTATGACAAGAAGATTCACATATTCATTAATCAACGTTCCATCAATACAAGGATATACAAGGTTTTTGATGAATAGATTTTTGTGTGTATTGCGCATAATATCATCCCATGCACTCATGAAATTAACCCATATATGCATGCTAATCAATTCAATCTTAAAATAAGTCTTCTAAGTCTATTTTTCACATCTCTCTCCACTGATATAAATATGCACTTATCTAAAAATCAATAAGGACTTTACATACTTGTAATGTAAGACTTAAGTAGAGGTCGATAAATGAAGACATTTAGGCTCTTTTCACAGCATAGCTTTCTTTTTATTCATCATTTTTTAGATACAATTGAGCTTTAACTTAATATTTTAGTGTACCATTTCTTATCATTATTTTCATATTCTTTTATTCCACATCTTTTCTTTATAACTTTACAACATCCCAAACTTATTTTCAATTTTATTTTCTCTTTCTTCATAGGGATAATTGTGTTGTGAGTTTTTCTTTTTTTTTTCTTTATAGGGTGCATTACATTTCATCTCACTTTATAGCATAACACATGATTTTCTTTTTTTTTCTTACAAGCTAAAAGTGCAAGGGTAAAGGTAATGCTTATTAGTTAGGCACAAAATGTGGCTTAAAGATATGAAAGCTTCTTTGTTAGGCTTAAATTGGTGACTACGGATATTAACAATTCTTATCTTAAAAGGCTCAGTCGATCCAAAAAATGCCTAAATCATTTCTCTTGCTAAATACTATTTAGAATGTCGCCTCAAGAGATGATCAAATAGATTCTAAAACATGTTAGATCTCATCAACTGATAAAACTCACCATAAATTTTCTCTCAATAAGAATACTAAAATCAATCATGAACATGTGCATAAAAATTTGAATCAATCCAATCAAAACTAGCAAGCATATCACATGATTAATGTAAGTATTTAACGAACATATTACATTCCTTATCCTAGTCAAGATAACCAATTTTTATCATTGAGTTCATATGTTTCATATCAATCATACATGCATTTAATTTTCATATATTTATCAATTTTTACCCAAATCATGATTAAAAACATCCTAAAAATATTTTTTTTTTCAAAAAATTGAAAATATGTACTAAATACTAAAGTAAAGAACGAAGTTCCCTCCCCCAATCTTAAATTGCACATTGTCCCCAATGTACACATATAAATATGTAAAAGTTAAAGGAAAAAAACTTCCTTCGTCTTAGCACACAACATCCGTCGTTGAAATTGCTTAATCTTGTTACATCATTTCTCTCTACATTTATTCACCTATAAACAAAAACAATAAAAATATAATTAAAATAACGTTAGGTTGCCTCTCAATTGGTATCACGTTTATGTTCTTAACTAGACGGTCATATCAAGTTCTAAGATACATCCTTCTGTGTCCATTTATTTTTTAGTTTTCCCCGAAAATATTTTGAGTTTTGATTTGTTTAATAATACTTTATGTTTTGATTTATAAACACGGTGCTCAATTCTCTTATCATACCATATTTTTATTTTTATTTTGTACTTTTTGGCATTCTTATATGCACTCCACTATAATTCATATAATTTATGTATTTGCAGTATCTTTTTTACCTCTCTATTGGATTCTTTCACTTGCACACTTGATTGAGGATGTTAGGGTAAAGGTATAAGGTCTAAACTTGGTGCTCATCAATAGAAGGTTTGAGCTTAGATCCTATCTCAAAACTCTCCGCAACCATATTAGGTATACACACGGGAGGTGTAGCCTCCAAATAGTTCACACAATCAACAATATCAATCATAGATTCCATACTTTCAA
The DNA here is from genome assembly GCA_030763125.1 of Hippophae gyantsensis. Classification (NCBI taxonomy): domain Eukaryota; kingdom Viridiplantae; phylum Streptophyta; class Magnoliopsida; order Rosales; family Elaeagnaceae; genus Hippophae; species Hippophae gyantsensis. The sequence goes on from CM061029.1 coordinate 52,028,198, forward strand.
AATTAAAATAGAATGAGTTGTTTCTTGGTGAGTTTACTTCATTGTTCACAACATCATATGTAATACTTATAAATGTAGGCGACTCAACAGATTGAGTTATCACCATAATCAACAACATCTATCATAAAGTATTCATTAGCATTATCAATATCAAAGGGTTTAGATGCTTTAAAGACTTCAAATATTACTTATTCATCTTGCAATCTCATTGTAGGATCACATTTTTGTACATCAATGAGTACTCTTTCGGTTGCTAAGAATGGACAACTAAATATGATAGAAATGTTATGATCCTCTTCCATATCTATTACAAAGAAATCTGCCAAAAGATGAACTTATCTACTTTTACTAGCACATCTTCTGCCACACTATGAGGTCACTTAATGATTTATCTGCCATTTATAATGTTACTGAAGTGAATTTGGCTTTTTCAACCCCTAATCTCTTAAAAATAAATAATGGCATAAGGTTAATGTTGAAACCTAAGTCATATAGTGATTTCTCAAAGTTCATGTTCCTAATTGTGCAGAAAATGTCAAAGTTACTAAGATCTTTCAATTTTTGGGATAGTTTTCTAGCAAGGATGGCACTACAATCTTCAGTTAAAGATATTGGTTCATTATCTCCAAGCCTTCTTTTCTTAGATAGGATGTCCTTCAGAAATTTGGCATAAGAAAAAATTTGTTCAAGTGTATCCACAAATGGAATATTTATGTGTAGCTTCTTAAAGACATCCAGAAATTTAAAAAACTTCTTGTCTGACTTTTTATTTTGCAATCTTTGAAGGAAAATAATGGTGAGTTTATATAAATGACCCCTTTTAAGGGAAAATTGCTTGTTAATTTTTTTATTTTTTCTCATCCTTTTGAGTCTCATATTCCTCCTCATACTTTTGAGTCTTATATTCCTCCTCATCCTTTTGAGTCTTATGTTCTTCCTCTAAATTTTTATCACTCCTTCCTCATCTTCTCTTCTTGGATTTATAATTATGTCACTTGAAATGTTACCTTGAGGCTTCTAACTTATGGACTAGCCAAATTGCCCCATTTAGTTCACTAAATTTTGAATTGAAGCCTCATGAGTGGACACTTTTGTATTTATTAATTGGAAGAAGTCTTTCATCAACCCCATTAAAGAATTTGTATTGTCCTCAGTAGGTGGTATTTTCTCTTGGGCTTGTGATTGTTATTGTTGTTGAAAACCAGATGATGGAAATGATTGATGGTTGAATTGATTACCACCTTATTTGTTGTTATTACTCTAAGAGAAATTCAGATTTTTTTCTATCCTAGGTTATATATGTTTGAGTATGGATTATTATTTCGAGGCACATAATTCACATAACATATTGATTTAGTATTATTTGGATAATTATGAAACAAATGAGCTCCACCATAAAAGACACATGACATCCCTGATTCTTAATGGAAACCAAGTGAAACCATTGTAGAAAGTCTCCATTTGGATCCAATGAGAGATACTATGGGGAGGACATTTCCTTAGAAATTCTTTGATCTTTCCAATGCTTCATATAAATATTTTCCTTCATATTGTTGGTCGGAGGTAGTGTCATTTATATGTTTGGCATTCTTTATTGGTTGGAAATATTTCATCAAGAATTTCTTTTCCAAATCATTCTAAGTTGTAATGGAATCAAGTAGCAAAAAGTTTAACCAAGATTGAGCATAGTCTCGCAAAGAATAAGAAAATATTCTAAGCTTAAATGCCTCCTTTAGCACACCACTAAATTTGAATGAATCTCCAACTTCAATAAATAATCCATAATGTAAATGATGAACCTCTGTTAGAAATCCACTAAAATTTTCAACTATTTGTAGCATTTGAAACATCACTGATTTTAGTTCAAACTGATTAGCATGAATTTTTGGCATTGTGATACTTGGTTTTAGCCCTTCCAACATAGGTATTGCATATCCATGCATAACTACATCCCTATCATTCATTAATGGAATTTGATTGTTCAAATTTATCTCATTATTGTTTATTTTCAATAGATTAGTCATTTCTTTTACTTGGATGACAATTCTTATTAATCTCAAAGTACACATGATTTCAAAATTTAAAGGCAAAATGTTTTTCCATAAAGACTCTGCTCATGCAATAGACTCAAATATATTTCTAATAGTATTAAAAGAGATGTTAAAATTAAAAATAAATAAAATAAAATAAAAAATTAATTTCTAATATTTATAATCTCAACAACAGCATCAAAAACTTGATAAGACAAATTATGTGCAATAAATATGCAAGTATACATATCATAATAAGTAATATAATGATAAGAAAATATCGTTCATATTGAGATTATGTTATTAGAAATTAGTTTTTAAAGTTAAAAAATAAAAATAATTTTTTTGTGTTTTATGTTTTAAGAAAGCAACATTAAAATAATTTAAAATAACTAACAGTAATTAATTAACTCAGATTTGGTAGCTAAGAAGATATATAATAAAATATCTAGAAATACTTAATGTCCTAATTTTCTAAACATATGAATCACTAAAATTTTCTCAATATAATTATCAATCAATTACATGATCAATTGAATCTAACCTAGCATGTATTCCTCTCTCAAATAAGCTACACATCATATAATAATTAACTTAATCACACTTTCATGTTAATTAAATTGCATACTACTCACTAAGTTCATCAATTATGAATCACATAAATAAGAATCATACATCTCTGCTTAGAAACTGTGCATGTTACTTAATTAAGAGAAACAATTAAATAATTATCTCAAATCTATTTAATTGTCTCTATAGATAAACTGTTGGCCAAATAATTAATAACATAAATATCAAATTAAAATCATAATTAAGATAAAATATTAGATCCTTACATGTTGCAAATTGGGTTCATAAGACTCTTAGATTAAAAAATTAGCTAAATATAATTTTGTTCATAAATCGCACCCATGCGAGGGAGGAGTGTGGCCGCTTCGAAAGAGAATTATATAGGGCTCAATTCTTTAAAGACTCTCACAGAACCAGGCATATGTTCATGAGCAAAATGAATATAACAGTGAGAAATGAATTGTGTCAGGAAAGATTCTTGTATGAAGTAGGTCATCAATTACATAAACGATAGAAGATTTCAAAGACATCGCATCTACTGGTCAGTCAGTAAGGTAAATATACTTTCACAGGGAAAAGTTCAAAGGGAAACACCTACCTATCCTATATAGGTTTCGATCTGTTCAACTTTATTTCCGTGTCAAAATTTGATTTAAAATTTATGTCAATTTTTATTCACATGGTGGATTCTAAGAAAACCTAAATAAAAATTTCAATTCTCAGTTTCAAATTCTTTTAAATTTTTCATTACCTCCTCTTGATTTCTTCTATTTTTGTGAGAAAAAAATTAATTTCTTTCGTTTCTATGCTTCAATTCCATCTTTCGTTCTGCGTTTGTTTTTAAATTAAATTCTATTTTCAATTTATATATAATTCTTCTATAAATAGAGAAAGCGAAGAAGTTGAGAAGAAAAGAGAAGAAGGGAAAGAGAAAAGGGAAGAGAAGTGAAAAGTAAAAGAGAAAGAAGAAGAGTCGTGCATATGAAAAAGGTATATATATATATATATTATTTTTTGTTGTATATTTTTTACCTAGAGTTAGGTTTCTTTAATAGAGTTTGGACCTAAGTTTGTGGAATAATAAATTGTGGTGCAAATTTATTATTATTTAATCGTTGTATTATGTGAGATAAGTTTCTATCGTTCTCAAATACTCACGGTGAGTAAAAAAAATTATCTTAAGGATACTGTGTGATACACAAGCTTCAATTATTTTTTTTCCTATTTAAATTATATATTTATAATTTGTATATATTTATATTTTTATATTTCTAATTTTAATAAAATAAATTTATTCTTAAATTGTTTGTCCGTATATTATTTCTACAATACATACGAAGAACATGCGCACAAAAATGCATAATGAGATAAGAAAGTTTTGGAAGGAAAATTTTATTATAATTCTTGATATTTTGAACTTTACACTCCTACTTCTATTTATGCAAATAATCATCCAAAATGCTAAACTAACCGATGAATTAAGTTACACTTATAATTTTTATGAACTATACCGTAAGAAATTACTTTTAAGAAATAATCACAACAAAATTTAAACAAAAAAAACTATATATCGGTGAGAAGAATATGTGCTAGTTGTGTATTACTTCATAGATGTTTTAATAAAATAAAATAAAAATTCAAACTTTGTTACCTGAAGTTCATTGATGTCATAAATAAAAACCTGCCCATCAAAGAAAATAGTTATATATGTTGGGCATAATAGGTAAAAATAAAATAAAATTAACAAAATAAAATAATGACATCAGTAATTTAACGTGATTCATCCTTTAATTTAGGTTAAGTCCACGGGATAAACTCTGAAAAATATTTCTTCCACTAATAAAATTAATGGATACAAATGAGAGACAATACAATAAATTGAGATAAATCCAAAATAATGTCACATAAGTATTTTCCAAACTTACTATTTTGTCACTCACCTTTTAGAAAAATATCCCAATATTTTTCTAAGATATTCTCTCTCACTTTCTTACACACACAACACTATTTTTCTTCAAAAGAAATTGTTACTTTAACTTTGTTTTTGCTTCTCTTGTTTTGGTGTGTTGATGTATCTCTAAGGCAAATACATTGTCTATCAATATTAGATGTATTTGTCAAATGTGGTTGCACCTAACATTTGTTGTTGCACCTACCATTTATGATTGAACCTAACATTTGTGGTTGTGCCTAAAATATTTTATTTTCTTCCTCTTCCATGTGGGAGGGACCTACAAATCTCTCCATCTCGACTACATATAGGGCTCCACCAATCTAGCAACTAAATAACAATATTCAAAATTCTATCTTAGAAGAATTTTCGTCAACATGTCTAATCCATTTTCTTCTGTATAGATCTTTTCAAGCTATAATAGCTTATTCTCCATTACATCCCTAATCCAGTGATATCTCACATCAATATGTTTTGATCTCGAATGAAAGGAAGCATTATTTCCAAGACGGATAGCACTCTGACTATCACAAAATAAATGGTAACCGTCTTGCTGCAACCCAAGTTCTTTTAAGAACTTTTTCATCCATAGAATTTCTTTACATGCTTCTGTTGTTGTTATAAACTCTTCTTTTGTAGTAGACAGTGCAACACATTTTTATAAATTTAACTGTCATAACACAGCTCCCTCTACAAATGTAATCAGGTAACCTGAAGTGGATTTTCTAGAATCCACATCGCCAGCCATATCTGCATCTGTGTATGCAACTAACACAAGTTTGTCATTTCCAAAGCATAGGCATATTTTGGAAGAACCTCGAAGATACTGGAAAATCCATTTCACAGCTGCCCAATGTTCCTTTCCAAGATTTGAAAGGAATCTACTCACAGTTCCAACTACATAAGTGATATCTGGCCGTGTACAAATCATGGCATACATCAGACTTCCAACTGCTGAAGCATATGAAACCTTTTCAATCTTTTCCTTCTCTTTATCTGTAGAAAGGCTCTGCTTATAACTTAGCTTAAAGTGATTAGCAAGAGGATAACTAATGACCTTAGCCTTGTCTATATGAAATCTATAAAGTACTTTCTCAATGTACTTCTCCTGTGACAACCATAATTTCTTGGCTTGTCTCTAATAATACTCATGCCAAGAATCTACTTTGCTGGCCCCAAATCTTTCATGGAAAAAGAATTACTCAACTGTTTTTTCAAGTTGTTAATTCTAGTAATATTTCGGCCAACAAGCAACATATCATCCACATAGAGCAAAAGAATAACGAAATCATCATCAGAGAATTTCTGCACAAAAATGTAATGTTCTGAAGTAGTCTTTTTGTAGCCTTATTCCCTCATAACAGAGTCAAACTTTTTGTACCATTGTCTTCGTGCCTATTTTAAGTCGTACAGGATTTTCTTTAATTTGCAAACATAATCTTCTTTTCCCTTTTGCTTGAAACCCTATGGTTTTTCCATGTATATCTCTTCCTCCAAGTCACCATGTAGGAAGGTAGGTTTGGCATCCATTTGTTCAACCTCCAAGTCAATACTTGTTGCTAACCCCAACACAGTATGGATGGATTTCATTTTCACAACTAGAGAGAAAATCTCGTCAAAGTAAACTCATTTGCTTTGGCTAAATCCCTTGACAACCAATATGGCTTTGTATCGCAGACTAGAACTGTGTCCTTCATGTTTCACCCTGAATACACATTTATTTTTCAATGCCTTCTTCCCTTTGGGTAGCTTCATCAACTCAAAAAAAATTCTCATGCAAGGAATTCAACTCATCTTGCATGGCTTCAATCCATTTTTGTTTGAATTCATCATCCATGGCTTCTTTATAACTCTAAGGTTCTCCCTCATCAGTGAAAGTTACATACTTATTTGGAGGATATGAGGTAGAGGATCGTCTCACTCTATCACTTCTTCTTAATGGAACAAGAGAAGTTGTATGTGTTGGTACTGGATAATGAACATCATTATTTCCTTCATCTTCAGAACCAATTTCTATGGGAGCATTATCTTCATTAGGTGGATAAATCTGGTCTTCATCTCCAACTTGTCTTGGAATTGATGTTGGAGGAATTAATTCCAAATTTGATGAGTCACCATTGGAATTAGGAACATCTTTCTTCATTTTGATAATATCTTCAATGGTCTCATCTTCAACAAATACAGCATCACAACTCCTGATAAATCTCTATACAACTGGATCATAAAATCTATAGCCAAATTGATCTTGACCATAGCCAATAAAAATACACTATCTTGTTTTCGCATTAAGTTTGTATCTCTCATCTTTCAGGATATGAAAAAATGCTTTGCAACCAAACACTTGTAAATGATCATAGGAAACATCCTTTCCTGACCAAATTTTATCTAAAACATCCATCTTGAGAGGAGTACATGGTGAAATATTCAACACATGTGCAACGGTGAGTATGACTTCACCCCAGAAATTTTTAGGCAACTTTGCATGTGAGAGTAGACATCTGACTCTCTCCATTAAAATTTTGTTCATCCTCTCAGCTAAGCCATTCAACTGCGGTGTCTTTGGAGGTGTCATCTGATGCCGAATACCGTGCTTTTTATGGTAAGCATGGAAAGGTACTATGTATTCTTCACCATTGTTTATCCAAATGCACTTCAATTTCTTCCCAGTCTGTCTCTCAACTGAGGCATGAAATTCTTTGAAGACATCTAGCACTTGATCCTTTGTCTTTATAAGATAAATATTCCTTGAATGATCATTAATGAAAGTCACAAAGTATTGAGCACCACTAATTGACTTTGGCATTGATCCACACAAATCTGAATGAATTAGAGCTAAAATATTATTCATTCTGGAAGGAAGGGAACTCTTGAAAGCAACTCTATTTTGCTTTTCTGCTATACAATCAACACATTTTTCCAAATGTATTTCATCCATTCTGGGCAGTATCTTCTTTTTGGCTAGACTTGTCATACCTTTTTCACCCATGTGACTGAGTCTTTTATGCCATAACTCAGGTGCACTATCTTTCTCTATGGCATTTATTGTGTCAGTGGAGAGTTTCACTTGTATTATATATAGAGTTGTATGTTTTTCACCTTTAGCCACTACTAAGAAGTCTTTTATAAGTTTCCATTTGTCATAAATGAAGGAGCTGTAATATCCTTCATTTGCAAGTTTTCGTACAAAGATCAAATTCAAGTGCATATTTGGAATATGTCTGACATCCTTTAGAAATAGTTTAGTTTTGTTCTCTATTTCCAAGCAAACATCTCCTCTACCTACAACCTTTGACATGCCTTCATTTCCCATTCTAACAACACCAAAACTTCCAAGTGTATATGATGAGAAAAATTCTCTACGCAATGTAGCATGAACAGTAGCACCATTATCAATTACCTAGCTAGTCTCGTGTGATGCAAGATTGAAAAAATATTCATCATAAATGATATTGAACTCATCTATGGTATTTGTTTTCTCATCATCACTATTGTCATCTTTCTTCACTACTTTGCTTTATTTTTTTCGTTTCCTATTCCTTATTGAATACTGGGCAAAATTTCTTGATGTGACCCTTCTTTTTATAGTGATGACATTCAACATTGGCAATTTTTTGATTTGCCTCAGCTCTTGCTTTTGGGTTTTTATTTTCTGTACTGTCTCCTTCCTTTGGAATCTATGATAAGGGCTTGTGCTTCTGAATCTCTCTCCATGTTCTGTTTCTCATATGACAACAGAGCTTTTACAACAACTTCAAACTCCATCTTGTCTTTTGCATAAGTTAGAGTTGTTGTGATATGATTATATGATAAGGGTAGTGATGCCAGCAACATCATAACTTTCTCTTCATCATTGAAACCCATATTAAATCTTACTAAGTGAGAAAGCTTGTTGTTGAAATCACTAACATGTTGCATCATGCTCACATTATCTTCCTTCCTCATCTGATATAGCTTCTTCCACAAATAAAATTTATTAGCAAGGTTCTTTGACATGTACACGTTTTCTAGAGTCTCTCATGTTTCTTTAGCAGTCTTGTAATTTTTTTATTCAATATTATGCAAGATATTATGTGAGAAATTTAGACGGATTGTACTAGCTACAATCTCATCTACTTTCTCCCATTGTTCCTCAATGAAGGTTACTGCCTTCTTTTCTTTCTCCAATAATACCTTATAAACCTTCTGTTGAGTGAGAATATCCTTCATCCTTCTTTGCCATAGAGAGAAATTATTATTTCCATTAAATTTCTCAATATCTACCTTCTAACTTGACATTTTTTTTTCTCGCTGTGTTTCTTTTTCTGTAAATAAATACGCCCTAAACCTAATAAAATCTTTTCTAATGTGGTAGATCAGTCTATACTATAACCACAAAACATATTAAGAATTTTACTAAACCAACTCTCATACCAATTGTTGGGCACAATAGATAAAAATAAAATAAATTCAATAGAGTAAAATAATGACACTGTCAATTTAACGTAGCTTACCCTTTAATTTGGGCTAAATCCACAGGACAAACTCCAAAATATATTTCTTCTACTAATAAAATTAATGGGTACATAGTGAGAGACAATACAACAAATTAAGATAAATCTAAAATAGTATCACACAAGTGTTTTTCAAACTCACTATTTTGTCACTCTCTTTTAGAAAAAAATATATCAATATTTTAATAAGATATTTCAATAAAAAGTATATAAAATATATTTATTTATCTATAATATTAATTAAATTTTAATATCATTATAATTTAATAAAAGTATCATTAATTAAATATTATTATAATAATAATAATTTAATAATACTATTAAATATATATATATATATATGATTAATTTAAAATAAAAATATTTCAAGTAACCATATAGTCAAAAAGAAGTTAGTTAAGATGATCTTTATCAAAGGAGATATAAAGGGGAAAAAATCAAAAATACTTTTAAGGTTTAAGGAATTTTTAAAAATACCTTCAAGGTTTCAAAAATTCAAAAATATTTCTGAAAACATAACGAATGTTAAATCTAACAGTTATCAACAATATTCTTAAGGTTTAATTAATTAAAAAAATATTCTTAAAAATTGAAAAAAAATAAACCAAGAAATAATAGGCATAAAAACAAAAAAACATTTCAAGATGTTTTTCACAAGAAATGATAATAAGAAAAAAGAAATTTGAAGAAAGTTAAAAAACAAGGTTAAATCTTAAAGAATGAGATAGATTTAAAGACACGTCATTTTTATTAAGAAAATTATTTCCTAAAAAAATATAATCTATTATGGCATAAGTAATAAAGAAATAAGTATTAAGACTACAAATACAAAAATGAGATATAATATATTATTAATTGATAAAGAAACTATATTAAACAAGTTATCAAAAATTCTTCATAAAGATAAAGAAAAAATTAGATACATTCATTAGGAGGAATTCAAATATTAATAAAAGCTCATTTTAGAGAAGGAATAGATATACCGATAAAAATAACATTATTAGATAACAGAATAATAAATAGACAGGACGACTTATTAGGAATGATCCATGGTAATTTAGGATACCAAAAGCTAAAATTTACAACATATCCTAGATTTGCTATAAATATACATCATAAAAATCTAAATCAAGTATTAAGTCTAGCTTATGAATTTGAAATAGAAGATTTAATGAAAGAAGGAAATCATCAATTTTCAATACATTATCTAGTGGCATATTCTTTAACAAATAGTCATAATAGTTCAATATATGGACAAAATGAATTTATAGAAATAGATAAAAAATTTAAGGAACTTGGATAAAGAATAAAACCAGAAATACTAACAGACTTTGAAATACCAGAAAAATAGAAATTAGATATTAAAGTTCAATATATGGACAAAATGAATTTATAGAAATAGATAAAAAATTTAAGGAACTTGGATAAAGAATAAAACCAGAAATACTAACAGACTTTGAAATACCAGAAAAATAGAAATTAGATATTAAAGAAAAACCCTTAATAACAGGAAGAAATAATAATGTTGTTAAAACTAATAGCATACCAATATTTATTTTTATAGACCATGAAGGAGAAACTTCTAACCAAGAAGAAATTAAAATAATGAAGGCATTAGTTCATGATTGTATATTAGAGAAAAATCATGTTTAGAGATAAAATAAAAAATATGCATTTAGAAATAAATGAAAGCCTAGTAGATGTACCAAAAAATCAAGCAACATTATTTGAATCTATACAATTATTGACAGAGGAAATGGATTTAGTCCAAGAATCAAACACAATATTTACAAAAAATAATAGATATACAAAGAGAATTACTAAAGGAAATAAAGGAATGTGACTATAATAAACAACAATAAGATATGCACAAAGAATTTTCAGAACTAAGAAAATATGTATACAACATACATAGAAATAATGAAATAATAGGTCATAAATATGATCTCTTAGAAGGATTAAAAGAAGAACCACCAAGAAGATCAAATTCTTTGATTCCTAAAAATGAGAAAAGCAAAAGTGAGGAACAATCTAAAAGTAAAAAGATAATTCCAATTTAATGGAATATAGAAAAGGATTAGAAAGAAAATTCATGGATCTTGAAAATAGAGATATAAAAACATTAGTCAGGTTATTAACATTAACCAATGAAGAAATAGAAGAACATTATAATGTAAAACTTTGTACTAACAAAGAAGAGGATGATATGACAATAATCAATGAATTTGATTCTGAACCAGAAAATATAACCTCAAAAGGTCATTTGAAACCAATTTCATTACCAGTCCCTTATCAAGAAGGAACATCTGACCCACATAAGGGAGAAAGAAATGGGCAAAGATCAGAACAACCTGATACTACGTATAGAAGAAGACAACCACCTAAAATGGAGGAAGGATTGCATTGGGGAACTAGAGGCAGTATTCCACCAGAGTTCAAACTCCATGATAATTTTAAATCTGACCTTCTAGATTTAGATTGTATAAGAGATAGGAAAAAAGCCTTAGATGAATGGTCTAGTGGGATGAGTGTACTCATACAAACTTCTCAAACTACCCAAACAAATCCTTCAACTTGTAGAGTGCTTATAACACATAAAATGACAAGGAATGTAAAAGTTTAGTTTTCAAACTTAACAGATCAACAAAATTTATTAATGCAAGGAAATTCTTCCACAGGAAGAGAATACTTGGATACAGTAATAAATGAAATATACAAAGAATTTATTGGAGAAGATAAAGGAAAGACTATCACTGAATCCAATGAAAATGAAATCAATAAAGATAAATGACATCTAACAAATATGAAAATTTGTAACATGTGTTACATAGATTCTTTTATTTGTGAATATGAAATGTATTACCATAAGTTACCACCCTCTATACAAACAACTTATAAAGAAATATTTTTTCAAAAATTACCTAGAACACTATATAAAACCTCAATAGAAAATTGGGAACAAAGGAATAGAAAAACTATACCAGATACTCTAGGAGGAAGAATAAGAAGCCTTAAAGATTGAATCATTATTAAATGCCAACAAAGAAAAGATTATAAACAAATAAGAGGAAATGATAAAATCTGTTGTGATACAAAAGATTTTAGAATACTAGGGAAATATGGATGTAATATAAAATCTTATAAACAAAATATAAATATAAAAAATATAAAAGATTTAAAAAATATAAATTTAGAAAACAAAATTTTCAAAAATATAACAAATAGATTTAATAGAGAAAACTATAAGAAAATATATTTTAGAAGAAAAAATTATAAACCTTCTAAAAAAAGAATTATTGCCATTCAGGAAAGAAAAATACAGATGTTGGATCTGTAATAAAGAAGAACATTATGCTAATGAATGTCCAAATAGACTTCAACATAAAACAAAATTTCCACAAAAAGTAAAAATCTTAGAAGAAGCTTTCAAAATGGAATTAGAATCGATCGAGGAATCTGATATAGATGATACTTACAATATCTATCTATTGAAAGAAATTGAAGAAGAAATAACTGACTCAGAATATGAACACTCAAATCATGAATATTCTTCATCAGAAGATGAATGATTTGTATAGTATTACAAATCTAAATAGTACTTACATTAAAGTAGGACTAAAATTTAAAGGTTTTAACACTTATCATTTGCATGCATATATAGATACATGAGCTAGTATGTGTGTAGCTAGTAGATATGTATTTCTAGAAAACAACTGGAAACAAGCACCAAAAGATTTAATTGTAAGAATTGCTAATAATACTACAATAAAATTCAATAAGGTATTAAAAGATACTGATATAATGATAGGAGGATAAAACTTTCACATTCCTACTATATATCAACAAGAAACAAGAGTAGATTGTTAATAGGAAATCATTTCTAAAGTAAGAAAAGCTTTAACTGTCTCAAACCCAATTTTTATGCAACAACATAAAAATTGAAAATGTGGTGAGATAGAAGACCAACAAAAACCTTATTTAGAAAATATTTCATTAGATATAGAAGAAAAACAAAATTCTTTTCTCAATGAAATACAATAAGACAAAGCCCTAACAGGCATTAGAAAACTATTAAAAATAGTGAGCTTAGAAAATCCTTTAGATCCAAAAATAAATAAATCTAAAACAATAGTCAACATAAAATTAAGATATCCTAACAAGATCATAAGAGTCAAACCAATGATTTATACTCTAGAAGACAAGATTGAATTTGAAAAATAAATTCAAGAACTTTTGGAATTAAAAGTCATAATACCAAGTAATTCACCTCACTCTAACCCAACATTCTTAGTTGAAAAAGAAACTGAGAAAAGAAGAGGAAAAAGAGAAAGGTAATAACCTTTAAAGCACTGAATAAAGAAACTATTGATGATGGATACTTCATTCCAAAAAGGGAAGAACTATTATCATTAATAAAAGGAAAGAAATATTTCTTGAGTTTTGATTGTAAAAGTGAAAAATAAAACTGGATAAAGAATCCCAGAAATTAACAGCATTTAGTTGTCTCCAAGGACAATTTCAATTAACAGTTATACCATTTAGACTAAAATAAGCTCCATGTATTTTTCAAAGATATATAGATAACATTTTCAAGAAATTACAATATATTTGTTGTATTTATATAGATGATATTTTAGTTTTCAGTAATGAATTAAATCAACATTATTTGGATATTATCAAAATTCTACAAGACTGTAGAAAAGAAGGCATTGTACTCTCTGTAAAGAAAGCAGTACTTGCTCAACAAAAAATTAAATACTTAGGGTTGGAAATTGAAGATGAAAAACATAATCTACAACCCCATATACTAAATAATATTCAAAGTTTTCCTAGTGAATTAAGAGATAAAAACCAATTACAAAGATTTTTAGGATGTTTAACATATGCAAAAGACTGTATTAAGAAACTTGTAAAAATGAGAAAATCATTACAAGCAAAATTTAAAAAAGATCATATTTGGAAATGGACAGAAGAAGATACTCTATATAATGATAGAGTAAAAGCAAAGGTAAAAACTTTACCAACTTTATACCTTCCAAGACCAGATGATAAGATGATAATTGAAATAGATGCTTCACAAGAATATTGGGGAGTAGTTCTTAAAACAAGAGTAGATGACAAAGATGAATATCTTTGTAGATATACATCAGGATCTTTCCAAGGTTCAGAATTAAATTATCATAGTAATGAAAAAGAATATTTAACTATTAAAAAAGCTATTAAGAAATTTGCAATATATGTCATAAGTTCCAAATTCATTGTTAGAACAGATATTAAGAATTTTGGTTATTTCTTAAGAACTAATATTGCAGGTGGTTACAAATAAGGAAGACTAGTTAAATGGCAACAATGGTTCAACCATTACAATTTTGATGTTGAACATCTTCCAGGACATAAAAATAGCTTAGCTGATGCTCTTACCAGAGAATTAGCACCTTTAACTATTTTTATGCTTTCAGGAATGAAACATCTTGATATCAAGATCAAGATCAAGATCAAAAAAGAGAGATAAAAATCTTATAGGAACAACTCGAGTTGTTATATCTCAAGAAATCTCTTATGGAGATAGGAAAGAAACATGAAGAACTTAATTGTTTAAAACAACCTCTAGAGACCAGAAGCTTAAACGAGGAATCTCCATTAAAAAAAGGAAGAACCTAACAGTTCACAAAAATTTTTTGAAACCACAAAGTTCAATTGGGTAGATGAGGTAGAAAAAGAAGAACAGAAAAAAGTTTATGTGGCCTATAATGGTCCAAAACTAGGAATTTATAACAACTGGGAAAAAGCTAGAAAATCTATTCTAGGAATTAGTGGAGTAACTTATATAGCCTTCACAAATAGAATAGAAGCTGAAGGTAGTTATACCAACTACAAAACACCAAAACTAATAACTCTAGAGGAGATAGTAATAAATTATTCTACAACACTACAGCAACAGCCAACAGCTCCAAGAAGATTGACAAATCTTGGAAAGATAGTAAGACCTCTAGTGCTATTTAGAGAAACATCTCTACCATAGACATAAAAAATAGTAAAACATTCAGTACTATTTAGGAAGACATCTCCTAGAACTACTTCAATCATTGAAGATGAAAATGACCAATATAGAAACCTCAGTAAGCTACAATGGTTGAGTCTCTATAATTTGGCCAGAAAATCTACCCAAGAACATATTGAAGATATGAAATTCTATACTATAGACAAGGAATTTCTTACGGGAAGCAAATTCAATATATTGGAAAGAACTGATCCAATATTTGTATATAAAGAAGTTCATACAAGACTAATAGAAAATATATATCCATGAATTAATTTAAGTGAGTTAAATTATTTCTCAAAAAAATTTAAAAGAACAATCAAGAATTTTAGAAGAAAATTTAAAGTAGGTGATAAACCTGTTTATCTTAGATTTTTCAATTCATTAATGGACTGAAATGAGGAAGGAAGTATTAGTTCCTACCATTTCATCAAGATAGGGATTTCCAACACAAATAGAGAGGTTCTTAAACCAAGGGCACTTCGAGAAAAGGAATTCAACATAGAAGAACTTTGTATATTAAGAGGTCAAATGTTAAGCCAAATTTACTATGAACTTAGGAAGATTGACAATTCTACTGAGATTAAAGTAAACTATTCAACTAGTAAAGTCATCATCATTTCCCACAGTAGTATGGCTCTGTTAGAAGAAGATGGTGAAAAAAATCATCAAATGTGAAACCAATTTTAATTGTAACAACCTATAAATTGGTCAAGAAACAAAGAAGGTATTTTGCTTCTATGCAAGAAAAGTCACCAAAGACCACAGATGCATTCTCTGCATCAAAAACCGAGAAGATGAAGATGCATCATCATCAACGTCATCAAAGGAACTGTCGGTAGAAAATGACAAAGAAAAATAAGAAAAAAAGCTATCGACAAAAGACTACAAAAGAAATAAAGATGTAAACCCCACATCTTAGTCAGCAACATATGCCAAGGAAAAAAGTAATGGCTATCCTTTAAAGTAGAAAAGCAAATGAATTATTAAAATAAGGGTAAAATAATAATTTTAGTCTTGTAAACAAGGATTCCTTGTTCTATAAAAGGAACTCTTATTATCATTTCAAAAGACACACTCGAATACATGGAAATCCAGATTTCTCTACTCTAAAACACTCTAGCATAGAAAAACCTCTCTATCTAGTAATCTCAAAACCAATAATGGTATACCCAGTAATTATGAGTAGCTAAGAACCCCTTTCAAGGTTTTTAGTTGGCTTTAAGTTGTAATAATTATTATATTATGAATAAAATAAAGTTTAGTTACTCTTCTTTAGTAAGTCAACTATTGGACACCATTTATGTATGGATGTAGAAGGCTCACCATTGTTAGTGGGCGTTGAGGTGTGAGCAAAGTTAAGGCATAACAGGTGTAACAAAAGAAGACAAACAGAAGGGAAGACCATGATGGATCCATCAAATTCAAGTATAATAATTATAAATTTAAGCTAGTTAAGAATCTTGAATGTTTAAATATTTGCTTACAACAAGACATAATATTACTAAAATAGGAAAATGGAAATTATTTTTAGAAATAAACAACTAATAATCCCCATGAAAATCAAAGATAAAAATCTGATTCTATTAGAAACATTTGATAAAGGTTATCTATATTATTTAAATGAATATTTTAAAAATAAAGATTATCAAACTTGTCTTAAAAATTTAAAAGATTTAATACCTTATTAGATATTTATACATATTATATTAAAGCTATTACAAGCATCATAGACCATCATGTTTCAAGGACATTAAAAGATTAGTTTAGTCTAAAATATGTGATAATAGAGGAAGAAGAATTCAACAACTTAATGTTTGGATATTACTTCTTTGAAGATTATAAATACATTGTATGTACACAAAAAAAAACCTGATTGTAAATTAAGAATAGGACAAAATAATATACATTCAACACATATGATTTATCAAAATAATACTCTATGAACATTGAATTATTAGTACATAAGATAGAATTATTAGATTTAACAAATGAAAGAGTAATTTTTAATTTTAAAAGACAATTAATAGATTCAGGATTAGAATTAAGCAACCAACATAATGAAGAACATAATATATTATGCAATTGTAATGAATATAGAAGAAAATTAAACTTATACAACAAAATAATAAGTTTTTTAGATAATTATTACCTTCAATAAATAGACAAAGATCATTAACTAGGTCAATATTAATCCCAATTAAAAATTGTATCGATTCGCAGAAATTGATATCATAACCTAAGAATAGTAATTCAAATAGTAATGGATGGAAAATTAACACAATTAAAATATAAGAACATTTTTGATATTTTATAAACCTCATGAATATAACTGAAGATATGACAAACAAAGTATTAGAAGAAAATTAAACTTATACATCAAAATAATAAGTTTTTTAGACAATTATTACCTTCAATAAATAGACAAAGACCATCAACTAGGTCAATATTAACCCCAATTAAAAATTGTATCGATCCGAAGAAATTAATATCATAGCCTAAGAATAGTAATTCAAATAGTAATTGATGAAAAATTAACACAATTAAAATATAAGAACATTTTTGATATTTTATAAACCTCAAGAATATAATTGAAGATATGACAAATAAAGTATTAGAAGAAAATTAAACTTATACAACAGAATAATAAGTTTTTTAGACAATTATTACCTTCAATAAATAGACAAAGACCATCAACTAGGTTAATATTAACCCCAATTAAAAATTGTATCAATTTGCAGAAATTGATATCATAGCCTAAGAATAGTAATTCAAATAATAATGGATGGAAAATTAACACAATTAAAATATAAGAACATTTTTGATATTTTATAAACCTCGGGAATATAATTGAAGATATGACAAACCTCAGGAACATTTAAGATAATGTTTCAAGATATAAATGATATTTGTACGTAAAGTCGTGAACCTCCACAACGACCACCTAACTCAAAAAGGGGGGGTCGTTTTAGGAAAATAGGTTCATATGTCACTCTCTACTCAGCTAACTAATATTGCATGAGTAGTGTGAAAAACGTGAAACTTCTGAGATTGAAAATCTTGGATATTTTTGTAGAGCATCTAAGTTAAGACTTTTCCATAACCATTAAGGGTGTTATAAAAATCAACCCAATTCAAACTACTTAAAAAAATTAATTTTAAGATTTTATTGATTTATTTTGTTTTGTTAATTTTAAAAAGCTGATTTATATTAGATTGATTTAGTTTTTATTTTTTCTAAGAAATGAACAACTCAATGTATTTATTATTTTTATTTTTATATTCATATTATTATTTTTAAAAATTTTCTTAAATTTTTTTATATCCCAACTTTATTTCTATTCGTATCTCACCCAATCATTGAACGATAATTGAGCAGATAAACAACAAATGAGTAGTTTCAATAGAGACACTAATTATATACTAATATACATATATGGCATTGCATTTCCATATTGTGCATTGCCTTGTCGTGAATAAATGTTAATACGATATTAGATGTCTTTTTAATTAGAAATATCAATAGGATGAAACAAGACCATAGAGTATTTTACTCGAAATCGAAATCAAAAAGGTACGAGGAATCACTATCGAGTATCAATTATTAGTTCGGAGTTTCAAAAATCAAATTTTAACATCTTTTTATTTTAAAATTGTTCAAAAATATGAAATTTTAGTTAAAAAATATTTACAAATTAAAAATAATATGATGTTATATACATTTAATATATTTTATTTTTTCTTCATAAATATTAAACTATAAGTGTTTTATCTCTACGTATATAAAAAATATAATATTCAATAAAATATAAATTTATGATTTTGAGTATAGGTAAGATTACCCCACCCTTTAAAAAAAAAATTGAACCCAAAAAAACTAAATTTTACTAATCAAAATCGAACTTATTCGATTAATACTCATAGTTATTACCTTAACTCGTAGGTAAGTTTGACGTCTCTATTTTCAATGTCTTTCTACTAGGTCAACACCGTTTCACAGTTATTAAAAAGTTTACCGAAGGTAAATAATAGTCATTGAATCTACGTTCATGAATTTATATTAATCTATATCGTAAAGATATTTGGTATTAATATTAACAGTAACGTCCAAACTTGATAATCCATCTAAATAATTTTGTCTAATATATTTAAATTTTGTAAAAAATAAAACCCAACTCTTACCACCGTTAAATATGTGAATAAATATGTATGCATTGTGATAAAAATTAAATTTTCTTCCTGTACGACCCAAATCTCAGCTCAATTCCTTGACTTTTGTGGCTTAATTGTAATAAGAATGGCCAATTAAGTTTACTCTTCACCCTTCCCATGTCTCTTTTAAATAGATAGATCATTTTTATGTACATCATAGTATAATATATATCAGTTGTAAAAATAATAATATTTTTATTAGTTGTTACAACAATTTTATATATGGTTACATCAGTATTCCGTATAATAATTCACGTATTTAACCTAATACATTATTTGAAGCATACAGTAATTAGTTAATTTACATAAAATATACTGAAACAAACATGTTTAAAAAAATAAAAGATACTAAATACCCTTTTTTATATTAAATAAACTAGACATTATAAAAAATAATATGAATTTGGGTCTAAGATAATGAGGTGTGAAATCCTACCACTTAAATCACCAATCAATCCCAAAAAAATAAATAAAAATAATTTAACTAAACCTGCTTTGTCATGCCATTTAATAAATAAAAAAAAGACATAATATTAATTAGAAGGTAAAAGATTTAAATCATATTTTTTTTCTCAAAATTATTTATAATTAATTAAAAAAATGAAAAATTATTATATAAAAACTAAGTAAATAATTACATTATAACATAATAATTTATATAATCTCCATATAATAATTCTTCATTATCTCTAAACAATTTTAAATACCACGCAAATTATTATATTGTAATATAATTATTTACGTGTTATAACGATGTTCTAAGGTAATGATTTTTTTTCTTTATTATTTTATATTTCTTTTGTTTAAGAGATATAATATTACTTGTATCATTTTCTTCGTGGTATCATAGCATTCGAATCTTCACATAAAATCTGAAACTCATTGAGTTCTTGTTGGGATATATTTTCATTCTAAGCTTTGATCTCACTGAAAATATGGAAAATCCTTGACAATGCGAGAGGCGATTTCTCGGATCACTGATGTTTCTTTAATTAAACCAGGTCTTATTGCTTTGCTATGTATATCTCAAAATTTGAGTACGTGGGCAAAGGTTCGATCTGATATCATAACCAAATAAAGAACATAGAAAGCAGTACCGTGGATTCGTTTAGCGGGCCTAGATCAGCTACGACTGCGAAGATCATTACGTCAGCGGTTTTGTCGAAAAGAAGGTCACAGAGAGTTCCACCGCCAATTGCTCTGGAGGATTGCCGAAGCGATTACGACTCGTCTTTATCGGTGTCAATGATGATGGTGGAGATATAGGGTCATCTTCCTGCTGTAGCCTCCTTTGCCTTTTGATCTCAATTTTTCGCCGTTGGATATGGTGGAATCTGTCGCCTACGGTTCCGGTTTACACTGTATGGCTCTTTGCCTTTGATTATGTAGAAGAAGATGCCTCTGATTATGTAGAAAAGTTATTTAAAGTCCAGTTTGATTTGCTTGGATCTTAAAAAAAAAGGCGGTTATGTAGAAAAGTTAACTACATGATAACTTCTTGGATATTTAATTTCATATCCAAGGACCTTGTTAATAGTTTTCTTTATACAATTTCAACCAAAAAGTTATAGGATGAGATAACTGAAAGATATGATGAGAGCAATAGATCCTTACTTTATCAGATTCAAAAAGATATTGCTTCAATATCTCAAGGTAATGATTCTATTGCAAAATATTATGGCAAATTGAAGTGTTTATGGGATGAATTTGTTTGCCTTATGTCTTTACCTCCCTGCACATGTGGAACGTCAAAGATAATTTCAGATTTTTACTCTATTAATAGACTAATGCAATTCCTTATGGGTTAAATGAATGCTATGACTCTACTAGAAATCAAATTTTGGTCATGGATCCATTGTTAACTGTGAATCATGTTTATTCAATGCTTCTTTAGCGTTGAAAAATAGAAAGAGGTTCATGTTAATTTTAATGAAAGCATTGAAGCTACTAGATTACTAGACACAACTTAAGTGAGAATGAATCAATTTAAGAAAAAACTTCTATGAAAGTAGTTGCTGCTAAGAAGAAAGAAAAAGAGAATAAGGTCTGTGAATATTGTAGAATAAAAAACCATGAAAATGATACTTGTTTTAAAATTCATGGCGTTCCAGACTGGTACACGGAATTAAAGAGTCAACAGAAGAAAGATATGAATGAAATCAGAGGAGAGAAATAAGGTGTTTTAGCTAATCTGGTTCAACAAGAGTTGATGAAGTTGATCAACAGTAAGATGATTGTGGATGGTAACTATGCAAACTTTGTTAGTTTCAATAATTCTGCAGGTAACATTTTCTCTCTTCAATGTACTTTAAGTTCTGTTACTAGTATTATTGAATTGTTGAAAAATGGTATTTGGATAGTAGACTCAAGGGCCACCAATCATATATCATGCGTTAGAAAATGTTTTAACAATCTAAGAAAGCCTCAAAGACCACCAATTTATTTACCAGATGGATCTGTGAAATATGTTCATAGCATAGGAGACATTAATCTTCCTAATAAAATTTACTTGAAACTTATACATACCAAGTTTTAAATTTAGTCTTATTTCTGTTCAAAAACTTGCTCACTTTACCCAAATAGAATTTCATTTTACACCAACAATTTGTATTCTGTAGAACCTATAGACTAAAGAGATTTTAGCCGTAGGAAAAGCTCTAGGAAGCTTTTATGTTTTAGATACTGCTAGTTTTTAAGATTTCAATTGTAATAGCTTTATTACAAATGTTGAGTTTCTAAAGTCAAATCCTCATGGATTGAATTGTAGTGATGAAGTTTCTAACAATGAAAAGAAAAGATTTCTTAAAATTCAATTGTGGCATAGTAGATTGAGACATTGTCCTATAGATGTATTGAAACACAATGTTATTTTTAAAGAACAAGATTTAAAAAATTTAATCAATGTGAAGTTTGTCATAAATCCAAACAACAAAGATTACCTTTTCCCATTAGTCATACTAGAGCCTCACAACCTTTTGAACTGGTTTACTTAGACTTATGGGGTCCTTATGACCAAGTCTCTGTTGAAGGAGCGAGATATATTCTAACTATTATTGATGACCACACAAGGGTCATATGGACTTACCTCATGATCCACAAAAGCCATACCAGTTCTTTTTTTCTTCAACTTCGTCAATATGATTCATACACAATATGAGAAATAGATTAAAGTCATAAGAAGTGACAATGGTACAGAACTTACAAATTCAAAATTTCAATCATTTCTTTTTAGTAAAGGAATAATTCATCAAAAATCATGTCCTTATACTCCTCAACAAAATGGGGTAGTAGAAAGGAAACACAAGCATCTCTTGCAAATAGCCAGAGCTCTCATATTTTAGGCAAGTTTACCAAAGAAATTTTGGGGTTATTTAATCCTTATGGCCACTTACATCATAAATAGACTTCCATAATCAATTTTAAATTCGAAAATCCCCGTAGAAATACTTCTCTCAAAAATAGCATATTATTCAAACCTTAGAGTCTTTGGATGCTTATGCTATGTGAAAAATGTTTTACCAAATAAAGAAAAATTTAATGAAAGAGCTTTCAAATGTATATTTCTTGGATACGTTTCAGTTCAAAAGGCCTTTAGAGTTTATGATTTGAAAAAACATAAATTATTTGTTTCAAGAGATGTAAAATTTTATGAACAAATTTTTCCTTATAAAGTTGAAAATGGCAATATCGAAAACATAGAATAAGATGTCTTACCTATTCTTATAGGTGAAAATGACACTGAACCAATCATCTTAAACACAGGTCAATCGCCTTCTATACCCATAACTGATCAAAATATTACAGATGATTCATCTGCTCCTAATGATGATCATGATTTGCCTAATTCCATAGAATAATATTAAGATAAAATCTAAATCACTAATGAAGTTCAAAACACAATACCAGAATTAGAAGTAAGCCAGCATGAATGGTAGATTATGTTCTTAATTTAGTTATCAAGTCTTCAGATATAATCTCTTATCAGCCACAAGATCTTAGTACATATACTCCACAAACCTTTCCTTCTATAAAATCTCCTATATTTTCGTATGCTTACATGCCTTTTTTGACAAATATGTCTAATGTTCAAGAACCAAGTTCTTACAACCAAGCTAGTACTAGTGCAGAATGGATAGAAGCCATGAATCAAGAGCTAAATGCTCTTGAAAAGAACAATACATGGGAGTTAGCATACTTTCCAGAAGGTAAGAAAGCAATATGATCGAAATGGGTTTATAAAATGAAGCTAAAATCTAATGGAAGTATGGATAGGTATAAGGCAAGATTGGTAGCAAAGGGGTTTAATCAAATTAAAGGAATAGATTATTTTGAAAGTTTTTCTCCTGTCGTCAAAATTGTTATGGTTCAAATTCTACTTGTTGTTGCAACTTCTAAAGGGTGGCCAATTCATCAATTAGATATAAACAATGTTTTCCTACATGGCTTCTTGAATGAAGATGTATATATGTTACCACCTGAAGGATATAACAAGGTTAAAATTAATCAAGTTTGCAAATTGAAAATATCACTGTATGGACTTAAGTAAGCCTCAAGTTAGTGAAATGTCAAATTTTGTGAGAAAATAACTTGTTTTGGATTCACATAATAAGCTTATGACAACTGTTTGTTTATCAAAGAAACTGAATCTTCTTTTATAGCTTTGCTCATTTATATAGATGATGTTCTTCTAACAGGAACTTTAGAGAAGGAGATCGAATCGATTAAGAAACATTTTGATCATAAATTCACTATTAAAGATCTTGGAGCTAAACTAGCAAAGACACATTTTCCCAAAAGTTAGAAATTGGTTACTGAAAAGGGCTCTCCTCTTCTTGAGCTAGAGAAATACAGGTGTTTAATTGGAAGGCTGTTGTATTTGAACATCAATCGACTAAATATAAGCTATCTGGTACAACAATTGAGTCAGTTTGTCAATACCCCTTGCAAGCCTCATTGGGATGCAGCCATGCATTTACTAAGATACCTAAAAGGTTGCACATCCAAAGGGCTATTTTATCCTAGTCACAATGGTCTTCATTTGCAAGCTTACAATGATGCTGATTGGGCATCCTGTCTTGACAATAGAAAGTCTTTAACAGGTTTTTTGCATTTTCTTAGGTCCAACTCTCATCTCTTGGAAAACTAAAAAGTAGAATATCGTAGCTTAGCTGCAACAGTCTGTGAGGTACAATGGATTTCATATATCTTGAAAAACTTCAAGATTGATTTCAATATTCCTATCTCACTTTGGTGCGACAACAAAACTGTCATTCATATCATAAAAAATCCAATGTTTCATGAAAGAACGAAGCACCTAGATATTAACTGTCACTTGATTAGAAATCATTTCAAAGAAGGCTTCATTAAACTGTAACATATGTCCTCACAAGAACAAGTAGCAGACATGTTCACCAAACTCTTGTTTGTTCTTCAATTTAACAAGTTAATGTTCAAGTTGGATTTGTATGATATTTATCAAACTCCAACTTCAAGAGAGAATGAATAATTATTATACGAGGACCACACAAATTATTATGTTGCAACATAATCATTTATGTGTTATAATGATGTTTTGGCATAATAATTATTTTTCTTTATTATTTCAAATTTTCTTCGTTTAATAATATAATATTGCTTGTATCATTTGAGAGATGAATAAGATTTTACGTTACTTTGTTCAGAGAAAATAAGAAAAATAAAAATTAGTTCTTGGTGCAATCCATGCTTTCGGAAATGGGGAAACTAAGATGAGTATTACAGTGAAGAGGAAGATCGTGGATCCGAGAAGCCAACAATGGAGGATTGGTGGCCTTGACCATAGCCTCTATGCATCCACAGATAAAAACAGGACCAAGCCTGTGTTTGGCTAATATATTGAGTTTGTTAACGTGGTCACAACATCTCTTTCCTGGTTTTGGATAATAACCCATCAAGAAACTCAAGCAATATGGAAAATAATCGTATACTACTTCACATGGAACATTTACATCCCATACAGAAGAATGATAATTAGGTCCTGAAGAAGTTGCTGCCTTGGCTAATATCGATAATTGAAGATTTAGTAAAATTAATAAAAGAATTATTATTAAAGTTGATACCTTATTAGCTTTTTTAGGAGTACCCATTCCTTATTATAATTATGATGGAATATATGTAAAATAAAAAATGTATCTTCATTTATATATTTCAAAATTTATAAAAATTATTATAGTTTAATTTTTGTATATTGTATGCTATATATGGTCATGTATCTCTCATGTTCCTGGAATTGCTTATCCATAACAGCTAAAAAAGTACGTCCTTCTATATGAGGTGAGGTGAAGTATCACACAATAATTAAGTTTAACAACCAATATCCCTTTTCATATATATATATATATTATTAAAGTGTTATAATTTAATACTCAAATAATAACCGAAGGGTAATTTTGACACTAAATTTTTTTTAGCTTTTTTCTTTTTTTCTCTTTCCCCATTCTTTTCTTATTTATCTTTCCCATTTTCTTATTTAAGTTTTTTTAGTTTTATTCTTTTTCCTTCTTCTTTTCAAACAAACCCAAAATTTAAGTAATTATTATTTATATTACTATCCACTAACAAACATGATTATATTGTTAATTGTCAAACAATTCAAGGTAAATGGCATTTCTAATATTTTGTTTTTGTACAATAATTTTTAAATTTATAAAAATTTAAACATAAGTAAAAAATAATCGTTCAAAATAATATTATTTGATTAAAATGACATCGAATTGAACTGAGAGAGAAGAAGAAGAAAAGAAGAGAACAAAAAAAAAGAATGTAATGAAAAATTGAGAAAGAAAAAGAAAAGGAAAAGGGAGAAGTCAAAACTAGGAAAGAAGAATAAGAAAGGAAGGGGGAAGAAGAAAGAAAAAACTATAAAAATTTAATGATAAAATTATCCTTTATTAAATGGAGTTATTATTTATAACTTTACAATGTTATAACCGATTAATGAATTTAGATACTAAATTTGAACTATTTGAAAACATGAGTTAAAAAGGAATATCAATTGCTAACTTGAATACACTGTGGTACCAATCACTTCTATATGTGTAAGTTATATGTTATAATTATTTTACACTTTAGCGAAAATCATTTAATTAAATCAATAATATATAAAAAATATATTAAAATTAACATGTATAATTTTATTGAAATATAGCATAATTCATCAAAATATAGTTTTATTACTTGTACAAAGGCCCATGGGCTCATTTCTTACAAATGAACTAACTGACCCATAAGTTAGCTCACTACTCTTGTTCACATTTGCACTATTTATTTGGTGGTTAGTGACTTAAAAAATTGTATATGAATGCTATGATTGCGGTGGAGAAAGGAAGAAAGGGCTCAAAGAGCCAAGTAACCAGAAACTAAAGCTACACTCGTTACATAAAGGGCATCAAATCTTAATCTTCCAGTAGGCTAATTTTGATTGTTCTATTTTCAAATAACACTTGCTTCGACTTTGTTACAACTTGATACAAATTTATACTCTTAACTCTTAGGCACATATGTTGAATTTATGATATATTTAAATTTATTATTAATTAATTAAAAATATAAAATAATTAAAAATTAAAGTTATTTTAAAATACCTCATTTGTGTTCTTTTTTTTTTTTTGTAAGAACACTTGTGATTAGAGATATGAATTTTTGTTGTAACTCGATTGTTCAAATCGAACCTAAATCTTAGAATCCAAATCGAATTAAATTCAAACTAATTCAAATAATGCGAAAAAATTTGAATTAGGTTTGAGTGAGTCCGTTAGTTCGAAATAAAATAAAAAGACTATAACACGTAAATATTACAACTTAAACTCTAGGTTAAAATTAGAGAAACATGTTTCTTCTTTATCTTTCTTCTTAATTCCCAATCGACTTGCTCCCTTCTCAACTCTTTACTTATTTGGAAACTAATAGCTGCCTCTCAATTCTCTTTCACTAATAGTAATCCTAAGTTTAGCATTGTTTAACTTTTTCCTAAAAGCAACCCTACGTCTAATGAAGCAGGTAAAATAAATTTATGTGTCATCCTAAAAATATGATTTATCTTTATCTAATCAGTGTATAATCTACTTGAATACACTAAGAGAGTTTTATATATATGTGATCAATTTTATGTAAAACAAGTAGTTTGAAACAAGATTTAAGTTTTATCATGTTGATTTGAACTAAAAATTGAACCAGTTCTAAATTCTAATAAGACATATTCTATTCTTTTTCATTTTAATCATCAATGTTATTGATTTTGTTTATGCTTATATTATATCGTATGATTTCTTTTGCTCTACATTCAAAATTACATCTATTTTTTACACTTATGTTAAGAATTCAAACATTGATTCGTTGTCCACTTGATTTCAACCTGAAAGAGAATTTGAAAAT
The DNA here is from genome assembly GCA_030763125.1 of Hippophae gyantsensis. Lineage (NCBI taxonomy): Eukaryota > Viridiplantae > Streptophyta > Magnoliopsida > Rosales > Elaeagnaceae > Hippophae > Hippophae gyantsensis. The sequence continues at coordinate 52,055,903 of CM061029.1, forward strand.
AGGAAGAACCTTAAAAATACACTCATTTTTCCTACCTTTATTTCTAAAACAAAAGAAAAATGCTAAAAGTGAAGGGATCAATAAAAAAATATCGATATGTGGCCTATTGGGCCCTTTCTTTAGTGATTGAAGTAAGCTTTTTATTTACTTTTATTCATATATTTTTTTATTTAGTAATTAGAATTTTTTTTATTAAGATATGGAGCTCTTTATTTAAATTGTAAGTTTTTACGAAGATATAACACTCTTTGACTTTTTCACGATAGGGGTTTGATGGCGTTTACATTTGCTAATTTATTTAGAAATGGACCTTTTGTTTTAAAAATTAGCTTTTTTGGCTTATGTGTACTGTCTTCTTATTTTATAATTAACTATTTTTGTAACATAATATGTGTGTGTAAGGAGTTGTATTATCTTTGTGGATTTTATTGTGTGTGAGTTATTTATTTAATGTTAATTTATCATTTTTTTAAAAGACAAGTTATTGTAATACTATTTCTCACATTTTTTGTGTTTCATGTAATGCTATTTAAGTTAATGAGTTTTAATCATTATATATATTTTTTATTTAAAAAAAATTAATTAACTAAAAAATATACAATTAACAATTTAAATTAATTTGATCAAACTCGTTTGTGTTTAGTTTGAATTTGAGTTTAAATTCACCTTTATTAATTCAAATTAAATTTAAATTGAATTAAGATTTTAACAATTGGATTGAATTAATTCAAACTAATTCGAAATAACCCAACTTATATCAATTGTTACCACCATATAGCTTATTTCTCTTTGTTACCTTTATAAATATGTTAGTTTAATTTCTTTAATTTTTCTAAAGATAAATTTTGGAATGATTTTGATACGTAGATCCACAAGATATACCAAAATATGACTAACTTTTTTTGTTGTTTAGGAGAAAATCAACTCCACTTTGGGCAAGCACAAAGGCTTGCTAATTTTGGTGTTATTCTTTTTAATCTTAATTTAAAGGTATTCATCTTTCTTTTAAATAATAACAATTTTTTTTCCTTTTTATGGATAAGGATATTTTGTTCTAAAAAATCTTTACACTTCTTAATTATTATTAATGGACATAGAGGAAAGATTTCATAAACATAAGGAAATAAATTCATCTATATGCTTTTATTTATTATTATTGTTATTATTAGCAACAACATGTAAATATGATAAAATAAAAATAGATAAAAATATAATTTAAAATAACATCTATAAAACTTAAAAATAAACATGAAACAAGAATGAGAAATTAACAAAGTGAAGTTTTCATTACTTAAAATGTACTGTGAGCAAATGCTCTTATATAGAGATCAATACAATGTCATTAATACGATCAGTCAATCAAAAGACTCTATTTCTAACATAATGTATAACAACATATAACAACCTCTGTATCAATATAAGCTATATAATACATTTAGAATTACATATTTCAATAACCCTCCTTCAAACTAACGATCGAGGTAGATCATAAGTTTGATCTTTAGTGAATGAAATCGAGGAGATGATAGAGATTTAATTAGAATATCAGTCACTTAATTGTTAGAGAAACAAGCATAAATAAAAACTAATTTCGTAACACTTGATCACAAATAAAATATTGACCTAATTCCATGTGTTTTATTCGAGCATATTGCACTAGATTTTTGACCAGACATTGAAAACTTTAATTATCACAATAAAATATAGGTGGAGTAGCAATAAGTAAATATAACTCACGAAATATAGAATGCAACCATGATAGCTCAACAGTTGCACATATCATAGTATAATACTTTGACTCAATATTGTAATGATATATTGTTATCAATAGAGGATGTCTAGTTGATAAAAAAGAGAATTTCTAATGGAAAGAAAGTTAAACCATAAACATTTATACCGTTAAGATATCTAAGAAACCTTTTAATTGTAATCCAGTTATTATTATATGGTTGGGACATAAACTAAATTAGCTTATTAACCCAAATAAGACATCAATTCTTATTAAAGAGCAATATTATAGCCCCAACTATACTACGATACAAATTAGCAACTTTAGAGGACAAAAAAATACCATCAAATTTACTCAAACCTTTACCAATAGACATTGGAGTGTCACTATCTTGAGAATCAAGGAAACCACTTCCTTCCAAAAGCTCAAAAATGTACTTTTATTGATTTAGATATAAAAATATTATTATAAAAGACAACCTCAATACCTAAGAATTAGCTAAGTATTCCCATGTCCTTGAGTGCAAAAACTGAGTTTTAATTTGACAATGAGACTCAACAGTAGATGAGTTATTGTTAATGATGATTAAATCATATACATAGATCAAGAAAACAATGTATTCTTCTGTAGTATCTTGAACAAAAGGAGAAAAATCATCCTAACTCTAACAAAACCAAAACCAAACTAAATACATACTTAATTTAAAAAATCAAACACGATGTTCTTGTTTAATCTCATATAATGCTTTATGTTGTTTACACGACAAACCATCACCTTGTTCAAATCCAAGTGGTTAGATCATATACATATCCTTAGTCAGTTCTCCACAAAAATACATTATTTGTATTTATCTCAAAATCCAACCCTTAGAAACTACTAAAGTAGATGACTTTAATAGTGGTAGGTTTAACCATAAGGGAAAAAATCCCAAAAAAATCAATACCATATACTTGTAAGAATCCTTTAGGAACCAATCTCTTTATATACTTATCCAAGGTTCTATCAACGTTTTGTTTCACTTTAAACATCTATTTACAATTAATCCTTTAGGAACCAATCTTGTTTTATACTTATCCAAGGTTCTATCAACTTTCTGTTTCACTTTAAACATTCATTTACAACTAATTTCTTGTTTACCAATAGGTAAACTAACCAATTCCCAATTTATATTTTGAATAAGTGCCTCAAATTCCAACTACATGGCATGTTTTCATTGACATTTTAAGAGTTTCCTTGTAACTCCTAGGTTTTGGTAACACAGCCACACCATGTATAAAAAATGTACACAACGGTTTAGAAATGTTTGATCTAGATCTAGTGGTCATACCATGTGTATTAGGTGCTGACATTGGAACCAAAGGAGAGACATGTAAAGAACCAGGCAAAGAAGTTGAATGAAGATCAAAAGGAGCAGGGAAGGTCAACCAAGAGACTAATTAAGGAAGGTCAACCAAAAGACTAAGTGCATTTGATGACGAGGGAGGTATGGAAACATATGGGACAATTGGAGAAGCAATATGGTCGAAGGCAATAGGTATTGAATCTACAGTCATAAGGTCAGAAGTAGAAGGCTAAGATGAATTAGTTGAAGACAACTCAGTAGACAAAAGAGTAGTATCTCTAAGACTATGCATAAATGTAGCAACAAGAGAATAATAAACAAGGTTAATACAATGATAAACAGATGGCGTTTTGGTAAAATCCAAATGACAAGGTACTTGCAAAACAGAAAGACTAGTAACTTGCAGTAGAACCAAAATGGTAAGGAAAATATACTCTTTGAAAACAACATGTCTACTTATATAAAATTTGCCAACCTTAATATCATAGCACACATACCCATATTGCTTAGCCACATACCCCAAAAAAGACACTTAATGAAACGAGCATTAAGTTTGTTTTTAGAATAAGGTTTTCGACCAGTAAAGCATTGTGTTTTAAAAATTCTAAACCAAGTAAAATCACACATTTTGATATATAGTACTTCATAAGTGAGATTAAGTGAGATTATGAGCAAGAACTTTGATGGCAACTAATTTAGAAGAAAAACAATTATTTTAAATATATAGGGGCAAAACACAAGCAAGAAATTTTTTATATAAATGCTATATATAGTTTTGCTTTTATTTCTACATAAATACTTCCTTTATTTTCCATTCAATCAAATAATAATTATTTTAATTGGTTCCATCCTACTTATAATAAACAAAAAAAATCTTAAATATATATAAATTTTTACTTGTATTAGTGATAATATATCACATGGAAGAACTTTTTTTTAAATAAATTAACTCTCAATTTATAAATTTATTTTGATATATGTTACACTAAAATTTGTATGAGTGTAGATATATAATAACAATTATCATTTAATATTTCTTAATGAGAAAAAAACTAGCAATGTTATCATAATTATTTTTTTATTATTTAAAAATAAATAAATTATCTATCATATTTTTAAAATTAATATATTTTAATAATATTATTATTAAATAAAATTATAATTAATAAATAATCATTTCAACGATAAAAAGTTGAGTTACGGCAATATCAGTAAAAGAACATTGCTCGTGATGAATGACATTTTTTGTAATTATTTCTAAATGTGATGTCTTTTATATTGAAGAGTTTATCCTGACTTTTAAAAAGAAAAATATGAATCACGACATCAATCAACCAATTACATTTCATTTATGCAATTTATATTTATTTTAATTTAATATTAAGTGTTAAAAAAATTAAATCTATCTATATCGGGATTGATCGGTAGCCACGTATGTCGAGTAAAAACAAGATTCTTTTAAAAAAACTGAAGCTCCACGTGTCATTTAAGGAATCCCACGAGTACACTTGCAAGTTCAGTACCCTAGTATGCATAATTGGAAGATAGATGTTAAAAGCAGAGACTAGGATAATTTAAAGATATATTTTTAAATAAGTAATCAAACATATTTTTAATAATATTATGAACTTAAAAAACATTCATAATTATAAATTATTAATTTTTAATAAATTTATTTGATTTATAAGTTAAATAATTCATTACGCAATTCTATGTACATAAAATTCTAAAGAGTAATAAGGTGATTGTTCACTAACAATGATTATTAATAATTTTGAATGAATTATATTTCTTTAAATTTCATAAATCATTATTAATAATTTTAAATGAATTATATTTATTTTAGTTTTTTAATCGTTAGTAAGTTACATAATTATTTATATTTATTAAATAAAAATAATTAAAAATAAATAATTTATTTGATGGTTTTTTATGATAAATTTTTTATTAAAATAACGATTATAATCTAAATTTATTATATTAAAAATAATAAATAAAATAATTATAATTATAAAAATAAAAACCTTTTAAGAGAAATAATAAAGGTAAAAAAACCTTACTAAATAATGATAAATATTTTTTAATTAATTGATAGTTAATATTTCAAATATTAAATATTAAAACCTTTATAAATTAAAAGTAAAAAAAAAACATGAAAAATCTTCTACATCTATTTAATGAGTCTAACCATAAGATTTATGTTACAAAAAAAATTAAATTTTTTTAAAAGATTGTATTATGTTTAATAGATAAATAATTAAATTATATTGTATGATAAAATGGGTAGATAGTTAAATTATATATCGGTAATTAATTTTAAACATGTCATTTTTAAAATTATGATAGTCTTTTCATCGGTGAAAATGCAAATTCACTTGTTCATAATAGTCTTAAGATTATAAGATTTAAAAGTCTATTTTTGTTTTTTTTATTTATTAACTAAAAGTTATTTAATATGTAAAATAAATTATTTTTATATTAAATAAATTTAAAAATAAATATATAAAAAATAACTCATATTGATATTATATTATAGGAAGAAATATATTAATAATTAGAATATAATAATTAATTAATTTTAACATATTATTTTTAAAATTAATATAATTTTTATATGAAAATATAAACTCATTTTTTATAAGATTATATAAGATAAAAGATGATAAACTATAAAGGATAGTTGTTGCGTTTAGTCATTTACTTTTTTCTTGAAGATAATTTGAGTACATGGATTTATTTTTAGTTTAGTTTTAACTATAAGTAATTATTTTAGGTGTGGGAAGTAGGGGTTTCTCATTTAAAGTTTGAATATTTTATCGAGGACATTACATTGTTATAATTGGACCATGAAGTGTGGGGTAGGACTTGACTCTTCGGTCTTTTTGGATAAGAGAATATTGATATAAGATAGAGTTATTTTCTTTCATTCTTTCTCTTTTTATTTTTTTATCAAGTTTTTAAACCAAAAATTCATTCCAAATTCATATGCATAGATATAAAATACCATCATGGATAGAATTTCAAATACGTGATCTACTATCAATAAGATTTAACCTATTATATCTATATGTATCTTTGTACATAATCAATTACATCCACTATAGTTTTAACAACTCATCGAATTAATATAATATATTATATCTATTTGGATCTTTGTATTTAACATATTATATCTATCTATATCTTTATATATAATATTTTACATCTATTTTTATATTTATATGTAATATATTATATGTACCTCTAATAAGATCATCGATGGCTATTGTTATAACATAATGGTATTGTTGATCACAATCCAATAAAATCATCGACGATGAATGTAGGAGATGTGATAGGATGTAAGTTTGATCTCATTTTATTAAAATCATGAAATAAAAATCTTTTGGTATTTTTATTAGATAATTTAATATAAAATTATGAGTTTTAAAATAAATTATTAATAGTTAAAAAAATTGATTGATTTATTAAAAATCAAGCTATTTAAAAAGAAAGAATGAAAGAAAAAGTCAACCAATATAACAATGTGATTAATATTTACTAATTATTATCTTTTTTAACCAGAGAGTCTTTATAAGATGTTAAAACTTCCTCATCCAAATAGTAGTCCAATATTCTTCTAAAATACCTTAGTTTAATCGTACTAATGGTCAATTATTGTAATTATAAGTTATCTAAATAACTCTAATTAAACTTAACAAACTAATCCATTCTTATGTGGTTAATATTGATATAAATGAAAATTTTAACTAATAAAAGAGTGAAAAAACAATGCTCACAAAGATTAAACATGTTTAATCATTGACACATAAGGGCAAACTTGCTGATTTTATTATTAATTGACAAAGGAAAAGAGTAAAAACAAATAGATTAAATCAATAAATTTATGGCTAGCACGTGCTTTGCACATTCAGCCAAAACAATATAACACACTTAGATATAACAACAAACAAAATCAAACAAGTAGAAAGTGATTTCAAAACTCAGTTCCTGGACTCAGAGACACTACCTAGCCAAAGGAGCTAATTCAGAATCCACATTGAGAGTCATCAATCTATTTGGACCTTTTATGTGATGACTACCATTATTTCTTTGAGCAATGTCTAGTGACAGACACTCTTTCAATTCCACTACAACTTGATTCATGGTTGGCCTCTCAACGGAAGTGTGGTGTACACATGTCATTGCTACTTCTACTGCTTTCCACGCAGAACTAGCGTCGAAGCCTCCTCGTAACCTTGGATCAATTATGTCTTTAATTTCTCCTTTTTCAAGCATCTCTTCAACCCATTGTGATATGTGTGGTGTGTCTTCAGTATTGATAATAACAGGTCTGCTTGTAATAATCTCAAGAAGAACAACACCGAAACTATAAACATCACTCTTTTCATTCAACCAGTTTGAGTTATAGTACCTGAAGAAAAAAAAAGATATAAAACTATTTAAATGCAACCTAAAATCTCTAAACTGACTGATTGAGTATTTTCTAAGGTGATTTAGAACAAATGGCATGGTCAACTCAACTCACACCCTCCAAACCAATGTTATTTATACAAAGAAGAAATACATTTATGTGATGAATGTGAGACTGATTTTGAGAGTTAGATTGAGTGTTTTAAAAGTTGTAAAGCAAACCAACAGACGTTGCTAACTATCAAGCACAAGAAGAACAATGTTTAACGTGGTTCAACCATCGTTGTGATGGTCTAATCCACAATCCAAGAACAACAGCTTCCTCTTTATAAACTCAAGAGTATAATGGTTACAGATCTTACAAGAAATTGATATACCTCCCTCTCTCATTGTTTGAACACCAGTTCTGAGAAGAAGTTTTTCTATTCTCTCCCCTGTACTATAACAAAGAATTGTAGCTCTTTGTTATATCAGTCATTGCACTATTGAAACTCACTTACAATATGCCTTTTATATCACTACACACACAACAACCCTTGTACCCCAATGCAAATACACTTATACCCTGGATACTTTTCCTCTAGCTTTCCATTCTCTGTCAATTCTATTACACAAACCGTGAGAACCACCTGTTGCATTTGTGCCTTCATCAGCCAATCAAAAGCTTGGGGCTATTCCAGAGAATCTGCTATTTTTGTTAGAGATTGATATAAAACTCCTTAATTTAAGGAGCAAATTAAGGAGTAAAACATGGAACTTAATTCAATGAGCAATTCAAAGAACCATTAATTTAAGGAGTGAATTTTTCTATAAATAGATGTGTAATTGTAATGAATTAATCATCCAAAGTGTTCATTCCAATTGAGAAAAAAATTTGTGAGAGAAAATTAAGAGTAATTTTCTTGGGTGTAATTGGGTTGTGGGTAATGAGTTGTGAGTGTTGTAAACACCTTGTTTAATTTCTCTCATTTCAGTAAAAAGATCTACAGCAGGTCCAGAGACGTAAGCAAGATTGACCGAACTCCGTTATCAAATTTGTGTTATTTTTCTATTCCTGCTTTCTCATAAATCTGACTTATCGGAAATTGCATAATTTCCCAAAAACTGGTATCAAAGCTTTTGGTGGTAATTTTTGTCAATTTCCTGCAGGTTACTATTCACGTGAATATTAAAATATTGATTTTTGTCGACTATATTTGTTCGTTGACAGAGGTATTCTAATACACGGTGGTTTGTAGAAATAGTCAAAAATGATCCAGAGGAAGTCAGATTTGAATGGGAGCAATGGCCACAGATGAAGGAAAGGTGAAACTCGATCGATGGCACATATTTCGGTTTTTTGAAAATGTAGATAGAGGATTATCTGTATCAAAAAAATCTATATCAATCTCTCTCAGGGAAGAAGCCAAAGGCTATGAAGAAAGAAGATTGGAATCTTCTAGACAGACAAGTCATCGGAGTTATTCGATTAATGCTATCCCGTAATGTTGCTTTCAACATAGCAAAGGAAAAGACCACGGCGGGTCTTATGGCAGCTCTCTCCAATATGTATGAGAAGCCATCAGCTTCAAACAAAGTGCACTTGATGAGGCGTTTGTTCAATTTGCGGATGACGGAAGGTGCATCGGTAGCTCAACATCTCAATGAACTCAACACAGTCACAACTCAGTTGAGTTCAGTGGAAATTGAATTCGATGAAGAAGTACGAGCATTGATACTTTTGTCTTCTTTATCAGAAGGCTGGAATGCTACTATCATGACTGTGAGTAGCTCGTCAGGAAGCAATAAGTTGAAATTTGACGATGTTCGTGAACTGGTTCTCAATGAAGAGATCCGACGTAGAGAGTCAGGTGAATCGTCAACCTCTTCAGTTTTGCATACAGAGTTAAAAGGAAGAAATTCTACCAAAGGGAATGGACGTGGCAGAATAGACTACTGAGGTAGATCAAAGGACAGGAGGTCCAAATCCAGGAATCCTAATAATTCTCATAGCTCGAAGACTATCGAGTATTGGAATTGTGGAAGAACCGGGCACTACAAAAATCAGTGCAAGAGTGCACCGAAGGACAAACAAGTAAAGGCAGAGGCAAATATTACTTTCACCTCAGGAGAAGATGATGCATTGATATGCTCTTTGGAGAGCAAGGAAGAATCTTGGGTGTTAGACTCTGGAGCATCGTTCCATGCTACTTCATAAAAAGAATTCTTCGAGAAATGTCCCCGAAAATCTTGAAAAGGTATATCTTGGTGATGATCAACCATGTGCTATTATTGGCAAGGGTGTAGTGAAGATTAAGTTGAACGGGTATGTTTGGGAGTTGAAGGATGTTAGGTATATTCCCGACCTAAGAAGGAACTTAATCTCAGTAGGGAAATTGGCCAATAAAAGCTACACTACGATCTTCCATAGTGATGATTGGAAGATTTCAAAGGGCGTAATGATAGTTGCTCGAGAGAAGAAGAGTGACACTCTTTACATGACAGCAGGAGCACGTTGTTCAATCGTAGTTGCAGAAAGCAATGAAACATCAAATTTGTGGCATCAGAGACTAGGCCACATGAGTGAAAAGGGGATGAAGATTATGCACTTAAAGGGAAAACTTCCAGGTCTACAGTTTGCAGAGATAGACATGTGCGAAGATTGCATACTTGGAAAGAAAAAAACAGTCAGCTTTCAAACAAGTTGCAGAACCCCAAAGAAGGAAAGACTAGAGTTTATTCACTCTAATGTTTGGGGACCAACGACCGTCTCATCCATTGGTGGGAAACACTACTTTGTGACTTTCATCGATCATCACTTTCGAAAGGTATGGGTTTACTTTCTAAAGCATAAGTCTGAAGTATTTGAGGCTTTCAGAAAATGGAAAGCTATGGTGGAAAATGAGACGGGTTTGAAGATCAAAAAGCTCAGAACCGATAATGGTGGTGAATATGAATACACTAGATTCAAAAATTTCTGCTATGAGCACGAGATCAGAATGGAAAGAACTGTACCAGACACGCCTCAACACAATGGTGTAACTGAGCGTATGAACCAAACGTTGACAGAAAGAGCCAGAAGCATTCGTATACAGTTAGGTCTACCGAAGTAGTTCTGGGTAGAAGCAGTCAACATGGTAGCTTACTTGATCAACCGAGGCCTATCTATTCCATTGGAACACAGAATACCAGAAGAGGTATGGAGCAGAAAAGAAGTGAAACTATCACATCTAAAAGTTTTTGACTATGTAGCATTTGTGCATATCAGTGATCAAGGTAGGAATAAGCTTGATCCCAAATCCAAGAAATGCACATTCATCGGTTATGGTGAGGATGAGTTTGGCTACCGTATTTGGGATGACGAAAACAAGAAAGTGATCTGTAATAGAGATGTGATTTTCAACGAAAGGGTGATGTATAAAAACATGCATAAAATAGATGCCAACGACTCAGAGCAGAATGAGTCAATATTTGCAGATGTAGATAATGTCCTAGATAGTTCCGAAATAGAACCAATTGTAACAAGTCCTCAGCCAGAGGAACTTGTTGGACAGAATAGTACGCAGTAGTCTGACACACCACAGCCTCCTACTCTAGCTCCTGTATTGAGAAAGTCTTCTCGACCTCATGTGCCTAACAGGAGATACATGAACTATATGTTGCTGACTGATGGAGGGGAGCCTGAATGCTATGATGAAGCTTGTCAGACTCGAGATTCCAGCCAGTGGGAGCTTGCCATGAAAGAAGAAATGAAATCTCTCATCTACAACCATACATGGGAACTAGCTGAGTTACCTATGGGAAATAAGACACTTCACAAAAAATGGGTGTACCAGGTGAAAGAGGAGCATGATGGTTCCAAGAGATACAAAGCCCGCCTAGTTGTCAAAGGGTTTCAACAGAAGGAAGGAGTTGACTACACTGACATTTTTGCTCCTGTTGTGAAGCTCAATACTATCATATCAGTGTTGAGTATTATAGTCATTGAAGATCTTCATCTTGAACAGTTAGATGTGAAGACTACATTCCTTCACGGAGATTCAGATGAAGAGATATACATGTACCAGCCAGAAGGTTTCTCAGAAAGAGGGAAGAAGAACATGGTGTGCAGACTTAAGAAGAGTTTGTATGGCCTGAAACAAGCCCCGAGACAATGGTACAGAAATTTTGATAGCTTCATGCACAAGGAAGGTTTCCAGAAGTGCAATACTGACCATTGTATATAGATCTAGTTATATCATTTTACTATTTTATGTTGATAATATGTTAATAGTAGGTTCAGATATGGATGATATTATAAGGTTAAAGCAACAATTGTCCAAGGAGTTTGACATGAAAGACATGGGTCCAGCAAAAAAGATTCTTGGAATGCAAATTACAAGAAGTAAAAATAAAGGATCCTTGCAGTTATCTCAGGCAGAGTACGTCAATCGTGTTTTGCAAAGATTCAACATGGGTGACGCCAAGCCAGTTAGCATACCCTTGGCCAGTCATTTTTGCTTATCCAAGGATCAGTTCCCTCAGACAGAGGAAGAGAGAGAATTCATAGCTAAGGTTCCTTATGCCTCATCTATTGAAAGTTTGATGTACGCAATGGTCTGTACGAGACCAAACATTGACGATGCAGTGGGAGTTGTTAGCAGATTTATGTCAAACCTAAGGAAAACTCATTGGGAAGCAGTCAAGTGAATTTTGAGGTATCTGCGAGGCACCATAGAAAGGTGCTTGTACTTTAGTAAAGGAGAGTTAAAAGTACAAGGCTACGTAGACGCATACTTTGAAGGTGAAGTTGATCACCGAAGAAGCACCACCGATTATATATTTACTGTTGGAACTACAGCTGTTAGTTATATGTCATAATTACAGAAAATTGTCACTCTATCCACTACAGAGGTTGAGTATGTAGTAGTGATTGAAGGAAGTAAAGAGATGATATGGCTTCAAGGTTTATTAACTAAGCTGGGATTCAAACAGGAGAAGAATATTATGCACAGTGATAGTTAAAGTGCAATACACTTGGTGAAGAATTCAACATTTCATTCTAGAACCAAGCATATTGGAATTCGTTATCACTTCATCAGATCCCTATTGGAAGATGATATGCTAATACTAGAAAATATTCGAGGAAGCAAAAATCCAGCGGATATGTTAACAAAGGAGGTGACTATTGATAAACTAAAGTTGTGCTAAACTTTAGTTGATCTGCTAGAGTAACAAGACTAGAAAAGTTGTTGCATTGATCGAGGTGTGAAGACAGATTGAAATCAGTCTTCAAGTGGGAGATTGTTGGAGATTGCTATAAAACTCCTTAATTTAAGGAGCAAAACATGGAGCTTAATTCAAGGAGCAATCTAAGGAACTATTAATTTAAGGAGTAATTCAAGGAGTAAATTTTCCTATAAATAGATGTGTAATTGTAATGATTTAATCATCCAAAGTGTTCATTCCAATTGAGCAAAAAACTTAGAGAGAAAAGCTTTTGTGAGAGAAAACTGAGAGTAATTTTCTTGGGTGTAATTGGGTTGTGGGTTGTGAGTTGTGAGTGTTGTAATACCTTGGGTAATATCTCCTCTTTCAGTAAAAAGATCTGCAGCAGGTCCGGAGACGTAAGCAAGATTGGTCGAACTCCGTTATCAAATTTGTGTGTTATTTTTCTATTCTTGCTTTCTCATAAATCTGACTTATAGGAAATTTGCGTAATTTCCCAACAATTTTGCATTCCACTACTCGAGTTGTTACAATATAGGATGTTCCATATTGCCTAGCTAGAAAGTGAATTTTATTCCACTGTGCATAGGTGTACCTTTGTTCATTTGGAGCCAATTACCTCACAATTTTCAACTCAAGGTCTATATTCCAAACAAACCCCTTCTATGTCTGTCATGTTGAACAATTACTATTCCACAATGTGAGATGCCCAATTTTGACAAATGACAGCTTTCTAAACAAAACCATAGGTGCTCTTAGAACAAAGTTTGGATTTTCGACATATTAAAGCAAAACAAAAGGATCAATACTTACTCCGGATCGAGGTAGCCAAGGGTACCAGCCACGACGGTGGACACATGAGTATGACCTTCAGTAGGAAAAGCCCTAGAAAGGCCAAAATCAGCAAGTTTAGCTTGGAATATTTCATCGAGTAAAATATTTGTAGACTTAACATCTCTGTGCACTATTGGTGGCTTACAGCCATGATGTAAATACTCCAATCCTGTAAAAATAATTTCCATTCATGAAATTGTTTGTTTATTGTCAATTGAAAACCAAAGAAATTAAACAGTGTACATATATAACATCATTAGTTTGCCTCTAATTAACCTTGTGCAGCATCCATTGCAATTTGCAGTCTGTCCTCCCAACTCAAAACATATGCATTTTTATCTGCATTCAGAACATTGGTCAATCTATTGACGAAAATAGACTACTTATTTTGATTTATACATATGACAAAATTTGCAGCCTTCAACTATAACAATTCAACAATTAAATTAAATATTTACACCTGACAAGTGCTTCTCTAAGTTTCCATTCGCCATATATTCGTAGACAAGGGCCATATGATTGTCCTCATAGCAATATCCCACAAGACTAGTTAAGTTTCTATGATGGACTCTTACGAGAAGTTTGACCTGTGGCCAAAAAAGACAAGTGAGAAGACCTCCACGTATCACATAAGGTTCATGGCGTCAAAGCAATAGGAAAATCTTATAGTTTACGTAACCTAGCTAGCTACCTCTGACTTGAACTCCTTATAACCCTGTGCGGATGAAGCAGCAAGCAACTTCACTGCTACTTGTGCGTCATTTAAGTAGCCATGGTAAACCGCTCCGAATCCTCCTTTTCCAATAATTTTCTCAAAATTGTTGGTTATATTCAAGATTTCTGAATATGTAAATTGATTGTTTTTCAGCTCCAATGATTCAATTTTTCTCATGTGTTTGTGATTATTTGCCTTCCCAGCTGATGAGAATGTGCATTATTAGTTAGAAAGCTTAGCAAGTATGATGACCATTACATATATAAAGAAAAACAGTTCATGGTAGTCCTATTCGTACTTTGCCTTCTCGTTTTGATTGTCCATAACACAGCTAATGTAATTAAGAGGACAAACAGTACTGCTGAACTTGATGCTACAACAGGTACTAGATTTGTTTTGCCCTTCTTTTTGCATGAAGGAGATGAACACAAATTTTGGTTTCCAGCAACACTGTCATTAAATTTAGTGCAGCTAATGTTAGTATTCATTTATAAAAAAAAATAAAAATCAGCATATATTAACGTGCTTTATTTGAAAAGAAGATGTTGCATATATTGTTTTGGGAAAAATCTCTTCATCTCAAGTTGATACGAGATATCAACCAATGTGACTGAATGAAACGGTTAGGCTCACTTTTAACATCCAGTTGCATTCTGCAACCTAAGTTAAGATCTGAATTCAACCAGAGACAAATAGAAGTAATCGTTCATTTATTACTTCTGAAAGAAAAAAGACCTGAGTAATAGGGAGCCGCTGTTTGATCTTTTGAGGAGGCTAGTTGGAATTGAACCTTTAAGATCGTTATCCCTCAAGTTCCTGAAAAGGGAAGTGAATGTAATTCTTTTCCAATTCATATCAGTATCCTTGCAATGCTATAATCATCTGAAAAACTTACAGAACTTTCAGAAATTGCATTTTGGACAGAAAATCAGGAACAGAACCAGTTAAGCTGTTGTTTGACAAATCCCTGAAATCAGTAATAAGTTAAGAAATGGTGATGATTCATTGTTTATCTTCAAGAAAATGATAATTACATACTTTTAAAACAGAGTGACAGACTTACAAAGACTGTAACATGTTAAGATCAGATATATAAGTAGCTATTTCTCCAGTCAAACCACTTGAGGATAAGTTCCTGCCAGTAATTTAGATTAAAGAAGATATATAAAGATTTAAGTCATCAAAATTATGAAATTTATATGATAATTTGAACTTACAAATGTGTGATTCTGACTTTATCTGAACCTTCATAGCTGCAATTAAGCCCTCTCCACATGTAAGCTTTTGGAGCACATGGATCACCTTGCCAATTTTCCTTCAGTCCATACTTCGACTTGATATTCATAACAGCATCAACTAACATATTGAAATGTACAGAATAATGTTGGAAATTAGGCTAATGAGGCTCAAGATAAGAAAACTAAGCAAATGTTAGTTGGTAAGGCATACCCTCCTGGTCATTTGTTTGTGATTGTGAAAGATCATGACCAATATAAACCTCAATGGCATTAAGAATTGGTGGATGTGTTGAAACATTCGTCTTATATATCATATACTGGATTTTATCTCCACTAGCAGGTGATAGGCTATACACAGTTGTGCTATGCAAGTAATCAAGCGAAATAGGTCCTCTCCAAAATTCACCATTTTGGTAGATTTCAAATTCTCTGGACTGGTTAGGTTGGAGCTTTTCAACTTCAGCAAAGTGAAAGAAGCTATAGTACTTTGCGGTGGGATTACTTGGCCTCATATAAAGTTCCAAAGGATTGCTCTCATTTATTGGTGTTATAGCAGTTGACATAACAATAGAAGGTGGTTGAAAAACAGTTTGAGCACTTGAATCAATGGCAAGTGGAGTACTTAACACTTTACAGTAATTGAAATTAAAGGGCTTCCATATACGATCCGAAACATCATCTTTGTACCTAAAACAAGACATACTTAATCAAAAACATGGTACTGAAACTAAACAGTGTCTTCTTATATGAAGGTACACACGAAAACAACTTGGATTATACAACTTGAATTATTACCTGATAGTGTTATTGATTTCTGAACCCATGTCGAATCGCCGGTAAAGTACTACTGAATCAGCAGGTCTATATGTTGAATTTTTCAAAGGTCTAAGCTCTAATGCTGACATGAAAGGTGTTCCATATCCAGTATTTACAAGACATACATGTATGTAAGAAGAAAAGGGGATATGTATGATCTCCATAGAGGTGATAGTCGAAGCATTTTCCAATTTCACTGAATCCCATTTGTTAGCTCCGAGATAAAGATCAAAAACAGGTAATGAATCTTGCTCTGATTAGAATCTTATTACCTTTTGCCTCTGCAGGTTTTAAGGTGAAGCAGTTTTTGATCCCATCAGGGAAGCTTCTGACATTCCAAAATTGTTGTTCAAGTGTATCACTGTTGTTGTATTCAGGTGATACACTCTTGCTTACACCGTTGTCTATGAACGTTGCATCGGAAATGTACTTTAAACCGGTTGTTTTATCTGTGTAGCTAGAGTTATCCCGTATTCCACAGTCTATACTGATAAAGCCTGAAAAACACAGAAATTGAGCTTAGTGTCAATTCAAAAGCATTCATATTAATATGAATTGATTTTTGAAGTCTATAACAATTCCAAACCTGACTGAGATTGAGCAATTACTGAAGCTGCAACAACCAAACAAATTAGACATGTCACTAGGAAGTTTCTTAACTTCTCCATTACTCTCCCGTCTAATGCTGCTGTAAGAAAACCAAGGCTGAACATCTTTTAGATCAGAAAAAGAATCAGAATGTACTTTTATTTGTTGACATGTTATCAGATATACTTAATTTGCTATCCTGCTAGGGAATAAAAAATTATCCAAGTTTGATCCACTTGGTTTTTGTTAATTCAACTGAAATTTTCAACTAAAGACGGTCCTATTAGTTAGTATGACCAGTTGATCACATGATATTAACAAAAACTAAAGTAACCCATTTTGTAGTTGACCCTTGACTTAGGATAACAACGAAAGAAAATAACTGGAAGTGAGACTTTGTATTAACTCAACTTGCAAATTGCAATTATATAGATTATAAACAATAGACAGTTCTTTTATGCCTAAATATTTCTGAATAGTAATGTTTTTGGTATTAGTTCTTTTGCATTTTCTGTTTCTAACCTCTTCAGGGATTATTGCAAATGCAACGGTTATGGTTCGAACTTTCATACTTTGCAAAAGTTGTGGTTAAAACCACTTTGTACACTTTTGTTACACAGTATTACACATTTTTATTGTATAATTTCTATATAGTTATGTGTTTAGATGTAAAATAGATTGTATTATATAAAATAAAAATTGTACGATTATGTAAAAATTTAGTATTATATAAAAATAAATGTTTTGACTTTTTTATTTTAAAATATAAAAATAAATTAAATTTTTATTTAAAAAAATTAGAAAAAATTATTTTGATAAATAATAAAACTATATAAAAACAAAGTAATTATTATTTTAAATATAAATTATTTTATTAAAATATTTATTATCGATTTTATTCGATTATATTATATAGATATGTCACTTGTATAAATTAATTATAATATAATTTAATATAGTTAAATCTAATATGACTTATAATCGAATATATTCATTTTTTGGTCATGGGAAGAGAAAAAAAATTATCCATCTTTATAGCTGCTTCCATATTTCTTATAAAGAATACTTTATTAAGCATAACTAATCTTTTTTATTTTTATTTTTTTTTTTTGCTAAAAAAAGGGTACCCGGTAAGTTGGTTGAAAGATTTCACCCAAGAAAAGAAAACAAAACAAAACAAAACAAAACAAAACAAAAACATGTTTTAGATTATTTATTTTTATAAGAAACATTATATTATATTACAATAAATAATAATTAATAAATTGACCATTAATCCCATTATAAATTGCTTTAGAATTTTATTTTGTCAACGCAGAGCAGCTAATAGGAAGTTTCTTTGTCATCCATATTACAAACACCTCATACCCACCCTTCTTCCCCAAATTTAGTTATGATATGAGAGGAAGTAGAAACTCACGTCAAGTTTGACACATACATGTATTCAACGTATCAAATTTAATAATATATTAAAAAAAACTCCAATACATGCAACATGCTATATAAATTATTTCAGAGTAGTATAAATCTAACAACTAGGTTATTTTTAAATACAAATAAAAGAAACCTTTAAAATAATTGTAAATCGATGCCACCAACTGATACAACTTTTTCCTTCATTTTTTTAGCTTTTTTTTTTAAATGCAATAAATCTGTAAATGTTGTAATATCTTATCCGAAAGATTTAATCAGCTTGTCATACATTTTAACCGATCATCGCAAACTTTAAAAAAAAATATATGGCTGAAAAAATGATCGAATGTGGTTGAACTTGTAAAATTCGACCAATTTTTATAAACTTTTAATACATTTACTTTATTAGAACAAATTGGTTACCTATTGAAACATGTTAAATGCTGATCTTTTATTAGAAAATACAAATTGGTTTCATTTTTAAACTTTGAATACCACAAGTCATTTAAGACAATTGATATGCACGTATAAAAATCCGTGGGGATTTAAAAACACTTGAAATTAAAATAACAAAATAATTAATTTAAGTATAATTATTATTATTTTTTAAATTTAAGTTTATTATATTTAATTACATAATAAACATATATAATTAAAATTTTAGGTTGGATTTGATTATTTAATATATAATTTAATTTTTTTGATTAGTAAGGAATCCAATCCCGATAAAAAAAATCAAAAACTTCGATGTAAAAATCTCCACCCATCCAAACAATTATTTAAATGGGTAATGGGTATAGCTTTCTCATCCCGCTTCATTGAAATCCTTACTTATATCCTTACTTATATTATTGTTGGGTTTTCTCTCTTATTTAGAGGAACCAATTAAAGTTAATGTGGTTTTATCGTCCATGGATAAAGAAGGAGTAATTTTATCCATTTGATTGATTGATTAATAAACTCATTTAGGATTTATTATGAGTGATTTTCTGTAATGAATTTTCAGGAATTGCAACAGAAAAATGGCTCTCAGTTTTCAGTTTTTTCTTCTCCAATAAACCTTTATCAAGTGTTCTGATGAAAGGTTGTTTGTAATCTGATTGAGCTGAAATTTTACAAAAAGGTTCATGACTCAAAAATCTTAAATCTATACAGTGGAATTTGGATTTGGCTCACCGTTTTGGAAAAATATTGGCCATGAAAAGTGACTACAAAATTGGATTAGATCTCTCTATTTTCTTGAAATAAATGTTAGTTTCCAAGAAGTTGTATTCTTGATGATGTTGTTGATTGTTTGTCTCTAGTTTTATCTAGAGAGAACTTTTGTACAATTGTTTCTTGATAGTGGAAGTTTTGGAGAGGAGTGTCGTGGTTGTTTCCTTCTTACACCGAAAAAGTTTTTTCACGTAAATTAGTTGTGTTAATTTTGTGCATATTTCATTTTGAGCTCTATTTATTTTTTTCCTAAAAGATTCATACAAAGAAATAGAATAGGTTTCACTCCACTGTTTAGAGCTTGATTAAGTTCGAATTGATATTGTAATTCTCCTAAAAATGTGATATCAGAGTTGTGGTTATTATTGTTGAATTTCTTGTGTTGAATAATGGAAGTAAATTTGAATAGAATAATTACTTTGAATGGTTCTAATTATCACACTTGGAAAGGAAAAATAGAAGATCTCATTTATGTCAAACATTTTCATTTACTGGTGTTTGTCTCTGAAAAGCCAAAAAAGTTGTCTAAATAAGAATAGACTTTGTTACATTGACAAGTCTGTGGGTATATAAGGCAATAGGTAAATAATAATGTTTTGAATCGTATTAGTGGAGAAGTACATGCACGGTCACTCTGGAATAAACTCAAGGTGTTGTATGCTCAAAAAATAGGAAATAATAAAATGTTTCTCATAAAGTAGTTGATGGCTTTGAGGTACCAAGATGGAACTCCGTTGACAGATCACATGAATACGTTCCAAGGAATAATCAATCAATTAGCTGGAATGGGTATCAATTTTGATGATGAGATTCAAGAGTTGTGTTTATTGGATACGTTGTCAGACTCTTGGGAAACATTTAGAATGTCATTAAGTAACTCAGCTCCAAATGGTATAATCAACATGGATCTGGCTAAGAGTAGTGTTTTGAATGAAGAATTGAGAAGAAAATTACATGGATCTTCTCAACAGCCAGAAATTTTGGTTACAGAAAGAAGAGGAAGGAGTAAAAGCAAAGGTTTTAAGAGCAAAGAAAAATGAAGAAGCAAATCCAACAAGTTTGCTAATATTGAGTGTTATCACTGTGACATGAAAGGGCACATCAAGAAATATTATAGACAGTTGAAGTGCGATAACAAGAAGAAAGACAAAGAACAAGAGAGTGGACTATTAGAAATTGAACCCTTTTACGGGTAGTAGTATCCATCTTTAGGTCCTTAGAATTGGACAATGAAATCAACTAATAAGACTATGTATGGAAGTAGTAGTGGTGATGCTTTAAGTGTTAGAGGAAGAAATGACAAAAGGGAGTTTAACAACAAGAAGTCTCAATCAAGATTATCAACATCAAGAAACAGGAAACCCTTGAGGTGTTTCATGTGCCATAAGGAGGGGAATTTTAAAAGAAATTTCCCAAAAAGGAAGAAAAGGTACAAAGGTTGAGACAATAAATCAACAAACTCAAAATCTTCAATGGCCCACGGTGGCTATGATAATGTTGAGGCTGTCACTATACTAAACAATTATTGCCAGAAAGATTGGATTTTAGACTCATGGTGTTCTTATCATATGACACCTTGTATGGAATGTTTCTTAAACTACAAAACAGTTACAAATGGAATGGTCTTCATGGGCAATAATCAATCTTGTGAGGTAAAAGGAATGGACATAGTCATTCTAAAACTTAGAGATGAACTGAAAGAGTCTTAAATGAAGTCAGGCATATCTTGCACTAAAAAGAAATCTGATTTCATTGGGGAAACTATTGAAGGATGGTTACTCGTTCAAAGGAAATGGCACAAAATTAAAGGTTACAAAGGATCTATGGTTTTCTTTAAAGGTAAAATTAAGAATGAACTATTCATTCTTAAAGGTGGTATGAATATGCCTGTGGTGATTGTTAGTGAATTGGAGGATGTTTCAATGATGTAACTTTGGCATATAAGGCTTGTACACATCCTTGAAAAGAGGTTAGTTGAATTAAACAAACAAGGGTTTCTTAGTGACTTAAGTAAAGACAGGTTACCATTTTGTGAACAATGTGTTCTAGGTAAGGCAAGAAAGGTGAAGTTCACTAGGAATGAAAGACAAATTGGTAACAAACCTTCTTATGTGCATATTGACCTCTGGGGTCTTGCATAAAATCCATCACTTGGTGGATATCAAAATACTTTATCACATTTATAGATGACTTCTCAAGGAAAACATGGGTGGCTCCTCTTAAGTCCAAAGATGAAACACTTAAGAAATTCAAAATATGGAAGACATAAGTTGAGTTACGGACAAGGAAAAAGGTGAAATACCTTAGCCTCCATCTTGTCTTGTACCACCAGGCACCAGAGCTATTTTCGTAGGCAAACACCAGAATAGGCAGGTAACAATTGATATTTTTGCTGTTTCGCACCACCCACCAGGAAAGCAAGCACCAGCTGCTATTCAGCTCCTCACCACGACATCACCAGGCACTAGAACTAATATTTGTTTGTAAGTTTACCAGTACTTCCATCGACATTGTTCTTCTAAAAGTATTTACTTAATAAAGAAAAATATATGTGTGTAGGAGGATATTAAAAATATCATCTATAATAATATTCAATGATTTATTCACTCATGTAGTAAGAATAATGTTAATAAGAAACAAAAGAGATTCAATTCTACAAATGTAACGTAGGAAAACCATTTGTTTGTGAGCTAATTCCAACAAGAGACATAACTTTAACAATGAAATTTTGATTTCGTAGCATAGTTGGTAAGATAATAATTAGCAATTTTTTGAATCAAGATCAGGGTAATGGATAACACTGTCAACATTTCAATCACACAAAAGATATAAGACATTTTTATTTTGTTTTATTCTTCCATTATAAGGAATCGACAATATATATTTCTTTTCATAATAAAAAAAGATTGTAAATAATTTCCATTAGGGTTGTCTAAAAAGTTTGTGCTTCAAAAGTAATTGAATGATAAGTAACTAAAAGTCTAATAGTTTCAAAGTTAATCATTTCTATAAAAACACAAATTATGAACTAAAATAACCAAAAATACAAAATCATTTAGAATTATTTTTGAGTGATTTTTGTTTCAAGTTGCTATTTGTTTTTGAGTGGTTTTTGAGCTACTATTTGTTCATAGGTATATGTTTTTAATAAACTGTTAGTGATTATTGTTAAGTGTTCATCCTAAAACCTCACAGTATTGATAAGTGTTCATTATGAGTTCTCATATTATTTAATACATTTCAATTACTATCATAAATGACTTATTTATTGAGTTGTGAATTGTGATAAGTGTTCATTCTCACGATATTTATAAATGATATTATGGTATGAGTTACGATCTTATTAAGTTGTGATATTATGTTAGCTTGTTGTATATTATGTTAGGTTGTCTTAAAATATATAAATAGAATATTGTATATTTAGGTAATAGAATATTATATATTCTTATCTAAAATATATAAACAGAATATTATATATTTAAGTAATACAATATTGTATATATTCTTACCTAAAATAGATTGTACAGTAATTCTTATTTAATGAAAAGGATTCTTAAGAAAAGATCATTCAGCCATTTACTTAAAATTGTCATGGTATCAGAGCCTACCTCTTGAATTCATAGTTAAATCTTCAGTTTTCTTCCAGTTTTACTTCCAGTAATTATGACCTATCCTTTTTTTGTTTCTAATTTTGGGTTGATAAATTTCTGATCAACAATTTCGTTTTGAGATTCTAGGTTGACTAATTTGTGGTTGAAGCTTTGCATTAAGATTTTTTTTTTGGAAGAATGTCTACAAAAACCTTGGCTATCAAATTTACCAGAAAGAATTATACGGCATGAAAATTCCAATTCAAAATGTTTCTAAAAGAAAAGGAGTTTTGGGGTCACATTGGCAGGTCTTTTCCTACACCTGGAGATGGTAAGGAACTTAGTAAATGGGAGGCAAAGAATGCTCGAATTATCTCTTGGATTTTAAGATTAATTGAAGTTCATATGGTGAACAATTTATGCTCATTTGGTACAACTAAAGAGATGTGGGATTATCTTAAGTGCATATATCATCAAGATAATATTGTGAGACGATTTCAACGAGATTAGTACCCTCAGCCAAGATAATCTCTCCATTTACTATCTACACGAAGGTACCTAAAGAGACCTTAGCCCGCCTTCAGACGGTTCATGAAGATAGTAAATGTGATCAGTTTTTGATGAAATTGAGATCAGAATTTGAAGCTGCTAAAGTTGGATTACTGAATAGAGATTTGGTTCCTTCTTTGGATGTATGTCTTGGTGAATTGTTGCGTGAGGAATAGAGAATGGCTACACAAGCTGTTATAGGTGCGTCTAGGAAAACATCTGAAGTTGTCAATGTTGCTTATGCCATTAAGGGAGAAATCAAGGAAAGGGACAAATGCAATTGCAATTGCATCAAAAAATGTCCATTTTCTTGTGCATATAGGCAACACCCCTAAATATTCTAAGAGAGTTATAAATTCTAAGGTTATATGTCCATCTTTATTTAGGTTTTTTGAACTCTAAAGCTAAAGATGGACATTTTTTGATGCAATAGCAAGCTATTGATTCCATAGATGAGGAAATGAACTCATTAATCAAGAATCAAACCTAGGTCATTGTACCAAGACCATAGGGTGCAAAAACTATGGCCTATAAATGGCTTTATAAGAAAAAAGATGGCACTCGAGAGGTTTAAGCACCTATGTATAAATCTAGGCTCTTGGAAAGGGGTTGTAACCACAGAGAAGGTGAATCCTAGAGAACAGAAAGATAGGATAACTTCTAAAATATGGAATCATTTTACTCATTTTAAAAATTATGATCTTTAGTATCCAAAAGCAACATGCAATTATTGTGGGAAGTCTTATATGGTTCATCCTAAAAGGAATGGGACATAAAACTTTTTGAATTATCTAGAGAATCAATACAAGAAAAACCCTCATCGAGCGAAACTTAAGAAACAAAATTTGTTGAATTTTCAAGCTACTATTGATGGTAACAACATCCTAATTTCTTAGAAGTTTGATCAAAAAGTAACAAGACGGGTATTGTCTGAAATGATTATTATAAATGAACTTTATTCAAATTTGTTGAAAGAATTAGGATTTCGAAAGTTTTACACAATAGGTATTTCTTAGTTTCAGATGCCTTCTCGTAGGACAATTGTTAGAGATGTCATGAAAGTTTACTTGGAGTAGAAAAAATCTTTGAAGATGTTATTGAGTTGAAGTAAGATAAAAGTTTCTTTAACCTATGATATTTGGGTATTAGTGGCAAACAACTATTAGATGATTGTTATCGCTCACTTCATAGATGATAATTGGAAATTACAAAAACATATCATCAATTGTTTTCAAGTTTTTGACCATAAAAGAGAATTAATTGGGAAAGCAATGGATGATTGTTTGAAGGAATGGAAAGTTGGCGATGTTTTCACCATCACACTTGATAATGCAAGCTATAATTGGGTTGCTATTAAATGGTTGAAAAATCGATTAAAGACTTGGAATGATTTGATTTTAGAGGATGAGTTTTTACATGTGAGGTGTGATACCCACATAATTAATCTAAATGTTGGCGATGATTTGAAAGATTTTCATGGATCGATCAAGCACATAAGAAATGCACTGAGGTATGTGAGATCTTCTTCTCACCGTTTACAAAAATTTAAAGATTGTGCAAGATATAAAGGTATTGAATTTAAGAATGTTTTTGCATAAATGTAAGCACTAAATGGAACTCGATCTATTTGATATTAGATTCTGCAATAAAATTTAAGAAATTTTTTGACAAGTTGAACTTTATTGATGATGAATATACTAGTAATTTTCTTGATAGTAGTAAAGAGAATCATGAGGGTCATCTAATTGACATTGATCGGAGAATGCATCAATTTTTATGAAGTTTCTTAAGAGTTTTTATGATACAACTTTGAATCTTGGTGCTTCCACACATGTCATTGCCCATAGATATGCACATTATTTACATAGTATTGAGTTTAAGATGTTGTATTCTATTGATTTTCATTTGAGGTTAATGGCTCACAATATAAAATTAAAGTTTGATATATATTGGGGTGATTTAGATACCATGAACAAGCTTATATATTTTGCCGTAGTGCTATATCCTCGCTACAAGCTCAAATATTTGAGTTTTTTGTTTAAATGTAATCATGAATTTGATGTGGCTAAAAGGCTTGTATGAATTAGAGATGTACTAGTAAGACATTATGCATATTATAATGAAGGTTATCAAAATTCTGGTGGCATAGGTTCATTATCTGTTAATTCTTCAACATATCAATCGAAAAAATCAATAACTCGATAAAAAGGAAAGCATACTAAATATGTGAGTAAATCAAAGATATTTTTTGAACAAATTGAGAAGAAAAGAAATATAGATGTTTTACTTGAGCTTGACTATTATTTGAATGAGCCTTGTGAGAGGCACACAAAAAAAGTAAATGATAACTTTGATATTTTGAAGTAGTGGAAGGTAATTTTTGTTAGATTTAAAATTCTTTCTCAAATGGCTCGAGATGTATTTGTTGTGCAAGTAATTACGGTAGCTTCGAAATCAGCTTTCAATAACAGGGGTCGTGTTTTTGATATACTCATTGTGAATGAAGATATAATCGATAAAATTGCTCAAATTGTGAAGGATGTACGTATATATATTTTGGAAGGTCTTAGTGGTATGCTTTTATATTAATATTTTATGCATTTTTAGTATTCTTTAACAATTAGATTTTTTAATAGCAATTATTTTTTTATTTCATATTTGTTCTTAGAGAAATCACCTTAACATGTTACATCATTAATGTTAATGCACTCTAATGAATGAGTGCAAGGTTCAATCACAACTCAATGTTATTTCTAAATTTTATAATATGCTTAATATTTTGTGTTGTATTTCTATTGTGAATTAATAGCATTTTCCTTCTTTTGCAAATGAAATGGAATTTGTCTTGAAGTGAAGCAATGAAGCATATCATCTTGAGTAGTGGATTATTAATCTACTCTTTTGTATGTTAGGATATTAAGTATTAATTTTATGTAATTTAAAGATTAAACCTTATGGTATTGTTGACTTTTTATCTTTTCGATGGTAAGTTAATAGAGTTTTTACTTATTTGATATTTAACTTTAGTTATGTTTATTTTGGATGGAATTCTATGATTTTACTCAAATGAAAATATCTTTATATTTTATTCAAATGAGAGTATGTTAATTGATATATGTCCAAACTAATCTAACCTATCGTCTAAGTAGGTTGGTTGTCAGTTCAATTATGTTTTCTTGATAAGTCAGATTTGGTTTGTAATATTTCCTAACCAAATGTGTAGGTTCGTTTATTTTTTTGGAACAATAACTAACCAAATTGAACCTTATCAATCCTTAATTGTGCATACACTTCTTACTTTATCTAGAGTTGCTTTCTGACTATTATTTTGCCTCTTGTTTATTAAACAAATACATACCTGGGATGCTTCCTGTACATTTGTGTTTGGAAATTTCACTAGTAAACGTAATTTGAAGTTATCCTTCCCATTTTATTGGAACACTTGTTCAATATTTGATATGAACGAGCTACATCTCCAGTAGGTTAGGTCTTAATTTGAAGATATAATTTGGGTTCAATTCCTGACAGTCCACCATCTTTTCTAGTTTTCTTTGTTTCTATTTCTTGATGAGTATATGATTCTAGTTTTCTTTGTTTCTATTTCTTGATGAGTATATGATTAAAACTGATTTTTTCAAAAGTCAATATGACCACGGTGTGTATATGAAGAAAGTGGAGATGGATAATTCAATTTACTTGTTACTATATTTAGATGATATGTTAGTAGCACATAAGAATAAGGTGGAACTAATGAAAATAAAAACAATACTAAGATTAGAGTTTGAAATGAAAGAATTGGGAACTGTTAGAAGAATTTTTGATATAGAAATCACAATAGAATAATTTTGACACAATCATCATATGTGAAAAGGTTGCTCTTAAAGTTTGAAATGAGAACCTCGAAGCTAATTTCTATACCATTCGCTTAACATTTCAAATTATCCAACTCATATGCACCCAAAACAAAATATGAAGAAAAGTATATGAAGAGGGTTTTTTATTCTAATGCAGTGGGTTGTCTCATGTATCTTACGATGTGTACAAGGCCTGATCTTGTTCATGGTGCTAGCCTAGTCAGTAGGTATATGAGCAATCCAGGAAAACATCATTGGAAAGCTATAAAATGGGTATTTCAATACCTCAAATGAAGGACAAATAGGCATGTTAAAAGTTATTGGGTATGTAGATTCTAATTATGTAAGAAACCTCGATAAAAAAGGTCTTTAACTGGCTATATCTTCATGTTTGGAGGTGGTCTCATTAGCTAGAAGGTAAAATTATAAAAGGTAGTGGCTCTTTCATCTATAGAAGCTAAATACATAGTTGATATATAGGTTGCGAAAGAGACAATATGGCTTAAAAGGTTGGTAACTAAAATGGGATATGAACAAAATATTGTGACCATTTTTTGTGATAACCAAAATGTAATACACCTTTTTCCAAAAATCCACTACACCATGAAAAAATTGAGCATGTGAATGTGAAATATCATTTCATAAGAAGTGCTATAGAAAGGGAGTTATGGCATTGGTAAAGAGTCACAATCCAACAAACATGGAAACCAAATCACTTACATTGTCAAAACTAACCCATTGTATAGAGTTAATAAATGTAACTGACAAATCTAAGAAAAAGGACAACGACATCAACCAAGGTGTCTTCTTGACACAAAGGTGAAATTTGTGAGGTTTGGCACCAATATGATACTTAGTAGTAATTGGTTAACAAGTAAATCAATTGTAATGTCAAGACTCATTACCAATGGGTAATAATAAACACTTGTGAGTGATTGCACTAAGAGTGTAAATCTAATGCAATTAGTGTAATTTTTGTAACATAAAATAGACTAAAGCATAATAGATTGTTAGAGAGTGGTTTAAACACTTGTATTAAAGAAATCTCAAGAAAGCTATCTACATTATGTAATAGGTAAGTGCTTGTAATCTACTATCTGGAACGGCCGAATGGAGAAGTGTGGTATTGGTGATTGGCCAATCCAAGCCAATTGGAGCAAGAAAATCTGATACCTAAGGCTAGGCTCGGTTTACAATCGATTCGATCCTTTTTTATATTTTTTATAAGAATTCAACCTAGAAAATATAAAATATTATTATCTACTTGTATATACCAAGAGTCGAAGATTTTAAACAAACTAGTGATCAAAAATTACAAAGATAAACTTAAAAGACGTCCACCAAAAAAAACAATAGCATTATTTTTATCATTATCAACAAAAATTTCAAAAAAAATCACGAAAATTATGAAAATATTATTAAAAATATGAAAAAATTTCATAAAACTTTATAAAACATCAAAATAATTAATTATTTATATCTTAATCTAATTTTTCATTTAATATATATATTACTAAATATTTATAATATTTATATTAATTAATAATTTAATCAATTAATTAAAATATGTATATTAAAATATATATATTTTTTACAAAATATTTTAGAATAAGTAATTAAAATATTTGAAATAATTAAATAGGTTATACAATTGTATAAACTATTATAAATAAATAAATCTCAATAATATACAAAAAAAAAATCATTGATATTTTTGATACTTTGTCAATTTATGTTGACATTTTAACGATAATATCCACAATATGATATTTTAGATAAAAAAAAACATTTAAATTGTAATTTAACGATGATAATATTTAAGCGATAATTTATCGACATTTTCGATAATTTGACCTTGTTTCAATTTCATGATATGAAAAATAGTGACAATATCAATGATATCATCAACATTTTCATCATTGCACAGAGATACCTATGTTTAAAAACCGATATCTTTTTTTACCAATGTTTTTGAAGAGTTCTAATTTAATTCCATGTTTGTTAAATAGTTTTAAAATTAATAATTTTGAACCGTATATTAGTATAATTTAAGGAATTTAACGGATGCATCTCACAATAAATGGTTCCGTTCTCACATAAAAGGATAAAAATGTCCCTTTTTCAATTTCCTTGTCAAATTAAACATATATACCATTAAAAATTGTTAATTCTGAAACTATATAAGAAACAGTTGTATTAAATTGAATTTTTTCAAAAATATAGATAAAAAATAATATCAATGTCTAAATATGGGTATCTATGTGATACTAAACACAAGAAAGAAACCTTCGCAGTTATGCAGCAAATTAGGCAAATATAAAAAGGGAATCTGAATCTCATTGCAATGTTGAAACAAGCGGGAAAAAAATGTACCAAGGGATTAAAGAAGAACTAACCTTCCAGCAAAGCGATTGTAGCCCCCTCCTACACCATAGTGAGATTTCCCTTTTGTTACATAGAAGACAGATCTGATTTGAAAATATATAATACTTATTAAAACCATCTATCTCATATGACTAGAGTGCTAAGAAAAAACTACAAGCAAAGCCATTGTTTGAGTCTTGAATTTTCATCATACCACAATCTCCAAATTCAAGTTACTGGTCTTTTTTGGAGAAATCAACACCAAATAGACTCCGACATCATAATACGTGCTTCCACGATACAAAAAAATAAACACGTACGATAAAAAGAATAAATATGAAAAGGGAATGTACCCAAGAATTCTCCTCAGCACTTTCAGTTTTATTGTACAGAGCCAGCTCCTCAGCACCGAACATTCTCTATCAAATTGAATATTAATTTTTTTTTATATATTGTAGCAAAACAAATTATATAAAAATAAAAATAATAACTTTAAAATTTATAACTATTAAAAAATATATTTTTTAGGTTTAATCTATAATAAAAATAATTTATTTTATTTTATATTTAACTTTATCTAATTAATTAGATGATTTTTACTTTAAAATACAATCTGTTATAAATATGAATAAGTTAAATCATTTAATATTAATAAAATTTAATTTTAATTATTAAAAATTTAAAATTATATTATTAATTCGCTATTTATACACAACTATATTTTTTTATTTTTTTATTTTTTTATTATATAAATTAGTTTTGTTGGCACATGATCTAATTTTACATTGTGTAATATATTTAACTAAAATATTTGTGTATTTATTCTAATTGTGGTATTAACTAGTACGTTCAGTTTTACTTAAAAAACTTAATTTTTTAATTTTGAATACTATTTTTATGTACAAAATTTACAAAATGTAAGAGCGTGATTTGAACTTGATGGGATAATATAAATAAATAAAATAATTACATAAATTTATATTGTTGTAAATGATTGGCTTCATTGACATTAAAAATTTACGCATCTTAAATAACAAATAGATTAATTTAAATTGTTTTTAATATAATTAATAATTTATCCGTTTAAGTTAAGTTAATATTGTTCTAATTGTTTTTTTATGTTTTGCGTGTGTAACAAAATATATTATTTTTGTTTAAAGATAATATATATTAGTTGATAATTTTATATTTGATATAATATAATACCGAATGAAAATTAATTAATTAAACGTGATCTATTTGTCAAACATACAATGAGAACATCATGAATTTTTAATTATGATAACTTTTATATAATTAAACATTTGTTCAATGTAAAGATAATAAAATATATTAAATATAAATATTCATAAAAATATTATATATTTATTATATTAATATTTCATATTATTTGTATATATTAAAAATAAAAATAAACATAAACAAGAAAGTTATAAAAAGTTCAATAAAATAACCGAGGATAATTTTTTACTTATGATACTCTTTTTATAAATCTTTTACACTCAAACCAAGGAGAATTATATTTAAAAAAAAAACTATATATTGACGTTTTCTTAATACTTTATATCTTAAATTTTTTACATGTATAAATAAGTTTATGTTAATATATTTTAAAATTCATGTTATATTGCGTAAGATTATAATAAATATTTTTTATTTTCTCAACACAAATAAAAAGAGTATTTTTAATAAAAGAATTTAGAAGAATCCAACAAATAAATTGAATATGAAAGGAATCATGGAGATAATAAAATAGAAAGGAGAAAAAATTGAGAGAAAGTAAAATGATCCCGTATCTATTGAACAAAATATAATTTAGTAAATTAACACGTATTTAAGTTAAATTAATGCAAGAATTATATTAGAGTTCTAAACGAGTAAAAAGATATAAAATAACATAATTTATGGTGATACATAAAAATGGTAAAAATAATTCAATTTTTATTTAATAAATTTTAAAAATAATTTTAATTTTAGATAAAATTAGAACATGAAATAATGGGTAACAATTATATTAATAATACCTGTTAATCGTAATTATTTGTATTTAAAATTAATTATATTTATTTATTTATTTAAATTATATATTATTATATTAATTAAGATTTTATGCTAATCACATAGTTATGTAAACAAAACTCTTGAAATTAGATTCAGAAATTTTGTTCTCTGCCACTCTCGTCTCGGTTCTACCCTCTGCCCTCTGCCACTCTACATGTGTCGCCAACTAGTCGTGTCTCTCTGTCTGCTTGCGTCTCTTGCATAATCAAATGAGGAAGAAAAGGAGGAGATATAACCGAACAGGGGATGATTGCTTGATTGGCAAAAGAGGATTAGGGGATGATGGGTTCCAGGATGCAAAGACATTTGGGTTTACACCCTTAATCTCTCAAATCAGGCTGGAACTTGAACAAATTTTTCAGGCTTCATGGATCTGTCCTCTCTTATGAAAGCAGCGATATATCTGGAGTTTTGGTTCCTTTGTTGTATATAGACATGTGTTTTTCTTCATTTTGTTGGGTAAGATTAATTATTGCTTTGGATAGCTGCATTCCATAAGTAAATATATTTTTTACAAATTTCCTATTTGTATTATTACTTGGTTAAGTGAGAAAAAAATTCGCAACCATCATTCGATACTTCGACTGAGCCTTGAGGAAGGAAACATCGGTATGGATAATATAATTTATTGAATGGATTGGTTTTTGATATAAATAATGCTTGAGATTTTGGTAATATTATATTAAATTAGTTTAGTTTACGATGTTTTTTAAAAGTTTTGAAAAACGGTTTTTTTTTTGTAATTTTTAATAATCGTTACTCAAAGATAAAAAATCGTTTCGAATCGTAACGATTTTTGGACGATTTTAAATACAAATTTTATAATTTAATTTAGAGATAGTTATATCAAAAACTGTTCATATCTATATTCATGCTCATTCTTACTGACACATACATGATGAGAAGGTAAAACTAAAATTTAAAAAATAGAATTATAAAATCCTTAGATAGAAAAACCTCCACTTTTTTTAACCATATAATTTAAGCCTTGTTATGCTTATGTAATCTCTAACTTCACAATAGCCTTTTTCTAGAAAAAAAAACATATATCTCCATATTTAACAAACATCTCTAACTAGAGGAGTTAAAGAGGTCGGATTGGCACGATCCAACTCGTTAACTAGTGTGTTATGTAAGCACGTTGTCATATTGATCTGTAATCCATACACGAATTTTGTTGTACTTTTTATTCTTAACTCATGAGTTTTATTATGCCTTGTTGGTCCGACGGTACAGATTGATAGAGCCTATGATTCATTTAATCAATTATATTAAAAAAATGTTAGTAGTGAGAGTCAAACTCTTAATCTTTCATGTATCAATGTTAATGTTATCTACTAGGCAATGCCTATATTTGGTAATATATAAATATATTTATATAATTTAGTTTCAAATTAATATATTAGTACAATCCAATCTATTGTAGATCGTGGATTACGGGTTATGTCGTGTCATTTTTTTACGCACGTGTCATGTTGTGTCGTGTCGAATATTTAATATATAATATCATTTTAACTCATTAAGTTAATGGATCAAATGTTTAACGAATTATGCTGGCACACTTAACACCCTTACCTCGACCTTAACCACTTATTCGATTATATCATATTAAGATAAAGATAGAGGTGATTTTTGAAAGAAATGTATATATATATATATATATATATATATATATATATATATATATATATATATATATATATATATATATATATATATATATATATATATTTGATAATGTTATTTAAAAATGATAATGTGTTAAACATATGATTAAAGTATGATATTTTAAGTTATTTTGAATATTTTTAAATTTTTTGTTAAGTTGATGTTCTTATATTATTTAAATAAAATATCATTATATTAAATTATATATTTTTTAAAGTAATAATATGTTGTGCATTAATGCTTAAAAAAGCTTTATATAAGATAAAATAATAAGTTAGTTTAATTTATTGAATTCTAAATGATATTATTTATTTATAAAAAATGAGTTAAGTTATAAAAATTATATAATATTTTAATGAATTTATTATTATTATTATTATTATATTATTTAAAAAATAAATTTTTAATAAAAAAAGTAATATTTAATATAAAATTATTTAAAAAAACAATATTAAATATATATTAATTTTAATAAAAGTAAATATCAATAAAATATTAAATTAAAATAAGAATAATTAAAAAATTTTTTAAATTTTTATATTAATTGAAAATTTTAATTGTTAAAAACTTATATTTTAATATCGTTTACTTATTAAATAAACTATAAAAATATATTTTATTTTTAATGGATTTTTTTTATAACTAATAGAGTAAATGATATTATTATATCTAAAGACTAAACACATAGGTAAGATAATGTAAGAGATTTATGTAATATTTTTTAAAAATAAAATAAGGTTTTTTTATTATTAGAAGAAAAAACCCATATATATACAAAATTAATTTGTTATTTTGGTTAAGGAAAAAAATGAGACGCGACCCATCTCAAAGCCCCAATCCAATCCAAACGATTCCACGTAACTTGTTCTATTATCAATTATCTCCTTCACACATATCAAACTGGCGGTCAAGAGTCCTCCATTACTGTAGTTGGGCAAGCTCCTTTGGCACCGTTAACTAAGCCCTTAGCGTCCACAGTCAATTGTTCCACTCCTCTTCATAGCTGGTTCGCCGCTCTGTAATATGTAAGATGCTTTTCTCAAAATCCCAAATATGAGTTTTTAACTAATCTTTGAAATAATTTCTTTATTAGCTTTCATGATTCTTGCAAATTAAAAAAAACAAAACAAAACTCATTTAGATAAAGGTTACATTTAGATAATCGATGCTTGGTTGGCTTTTACTAATCTATGTAGCTGGGCTCTATTGTATCATTAGGTTTCTTATTTATTGGTTTCAGACTTTCAGTTTTATTTTTTATGCTTATATTTGCCGACCTTGAATGATATTGTGATGTTAGCTAATTTAGTGATCTACTGTACGATGCTTTATGTACCTTTGAATCATTCAAAAGTGTTATTATGAACTTTTCAATATTTTTTATGGATTTTCTGATTACTTGAAAATTTAAATAATATTTCAGGAATTATTGATAACTTGAATTTACTAATTTCCTTGTTACTTTTCATTTTATTTGAAACAATTAATTGTAAATAACTTGGAATGCATACGTCAAAAACAGTAACAATACATAATAATAAAATTCATGCAATAATTTATGGATGATATATTAGTATAATGTAAATTATGAATGGTATAATAAAATTTCATTAATGATAAATTTATCTAAAAATAATGATATTAATATATAACTAATATGAAGAGTAAAATAAAAATATTTCATATATTTTTATTATGAAAATAATAAAAATATCACAATAAAAATTATTATAAAATATCATTGCCTTAATTTAAATTTGATTAGAAAAATTAATAGTCATGATTAATTACTAATGGAATAGTGGTTATTTATAAGTAGAGGAATTACAGTATTTTCATAATCATAGTGGGATTGATACTTCTGTTCAGTTTTTATATATTTATGTTTTATGATTATAATAACTTAATACTTATTATTAATAATAATATTCAATATTAATTTTTTAAAATATATTTATACCAATTAATCAAGGTCCTCGTTTTTAATTGTGGCCTAGGGCTTCTCATGCTCTTGAGCCACCCCTGGATAACACCCCAATTGCGCTGTGAATTGGGTCCTCTTCTATTGAATGGTAGGAGGAAAAGGATGAGTCTTTGTCTTCCTCTTTGTCATGGTAGAAGTACTGATCTCCTATTGCTTTCTAGCAATTCAGCTAGTGTTGCCAGTGGGGCTGTGTGCGGAAGGGTAGAGTTGGATCTGGGCTGTCGGCTTGTATCTGGATACTTTTCGCTTAAAGTTGTAAGCTTTTGTAAACCTCAAAGATGTTCTTTAAGGACCTCTGTTGCATTGGCTTGGGCATTGGAGCAACGACAAGCAATTGGGGATGATTTTATTGTACAAGAATCAAATTCAGCTGATAGGCTATCAGGGAACTCCAAGAATGATGATTGTTTAAATTTGAACGGAACAAGTACTGCTGATGAAGACCAAGCAAGCAAAGAAAATGGTGCTGAAAGTGAGGAGGAAGAAAATGAGAGAGAGAAAAATGGTAGGATTGATGTTCGTGCGCTAGCATCGAGCCTACATTCTGCAAAAACAGCAGATGATGTAGAAGAGGTTCTTAAGGGCAAGGATGCATTACCCCTTCAAGTATACTCAACCATGATAAGAGGCTTTGGCAGAGACAAGGTACTGGAGGCAGCTTTTGCTCTCTTTGAGTGGCTTAAGAGAAAGAAAGAAGAGAGTGAAGGTATTATTGCTCCAAACTTGTTCATATATAACAGTGTTTTGGGTGCAGTGAAGCAATCCGAACAATTTGGAGAAATGGAAAAAGTTTTGAATGATATGGCCATGGAAGGGGTGGTTCCAAATGTTGTAACCTATAACACTATAATGGCAATTTACTTAGAGCAAGGACGAGGTACTGAGGCCTTAAATGTTCTCCAAGAGATCAAAAAGGAGGGTCTAACCCCATCTCCAGTATCTTATTCGACAGCTTTGTTGGTCTATGGAAAAATGGAAGATGGGAATGGAGCTCTTAGATTCTTCACTGAAATCAGAGATAAGTATAATAGAGGAGAGATAGGTAAAGATTCTGCTGATGACTGGGAGAATGAGTTTGTTAAGCTTGAAAACTTAACTAAACGTGTTTGCTACCAGGTAATGCGCAGGTGGCTTGTGAAGGATGAGAACTTAAGCACCCGTGTTTTGAAACTTCTTATGGAGATGGACAATGCTGAGGTTCCACCTGGCCGGTCCGAGTATGAGCGTCTGTTGTGGGCTTGTACTCGTGAATATCATCATACTGTAGCAAAAGAACTGTATAATAGGATAAGAGAAAGGTACTCTGATATAAGTTTATCTGTTTGTAACCATTCAATTTGGGTGATGGGAAAGGCTAAGAAGTGGTGGGCAGCTCTGGAGATCTATGAAGACCTGTTGGACAGAGGACCAAAACCAAATAATATGTCATATGAACTGATAACGTCTCACTTTAATATCCTTCTCTCTGCTGCTAGAAAAAGAGGGATTTGGAAATGGGGTTTTAGGCTACTCAACAAGATGGAAGAGAAAGGCCTTAAACCTGGAAGTAAGGAATTGAATGCAGTTCTGATTGCTTGTTCCAAAGCTTCAGAGACTTCTGCTGCTGTGCTGATTTTTAAGAGAATGGTTGAACAAGGTCAAAAACCGACAATAATTTCCTATGGAGCACTTCTCAGTGCCCTTGAAAAAGGGAGACTATATGAAGAGGCTCGACAAGTCTGGGAGCATATGATTAAAGTCGGTGTGCGACCAAACTTGTATGCTTACACAATCATGGCCTCTGTTTTTGCTGGACAAGGAAAATTTAACATGGTTGATGTCATCCTTGATGAAATGGTTTCCTCACGCATTGAGTCAACAGTTGTGACATACAATGCAATTATCAGTGGATGTGCCCGGAATGGTATGAGTAGTGCAGCATACGAATGGTTTCACCGCATAAAAGCTCAAAACATCTCTCCCAATAATGTTACTTATGAAATGCTGATTGATATGCTAGTTCAAGATGGTAAACCAAGACTTGCATACGAGCTATACGCTAAGGCTCAAAATGAGGGCGTTCGGCTCTCTTCAAAGGCTTACGATACAGTTGTTCAATCCTCAGACGCTTATGGAGCTAGTATTGATTTAAGAACTTTAGGACCTCGGCCGCCAGACAGAAAATCGAAAGTGCAGAGTTAGGAAAACTGACTAATTTCTGTAACTTGGCATATGTTTCCAGGTTCACACCATTTGATAGATGGTAAGGATATATATACACCCCATAAACTCAAAGAACACGTCAGGTCATCATTTGGTACTATGAACTGTGATCTGTATCTGATTTCTTTTTCTTTTTCCTTCAGAACAATACTGTATCTGGTATTTGATTCTTCTCGCTTTCTTCTTTCTCTTCTTATACTTCTTTAGTTTTTTTGTAAACTTGTATCATTCTTAGGTTGTTTCACTTCATTGGACAAATAAAATAAAAATGAGTCATTCCTTAATTTACAAAATTCAGTTTTTGTTACTTACAAGTAATAAAATAAGAAACGAAATTACTAAATTCATTGCTTGAGTTAAATAATGTATTTTTTATCTTATTTTAACATAAATAAATAAATTAAACAACAATCTTAAATCATAATCATAAATATATATTTAAATTTATTTTATTACGAAATATTTATACAAAATCTACATAATAAAAATAATAACATACATAATATAAAATAAAATTTATACATATAATATACAAAAAATAACGCAAAGTGAATAATAAGTGCGTAGAATTAATAAAAATACTTACAAGAATTAATAAAAATACTTACAAGAATAAATGAAGTGATAAAATGAAGAAAAAAAAATGTTTTCTAAGTGAGAAAATAGGTATAAAATATTTGAGTATTTCGTTAAAAAAATAGGAGATTTGGAAGATAATTTAGAGAGAAAGAAAACCCACTAAACGGTGCTGAAATTTGTGATCGTAGGTGGTCGGAAAATGAGAAAGAGTGGAGGAAGTGAAGCTCGGTTTTGGGTTTTCGGGTGTTGTTTACAACGTTGCAAATTAAAAATTGTGTTTGATGGGGGAAGAAAGAAGAGAAAAGGAAAAATCTACGTGTGTTAGCGTCAGTTCTACGTGTCAATCGAGCTTGACAAGTAGATAGTCAACACACGCTATCCACGTGTATTAACGTCGATTGACACGTAGAACCGATGCTACGTCCACGTGTAGCGTCGGTTCTACACCAAACCGATTTTAAATTCATTATAAGTCAATTTTTTTCAAAAATCGACTTTACATATCGACTTAAAATGTCATATTTTGTAGTAGTGGTTAAAAAATGATTTATTTTTTAATAATAAGAAACACATACACACAAACTCAACTCGGTCGGTTGTGCGACGACGCCTATGCGTGTGGTAAATCAATAATTGCTTGTCTCCTCACCCCTTCACAAAACTTGGTACCCCTTTGGGCCCAAATCCAAGTCCCAAAGTAATGTCGTATAAAAACCTCTAAAAAGATGTAAAAAAGGAATATGGGACAAGTTGAGTGGGCAAACTCATACGGGACATTTTTTCTCTTTGTTTTTTTTCAAAATTCACACTTATTTTCAATAATTTCTCACTTGAATTTTAAAAATAGTTATCATCGAGCAACCAATCAAAATATAAGATTATGCATAAATAGAAGGTATATATCGACTTGAATCTTTGCAAAGTAAAGATGTTTTAAAATATACTAGAGTAATTCATATTTTTGAACTCTATCTCTAACATCATCACACACATAACCTTTTCAAGGTGTAGTTCAAAAAGTCCATACTTTATAGTTATGCACATATATCCTAGTATAGTGAATGCTCTAGTAAATTTTGCCCAAATTTTCATAAGAAACGATCACATTTTCACGTTCACATAAGTGAGTCTATCAAGAGTACTCATGTAACTATATACTCCACTCTACATAGAATATAGAACTCATTAAGATTTAATACTTAACTCATCCTTCTATCACTTTAGGATTTAGGGCTTCTAGTACTATGAAATAGAACTTAAAATGTTATTATCTATTAAACTTATTTCTTGAGATTTATGGTCTATAAGTTACATTACTATCATGAGTGTTTCATCAATCTAAAGGCTTTAGTCTAATTTCTTTTGAGGTTTTGAAAATCTTCTCTCTAGCTACTCCTTTCGTCAAAAGATCAGCTAAGTTATCACGAGCATGTTCATAATCCACTCTTACAGTTCTTATAGAGAGAAATTTTCTAACAGTATTGTGCTTACGGTGTATATGTCATCTCTTAACGTTATAATAATAGTTCTGAATCTTTGCAATATTTGTGGTACTATCGCAGTGGATCAAGATAGCTAGAATCGGTCTTTTCCATAAAGGGATCTCAGCTAACAAAATTTTTGACCAACCTGCATCCTCACTAGTAGTAACTAGTGCTATCATCTCAGACTCCATTGTAGATTGAGCCAAAATAGTCTATTTCTTAGACTTCCAGGACATAGCTCTACCAACTATGCTAAATATATAGCTGCTTGTTACTTTGGAATCTTCTAAAAGGGTGTTTCAATCAACATCGTTTTATCCTTTTAGGACAACGGGAAACCTTTGATAAAGCAATCCAAGGTTCATAGTCCCTTTTAGGTACCTCATGATCCTTTCAATAGCATTTCAATGTTCGATCTTAGGTCTACTGGATAAATCTACATAGTAATCCTATAGCATAAGTTGTGTCAGGCCTAATGCAATCAGTAACATAACATAAGCTATTAATAATGCTTGTATACTCAGTTTTTTTAACACCGTCTCCGATGTTCTTGAACAATTTTACACTAGGATCATAAGGAGTACAAGTAGGTTTGAAATTAAAGTAATTATATTTCTTTTAAGATCTTTGATAAGATTGATCTAAAAAAAATTCTTTTTTCATATGTAGTAATCTTAACTCCAAGGATTACACTCTCTTCTTCGAGATATGTCATATCAAAACTAGCATACAATAAATTTTTCACACTATTCATTTGAATATTTTAACCAAAAATAAGCAAGTCATTCACATACATACATATAATAGTGCAATTGTTATTTTCAAACTTATAATAAATACATTTTTCAATTTCATTCATTTTGAAACTACGTGAGATAAACAGATAATCAAATTTTTCATGATATTACTTAGATGTTTGTTTTAAACCATACAGAGATTTATCTAATTTGCAAACTATGTTTTCTTGACTAGTGACAACAAAACCTTTAGGTTGGTCCATGTAAATCTCTTATTCTAAATCATCATTTAGAAAGTAATTTTCACATCCATATGATGCACAATAAGATCATGAATAACAACAAGAGAAAATAACACACATATGGAAGTTATTCTAGTGATAGGTGAAAAAGTATCAAATAAATTTACATTTTTTCTTTGCTTATATCCTTTGACTACAAGACGAGCCTTGTATTTTTTAACACTATTATCATGTTTCAATTTCTTCTTAAATAGCCATCTATAACCTATTGTCTTACAACCTAGGGGTAAGTCAAATAAATGAAAAGTTTTATTTAACTTAAGAGAGTGTATTTCACCATTAATGACTTCTTTCTAAATATTAGTATCTAAAGAATATAATACTTTTTTGAAAAGTTTAGGATCATTCTCTAAGATATAAGTATAAAAGTCACACCCATAATCGTTGGTGGTTTAAACTCGTTTACTTCTCCTAAGTTCATAATATAATTCCTCATTTAGTTC
This sequence comes from Hippophae gyantsensis, assembly GCA_030763125.1. Classification (NCBI taxonomy): domain Eukaryota; kingdom Viridiplantae; phylum Streptophyta; class Magnoliopsida; order Rosales; family Elaeagnaceae; genus Hippophae; species Hippophae gyantsensis. The sequence goes on from CM061029.1 coordinate 52,097,210, forward strand.
ATCAGTTCTAATTATATGTAAATCATTAGAAGTCGAACTCCCATTATTCTTCAATTTGAAAGGAAATTTATGTTCAAAAAAATCAACATGATTTGATTTTATAATAATATGATCACTCAAGTCAAAGAATCTATAAGGTTTACTCTTCACAGTATATCCAATAAACACACATTCATAAGCTCTACTAGCTAAGTTTATTTTTTTAAGATCAAGAATACGAACATAGGCTAAATAATCCCAAGTTTTAAAATAAGATAAGTTAGGCTTTTTATTTTTCAAAATTTCTTATGAAGAAGCTTTATTTATAGATCTAGGAAATTTATTAAGTATATAACATATAATTAATAAAATCTATCTCTACCAATGAGAAACAACACCATAGTTTAATAAAATAGTAACAATTGATTCATTGAAAGTTCAATTTTTTCTTTCAACTTTGCCATTCATTTCAGGAGAATAAGGTGAAGTTTTTTCATGAATGATATCATGGATTTTATAAAAATCATTGAAAACACTGTTATCATATTCAATGTCTCTATCACTTCAAAATCTTTTTTATTTTTCTATAAGTTGGTTTTCAATATAAGTCAAAAATAACATATCATATGCTTCGTTTTTATTTCTCATTAAAGTACACAAAAATATAGTTGTAATAGTCATCAATAAAAATAATAAAATAACACTTTTTATTTCTAGTTTAAACATGCACCATCTAGTTTACATTTTTCAAAACCAATCAATGATAGATTAGGTATAAGTCTTAAGCTACTTATATTCTTAATTATGTATTTATTAATGTGACAAAGTCTAGTATGTCAAGTATTAAAGAAACACAACATGTAAGCACAAGAAGAATTTTTATTCATTTTAACATTCAGTTTAAACCTACAATTAGTGGCATATCATTTCCCAACAAAAATATTATTTTTAGTAATTGTATACAAATCAACCTCAATTATTTGAGTAAACCCAGCCTTATTGTGAAGATAATCCTAGACTAAGTTCTTCCTCATCTCTGGAGTGTGCAAAATATTCTTCAAGATGATAGTCTTTCCAAAGGTAAATTTTAATTCCACCTTATCAATTGCAGTAATTATAGTGGAGTAGGAATCACCCAACAACACTTTCTTGTCCCCAGCTTTAGAATAGGATTGAATAAATCACGGTCATATCACACATGAAGAGTAGCGCTAGTGTCTACTCACCACCCTTTGGATCCACCAACAAAGTTGATTTCAGTTATTATAACTCGGTTAGGTTTTCTTGGGAAGTAAGACAAGACCTATTCCAGTATTTCCTAACCAAGTGGTCATGCATTTTACAACTATTACACATAAATGTGTCATTTTTGTCATTTCTTAAGGGGTTCAGGTCCATCTCGTGGAAGCAATATGTTACAATTTTGATTATGGTTTCGGTTGGTATTGTGACTTTGATTTGGGTTTCAAAATCACAGAAAATGATTTCTTTTTAACATTGTTGTTAGAAACAATAAGTACTTCATCTCTTTGATCATTTTTTCAAGCTTCTTCTTCGATATGAAGATGGGTAATAAAATTTTCTAGAGAAAGCTCCTTAGTTTTGTGCTTAAGAAAATTTTTAAAGTCTTTCCATGCAGGGGTGGTTTATCAATTATTATATCAACTTGAAATTGTTCATCTAAAGACGTACCTTTAAAAATTATTTACAATGCATGTGATTGAGCTTCTATAGAGTTTTCGTGAGTCATTTGGTACTTCATGCATCTATTAATAGTATAATTTTTTATTCTAACTTCCTTAGTGTCATACTTCTTTTAAAGTGCATCCTAGATTTTCTTAGCAGACTTATTAGAATTATAATAATCATACAAATCATTAAGAATTATTTTGTTTACACAGGAAGTCATCTTCTACCCAATACTAATAATCCTTAGTTTGAGTTTCAGTTAGTTCAGCAATCAATTTAGGTGTAGCAGTATTTAAAACATAAGCAATTTTTTATGGTAATAAAAGATAGAATTTTTTATCTCCATCTTTTAAAATACAGTTCCTTAAAATGAAGGGTTTATTGAGATTAGAAATAGAAATTTCAACAGACATCTTAAAATTGTTACATCACAAGTAATAAAATAAGGAACGCAGTTACCAAAGTTACTGCATGGGTTGAGTCACAGACCAAATCTCTATCTTTAAGACATTTTGCGACTTTGCCCAAATTGTATAAGCAGTTCTTAATCTCGTCGTCCCCAGAATAAAACAACCTAGAATTTTATTTTGTCTTGGAGGTCTATTACACTACAGAAGGCCAGAAATGTTACACTCTATTAAATTAGGTTGTTTGGAATCAAAGAGTAACAACATAAATATAAACTGTGTAAATTAAGAGTTGTGTAAAGAGAATTATCAGAGAGAATTGGTTTTGTTGTGTTTTATTACTAAGGTAACTACCTCTATTTATAAGTGAAAACTGAAAGCTGTTGAAGAGGAAAACATGGGAGTGAGCGTTCATAAAAAAAAGACATTGAGAGAAACATGGGAGTAACGTTCATAAAAAATAACATTGCGGGAAAAGTTCATAAAAATGACTTCAAGGGAAACATGGGCACTTCTCTAACTAGTTAAAAAAGGATTTATTTTTTAATAAAAAATAAAATGCCACCTCATACACTCGGATTTGACTGAGTCGATCGAATGGTACCAATAGTGGTATGATAAACCAACAGTTGCATATCTCTTCACCACTCCACAAAACATGAGGCCTCAAACTCAAGTCCCAAAGTAATGTCTTATAAACACCTCTAAAGAGATGTGAAAAAAAAACAATGTTGGATAGGTTGAGTGAATAAACTCATATGGACACTTTTTTCTTCTTCTTTTTTTCAAAATTCACACTTATTTTCAATACTTTTTTGTGCCAAAATTGTATATAATAGATAATGAGTGATGTTCATGGTGTGGTATAGAGGTGTCCAAAAACCGGATCAAATTGGGTAAAATCGAAAAATTGGATCGGATTGAACGATTTTATAAATCAAATAGTCTGATTCAATTATATTAATTTTTAACTGGTCGGACCGGACCGGTTTAATAATATATTAAAATTTTCATATTATTTATCACAAATCATTAATTAAATTTATCATATTTTAATCAAAGGTATATCATTAACCGGACTAAATCGTTGAAAACTATTAACCAAAGCGTTTGGTTCAATATTTTTAATAATCAAACGGTCCAATTCGAGTAATATAAATGGTCCAATTAGGTTAAAAACAAATTTACCCTAAATCGGACCGTAGACAATGTGCATGCTAGTTTTTCCCTTAAAGAAGCATGATGAAGACTTTAAAAAGAAAAAAAGGAACAATTTAGTGGACTGAAATATAAAGCAGATAAATATTGCTATAAATAAAACTATAATAAGTAAATTGTTAATAACAAATGAATTACAATTATTCTTATGATTAATTACACATCGGTAACTAGCTTAAAATTAACTCAATAAAAAAATTAAATTTTTTAAAAAAGAAAAAATCTAAAAGTTAGTGGTCTGTTTGGTCTGAAATATGAGAAACATAAGATATACATTAACACAAAAGCTACATGCATTGGAAAAGAGTTATAATAAAATTTTAAAAGTTACGTTTGTGCAAGATTAACGGGAATAGTTATTTTTTTTAAGTACAAAATATAAATATTAGTGTAATTAACGGGAATAGTCATTTTGATTTTTTATTTATTTATAAAAATATAACATTTTAATTAATTTTTTAATAATAAAATATTATTTTGTTAGTAAAAAATTATGACAATAATAAAGTGAATTTAATGGGAGAAATATTATCATTTTATTTTAAAAGTTTAAAGTTGTCTTTAAATAGTATAATTTTTTTGATTAATTTTTTTGTAAATTTTATATTTTATGTAAAAAAAATTATATTTTTATGTATCACATTTTTTTATATATATATTGTGTTTGGATTGAAACTATAGATTTTATAATATTAAAAATATAGGCTGCATAAATTAAAAAATTACAATATCAATGACGTTTGAACAATAAGAATAAGTTCTATCCACTACACCACCATTGAAGACCACATAGATGGCCTAGCTAAGATTCTAACTTCAAGCAACATGGCCTAGCTAAGATTCTAACTTCGAGCAACACAATACAGATGCATCATTCAATTTTTGGTACTAATATAAAAAAAATAGTGAACAAGAGAGAGTTTATTTGTATAGTTCCAACGCCACTAAGCTTGTAATTCTCTACATATGTAACACTTATTTATAATATTGTAAAGTATGTAGCTTATATCCAAACGTGATACCCACAAAAAAAATACAAAAAAGTATTTAAAAAATATAAAAAATTATATAAAATATAAAATTTACAAAAATATTGTATTGTTCAAATTTAATTTTAACTATTAAAATAAAATGATAATTTTATCCCAATTAAATTCACTTTATTATTATATTAGAATTTTTATTAATAAAATAATGAGAGATTAACCTAAATATTTTTTATTAAAAAAAAGTAATAAAAATATTCTAATGAAATAAATAAAATAACTTCTAAAATATTTAATTATATTTTTTTTCTATTTCAATGATATTTCCTATTTCATTTCATTGATGCATTGAATTAACACGTGTAAGATTTGAGCTTTATATACTAAAATATAACAATTAATAAATTAATTATTTTGATCAAAATTGAGTCGAATTGAACAGAATATTATGTTTTATATATCTAAATGGGTTAGTTTTAACTTTAAAAATGCAAAAATAAATTTATAGCAAATTGATTAAGATTTTAAAGTTAGTAAATCGACATTTAATCGAATTAATCTATGTGTAACTAATACACATATTTATTTTTAAATTTTATATATTTATAATATACTTATCATATATATTTTTTGGATGTGAAATAAATCTATATTACATGGCACAATATAAATAAACATAGTGAGTAGTATAACTCACGAACTACAAAATAAGTGATGAGTCAATAGATTAGCATAATTATTAGATGAATACCCTAAGAGATAAATATCATATAAATATCTCTTAATTATCTGGAAGAAATAATGACGAAAAGATAACTTCTATCATAGATCAAGTTTACGGTGATTGACATCAAGTAAACCCTATCACATGTATATACTTATATTGTATAATTCACATAACTCATAACTGATAACTCAAATAAACACGATTTAAAATATTTATGTCTCTACTTTTTTTTTCTTAAATTAGAAAGAGACTCTTGTCTTATCTTTCATCATTATTATGTAAAATCACTTAAATATTGAAAAGTAAATGTCAAAATGTCGCTACATAATAATCCAAAATCCTAATAGGTGTTCTTGTTAGTAGGATTAGAACAAGGAGAATTGCATTCCATTATATGTAGACGAAAAACGACATAAACAATATTATGATAATATAATTTTAATTAATTTTTATGACAATTGTTAAGGTAAATTAATTTCTATTATTATTTTTTTAATGTTCAATTTTACAAATATTTATTATAATTAATAAAAAATTAAATTGCTTATTATTCTTGAATTTTGAATAATTTACTTAATTTTAAGAATTATTTTCTAATTAGTATACAATTATAATTTAAATATTAATAAATAATTTTTTAAATGAAATTATTGATTAAATATTAAATATTATTTATTAATTTAACAAAAAATAATAATTTAAATCTATTTTAAAAATAAATATGTCTAATTTACAAACCAAACCAAACCATACCTAACAAATCCACGTAAATAGTTTTATATAATATTTTATAAGCAAGGTTTAATTATTGATTTATCAAATTAATATATCTCTTTATCTGTATTTTAAGAAGAAGAAAAAAGACAAAATCGAATAATACCAACACATAATTAAAACAAAAACAAAAACAAAACAATACAAGGGGGTACGGGGAACTTAAAATTCCGACTTGGTCTTATAACACTCGAAATTCGATCAAATTGCTTCTTCTAAGTTCGATTCGTCCACATACCTGAATCTCCTGTTACGTATGATTATGGATCCTTTTCCTTTGTTATAATTTCGTATTTTTCCTCTTTTCTTCTTCCTTAAACACAATTTCCGACGGAAAGTTAAAATTTTAATTTCGCATCTCATTGATAGTGTTTGCTTATGACGATACTTTTGCCCGAATCACAGCCTCTTCATTTAATTTGTATTCATACCTTATCTTTCCTATCTGAATTTGATCGGAATTAAAAACAAAATGTTAAAATTTGCTACGAATATATGAACTCCATCTCGCGTTTTATGGTCAAAATTTACTGGGAAATTACCTCAAATAACACCCAAAACTCATAACAACAAAAAATAGCTCCCTTCAGGGGTATGAGTTAGTGTTAAGGGGTGCTATTTGGTGTGAAATTTGTTATTTTCCCAAATTTCTTCGCGCTAATTGATTTAATTTTCTGTGGTGAGTATAATTGTTCGGTTTTGCGTATAATTGCTTCACTTTTTTGTAATAGGTTGTTTAAGTGGAGATGGGTGTCAAACAAGCTATAAAGAGCCTGGATGCGTTTCCTCGTGCGGAAGAGCACCTTTTGCAGAAAACACAATCTGGAGCTCTCGGTAACAATGCACTTTCACTTGTCCCAATCTGCTTGCTGTATCATTTGCGAGTTTGTATAATTGTATTAATGAACACTTGAGTTATTGTAACATAGTTTTAATTAATTCTAGCAACAGGTTCAGTGAAATAAAAGTTAAAAGACATAGCACAGTTGGTCATTCCACTTGCTTCGCAGTCAAGATTGTTTAATGAAGTGGAATACCATTTCTAATGTCTTTTATAAGCAAGACTATATTGGTGATAACTAGAAAAGGAAAATGAATGAGGAGAAATGGCTGGATATAAGCTTCATTGTACAAGATTATATTATACCTCTATTTAGAATAGAATACTCATTCCTATCCTGTTTATTTTTTTCTGTTAAACTTAACATTGTTCTTAGAGCCAAGTCATGTTAAAACTTATCTTGTATTGTTTGATGGATACTGTTATTTTACTCTTTATATTATGAATTACCAAGGATGTTAACTTATTATTATTTATATATATATATATATATATATATATATATATATATATAACCATTTTCTTCTTTTGCGCTTGTGTAGTCTCTATTGTTGGTTTAGTCATAATGACTACATTGTTCTTGCACGAGCTGAGCTACTATCTTACCACATACACAGTTCATCAGGTTAGTATTGAATTCTACTGTTTAGATTTTCTTTACTATTTTTGATGGATAAATCACTTAAGCACAGGGTTGGGGAATACAATTTTCTCTTAATTCAGGTGACGCAAAGAAAGGGCATAGATGTATTTTACAAAGGAAGCTTGTGATGCTATTGGCTTCACAGTATTGTTTGAATTTCTTAAACTCCAAAAGGACGGAAACTCAAGTTCATGAAAGAAATATTTCGATGGCCACCTTAGAGACAGCAGCGCCTTTGGAAGTTCTCCATGGAACCCCCAATGAGCTGCAAAATTTGACAATATCTTTGCATTGGTCACAATTACCTATGTTTCCTTAGTTGTGAAGGAATAAATCCTTGGCAGTTTGTGCATGAAACCCCTGACGAGCTGCAAACTTCAATGATTCCCTTTTCTTGGTCACAAATTCACACTTCCCATTGTCTCCTTGTGAAGGAATAAAGTTTCATGCAATTACACTCTCATTCACAATTTTACTTTCTGAATGAGGAATAATCATTAGAAAATTTAGAAGAACATCTCAAGTATATGTAGGAATAAGCCTTTTGGGTTGACTGAATTCTTGCTGTGAGATACTGTGAAAGATTGCGTTAGTGATAATGTCTTTGCATTTTAGTATTTTTCCCTGTAAGATCTGGCAGATAAATCAAAAGTGGTTACATCGATATTTCTGAAAATAAAGGATATTTAACACTGAAATCATTTGCTTTACAGATGTCTGTAGACTTGAAACGTGGGGAGACTCTTCCAATTAACATAAATATGACGTTCCCTTCATTACCTTGCAATGGTTAGCTCATTTCTTTTTGCTTGTTTCTTTAGCAAATATCAATATATTTGTACATCTGTTAATTTAATTCTATGTTCCGTATTCTCTGTGATGACAATTGTGAATGCTGACCTCTCAATATTGTTTTTGCAGTCTTAAGTGTGGATGCCATTGATATGTCAGGAAAGCATGAGGTGGATCTTGATACAAACATATGGAAGGTGATACTATTTGTTACATTCTGATGTTTTTTTATTAAAGTTGACGTGCATTTTTACTGGTTAAATGTACTTGTTTGTTGCTAGACAAAGCAATTGTCGCTGATAATTGAGAGTTATTCCATCAAAGATTAGACTACCTGTTTCTTGTTTAGAATCACCCAAAATCATAAAGAAATCAACTTTGTATAAAACGAGGTCCTTTAGCTGGCATAATATCTTAATGGAGTGCATCCACCTTTATATGATCACCAACCAATTTATAAAGATCACCATGAATGTATGTGATTAGGGTATCAAGGAAACTATGCGGATTACCTTTTAATTAGTGTTTTAGCCAATGATGTTTCTAGAATGTGGAAACCCCATAAAATGATCGGCAGTCCCATAACAAACTTTCAACTGATCATGAGCTACAGCGAATTGAGACCTACTCAATATGTTATTTATATCTTTGAATTTCGATGCTGTATTCATTAATCCAGAATGGGAAAACATAATAAGAACCTTCTTATTATGATTTAGCAGTTAAAGAGTTTAAAATTTTTATATCGAGCGTGTTTAAAGCACTCCTATTGGTGTTGATTGTATGTCCCCATCCTATAAAAGAAAACCTTCTACCATTCTTCTATTATGCTAAACAGTTTGCAACCACTGCAGCTTCGACTAGACAGCCATGGCAATATCATTGGTACTGAATATTTATCTGACCTTGTGGAAAAGGAACATGCTCACCATCATGATCATAATAAGCATGGTAACATACTTGCTAACTTTTTTATTTCTTCGGAGGAGAAGTTCATTATTCTTTCTATTGCCATATTTTTAATATAATTGAATAAAACTATCTTTTTCTCTTTTTTGCTCTTATGTTTTGTTCTCTGTGATTGTATAATTGCAATTGCAATTGCATGGTGCTGTTTTTGGTAATTATAATATTATAACTAGTTTTGACCCACTCCTTTGCATGGATTGCTGATTCAAATATGATAAGTATATAGTAGTATTAATTGTCGAGTAATAATTATTTTTGTTCTAAAATTCTTTATTTTAGTAAAAAATCTTTAAATATAATTTTTTAGGTTACTTCTATTGTAAAAAGATGAAAAATTGATGTCAAAATTTTAGAAAGGTTTGTATGAATAATTTTAAAACAAAGAGTTAATTAATTTGTTATTTTAGTAAAAAATAAATATACAATAATAATTATTTTATGAGCCGTAGATCTAATAATTTGTTATGGTGACATAAAATCCAAACACGATACAAACACAAGTGATTTGTCATAATATTGCTGAGACTTGTATAACTTCATTTAATAAATAAGTCAAATATAATAGAACAATACAGAAAAACTTGTTTAATTAATATTTTTATTATTGTTTAATAAATTAATTTGACGTAAACATGATAGATACAACATGATTAAGCTTAATAAGCGCTTTTATAAGTATTTTTTGGCTTAAAAATAATGTATATTAGTTGACTTTTTTTTAAATAATGAGATATAACATGATCCCGACACAAAAATGATTAGTTCAACATAAATATGACTTGCTCATGAATGAATAGATTAGATTCGATCCGTTCACTAAATGAGAAAGCATGAACCACATGGATTGTCACCGTTAATGTGATTAAAACACTTATCTAAAGGCAATAATGTAAAGTCAATACACAATAAATAAAAACTAAAAAAAATGGAGGACGACGAAACTTATTCACGCTTTTTATGTATAAGATATAAGATAATATATTAGTATCCCCTTCAAACCACTGTTGTTGTGTTGAAGTGGAGATTGGTCTTTTTCTTTTGGAGTTTTGGTCATACTGTATAATGTTATTCACAAACTGCAAATGAAGAAGCCTTATTTTTAAGACCATGTATTAGACGATTTTGCCACTTCAAGTTCAAACTCTTGATTGTAATGTGAAACATAGGACATGGACTTTCAAGAGACAATTTATGTTAGGTAACATATTTGAGGGTTCTCGAGGTGCTTGTTATCATATGGTAATAAAAGATTAGCTGGCTTTATTGACCTTGAGTGCTTATTTAGCTAGCTAACTCCCCAGTTATGTTGTGGTATGCTTGCTTGTCTTTGTGGAAAAATGTGCTTTTAAGTGGCCACTCAACTGTCATTTGAGATTCATGGATCACATGCTAACCTAGCAAGAAGCATAAGGTGTATGTTGTTTAAACCTTAACAAACAATAACCAGGTTGTTCATTAAGGTTCTGTATCTAGTACGTAGGAATTTGTTCCAGCTGTTCTCTTTGTTTTTGATATAACTATGAGAAAAAGCTGGGAGTTCAGTTTTATTTAGCACTTCTGAAAATTTATTCAAAGTCCTATTTTGCATTTTATGCTATATGATTAGAGTATGACATATTGTATGTTTGACCAGATCATGATAAAGACCATAATGAGAACTCAGAAAAAGAGAGCCATACATTAGGAGCCTTTGATAAAGATACTGAGAATTTGATTAAAAACACTAGACAAGCACTTCAGAGGGGAGAAGGATGTCGGGTATTTCATTAGACTTTCTGCAATGGTGATTTTATTAGTGAGCTAGTTCATGTGTTTCCTTATTTATTTAAGAATAACCATAATTTTGGTTTAACTTGCAGGTTTATGGTGTTTTAGATGTCCAAAGGGTTGCCGGAAACTTCCACATTTCAGTTCATGGATTAAATATATTTGCTGCTCAAATGGTAAATTTGCTTTAGAAGTTCGTTCTTTATTCCACTCTTCATCTCTTTTCCTTTTTCATTTTCATATTATGACTGAAAAGTAACATCTTTTTTTTTTTTTGGTTGATAAATGACATACAGATACTTGTAATACTGGACTAAGAATTCAGTCCTTATTAAGAAATCTAATTGTCTTTTACTGTGTAAGACAAAGTATATTCAAAGAAGTCTCTCTGTGAATTTTTGGAATGTGAAATATCTTCGTGAATAGCCCAGAAAATATAAACTGTTTGTAAGATGGTGTCTTCGGTTACACCAGTATACATATTTTGTGATCCGTTTTATTTTTGTTATGTGGACCTTGTTAGTAAATGGTTGAAAAATAAACGAGTTGTTGCACTTAAGGAATATTGATAGATCTTTTAATTCATCTGGTGGTATTGACATCCTGATAATGAACTTATCAGTACAATTCCATTTGAGACATATTAATTAGAACCTGACAAGGAATCCGTTATATTCCTTTACCCACTCCTTGAAGGCTTGAACACTTTGGTAGGAGCAAATTCATTCCCATTCAAATAGGTCCCTTTTTTGCTCTAAATTTATGAAGGCACCTTAGGCGGAGCGCTTTAACTGACCTCAAGTGCCTTTAGTTGCATCCAGATCTTGGATTCTTTGATAAGAAATTTGGTAATGTTGGTTTTTGAGTTTTTGAACAGTAAAACAATTATTTTTCTTTTCCTTTTTCTGAAATTCTGGAGTTAAAATTTAGGGAAAACCTATTGAGTAGGCTCCACTTATGGAGAAAATTACAATGTAGGGTTTAAGTCTTACATATTCACAATATGTTTTGAGTAATGTTCATGAATTTTTTTAGGCAAAAAGCATGTTTTTTGTGCGATCTTTTGTGCCTTTTTTTTTTGGCAAAGCATAGTGTTGGAGAAACTTTATAGATAAGCTCTTAGATAAACAAAATTCTCAGGTTTCAAGTCACTTACCTTCTTAAATCCATAAAAAGTCAACAACTAGCAGAAAGATGTGAATTTTTTAGAACGCCATCGTCAAAGGCCTTGGTGTAGATTTGTGAGATTTGCATATCTAGGCCGTGGTGTAAACTACTCCTGCTTATCATGTAGGAAGATAAGGAAGTATGATGTTCTTGACATATTTGCAACCAATTTCTATAGGATTTTTGCTGAACTGTTTTGAAGAAATAATATTCATTGAATTATATTTCTTATTATTATCAAATTACACTTGCTCTTATTACCTATTTATAGAAAAAATAAGGCTAGAAAGAAAAGGAAAAAATCCCCTAATATTTAGTACAAATCTCCCTCATTAAATTATTGCAATCTTCTAATAATGCACACAACACAATAATATTGATGTTTTAATTAATGTATATGATCAAATTCCTGATTACTTGAAATTTCAACACTTTTGCTCATGTTAGATCATATATATTAATCATATTCAACTTGCGAATGAAATTATCGAAGTTTGACCAGTGAAGTATTTTTGTGAATATATCTGCAGTTTGCTCTTTTGTTGGAACATAAGTCATGTAAATAATTTCATCTTCGATTTTTTCTTTAATGAAGTGTCTATCCACTTCCACATGTTTGGTTTTTATCATGCTGAACTGTATTGAGAGAAATGTTGATAGTTGCTTTGTTATCACAATAAAGTTTGCCTGGAGACTTCACTACAATATAGAGATCCTTTAAGAATTTTCTCAACCATAATACCTCACATGTTCCTTGTGCACAACTCTAAATTCAGCTTTAGCGTTGATTCTATCTATCACGTTTTGCTTCTTATTTCTCCAAATCACTAAATTTTCAAATACAAAGGTACAATATCCAAAGTGGATCTTCTGTCAACTGTAAAGCGAGCCTAGTCAGCATCATTAAAGTCTTCTATTCCTTTATTTTCATTTTTCTTGGAGAATAAACTTATGTTAAAGGAGCCTTATAAATTTCTGAGAATTTTGTGAACAACTTTAAAATGAGTTTTCTTTGGGGAATGCATATTTTGGCTTACTATACTAACTGCAAATACAATGACGGATCTGGTGTGAGATAGATATATTAGTTTTTTTATTAATCTTTGATATCTATCTCTACACACTGGCTCTCCTAACTCTTTCGATTTCTTTCCTGCCTTAATTGGAGTATCACTTGGTTTATAACCAAGCATTATAGTTTCATTGAAAAGATCGAAAACATATTTTCTTTGAGAGACACTTATTCCTCTTTTTAACCTTGTAACATCCATCCTAAAAGGTATCACATTTGTCCCAGATCCTTGATTTCAAATTTTGTTGCCAAGTTTTTTCTTTAATCTCTCAATTTCCTTCAAGTTATCTCCAGTGAAGATTATATCATCAACATAGAATGTCAGGATTGTTTTCTTCCCACCAAAAAAACATTGTGTGATCCGATTATCCTTGATGATATCCTCATTTTTCATCACTTTTACAAATCTATCAAACCACATTCTAGGTGATTGTTTGAGACCATATAGTGACTTTTTGCTTTTACACACTACATTTTCATCTTTTTTATGAAATCTGGTGGCATAGTCATGTAGACTTATTCTAATTCTCTATTTAGAAAAATATTTTTTTATGTCTAATTGTTGGAGAGATCAATCTAAATTTGTTGCTAGAGATAAGAGAACCCAAACTGTATTTAGTTTGGCTAAAGGTGCAAAGGTTCCAATATAGTCAATTCCATATATTTATGTAAACCTTTTTGCAACTAGACGAGCCTTGTACAGTTCTACTATTCCATGAACCTTGTACTTTATTATAAAACCCCACTTACAATTGATTGGTATCTCTCCCTTTGGCAATTATGTCACATCCCAAGTTCCATTTTTTTAGTGCTTATAACCGATTGGTACCTCTTCCTTTGGCAGTTATGTCATATCCCAAGTTCCATTTTTTTTAGTACTCATATTTCTTCCATAATAACTTCTCTCCATTAAGGAATCTTTAGGGCATCATGAATATTTTTTGGAATCTCTATTTTATCAAAGTTCGTAGGATAAGCATGAAATCTATGAGATCAAGTACTATATGAGACAAATCTAGAGATGGGATAAAGAGTGCAAGATTGGGTTGGTTTTCTAAGTGAAATTGGTAATTCATAAATTTTTGGTGACATGTGATTACCTGGTTTGGGGTAGACTCATGTAGAATTGGATCTATCACCAGTTCCGACTCTCTTGGTACCTCGAGTGTGAATTTTTCTGTGGTCTTTAATTTTGGCTTCTGTGAATAAATTATTATTCCTTGATTATTTGGTTTTCCTACATCTTCCTATGTGTTCAAGTTTTCTCCTGTAGACAACAAAATAGGGCAAATAGGACGGAATGGTGTTGCATGCTCATTTTTAGGTAAAATGTCGCTGGTTGGCTCAGGTGAGTTAAATGTCTCAAGGAGATTGAAATCTAAGTACTTGCCAAAAGAACTATCTTCTTGCAAATTCTACTTTTGAAGAGAGGATTTTTAGTAGTAAAGAGTGTTTTTGAAGAAGGTGATGTTGAAGCTAACAATTACCCTTTTTGAAGAGAAGTCGTTGCATTTGTAACCTTTTTGAATATGGGAGTAACCTATAAAAATACATTTAATAACTCTTAAATTTAACTTAGATTTGGAATGAATATGAGCAAATGTAGTACGACCAAATACCTTAAAAGATAAGTTAGATTGGAGGTGAGATATTGAAAATGTTTTTTGTGAGTTTTTGAAGTAGTGTGTTAAACAAAAGAACCCGACTGGGCATAGATAAGCTGAAATTAAAATAGTATCTCTCTAGAATTGTTTAGGCATGTACATAGTGAACATTAGTGCTCAAACTACTTCTAAGAGATGTCTATTTTTTCTATCAACCACCCCATTATATTGAGTGTGAACGTAAAAACTTTGGTGTTATCCCCTTTTTTTTAAGGTAGTGTTCCAAGGAATTATTGAAATAAAGCATTTGAATTTGTATTTGAAATTGAGTTTGAATTATTGAATGAAAACTTCATAAACATTGGTTTTTTCTTGGAGTAAATAAACCCAACAAACTCGAGTATGATTATTAATAAATGTGACAAAGCACTTGGTATGGGTACAGTTAGGGACACGAGAAGGTCCCCATACGTCATTGTGGATTAAAGCAAACGCTTTGGATGACTTGTATTGAACTTTGAAAAAAGCACACTGGTGTTTTTGTAAATTCACAAATTTTATACTAAAAGTTGACTATTGTTTTTGAAAAAATATATGAGAATAAATGTTTTTGGTACTAAGTTGGGATGGCCCATTTATAATACCATATAGGATTTCATTATATTTAAAAATAGTTGCAGAATCACAAATTTTAATGACATGTATATTCACATTGGCATCATCAAAATAGTAAAACCCTTCATACTCTTTAACACTGCCAGTTGTCATCCACGATGATATATCCTGAAAAACACAATGAGATGGAAGAAAATTAGCAGAACAATATGATCCTTTAGTGAATTGACTAATAGATATCAAATTACATGATAAATTTAGAACGTTGAGGACAAATTTAAGGATAATAGAGTTAGAAATTTGTATACTCTCTTTTCCCTCAACGGATGAGAGTGATCTATCTATTACTCTAACTTTAAGATTACCAGTACATGGAGAATAAGATGTAAATAAATAATATGCGTTAGTCATATGATCTAATGTACCAAAGCCAATAGTCCAAGGAATTTTGGATCGTGATTTTATAATTAGAGCACTCAAATAATTGTCTTTGTATGTTAGTGAAATTGAGGAGGTTGTTGTGAAGTTGAACTATTTTTTGTTGTGAAGTTTGTTCAAACATAATAGTTAACTAGATTAAAGTGAGTCTTGGTTCTGATACCATATAAGACTTCTACGTAACTGTATTGAAGAAATGATATTCAAAGAATTATATTTTTTATTGTTATCATATTACACTTACTCTTATTACGTATTTATGGTAAAAATAAGGCTTGTAAAGGAAAAAAATCCACCTAATAATTAGTATAAATCTTTTTTATTAAACTATTTCAATCTTCTAATAATACACACAATAAATATTGATATCTTAATTAATGTACATATTACTTGGAATTTCAACAACTTCATTATATACGAGTTAGGAGTTACAAGTTTGTAGGGTATTTCTTTTATGTATGATTTTTTTTTCTTTTCTCCCTCCTCCTCCTCCTCCTCCTTACCAAACTCTCTCTCTCTCTCTACACGTTGGCAAATTTGTCAGACTTTACCAAAGTTCACCAGCTACCCATATCCTGAGATAATCTTAGACTACTTTGTGAATAAGTATAAATATGGATTCAATTCTAGGTTATTACTGTAATATTTAAAATATATCTTGTGTTTCTCTTTAAATTATGGGATGAAAAAAGTAGTGGATTTCAGAAGTTAAAGGGGACATCAATTTTGTGTTTGATGTTAATGGACAAATATTTATCTCAAGAAAAGGAAAGCTATTCTGGTGGTACGCCCTTGATGTATTTTATAAAATGACCCCAACTCACTACTCATGCAAATTGATGCCTGCTTGATCAGTTCTTCAATAACTGGAATATTTCAAGTAACTCCTTAAGTTTCTAGCTAAGTTACATTGGACAATTTCTAACTTAATTGCTTTCTGTCTGTGACATATCATTTTCTGTTTTCCTGCAGATTTTTGAAGGATCTAAGCATGTGAATGTTAGCCATACTATCCATGATTTGTCATTTGGACCAAAATATCCAGGAATTCACAATCCACTTGATGATACAGTTCGGATCCTACATGACACCAGTGGGGTATTCAAATATTACATAAAGGTCTGAATGTGTGGACCTTTTGTGATTACTTTTTTTTAGTTCATTTATCATACAACCTATATTTGAACCTCAGTCTACTCCTACATACACGCTTATTTTGAGAATGAGTGACTATTTCTATTTGAGGGTTTGTCTTTTGAATCTGTTTTATTTTTCCCTTTAGTTAGATGATCAAATAAGTTTGTCTCCCATTAGGAGAAAGAAAAATATATACTATTCTCAGTTATGTGCTGCTCATCATCAATTCAACTTGAAAAGGGGCAGTGAAAGTAATCATCTATTGGACTTTAAGGAATCCTGCTTCCCCCAATTGCTGGAAAATAAATAAATCAATCATGAAGGGAAAAGGATCAAATTTTGTGCTGGAAGCGTTTGAAACGCTATCTAATTCTCAATAGACATCGGTTGCCTAAATCTGTGCATCTTTAATTTATTTTATTCCTTATCTTCTTAGAAATGCGGTTTGTGGGCATTTCTTCCAAGATTTTTCTTGAGAACCTTTAAAGTTTTGTTTTCTTGTCAGTGCAGATTGTTCCAACTGAGTATAGGTACATCTCGAAAGAAGTTTTACCGACTAATCAATTCTCTGTCACAGAGTATTTCTCCCCAATGAAGGAGTTTGATAGGTCATGGCCAGGTCGGTTAATTAGAAGCTTATTTGAGTTTTTTTACCATTAGTGGATAATAAATGAACTTAACTAGAAGATGTCCCTGTTATTGGGTGTTTTTGTCCTCTTTGCTGGGTTCTTGGTACTGATTTGTGCACGTTTATTTTATATGCAGCCGTTTACTTCTTGTACGATTTATCACCAATTACAGTTACTATCAAAGAGGAACGCCGAAGCTTTCTCCATTTCACCACTCGGCTCTGTGCCGTCTTAGGTGGTACTTTTGCTCTTACAGGTTAGTTTTTTTACCCTTTTCCTGCTGTGATTCTATGCGGATTAATCTACCAGGAAGCTAGAACTGGTAGAATTGTTGCAAGTTTCAAATTTGACGGGAAGTCTTCATAATCATTTTCCTGGCACAATCCCTTTTGGATTTCCTTGGGATTTTGAAACTCCCAACTTAAGTATTAGGTTCTTAGATGAGTTAAATAAGTCCAGACCCTTGAACTGGACCTTCTTGTTACAAATCGAACCATATTCTGTTTGGAAGGGCTTTTTCTTGGTTACTTTTTCCTTTTGTTATGGTCTATATAAATTTTCTACCCCTGTGTCTACAGGAATGCTAGACCGTTGGATGTACAGACTTATGGAGATGCTGATTAAGCCCAATGCGAGAAGTGTACTCCGATAAACATTGAGCCTATGCAATAGTACTATTTACTTAATGTGCATTTGTTCTTGAACCACTGAAGACTCGATCAACAAGACTTTGGATGTAAATTGTTAGAGCCAAGGTTTAAACACCAGAAAATCACTCAATCGGACCACCTCCTCTCCTGTGGTGACCAGTATTTGAAAGTGTGTTGCCCGATTCTCATGTCTTCTGGGTCTTCCTTTGTTACAAAATAGCACACAGCTTTTCAGTTCACATGTAAGATTTTCTAGGAATTTGGAAGTTTTGATCAATTTTGATGTAGCGCCGTAATTTATGCTAAAAGGCAGAGCTAATGTGTTTTCTTCCTGATATTCGTTTAAACGTGACTTCGTTATCTTTACATTTTATAGTGCTGGTACAGCCTTAGCACCTGGAAGATATATTGATGTATTAAAAGAAGTTCCCAAAACCCATTAATGCAATTCAAAATGACATCAGAATTAATAAACAACATTAAATGTTTTCATATTAACACAAACTTCTAACATGCTAATATAGCACAAATTTTATTTATTTTTTACACTAACTCTTCTTATATCATAACATGTGTAAAATTATTTTGAAATTGAAAAAATGATTCATTTTTTCAATGGTACTAACACTTGTCACAATACTAATGATGTAGTTATAATTTATGTATTATTAACATATGTTGACTTAACACAACTTAAGAGAGGAATAAATTTAAGTTTTCATCTTCCCTTTGTTTAATCCCACATCCATATAAAAAAAGAGCTTTATGATTAAGTGAGCAGTATGAAAAAGAAAATATAGAAGATGAAAGTTGGTTAAATTAATCGTACATCCCTATAAAAAAAATAGCTTAAGTGGGTATTATGAAAAACAAAATATAGAAAATAAAGCTATCTAAGGGAGAGAGAATAGCGATAGTTTTTTTTTTCGCTCTTAAACATAACCTTTATTTATAATAAAAGTCCTTACAAAGAATAAGGTAAAGCAAACATAGGAATAAAGCGTTCAATATTATTATTAAAAGCCATCTAGCTAGAATATGAGCCAACATGTTTATATTTCTTAGAATGCAAGAGGCAAAAATAATATGAAATTTCCACGAGATAGATTAAGTTTGAGAAATAAAATTTTGAGTCTCCCAATAAATAACAAAATTATCATACATTAAAGTTTTGATAACATTTTTGTTATCTCCTTCCAAGTATACCATCTTGTAATTATTTTGAATAACAATTTGTAGTAAAAAAGGAAAACATAGGATTCTCCTTCAATAGAATGACCCAATTGAAATTTATTTCAATATCCAATGATTTTTTCTTCAAAATCTCGACAGATAATAACTGTAATAAGTCTTCAATTCGTAATAGTAGTGTTAAAATTAATTTTAACTATGAGAGAATTTTTTCCAAGTATAAAGAAGAGGCAATGAATAATCAAAATAAGTCAGTTGATTTGTAAGGATAGAGGGACTAGAATTAGAAGAATTTAAGAGATCTTAAGTTTAATTTTGAAATAATTATACTAAGGTTTGAGATTTTAGCATTGAACAGAAGATATGAGACTTTCAAATCTGTTAAAAAAAATGTAGAAAGTCATGATAAAATCAGGATGAGATAATTTTGTATAACCATAATAACTTGTAACTTTAAAAAGTATACAAATAAATAGATCAAAAGGAGAAAATATTTGTAAGATTTAGATTGGTCGTGAAATTCTAGTTAACTTAGAAGAAGATGGTAAATTTACAAAAAAATAAAAGATGTAGTGTGATTTTAGGCTCATTATGATAAAAAGATAAAAATATCAATAAGGAAATTTTGAAAGAGATATTAGATCTGGTAGATAGATAATAAAAAAGTCTTCAACAAAAAAACTTTAATTATTTTATCCAAGAGATCTCTTGAGATTTACTCTCTTATTTGAAAGAAGTCATGACAGTTAAAATACCATCCATAGGTGGCTGATGCCATGAAATATAAGAACATATATGAGAGCCCTAAATAAGATATACAAGTTGAAAATCCCAAACATTTGAATTTGGAAGAAGAAGATTATTTATTACAACATGAACATTAATTAAAGTATTAAAGATAAGACATTTAAAATTTGAAGTATAAAACCAAAAATCATGCCATATATTAATTAAAGAACCATTTTCAATTTTAAGACATGCTCTCATGTTAAGTAAATTTAAAGAATAAATGATACCGTTTCAAATCCAAGAATCAAATAAGTAGATTTTATAATTGAGAAACTATCTTAGATTTTCATATTTGTATTGAAAAAGATTAATCCAAATTTTGTTAGCATTATTAAGAAGTTGCTAATCTAGTTTTGATAGAAGACTTAAATTAGGGTAAAGTGTACCATTAATCTCCAAACTTTAACTAAATAAACATATAGTTTCCCAAACTTTTAAATTTTATAATTTAATTTTAAATTTTTTAAATTTTATATATAGGTCCTAGTTTTGTTAGTAAAATAAATATTTATAAATCAAAAGTTTAGGATCTATTTATGAAATTTTAAAAATTTGGAGACTAAATTATATGATTTAAAATTTTACAGACTTATTTGTATAGTTTTAAAAATTTGAAGACTAAATCATATGTTCTAAAAGTTTGGAGTCTTATGTGTAAATTTAATTTAAAGTTTGGAGACCAATGATACATTTTTGCCCTTAAATTAATATCTTCAAACTTATGAAAAACCAAGACTACAAACCTCTTTAGACAAACAAATACTAAGACAGGTTTGATATAAGTTACCTTGCTAGTTTTAGACAAAAGACAAGGTCTCCATCTATTAGTTTTAAAAATTAGATTATGAGTAATCTTTTTGAATTCTATTCTTCTATTCGTATTAGAATATATTATGACCTAAATATCTCACACCTTTATTCATTCTCGTAGAAATTTCAAGAATAGATTGAATTTGACATCTTAAAGAAACAATGTTTGTTTTTTTAATAGGATTGCAATCCAATGAAAGTAATATTAATATTGTAATGTTTGTTTAAACTGTGAAATCAAAATAATAATAAATATTAAAATAAAATTTATAAAATTATAAATAAAGTTAAATTAAAAAATATTTTTTTTAAATAAGATAAAATAAAAAAATAATAAATGATTATACAATAAGAAAAATAAAACATTTTAATGTATTTTGAAGACTGCGGGAGAAATGAACATTCGTCTTACTATTTGAATATCTTATATTCTATTTAATAAATAGTCAAACCAAATAAAAGAACATCTTAAATCATTTTCATTATTATTTATATTACTATCTATCAAATATATCTTGAAATTTCTATTTTACAATTCTAATCGGTGTGCACTTATGTTTTATATATGAATAGTTCTATATGTTTATAGTAGTTTTACATAATTACTTTCGTATCTATTTTTTATGGATTATTATAATAAAATTTATTATTAAATTAATTAAATTTTAGTTTAATTTTTTAATATAAATAGACTGAGTATGAGATATTAGTGACCTTTATATATGTATTTTTTGTTTATTTCCTTGATTGTGATTGTTGTATCATTCTAATAGAGGTGTCCAAAAATTAAATTGAATTGAATTAAATCGGTAAATCGGATCGGATCGAATAGTTTTATAAATAAAACAATCTGGTCTGATTTGTATTAATTAAAATCATTTTTCAAACGATTTGATCCGATTATATTAATTTTTAATCAAGTCGGATCAGATCGAACCAGATCAATTTTAATAATATATTAAATTTTTCATATCGCTTCTTACAAACCTTTGATTAAATTTATCATAATTTAATAAAAAGTATATCATATTTATGTATTATTAATCGGATCAAATTGTTATGTTACAACATTTTTAATAATCAAACAATTTGATCCATTTTAATTTCAAATGATTTGGCCAATTTTTTTTACTCAAAATCAGATGTGTACACCCTATGTTTTAGTACCACTTACCCGATTCAGATTACTCTTTCCAGATCTGAACTCGACCCGCTTTCAGTGCCCCGAATCAAGCGAGATCCAGAGCAAGTAAGAGTAACAAGGAACAAGCAAAAGTTCTGATCTCCCTTCGTGTCCTCGCAAGAAGAACAAGAAGGTAATCATGATTAACTCTATTTCCTTAGATCTCTGTTCATTTCATTAAATCCGTTCTCATATCTCCGCAGTTGCATCAATGCATTGCTAAGATATGTGAATTGGTTTAAGGCTACAAGCATGTTTGTATTTACATCTTCCAAAATTTCATTCTTATATCCAAGAACTTGCAAAGGATCGTTGGTTAGTGAAAACTCACTCTATTATTTTTCAGAACTGAGAAAGAATTCATTGGCTACTGCGTTCAAATCAAATCGTGTTCGTAAATTGTTTAGCTAAAGAGACTTAGCGATTTCAGTTATTTGAAGTCATGGACAAGTCTAACGCCTTGGAGTACATCAACCAGATGTTTCCCACGGGTATCTTTCACTGCACAAATATATTCTTCATTGTGTATTTCGCACATTAGTTGATATGGAGAGGCTAAGGGAATTGAGAATAAATGTAAAATTGCATTTATTAACAATTGATGTGGTTTAATGTATAAAAGTAGTTTTGATTAACATTTCATTGTATTTTGGTGCTTTTAGAAAACTCGGTATGACTCTGTCAACTTGAAATTGTCTTTTGATATTTGTGATTATGATTGAAAAATTGCTTTATATATTTATCAAAGGTTGTATCTTAGAAGGAGACTTCAGGTCTGCAGCAGTTGTGTTGTTCTTTTCCGCAGAAAAAAGATGCTGCTACATTCTGTGTACTGTTGTTATCTTCTATGACCAATATTCAATTAGTTATAACTTGTTACTAGGAGCAATTTTTTCAGCATAAATGGGGATATAGGGAATGTCTCCATTAAGTTGTCATATAGTTCCAAAATTTACTGAAATTTATACATAAATGAGAAACTGTCTGCTATAGGGGTGTGTTATATTGACATGATGAAGTGTTGGTAATATTCATCAGAGGCATCTTTATCTGGTGTTGAACCACTTATGCAAAAGATACAGAATGAGATTCGACATGTGGATGCTGGAATTTTAGCAGCTGTTCGTCAACAGGTTATCATCTTTGCCTTATGGTTGCTTGTATCACGACATATCTTGCATGGCGATTACAGTTTGGAGTAATAGGCAATTAAAGCCATAGCTGTAATCACACATCTTAGCAAAACTTTACGAGAGATCATAATATACCACTATAGTCATAACATTAGTAAACATAATATGTAATGTTACTGCTTTACATTGTTTTTTGATGGATTGGTCACTGTTAATTCCAGAGTAGTTCAGGAACTAAGGCCAAGGAAGATCTTGCTGCAGCTACAAGTGCTGTGGAGGTTTGTTAGTAAACCATGAGCTCTGTAAATATCTTTGTACATAGGCAGTTGTTGTCTGTCTAAGTATTTATTTTATTTATTGTTTTAATAGTGCCTTTCCTTTTTTCATGAAGCAGGAGCTCATGTACAAGATCCGAGAAATAAAAACCAAAGCTGAGCAAAGTGAAATGATGGTTCAAGAAATATGTCGTGACATAAAGAAATTAGACTTTGCAAAGAAACATATAACTACAAGTATTACTGCTCTTCATCGACTAACCATGCTAGGTATTTTATGGTTATTAATAATTTATTTTCAAGAGTTAATAAATTCCTTAGGTATGTGGTAATAATTTTAAGAAACTTGGAATTGGCATACCTGATTCATATTGAAATTTTACACTTAATGAGCGATGTGGTAGGTTGTTTCTTGATTGTTGTTGTAACTATGCATGCCATAATTAAGGTATACTATAACACCCACTTTTCATCCTCTGGCAGTCTCTGCTGTTGAGCAACTTCAAGTAATGGCTTCAAAACGACAGTATAAGGAGGCTGCTGCTCAGTTGGAGGTTTTTTTTGTGTGCTCATTGTGAATTTATTAGAGTTGATTTTTAGCATAAAACTAGAAATTTTGCATGGTTATGTTCTACTTGTAATTTTCCTCTGAAGTATATATATTTTTAACCCAGCATTCCTTGCTTCCTAGTATACTGTTTGGCATTGCCATGTAGCTACACTTATTAGTTTGCACAAATCTCTCTCTCTCTCTCTTTATTTTTCTGGGTCCTAATGTTGGTTTATGATGCATGTCAGGCTGTGAACCAATTATGTTGTCATTTTGACAACTACAGGGATATTCCAAAAATCACAGAGCTCAGGGAGAAATTCAAGAAAATTAAACAAATACTTAAGTCACACTTATTCTCTGATTTTTCGAGGTATACTGTTTCTAGAACTCGATAGATGGCTTCACTTAAGAGGGTGAAGTAGAGCATTGATATGCTGTTACTGCTTTTCAAATAATTGTTATTTCCAATAATATACAATGGTTGTTTCTTTTATATATATAATTTTTAATATCGAAAAATTGTCCTTATCCACTTTTCCATCACAAGGGGATTTAAGATTTTTTACAAGTTATCTCCTGAATTTAGCTTAGTTTTTCAGTGCTTGAAGTTGCACTGATTCATAGGAAATAGATGGTTGAAGAAGATGGGTTATGATCATTCAATTCCCAAAGCTTAGCAGTTAAAAATCTCTTGTCGCGCCTGTCAGTAGTTTGAATGTAGGACGGCACATTGTTAGATCACTCAGTGCTTATTCAATTGGATGGTTTCTTTTGGCTACAAAGCTTTTTTTTGGTTATGTGTGTAGTAACTTTGTACCAACCCTTGGATGTATGCTTCTACTACCTATATGTTCTAGTAGGTACTATTAGTGTGGAGTTTGGAGTTTGATTCCATGGCAATTTTTCTATTTTATATAGATGGTAGTTAAAATGTATTCTCTTAGTTTGCTAATTGCTTTCTGTATTCTCTTTCTCCCAAATGTGCACTCAATGACTACATTAGGTGCTTGTTTAGCTAGCCAAGTAATGGCCTTAATCATGTTTCGCATTATTGAGACCAATTATTTCAGTTGCACATATGAGAGAAACTTTGATCTCAATAAGTCGAATTTTGTTGGTTCGTCACTTTTTCTAAAAGTTTCTAGCATGTATGACATCAACCTGCTTTAATTTTGATCTTGTTTCACTTCTGACATTTCTTATCTGGCTCTTTAGCTTAGGTACTGGAAAAGAGACAGAAGAAAACAGTCTACTGCAGCAGTTATCTGACGCTTGCTTAGTTGTTGATGCTTTGGAGCCTTCTGTTAGGGAGGAGTTGGTTAACAATTTTTGCAGCAGAGAACTCACTTCTTATGAACAGATCTTTGAAGGAGCTGGTTTGTCTGGATACCAATTTTGTTTTATGTGAATTTGATGTTGGGCTTCCTGTGTTTAGGTAACCTCAAATTTGAATTGCTGTGTTTTCTTCTAGAACTTGCTAAATTGGATAAAACCGAACGAAGATATGCATGGATCAAGCGCCGTATGAGAACGAATGAAGAAATCTGGAAAATTTTTCCTCCTTCATGGCATGTTCCTTATCGCCTCTGTATTCAGTTCTGTAAGAAGACGAGGTATAATTTAAATTGTCCCTGACATCTTTCATCTTTTTATTTTTTAGCCCTTAAATAAAAGCTAGACAAACTAAGTTTTTTCCCCCTATTAAGATACCACAGAGGAAATATCATTTCAAAAATGTTACATGGATCTTCTGTCTGTTTGAGGCTTTTGCATGGTGGTCCATTGATAAAACATAAGATGCTTACTGTTTGCTTGTGCTAGCACATTTGATTCAGTGGAAAAGAAAGGCTAGAGTGTTGCTCTGCTACAACAAAAAAATGTTTACGTGTTTTAGTCCATTCCAATCAGGAGATGCATGTCCAATATGTTGATTCCCTGGCTTAGACCTTTATTTGTTACCTTATATTCTTTTTCCCAAAACCTTGAATTGAGAGGAACAGGTTAAATATATTTTCTTTTCTGTGTCACCTTTGAAGATGTGAAATAAAGTTTATCTCAAGCTATATACCGATTTACCGAGCCTCTGGATGCTGTAGAACTTACATCCACTACTCCCTTGGTGCTTCTCTTTTCAGGAAACAAATAGAAGAGATCTTATGCAGTCTGAAAGAAAAACCAGATGTTGGAACATTACTATTGGTAAGTGTTTTAATCTGAATTTATGTTGATTAAGAATCCTTATCGTTGTTTTTGTTGATTCCTTTTACGGTGTGAAAACTAACAATAGGATGAACATCGTACCATCTTGGTTTTAGTTTCTGTAAACTTGTGCTTTTCCACTAAAGGGGCATCAGTTCCCTTTTTGTATTTTAGTATTTCCAGTGATCTTGAATTTAGTCTTGCTATTTTTGCAATCTTGTCCTTCTAGTTCCTTCACTTGGTTTCCAACTTATACCCTCTGTAATATAGTAAGATTTATTACTCTGTCATATACAGCAGTTAGTGCGAATGAGCTAGGAATCCATTGATTAATCATGTAAACAATAATGGGACTAAAGCAGGGTGCATATAAGACAATATAAGACAATATTTAGAAAGGAAAATTAAGGTAGCTTCAATTAAGCAAAAGGTAGCGAAGAAAACCCCAATGAATTCAACTTAGGGAAAAGAGCAATTTATTCAAAGGGGGAAGGATCCCCACTTCTTGATTGCAAAGTATTTGTCTTTAAAAGATAACCTTAAATCCTTTAATATATTTTTGATTTGAATCCTTAGATCAAATCTAATCTTGGTGATGTAGAATTGAGGGAGATTAGAGAGAAATAAAAAAGGGAGGGAAACTAGAGATAAACTAACAACTCATAATTCAATTTATTATGGTATGATTTGAAAATAAAGTATAAGTTCTATTTATAGTATAAAATGCCTAATAAGGTAATTATCAAACAATAAATGAAATACTAACTAATAATCTAAACTATAAGTTCAAATTTTAGACAAATTACATCAATTAAATTAAAAACAACATTATCCTTGATTCCCATCAATTCTCCCAGACTCGTCTCTAATGAGTTTAATTGTAAATCAATAAGCGAAACTTTAGGTAGGAAGCTAATATGTTCTTAGAATTCCTGAAATGACATGACGAACAAATAAACATAGTAAGACCAACATTTGAATAATTGAGCATGATCCAAGAGATGCGTGAAATTCATGAAACAAAATGTCTCTTTTGGAGCCCGAGAGGTGGGAATTAAATTATATATAGGCAAGCATCCGCTAAATTGATTTGGGTAAAAGAAATGTGTATATTACTTGGAGTCTCTACCATAACAAGATGAACTTCTAGCGTATTTTCATCATTCTCACTTTTCTTCTTGTTCTGCAAAGAGTCAACATTAAGAACCTTAAAAATTAAGAACCAGTGCCTTGTAAGTGTTATGAAAAAACCTTGGTGCAGCAATGGGCTCTGAGTTCTCGCTCTATTTAATAAAAAATGGAAATATGGGAGGATAGGTTGCTATTTCCCTAGTAAGACTCTTAATAGCCCGTGTTAAACGAGAATCCATACTCTCCACGTATACTTTGAGAGCAAAATGGGAGTCTGTAAGTTGTGCAAGCTTCATGTTAACACCGAGACACATTTAACATCAAAATTAACAAAGGGAAAGAAGAGAGAGAGAAAAAAAAACACTTGGGTATGGGAGATCTATTACTTATTTTTTTGAATTTGAGATTGGTTTTGAAATTTTGTGACAATTTTTTTTCCAACGTTTTTGAAAAATTGGGGTTGTTTTTTAAATAGAAAAATACTATTAGGGTTCTTTATTTATGGCAAAAATAAGCCTTAGGTCTTATACTTATTTTTTGTGACAGTTTAGTCCTATCATTATTAAAAAATGATCTCACAAATACAAAATTAACTTTTTTATTTTCTCAATTGCATTAGATAGAGATTGTCTTAACTTGAATAAATTGTAATTGAAAGAATTGAAGAAAAAATTAAATATAAACATAAAAATGGTTATCTGTCATTGTGCGGTAACTTTTTAATAATAATGACTAAATCGTCACAAAAAATAAGTACAAGACTTAAGTTTCATTTTTATAATAAGAGTTACTTATTTTTGTGACAGTTTAATCCTATTATTATTAAAAAGTGACCATATAAGGACAAATTATCACATTTTATGTTTTTATTTATTTTTTAAATATTTTTATTTAATTCTTTTTGTTACAACTTGTTCAAGTTAAAGCATTGTCTATCTAAATGTAGTTGAAAAATAAAAAAAGAAAAAGAAAAAAATTGTCCTTGTGTTATCACTTTGTAATAATAATAAGACTAATCTGTTACAAAAAATAATTATATAATCTAAATGTCATTTTTGCAATAAGTAAGGGACCTTGACGATAAGATTGAGGTTTTTAGAAATCCTGTAATGCTTCAAAACGTACACTTTAATCCTATCTTTTAAGGTACATCTAGGGTCCTATAATTCATCACATGTGTACTTTAACCTTCTATCTTTTAAGTTACACATATAGGGTCTTCAATTTGTTTAAAAATTCTAATCAACTCAAAATAGCATTTTTTTCCGAGGGTAAATTCGGAGTTTTGAAAAATAAAATATAAAAGAAATAATTTTTTAAATGGATATTACAAATTCGATTTTTAAAATACAAAACAAAAAATAAAACTTAGATTTGAAATGGAAAAAAATTCCTAATTTTTTTTAAACGCATGAGTTAAAAAAAATTAAAATTCTGAAAAAAAATGTAAAAGGAAAATTAAAAATAAAAAAAAATATTTTTCATTCTAAATATAAATTGAATATGATTTTTATTTTTAGTGTTTTTCAAAAATTGATTTTTTATTTAATTTTAATTTTTTCGATTTTTATTACATTTTGGGTATTATTTTTCAAATTCCAAATTTCCTTAAAATAACTATTTGAACTTGATTGGAACTTTTAAAGAGTTAGGACCCTAGATGTATATCTTAAAAGGTAAAAGACGAAAGTGTATTATTTGATGAATTATAGAACTCTATATGTATACCTTAAAGTGGTGTTTGGTTCATGGAATGGAATCAGAATCGGAATCGAAATCGGAATGGAATAGAATCGAAAGGAAACAATGATGTTTGGTTTGACCACTAGAATCAAGCTCGGAAGCAGGATTACATTGTTTGGTTTGCCATTGGAATGGAATGAAAAAAGCTATAAATGACCTTAATACCCCTACATGCTGTAAAATTCAAATAATGTCATTTAATTACTATTTTTTCGTCATATAAAATACATTATTGAAATCATTATTTTTCTAAATAATTATTACTTAATTAAAAAGAAATATATTATTAAAATTAGTATTTTTCTAAATAGGGTTTGGGGTTTTGAGGTTTGGGATGTGGGATTTAGGGTTTACGGATTTAGGATTTGAGGTTATATTTGTGAGTTAAGGTTTAGGGTTAAAATTATTATTTTTCTAAAAAGGGTTTAGGGTTTTAAAATTTTGGATTTAGGGTTTAAGGTTTTAGGATTTGGAATTTGAGGTTTAGGGTTTAGGGTTTTGGGATTTATGTTTCAGGGTTTTGGGTTTTAGAATTTATGTTTTAGGGTTTTAAGGTTTAGGGTTTAGGGTTTAGGGATTTGGGGTTTAGGGTTTTAGGATTTGGATTTAGGGTTTAGGGTTTTGGAATTTTGGGTTTTGGGTTTTGGGTTTTGGAATTTTGGGTTTGAGAATTTGAAATTTGAGTTTAAGGTTATATTTTAGGTAAGGGTAAAATTGGAAAAAAAGAAGTTTAGATGGGAATGAAATTATAATTACTAAAGGGGGAGAAGGAATTGTGATTCCTTCTCTTTTAGTAATCGATTCCATTCCGTCTGTCTATTCCGTCCAACTAAACACACAAAATGAAAGGAATCAATTCTGATTCCATTCCATTCTCTCCAACCAAACATGGGGTAAAAGATAAAGGATTAAAGTATACCTTTTAAAGAATTACATGACTTGTATAGGCCCTAACCCTTTTTTAAATAATAGTGTAACATGATAATTTTGTTTAAGAAAACAAAATATGTGTAGAATTGGGGATAAACTAACAACTCATAATTCAATTTATTCTGGTCATTTGAAAGTATACTTGCTAAGTCCCTATAACTAATAAGATAATTACCTAACAATAGGGGTGGATATTAAGCAACCCTTTGTTTATTACATGATCAGTAACTCAGTAACCTTCATGCTCCCTATAAATAATAAGATAATTACCAAACAATAGGAGTGGATATTAAGCAACCCTTCGTTTATTACATGATCAGTAACCTTCATGCTGTTTGAAGTTAAATTTTGTTCTAATCATCCACTTCATATATATCTTTAGTATTGAATGTTGTGAGATACTATAATATTCCTTTTACCCAATATACTCTTTACTATAACATACCAAATCTAACATTTCTTTTACCCAATAAACTCTTATTTATGAACATACCAAATCCATCAACCATGATAAATGACAATATATATATTTTGGTTTTGGGTAAATGCCACGTTTTTCTTGTATATCATTTGCAGGCACTACAACGAACTCTAGAATTTGAGGATGAATTGGCAGAAAAATTTGGAGGCACCAGGGGCAAAGAGGTTGTTAATGAGATCGAAGAAATCGGTAAAGGTGGGTACAGTGGTCAAAGTGCTTCAGATATTCGGAAAAAGTATGAAAGGAAGCTGGCTGCCCATCAGGGAAATGACACTGAGGTGTGCACATCACTTCCTGCATGGTTCTGAAATCATTATTTTAATAATATGACATTTAGGATACTTAGATGTTGCTTTTTTTTCCTTTGAATTTTTCTTGACAGGAAAAAGATGGGACTAAAGAGTTGTCAGTGCCTGGAGCTGGGGTATGTAAATATTTACATGAACATTTTTTACCTAGTTATTTCACCATAGTGCTTGCCAGATTCGAGAGAATGCTTTTGTAACGCATGTGTCTGTCTAGTTAAACACTACTACATGGTCTTTTGATTTTCTTTTAAAGCAAACTGATATGATTGATTATGTATAAATAATAAGTAATTTAAGAACAAGAGTTGTCATACCCACGAAGATTAGTAACAATATATACTTAATTATTAGTTCGTTAGTAAGTTAATTAAAATTAGTAAAAAGGGAGAGTTTTGTTGTTTTTGAAGAAAATAATATAAAAAAATAGAAGTTGCACAAAAATATTACGCTATATATGATTATGGGACTATACTCACAACTAGTTTACAATTTTATTAATCATGTTATGAATGTAAATTAGTTTCTTAAGTTTTAAATTACTTTTATAATTTAAAATCATTCTTAAATTCTTAACTTTAACTTTAAAAGTGTAGTTCTGTTTATGACTTCCTATATTTTCTTTTCGTATAATTGATTAAAGGCTTACTTATTAACCAACCTAAATTTTGAATAACTTAAAGGTATGTTTATTAGATTTAATTCATTCATTGCATTAAGACTTAAAAAGATGATAATTAAATTATGTAAGATTGGAACAACATATAATCTTTAGCGAAGGTATTCAATCCTACTTGTGATAGGATACCACTTCAAATAAGAATATTTGCGATTACTTGCTAACATCTTAGACTAGATATAAACATATCCATACAATAAACTAATTAATTACTCTAATTCATACATGTATAGTTTTAACATTCAAATATAGAATTAAACTTATCAAAAATCAAGAATTAAAACTAATATATTATCATGACATTAAATTAATTAAACCATAATCTAAGGTTTAGAATTGCCTACAATCACACAGAATATTTAACTAGACATGAAATTTATCAAATCCGTACCAATAATTAAATATTTCATATTGAAGAAGAGGGGTGGAAAAAGAATTTGAATTAGATGAATTATTGGAACTAAAGGAACCAAAAATATCAATCTTTTACTTGTTTAATCTTCCTCTGAGGATCTTGCAATATTGCATCAAATTTGAAATTTTCTAATTTCTCTCTCAATTTTCTGAGTAATTCTAATACGGTTTGTGTTATGTTACTGTATGTATTTTATAGGGTGTTATTTGGTATTTATATGAGAAAAATTAGCTAATTAAAATGAGACTAGGATTACTTGTATGCGAAGCTGACACTAGAGCTCGAGAATCACGCTGAGTGATTCTTGGACAAGTGTTAGCCAAAGGAATTAAAAGTTTAACAGTTTCATATAGATCCATGATATAATAATATATATATATATATATATATAAAGGAATTAATATTTAAAAATATGTATAAAATAATATTTATCACAAACTAATTGCAATTCTTAAAAATGACTTAGATGAGTACTACTTGAGCAACTTTCTTCGAAAGCCCACCTAGAGTCAAACCCACTTATGTTGATTGTTAAAACTTAAGACACAAATATAACATGTAAAAAGATTGTTAGTGTAGGAAATCAACCTAGGAGTATGGTTAGTTTCCTGATTTCCAGGGTGGAACCAACCCCTGATTTTAGGAGGACAGTTTCCTGATTTCCAGGGTGGAACCAACCCCTGATTTTAGGAGGACAGTTTCCTGATTTTCAGGGTGAAACCAACCCCTGTTTTTTAGGATGTTAGTTTCTTGATTTTTAGGATGATTTACAGTTGTATACTAATAACTTCCAACAGTGGATTAGTCATAACAAATGTATATATAAAGAGATTTGATATTAAGAAATAAAGTAAGTAATTTTTCTGTAAAATAAAAACAGCTTCATGGTATCAGAGCCTTAGGCTCATAAACTGCTGCTCTTAGCCTCTTGTTCAACTAGTTCTGTAAGTTCACCTAGTATGATGTCAAATACTCAGGCAAGGAATGCACCTTTTCAATTTCCAACTCAAGTTTCAGCTTTTGGGCATGAGAGCTATGAAAAAACTGAAATTTTAAATGTTCTTAGTACACTAGAAGATGACATGGATGAAGAGGTTCCAGAGACAAATATGACCGAATTCAATATGGGAAATTGACGACTTTGGGCTTGGATCCATTCTTGATCCTGCTCCTAAACATAATCCTTTTGGTGGTCTATTTAACAGTGCAACTATTAATGTTTCTGCTTCTCCTTTTAACAGTACCAGTCCTCAAGGAGAGCTATTTCGGCCTGCATCTTTTCAGTTCCAGTCTCTCCAACCATCAATACAAACTCAAGTGCATTTTCTGGTAATCCTATCCCATTCATTAAGGAACAGTTAGAACTTCTCCAACAACTTATACAAAAGGCAAATATCAACACCACATTTAGTAGCAGCAGGAATAACTCCACACATATTTCCAGTAATTCAACAAAGCATGTTGGAAAATTTCCCTCCTCATCTTGGATAGTAGACTCAGGTGCCTCCAATCACATGACAAGTGATCAATCACTTTTCACAACCTATTCACCTTGTAACAGACTTCAAACAGTGTGTGTCGCCAATGGTACTCGCACCACAGTAGTCGGAACAGGGACTATTTGCCTCTCAAACAATCTCATTCTCAAATCTGTGTTATTTGTGCCTGGATTTTGCTGCAATCTCATATCAATTAGTAGATTAAATCATGACCTTAACTGTGAAACTAAATTCTTGGCTAAATCTTGTGTTTTTCAGGACCTGAGTTCGGGGAAAATGATTGGCGGTGTTGATTTACGTGCAGGCCTCTATGTTCTTGATATCAATACTCCTTCAAATCATTCTGTTAGTCATCAATGTCAATTGAGTCATAATCTTAACTCTCATAGTCATACTAATAAGGAAAGTGAAATCATGATGTGGCATTTTCGTCTAAGTCATCCAAATTTTTCGTATTTGAAACGTTTGTTTCCATCCTTATTCAACAATAAAAATCCCAATTTATTTCATTGTGAAGTTTGTCAGTTGGCAAAACATACTCGAAACACTTTTTCACTACGCACGCACAAGCCAAGTCACCCATTTTCCCTCATTCACGGTGACATTTGGGGACCATGTCGCGTTCCCAGTCTTACTGGTGCTCGATGGTTCTTACTGTTAGTTGATGATCATACTCGATTATGTTGGACATTTCTTATGAAAGACAAATCTGAAACCAAGCACATATTTCCACTTTTTCATGCCATGATCCAAACTCAGTTCAATGCCAATATTCAAATCCTAAAAACTGATAATGCTAGGGATTTCTTTAATTCCGATCTTAGTGGATATCTCAAATCACATGGTATTGTCCAACAAAGCTCCTGTGTTGATACACCACAACAAAACGGTGTAGCCGAACGCAAAAACCGTCATATACTTGAGGTTGTCCGAACTTTACTTTTTTAAACCAATGTTCCTAAAAAATTTTGGGGTGAAGCCATTCTTACTGCAACACACTTGATCAACCGAATGCCTTCTCGAGTTCTCAACTTTCATTCACCTTTACAAGTGCTTCAGAGTCAATATTCTACCTCACAACTTGTGTCACCAATTCCTTTCAAGGTTTTTGGTTGCACTGCTTTTGTCCATATTCATTCACAATATCGTGGCAAACTTGATGCCCGTGCCATTAAATGCATCTTCGTTGGTTATTCAGCCAATCAAAAAGGCTACAAATGTTTCTCTCCCATCACTCGTAAGTTTTACCATTCCATGAATGTTACTTTCTTCGAAGAAACTCCATTCTATTCTAATTCTGTAATTCAGGGGAAGAATCACACTAATGAATTGCAAAATTGGGATTGGTCATCACTCATTGAACCGAATTTATCATCTCATTTACCTTCCACAACCTTGTCCTCTTCCAACCTGATACCCATTCCAGATTCTCCTTCAAAAACCAAACCTGATCAATCTCCCATTGTCTATCCTAGACATCTTCTCCTTTCTAATGATGCCATAAAAGTTTATGAAAGAAAGAGAAATCCTGACTTGCCCACACGAAATCAGTAAAGCCAAGAAACTCTCCTGAGCCAGACTGAATCTGAAAGATTACAAGATGAAGCAGAATCTAGTCCAAAACTTGGTTCTGACCCTGAGTTAGATCTTCCTATTGTACAAAGAAAAGGCATTCGATCATGCACTCAACATCCTCTTCAAAGTTACATTTCTTACGCAAATCTGTCCCCAAAATTTCAGGCATTTGTGACATCCTTAGACAACACCAAGATTCCTAATTCTGTCAACGAGGCTCTAAAAGTTCCTGAATGGCGCAAGGCAACCTTAGAAGAATACACTGCACTTGAAAAGAATGGTACATGGATGTTAACAAAGCTACCACATGGAAAGAGGACAGTGGGTTGTAAATGGATATTCTCAGTTAAACAAAAGGCAGATGGAAATATCGACAGATATAAAGCTCGACTAGTGGCTAAAGGGTTCACCCAATCAGATGGAATTGATTATCAAGAGACTTTTACTCTTGTAGCAAAACTTAACACAGTTCGTGTCTTGTTGTCTATTGCAGTTAATGAGGATTGGCCACTGCTTCAACTTGATGTCAAGAACGCATTCTTAAATGGAGATTTGATCGAAGAAGTTTACATGGATGTGCCTCCTGGCTTTGAGACTAAAGATACACAAGGAAAGGTATGCAAGTTGAGAAAGGCACTATATGGACTTAAACAGTCACCTAAAGCATGGTTCGAAAAATTCACCAAGGTCCTCAAACAGGATGGATACTCTCAGACACATGCATACCACACTTTATTTGTCAAACACTTCGCAGATGGGAGAATTACAACTTTGATTGTATATGTTGATGATATAGTTCTTACAGGAAATCATGTAGGAGAAATGAAGAGACTTAAGATGCTATTATCCAAGGAATTCGAGATTAAAGACTTGGGATATTTGAAATATTTCTTAGGGATGGAGGTGGCACGTAGTACTAAAGGAATCTCAGTTTCTCAACGCAAATATGTTCTAGATCTCTTGCGTGAGACTGACATGAGTGGGTGTAAGCCTGTTGAAACACCCATGGATCCTAACACCAAACTAATGCCTCGAATTGATGAATTGGCAACTGACAAGGGGCAATATCAACGTTTGGTAGGTAAGTTAATTTATTTGACCCATACACGTTCAGATATAAGTTTTTCAGTTAGTGTTGTTAGTCAGTTTCTTGCCAACCCATCAGTAGATCACTTGAGGCAGTAAATCGTATTCTAAGATATTTGAAGAAGGATCCTGGAAAGGGGCTCATGTTCAAGAAAACAATTAATAGGAAATTGGAAATTTATACTGACGCTGATTGGGCGGGATCTCCTAGTGACCGAAAATCCACATCTGGATATTGCTCATTTATTTGGAGAAATTTGGTGACATGGCGTAGCAAAAAGCAAGCAGTGGTAGCACGTAGTAGTGCCGAGGCTGAGTTCCGTGCATTGGCTTTGGGCATCTGTGAAGGAATTTGGCTAAAACGATTGCTATACGAACTCAAGGTTGAACATTCAGAATCTATTAGAATCATGTGTGACAACTAGTCAGTAATTGCAATTGCCAAAAATCCAGTCCATCATGATCGAACTAAACATGTGGAAATTGATAGACATTTCATCAGTGAGAAAATTGAAGACAAGATGATCTCCCTCAACTATGTTCCATCTAGACAACAAGTAGCAGATATCTTAACCAAAACTTTGTTTCAACCTAATTTCACAGAGTTAAATGTAGCACTTGGTTTGGAAAACATATATTGCCTAGCTTGAGGGGGAGTGTAGGAAATCAACCTAGGAGTATGGTTAGTTTCCTGATTTTCAGGGTGGAACCAACCCCTGATTTTAGGAGGACAGTTTCCTGATTTTCAGGGTGGAACCAACCCCTGTTTTTTAGGATGTTAGTTTCCTGATTTTCAGAATGATTTACAGTTGTATACTAATAACTTCAAGCAGTGGATTAAGCATAACAAATGTATATATAAAGAGATTTGATATTAAGAAATAAAGTAAGTAATTTTTCTGTAAAATAAAAACAGCTTCAGTTAGCTCAGCTCCTAGCATCTTAAGTTTTTAGATGATTTGGTTTTAAAACTCTTTTAACATAACATTAGAGTATAATGTTTGGGTTCAAACATCAACTACAATATTTTCACATAAATGAGTTAATGTTAAGTTTGGGGCCTTTCATTCTTTCCTTTGTACCCATAATTTTTGGCCTTTAAATATATCTACTTAATTACCTTGTCTTTCGGAATTGGAAATTTTTTTCTCTCTATTTGATGGGTTTTCAAAAATATATACTCAATCCATAAGTGAGCCCATAAAAAATTTATACTATGTCCATAAGTGCAAGCCTATTAACTTAGAGGAGTTAAAAAAAACCACATGTGCAAGCTTATCAATAAGGAGAGTTTTAGAGACCTATAACATAGCATATAAGAAGATTGTTAACCCACTTACTAATAGCTTAAGTTTTTAGGAGAATTGTTCGCTAACACTCTTCTAATAATGTGTAGTGCTACAGTAAGAAAGCTATGATAGTTTGCAACATTACTGTGCATTGGAAAGGCTAAATGCTAGAATAACTAAAAATATGTCAAGTGAATGATACATATATTTGTGTGTAGACATTTCCTACTGTATTTATACTGCTGAATTCTTAGTATTTCTTTGTGACATATTCGGTTGAATGGTAAACTACTTGAGGGACACTCATTGTGTTCCTTCTCCTGTTTGATTTCTTAACCATGTCATATGTTCTAGAGATTTTATTTTTCTGGCCTTTTTTTGCAGTATTTATTGAGGTTATTGGCATCTGATTTAAGGCCATTAGATGGCCAAAAGAAAGAAAGAAAAAATCTGAGAACTACTTGTATTGTTTCATCTGGCAGTTCAACTTTCGTGGGATTATTTCATCTTGCTTTGAACCTCACTTGACGGTGTATGTGGAACTAGAAGAGAAGACACTGATGGAGAATTTAGAGAAGCTCGTTCAGGTAGATTTAGTGTATAGTCCTCACAATTTACACGCACCAAGGCGTTTATAGTATTCAACAACTGGCTCTTAGTCATTTCTCTTACTGAATCTCTTTATAATAACAGGAGGAAACATGGGATATTGATGAGGGAAGTCAGAACAATGTTTTATCAAGCAGTATGCAGGCAAGTGTCTGAACAATCTTTCTGTTTTCTTCTACTATTGGCTTGTGAAGTGCATTCCAGAAATTTATTTAGCAGTTGCTGGAATCCTCTTGCAGTTATTTGTTTCCTAAAAGCTTATTTATGACAATTTTCTCTAGGCCATAATTCTGATAGTGAATCCTGTTTTCATATTTTCA
Organism: Hippophae gyantsensis; assembly: GCA_030763125.1. NCBI lineage: Eukaryota > Viridiplantae > Streptophyta > Magnoliopsida > Rosales > Elaeagnaceae > Hippophae > Hippophae gyantsensis. Next base: position 52,135,509 of record CM061029.1, read on the forward strand.
TAAGGAGTTGCAAGGGGGTCTACACCTATCCTTAGAATGTGTTTTTGGTCCTCAAAATTCAATATCTATTTAGTCGTGATGTTTCTTCCCCATGTTTTCAAAGATTTTGGAATAAGCATTATGCAGTATTTGTGTAATTGTATGGAGTCATTGGTTTTAAAAGTTCACTTAGGTTGCATTCCTTTATGTTATTTGTTTCTCATTCTGAAAATAAAATCCTTTGTGTTCATCAGTTCCCAATTTTTTTCAACATGAAGAATTATGGTGTTTCAGTCAACCAAGAAAAAAGTAAAATAAAAGAAAAGAAGATGTAGAATTGTGGTGGAATAGTTATAATGAAAGGGGGAAGATGCAGTAGTTGTATGAAACAATTGGCTTTAAAAAGTTCATATAGGTTTTTTTCTTTTTCCTGTTATGATAAAAAAAGTTCACATAATTATATATATGTTACATATATTGTATTTTCCGTCTTATTAGAAACCCTATTACCGTGTTTAACTGCTGTTATCTTCTTAATTTATCATCTATATATATATAATATTACATGTATTGTATTTTCCATCTTCTTGGAAACCCTATTACGGTGTTTAACTGCTGTAATCTTCTTAATTTATCATCTGGCCACTGTTAAAGGTCAAACGAGATACACATCTGGGCCAAAAGTAAAGGTGAAAACTGACACATGTCTGTAGAATATATCAACTTCTACTTTATGCACTGTCATTGTTCTGTTGTAGTAAAATAACTCTCATTAGTCTTCTATGAACGAGAAAAATTATACTCAGTAGTTAGGATGTCAAGAATAATAAATGTAAACTTTCTTATGAATGCTGATTAGATGCATCATCGGGACATTTTAAATTAAAGGACTATCCATTAAGTCAAAATAGGTTAATATATTCACGAAATTTGCTTTTTCTTCTTTATAGCTGTTCCTTATAATCAAGAGGATTTTAAAGAGATGCAGTGCTCTAACAAAGAACCAGACATTACTGAACTTGTTCAAGGTGCGTTCTTGAATTTATCATGCATTCTTTCATTTTAAATTTTGTAGTGGGGAAAAAAGTCTTGCAAGGGAATGGTTGTCATTCCTGAGTTCATTGAATCTATGTTTGCATGTTTGGTCAAAATTTTCTCCAAAGTAGTAACCAAAGGTCAATGAGACTTTAGAGTACAGCCAAAAAGAAATAACAATTTAGTGGTTTAGGTATTACTGATTGCTAAATAAATAAATAAAAAGGTATCACTAAATGCAGTACAATCTATGGTTCTCTAGACTCACATAATACAGATTATATACTACTTTCAACCATCAGGTATTTCAAAGAGTTCTCAAAGCATATGCTACCAAAATGTTTGCAAAATTACCCAAGGGTGGTACTGGAATTGTTGCAGCAGCGACTGGTATGGATGGCCAGATAAAGGTAGAGGCAGACTGATTTCAATTTCTTGATTCCTCTGTTCTTTCCAGTATATTTTGTGTTTTTTGTTCATTTTTTAAGCTAATTTGTTTTACTGCCTGACCCTTTTGAGCAGACATCAGATAGAGATGAAAGGGTGATTTCCTACATTGTCAATTCAGCCGAATATTGCCATAAAACCGTGAGTTTTCTAGATCTACAGAACTTTAGTTTGAGAATTGATGTTAGCTTAATTGTCTTCTTCATGTGTGCCATTGTGAAATGGACATACTGACTTAAAGATTAGCTCCAAAAGTGGCAGTTTCTAGTTTCTATTATGCATGGACATTCTTACTATGGATAGTAAATCTGATATAGTCTTTACTAACATGGATTTACTTTTGATAGTCTGGTGAACTGGCTGAAAGCGTATCAAAAATAATTGACTCTCATCTCGTAGATGGGGTGGACATGTCAGAAGTTCAGGTATTAGCTATTCCACGAATATTTCATGTTTGTTGCATCTCTTCTGTGATCTACTAATTTGGTCAAATATTTTTGAAGGATGAATTTTCGGCTGTTATAACAAAAGCATTGGTGACCCTTGTGCATGGCCTGGAAACTAAATTTGATGCTGAAATGTCTGTAATGACACGTGTTCCTTGGGGTACTCTTGAGAGTGTTGGAGACCAGTCTGAGTAAGTAGCTTTCATATCAAATATTGAATCTTGAGCTGTAATGCTTATCAAGCTTTTTGCAGATAATCCTATCCAACTTTTGCAGGTATGTTAATGGCATAAATATGATTCTTAATAGTAGTATTCCTGTACTCGGGAGCCTCCTTTCCCCAGTTTACTTCCAGTTCTTCCTTGACAAGGTGACCACAAGTGGATTTTTTTTCGTTGGATATACTTGGTCTCATTTTGTGTATTGTTTGGATAAACAGATTCGTAAACATACTGAACAAAAAATGAACCGACTTGATATTAACTTGCATGTTCATGGGTTGACCTGATACAACATTTTATTAAATGCATTGACTCATTCACTAGCCCTAGTTTAAATTGTTAGTGCAGCCAAATTAGACATATATAGCATCAAATTCTGCTAGCTAATTGTCCATTAGACACTTGTGCATCTAAAGGCTTTCTCACACCAATATATCTCCTTCCTTTTCTCTCTCTTGCACAGCTTTGAAATATGTGTTTCTCGTGACTCCTGTAGTTAGTAAACATATCCTTGAAAATTTCATCCTAATGTCAACATTTTTCAATGACCATATTCAAAATCACTTAACTTTGTAGATTTATTTTCCTCTTCCCTTTTTTTCTTTTAATTTGAGATTATGACTTAAAGACTGAACCCACACGAGGATAATTTACAGGGACTACTATTTACTTCTTTGCTGAATTATAATAAAATTTAAAATGCAATTTCTGGGGTAAATGTATAGATGTAAGACTACCCCCGGCATCTTCTGGGGACATTGGAATCTCCATCAAAACAAACTAGGTCTGTTTTAATTAAAGTTGCATTTGGAAGTTTGGTGCTAATGACACCAATAAAACATGACCCTTAAAAAAGTGGTCTAAAAAAGGATATGTTTTTTTTTTTGGTGTTTTGGGACTCATAAGATAACATGTATATTCATCAAATTCCGATTGTGTGCTGGTCTTAACATGCACATTATAAAGTTTAATAATCTTTTGTCAGTTTAGAACGGTGAACCACGTTAAATTTGAAACTATGTTAAGATTAGCTTTATGCTTTTCATTGATTATGTCCCTTTTGATCATCATATTGACTCACTATGCTTAGTCATTTATTTATATTATATAATGCAGCTTGCATCATCACTTGGTCCACGTTTCTATGCTAACATTTTCAAATGCAAGCACATATCAGAAACTGGAGCCCAGCAAGTATGTACCATATTCGTGATTTCCTCTTGTTATTCTTGCTATGTACAAGTATGTTGGCACTAGATAAGGCATATTATATTGTTTGAAAAGCACGTGAAGTTCACACCCATAAACTCCACATGAAACATGATAGGAACTGATATGGTATAGAATACGCCTAAAATATCCTACATTATTGGCATTTCCTGCTGCATGAAGTACACATTGATGAATTTCACGAGGTTGTGATGTTACTCCCTTGCATCCTAATTAAGAATAATTTCACTTTCCCCTGTAAATATTTTCTTTTCTTTCTTTTTGAATACTTGATAACAATTTGCTAATCTATGTGGCCAGAAGAAGTTTACTTTACTTTATTTCTTACTTTGAAGTTTTAAGTTTGAATTGATTGCCTTTTTTTTTTCCTGGTCTGTTCAAGTTCTCTACCATTAAACCTTCTGGTCTGAACATATATTTGAGATTTTCATTTCTTTGAATACTTGTATCTAATCCTTAGAAAAATACAAAATAGTATATATTGTTATATTTCTTTGCATATCACAGAATTAGGATGATGCATTATAAGACTAGGATAGTTATGGAATAAATATGTTTTCTAGGAGTATTAATCAAAATATTTTTTATGGAAATTAATTAGGATAAATATATCTAAAGATTTGTTTTTGAAATTCAGTTGTTATCTAATTATCTTGTCTTTTTAAATTTTGGCGTGCCTATAAATAGGCCAATCATCATCGTAATCAATAGACTTAAATATGATTACCATTAGTTTCCCCCAATTATCTGCTTTGCCCAACTTCTACTCTGTATAAACCCCTAACCTCTTATTCAATTAACCCTTCATCTGTTTCTCTCCTATATTCATATATATTTTACATCATAGGAACCTCATATATAGGATGTACTTAGTTATTCGACAAGTATATCATAGAAACCTCTAGTGAGGGGAAAACTGTTTGGAAAATGCAAAATCCCTCCCTTCTCTGGGAGGAATGGTCATTATAATAGCAATTAGGGTCATATGTTAACTATTATGTTGTTTTGCAAGGGTCAAAACCGCATCTTTTGAGGTTGTTTAATACACTATGATTGAAATCATCCTTTAAATTTTTTTGATCATAGAAGTACTTTTGGAGACACCAAGTATTTAGTAAAAGCAAATTGTTTTGGTTCTATTTCAGATGTTATTGGATACTCAAGCTGTAAAGACAATTCTTTTGGATATACCTTCCCTTGGTCGGCAGGTGAGTAATTTGTGTCTGTAGTTGCTATTTTGAATATACAAGTTAATGTTCCCTGCTGTCTTCCGTGCTTGCTTATGGCTTTTCAGCAGTTTTGATGTGCCCAGGATCTTTGTTTTATGTAAAGATCATAACATAATAGCTCTTTTGGTTTCTCTATCTTCAGTTTATCAGGTTCCTTATGTGCTCTTTATTTGGTTTAGAAGATTTTTTTTTTAAAGCTATAGGAGTTGAAGATAGAAACTTGTGGTGTTCTCCAACTGATTCAATTTCTTTCATTGCATCTTCTCCTTGATCACTATTGCACTCTATCTTGACTGAAATACAATTGCTCTAATTCAAGTCTTTTATGACTTGTTGGAACATAAATGATATTTTATACGACTTGTTGGAATAATTGATGGTGCAATTGAAGATAGAAAATTGGTTCTGATTATACGACTTCTCTAATTCTAATCTAGCATGATATGTTGGAACATAAATGATATTTTGTGAAAGACAGTTCAGTGTATTGACAGCTAGTTGGAAAGTTTTCTTTGCTCTAGGGTAAGAGCTATTAATTCATGCTAGTAGAAAAGCGCCTTTTGAGGAAGTTATTCCATCCTTCCAGGGTACTTGCTGTTGTGATTGATGAAAGGATGCATGATGCTTTCCAGGAATTGTTTTGGAATGCCTAGTTTGGTATTTGTGTGAAATTTGTTTAAACTTTCAAGCAGCATTGTAATATTAATCCAACTTATTTTTTCTTCTGATTGCATAAATCAAGCCCTCATTCTGCTCCTTTTTATTTCCCTTGTAACAGACATCCAGTGCTGCTAGCTATTCAAAATTTGTAAGCCGTGAGATGAGCAAAGCGGAAGCACTTTTGAAGGTCAGTGATAAACTATTTAATAACACTTATGAACTCTAGCTTTTTCCTTTGCTGTTACTGGTTATTTTTCCTTTTTAATTTACCGTTGCTCGTTATTTATTTATTTATTTTTATTCCTTTGCAGGTTATACTATCCCCAGTTGATTCTGTTGCGGATACATACCGTGCATTGCTACCTGAGGGAACACCAATGGAGTTTCAGCGAATTCTAGAGCTCAAGGTAACAGTTAACTGTTTTGACTTTCAATCTCTCAGACATTCTTTTACTAGAACTTTGAATATTGCAAAATTTATTAGATTCTGACCTTTGGTCTAGGAATGAAAGCTTGCAACTTGCATTGTGCAAGGTCAAGGCTTCAAGTCTTGATAAGCGCTATTATACCCACCTCTGTTTCACGGTTAAATTTTTGCACTTGCCCTTTTGCCATTTATGCAAGCTCAGAAGGTGTGCACCAGGTGGCCAGTGTCCAATGACCTAAAGCCTCATAATTCTAAAAAATCCAGAACTTGTTCGACACTGAGAGGTTTATCTTAGTGGTTCATTTAGTATTCCATAGGTCCTTGAACCTTTTCATTTGGTACTTTTTGGTCATCATTCTTTATTTCTTTTATTTCCTTAACAGTGGATGGTCGCAGGACCACCCAAGAACTGAAATGACGAGATAATCACCTGACCCTACGGTGGTTTCTTGGCCATGTGCCATTGTATCTTAAGTCCGTTTGGGTCATTGTAAACAACAATAACAATTTGATGCCGCAATGCAATCTACCATACACCTATGACCTAAATCCAATTTTATGTGACACCTTCAAGTACATTTTTCATAACAGTAGTTTGTAGTAATTCATTAAGTAACAATGATTCCTCAATATAACCAGCAATACCAAGATAACCCTTGTGATTTTATCATTGTAGGGTTTAGACTTTCCAAAAAGTTGGAGTTGAAATAGTTTAGAGTTCAACAGACTTCTGCTGGTTCATTTATAGAGTTATTTTTATATCTGCAGGGCCTTAAAAAATCAGACCAACAGAGTATCTTGGATGACTTCAACAAGCATGGACCTGGGATCATTCAACCTTCTATTGCACCATCAATTATTCCAGCCGTCCCAACCACCACCACGACTGTCCCAGCAGCATCTGCTATGTCCAATCCAGCTTCTGTTGGACTGATTGCATCACGAGAGGATGTCTTAACAAGGGCAGCTGCACTTGGCCGAGGTGCAGCCACAACAGGGTTCAAAAGATTTCTTGCTCTCACTGAAGCTGCAAAAGACAGAAAAGATGGACCTTTCAGGAAGCTCTTCAATGCATGATCACTAAATCTGTGAGCAATTCCTTTTTCTTCATAAATATTAATTCAAAAAATTAGAGTTGATTTTTCAGACGGTTTTGCATGTAGAAAGACATTGTATAGTTTCCCATTAGTTAAACAAGAAAAAAATTTCTCCTGCTCTTCCGCCTTATTCAATCTTGACTCTGTCAATTCAAAAAGTTGGGGTACAAAATAATAATTCAACCTCTTTATATTTATTATAAACATCAGTTGGAAAGAAACACATTCTAAAAACCCCGAAAAATATATGTAGGGGGAGAAATATAACAAATTTTAAAAATTACATGACAAAAGGAACCATCTATTTATGAACTGAATTTACTAGAACATTTAGCATTCAGATGGAGTACTAATTTTGATGGACGCAATTACATCGCCTCAATATGGCATCAGATCCTTGTCTTCAGGAAAGCATTTGCTCTTGGAACTTCTCCTCATTTCATTTGCAATTCTGCATGTCAATACAACAAACAGGCTTAAGACATAAGGAAACTCCAGGATTTCTTCTGTCAGGAAAGCATACTTACAATTCACAATAATCAAAAAGGTTTTCTATCACTGTGCTGACTTGAAGGACTAGGATGGCTGGATCCAAAGTTCGCATATCTTCTTGACTGACCTGATCCGCCAAAATCCCCAAAATTACTGGACCGACCAGAACCACCAAACTCCCCAAAACTACTGGACCGACCAGATCTGCCAAACTCCCCACGACCACTGGACCGAGTTGAACTGCCAGAACCACCATAGTTCCCACCTTGGCTTGAGCTAGATCCAAATCCACTTCCAAATTGTCCAAAGCCACCAGAAGAACCAGAACGGCCAGAGTTAAGCCCACCAAATTTAGCAGAATCACCATAGCCACCAGAACGGGCAAATCCAGAACGATCAGATCCAGAACCACCAAAACGACCAAAGCTATTGTCAGGACGGCGATCCCTCATGCCTCCATACTGGCCAAATCTACCACCACCACCACTACCAATACTAGCAAACATGTCTGCATCTCCACCCTCAACTTTAATTCTTGGTAGCTGGAACCAGAAAGTAATCAGGCATCGGTGACAAGATTCAAGGGAAAATAAAATGCATGTAGGTCGGTTATAAACTTATGAACATGTTAAGTAGTTGGGCTATTGCATTTATGCTAGAGGTGTAAATTAAGATGAAATATTAATAAGATTCATGATATAATCTATTAATTTTTAAAATGTGTCTCATCTTGTCTCAATTTTTAATGAGATGAAACGGTATTAATTAAGATATCTCATTTGTCCTTAATAAGACTAAATGAGATAAAAATACAAAATAATAAAAAATATGATATATGATTATTTATAATATAGGTTTAATAAGAAAAATAATACATATATTTATAATTAGACCCATTAGGGTTACAATCAAAATAAAATGAGACAATATTCTACTATAAGCCCACTAAAACATTAAATGAGACATAAGATGAGTTAAAACAACCCAATTTACATTTCTAATCTATGCCAATTTATGTGTTCCCTAACATATTTGTTCATACGTGTGAGCGCACTTGTGGCAACCCTAAATAGGGAGCAGAAAATCAATGCAAATAACTCAACACACTTGAAAATGTGCACTATGATTCTTTAATTGTTTGGTTGGGCACATCTAGTCCCCTAAATATGAAAATTTAAGTAATCCTTTGATAGTACCAGTTTTCCAGAAACGGGAACAAATTTTACGATGTAGTGCTCCTCGTGCATTTTTAGGGAAATACACGTTCCCAAGCAAAACGTAAGACTAAAATGCTCTTCACGAAAAAAGATGACCTATCTGACAAAAAAAATTGAGGACCTAGGATCTTAAGGCTATGTTTGGATCTCATATTTGCATGGGAAAGAAAGTGAGAAAAATACAGAAAAGATGGAAGAAAAGTTCAAAAAGTTTCAAGAAAATTGGTTTGAACTCTTTTTATTCAAATAGTAATCAACTCATAAACAATACATTGCATTATTTCCTTCTTTAATTTTTATCTTTTACACCTAATATTTTCCTCAAACCATTTTTTCCATGAAAATTTAAGATCCAAACATAGCATAGTGTGCAGCAGCCCTTTAAATAATGCATTAGTCAAACTGAAGTTTCTACTGCCCATAACTAAGACTAACTTAAAAGCCATCACAAAATAGACAAAAGAATTAAAAAATTCACAACAGTAAAGGGGATTCATTGCAACCTCTGAAAACTTGCATCCTACATCTCTCTCAATAGTCCTGACAGCCCTGGTTTGATCAGATGTGTAAACAAGAATGGCAGTTCCTTTTTTCCCAGCACGACCTGTTCGTCCTGATCGATGTACAAATATTTCTGAAGAACTTGGAAGCTCATAATGTACTATCTGAGAAAGATTAAAGCAAGCAGATCATAAACAAGATAATACAATACAACATCTGCACTTTACATGCATATGATCACATTTCAGCCATAAGAGCTGTGTACTAAAGCTCCAGCAACCATTAACAAAGTCACCAATAGATCATCATATCACTAATGAATCATGTAACAATGATTCTTCGATCAGAGGAAAAAACAAGTTTGAACAACTAACCAAGTCAACATTAGGTATATCAAGCCCACGGGCAGCAACATCTGTGGCTACTAAAATATTGAAATGCCCATCTCGGAAACTTGAAAGAGTTCTTTCTCTCTGACTCTGTGAGATATCACCATGTAAAGCCTCACATTTATAATTTCTTCCCATTGCATATGCCAGCCGATCAGCATCACGTTTTGTTTGAGTGAAAACAATACACTTTCCTCCTTTTGCATGCTCCTGACAAGCACATATTTCATAGTGAGAAATGGTCAAGGCTATGATATGGGGTGGACAACATCAGCAAAAAGATAAACAGAATATGAAGGAAAAAAAAAATACAAATAACTATTTCCGCACGAAAAAGAATTTTTGACGTTCTAAAATTTACCGTTATTAGTGATCCAATAATTGAACCTTTTCCATACATGTCCGATGCAATTGAGTACAAAGTAATACCATCTGGTAGCTTCTGATCAGACTCTCCTACCTGGGAAACAAAATAGCCACTAATAAGCTTGCAAGAATCAAGAGATTTGAGTTTTTCTTCTTTAGCACAGTTTTATATGCAAACATGACACCACACTACTACTTTTTCCTTCGTACAGCAAATACTCATACAAGGGTGGGCATAGCCAGATATTTTCCAAGATCTAGAGAATAGACATTGCAGAATAAAATTCCTCAAGCTGAACAAATATGAACAACACTAAGCTTGTACTCCCGTTCTATCATTACCAATCTGAAATGACAATATTAGAAGCTATTAACTAAGAATGATTCAGATGCCAATGCTAGTATCATGATCTTGAGCAAGGAGTCCGAATAACTTTGTTATCAATAGAGGACCTAGAAGTTGTAAGACACTCACAAGATCAATAGTCACTGGGTCTTTTAAGTAATTTTGAGTTAGCTTTCTAATCCATGAAGGCATAGTTGCAGAGAACATCAAGCTCTGCCGCTTCTTCGGTAAACTCTCTAAGATTGTCTCCACATCTTCCTGGAATCCCACTTGAAGCATCTGATCTGCTTCATCAAGAACAATAAACTGAACTTCTGATAGATTAAGAGCTCCCCTCTTGATAAGATCAATTACACGACCAGGTGTGCCAACAGCTATATCTACACCATAATCAAGCTGTCTCATCTGTTGTGAGATAGGCGTACCACCATAAACACAAATTGTATCCAAGTTGGGTGCAGACTCGTAGAATTCCTTGTCTACCTGCTTAGCAAGTTCTCTTGTTGGAGCCAAAACCAAGGCCAATGGGTTTCTTCCACGCCTTCACAATTGAACATGTATAGAACCCATGTCACAAATAAGAAATAGTTCACAAGCAATCATCCCTACATCCTCAAATGAGATCACAAGAACAAAGTGGAAAACACAGAAAGGTTTTTATAGTACAAGAGAAACTAAGAAATAGAAAAGCGTTTTAAAGCAGACCCATGCTTAGCATTATAGCGAATGATTTTATCCATGATTGGAATTCCAAAAGCAAGAGTCTTCCCGGTTCCTGTTCTAGCACGACCAATCATGTCACGTCCTTGCATTGCGGGCTCGAGCACTGCTCTCTATTCAAAATTAAACCCAGAAGAACTTGTAAGTTAATTTACAATTCATAACTCATATAACCCACATCCGGAATAAGCATTACATCAAATTCCAACACTCCTCAAAGACCAAACAGTTCTTTTAAGCTCGAAATTATTAACTTACCTGAATGGGAAAGAGTTTAGTAATACCCTTCTTAGCCAAAGCAGAAACAATCTCCGGCGAAATATCAAGCTTCGATATCTCAAGACCCTCGTCAGCAGCATCCCTCTTAGATGATTCGTCATAAGAGTAATCATCCACAGCATACGAAGCTTGTAAAACAGCCGATGCTCTATAACCCAACGGCCCAGTCTTTACGTGAAATCTCCTCGCTTGAATCCCGCATGTTCCCTCGGGTTGAACTTCTCTGATGGTAGAGAAGGATCTAACCTGACCGCCAATATCACCATTTCTGTGAAGTACAACAAGTCCGGTAGCGGACGAGGGACGGTGATGGTGTAAGATGGTCTCGATGGCGGCTAGTGTCGGCCTCTGAACCAAACAAGACGATCTCCGAAGAATGATGCTTGTCATATTAATGGATTAGCCGATTAGGGCTTATGGGAGACTCAGAGGGGTTAGGGTTTAAGAAGAGAGAGAAAGAGAAGAGAAGCGAAACGAAAGATGAGAATACGAGATCTGTAGCAAGGAAGAGATTGTACGAAAGATATTTGTGTTTTATTGCGTGTCCTCGAGTCTATGCTATACTCGAGGTGTCTGCGACATCTCTCTGACTTTCTGATTATCAAGTGGACGGAGGAGATTAGTAAAAAAAAAAAATTACAGATATATTATAAATTTATGATAATTATAATAGTTTATTGAAATTTAATTTACTTCTATATAAAAAAGTTAGATAATGTTTTATTCACTAATATTAAAAATTGACGAATCAATCGATAAATTAATATATTATTTAAAATAATTATAAATTTATAATATAAAATATTTGTATTGAATAAATAGATTCTCCTAATATAAGAAAAACTAACAGATTCTATTAATAAATGAGTACACGTTATTAACTTTCAACACTTTAATACTAAAAAATCTAAACTATAGTTAATCTAGAAAATTTTAACAGTTTTTTTTCTCAAATAATTAATTAGTTACGTAATTATTATAATATCAAAATTATAATAGATTGGAATTAAAGTTATAAAAATATTATTTTTATATAAATATACTTTTAATATTAAAAGATAATATTTTAAATAATTAAATTAAATTTTATTTATTTTATAATTATATTTTTAATAATTTAACATTATGTCGCATTCTTTCACACTTAGCGCTTTCATCATTTGAAAAAAAAAATCAATATCAATCAAGATTTTGTAAACATTATAAGACTCTACTTACAAGGTGATTATAAAATGGTCTTCATGGTATATAAGGTCTCGTTATTATTAAAAAAAGTGATTGTAACGTAAAATATCCTTCTATTTAAATTATAAACATGAGGTAATCTACGCAAGTCTTTGGCGTATCTTTTATGTGCATTATTGGAGATCCTATTGAGCTCTAGTCTTTCATGTATAGTATTAATGGTTTTGACATTGGTTTCATTTTATAACTCTACCTTGTTAATTGGTGGAGCAAGTAGTCTCAAAGTTTCATGTTGGGGCTATCGATCAACTCCTTTACTATCGTTTCCTACGAGGTCACCTAAAAATATTCTATTTTTTCTTCAAATGTCTATAATCTTGCGTTTTGTAACTTATATCTTTATGAAAGGCACATCATTTAGATGTGTCTCTAAAAGGTTCCTTAATTTTTGGTGGCCATCTTGTTCATTTTCCATCCTCAATATAACTTAAGCTAAACTTACTTTCAAAGGTGGACCTCTTAAGGTGATAATGACCTCTTCTAAGGTTCACGATTTCTTAACCATTACCTTTCCATTTCTGACTTTGGGCAAAACATTTGTTTATGTTGATCATTTTGTCTTAATTTGCTATATTTATGCTTATCCTTATTTTCTTCTTTTCTAGTGCAACATTTACGATGACCTTATTCTTTTGATCTAATTTCAACTATATTTCCAAATTAACAAACTTTATGGCCTATCCATAAGCCTCTTCCATCGTATATGGAACGATTTTGGTTAACTCAACAAATAAATCAGAATGTCTCAGTAGACCTCGTCTGAAGGTTTCTATGGCAATAGAATTGGGACAATCAACAATTTTCAACTTTTCTTCTTTGAACCTTCTCATGTAATCCTCAATTAACTCTCTATTTTTTTAGGTGATTGAGGAGAGGTGATAAGACTCTATCCTCGTGAGCTTGTTACTAGCATAGTTTGTGATAAACAACTTAGCGAATTAAGAGAATGCAGTTATGGTACGAGGTGTTAACTTATTGAACCAATTTTGAGGGCCATCACATAGAGTGGTAGCAAAGAGTTTTCACGTTGTGGCATTTCTTTTGTCCTGATTGAAGCTTATAAGGGCTATAGTTGTTTTGAAATGTTGAACATAAGTTACCATATCCTTCAGTCCTTGGTGATCTGGACACTTAGGGGCATTAAATTTGGTTGGAGGTTCACTATTGTTTATTTCATCAGAGAAAGAGAAGACATATAGTTGTTCGCAATCCCTATCCACATCATAATGTGACTTATCCTTGTCCTACTTTCTGTTTGTTTCTTTAAGAGCCTCTCAACTTGTTTCCTATTTATTTATTCTAAGGCTTGGAAGCATGCCCTCTAAATCCTTCGCTTTCCCGTTAATTGCTCATTGTTTAGCCCGACTAAATTAGAAGGAGGGATGCCATCTGCTACATTCTCAGCTTGGGCATGCTCATCTCTTATAATAACTAGACCAATTTTTTCAATCGGGTTATTAGCTCGACCCAAGACTGTGTCTGGGCTTCTTTGCGAGCGTGGTGTTATGTTTTCTCGGTCTCGTCGAGCTCTCTTCTCAGCTTGATAAGTTATTAAGCCAAATCTTGATGAGGATTGACCATAGCTTGTACCTCAACTCTTTGTTCGACTTGAGCTTTTTCAGGAATTGGTAAGGCGTTGTTCTGTGATGTCATTTCATTCGCTAGTCTCAATATTTTCTTAGCTCGCGTTCCAACTATGATGAATGTGGTTTTTAGAGAGCACGAGGTGGAGTTTTTCGTTTGCAAGGTCTCTTTATCAAAACTCAAGATAAATCCTTGAGAATATGGTGTCAAAAGCTAAAGCTCGACCTTTAAATTTTGAGCCCTATAATAAGCACTAAAATATTAAGATAATTTGATTTAGAAAGAGAAATTAGAGAATTGAATGAATTATATGGATATCATATTGAGTTCATATATATATGATATCACATGTACACGTTTCGATTACATAGAGGTATATATTACAACATGTTAAATGGTACATTAGTAAAAACATAATCTAATTTAAAATAGATCACTTTGATCAATCAGATTAATTGTTAGTTCTCAAGTACTTAAGTGATGATACCTTATAATCATTACCTTAAACGCATACATATCTTAAGGTTCGAACAAAATACATGATGGATCGAACTCTTCATGAATTAGATTATAGGTCGAACCTTATACTTAAACACTAATCAATCAATCATAAAACACATCTCAAAAGTTTATGCATTATGCGTTACAAGTAACATAAAAAAATAATTATTTTTAAAATTATAAATTTATACCGTTTTAACATATTATTGGAATTAATCACTACAAAATATAGCTGTGTTGTAATATAAATCCTTCTTTCACTTCTTTTCGGTTGGACATTGAAAGAAATTCACGAAAATCTTAGCACAACAAGATAAATTATACCACGTGGAGTAGAATACATGAAATCAATATAAATAACTAAAAAAATAAAAAATAAAAATAATTTATTATAAAAATATTACTTATATTTATCTTATATTTTTTTATTATTAAAACTAAATATAATATATTATTTTATTTTAAATATGTTGAATTAAAAAATATTATTATAATCTTATTTTATATTTAATTAAGTTATTTTTTTATTAATAAAAAATCGATAGTAATATCCCTTATCCAGGCAATGAGAACACGTGTACAGTCCCTGTTGGACAATGAGATCTTAATCTAATCTAAACTCTGTTCCAGCTAAAATATCCACCATGAGTTAAACTGCATTGGTGCCCACAAGTTGTTTATTAAGTTTCCTGGCCCATATTTGCTGTGTTAAGTCCATGCATTTGGGAGAGTGGTTAAAGTTCTTTAGCTGTGGTTTCTATTAGAAACAGAGCTAACTAGGAAGAACAAAGAGTGAAAGAAAAATGGCCACACAAGCCCTAGTATCTTCTTCTTCTCTAACATCTTCTATAGAGGTTGCTAGACAAATACTTGGAGCAAGACCAGTCCAATCTCCAATTGGGTCGTCGAGAAAAGCAGCTTCTTTTGTAGTCAGGGCTTCTTCTTCTCCTCCTGTCAAGGTCTCCTAATTTTCATCTTCAAAGTTTACGTATTAGTGTTAGTGTTTCGTTTACATATGTGATTTAATTAGTACCCACTTGTTGATTTTATGATTTTGTTTAATATAGTGTACTTGTGCTTTGATTTCAGCAAGGAGCAGACCGACCTTTGTGGTTTGCATCAAAACAAAGTCTTTCTTACTTGGATGGCAGGTAATTGATTCTAGCCTTAATGCACAATTTTCTAGCTACTATTTGCTCAATCACAAATTGTTTTCTTCCGTACAATGTTGATATTAGGAGTTGTTATTTATTATTTTTGAAGTATAATCATATTATTTTCTCACTCTATCTATTATTATTGGTTATTTGTTTTTTAAAAAGAAAAAGTTACTCGTATGTAATAAATAATTTCACCTAGTTAATTTCAACACTAAAAAAATAAATAATTTAATAAGATTTGATAACTAATTGTTTAATAATATCTTCTGCTATATAATAAACAGATAGTCCAATAAAAATCTATACTATTTTTTTATTTGTAAAAAAAACACAATAATACGAGACAAACACTGACACTATATGTGAAAGACTTTGTATCATAGATTAATTTGTAATAATTTTGAAAAACAAATTATTCACCACTAATAAAACCATGTAAGTCGTTGTACATATGGAGCTAATAACATCTAGTCACGTCTTTTGAATTGTATAAGAAATTTGTGGTATATAACAATGCTCTCACATAGTATATGGCCAAACTTTTCTTCTTCTTTTATGGCAAATAACGTAAAAGTCTTAACTTGGTGATATAAAAAAAGGGTTATTATAGGTAGTTGATACATAGCTTTTGAATTTAAACAGTCTTCCAGGTGACTATGGATTTGATCCACTGGGACTCTCAGATCCAGAAGGAACAGGAGGATTCATTGAGCCCAAATGGTTAGCCTATGGAGAAGTCATCAATGGACGTTTTGCTATGTTAGGTGCAGTAGGTTCTATTGCACCAGAAATTCTAGGAAAATTGGGTCTAATTCCTCAAGAAACAGCACTCCCCTGGTTCCAAACTGGGGTGATTCCACCAGCTGGTACATACAATTACTGGGCAGACTCTTACACATTGTTTGTATTGGAAATGGCACTTATGGGCTTTGCTGAGCACAGAAGGTTCCAAGATTGGGCCAAACCTGGATCCATGGGAAAACAGTATTTCTTAGGATTAGAGAAAGGTTTAGGTGGGTCTGGAGACCCAGCTTACCCTGGTGGACCTTTCTTTAACCCACTTGGTTTTGGAAAAGATGAGAAATCTTTCAAGGAGTTGAAGCTTAAGGAGATCAAGAATGGGAGGTTGGCTATGTTGGCTATATTGGGTTACTTTATTCAAGGTCTTGTTACAGGTGTTGGGCCTTACCAGAACCTACTTGATCATTTGGCTGATCCTGTCAACAACAATATTTTGACTAGCCTCAAATTCCATTAAATTAAAACCTAGTGGAAGTTGAGTTGTATGTTGTTTAGCTATATTGTATCCAATATTGGTACTTGGAACAACTCGGTGTTTTCTTAATTTATTCTTCTTTCTCTTCTTGTTACAACGTGTGAAAATCTTTGTGATATATTTGTCTATGGATCTGTAAGATATGGCATGCGACTAATTTGGAGTATGTATTCAGGAAATTCTAAATATATCAATTTGGATTATCCCAATTCATCAGTGATTAAGCAATTGCTCCTTTTTTTTATATAATGGTCACACCTTTACATTTTTATCAGGTATTACTACTTCTGATGTTCTAGTTAACTATGAATTGGGAAAACAAGTATGTTTTTATTATTTTAATCAATAAGTATATGTTGTATTTATTTGTTACTGTATACTAAGTGATAATTACTTGTGACATAACTTGGGATGAAAATCTTAATTGGATGAACAAATTATTTTTAGTTATATAAATAAATTTTCACACATATATATATATATATATATATATAATATCAAGTTTGATCAATTTTATGAAAATCTAGGTGATATTATTTATTCATATACTGATAGTATGTTTAGTTATAGAGTTTGTTGAGTATTGAATTTTATATCTATTTATTTATTTAATATTATTCGTAATTATTTAACATTATTTGTATACCAGGGATCAGAAGATAGGGTGTTATATATTCCTTAATAAACAAAGTCAACGTAATAACACTAGTTTATATGAAGATAGGGTGTTATATATTCCTTAATAAACAAAGTCAACGTAATAACACTAGTTTATATATACTTTTCTAGAATATAAGGAAATTATTGATTAACGAGAACATACTTAAAATATAATATATATTTTTAGAGATGTAAAATGAGATATTTGATTAAACTTAACTCATTTAAAACTCTCATTTAAAGTTTGTTCAATAATAAAGACATGAGTTAGAAAAACTTAACTCGTTAGTTTAAATGGGTAATTTTTTTATTTATTTGATAATTGTTTTTCGTTAAACATATTTCTTTTTTTTGAACATTTTTTTTTACTAAATATTTTTCTAATTGAACATTTTTTTATAATATTTTAAATCAATTTTTGTCTCATATATTAGCATTAGCTTACGTGAAAATGAATCAAACTATAACTACTTACATCTTTTATTTAATTAATAAAATAACTCATTTTGTATATTTTTAATGCAAAGGAAAGCTATATTTCAATTTCTTACATTTATAAAAACAGTACTAATAGCTTGCTTATAGTTGATATCTAAATTGACTGAATTTTAATTTTTTTTATTTTTTTGCTCCTTTAAAAATAATTAAATGTTTTTAAAAAATTAAAATAAGTTGTGTTCATGAAGAGCACAATTCAACTCATATAAAAATTAAACGAATTAAACTACAATTAACCAAGTTGAACCGACCTAACTTATATCATACCTCTATGTAATCTTATTATTTTGTTTGTTTGAATTTTTAAGGTGTGTTTCTTTGGAATACTTATTTCTTAGAGATAAGAAATATTTGTTTAATACTTAATCGCTTATTTGGCAACAATGAAACCAGTGTAGATGAAGAAGATAAATTGCAAATTTCAGATCTTCAGGTGGTAAAAACTAAAAGCACTATCATTGATTCATTGTGACTGTTTCAAACTTTGAATAAAAAAAATTCTTTTTTTTTTTTGCAAATAAACAATTTAGTTTAATAAATTTCGAACAGATGAGTTTTAATTTTATAATTTAAAAAAAATTTATACTTTAATTCCATAAAGGTGTAACCTTAATAAAATTACGAAACCTCCAACAACCTCACCTATCACAAATACATTACAAATTCAAACATGTCAAATTCCCATTAAATACAATACACAAATAATTTTTTATTTTTTTTACCTATGCCAAAAGCAGGAAACCCTGCCAACAAAAGGAAATCTACAAATTCATATTACATCCAAGTAACTCTCTCTGTAAATCTCCAACATTGATATCTCCCACTCTACCTGTTCTTGATGCCCAATTAACCAATTTATGAGCAGCCTGATTGTTTTCTCTGGGAATCCACGTACATTGAAATGATCTAATTTATTATCTGACATAAATTTAATATGAATTTGAGATACACCAATTTAAAATATAGCCTTTCCCCAACTAAAAACGTAGCTAAAGATTAAAAAATAAAAATATTAAAGACTGGCCACTCCCCCTCGCAAAAAAAATTGTATAGGAGGGCAGTGCAGTACCACTGCATTGTGTGCCGTCCATCGTTCTAATTTTTGTTGCTCACTTTTTCTATTACACAAATCTGCGTGTGGAGATCATCCAGGGTGCTTACTATAGCAATACACCCGGTCTGGTAAGTTTTTCTCCTTAATCACGCATTAAGGATACAATCCTTAGAACGAACAAAAAAATTCGAAGCTCAATGAAGAATACTACTAGGATTTGGTAGACTTAAAACAAAACAATAACAACGTAAATAATGTTTTCTTCTCCATCTGACAAAAATGGTTCCCAATAATTGTCGGCCTTCCCACATTTGTCTGTCTTTAAGCTTTCTCTCGCTTCTTCTGTCAAGTAATGTATGCAGAGTCAGATCAGATGGGGCACGATGGAACATCAAGAGTGGTTCCTGCTTGAATTTGGCCCCATCCTATCAAACGCCAATGCTTCTCAACTCTTCGACTGAGCGCAATCTTCTCTCCTTTGCTGGTGCAAACTGGAGCGGTTAGATGTAACTTTGCCAAATCATTCTTTACAGCAAGAACTTTTGCCCCAGTAGACATGGAACCTATGTTTAGCATCAGCATTTCACCCTTTGCTAGTTTGGAGACCTTTCCCTGCCTCTCTGAACCCTTCGTTCGGACACCCAAAAGCCGTCGGAGGAGGAAGAAATTGACCTGCCAAGTCAGCAAATTTTAACAACAGAGCATAGAAAGACAGCTCAAAGATGAAAGCAATTAAACCAGTTTCTTAATAAGTATATAATGCAAGTCAACAATAATAACCACAAAGAAGCATCCAAAAGAGTCTTGATTTCTAAAATGACATTTGTTCTCCATAATCTTCTTCAATTGTCTTCCAGAAAGCAATACAACTTCACCAACTAACAACTTATTGGGAGATTGAGCTTATACAAATTAGCCACTTATTCAGATAAAACAAGTGCCACAATTAAAAAACTATATGAAGTTCAATACATAAGGGATGGGTATAGAAAGAAGTAGGACGGCAAAAAAAAAAAATACCCTTACCTCAAGCTCAACATAAACTTCAGGGAGGGACCCAACTTCTCCAAGAACCTGGCCGACCAATCTATCAGCACGTGTCAGTGTGGGATCCATAGTAGTACCGACACCAATTAGACCCCCAGGAACTGCAAATTGCAGCTCATTTTGCTCAGCATACAATGAAACTATTCTGGAATATATCGGTGTGCACTTGATGTTTCCACTATCATCTTTTACAACGATGCCAGGACGAACCTCAATAAATTGATTCACTTTCAAAACACCCTATAAGAAACAACTCATTAAAAGCACCTTTCAAATACAATAGATAATTTATTCAAAACATATAAAGGTTATCATTCAAAAAAGCTAACAGCTTTTACTTATAAGGTCATATAGCCAGAGTCCAGATCAAATGAGAAAAAGAAATATATTCCTCAAACATGCTTTGCCTAAAGATGTTCATAATCCGAGCACCAAGAATGGGCTCAACAATAAAGACAGATAAAGACCAACTGCAAAATATAATAAGCCCAACAATAAAAGAGTCATGCATGATGCTTACATTAACAAGGTGAATAAAGGAGAACATACCCTAAGGATGCTTCCACCAGCCACACCACCTTTTATCTCATCTACTTCATACCCAGGCTTATTGACATCAAAAGAACGAATTACAATCATATTAGGAGGTGAAACGAAATTCCTTTCTGGAATGGGTATCTTTTTGATGATGTATTCGCACACAACATCAATATTATACTTCAACTGAGCAGAAATTGGTACTACAGGTGCACTATCAGCAACGGTTCCCTGATAAACAAAATGTTGAGCAACAAAATTCAACAGAGAAAAACAAACGCACAGAAAGAGAAAATGCCTTAAGAAAACTTGCCTCAATAAACTTCTGAATTGACTCATGCTGGTTCAAGGCTACATTTTCTTGAATGAGATCAACTTTATTTTGGAGGATTATAATATGCTGAAGTCGCATGATTTCAACAGCTGCCAGATGCTCAGATGTTTGTGGTTGTGGGCAGCTTTCATTGGCAGCTATAAGAAGTAGTGCCCCATCCATAATTGCAGCTCCATTAAGCATAGTTGCCATAAGAATATCATGGCCCTATAGAAAGTGGAAAAAGTACAGTATTACCATCATAAAGTTAAGCCCCGTTACATGAGCCCAAAAACAAACACAATTTGGCCGTTCATTGAAATGCAAAATGCAACCAGTAGTCCAGTATACCACCCTCAACAAAGTCCAAATATATACTTACAGACAGACCCATGGCTTAAATGGTAATGAACCCAGATTCCCAAATAAATAAAACCAAGAAACAGCAAAAACAATTTATTACCATCTAAGATTATTTAATTAGAGTAACTTGAATGGAGGGACCATCTTTTGCAAATTGACAGTGATTAATAGTGGACATCCCATGAAACAATATGATTAACAACTTCAAAGATATGCAGAGCTGTAATGACTTCTAAAATTCTATAATAAGCCCAAAACAAAGCTATAACCTTGGTAATAAAATGTCGTATCTAAATCTGATAATCCACACGGGAATACAGCACACATTACACTTACGAATTATATTTATTATGTAACTGTTAAGTATAATGACTTCTAAAATTTTATAAAAAGCCCAAAACAAAGCTATAATGTTGATTAGAAAATGCAGTATCTAAATATGATAATCCACACAGCAATACAACACATATATACATAAAATGTATATTTAGCATGTTAAACATCATGTCTAGAAAGGGGGTAACAATGTGGGGTTCCTGATTCTTACCGGGCAGTCCACAAAAGACACATGTCTGAGCAATTTCATCTTGCAGTTCTCAAATCCCGGAACATCACATAAAGGACTGTCTTCCTTTCCACTTCCATAAGCCCTACATCAAAGACTGAACTAGTAAATTAAAAGCCCTGATCAGAAACTTTAATAAATAAAAACAATAGATTAATTGACCCACTTGTAGCACATTGGTCGTGGGCACCGATCATCTTCACATTTGTATATTTTTGCATTAGCATATCCTAGTTTGATTGTAATGTTGCGTTCCAACTCATTCTTAAAACGAACAGTCTGCAAGTTGAGAATGAGTAATAAACACAAGCTATCCAACTCAACAAAAAATATACAAAAGAAAACAAAAAAAATAAGGATTTCTTTCTCTGTAATTTCCTAACAAAACACAAGCAACCGTAACAAACCCAACATTAGAAAGATTAAGGACAGTTTGTTAACCAGTTCAATTTCTAATTTCTAATTCCTTAGTTTTGGAATTGAACTTTCCATTTCAAATTTTCTTTTTTTTTTTGGGAAAAAACTAAAGTTGTTTGATATTCGATTTCTAGTTTCAATTTTCAAAAATATAAATTGAAAGTTGGATCTGATAACTAATTTTTAATTTTCAATTATCAACTTTTTAAGCTGTAAAATTCAATTTCAAACTTATTTTTGATGATTTTTCATTTAATTTTGACTCTTTAATCATTTTGCATAAGGTTGAGCATGATTGAGTATGGTTGGGTTATTAATTGTTAGTGTCAAGAAACAAAATATAGAAATCCAATTCCAAAATTGACTTTTTTAATTCCAAAAGTTTGGCCAAATTCCAAATTGAATTTCAAAGTTTAAAAGATAAAAATTGGAAATGAGTTATCAAATATCACTAATTTTAAAATTTCCAAATTTTGAAAATTGAAATTAAGAATTAAGAATTGAAATTGGTCATCAAATGATTCCTAAGAAAATAAAAAAATGTAGTAAAAGCCTAAATGGCACCAAAACATGCACTCAAAATAGCTACAAGCACCACAAGCTAAAAAGCCACATATCTAACTTAACCAAGGACCTTTAGATGACCAAAAAAATATAAGGTGAACTCATCACCATCAAACTTTAAACAACTAGTAACCTGAACACCAGATAATGCTTTAACATGCATCACCAGCTAAAAAACCACATATCTAACTTAACCAAGGACCTTTGAATGACCAAAAAAAATATGAAGGTGAATTCATCACCATCTAACTTTAAACAAATAGTAACCTGAACACCAGATATTGCTTTCACAACCGTAGACTTGCCATGAGCCACATGACCTATAGTGCCTGAAATTTTAAACCCATCATTAGCATAAGCAACAAAATTACAAACACGTTGAATCATGAATGAAACACTGCTGTTATGAAAGCTTGATCAATATAACAGCGCTTGTAAGACAAGTAAAATATACTGGATCCAAAGTTTACCAATATTGATAGTGGCCTGACGAGATATAACTTCAGGAGATAATGGATGCAACTTAGTTACATCCAGTTTACTAAGGTCTTGCTCCATTAATCCCTTTCTCGACATTTTTGATATTTCTACAGTTGCCAAAAAAAACAGATGTAAAATGTTCATTCAAACATGAGAAGTTACCATAAATCCAATCAACGATTACTAAGTACGATTTTACTTCCAAGTACAGCCATTATAAGGTTAAGAAATAAACTGCCTACATAAATCATTTCATCTGCTTCCTAGACAATAATTTTAAAAATAAAAATCCGTTCAGGCATAGACAGTAACAGTCCAAAATCAATCACTGGCATGAAATATGGTTAATAAGCTGAGTCTTCTATCAATTTACCTAAAATACAAAACAAAAATTAAAGAAATCATGTATTAAAAAGGGGCAAAAAAGGATTATTGGTACAAAAGCTCATAGCCACTAACAACAAGACTCGTAAACTCTCAGGCAAGAAAATGAGAGAAAATAGAAGCTACCTTGGCGATAGACAAAGACTACACAGAGGAAGGCGGCCCTGTTCTCTTGGCACGTAGTCAGCGACGACTATTCCGGCGCGGCGACGATGCGATAAGATTGATGAGAGAAGGAGAGAGAGCAAGGGACTAGCAAAGGAAGAGACAGAGAGAGATGTAGCTGGAAATTTGAACGGCAGAGATGAAAAAGAAAACCCTAGTCGAGGTATCTCCTGTTGGTAACACACAGCATAAGGCCATTTTGGCCTAAAATGTATTGGATTCCGAGTACGCAGTTATTAAAAAAAAAATCAATTTTTCTACTTAACAAAATAAAAATCCATTTTTTTCTTACAAAAAAAAAACTTATTACAAATTGTGTTTGTGTCCATCTTTCTATTTTAATTTTCTCATGAATTACTGTCGGTAGAAATGATGTAATTTGAAGAAATTAATAAAAATAATATTTTTAAAATTTATATTTATAAAAACAATATTTTTTATATTAAATTTATATATTTTTAATATTACACAAATCTGTGATGTAATTCACATTTAACGACGTTTAATTGAAATCTGTTCAAATTAAACTACGTTTATTTTGACATATTTAATATTAAGCTTCATGAAGGTGATATTTTTATTATTATAAATTATATAGATGTTATTTTTTATAATTTTTTAAAATATTTAAATAATGTTTGGCTCATATAATATAAAAAAATAATAGATTTGAAAATGATAATAAAAATTAAATTAAATAAAAATAATATTATTAATATAGTATTTATTTGAACAATAAAATATAAATATAATATTGAATTAAAATTAATAAATAAATTTTTATTTTTAAAAGAGACAAAATGAAAAAAAAAACAATGATTATACAAATATAAAAAAAATAAAACATTTTAAAATATTAATGATAAGTATAAAAGAAACGAATATTAGTGTTATTAGTGAAATGATTTGATCTCATTATAAATTAATATTCAAATAATTAAATAATATTAATTTAAATAATTTTAATATATATATATATATATATATATATATATATATTAAATTTCATATTAAAAAAAAAGACATCGAATAGATTTTTTTAACAAAGATACATGCCTATGTATGATATTAAATATGTTTATGTATGATATTAAATATGTTGCATGTTTGTTATATAACATTAAAGATTTTGAATATATAATTTTTATACAATTATGTGAAATCAAGTCATATTATATATTATAATAATAGTGTAATTATATAAAAAAAATTAATATAATAAGACCGTAAGTTTAAATAATATTGAACACTTAATTTAATTTATCTAAATTTTTAATTATAAAATTATGAGTATTAAATTTTTTTCCTTCTTAAATTAAAAATAATATATATTTTATTTTAAAATATAAGCAAAATATAACAAATTAAATATTTATTAAAAAAAATTTAAATATAAATTATTTTATTAAATATTTATAATTAATTTTATCTGAATATATCATACAATGTATCACCAAATACTATATAAATTTAATATAATACAATTCAATCTAATATATTTATACTTATATTATTCAATACGGTACACAAAATATACTTTTAGAATGTTATGATGAGATATTTCAATCTATCCTTTATTATCAATGATATTTATCTAATATCTAAAATGAGTTATTATACTTTAAACTAAAGAAAAAATAAGACAGTGGAAAGCAGAAATTAGTTATATCTAATATCTAATATCTATTTTCTTTTAACAAAAATAAGGAAAATAGATATTTTAAAAAATAGTTTTTATTCACAACTACATCTTAATTCATCTTATTACCACAAATAATCTTAGTTAAATATTTTAATATTTAATTTTTTATTTACGTATTATTTTGAACTATAAATTATTCATATTTAAAAATAAATAATTTTTTAATATTTATTTTTGTTATTTTTAGAACAAACAAAATTGTCAAATAAAATAATTTTTTTACAAAATATCAAATTTATCCTGAAAATTGAGTCTTAATTTTATGGATGGATTTCAATGAACATTTCAAAAGAGATAATAAACTTATTATTTTATCTAATAATTATCACAATAAAATGTACTTTTTTCAAGATAAAGAGCTTTTTCTACCCTTTATCCAAAAATATACACAACTTTTATTTAAAAACAAATTCATAAAAATACTTTGCTTATGGTTTTCATATGTAAAGCTTATGCGGAGATTCCTCTATATATTAATATATCTTCAAAATAAAAGTTAAGGGCTATCTTTGGTACCCAATTTGTAACAGTGTTGTTGAAGATGGAGCTTATGCTATATGAAAATGGAGTTTACGCTATATGAAGGTGTAATGGTGACATATGGAGGTGTAATAATAAAGAAAAATGGCACAAATCTATTTTTCAAACACATGAAACTAACCGATGGTTTGCAATTTGCATATACATGGAATAGTATGTGGCTATATAGCTTTACCAAGGAGGCTGGAGAATTTTGTTACCTAACTAGCATGGGTAATATGGTACAATCGTAATGAGTTAGTGCATGGAAATAAATATATAAACTCAGATGATACTCTGGCTCGGTGCAACATGTTGGCTGGTTTGTTTTAGTAAAAATTAACAATAACCTTATGTGGATTTTTAGAAGATAAATACCCACACGGCTCGAAACAAGATTAAAGGCATTGTATATTTAGGTATTGTAGCAAGAGATACAGCATAATCAATATTGTGGGCAGCTACGTACTTTTCATAAAAAAAATGTATTTTCCTTCTTAATTAATAACAAAACTTTATACCATTATGGAAGCTTGTAAACATGCTGTGCAAATGGGTGGTGGTCATGTTTTGTTTGAGTTGATTGCTTGCAAGTCATCAATCTGATTAACAAGAATACTGAATGCCTAACTAATGTTGAAGTTTTGGTAAAAGAGATATTGAAGTTTTTGCCTAATATAAAGTTTTATTTTCAATTTAGACTAAAGCAATAACATGTGATTAAATGGTTTCCAATGCTGTACACATTTTTATATGATAAATGTAATAAGCTCTCCGCTTTCATTAATGTTACATTTTCATTTCATGCTCCCGTTGAAAAATTATGCAAATTCTCGATAAGTCAGATTTATGAGAAAACAAGAATAGAAAAATAACACATAAATTTGATAACAGAGTTCGGTCAATCTTGCTTACGTCTCCGGACCTGTTGTAGATTTTTTTCCTGAAAGCGAAAAAATTACACAAGGTGTTTACAACACTCACAACCCACAACCCAATTACACCCAAGAAAATTACTCTCAATTTTCTCTCACAAAAGCTTTTATCTCTAAGCTTTTCTCTCAATTGGAATGAACACTTTGTATGATTAATTTATTACAATTACACATCTATTTATAAGAAAATTCACTCCTTGAATTGCTCCTTGAATTAAGCTCTATGTTTTGCTCCTTAAATTAAGGAGCTTTATAACAATCTCTCACTTGAAGATTGATTTCAATCTGTCTTCACACCTTGATCAATACAATAGCTTTTCTAGTCTTTGTTACTCTAGCAGACCAACTGAAGTTGAGCACAACTTTAGTTTCTCAATAGTCACCACCTTTGTTAACATATCTGCTAGATTTTTGTTTCCTTGAATCTTCTCCAGTATTAACAAATCATCTTCCAATAGAGATCTGATGAAGTGATAACGAAGTCCATTATGCTTGGTTCTAGAATGAAATGATGAATTCTTCGCCAAGTGTATTGCACTTTGACTATCACTATACAGAACATTCTTCTCCTGTTTGAATCTCAACTTAGTTAACAAACCTTGAAGCCATATCATCTTACTAGCTTCAATTACTCCTACATACTCAACCTCTGTAGTGGATAGAGTGACAATTTTCTGTATTTGTGACATCCAACTAACAGTTATAGTTCCAACAGTAAATATATAACCGGTGGTGCTTCTTCGATGATCAACTTCACCTCCAAAGTCTGCGTCTATGTACCCTTGTACTTTTAACTCTCATTTACTAAAGTACAAGCACTTTTTTGTGGTGCCTCGTAGATACCTCAAAATCCACTTGACTGCTTCCCAATGAGTTTTCCCTAGGTTTGACATAAATCTACTAACAACTCCCACTACATGACCAATGTCTGGTCTCGTATAGACCATTGTGTACATCAAAATTCCAATGGCTGAGGCATAAGGAACCTTAGCCATGAATTCTCTCTATTATTTTGTCTAATGGGACTGATCCTTGGATAGGCGAAAATGAATGGCCAAGGGTATGTTAACTGGCTTGGCGTCGTCCATGTTGAATCTCTACAAAACACGATTGATGTACTCTACCTGAGATAACTACAAGGATCCTTTCTTTTTATTTCTTGTGATTTGCATTATAAGAATCTTCTTTGCTAGACCCAAGTCTTCATGTCAAACTCCTTTGACAATTGTTGCTTCTACCTTTTAATATCATCCATATCTGAACCTGCTACTAACATATCATCAACATAAAGTAGTAAAATGATATAACTGGACCTATATCTCTTGAAATAGCAATAATGGTCAACATTGCACTTATGGAAACCTTCCTTGTGCATGAAGCTGTCAAACTTTCTGTACCATTGTCTCGGGGCTTGTTTCAGGTCATACAAACTATTCTCTAAGTTTGCACACCATGTTCTTCTTCCCTCTTTCTAAGAAACCTTCTGGTTGGTACATGTATATCTCTTCATCTAAATCTCCGTGAAGGAATGCAGTCTTCATATCCAATTGTTCAAGATGAAGCTCTTCAATGGCTACAATACTCAACATTGATCTGATAGTATTGAGCTTCACAAGGGGAGCGAAAATGTCAATGTAGTCAACTCCTTCCTTCTGTTGAAACTCTTTGAAAACTAGGCAAGCTTTGTATCTCTTGGAACCATCATGCTTCTCTTTCACCCAGTACACTCATTTGTTATGAAGTGCCTTCTTTCTCATAGGTAACTCAGCTAATTCCTATGTCTGGTTGGAGATGAGAGATTTCATTTCTTCTTTCATGGCAAGCTCCCACTTGCTGGAATCTCGAGTTTGATAAGCTTCATCATAGCATGTAGGCTCCCCTCCATCAGTCAGCAACATATAGTTCATATATCTCCTGTTAGGCACATGAGGTCGAGAAGATCTTTTCAATACAGGAGCTGGAGTAGGAGGATGTGGTGTGTCGGACTACTACGTACTGCTCTATCCAACAAGTTCCTCTGGTTGAGGACTTGTTACAATTGGGTCCATTGCGGAACTATCTGATACATCATATGCATCTGCAAATACTGACTCATTCTACTCTGAGTCGTTGGCATCTATGTTATGCATGTCCTTATACATCACCATTTCGTTGAAAATCACATCTCTATTACGGATCACTTTCTTGTTTTCGTCATCCCAAATGTGGTAGACAAACTCATCCTCACCATAACCGATGAATGTGCATTTCTTGGATTTGGAATCAAGCTTATTCCTGCCTTAATCACTGATATGCACAAATGCTACACAGCCGAAAACTTTTAGATGTGATAGTTTCACCTCTTTTCTGCTTCATACCTCCTATGGTATTTTGTGTTCCAATGGAATAGATGAGCCTCAGTTGATTAAGTAAGCTACCGTGTTGACTGCTTCTACCTAGAACTGCTTCGGTAGACCTGATTGTATACGAATGCTTCTGGCTCTTTATGTCAACATTCGGTTCATACGCTCAGCTACACTATTGTGTTGAGACGTGCCTGGCACAATTCTTTCCATTCTGATCCCGTGCTCATATTAGAAATTTTTGAATCTGATGTCTTCATATTCACCACCATTATCGGTTCTCAACTTTTTTATCTTCAAACCCATCTCATTTTCCATCATAGCTTTCCATTTTCTAAAAGCCTCAAATACTTCAGACTTATGCTTTAGAAAGTAAACATATACCTTCCGAGAGTGATCATCGATGAAAGTCACAAAGTAGTGTTTCCCACTAATGGATGAGACGGTCGTTGGTCCCCAAACATCAGAGTGAGTAAGCTCTAGCCTTTCCTTCTTTGGGATTCTGTAACTTGTTTGGAAGCTAACTCTCTTTTTCTTTCCAAGTATGCAATCTTCGTACATGTTTATCTCTGCAGACTGTAGACTTGAAAGTTTTTCCTTTGAGTGCATAATCTTCATCTCCTTCTCACTCATATGGCCTACTCTCTGGTGCCACAAATTTGATGTTTCATTGCTTACTACAATTGTGATTGAACAACGTGCTCCTACTATCATGTAAAGAGTGCCACTCTTTTTATCTCGAGCAACTATCATTGCACCCTTTGAAATCTTCCAATCATCACCATGGAAGATCGTAGTGTAGCCTTCACTGGCCAATTGCCCTACTGAGATTAAGTTCCTTCTTAGGTCAGGAATATGCCTGACATCCTTCAACTCCCAAACAGACACGTTCAACTTAATCTTCACTACACCTTTGCCAATAATAGCACATGGTTGGTCATCACCAAGATATACATTTCCCAGGTTTTCGGGGACATATTTCTCGAAGAATTCTTTCTGTGAAGTAGCATGGAACGATGCTCCAGAGTCTAACACCCAAGATTCTTCCTTGCTCTTCAAAGAGCATATCAATGCATCATCTCCTCCTAAGGTGGAAGTAACATTTGCCTCTACCTTCAATTGTTTGTCCTTCGGTGCACTCTTGCATTGATTTTTGTAGTGTCCGGTTCTTCCACAATTCCAACACTTGATAGTCTTCGAGCTATGGGAATTATTAGGATTCTTGGATTTGGATCCTCTGTCCTTTAATCTACCTCGGTAGTCTGTTCTGCCACGTTCATTCCCTTTGGTTGAATTTCTTTCTCTTGACTCTGTTTGCAAAACTGAAGAAGTTGATGATTCACTTGACTCTCTACGTTGGATCTCTTCAGTGAGAACCAGATCACAAACATCGTCAAATTTCAACTTATTGCTTCCTGACGAGCTACTCACAGTCATGACAGTAGCATTCTAACTTTCTAGTAAAGAAGACAAAATTATCAATGCTCATACTTCTCCATCGAATTCAATTTCCACTAAACTCAACTGGGTTGTGACTATGTTAAGTTCATTGAGATGTTGAGCTACCGATGCGCCTTCCATCATCTGCAAATTGAACAAACGCCTCATCAAGTGCACTTTGTTTGAGGTTGATGACTTCAATTTTCTCTCACAAAAATTTTTCTCTCAATTGGAATGAACACTTTGGATGATTAATTCATTACAATTATACATCTATTTATAGGAAAATTTACTCCTTGAATTACTTCTTAAATTACTTCTTAAATTAATGGTTCCTTAAATTACTCCTTGAATTAAACTTCATATTTTGCTCCATATTTTACTCCTTATTTTGCTCCATGTTTTGCTCCTTAAATTAAGGAGCTTTATAACAATCTCTGATAACTCCAACTAATGGTTTTCAATTAATTTATAGTTTTCGATACCAATCTATTTTCAATCCTTCTTTAATTGTAATTGATGAGATAAATAATTAACTATCATAAATAATTTCTTTCAATATTATCCATTCTCAAAAGAAAAGAAGATTTGGCCTCCTTTTTTTCATGCTTAGGTTTGGTGGGGTTTGGGTTTCTAAAACATAGCTAAAATCATCAAAATGTCTTCGTGAAAATATAGATTACAATGGCAACTTCTGATGTCTTACTCTTTATTTACAATTTTAACTACTTTTTGGATAATAGGATGTACACAAGATAAAAAGACACCAGTTTAGTACAATCATCAACAAACACAGCTCCATTCAAATAAAAAATTCAACATAATTAATACTTATATCTATTAACAAAAAGTAAAAAATAAAACATAACATATTTAGTAATTAAAAATAAAAATTAAAAAATTAAAAATATATATTAAAAAGATTAAAATAATTCAAAAACAAATTTTCACCACATCATCTCACATTAAAAAAAATATAAGCTAATATTTTTCTTTTTAACTTAAAATATGATTTTTAATTACTGAGAATCTATTTTTATCCATTTTAATATTGATTGTAACGATTCTTTTATACTATTCCCATTTATGATCCGATCTGTTATGTCCTTACAATCCCTTTCAGCATTCAATTTTGCAAACTCTTCATTTACAAACAAATAATCTTATTAGCAAATGCACGAGCAAGACGCAACATCTCGAGTGAAGGATAATATGAAGAAGCAACATAAAACAAGAAAAAATAAAAATAAATAAATTGCATTGATTTAGAAGCGGCACATTTTAAAGCCAAATTCATACCATTGTATTTTTTGGTTCTCACGACATCAACCAATTTTTATAAAGACAATAAAACGTTTGGAATTTGTATATTGTATGAAAGAAGTATAGTTTGCAGGGTAGAAAAAAATATAAAGTCACATTGTAGGAAAATTCTTATAAATAGACAAATTTTTATACATATATATGATATATCTTGATAATTTTAAAAAAATATTATTAATGTTTAATTAAAATTAAATTATCTTTATATAAATAAATGCATCTATGTAAAGTAATCAATGAAGAGGTTCTCCGCGTCATCTATGAGTCTGATTCACGTAAAAATCTCTCCATATCAATTATAGTTCTTTTGATGTGTGAGTTCTTGTACAACCATAAACCTCTTTATCTGCATTAGTCTGCGAAAAGTACGAGTGAAATACAATTATTATTCTAAATATCTATCCAATTCTTGGGGTACCTAGAAAGCACAAAATACTCAAACTTCCATTGAAGCATATTCAATTTGTGCATCGATAGTTCTTAAATAAAATAAGTTGTACGACAATTTCATCTTCTTAGCTTTATTAGCATAGAATTTGAACTGGCTTAGTGGCTTTTACATCATAGTAGTCCGCTCCCATTAATAGGTTGTATTCAATGATTTTGACTTTTGAAAAACAAGATCAAAGTCCAACCACAGAATGATGAATTTTTGCAGTTCTGTGCGGGGAAGAAGTGTGGGTTAAAATGAGACATTAAGCATCCTTTGGAATTACCCTTTTGATATGCATTTCACTTTGGATCCATATTAACCAATAATCACAAGTATAGAACTCAAACCATATCAACTAGAACTTACCTTTATCATAGATCCCTCTCCAATGTCACTACCAGTGAGATCGGCATCAAGCATCTTGGAAGGAGGCAAATGCCGAGGTTGAGTGTAGATCGGAGCTGATTGATCTATCATAGAAACTGAAGTAAAAGTCCAATGTTCTCATTTAATACATATTGTATCCAACAAAGCTGGTAGCATAGAAATAAAAGAAACAGGGACCAACAAAACGCTGAAAGACTGTTTTCCAAGTGAGAAGTAACCTGAAATCTGGCACGGTTTTTTGGTTACACCTAAAGGTGTCAAATGAGCTGGATTGATTGAAATTGTTTAAATTCAACTCATTTTAACGAAGTTTTATCTCAACTCAGTTCAATTCATCTAATTTTTAAATAAATTTAATTCAATTCATTTATCTATGTGTGAGTTTAGCTAAACAATTTACTTAATTTTTTTCTTTATTAAATCAATTTAAATTATTTAAACATTTAGATTGTTTCATATCTATTTTAATTTTAAATTTTTAATTTTTAATTGAGTTTTAAAATTAAATTTTCAATTGTAAAATATTTTGGAAAAAGAAAATTATTTGACAACCAATCTATAGTTTCAATTTTTTTGAAAAGTAAAAATTACAAACCATAATTGAATCATTTTTAGTAAAAAGAGTATAACTTTATAAAGAAAACTCAAAATCATAAATCATAATTTTTTTAAAAAAATTAGGTTTCTAAAAGTTTCTAATAGTATATAAAAGATTCATAAAATTTTATGAGATAAAATAATTTATATTTTAAAAATGAGTAAAAAATATTTTACCTAATCTATATAATCATTAGTAAAATGAGTATAACTTTCTATAAAAAATTTGAAATCACAAACCGTAAAATTTATTAAAAATATATTTTTATAACGTTCTAATAGTATATGAAATGATTTTTAAAATTTTGTGAATTAATATAACTTATATTATAAAAAAAGAGTTAAAATGTTCTTCTAAATTTGCACAATTATTAGTAAAATGAGTATAATTTTCTAAAAAAAAATTGAAATTACGAATCGTAAAATTTATTAGAAACTAGACTTCTAAAAATTTCTAATATTATATAAAATTATTCATAAAACTTTATAAATTAGTACAATTTATATAATTTTATAAGTCAATACAATTTATATTTTAAAAACGTTTTTCTGAATATGGTAAATCATTAGAAAAATGTGTACAAAATTCAAAATCATAAACTTTAAAATTTCTTAAAAACTAGACTTTTAGAGATTTATAATGATATGTAAAATAAATCATAATATTTTATGAATTGGTATGATTTATATTTTAAATATGTTTAATAGAATCTGAAAAATGAACATAATTTCTCTAAAAAAACTTAAATTTTAAAAATGTAATATTTTTTATAAAATAGATCATTTGATATTTTCAATAATATATGCATTTAATTATAAATTATTAAAAATTAATATAATTTAAATTTTAAAATTGAGTTAATGTTTATCTTTTTAATCTTAATTATATTGTGTATGTTTTTTAAATTACTAAAAACAGAATAGATATATTACATAAAGATAATTTATCCTTAAATTTGCATTAAGAAAGCCTTAATGGTTCCAATGTCTTCCCAGTAGCCATCATGCAAGTAAGCTTGCACCTACGAAGTCATCAAGAAATTAGCCCTCTCTTAAGTAACTAAATACAGAACCAATCTAACAAAACATTAGCTCATGACTATCCTCCAAATGGTATTCTTATTGTGCTTGTATGCCATACTGATGCATTATAAGCAGAATAATCACCGGTTTGCAAAATAGAATGTGAAATGCAAGCCAAGTAAATTATAGACATGCTCTCCTTCCAATTGAAGTAGCACAGGAATCACTTCATTTCCAAAATCATTGGCTCCAGGAAACTGCTGTCTAAGGAAATCTAGCATCACATGACATCTTTGCTCACAACATATATGTTATATAGCTCCTTAGTGAGCAAATTAGAAAAGTCCCACATTGGTTAGGAATGAAGATGGGTGTTGGATTTGGGGCTATAAATAAAGCCTTCCTTCACCATTTGTAAACATCCCAACATTTGTAAATCTTCCTCTCTTTTGTAAGGGTAATTGATTAGCTCAATTTTGCCCAATTAGTTGTAATTTTGGAGTTCATCCATTTGGAGATAGTGGAAGTGGTCAACGACGCCCGAGGACCTAGGTAACATTTGTACCGAACCTCGTTAAATTTCTGGTGTTATTATTTTTCTGCTTTAATATTTTGTTTCAATATCTCTGTTTTAGTTTATTTTAGCATTATATTTCCAATAGCATTATTTTGTCGGGTTAGTTTGAGTTCTATTCATTTAAATCATAAGTGAATAGTTACTACTTAGAATAGGGAAAATATACCCGATTTTCCCAACAATTGGTATCAGAGCCGAAGGTTTTCTACCTAGGCATTTGTTTGTATTCCGTTTGTTTGCTATTGGAATATAGTTGCTAGTTGTTGTAATTTGAAGAAATGGCGGAAGAAAAATTTCTTTCAAACAAAGGCCAGTCATCCACGTCAAGCAGAACTATGGTGATGAATGCAAGGTTCGAGGTGGAGAAGTTTGATGGAACTGGTCATTTCGGCATGTGGCAAGGCGAAGTTCTAGATGCTCTGTTTCAACAAGGTCTAGACATCGCTATTGAAGAAGAGAAACCAGATGGAGCAGATGAAATAGAGTGGAAAAATATCAACCGATTGGCATGTGGTACAATCCGTTCGTGTCTCTCAAGAGAACAAAAGTATACGTTCATGAAGGAGACATCCGCAAGTAAGTTGTGGAAGGCGTTGGAGAACAAGTTCATGAAGAAGAGTGGACAGAATCGACTCTATTTGAAGAAGAAGTTGTTCCGGTTTGAATACCTTCCAGGTACTACAATAAACGACCACATTACTGCTTTTAATCAATTAGTAGCAGATTTGTTAAATATGGATGAAACTTTTAAAGATGAAGATTTAGCCTTGATGTTGTTAGCCTCCCTTCCTGATGAGTTTGATCATCTTATTACGAGCTTACTCATTGGGAAGGATAAAGTATCTTTTGAGGAAGTTTGTACTGCTTTGTATAGTTATGAAATTAGAAAGAAAGATAAAAGAGAAAGCAGGAATGAAGCAGCAGAGCATTGTCTGTAAGAGGACGTCCGCAAACACAACAAAAAGGAAGGAGAGGTAGATCTCTATCAAAAGGAAGACTTGGTAAAGATGAATGTGCCTTTTGTCATGAGAAAGGCCATTGGAAGAAAAATTGTCCGAAGCTGCAAAAGAAAGGAAAAGCTATGCAATCTGATGCATGTGTAGTCAGCAATTCAAATTCAGATTTGGCATTAGTTGGTTCGTCAACAAAGATCTCATCCTGGTGATTGGATTTTTGATTCAGCATGTACTTTCCATATGTCTCCTAATAAGGAGTGGTTCTTTAACTTTGAAGAACTAGATGGTGGAGTTGTTTTCATGGGTAATGATTATCCATGCAAAGTTTTGGGAATCGGTACAATTCGTTTGAAGAATCAAGATGGCTCAACCAGGGTCTTGACAGATGTTCATTATGTTCCAGATATGAAGAAGAATCTCATTGCTGTGGGAGTCTTAGAATCAAAAGGCTTCACTATAACCATACAAAATGGGGCATTGAAGGTTACTTCTGGAGCACTTGTGGCGATGAAAGGTGTTCGGAAGAATAACTTGTACTACTACCTTGGTAGTACGGTTATTGGGACAACAGCAGCAGTTTCAGAGGAAGAAAGAGATTCAGAAACTACCAAGCTGTGGCATATACGTTTGGGATATGCTGGTGAAAAAGCTTTACAGATTCTAGTAAAGCAAGGCTTGTTAAAAGGTACGAGAACCAGTAAGTTAGAATTCTGTGAGCATTGTGTATTAGGGAAGTAGAAAAGAGTAAGCTTTGGCACTGCTCTCCATAATACAAAGGGTATTTTAGATTACATCCATACTAATGTATGAGGGCCAACAAGAACTCCATCCATGAGTGGCAAACATTATTATGTCACTTTCGTTGATGATTTTTTCAGAAGAGTTTGGGTGTATCTCACAAGAAGAAGGATGAAGTGCTGGGAATTTTTCTCAAATGGAAGAAGATGATCGAGACTCAGACTGGTAAAAAGATCAAGCGTCTGAGGTCTGATAATGGCACTGAGTACACAAACGATCCATTTATGAAAGTTTGTGAAGAAGAAGGGATAGTGCGACACTTCACTATTCGAAAAACACCACAACAAAATGGAGTTGCAGAACGTATGAACCGGACTTTGCTGGAGAAGGTTCGATGTATGTTGTCAAATGCTGGTTTAGGCAAGCAGTATTGGGCTGAGGCTGTGACGTATGCATGTCATCTCGTCAACCGTTTACCATCATCTACTCTTGAAGGCAAAACGCCTATGGAGGTATGGTCTGGAAAACCTGCTAGAGATTACGATTTCTTACATGTGTTTGGTTCAATTGCATACTACCATGTAATGGAATCAAAGTTGGACCCAAGAGCCAAGAAAGCCATTTTTTTGGGGATCCCTTCTGGTTCTAAAGGATATCGACTATGGTGTCTTGAAACAAAAAAGATAATCTTTAGCAGAGATGTTACCTTTGATGAATCTGCCTTGTTGCAAAAGGTAACTAAGAAGATTGATGGCACTTTAGAGCAGGTGGAGCAAACTCCAAAACAAGTGGAGTTTGAAAGCAAAATTGTTAATCCAGTTAGTGAAGATAAGACGTGTTCGATCCTCCATTAACGTAAGATGAATCGGATGAAGAGGTTTTAACCCAAAACCTCCACAAGAACAAGAAGAAACTGCCGGATGATAGGCCACGACGACAAAATGTCAAGGTACCTGCCGATACAAGGATTTTGAAGACCTACCGCTTCGCTTTAAGAATACAAAGGGTACGTGCACTTTCGGTTGTGCATGATAATACTCCTTCCATATATAAAGAACAAACCACAAGCCCTCAAGTTGATAGATGGAAGGAAGCCATCGATGAAGAACTTTTGTCTCTTCAGAAGAATAAAACATGGAAGTTGACACAATTACCTAAGGACAAGAAGGCAATTGGATGCAAATGGGTGTATGCAAAGAACGATGGATTTCCTAGCAAAGAAAAATGGATTTCCTAACAAAGATGATATTCGCTACAAGGCAAGGTTGGTGGCTAAGGGCTACGCTCAGAAGGAGGGAATCGATTATAATGAGGTATTTTCTCCAGTTGTAAAACATTTCTCCATTAGAATTTTGTTGGCCTTGGTAGCACAGTTCGATTTGGAACTAGTTCAACTTGATGTGAAAACCACGTTTCTACACGGTGACTTAGAAGAGGAAATCTATATGTCTCAGCCAGAAGGGTTTAATGTGCTAGTAAAGAGAATTGGGTTTATAAGCTGAACAAATCATTGTATGGATTGAAGCAATCTCCAAGGCAGTGGTACAAACAATTTGATCAGTTTATGTTGCAACAGTACACCGTAAGCACACATGATCATTGTGTGTATTTTCGCAAGCTACAAAATGAGTCTTTCATTTACCTTCTATCAGACGTCGATGATATATTGATTGCATCGAAGAGCCAAGTAGAAATTGAGAAGTTGAAGGCTCAACTAAGTCAGGAGTTCGAAATGAAAGATTTAGGAGAAGCCAAGAAGATTCTCGGTATGGAGATAAGCAGAGACAGGAAGAAGGGAAGCTTAGTTTGACCCGAGTCAATATTTGAAGAGGGTACTACAACGTTTTGGTATGAATGAACAGACAAAACACCTGTAAGTACTCCGCTAGTTCCTCAATTCAAGCTTAGTGCTCAATTATCTCCTAAAAATGATGCAGAACGAGAATATATGGCAAAGGTACCATATGCAAATACGGTTGGTAGCTTGATGTATGCAATGGTGTGTACAAGACCTGACATTTCACATGCGGTTGGTCAGAAGCAGTACATGCATGATCCTGGTAAAGGACATTGGTTGGTCAGAAATGGATTCTACGGTATATTATAAATACCGTAGATGTTGGTTTAGTATTTCAACAGATAATATTGTTGGTCAACGTGCGATCGGATATTGTGATTCCGACTACGCAGAGATTTAGATAAACGTCGATCAACTACTGGTTATGTGTTTACTCTTGCTAGAGCACCGATCGGTTGGAAGTCTACCTTGCAGTCCACGCTGCTTTGTCTACTACAGAGGCAGCAGTATATGGCGATTCTGAGGTTGTGAAGGAAGCTATTTGGTTACGAGGTTTGCTTGAAGACTTGGGAGTTGGTCAAAAACATATTAAGGTGTTTTGTGATAGTCAGAGTGCTATTCATTTAGCAAAGAACCAAGTCTACCATGCACGTACAAAGCACATTGACGTTCGTTATCATTTCGTGCGAGAGATTATTGAAGAAGGTAGAGTACTAGTTTAGAAGATCAGTACTACAGAGAATCCCACAGATATGATGACCAAGGTGGTAACAGCAATCAAGTTCAAACATTGTCCGAACTTGATTAACATCCTCAGAATCAATTGGCACCAAGGCGTCGCTGATCTAGTAATTGAAGAAATCATTTAATATTACTAAGTCGCTAAGGTGGAGATTTGTTATATAGCTCCTTAGTGAGCAAATTAGAAAAGTCCCACATTGGTTAGGAATGAAGATGGGTGTTGGATTTGGGGCTATAAATAAAGCCTTCCTTCACCATTTGTAAACATCCCAACATTTGTAAATCTTCCTCTCTTTTGTAAGGGTAATTGATTAGCTCAATTTTGCCCAATTAGTTGTAATTTTGGAGTTCATCCATTTAGAGATAGTGGAAGTGGTCAACGACGCCCGAGGACCTAGGTAACATTTGTACCGAACCTCGTTAAATTTCTGGTGTTATTATTTTTCTGCTTTAATATTTTGTTTCAATATCTGTTTTAGTTTATTTTAGCATTATATTTCCAATAGCATTATTTTGTCGGGTTAGTTTGAGTTCTATTCATTTAAATCATAAGTGAATAGTTACTACTTAGAATAGGGAAAATATACCCGATTTTCCCAACAATATATATACCCATACTAGCAATAAATGGGATCTCTTTTGCTCTCTCTTCGTCACGACCCAAAACAGTCATATCAACCTGACACAAATAATCAAATTATCTTCTTTGACCATCATACATACACTAGAATCTATAATGCATTGTTGAACCGGAGTTCTCCGATCTCAGTATATCTACGTGGAGTCTAGGATTCTGGCGTTGATGTTCTGCATCGATCTATGTTTACAGTGGGACGGTCATAGCCTGACACATGTTTCTTTCGTTCTTCCTTAGTTTCGAACTCAGGACCTAATCCTTAAATAGATCTTACGAAGCAAGTTGGTACCATCTGGGTTAGGAAAAGCCGCCCTGTCTACTAATCATGTAGTTTGAACATCTTGATCCCTGGACCTCACGTGGATATCTTGAGATGTCTTGTGTTCTCCGCTGAACTAAGCAAGGTTCAAACACACTTCACCAGCAAAATCAGCCACCACTTCCATACCAGCCATAATCTACTCAGTCAAGTCCGCAATAGTTCTGTCCATATCAGTAGCATCCCCACTCTCAGAGACCACCTCCTGTGCTAGAATACATGCCTCACACTGAATATTGGACAGAAAACTAACATCATCTCAAGTTTTCCTTTATCGTTTCCCAATTTTTATAAACCCAATACCACTTGTACCTCCACCAGCTTTCCCTTTTCCAAAACTAGAGACCAAATTTTCCTTACCTCTTCAAACAGCTCTACCACTCACATTCTTCTTGTCACAGCCAATATTAGAACCAAACAAAAATCCATCAGCATTCTTTCTACTAAAGCCTCCACCCTTGACATGAATAGGCACTTTCATATTCATGTCCGAGCATAGCCATTCCCTATAGTGTGCATATTTTCCACCAAGGCACATACATTACTATCTCATATTTAAATTCAATCCACACATAATCTCCACTGTAAGTTATCCAACCACTAGGAATCAATGCTTTAGATATCTCAAATTTGATTCGCGCCCTAACTTATCTTAAAGGATTAGACAATAGTGAAAAACGAACAATCTCCAAAATAATACCAGCAAAACTCACAAATCTCCTCACAATTGCATCCACTATCCAGTCCAGTGGAAAATCATGGACCTGAATCCAAATCAGAGTAAAATCAAACAACAAAGAAGATGGAGACACACCAGAATCGAGCTTCTGAATCACCATAGGGTAGCTATCAAAAGTCCACAGAGCTTTTTTGAGCAACACCTCTAGTTCAGTAGAGTCCTCAAAGTAGAACACGAACATACCTCGATCCACCTCTTTAATATCTAGACCCCCAACCTTCGTCTAGTTCCTTCGATGAACACGGTGGAGAGCTTCGGTATTCACAAACTTCAGCGTAATGTCCGAGCAGCTAACGCCAACTTTGATGAGCCTTGCTCTTGCTCGCTCAAATCACGTACACCAATCAGAAGATCAAGTTGATCCACTCGATCGCGAATTTCGTACATTACTAGAGCTTCAAAGATTGCACAGAGAAGCACACGAAAATGATACGAAAAGCAAGCAAGAGAGTAAGAAAGAAGAAGGTGAGTGGTAGAATGGTTGGGAAATAGGAGACGGATAGGACAATAAGAGACGAAAAAAGCTTAAGATTACAAACTAGGAATTTAACCCAAACGAAATTGGGCCCAGAGAGCGAGGAATCATTTTACGGTCAAATCTAAAGGACAAATATGCATGGTAGAAAAGATGATAATCTGAAACTGGAGTCAATTTTCTACCTTCATTGCTTTGAGTTGCTCCACTTGGGGTTTCTCAACAAACTCAATAATCTAACCTTCTTCATCAATCTTCATCAAATCAAAAACAACACTAACCAATCACAGAAGACAATGCCAACCCAAATACACAATCCAATTCCAATTCACACATAGAAGTGAAAGAAAGACACATATTAACAAACAAAGATTTACGCGGCTAGCATCGGGATCGAGATAAGTTTTGGAGTTTCTTGAATTCAATGCTGCTTTTGGGGATGGGACACCTATCAGTGGAAATGGTTCTACAGAGAGTGGTTATTGAGAGATCTTGTCCCCAGACACTTGAGAAAAAAAGTGAAGAAAAGTGTTCGGGGAATAGTTATCGGAAATG
Source organism: Hippophae gyantsensis (assembly GCA_030763125.1). Taxonomy (NCBI): domain Eukaryota; kingdom Viridiplantae; phylum Streptophyta; class Magnoliopsida; order Rosales; family Elaeagnaceae; genus Hippophae; species Hippophae gyantsensis. Next base: position 52,177,639 of record CM061029.1, read on the forward strand.
GGTTCAAGAGCTAGATGGTGAGGTAATAGCAGATGGTCTCCAACTGCCGCCATGGAAGCCATTAGAGAGAGCAATATGAATAAGGTTATGAATAATATCCAATTAAAATAATATTATTATTATCGATAAATATTAAAATAAAATTTATAAAATATGAAAATTTAATTTTTTACCATAAAAATGATGATTTGATTAGAATCATTTACCATTTATTTGATATTCAAAACAAACACAAATTCATACTAAAACATTTTCAGTGTCAACCAAATATATCCTAAGCATTTTAATTTATAAATAAAATAAGTTACTAATTTTTTTTTTCATAAAATGATTTTTAGTAATGTAGTCTAGGGTGAATTAAAATTAAAAAAAATTAATAAAATATTAAAATACAGATTATATAAAATACAGATTATTTTATATAATATACTTCTAAACTTTTAAAAGCGACGACGCATCTATTAATTAATATACGAGAAAGACACGTCTGCGAATGCGATGACTTTCAACTTTTGGGGACCACATGAGTTGCACGTGTGATCACCACTTCACTCAAAATTTTCAGAGATTCAGAATTGTCAGTTCTGTACGCTACTTTTCTTATACTAACTTTTTACCCGTGCGTATATACAAATTAATAATTTAAATTTAATATAAAAAAAATATACCTTATCCAATCTTTAATAAAAATATAATCTAATCCATATTTATTAATTAAGGTAACATAATTTTGAAAAAATAATAAAAATTTATTATATATATATAAAATTAAGTCAGTATAATTTTATTTCTTTTATAAAATAAATTGATATTTTTATAAAAATAATAAATTTATACTATTTTATTTAATAAAACAGAATCTAAATATATTTTGGTTAAAAATAATTTATTTCAATAACCCCTCCTTATTTAATAAATAATAATAATATTAATATTAATTATTATTATTTAAAATTTATTTTATAAAATAAAAAATAAGTGTATAAATATAAATTTTATATTTTTTTTTTTGCTACAACTAAAAAATTGATGTTAAAAATTTTATAAAATGATCTGTAAAAATATTTTTAAAATAAATAGTTAATATTTTTTGGTTAGTGTAATGGAAAATAAATATATAATAAGTATTATTTATGAGCGGTAGAATATAAACACGAAACTAACATGAGTTTGCATATATAGGGTGAAATGTTTTTATTCTATTTTCTTAGAAGAGTTTGCATATACATATTTGCACTTATATTTACTTTTAAAATTATTTAACCATATTTCACGTTATAATAAATATAATTACAAATTTAATTAAAAAATATATACTAACATAACATTAATTACTCTCACTTTGAATTATATGTAAATTCATACACTTCCTATAATGACTTTTTCCTAACTTCGTTACTCTCTCCATGAATTATACATCAAAATAAGTAAAAAAGAAATTCATACACTTCCTAGCAAAACTTTTTCCTCGCTCAAAAGTCATACCTAACCTTCTTGATATAATATTACTATATATTATAGATATATTATAATTAATAAATCATATAAAATCTAATATATTTATCAATAATTTTATATCAGATTATTTAAATTTTATTTTAAATTTAAAATATATAAAATTTATCTTCTCCACAATATATTGAATTCTCGACGTATAAGCTTTACCTACTTTAACAACGTCCTAGTACTACTTAACTGTTAGTGTATGTTGTAGTGCATGCTGTAATAGTGGCATATATCAATTCTTAGTGGAACAAAACATGGTACATATAATAATATTAGTGGAGTCATAAACCATGAATGTGCAGCTATTAGGGTTATTGTTTAATTTTTGTTTTCATTGTATACATATAGTTAAACTCTTGTATAAAAAATAGAACAGAAATAATAATGAAATATACATGATAATTATCAGAGAAACACAATATTTGACATGGTATCAGAGCAAGTTATTGCTGACTAATGAAATTACCGACTATACATATTTCTGTTCTACTACCATTGTGATTTCTGATTTTGATTTGCTGATTTGCTGATTTCTGATTTCTGATTTCTGGTGTGGCTGTTGATTTCTATTTTTTGCTCATTTCTGATTTCTGGTTTACACTTACCTTCTGAATCTGATTTCTTGGGTGGCCATTTTGGTTTACATTTATGGGGTGGACATTTTGATTTCTAGGGTGGCCATTTCTGATTTCTCGACATTGGTTCGATCTAGGTGGTCGTTCTGACTTACTCATTGAAATCGTAAACGGTCTAATTGGTTGGGTCCAAAGCTGGTTGCCTCATAGTGTGATCGGTTCCACCATCAGTTTCTTTTCTGAAAAAGAAATAGAACACAACGATAAACGGCGCTAAAGTCGCGTTCTTTGTATCTGCAGTTGGAGTCACAGATTGCTCGTTGATCGTGGAATTACCGCAGTCTCACTACGTAGCCGTGGGAAACGGCACAGGTTTCCTACCTCCGTGAAACTTGAAACGCAACAACATATATTTTGTGTTTTGTCTCTGTGTGTGTGGCTTGTTAGAGCCATAGGTATATCTATAGTTGTGGGTAACCATACTGTTCTTCTAAGCTCGGACAAGCTTGGAACGAGAAGGAACTGTATAGAGTCTGCGTGAAGAAAGGGCTGCTGTGAAGCCACAGTAGAAGAAGCTGCACTAAGGAACGTAGAATAAGCTACGCGAATTTGAAATTTTTTTTAGGGTTAGTGTTGCGTGTTTTTCAACACACGAACTCGTGCAAGTATACACAGTCACAAGTAATAAAGATTTGTAAGTAAATTATCGATCCCACGAGGATTTGTTACCATAGTTTGTGAGTACTAAAATTATATCTTTCTGATTTTATCCAAAATAATCGTTGGTTAATAAAAAAATAAAATAAGAAAATAAAAGAAATCTAGGATTGCAATTTTTCACCAAACTAATCCACTCAAATCATGTTATTTTCTTTTGATTTATATTTTTTAGTACATTTAATTTGTCAACCGAAAACTTCTTTTTTAATTATTCATACATCTCTTTCGAGCTCCGTATAAACACACCTCGTTAAATTAATTTACTATATCTCTATGAAAATTAAATTTACCGAGATTCATTACGTTCTAAATTTTCAAATGGCCACACATACAATTAGGGTATATCTCTATCCTTCATCATACATGTCATTCTATTTACGAGCAATACACACACACATGCCTTTCTCAAGTTTATTCATGTGCCACGGATCGTTTCGATAAGATTCGTAAATAATCAAAAAGCATTAAGAACAAAATAGAACGAACAAATCAAACGTCTTATAAATCTAACAAAAATAATTAAAATTAAAGCTTCATAAATTTAGATTAAATGCAACCCTAGAAAAATTAAATTACTTCATAAAATTAAAATAAAAATTATAACAACTACAGAAAATTAAGAAGAAGCAGAAATAAAATTAAAACATCACTTAAAACAATTATTTATACACGCAAAACACAACAAAAGCCAAAAATGGCTTCTGCGTGTTTTGCCGTCCAACACACAAACACAATAAAAATTACAAACTGAAAAAAAAACTAAAACACTCTAAAAAACTTTCGAAAATTAAAACTAAAACTCTACTCCAAAAACTACTCCAACCAAAATTTTTTACAACTAAAAACTATCTCCTATTTATAGCAAAAAAATACATTAATAAAATATTAAATTAAAATCTACGCGGGGGGACAAAAATGTGTGGCGAAAATAATAAATTAAACGCGTGGGGGACAGATATTGTATCGAAAATGGGATCGAGGGAGTGGGTGGAACGCTGCCGCGTTCGTTTTAATTTTCTTCCACGCCGCCACGTGTCGCGATCGATTCGCGGACACAATTACTGGGACACGTGGCGCATCTCATTCGTTGAGGCGAAACGGGCGCACGAAGACTTGTCGCACGGATCGGGCGCGCGCAACGTTGCGCAACCCGCTATAACGCGTGTGACATTCTGTGCTTTTGCGTTCACCGATATGTGCCACCCGTCCCCTGATGCTTCGTTCAAGGGAAAATTGGGACACGTGGAAGACTTTGATTGGCTGAGGGAAGATCGCACGTGTTTCGCGAAGAACAACGCCCTTTGGCAGACGTGTGACCGACACGTGGGTCCCACCCTGCACGCCGGCCTGCGCGGGAGGGGGCGGCCACTGACACGCCGAGCCGCGCGAAGGAGACTTCCCTCCATCCATTCGCTTTGGTCGTTTGATCTACACGCGCCAATCGTAGCCGTTCCTTCTTTGATCGGACGGTCCACCTTTGGCGCTTGTTGTTAGCGCGTGATTCTTCTAATCTGCGCAGAAAATTCAATTTTCTTAATTGTATTTTGACCCACAAATATATTTCAAATTACATTTTCAACTTTATTTAATTACAATTAACCCCTTTGCTAATTTTAAATTAAATTTTTAAACTTTTAATAATTAAAATGAAGCCCAAATTTAATTTAAATTATATTTTCGATTTTTATAAATTGTAATTAAGATCTATATTATTTGAAATTATATTTGTGGACAAAAATTTACCATTAAGAGCATTTTCGATACAATTTATTTAATTTTCTTAAAATTTAGAAACAACAGTAAATCCTAATTTATTAAACTAAAATTAACTAAAAATAGAGAAAATCTAGCAATTATAATTAATAAAATAGGTGAAAATAACTATATAAAATACAGTTATCAACACCCCCAAACTTAAGTTTTTGCTAGTCCTCGAGCAAAAGGAAGGAAATAAAACAAAGATAACTGCATTTAAAATAGTGATTTTCAAAATATTTCTTTTCTCTTTTCAAATTACATAACTCAAAGAAATAAAAGAATTTTATCTAAGCATCAAAATTAATTTAAAAGTACATCACATTTTCACAATGAATTTTAGTGTGTGTGTGAAGTCTTTTCATATTTCATCACATGCAATCCGGATCAGTTTATACAAATATAAAATCAAACAAATTTTTAATGAAATCACAAATCTTATAAGTTTATTTTTCATTTCTCTCTCCACTAATGTAAACAAACACAAAACACAAAATCAATAGGACTTTATTAAGCTTGTAATGTATGGCTTAGGTAAAGGTAGGATGAATGATAATATTTAGCTTAAAACTTTTCCCGAGCATAACATTTCAGGATTGAAAAAGATAATTCTATCATCACAATAATCACAACCCGATTTGGGATTTATCATCACATACAGTAACCATTTTTTTTTTCCTTTTTTTTTTCTATTCAGAATCTCTTTTTTTTTCGCATCTTTTTTTTTTTTTTTTTTCAGTAACCCTTTTTCGATATAACCTTCAACATTTACTAACAATTGTCACATGTTAGTGAGATAAGAACAATAGGTATATCTACACACATATATATTTTTTTTTAGATAGGCTTTTGAAATGAGAAAAATATATATGTAAACTTTGAAGCTCAAAAGGGGTATACTATGGATAATGCATGTTAAGGTAGATAGAAAGGCTCAAACGATCCAAAGATGGCCTAAATCATTTTCTTAGTTACATGTCATCTATAATTTCGCCTCGAGAGAAAATCAAACAAATTCTAAAAACTATGACACCACAAAAATCAATCGAATTCCATACTCACATAAACCTTCTCTAAATTATCATAGCAACTCAAAAATCAAGACTAGTGCTCATGAATATTTATTCTTGTAAAAACGAAACATACGTAAAAATTATTTATCACTTAGACAATATTCAAATTTTTCAAAGAATTATGCATCATTTAAATACAAGAAATCAAAATAAATCACTATTCATAGCAAAATATTTTCAATCAACCAAACAAAAAAAAAATTTCACAAGCGATAACATCCAGAAAGTATTTCAATTAGGTTTAATATATCCACCATCTCCAAACTTAATATACACATTGTCCTCAATGTGTGAAAGTTAAAGAACATATGAGATGGGTTTAAAGAAACTTCCTGGTTTGTTTGATTGGTTAAGCCAAAATTGATTCATTACCTCCAATTTGCACCTACGAAAAAAAAACATAACATAATAAAAAGAGTAATAAATGCGAAAAATAAAAAACATAAATGTGAACACATGAGTTGCCTCCCAAGAAGCGCTTGATTTATAGTCTTCAGCTTGACTTCTCAATGTGTTTTTCTTTTGTAGGTTAAGATTTGTGTATAACAAAATCTCAACTTACGAGAAAATTGAAAAATAAATTAAGTAAGAAACAAAAACCATAAATTTTTTTTTGTTTTTTTTTCTTTTTGTGAGTTAAGATTTGTGTCAAACAAAATCTCAACACACGAGAAAATTAAAAAAAAATAAAATAAAATAAAATAAACTAACAATAAGCAAATAAATTTTTTTTCCTTTTTGTGAGTTAAGATTTGTGTGACAAACAAAATCTCAACTCAAGAGAAAATTGCAAATTAAAATAAACAACAAACAATAAGCATAAATAAAAAAAATAAAAAATAAAAAATAAATTTTTTTTTTCTTGTTGTGAGTTAAGATTTGTGTGTCAAACAAAATCTCAACCCACTAGAAAATTGAAAAAAAAAAAAATAAAACAACAATAAGTAAATATATTTTTTTTCTTTTTGTGAGTTAAGATTTGTGTGACAAACAAAATCTCAACTTACGAGAAAATTGCAAATTAAAATAAACAACAAACAATAAGCATAAATAAATAATAATAATAATAATAAAAAAATTATTTTCTTGTTGTGAGTTAAGATTTGTGTGTCAAACAAAATCTCAACTTACGAGAAAATTTTTAAAATAAAATAAACAAGAACAATAAGCATAATTTTTTTTATTATTTTTAAATTTTTTTTTTGAATTAAAATCAAATTGATTGGTATTAGTATCAACAATGAAAATAGTAAAACAAATCCCCAGCAACGGCGCCAAAAACTTGTTACGTGTTTTTCAACACACGAACTCGTGCAAGTATACACGGTCACAAGTAATAAAGATTTGTAAGTAAAGTATCGGTCCCACGAGGATTTGTTACCATAGTTTGTGAGTACTAAAATTATATCTTTCTGATTTTATCCAAAATAATCGTTGGTTAATAAAAAAATAAAATAAGAAAATAAAAGAAATCTAGGATTGCAATTTTTCACCAAACTAATCCACTCAAATCATGTTATTTTCTTTTGATTTATATTTTTTAGTACATTTAATTTGTCAACCGAAAACTTCTTTTTTAATTATTCATACATCTCTTTCGAGCTCCGTATAAACACACCTCGTTAAATTAATTTACTATATCTCTATGAAAATTAAATTTACCGAGATTCATTACGTTCTAAATTTTCAAATGACCACACATACAATTAGGGTATATCTCTATCCTTCATCATACATGTCATTCTATTTACGAGCAATACACACACACATGCCTTTCTCAAGTTTATTCATGTGCCACGAATCGTTTCGATAAGATTCGTAAATAATCAAAAAGCATTAAGAACAAAATAGAACGAACAAATCAAACGTCTTATAAATCTAACAAAAATAATTAAAATTAAAGCTTCATAAATTTAGATTAAATGCAACCCTAGAAAAATTAAATTACTTCATAAAATTAAAATAAAAATTATAACAACTACAGAAAATTAAGATGAAGCAGAAATAAAATTAAAACATCACTTAAAACAATTATTTGGCACACGCAAAACACAACAAAAGCCAAAAATGGCTTCTGCGTGTTTTGCCGTCCAACACACAAACACAATAAAAATTACAAACTGAAAAAACTAAAACACTCTAAAAACTTTCGAAAATTAAAACTAAATCTCTACTCCAAAAACTACTCCAACCAAAACTTTTTTACAACTAAAAACTATCTCCTATTTATAGCAAAAAAATACATTAATAAAATATTAAATTAAAATCTACGCGGGGGGACAAAAATGTGTGGCGAAAATAATAAATTAAACGCGTGGGGGACAGATATTGTATCGAAAATGGGATCGAGGGAGTGGGTGGAACGCTGCGCGTTCTGTTTTAATTTTCTTCCACGCTGCCACGTGTCACGATCTGATTCGTGGACACAATTAGTGGGACACGTGGCAGCATCTCATTCGTTGAGGTGAAACGGGCGCACGAAGACTTGTCGCACGGGATTGGGGCGCGCGCAACGTTGCGCAACGGCTATAACGCGTGTGAGATTCTGTGCTTTTGCGTTCACCGATATGTGCCACGCGTCCGCTGATGATTCGTTCAAGGGAAAATTGGGACACGTGGAAGACTTTGATTGGCTGAGGGGAAGATTGCACGTGTTTCAGCCGCAGAGAACAACGCCCTTTGGCAGACGTGTGACCGACACGTGGGTCCCACCTTGCACGCCGGCCTGCGCGGCAGGTGGGGCCCACTGACACGCCGAGCCACGCGAAGGAATCTTCCCTGCATCCATTCGCTTTGGTCAGGTTTGATCTACACGCGCCAATCGTAGCCGTTCCTTCTTTGATCGGACGGTCCACCTTTGGCGCTTGTTGTTAGCACATGATTCTTCTAATCTGCGCAGAAAATTCAATTTTCTTAATTGTATTTTGACCCACAAATATATTTCAAATTACATTTTCAACTTTATTTAATTACAATTAACCCCTTTGCTAATTTTAAATTAAATTTTTAAACTTTTAATAATTAAAATGAAGCCCAAATTTAATTTAAATTATATTTTCGATTTTTATAAATTGTAATTAAGATCTATATTATTTGAAATTATATTTGTGGACAAAAATTTACCATTAAGAGCATTTTCGATACAATTTATTTAATTTTCTTAAAATTTAGAAACAACAGTAAATCCTAATTTATTAAACTAAAATTAACTAAAAATAGAGATAATCTAGCAATTATAATTAATAAAATAGGTGAAAATAACTATATAAAATACAGTTATCAGTTAGGAACACAGAGGAAGCTGCGCTCATTTGAAAAAAAATTGTAAGGTTACGAAATGTTCTATATATAGTGTACGAAGTGTAAAAAAAAAGGAAAAAAGGAAGGAATTTTTTTTTAGATTTCATGGCGGAATCTAGAGATTTAACTACCAATTTCATATTGGAAGATTTGACGACAAAAATGATGGAAATTCTAACTAGAGCTCAGATCAGCTCACAACCTTCGCTAACTGAAGCGTCGACTGCTCCCGACCTCAGATCAGCTCACAACCTTCGCTAACTGAAGCGTTGACTGCTCCCATTAGTATCAAGTTGGGAGGATCCAACTATGCCTTATGGTCTTAGGTGGTGGAGATGTATATCTCTGGCAAAGATAAACTGGGATATATTAATGGGGATTTTCCTCAACCTGTTGAAATCGACCCCTCATTTAGGAGATGGCATACTGAAAATGCCATTGTCAAAGGATGGTTGATCAATTCGATGGACCCCTCCTTGATTGCAAATTTTATCTGATTCCCAACTGCGAAACAAGTTTGGGATTCTGCTGCTACCACTTACTATGATGAGACAGACACGTCTCAAGTATATGATCTTCGTCGTCGAGTTACTCGTACGAAGCAAGCGGGTGGATCCATTGAAAAATACTACAATGACCTTCAAGGGTTGTGGCGTGAAATTGATTTCCGTCGTCCTAATCCAATGAAGTGTGCGATTGATATACAAAAATACAACTCCATCGTACAGAAAGATCGAGTGTATACCTTCCTCGATAGACTTGATGATAGATTGGATAAAACTCGAAGTGATGTGCTTCAGATCAAACCATTCCCTACGGTGGAACAAGCATATGGATTCATCCGTAGGGAAGAGGTCAGGCAAACCGTGATGATCACAGGTGCAGATACGACACCCGGAGCAGTTATGACTTTTAAAAGGGTCAAGGGACACCATAATAAAATGCCACCAAAAATAGGAACTTCCTTAGGTAGTAAGAAATCCACGGGAAATCCACCATCTCTTGACATGAAATGTGGCCATTGCGGAGACTCCAAACACACCCGTGAAAACTGCTTCAAACTACATGGATATCCAAAATGGTGGAATGATCTTCAAGCATGGAAGAAACAGGACACCACTAGGTGAGCCGCTGTGGCTACCAATAATGCCTCACTATCCCTTACTCCTCAGGCCGAATCTTCCCAGGATCTAGGTATTTCAAGTAAAGCATTTCACATCTCTACTCGTAGTGATAAGGAGGATTGGATTCTGGACTCTAGAGCTACAGATCACATGACATTTGACCCAAAAGATCTCTCGAATACAACCCAGCCAAGACGAAGCCGTGTTGCCAATGCAAATGGGGTCACTTATCCAGTTACAGGAGCTAGAACAGTGACCTTATCTCCTTCATTATCATTATCTAATACTTTACTTGTACCCTCTCTGTCAAACCAACTAATGTCTGTAAGTCAAGTCACTTCAGATCTTAACTGTGTAGTATTGATGTATTCTACTTTTTGCCTTCTACAGGATATTCTCACCAAGGAGATCATTGGGCGTGGTACTAAGAGAGGAGGGTTATATTATGTGGATGACCTCAGTTCAGGAAGAGCCAATCACATGCAACACACTGTTGGTAACAAGGAACGACAGATTTGGCTATGTCATCGTAGATTTGGGCATCCATCATTCGGGTATTTAAAGCACCTACTCCCCAATTTATTTTCAAATATCACACACTCAGATTTCAAATGTGATACTTGTATCCTAGCAAAAATTCATAGGGCGTCTTATCCTATGAGCATGAATAAAAGTATGACTTCTTTTGCTTTGGTACATTCTGATGTTTGGGGACCTTCCCCGGTCACTACGTCATCGGGTCATCGTTGGTTTGTTATTTTTGTTGATGATTGTACACGAATGACATGGCTTTACCTTCTCAAACATAAAGATGAAGTATTCTCTACGTTTCACTTGTTTCACACCATGATTCAGACACAATTTTCTGAAAAAATTAAGATTCTTAGGTCTGATAATGGAGGGGAGTATGTTAATCAGCAATTTCGGACATACTTAGACAACCATGGTATTCTCCATGAAACCTCGTGTTCACAAACCCCACAACAGTATGAGACTGTGGAGAGGAAGAATAGACATATTTTAGAAACTACTCGGGCCTTACTAATTGGTGCACATATCCCTAGTAGATATTGGAGTGATGATGTTACTACAACTGTGTATCTACTGAACCGTATGCCCATAAAAACCTTACAATTTCATACTCCATTAAAGGTGCTATCTGATCATGTTCCCTTGCCTACTATTTTGATGCTTCCGCCCTAAATTTTTGGATGTGTTGCTTTTGTCCACCTCCATAAAAATCAAAGAACTAAGTTGGATCCATGTGCTGTCTGATGTGTATTCTTGGGGTATGGCATACAAAAAAAAGGGTTATCGATGCTATGATCCAATTGCTAAAAGAACCTATATTACCATGGATGTCACTTTCCTCGAATCAGAATGTTTTTCCCATCACCGGTATCCAATTACACTCTTCAGGAGGAGATTTATGGTAAAGAACGAAATTGGCTTGATGTTGAAATATTAGATACTATTCCAACATACTCAGATCATGCCAATAATATGGAGGAGCCAGTATCTAGACCCGAGCTTGAACTTCCAAGAACTAAAGCTGAAGTAGTAATTGAATCTCCAGAAGATGAAGTGGTTGATGTACCCTTCCACTCTCTAGTACCCAATGATCCTCCTGCTGAGAATATTCCTGAGGTAAGCTATCCTATCACACCTTTACAAACTAATGCTATAGATACATCTGTTGGTTATGTTTTACCTTTCAGACACAATCGAGGCAAACCTCCAAATCGATACTCCCCAGAAAGAGAAGAACGACAATCCAAGTATCCAATAGCAAATTATGTATCTACTCAAAGGTTATCAGAACCTATCAGGACATTTGCACAAACACTCTCCTCGTGTCAAATTCCAAGTAGCATTGAAGAAGCCTTATCTGATCCAAAATGGGCTCAAGCTATAAAAGAGGAATTTGAGGCATTACAGAAGAATAACATATGGGTGTTAAGCGAGTTGCCTCAAGGGAGGAAGATGGTAGGATGCAAGTGGATTTTCTCCATTAAGTATAAAGTAGATGGGTTAGTTGATCGATACAAGGCGAGACTTGTAGCAAAAGGATATACACAGAAACACGGGATAGATTATCAAGAAACCTTCTCACCTGTGGCTAAACTAAAAACTGTTAGAGTCTTGTTATCTCTTGCGGCAAATTTAGATTGGCCATTGCACCAACTTGACGTAAAAAATGTCTTCCTTCATGGTGATCTTGAAGAAGAGATTTACATGGATATCCCACCAGGATATACTATTACATCAGGATAAGAAACTGCATATAGATTACAACGAGCATTGTATGGACTAAAACAATCACCTCGAGCATGGTTTGGTAGGTTAAGTTCAACAATGAAGAAATATGGGTTCCAACAAAGCAACTCTGATCATACTCTTTTCCTAAAACATCGATTAGGGAAGATAACAGCCCTTATAGTCTATGTAGACGACATGATCATTATAGGGGATGATAAAAAAGAAATCTCTAAGCTTCAAGAACAACTGTCAAATGAGTTTGAAATGAATAATTTGGGAGGGCTCAAATACTTCTTAGGTATTGAGGTAATAAGATCAAAACAAGGCATATGTCTTTCCCAAAGGAAATATACTCTGGACCTACTGGCAGAGGCAAGACTAATAGATTGTAAACCTGTCGATATTCCAATGGTTCAAAATCATAAACTCAAAGAATATGTGGACCAAGTACCAGCAGATAAATAGAGATATCAACGGTTAGTAGGTAAACTCATATATTTATCTCATACTCGACCTAATATTGCTTATGATGTGAGTGTCGTGAGTCAGTTCATGCACTGCCCAAGTGAAGACCATATGGATGCGGTTATGCGAATACTTCGTTATTTAAAATCCTCCCCTGGGAAAAGACTTATGTTTTCAAAGAATGGTCAATTAGAAGTCCTTGGATATACAGATTCAGACTGGGCAGGGAATATGAAGGATAGGAAATCTACTGCTGGGTACTTTACTTTTGTGGGGGGCAATCTTGTTACATGGAGGAGCAAGAAGCAAAAGGTAGTTGCCTTATCTAGTGTTGAAGCTGAATTTCGAGGAATGGTCAAGGGAATATGTGAGCTCCTTTGGTTGAAAAAACTTCTAACTGAGATTGGTGTTGCTTCTAACTTTGAAATGAACTTATTTTGTGATAACAAAACAGCCATTGCCATCTCTCACAATCCAAAATTTTGAAGAAAAGATTATTAAGCTTTCATTTGTTAAATCAAAAGATCAATTGACTGATATACTCACAAAATCTGTGTCTGCAAGGAACTTCTACAACTCACTTGATAAGTTGGGCATAAGAGACATATATGCACCAACTTGAGGGGGAGTGTTGGTGTGTGTTATGGTGCATGCTGTAACAGTGGCAGACATCAATGCTTAATGGAGCAAAACATGGAACATACAATAATATTAATGGAACCATAAAATATGGATGTGCAACTATTAGGGTTATTGTTTAATTTTCGTTTTCATTGTATACATATAGTTAAACTCTTGTATAGAAAACAGAACAGAAATAATAATGAAATATATATGATAATTATCAAAGAAACACAATATTTGACATTAACTACTTATCCTCCCTTACTTAATTGAAATATTTAGAAAAATAGAGTCTATCCATATCAAATTTTTGGCGTTCGATACTTACACTTATTCAAGTTAATACAACCATATTTTTTATATTTTATGTTATTTAAATATTTTATTTTAATAGTTTAATTTAAGTATTAATATTTTTTTAGTCATTTTAAATGATGTTTGTCCTTTTTTATTAAAATTGACTAAATATATCTTACATGTTAAATTAGACAAGAGTATGTGTAAAAATTTAAGGAAAAAAATCAATAATGACATATAATAAATTAATGGCTAAAGATGATACCAATAATTAAATTTAGGAATAATTAAGACATAAAAACATTAATAACAAAAGTCATAAACAATAATTAGAATTATCCATTTCTTTGTACCAATGTACATTGTTATTATCATTAATAATTTGAGTTTAAAAAATAAAAAATGTGACTTTAAAAGTCTTATATTTATTCTAAAAATGATACTTAAGTATTATATTTTTTTAATAATTTATGTCAATTGTTATAAAAAATAGTATGCAAACACAAATAATTATTTTTATAAATTTTATGTTGCAAATAATTTTTTATATTCATCTATGTAAAAGTCATAACGTTTTATTTACTGTCCAGTAAAATGTGATGATAATGGAAACAAAATTAAATCTGATTTTTTTAAAAAATTATTAATCAATCCAGATTTTGTAAATTATTTCTTAAAAAATAAAAAATATCGTTATCAAATATATTTGAAAATCATTTGAAAAAATAAAAAATATATTATTATACATAACTTTAATTATCTCATTTAGATCTTGTGTTATACGGATAAAAAAATGTTTAATTGATTGCAGATATATATACCAACATATCATTTATAATCTACTAATATATCATTAGTGTCACTTTTATGCTACTTGTTCATTTTATTATTCTTAAGTTGGTGCAAATTATGGAACATTATATATTTTCTGTATGGAAAAGAGGATTGACCGGGAATGTTTGAAATTACCAGAATTCACGAGAATACAAGGAGCAAGATGACGTGCATGTATACCAATGAAAATGATATGTGATCCATTAAATCTGTATGATTTATGCGTATTCAGACCGGACGTACAACTTTATTTATGTGGCGAAACAACTAACAAACCGTATTTTGTTGATTGAAATAAAATATAATTACAATTAATTTTTGTTCTAATATTATCTCAACCTATAAACCTAAGGGGTTTTGTCTATAAAAGCCCATTCCTATACAATAGTTTAAAAATGGGCATAAGTAGGATTTTTTTTAAAAATAGTCAAAATCTTACCTTAAACTTGAAAGAAAATTTTTTAATCAATTTTATTTAAAAATTCTATTTTACAAAACATAATTATTATAAACATAAAAAAAAAATTAACATCTTATAAATTTATAATTAATTTTAAATACATAAATCTTTTTTATCATATTATATATTAAAAAATTTATTTTCAAAAATAAAAAATAATTTATTTTACAATAAAATAAATATAAATTTATACATATATTGAAAATGATATGCTAAATATTTTGATAATTCATAAATAATATAATACATTATTATTATTATTATTAAATATAATTATAATTATATTTAATAAATAATTATAATATTAATTATAATTATGATATAAAAAATAATATTCATAAAAATAATTAAATTATTAAAAAATTATAAAGCCTCTATATCTAATTTTTTACGAGATATAATACAAATATAGAACATTATATCACAAATTTTGTGAAAAAATATTATATAATATAATATGATTATAATTATTTTTATTATTAATATAATAAAATATATAAATTATATTGAATTAATTATATTTTAATAATTAAGTATAATTATTGTTAATAGATCTTTGTTATCTTAGTAATAATTAAAATTATAATAATATTAGAGATATTTGTTACAATGTAATTTATTTTTTAATTTTTTAATCTTAAATAATTTATTTTTTAAAAATGTCAATAATTTTTCATAAAAATTATTGTAACTATTTAGTAAAATTTTTGATAATTTAAAATTTTATAATTTATTATTATTATTATTATTATTTTAAATATTTTATAATAACATTTTGATAAGTTATTTATTATAAAATATATACTTTTTATTATATAAATATAAATTATTTTATTATTTTTTATTTATAATAAAAATAAATTGTTATTTATTAAAAATTGATGAATGGTTATATTTTAAAAAAATAAGGTTCTCGAAATTAGTGAAAGAGAGAGAAGGAAAAGACAAAAATATTTATGTTTTAAAAAAACGTGAATGATGGGTTGTTAATTAAAAAAAGGAGAGAGAGAATGTTATGCAAGTTAGAAAAAATAAATAAAAAAAGAGAGAGAGAGAATGTGTGGGAGTTAGAAAGAATAAATGACCGGCAAATTGGTTAGCAAGTTTTATTTTGACCCTTTCTAAACTAAATCTTAATTAAGCCTATTTCTAAACTATTGTATATTATTAGCCTTTTATAGACAAAAACCCTAAACCTAAACCCTATATCCTATATCCTAAGTCATAAACACTTATTTTATATTCTAAATCTTAAATCTCAAATTCTAAACCAAAAATTCCAAAATCATATATCCTTTACCTTAAACTCTAAGCCATAAATCCTATATCCTATACTTTAGAGCCTAAACCCAAAACCCTAAATTTTATTTAAAAAAATAATAATTTTAATCTTAAAACTTAACCCACAAATATAACATTAAACCTTAAACATTATACCCTATACCTTAAATCCCAAAACCTAACCCTAACTCTAAACCTCAAAATTTCAAACCTAAACCCTATACTCTAAACACTAAATCCTTAAATCTCAAACTTCAAACCTCAAAATTCCAAATCCTATTTAGAAAAATAATAATTTTAATAATATATTTTATTTTTAAATAATAATTATTTTAAAAAATTATAATTTCAATAATATATTTTATAAATAAATAATATTATTTAAAATTTACTGAATATAGAGATTAAGATAATATACATTATTTTTCATTCAATTTTAGTTATAAAACAAACACTGTAATATCGATTTCTTATTTAATTCTAGTGATCAAAACAAATAATATTGTTTTCTTTATATTTTATTCTCATTCTCATTCATATTTTAATTTCATTCCGTGAATCAAACGTCATCCAAAAAATATATAGTTCAAGAAAAAGAATAGGTAGTTACAAATTATTAGTAAAAAGATAGATGATAATTTAGTGATTTTATTTTCATAAGTAGGATATATTAATCATTTTTTTAAAAGTTAGTATATTATTTTAGTTATAGATATTTTAGTTATTTTTATCAATTTTAATTTTTTAGATATTTTTGGTATAATAACCTAATTTAGATCAGATTGAATATTATCAGAAAAGAATTAGTAGATATTTGAAGAAGAAAATAAATCAAAATTTTAAAAAATAAAAAATAAAGTTATTAAAATCATCAAAATTACCTAAAATGATTGAAATAAAAAAATAAAAAAAATTAATATATTCAATTTATAAAAATAAAATAATTTTGGTGTAATTTTTAGTTTTTAAAATTACTTAGGGCTTATTTGATAACTATTCTCATTTATAATATATGATTAAATATTTGATTTTGTGATGTATAATTTTTTGTACAAATAATCACCAATATGTTTGGTAACAAGTTTTACACAGCGATTTAAAAAAAAATAAAAAATCACTTATAAATTGTTTGATCATGTTTTATGTATTTTTATTTTTTCAAAAATTTAAAAAATAAAGAATATTTTCTTTTATTATTTACAAATTTTATGTTTTTAATAATTTTTTTAAAATACATAATTTGTGAGAATTTATTTTCTAAATTTTTTTTGGTGAAAATAAAAAAAATTATAAATCATAAATCTAATTTAAAAATTTTATTTTTAAATATCTATTAATTATCCTATATTTTGTTATTAATTATTTAAAAATATAAAAATTTAAACTAAAATTATTATTAAACATAATTAATTAAAAAGTTATTTAAAAAACTTAAAAATCTATAATTAAAATCTTTATCAAAATAAGGGAAACAGTCATTTTTTTGTTTCTCACATATATTGTTTTTGTAACGAAGCATACTGCTAATATCACACTGACAGGAAACAAAATAATGTAAATATTATAAATTTGTAATAATCGTAGGAGCAGTTTTTTCATCTTAAGTTGGATGATATCTCAATTAAAACATCAAAAATGAATTCGATTATTTCAATCCATTAAATTCTTTCAAATCAATTAAGATTTTATGTCAAAGTGAAGTAAAAAGAATTTTCTTAATTTTATTTGTAAAATAGGCATTGGGTAGGATAAAATAGATCGTGTAATTTAATAAAAATAATTAAATTAATATAATAAATATAATATCATTTATATTAAGTATTATACATAAATAAAATTTATTTATTAACACATGCTTAATTAATTAAAATTAATTTAATAATTATAAGTTACAATAAATTAAAAAATTAAAAAAATATATGAAACAAAAATATTGAAATATTTTTTCTCACAATTCAATAAATTTCAAACAAAAAAATCAATATTTAAAGATATTATAACTTTATTTTACATTAAAATGAGTAATTCATTTGAATAAGAATTGTTAATGTATATCTAGTAATATATTAATATCTGCTATTGTATATCTATTTATTTTAGGGATATCTATATTTAATTATTTTATACATATCTAGTTTACTTGTAATTCCTATATAAAGGCACCATGTATATTCATTTAATTACAGAATATAATACAATCATTAAGTATTTCTAACATGGTATCAAAGCTGGGCCTAGTCTCTATGTGCTTGGACCTAATTGGGCTCTATCACAGTCTCACCGTGGCGCTAATGTCCACCTTTGTCCGCCGTGTGGAGGGGGACTATTAAGTATTCTTGTCTCACATCGACTAAGAATAAAGCATCAAAACTGCTTATAAGCTTGGACAACCCTTAACTTAATGAGATCTTATTGGGTTGAGTTAGGCCTGAGTTTCTAACATGTTAAGTATTCTTGTCCCACATCAACTAAGAATAAAGCATCAAAACTGCTTATAAGCTTGGGCAACCCTTAACTTAATGAGATCTTATTGGGTTGAGTTAGGCCTGAGTTTCTAACATGGTATCAGAGCCACTATTCTTTTCTTTCTAGCAGTGTTTTTTTTTGTGTTATTCAACCCTTATAGCTTCCGTTGTCACAATAGCCGCTGCAATCATTCACCGTTTAACCTTCGACGTCTTTCAGCCGTTTTCCTTAGGTTCCGGAATTACAGTGGCCGTTGTTAAGGAGTTCCGTACCATACAAACAACTGCAATCACCGCCACCGCCGTGCATATTGTTCCGAAATTTTTTCTGCATATACCACTGTGATCGACTCGACTGGATCTACACAATCGTGGAAGTATCGCAACCATCGAACACCGTACGCTCCCTCACGCGCCGCACAACCAATCTGCACGTCGTTAACGCGCCGCCGCCGCCGCCGTTAATCTTAACCCGACGACCTATCTGCAGATACCACTATGATCGGCTCGACCGGATCTACACAACTGTGTAAGTATCATAGTCATCAGACTCCGTACGCACTCTCACGCGCCGCCAACATCTACTGCGCGTGGATTTGACGCGCCAAACCGCCGCGCTCTGCTCGTGACGGCATCAGTACTTTACGTAGGGCTGACGTCATCATCACCTCCATCTGACGTCCGCGTAACCGATCCCGTTGCCGTCTTTGCTGACCGATCTGACCGTTGACCGTGCTGACCGATCTGACCGTTGACTGTTCTGACCGTACTGCCCGTTGACCGTTGACCGGACTGCCCGTTGACCGTTGACCGGAATTTTGCAATACAGGTTCACCCTACCCAGTTTTTCGCGTAGATCTCGTTTTTGCAGTCTGTTTTTGCATATTGTGTTTTCAAATGGATAAAAAGGATACTTTTGTTTCTTGCCCTATTAATACTATATTGGAGGGGACTAAGAATTATTTATCATGGTCTCAAGCTATGCGCAGTTTTCTTAAGGGTCGTATGCTCTGGCATTATTGTACTGGTGCAATTAGTATTCCTGATAAAGGAGCAAGTGAAGAAGATGCTATCTTTCTTCGTCGCATGATTGAATGGGATAGTCACAACCACATGATCCTCACATGGATTCGGAATACTTCCATTCCATCCATCTCCAATCTGTTAGGCAGCTTTGACGATGCCAAATCAGCATGGGATATGTTGGCCAAAAGGTACTCCACTACTCACGGATCCATGAAATATCAACTAATAGTTGAATTGCATAAACTGCAACAGGGACCAGGGCAATCCATCAATGACTACTTTGATCAACTTCGCTTCCTTTGGGACCAAATTGACCTTTGTGATCCAATTTGGGCATGCTCAACAGATGCTCAGCAATATGCTACTATTAGGGATGAATTTCGTCTCTATGAGTTCTTGATGTCACTCCACAAGGATTTTGAGCCAATCCAAGGTCAGCTTCTTAATCGTAGTCCTCCTTCCTCTCTTGATACTGCTGTAAATGAGTTGGTTAGAGAAGAAGCTCGACTTGCAACCCTTCAAGCCCAACATAAGCTCAATGTTTTAGCTATTACTCCTCTTGCTCCAGCCATTGAACAACCTCAGCAATCAGGTGATTCCTCTGGCTTTTACAATCGTCGCAGGCAGAGCAATAAAAGGTTCTGTAATTATTGCAAGCGTCATGGCCACACCATTGAGACTTGTTACTGATAACTGTATTTTATATAGTTATTTTCACCTATTTTATTAATTATAATTGCTACGTTCTCACTATTTTTAGTTAATTTTAGTTTAATAAATTAGTATTTACTGTTTTTTATATATTTTAAGAAAATTAAATAAATTGTATCGAAAACGTTCTTAAATGACAAATTTGTGTCCAAAAATATAATTTCAAATAAAAGAATGATTAATTGCAATTTATAAAAGTTGAAAATATAATTTAAATTTAAATCGGGCTTAATTTTAATTATGAAAAGTTTAAAATTTAATTTAAATTACCAAAAGTGTTACATTGCAATTAACCAAAGTTTAAAATGTAATTTGAAATATATTTGTGAGTGAAAATAAAATTAAGAAAGTTTAATTTTCTGCGCAGATTAGAAGAACCACGCACCAACAACACGCTCCAAACGTCGACCGTCCGATCAAAAAAGAAACGGCTACGATGCGCACGTCCAGATAACTCCCGACCAAATCGCGTGTGCATAGATTCTTTCACGCGGCTCGGCGCCCGAGTGGGGCCTACCTGCCGCACAGGCCGACGTGCAGCGTGGGACCCACCCGTCCGACGTCGTGCAGACCTGTCCCCTACCTTCGCGCGCGCCTTTTCTAGTGCGGTCGATTCACGTGCGCCCGGTTATTCCACCAACCAGAATCTGCCACATGTCCCACTTAATATTTCAGCAAATCATATTATGACACGTGGTATGTAACAATGCGCGTGACCGCGCTGGATCACGCCCGTGTTGTAGCCGTTGGCTCCCATGCGACAAATCATCGTGCGCCCATTTCCCACTTCGAATGAAATACTGCCACGTGTCCCACTATTTATTTCAGCAAATCAGAACGCGACACGTGGCAGCGTGGAAGGAATATAAAAACAGAAACGCACAGCATCTCCACTCACGTTTTTGATTCCATTTTCGATACATTTTTGTCCCCCACTCGTAATTTTAAATTATTTTCTCCATCATTATTTGTCAACCCGCGTGTATAAAAAAATATATTTTTAAATGTATTTTTTTAGAAATTTTGTGTTATAAATAGGAGATAAGATGATAGAGTTAAAAAGTTTTTTTTTTAGTAGTGTTTTTTTTAGTTTTAGTTTTCGAAAGTTTTAGTTTTTTAGAGAGTTTAGAGTTTGTAATTTTTAGTAGTGTTTGTGTATTGGCTGTGGAACACGCAGAAGCCATTTTTGGCTTTTGTTGTGTTCTGCGTGTGCCAAATATTTTCATATTGAGATGTTTTAATTTTTCTTCTTCTTCATCTTATTTTTTTTTATCTATTGTAATTTTTATTTTAATTTTATGAAGTAATTTAATTTTTCTAGGGTTGCATTTGATCTAAATTTATGAAGCTTTGATTTTAATTATTTTTGATAGATTTATAAGACGTTCGATTTGTTCGTTCTATTTTATGCTCAATGCTTTTTGATTATTTACGAATCTTATCAAAACGATCTGTGGCACATAAATAAACTTGGAAGAGGCATTTATGTGTATATTGCTCGTAAATAGAATGACATGTATGATGAAGGATAGGAATATACCCTAATTGTATGTGTTACCTTTTGAAAACTTAGAACTTAATGAATCTTATTAAATTTAATTCTCATAGAGATATAGTGAATTAATTTAACGAGGTGTGTTTATACGGAGCTCGGAAGAGATGTATGAATAAAAAAGAAGTTTTCGATTGACAAATTAAATGTACTAAAAAATATAAATCAAAAGAAAATAACATGATTTGAGTGGATTAGTTTGGTGAAAAATTACAATCCTAGATTTCTTTTATTTTCTTATGTTAGTTTTTTCTTAATCAACGATTGTTTTGGATAAAATCAGAGAGAAACAATTTTAGTACTCAACAAACTATAGTAACAAATCTCAGTGGGAACGATATTTACTTACAAATCTTATTACTTGTGACCGTGTATACTTGCACGTTTTTGTGTGTTGTAAAACACACAATAGTTACCATCGTAACAAATCTACTACTGTTGTTGCTAATACTGAGCCTACTTCGTTGATGCCTTCTAGTTCAGCAGAGTCCCAGTCTTTTGAATCCACTATCAACCTCTCCTCCATGGAACTACAGAAGATCATAACTCAGGCTGTTCAAATGGCTGGTAATGCATCTCTTTCCACTACCCTCTCAGTTTTGCCCGGTAATTCTCAAACTTGGCTTTTTGACTCTACATGTTGCAATCACATGACACCTCACTCATCTTTATTCTCCAAACTTGACCCTGCACCACATCCCCTTAATATTCATATAGCTGATGATTCCATCATTCATGGGAATAGTCTAGGTTTTGTTTCGACCTCTACCCTCTCTGTTCTTGGGGTTTTCCATGTACCTGACCTATCCTATAATTTATGCTCTGTGGGCCAATTAGTTGAACTAGGATATCGCCTTATTTTTGACTATTCTGGGTGTATTATGCAGGATCCGAGGACGGGGCAAGAGCTTGGGACCGGTCCTAGGGTCGGGCGTATGTTTCCCGTAAACAATCTTCATCTTCCACCTGTTGCTCCGCCCTGCATTCTTCTTTGCAAGCTAACGTAGCTTTCTTCCTTACCTTCTCTCGCACTTTGGCATTCTCATCTTGGTCATGCCCCATCCTCTCGGGTACAACAGTTAGCTTCTAAAGGTCTATTGGGTTCTGTGTCCAAATATAATTTTGATTGTACTTCATGTCAGTTAGGAAAACAGCCAGCTTTACCTTTCAATAATAGTAAATCTATCTCTAATAGTATTTTTGAGTTGATTCATTCTAATGTTTGGGGACCTTTTCCTGTTACTAGTATTGGTGGATCTCGATATTTTGTTGTTTTTATTGATGATTATTCTCGTTATAGTTGGATCTTTCCAATGAAATCTCGTTCTGAAATCTTATCAATATATAGTAACTTTGCAAAAATGGTTGAAACACAATTCTCCAAACATATCAAAACTTTTCGATCTGATAATGCTCTCGAATATACTCAAAATGCTTTTCAAACTCTGTTACACTCCTATGGCACTGTACATCATCTAACCTGTCCAGGAACCTCTCAACAAAATGGTCGAGCTGAAAGAAAACTTCGTCATATTCTTGACACTGTTTGTGCTCTTCTTCTCTCTGCCAAAGTTTTTGCCCCATTTTAGAGTGAAGCTGCTCTTCATGCTATTTATGCCATTAATCGCATTCCAAGCGCTGTCATTCATAATAAGACTCCGTATGAGCGCCTTTTTGGATCATCTCCTAACTATCATTACCTTCGCTCATTCAGATTTGTTTGTTTCGTTCTTCTTCAGCCTCATGAACACAACAAACTTGAGCCTTGATCTAGACTTTGTTGTTTTTTTGGTTATGGTGAAACTCAAAAAGGGTATCGATGCTATGATCCTGTCTCACATCGTCTTCGTGTTTCCCGTAATGTTGTCTTTTGGAAACACCGCTTATTTGTTGAACTTTCTCACTTTTGTTCTTCCCTAACTAATTCAAATGTTTTGGAAATTTTTCCAAATGAGTCTCTTATTCCTTCTACATATACTTCTAATCCATCTTTGGACTTCACTATTCAATCTTCAGATATTTTTGATGATTCTCCTAGACAGGTCGTAGAAGAACAGGTTGATAATGAGCTACCTCACCTTGAACATAGGTCCCTTGCTCTGCTCACTTTGAAGATCCTCAACAAGACATTCCACCTCGCCACTCAACCCGGGTAAGATCCATTCCTACACATTTACTTGACTATCATTGTTACACTGCCCTTGCTACACTCCATGAGCCTCACACCTATCGTGAGGCATCTACTAACCCTTCTTGGTAGATTGCAATGAAAGAAGAAATTGATGCATTAACCAAAAACCATACTTGGGATCTTGTTGCTCTCCCTCCTGGTCAATCTGTGGTTGGTAGTAAGTGGATCTATAAGATTAAGACTCGCTCTAATGTGTCTATTGATCGCTACAAGGCTCGTCTTGTAGCAAGAGGTTTTACACAAGAGTATGGGATTGATTATGAAGAGACTTTTGCTCCAGTTGCCCGTATTTCCTCTGTTCGTACCCTCTTAGCTGTTGCTGCTGCTAGTAAATGGGACCTTTTTCAGATGGATGTTAAAAATGCATTCCTTAATGGGGATCTGTATGAAGAATTCTATATGCAACCTCCTCCTGGTCTTTCTGTTGAAACAAATAAGGTTTGTCGCCTTCGACGTGCAATTTATGGCCTTAAACAAGCTCCATGAGCATGGTTTGCCAAATTCAGTTCCACCATCCTTCGCTTGGGTTACACTGCCAATCCTTATGATTCTGCCTTATTTCTTCGTCGTAATGATAAAGGCATCATCTTGCTTCTTTTATATGTGGATGATATGATCATAACCGGTGATGACCTCAATGGCATTCAAGAACTCAAGGATTTCCTTTGTCAGCAGTTTGAGATGAAAGACCTTGGACATTTAAGCTATTTCTTGGGTCTTGAGATCACTCGTTCCACAGATGGTCTTTACATTACTCAAGTAAAGTATGCATCTGACCTCATATCTCAAGCTGGACTCACTGACAGCAAGACTGTTGACACTCCAGTTGAACTTAATGCGCATCTGACACCATCAGAGGGGCAACCATTGTCTAATCCCTCTCTTTATAGACGATTGGTTGGCAGTCTGGTTTATCTTACAGTTACTCGTCCAGACATCTCTTATGATGTTCATCAGGTGAGCCAGTATCTGTCTGCTCCACGATCGACTCATTATGCTGCTGTTTTGCATATTCTACGATACTTGAAAGGCACTATCTTCCATGGCCTTTTCTACTCAGCTCAGTCTCCTTTAGTACTTCGTGCATTCTCTGATGTTGATTGGGTAGGAGATCCTACTGATCGTAGGTCCACTACAGGTTATTGCTTCCTTCTTAGTACTTCTTTGATTTCTTGGCGAAGTAAGAAACAAACCTTTGTGGCCCGCTCCAGTACTAAAGCAGAATATCGTGCTCTTGCTGATACCACATCCGAGCTCCTTTGGCTACGATGGCTCCTTAAGGATTTGGGTGTGTCCACATCTTCTACAACTCCTCTTTATTGTGATAATCAGAGTGTCATTCATATTGCTCACAACGATGTCTTCCATGAACGAACTAAACACATCGAGATTGATTGTCACTTTATTCGCTCTCATCTTATCCATGGTGCTCTCAAGCTTTTCCCCGTTTCCTCCAACGATCAACTTGCAGATATTTTCACTAAGGCACTTCCCAAAGGACGCACTCGTAATTTGGTTGACAACCTCAAGTTGGTCTCACATCAACCTTGAGTTTGAGGGGGGCTGTTAATGTATATCTAGTAATATATTAATATCTGCTATTGTATATCTATTTACTTTAGAGATATCTATATTTAATTACTTTAGACATATCTAGTTTACTTGTAATTCCTATATAAAGGCACCATGTATATTCATTTGATTACAGAATATAATACAATCATTAAGTATTTCTAACAAGAATGTCATGCATCTTGTATATTACATTTGGTTAATTTAAATATATATAATTTTTTTTCAAAAATTTAAGTTACATTAAGTTTAATTTAAATATAATCAGAATAAAATGCTTATAATAGACGTGATTTATACACGAGTTTCTATTTTTTTTAATTTTGTTTTTAATTAATTTTTACAATATATTTAAAATTAAATAAATTAATTAAATTTCTTAACTTTAAAATTAATTTTGAAAGTATTTATTAAACAAAATTACAGTTTTATTATTATAAAAGCTCTTGTCGGAAAGGATTATTAATTAAATTTTTTGAGTTTTAAAATCATATTTAACATGTACATTATGATTTCACATAAAGTTTTAAAAGAGTGTAAAAGTAAAATATTTATTTATTTATATTATAATTTTTAAAAAATTATTTAAAATAATGCTTTTAATATTTAAAATATTACATATATTATTTTTATTATTATAAATTTTAAACTATTAATTTTGTGATTTTTTTTGTACTTGTTATTGATCTTCACCTGGTTTTTGCGTTTTTGTTTTGGAAAAAAGAAAAAACCTTCACTTTATAAGCATCTTCACGTGGCTTTTATTTAGGGTTTTCCTTGTAACAGTAGTAATGACTCCTTGAGTAATAACATCAGAGACGTGAAGTGACAACAGTCAAAGTTATTATTAAAGATGACGCAAACTGCATCTTGGTCCAACTGACATCTCCTTGTGCCATCTCGGATTTTGTGACCAAAGTCAGCGTGGATATATATGATTATATGGTGCTAGAAATAGTATATTTACGATAATTTATGGTGACCATATTGTTAGAATATTTTTATTTTTAATTATTAATTTATAAAATAAAATATTTATTTATTTTGATATTAATTATATCACTATAAAAATATTAATTTTTTAATAACACAATAATAATAAATTAAAAAAAAATTAATTACTCCGATTAATAAATAACTATTATATCGTTTATTATTCTCTAACTTATATAAAATAAAATGCTCATAGTGCTAGATTCTCAATATTTTCTATTACTTAACTAATAGTAGTCTTTTGAAGGGAAAGAAAAGAAAACCCTAATAGTAGAGTGATTAGTTTATTTAAAGGTAGCATATTGGAACAATTTTAATTATTATTATTGTTATAGTTTTTTTAATTATAAATTTATTTAAATTAATAATATTAACGTATAATTAGTAAATTAAGTTGTGAAAATAATAAAAATTATTTTAACGATATCATTTTTCTCATTTAATTATATATATAAAAGATGATATTTTTACTATCAAAGTTTAAAAATATACTATAAAAACTTAATAATAAGTTTATATATACTTGAATTAAAAAATTAACTAGTAATTTAAAAAAAAGAAAGAATTATAGACATAAAAGTGAATGCATTTATGTAGGCTAGTTATTAGGTCAATTTTGTTTTGTTGGATTAAGAAAACCTAAACCTTTAGTTGACTTATTTATGATCTTCAAAAAACTAACATAGAAACCTATTAATAAAATCGGTTTGAATGCGATTGGATTAATAATTTCAAAATTGAAATAGGAATAACAACTATTTGTGCAACTATGAAAAAATAGGAGGCGTGAAACTGAAGGTAAAATGAATAGAGAAGAGTTATATTAGACCAAGTTTATATTTTTGCTTTTACATATAATTTAAATAAAATATTGATATAATTATTATTATAAGAAATTATAATATGTAAAAATATGAATAAATAGTAAAATATATTAATGTATTAAAAATGTAGGTCCATTTGTACGTATCTTTTCATTTTTAAAACTTATAATAGAGCTTAAACAATTGGTTTACATAATTCTTTATCTTACTTGAACCTACCATCCTCCTAAAAAAAATGTATAGGCTCGGGTCGACTTTCAAAAAAAACATACCACTCCTAATAGTCACTGTTAAGATCTCATTTTAATTCAAATGATGAATTGTTTTTCCATACTTTTGAAGTAAGGTGGATACTCTTATGAAATATATAAATTCATAACCCAATATCTACTTATTATCTCATTTTAATTAGAGTCTATATTTTTAGATGTATGTTTTAGCCTACCATAATTTTAGATGCATGGCACTATTTATTTTGAGTGTTTAAATTTACTCACATTACTATAAAATGTGACATTTAAGTTGATATGTAAAATCAATTTTTAGATAAAATTGACTTATAATTAATTTAAAGTCGATTTGATGAAAAATCGACGCTACATATAGCATCGGTTGACACGTAGAACCTACGGTACGTCCTATATATAGCGTCGGTTCTACGCGTCAATCAACGCTATTCATGTAATTAATTTTTTTATTATATACAATTTTTTTATCAATTATTATTTTATTTGAATTATTTAAAATTCAATTTGGATATATATAATATAATTTCTCATTTTTTTTAATCAATTGGTTTTTAAAATTATATAATTTATATAATTTTATGTATTTGTTTGGATACGTACTTAACTTTATGTACATATTTTTCATACGTAATTATCGAATTTAGATAACATAAAAAACACAATACATAACAATTTTCAAAAAAATATAAAAGGTCTATAGTTAATTAAAATCTTAAAAAATAATTGACCAAAAAAATAAAAAAAATTATATCGTTTAATTTCAATTTTAAAAACTGTTAAAACAAAAAAATTAATACACGTGGATAGCGTCAGTTGACGTGTTGAACTGATGCTACACACATGGATAGCATCAATTTTACGTGTCAACTGATGCTACATATGTGGATAGCGTCAGTTCAACACGTTAATCGATGTTACACACGTGTGTAGTGTCGGTTGACACGTATAACCAATGTTATCCACGTGTGTAACGTCATTTTAATACATCAATCGATGCTATCCATATGTATTAATCCATTTCTCTTCTCTCATTTCCATCAGAACGTCATTTTTAATTTGCAACACCCAAAAAAACTCAAAATCAAACTTCACCTCCTCCGCTCTTTTCGTATTTTTTGGCCACCTCCGACCACCATTTTCAACGCCATTTATTGGGTTTTATTCCTCTCCATTCTAGATCCTTTATTTTTTTTAGCAAAATATTCAATTTTTTTGTATCCATTTTCTCACTTACAAAACACATTTTTTTCCTTCATTTCATTCATTTTGTGACTTCATTTACTCTTGTAAATATTTCTATTAATCCTACGCACTTATTATTCAATTTGCGTTATTTTTTGTTTAAATTTTTTATTTATATATGTTTTGTATTATGCATGTTATTATTTGTTTGATTGATTTTCTATGGAAATAATATCTAGATGTTGTTGGTTTGATGGATTAGAATATTTACCGTACGTGGATAAATTTATTTACATATAAATAATTATATTTTATTAAGTAAAAGTAGTACAATTTTAAATGATTAAAATGATAAATATTTGTATTATGTATGTTTTGGTATATATTCTAATAATTAGGGAATTCATATATAATAATGCCTGAAATATATTGATTGGATACATATTTAATACGTTTAATGTCATTAATAGAAAATGATAAATCTTGAATGTCAAAGTGTAGAATTACGTAGGACTACATTTCTGGAGTTGAAAGTTTCATAGAATTTGCTTGTCCATGTGTTAAATGTAAAAATAAGCAATTTCATGAAGTTGACGAGGTTAAGTATTATCACCTTATCCGTAGTGGTATTCTTTTGAGCTATAAATGTTAGTATTATCATGGAGAAAATATTGATAATACTCATAGGGAAGAGATAAATAAGAATATGAGTGAATTACTATCATAATGTACAGACAAAAAATATGTTTCGTGGTGTTGAAGATGAAGTACATGAGAATGATCCCAAAACCTTTAAAAAACTTCTAGAAGATGCCAAAAAACCATTGTATCCAAAATGCAAGAAAAACACTAAAATGTCGAGATTGGTTCATTTGTACGATAAAGGCAAAACATGGTTTTTCTGACAAGAGATTCACAGAATCACTAAATCTACTAATAGATATGTTTCCTGAGGGTATTGAATTGCCATATTCAATGTATGAAGTGAATAAATCTCTTAATCGATTTGGCATGGAATATCATAAGATTCATGCTTGTCCAAATGATTGCATTCTTTATAGAAAAGAATATGAGACATTAGATGATTGTCCGATGTGTAAAGAATCGAGATGGAAGCATGCTACAAATGAGACAACACCTAAGAAAGGCATGCCCGCAAAGGTTCTTTGGTACTTTCCTCCGATTCCTCACTTTCAAAGGTTATTCAAAAGTAAAGAGACATCAAAGATGTTGACTTGGCATTCAGATAATCGATCTGATGATGAAGTGCTACGTCATCCTTGTGATTCTCTAAATTGGAAAGTAGTAGATAATTTATCCCCTCAATTTGCATCTGATTTGCGCAATCTTTGTCTTTCCATTGCTGCTGATGGAATTAATCCATATAGTTCCCTTAGTAGTAGATATAGTTGTTGGCCAGTAATTATGGTAACATACAACCTTCCTCCTTAGTTGTGTATGAAAAGAAAATTCATGATGTTAACATTATTGAGCTCATGACTGAAATAACCCAGTGTTGATATTGATGTATATTTGTAGCCTCTGATAGATGATTTAAAGACGTTGTGGAATGATGGTGTAAATGTTAATGATGCACATAAAGAAGAACGCTTTAACATGACGGGGTCTTTTTATGGATAATTAATGATTTTCCTGACTATGAGAGCTTATTAGGACATGCAACAAAAGGTTACAAGGGATGCCCTATATGTAGTGATGGCACTTCTGCAACTTATCTTATTTATGGAAGAAAGATATCTTATAGAAGACATATAAGATTTTTCCATCTGGACACAAGTTTAGATACCAAAAGAAATCGTTCGATGGTGAAGAAGATCATGATCATGCACCCCAACCTTTGTGAGGTGTTGAGATATTAAGGTAATTGAATGGTTTTTGATATGATTTAATTATAATGAGTTCATTTCATACATTGACCAATTATGTTCCACTTGATCACAATGTTGTTGATTTAGGAATGCTACTTGTTGGGTAAAATAAGCTTATTGGTATTCTTTCATGTAGCTCATTCTCTCACCAAAGTTATGAAATTGATATTTCATAGACATTCTTGATGGAGGAATTTCTCTCCTTTCCCTTGGAATGATGTTTATATCAGATGTAAGCTCGTCAAAGTAAGTCATATTCAATAATTCATCGAGTTGTATAACAACCTCACCTTTTGAATGCGGTATCCCCACTTTTTTACATAAAGCATTTATAAGTTAGGGAAAAAAATCCATACGGTGACTATTTAGAAACAACTTAATTTATTGGTAAATTATTGCTCCAATATCTATGGGCATCTTAGATGCGATAGCATACAACAAAATAGCTCTTTTTATCAACTGTGCTATAATTTTTGGTGGAAATCATCCTCGAACAAATAAAATACTACCAAATTCTTGAAATTTTGTCCAAATATTTTACTTAAACTCTTATGTTTACCATCGATTATAATACATTCAGCTCTTTGTATTGTTAATGCTTCTAATACTGTAATATAATCTAAATTACTAAAATACTGTTCATACTCACATTCTCCAAAATGTACTAAATAAAAGTGAGCATTTATATCATTAGGTCCACGTGAAATTGAACATTCCTGACAAAAAATTTATCATCAATGGCGTCGGTAAAATTTTCATAAAATTCTTGAACTAGAGATTCAATAACAATCTTTGGTCCCCTTACAAACTTTTTCTAGCCTAGGACAGCTATTATATTAGTATTCCCTTCCAATCCATCATTAAATTTCATCCCTCTTTTCAGAACCTTTAGTAACGTCCACTACTTTTTAAAGCGGACTTTAGCATCGAAACTTTAAAAATTTTAGCTATCAAAATCTCCAAAAGTTAAAACCTCATTTCCATTCCTAGACCTTTTAGGTGCCATTTTTAAATTTTTTTTTACCATAGTATCTATACAGGGATTCATCCAAATACAATTTAATCCAAATAATTCCTAACCCTCTCTTTATCCTAAATAGGATTTTGACTTTTAATAAATAAATAAATACTCCATAAATTCTAGAAAATTTAAATTTCAAAAATTATGAAGACTTACTTTGATTTAAAGGAAATGACGAATACCCCTTTGAAGATGAAAATCTTTGAATGAATTTGTAAAAATTTGAAAATTTCTTAAAAGCATAGTGAAAATTGGTTAGAAACTTGGTTTTTAGAAAGGATTTGTGAAACAAATATGAAAAAAGGTTGGATTTTGAGGGATCATGTGTGTTTATGGGAGAGAAAAAATAGGATTTTAAGAGAAAGTGTGAAAAGACGTGAGAAAGAGTGAATTTTCTTATGTAGGGAAAAAGGGTTATAGGCAACAAGTTTTACACATACTACAATGCGGATTTTTTCATGTCGTTGCAAGCATTGTTTTGATTCTGCCCGTTATTCATTTAAATCATTCATGCGTGGCACACATAAGTTTTATGTCGCTGCATACCCTTCTCTGTTTCACTTGTTACATATTTGTATTCCCCTTTTTTATTTAAAGAAAACTTATATTAACCACATAAATTAAAAATCACACAAAATAAATAAATATAAAATTTAAAATAAATTAAAGCAAAAAATAAATAATAATGGTTTATCTTCTATTCAAGACTATTTTTATCATACTTAATGAGACGTTGCTTTGAGGGATTTCATCTTTCTGTAAACTCAATATCCCCCTTTATCGAGTTTTTATCTTGTAGCTATTCCTTACTTTGCTTCTGTAAATGCTCAGTTAATTGCTTCACCTGCATTTTCATTTTCTTAATGAAAATTTCTATAGAATCCAACCTTTAATTAGTCCTTAACTATTTGTCTATGCTCACTTGAATGAATGAATTCAAATTTTCTGCTAAATTTGGCTTATTAGAAGGATTTATTTTCAATTGTTGGTGGAATTACTGGCCTAGTGGATAGGCAAATGGAGGGTTGTTTTTCCTCCAAGCAAAATTAAGATGATTTTTTCACCTAGGATTATAGGTATTAGCATTGGGGTCATACCTAGGTCTTTGTTGGTATCCCCCCAATACATCGACCTACTCAAGTCCAATTATTGCTTTTGATTGATAAGGACAAGTATTAGCACTATGTCCCAAAGTACCATATATACCATATTATTCTTTATTTATTGTGGCATATGTAGTTAGATGCACAACTTGCTTGGTTAATTGAGCAAGTTGCATTTGAACTTCAAAACAAGAGTCAATTTCATAGATTTCGGCTCTCTTCTTTCTAAAGCTCTCTTGTTGAGAATTAGTATCTAACATTTCAAAGAAATTGTAAGTATTTTAGGATTTTTCTATCACATCACTCCACCAACAACATTATCAACGATGGATTGATACTATTATGTTAATCCATCATAGACAAATTGGTGTAGAAGCTACAATGGGTAGCTATAATGGGGCATTGAATGAGAAAAAAATTGAACCTATTCCATAATTCATGGAAAGGTTCTTCTTATATTTTAAAGAAAGTAACAATCTTACTTCTTAACTCTGATGTCTTCTGATGGGAATAAAATTTTACCATAAATTTATTGTAGACTTTCGCCCAAGTCATCAAGGAATATGGAGGAAGTGACATTAACCATACCTTGGCCATGTCTTTAAAGGTGTAGGAAAAACATCTTATTTTGAATTAATCCTCGGTGAGTACACTAAGGGGAAAAGTTTAGATTGTAGAATAAAAGTCCATAATAAAGTAGAGTGGGTCTTCGTTAGGTAGTATGTGAAAAGAATGAAGCATGAAAAAAATGAATGTTTTATAATTCATAATTCTTAGCAATCTCTCCTAAATGGATAGAGTTAGTTGCAATGTTAATTACTAATCTTGAAAACTCCTTCATTATTGTCTTTCTAAGTGGTGAATTTTTCCCATGTTTAGTGGTTTTGGTGAAGGATCAAGGTAAGATTCAAAAAGTTATTCAATAAAATATATTATATGGTATAAGTGAAACTACACAACTTTGAAGATAATGAAAGTGATTTAAATAAAAAAATGCATTTAGTTGAAAAAAAGTCTATATTTGGATAATCTCATATATAAGAAGTGAGAATAGTTTGATAGTTTCTTTTTTTAATATATAATTTTTTACTTTTTTTAGGTAAATAAATATTAAAATATTTTAATAATAATTTTTTTAATGAATAGTTATTTTGATATTTTTATTATATATAATGTAATTATTTTAATTATATTAAGTATGATAATTCATACGTGTATGATTACTCATTTAATGAGTAAGTTGTGTTCGATCAATTTATTTATAAGTGAATCATAATTGTGTTGAATTAATAACTTACATATCAAGACCATATCATATCTCATATCAATTAAGAAATTAACAAAAATAAATTATTTTGAAGTAAAAAATATTTATAAAATAACTTATTAAATTTAGTCAAACTTTTTTATGTGTTAATATAAAATTAAATTTTTAAATAATAAAAATATTAATTAAATAAATTTATATATTATTATTTTATATTTAAATTATTTATTAATTAATTAAATTTATATAAATTTTATTAATATCGAGTAAAATCAATATATAAGAATTATGTTGTTTATAAAATAATTATTATTATATATTTATTATTCATTAAATTAATAAATTAATTACTTATTTATGTTAAAAATATTCTTACAAATTAATTTATAAAAAAATTAACATTAATTTTTTAATTATAATCAAAATATCATAAAAATTTATATTTAAAACTTATTCTTTATTTTTTATTTTATAAAATAATAATTATTATTATTATTATAATAATTAATACTAATATATACTTTTTAAGTTTAAATCATCATCTTATATCTTCTCAGGTGTCCAAAAACCGTAAAAACAAAAAAAAATAAAAAATGGTTTATGAGCTTTAATGAAGTTAGACTCACCTATTAACCGGTGTCGAAGGCTTGCGCACGTTACATAAAGCTCTATCTTAAATTGTTACGATGGTTTCTGTGCAACTGCAGCCCTATTACTTGAGTCAAACCTAGACTAACATATTGGTAACCGACAAATGCTTTTATTACACTTTTATACTTATGGGCTTTGTATATATATTAAAATTATTTTAAAAATTATAAAAAATAATTTATTTTCTGTAATAAAATTATCAAATATAATAATATAAATAATATAATGTAACAGTAAGTATAAATATTAGAGTACCAACTTATGTTATTTTTGTTCATTAAATTCTTACAATAAATTTTCATGAAAAATAAAATAAGAGAAATGCTACTATTATTATTTTTATACATAATTTTGTATTAATACTTTTTATATTATATTAATGTGAGAATTATTTTAAAAAATTAAAAAAATAATTATTTTTTAAAAATTATTAAGATGTTTAACCATAGAATAAATTGAGTGTAAATTTAAAAAAATTATTCTTTGTTAATAACGATTAATTATATGTTATTTGAATCTAATAAAATATAAAAAAAAAAGATAATTTTTACTAAAATACGTAACTTGTTAGTACTTTATTAAAATAATCATTAATAAATAAATATGACATAAAATAGATATAATATTTGTATATAAACGAAAATAGATTAAAAATAAAAATATATGAATTAAAATTGATGTAAGATTTATATAATAATAAAAAGAGATGAATAATGATAATATTGGAATCAAAATAGACCTAATATTTATATAAGTATGAAAACAAATGAAAAATAATAGTATCAATATGGTTGTTGTATTTAATAATTATATTTATTATATTATATTATATGTTATAATTATTTTAATAATTAAAAAATAATTAATTTTTTTAAAATTAATATAATATGTGTGGTACACATAAAAATGATTTGAGTATGGAAATGTATATTCTTACTTTATGTGTCTTTTTCAAAGACTAATTCTGATAAAAATAATTTTTTCGATTTATCAGAAATTTGTAACGGGCGGATAAAAATTGAAGGGTATAAATTGGGTTCACCGATTGTGGACCAGGAAAAAATTTGGCACACTATTTAAGATCATTACGATTTTTTATTAATAGTATTACTCTTTTTAATCATATTAATATAATGGACTGATAAATATAAATAATTTACAATTAAAATTATATTTAAATTAATAATTAATTGATTAACTTAATAGCTTACTGTTATATTAAAAATGCATATATGATTCACATTTATTAATTTAGGTGTAAATTTGAATATGATAAACATTTTTTACGAAGGAAAAATTAATTTTAGATTAAATATCTTATTTATGTTATTAAAAAAATATAGTTATTTTAATTTTAGAAATGATGCTTAATCTACTCTTTTAAGTTAAAATAAAATAATATTTTATTAATAAAAAATTCTAAGTTAATTTAATTTAAAAATTATTTTTTTAATAATTTAAAATTAAATTTAAACAATATAATATTTTTTGATTTTTTTATCGATTATTTTTATAAATTTTATATTTTATTAAATCTTTTTATGTATTGTATCTTTTGATAGATTTCATGTTAGAATTGAAACTATAGATTTTAAAATATAAAAAATAAAAGCTTTATAAGTTAAAAAATTATAAAATTAATGAAGTTGAAATCACAAAATTTATCATGTTTATTACCTTTAAAGGTTAATATAAAAAATTAAACTACACTACCTCTAATATGTTTCTCAAAGATGAGGTGGTGGCTATGTTATTTATGTGGTGGTTCAAGATGATACACTAAAAAAAACTCACTTGTGTGGTTTTAGTACTTATTAGAGTGTCTATAAATCGATCCAGATCAGACCAAATCGTAAAATTGGATCGAATCGGACCGGATCGAATGGTTTTACAAATCAAACAGTCCGATCCAGTTTAAATCGGTCAAATTGGACCGGATTGGTTTAATAAATATATTAAAAATTTTACATTATTTTTTATTAAAGATGTCCAAAAAATCGAACTAAACCGAAAATCGAATCGAACTGGATCAGACTGAACAATTTTATAAATTAAGCGGTCCAATCCGATTTATAATAATTAAAACTGTTTCAAACGATTTGATCAAGTCCGATCTGAGTAATATAAACGGTACAATCCAATTAAATATTTTTTCTCAAAATCAAACCAGATCAGATCATTAGACACCCCTAGTACTTATCATATGGAGATATACATATTCTTTTTAGAAAAATAAAATAAAATAAAAGATGCATTGATGGTATTACTTTTACAAGAGCATTGATATTATCAAAAATATTTTTTTATTTAAGGTATTTATATTATTATTACTATAAAATATTTAACATATTTATTTTGTGTGCGAGAAAGTCGAATTTTGGAGGTATCCTCGCGAAAAGGAAAACACTGTTTAACTGCTGATTTGTTTTTAATTTTATTCTTAATTGGCCGTTACAGGCTTTGAAATGACGAAATTGTCTATTTCTTCTTTGAGACGTGGGCATTACAAGGAAGTTTTTTAAAATAAAATACGTGTATTGTTTAATTTTATAGATTTTAAAATTAAATAAAAATTAGATTATTAAATTAATTTTTTTAAATATAAGTGAAAAGAAATATCAG
This sequence comes from Hippophae gyantsensis, assembly GCA_030763125.1. Classification (NCBI taxonomy): domain Eukaryota; kingdom Viridiplantae; phylum Streptophyta; class Magnoliopsida; order Rosales; family Elaeagnaceae; genus Hippophae; species Hippophae gyantsensis. The sequence continues at coordinate 52,215,229 of CM061029.1, forward strand.
TTTGATAATACCAAATCCGAAATTATCACCGGACTTCTGTTATGATACATAATTTATAATTTACAGTAATAAAATTGTGGGATATTGCATATTTTCTATTGATTTTATAATGCTAAGTTTTAAAATAAAAAAGCTCTTTTTATCTTTTAATGTATTTTTATTAATTTTAAATATATCATAGAGTTAAAAAAAAATTATTAATGTATAAAAAGAATCTTACATATTTATTAAAAAAATATTAATATATATTATGAGACTTATTTATCTTAAATATTAAATTTTTATGATTTAATGTATAATATTATTTATATATTATAAAAAAAATTATAATATTAAAATTTTAAACGATCAATATATCAAGAAAATAATTAATGAATCTCGACCCTTATAAAATAATAAATATATATAAATAAATTAAATAAAATTAAAATATATAAAAATATGTTAAAGAATACAAAATATTGTATCAAATTATTCACATTTTAAAGAAATCTTAATATATAAAAAAATATATATCATATTAGTAAAAGAAAATATACTTATAAATAATAATCAAAACTTTTAAAATTTAATATATTCACTTAAAATATATTATACAAAATTTACTTTACTCATTTTATATATTCACTTAAAGTCATCCTTTGCAAATATCAATTTAATTTGTGATAATTTTTTTTTATTATCTTTTATTATGAAGAGTGAAACACTTTGATGCTCTGTCTGTCTCCCTAGCACTATAAATAGCAATTCAAAGAGTAGCATTTCTCTATACATTGTTTGTGTTGCATGCTTGACTCTTCCCATTCGTCCATGGCTGAAGTTATTTGGCTTCTGGTTGTAGTGGGAACTACAATATTTGTTTTGGGTCTCATATTGAACCATTACTTGCCTTTGTTCTTCAATAAGCTTGGTCCTTTGCCTAAAGGCTCTTTTGGGTGGCCTATTTTGGGAGAAACACTTGGTTTCCTCAAACCTCACTATTCTACTTCTTTTGGGGTATTTCTTCAACAACATTGCTCTAGGTAAGTAATTAATATTCCAACATTTGTACTTGATAAATTCATTGGTCAATTTGAATTGGGTTTCTCTCAATTAAATTAAATAATCGAACAAAATATCTCATTTAACGATTTGAAGAGCTGTAAAAAGCTGTTTTCTGTTCAAATATATATGCAGGTACGGAAAAGTGTTCAAATCCCATTTGTTTTTTTGTCCCACAGTGGTTTCATGTGACGAAGAGCTAAATTACTTCATTATTCAGAATGAAGGCAAAATATTTGAATGTAGTTACCCAAAAGCCATTCATGGAATTCTTGGCAAGAGCTCTATGCTTGTGGCTATGGGTGAGACTCACAAGAAGCTTAGAAATGTTTTTCTCTCTCTTATTAACATTACCAAACACAAACCGGAGTTTCTCACTGATATTGAAAAAACTGCTCTTTGTGTTCTTCATTCTTGGAAAGATAAACCCAAAGTCATCTTCTCTGAAGAAGCCAGAAAGGTACTCTGTTTTTCTTTTTAATATGGAAAGATTAGTACTTGCTTATTCAAAATACAGAGCAATTGTTGTATTGTGACTTTGTCCCACTTATATGCATTCAGATTACTTTCAATGTAATAGTAAAGCAAGTACTGGGTTTAACTCCAGATCAACCACAGACTACGAAAATTCTTAAAGATTTCCTTGCTTTCATGAAAGGACTCATATCTTTTCCCCTTTATATACCTGGAACTCCATATGCAAAGGCTGTTCAGGTACTTGATTATGTAGAGTTTTTTTTTGTTATCTCTTACTTTAATTAACTTATAATATGAAAAGTCGTCAGTTTGTTTTCTATTAGAAAACAGCCACATATGAATGTTGTTTTTTTTTCTTTTTTTGGAAGAAAAAGTGTAAGCATGTGAACAATGTATCTTTACAGGCTAGAAGTAGGATATCTTCTACTGTAAAAGCAATTATAGAAGAAAGAAGAAGTGCTGGGATATTTAGAAAAGGAAGTGATTTCCTTGAGATACTTATGGATGTTGATAGCTTATCTGATGATGAAAAAGTAAATTTTGTTTTGGATTCTCTTTTGGGTGGTTATGAAACTACTTCTGTCTTAATGGCTATGGTAGTCTATTTTCTATCTCACTCACCCTCTTCTGTTCAACAATTAAAGGTAATAATCAGGTACTTAATTTTTCTATATCTTCCATTTTCATTTTGTTTATGTATAAAATAATCTAACTGATATTTCCTAAACATGAAGGAAGAACATCAAAATATTAGAAGTATGAAGAAGAAAGATGAGTATTTAAATTTGGAAGATTTCAGGAAAATGGAATTTACCCAAAATGTAAGACAATAATAGGTCCTCTTAGTCATAATGTTGTTAATTTATACCTCCTTGCATTCTTTTTCATGTTAATTTTTATGTTAGATGTACACTTTGTTTTTTTATTAAAGTAATTATGTTCAAGTTACATAACACATACATAAATTTTAATTTGATTGAATTTTACAAAAAATTAAGAAAAATATAAATGATAGACATTAGAATATGTATCTAAAAATTTAATGTAATTTCCACCACATGTTTACTTGACTATATTTTAATTCATGTGTTGATCGATCACAGGTTATCAATGAAGCTCTAAGATATGGAAACGTTGTAAAATTTGTGCACCGAAAGGCACTCAAAGATGTCAAATTTAGAGGTAAAATGGTAATATAATAAAGAAAGCGGGGTTACTAAATGTCATTAAATTATGTTATTTATATTATAATTAGAGTTATTTAGTTATTTAATTTAAAAAAAAATTAATCAAGAAAAAAATACATTTTAAAGTAATATTGAAATAATATAATTTATCATTAATTATTTTATTATTTTAAAACTAAAAGAATACATGATACAACTTATAATGTAAGAAATCCGATGAAACAAATAACTTAATTTAAAAAAAAAAATCTATACATTTTCTAAATTTCACCGACAAAACCAAGCATGCATGAGCTTTGGCCTTTTTGTAGTATCTGTAACCTTTATGACCTGTACTTTAAACATATGGATGCATAATTATATCAAATGTGGATAATAAAGTTATAATTTTTCTCTGCATGTGTTCTTATCTTTCAGACTACCAAATTCCATCTGGCTGGAAGGTCCTACCAGTATTTACTGGAGTTCATTTAGACCCTTCTCTTCATACAAGTGCTCTGCAGTTCCATCCCTGGAGATGGAAGGTAATATGTAATTTATATTTACTGTCTGCTCAATTTAAAATCCTATTTTACTATTTGTCAGCGATTTGTGGTTAGCTTAGTTTATTTTAAAAATGCATAAGGTTAAAAATATTTAGTAACTTTTCATGTGATTAAAATTAAGGTTAAAAAAATGTCTTTTTTCTTTTGTTTGGTCTCAAGTTGATACTTGATAATATTAAGGGATCCCAAGAAAATAAAAGCATGACTAATGAAACAATGGCATATTATTTGAAATATGTATGAAGTTGAAAAAAACAAAAACATTAGTCTTAAAATTAATACATTTTTTTTAGTATCATGATGGTAATATTTATTCTCTTATCCTATGAAATTTAAATACAGAGATATTTCAACATGATATTAGTGAATTTACATACAACATTTAAGAATAATTACAATGGTTTATTACTTATTAACAGAAATGAAACACTATGGTGACAATTTTTCCAATGAAATTCAGATCCAAGATAACGAAATGTGCAAGAAATTTACTCCCTTTGGTGGGGGTTCCAGATGCTGTCCAGGATCAGAACTTGCAAGGGTCGAAGTTGCATTCTTTCTCCATCACCTCGTACAAAGTTACAGGTGATTAAATTTGTGTAAATAATTCATTATCACCCAATAACTAAAGTCAAATGTTTCTCACAAGAGTCACAATAAAGCAAGGACATTCCTTCCTTTTTGAAACCTTCATAAACTCTTCTACTACACTTTTTAAACTATGCAGGTGGAGAACAGAGGATTATGAACAACCTGTAGCATACCCATATGTTGAATTTGAAAAAGGGTTGGTTGTGCACTTGGAAAATTTCTCAAACTTGATAGAAGATTGCTATGAGAGCTTGGTTATTGGGAAAGGAAGATAATACAAATGATAAAGAGCATGTAGTTCACTAGTATTCTTTGGTAGAGGTCCTCCCCATGTCTTAGTAGCTTTACAAGTACTTGTTTTGTGTATAGACGTGCTTCTTTGTAATGATCTCTTTCTCTTTCTCTTTCTTAGTGTAGATAATGTTGGTAATGAAGTTTTTGTTCTGACTTCAAATAATATTGACATGTAATGATGCACCAGTAATAATTGTATGTGATGTAAAACAGAATCTTCTTGAATGACAATATTTCCTTTAAAATAAATGGGGGTTGAATTTACGAGCCATTCTACCTTACATACTATGTACATCAACATCATAAAAATAGTCAAATTTATTTAAGTTAATCTCATCTATTAAAATTATTTAGAAACATAATTTCTTTATTTTGAAAACTACCCATTAATATATCGTTTTGGGTCATTCATGTACAAAACGTTTGTTTATAAACTAGATTTTGACTTCTTAATTTAACCCTTCAAACAAAATAAAAAAAATATTCAAATTTTAGATAATCATATGTCAATTATATCCTTCATAAATATCACTCATAATACTTCACTCATGTATTCATAGGCACACTTTTACAAAACTTATAATTACTTTTTGTGTATTAGTCGATTGATAGATCAAAATTGTCGATTGATTGAGTTTCGATCAAGTACTCTAGTCAACATTCTTAATGCAACTCGATTGATCAAGTTCCTTGATTGATCAGTGAGCAGTTAACGTGTTTTAAAAACCATTTTTTAAATTGATCCTTATGTAAAATTACTTAAATACCTTTGTTTTTAATTAATTACTTTAAAAAACTAATCATGATATTTTTTTTTAATTAAGATATACGTTTAGTGTGTCAGAATTCTATGCTTATATACAAATCTTAGTTCACTTTAGAGACATATGCTTATAGACACATTTTTACAAAACTTACAATTATTTTTTGTGTATTAGTCGATCGATAGATCAAGATTATCGATTGATTGGGTTTCGATCAAGTACTTTAGTCAAAATTCTTAATGCAACTCGATTGATCAGTGAGCAATTAATGTGTTTTAAAAATCATTTTTTAAATTGATCCTTATGTAAAATTACTTAAATACCCTTATTTTTAATTAATTACTTTAAAAAACTAATCATGATTTTTTTTTTCATTAAGATATACGTTTAGTGTCTCATAATTCTATGCTTATATACAAATCTTAGTTCACTTTAGAGACATATAAAATATATAATTAAGAGTCATTTTCATCTTTTTCGTCCTTTATCACTCTGTAGCTATTCTTATTAAATTTGGTTCTAGGTATTTTTAATTATTATTTGATTCACAAATCACTTCTTAGATTAATTATTTATTATCTGTTCTAAAAATCTTATTTCTATGCTCTCTGATCTTTGTTTTGAACAAGAGTTAGAATTTGTTTCTTATTAAAATCTATTTAGAACACACATAATATTTGTAATTTTGTGCTAATCATGTTTGCAGGTTGATTCATAAACATTGTGGCGTTATCCTAAGGAATATAATATAAGATTGAATTTGTAGTTGAACATTAAATTTTCATATTGGATAGATTAGGTGGTCCGATAGACTTATAGTTTTTCTCTTAGGTCATGATTGTGACCTAAGTTGTTTTCACCTAAAAGTCTCATGTGTTATTTTTAATTTTCGCATTTTATTATTTACACAGGATTGCATGTGTTGCTGTTGTGATTAGATAAAAAATTATAATTTAAAAAAATTAAAAATAACATATTCATCCCCTTTATGACAATTTGATCATTTTTAAAAACTTTTAGTTAGGAAGAGGATGTAAGTTATAATTAAGGTTATTAATTTTTCCTAATTACGCAAATCCTTGTGAGGATTATCTGATTGGAGGTAAGGATAAGAATAATAAAATAAGAAATGAGGAATAAATAGCGGGGATTTATATTTTATAACACGAGGCGAAGTAACGAAGGAGATCGTATTACTCATTTTATTCCTCGAAATTATATATCATATTTTAATAAATATATAAAAATTTAATATTTTTATTTTTTTTGGATGTATTTAATTAAATTTAAACTCAAATTAATCATAAATAATATATTATATATTTCTTTATTTTTTATTCAATTAAAACATCAATAATTTTTCCTTTATAAAAGTTATTTAAAGTATTTATTTAAACTCTAAAAATCTAAAATTATTTTTTAACAAGACTCTATTAATGTTGTTTAATATAAAATGATTATGTATTTCTTGTTATATATATTTTATTTTTCCTCCTTTCACATAAATATAATTTATTTTTATTATTTATTATCTCAAAAATTTAGTTTTTTCAATATGAAATATTTATCATTATCTTTTTATTTTTATAATTTTTTATTTATAATAAAAATTTAATAATTATTAAAATTTAATAATAATATTTATGTTTCCTATTAAAAAATTTCGATATATTTCCACAAGAATTTTAAGTTGAGATAGTATTTAAATTTTAAATTATGAACGGAGAATGGAAAGAGGGTGTGTGATCTCGCTTCGTATTGATAAATTTTTTAGTTATAATTTATTTTAATTTATCTATATGTATGCATAAATTGTTGGTATTTGAAAGTTTATAAGATATGAACTTAATTAACTTAGAGAGAGGTGAATAAGTTATTTTTAATTTTATTAATTTATAATTTGATAACTTAAAAAAAGTGATCAGACATGCAATCATGTATAAGGATAAAGTGCAAAAATAAAAGAATAATACAATTTTTTTTATGTGAAAACAACCTAGGTCACAACCATAACCTAAGAAGAAAATCACCGGTCCACCGAACCACTGAATCACCTAACTTTTTACTATGAAAAAAAATGTTTAAGTACAAAGTCGGTCTTATGCTACCCTCCCTAAGATACTACCCTAATGTACCTACTTACAAGCCCCTACTCTATTTTCACAGTTTCTAATATTAGCATGAGTAGTTTCCAGACCAGCGTTCCAATAAGCTCCCTGCCAATCAGATACGTTCTCGAATTAACTATAAAATGGTTAGCACAAAAACACAAGTGTTCGTGTGTGTTCTAAAACATATTTAATAATGAATAATCCTAACTAGATGATTCAAAACATATGTCACTTAAATCAAATCAACTAATAAATCTTAGAACAAAAAAATCAAGTACAAGTTCAATAAAAATAGCTTATTTAAATATTAATAATTAAATCAAATAACTATGATATGACAAAAACAATTATTTGATCTAACAATTTAAGAACAAAAATAAAGAAGAAACCATAAGAACATATTATCAAAATATCATAAAATAATTAGGCTTATTAATCAATCAAACATAACTACTAATATTTAATAGATTAACTACATAAAGAAACTTAAAGAACTATGATCTTATATTTGTAAAACAAGAGAGAGAAATTAAAAAGAATAGAATAATGCCCTTCTGTGATTGATTGAAACAATGAACAATGAGTTTTATTTATAGAAAAAAATTAAAATACTTAATCCTATGTAGTTGATAAATATATTTTTTTATTACAAATAGGATTAGTAATACTCATTAATTAAGAAGACTTATATTTAAAGAAGAGTTATTTTAAAATAGATTTTATGTGATCTTTTATGCTAAAGATTTCAGCTATAATTTAGAGTATATCTTATATAACATTTTAACACATTTTATTTCATATTTTAGCATTAAAAATAATTTTAGATTTATAAGCATGTGCTATTAAATATATAAATGTAATATTATGTGTCATATTTATTAAAGATATACATGAAGTATAATTATCTGAAACTCGAATATTTGTTTAACTTTTTTTGATAAACTTGATAATAAGTTTAAAAAAATTTACAAATAAATATTTTATCTATAAAAATAACCAATATTTATAGTCCTTATACCAAAGTTGTTATATATTTTGGATGAGTGAATCTCAAAAGCACCTATTTTTAGTAGGATAATATGAAGACTCAGATTCAAGCACGGGACATGGAATGTATTGTCTCAAGTGCTAATTTTTAAATAGGATGAAAAATGATTAATTTACTGTATTGATTCAAACGGTTGTTTTTATTATTATTTTAGTTTTGTCTCTTTAGGCTTAATTTCTTCAATTTCATATTGATTAATTGAGTTTAATTCTTCAAAGGGCTATTGAACCGTTTGACTCTTAATTGTTATTTTGACTCCTTAATTCCTTTTTCTCCGTTATGTTGCGAGCTTTATCCCTTTTATATGGATGAGTAGCTTAACTTAAAGGCGGACACAACAAGGAAAAAATAAGGTAAAATTGTGGTAAATTTTTGTATTTTTAATATAAAGTTATGTTATTTTTAATAGAGTTTAGATATTTGATAATTTATTATAATAATAAATTATAACGTAAGTTTGTTAGTTTTATCTTTACACATATTTTTTACATATACAGTGAGCATACAAAATAATCGTAAGAATAATATATAATACAATAGTTTAGATATTTATTTTACTCTATACTTATTTTATGATATTTAAATTATATATTTAATTTTTAGCCTTTTTTATTATTAATTACTACTGTTATTTTTATTCAATATTAGTTCTTATTAGTTCCGCTCCATAATTTTATTCAGGGAATTTTAACTTTACCTAATTTTAGTTGATTCCATCATTGCTTCTCTGATTTTTTTTAACTTTCAGTATTGTTTATTATTTTATTATTATTGCTTCTTTACCGTTAACTTTTGAAATTCAGCGGTTAAAAGCACTCTTTAAAGTGTTGAAAACCTTTTTTATTGTAGCTAATTTATTTAATCCATTTTTTAGTTTTGTTTCATTAATTTTTTCTCTCTCTTTCTATTTATGTTTTAAATGGTAAATGAAGTTAATATTTTAGTTTTGTTAGTTGATTATTCTTCGCTAAATAATTGTTTTTCACCAAATTTATTAATATGTTTCGTTTGGTTGTTTGAGGTCTTAATTTTCAAATGAGAGGAGGCTTTATTTCTTTTTGTGATTTGTGAGTTGTATAAGTTGTGATAAAAATTATTAATTGTCGGTCTTAAATGTGTTTTTAAAAAAATAATAATAATGACATTTGAAATAATCATTCTTATGTTTTAAAATGAAAATCTAATTACAAATATTACTAACTTTATTGTAGATAGTTTTGATATAAATCAAATAACGAGGCCTTATCTGACTCATAGAGTTATCTTTTAAGTTCTCTTGAACCTTTATATCTTTGAGAACTAGAAAAGTTAACTTGAAGAAGTGTACGAGTAAGATGATTTCTATCTTGTCATTTTGAATTTGATAATATTCTTGATCGAAGAAACTTACAATCAACTTGAGGATGAACTAGATTTTTAGTTTGCTAGTACTATTGAAGCATGAAAGCATTTTGATTACTCGTGTCGTAACAATATTCTGAATAACCTAACAAACTCCTTGTACAATGAATACAATAAGGAAAATATGGCTAAAGACTTGTAGGAGTCATCAGATTGGAAGTATGAAACGAAAAATGTTAGTGTTAAGAAATTTTTGGTTGGCCATTTTCTTGATTATAAGATGGTGGACTTTAAACCAGTATGCAATCAAGTATACGAACTTCAAGATATCTTAATAAGAGATGCATGATGAAGGGATGGTATTGAGTGAAACATTACAATTTGCAATTATTTTTAAAAATTTGCCATTTTTATGGATAAAGTCCAAGGGCTACCTTAAGCATAAGATAATGGAAGTGCATGTCTTTGATTGATTTCCTTATAAGATTTAAGATGGAAGAAGACAATATAGTTTCTTCTAAAAGAGTGTATATCTCATCAACACTCAAGGCTAATGTGATAGAGTATGGTCAAAACTCCAAGCACAATAAGTATAAGGGTTGGGTAAAGGATTCAACTCATGAACTAAAGAAGTAATTTTTAAGAAGTCAAGTTTTAGAGGATTTGCTTTAACTGTTAAAGGATATGACATAAAGCCCTAAATTATAAATTTTCAAAGAGAATTGGGAATCGTGAGGCAAACATGGTTGAAGACATCACTCAGGATATATTTTGATATTAACTTGTGTGCAATCGTCTCTAAAGTGAATCTGGTAGGATCAAACCCAAAGGAGTGGTGGATTGATACTGGTGCAATTAGGCATGTTTGCTCAAACAAGGAGTTATTTACCACTTTTGAACTATCAAGGATGCAGAGAAGCTATTTATGGGAAACTATGTTACTTCTACTATTGAAGGGAAAAGAAGAGTAGTACAGAAGATGACCTCTAGGAAGGATCTAACTATGAACAATGTATTGTTTGTTCATGAGATTCACAAGAACCTTATATCTGGTTCGTTGTTGAAAAAACATAGCTTTAGAATTGTCTTTGAGTAAGATAAGGTCATGTTGAACAAAAAGGATATATTTGTGGTAAGGGGTATGTGTATAATGGGTTTGAGTATTCCAAATTATGATATGGTAAACTAGATCATGTTAATTATGATACATTGCATATATTAATTAACTTGGATCATATACCCACTTTTCAAATTGATTTCAAACACAACTACGAGACTTGTGTTGAGGCAAAAATGATCAGGTAGTTCTATTTGATTGAAAGGAACACTGAACCCCTTAGCTTAATCAATAGTGATCAGTAGGGTTTGTAATTTCTTCAAACAAGATATGTTAATAAGTATTTTATTACTTTTGTTGATGATAACACAAAATATTGTTATGTGTATTTGCTTAAAAGCAAAGATAAAACTTTAAAGAAGTTTCATGGTGGTGAGTATGAAACACCTTTTGGTTAATTTTGTGCACAAAATGGAATCATAGATGATACCATAACCCCTTATTTGCCTCAACAAAATGGTGTTATTAAGCATAAGAATCATACCTTGAAAGGAATGTTGAATACATTATTATTAAGTTTTTGGTTACCACAGAACTTATAGGGAAAGCTATTTTATCAGCTAAGTACCTTTTAAATAAGGTATATTGGAAAAGGCATGTAATACACTTTATGAATTATTTAAAAGAAGGGTACCTTCTTATATATATTTACGAGTGTATTTGTGTTTTGTTAAAGTAGTTGTACCTATACCTAAAAGGTGAAGATAGGTTCGAAAATGATATATTACGTTTTCATTAGATATGCACATAATAGTAATTCTTATTGTTTTTTTATGCATGAGTAAATATTATAGGCATACACAAAAATACAATAATGTAATCGTAATGGCCTTAGACATACACAAGAACATGATAATAGAATTAAGGAATACATCATTCTTTAAACATGTATTTCCATGTAAATCTCAAGGGGGTTCAAGTTCGTTTAAATAGACTTATGAGACTATGAATGAAAATAGTCAAGAATAAGAACCTACAAAAGTGGCTAAGGTTGAGGTTAAGTATAGACGTAGCAAGAGGGTTAGGACAAAAACATCATATGGTATAGATTTTTTGACCTATTTGCTAAAAAGTGAACCTTAAACCTATAAAGAGGCCATGACCTCTTCTGAAGGTCCTCAATAAAAAAGATCATTAATAGTGAAATTGAATTCATTCTGCAATATCACACTTTAGTCGATTTATTTCCAATTAGTAAAACATTATAGTTCAAGTGGGTTTTCACAACAAAACATATACCAAATGGAGTAATTAAAAAGTACAAGATCAGACTTGTAATAAAGGGATACAAACAAAGACATGGTCTTGATTACTTTGATACTTATTCTCCTTTGACTAGAATAATATCCATAAGGATGATAATTGCTATTGCAACTTTGCGAAATCTTGAGATACATCAAATGGATGTAAATGCAATTCTTCTAAATTGAAAGTTAGATGAAAAAATCTACACGAAACAACCCAAAGGTTTTTTCGACTCAGTACAAGAAGGAAAGGTCTACAAATTGTTAAAGTCATTATATAGTTTAAAACAAACACCAAAACAGAGATATAAAAGGTTTGATAATGTCATGATGACAAATGGCTTTAAAATTAATGAAGTGACAAATGTGTATATGTCAAAGACACTGAGGATGGTTATGTTATCTTGTGTCTTTGCGTTGATGACATGCTAATTGTGGATAGTAATGATCAAACGATCAAATCCACTAAGAATATATTGAATTCAAGGTTTAACATAAAACATATAGGACATACTGATATAATTTTAAGAATTAAAATATTTAGGATATTAAGAATTCTCATTCTAAATCAATGTTATTATGTTAACAAGATACTTGAGAAATTTAACAATGGTGATTTAGAAATTTTTAGAACATCAGTAGATGTAAATCTACACCTATCTAAGAATAGAGGTATGAGTGTATCTTAACTAGAATATTCTAGAGTGATATAAAGTCTAATGTACTTGATGAGTTATACAGTATCAGACATAACATATATTGTAAGTAAATTAAGTAGATATACCAGTAATCTAGGACCTGATCACTAAAAAGGTATTATAAGACTACTAAGATACTTAAAGATACACACATAGCTATGGAATGTAATACCCAAGATAACCAACTGTATTAAAAGGATAGAATGATGCAAACTAGATATTTGACATGAAAGACTCAAAGTCTACCAGTGGATATATGTTCGCACTAGGTGGTGTAGTTGTTTCATGAAAGTCATTTAAACAAACATGTGTTGCTAGATCCACGATGAAATTTGAGTTCATCACTTTGGATAAATGTGGTGAAGAAGCTGTATGGTACGCATTTTCTTAGAGGATATTCTTAAGTTGGTGAAGCCTATGCCTATAATAGGCATTCATTGTGATAGTCAATTAACTATTGGTAAGGCACATAGCAATATGTATAATGGTAAGTCTCGACATATACGTTGTAGACATAATACCATTAGACAACTACTTTTAACTGGGGTTATCTCTATTAACTATGTGAATTCAAAGGATAACATAACGGATCCATTAACCAAAGGGTTAAATCGAGAGTTAGTTGATAAGTCATCGAGGGGAAGAGATTGAAGTCCGTGAAAGAATAAATATTTACAAAGGAAATCCAACCTAATTGACTAAAGATTCCATGATCTAGGTTTAAAGGGACAACCTAGTTGTAAAGACTTGATTGCATCATTGGGGGGTTTGCCCTCAAATCCCCTCCTACGATGAAAAATAGCGATACCTGTAAGTAAAGGTTAAGTTAAGGCTTTTAATGATTCTTACAAAGAGAATTTCGAGCGTAGTATACAGGTTACTATTTTCGGATTACTCTTATAGATAAGTGATCACTTATGTGAGAGAAAAGTAGGTCCGCTTCGAAAAATAATTGTGTAAGGCTCAATTCTTTATAAACTCTCACAGAATCAGACATTTTTATGGCCAAAATGAACATAACAATGAGAACTAAATCGTATTATGAAAGACCCCTGTGTAAAGTATATCATCGCTTACATAAACGACAGAACAATTCAAAGACATTATGTCTACTAGTCAGGTAGTAAGAAAAATATACTCTCAGATAAAAAGGTTCAAAAGGAAACACTTGTCTATCATATGCATGTTTCAAACCGTTGAACTTTATTATTGTGTCAAATATGATTTAAAGTATTCTGTTTTCTTTGTCATATTTCATTCTTGTGGGGGATTGTTAAATTTTTTTAATTGAATGAAAAATGATTAATTCATTTTATTGATTCAAACGATTATTTTTTTTAATTTTAGTTTTGTCTATTTGGGCTTCTTTTCTTCCGTTTCAGATGTTGAATAATTGAGTTTAATCCTCGGCTATTGAACGGTTTTACTCTTAATTGTTGTTTTGGCTCCTTAATTCCTTTTTCTCCATTACTTTGTGAGCTCTATCCCATTATATGGATGAGTAGCTTTACTTAGAAGGAGAATGAACAAGAAAAAGGAAGAACGTAAAATGATAGAAAATTTTATATTCTCAATCTAGAGTTAAATTCTATATAATAGAGTTCAAACATATAATAATTTATCACAATAATAAATTATCGTGTAAGTTTGTTAATAATTAAACGTTATATTTTCGGTGATATTTTTTTGGATTTTTAAGGCACCTATGATGAGCCAAAATAATTATCTTAAATACAATATATGATATATAGGTTTCGTTTTTTTTTTACTCAATTTTTATTTTATATTATTTAAATCATGTATTTACTTTTATATGTTTTTAGGTTTATGTAATTTTAATCTAATTTTATAACATATTTATTCACATACTATATTTCCAACTTTAAGTTTTTGTATTCTCACAACTCATGTGACATACTGTTATTGGATGTACTAAGTGCGCAATTGACTGTCTTAAGATGACCCAAAACAATTGAACGAAACAAAGAAGTATTCAAACCAATGGCTGGTTAGCTCTGACACTTCTTTCATTTTGCCAATCAATTATTAAGAAAAATCAACCTAAAAATGAACATTTTCAATAGTTAATTATAGCAACATATAAGTTGCAAGCTAGATGCAATGAGTAACATACACTTTGTTGCATCAAATGCATATAATTATAATTTTGATTAATACCGAACTGTCTTCACCACAATAGGACTCCTCACATAGTGTTTACCATCTGACCATATCAACCTCCCAAATACGTAGCCCTTATCTGCTGCTTTGTTGGTTTTAAGCTTAAGGGTAATACTGAAGACCTTCTCTTCACCAACTCTGTCGAACTTCAAACTCTCTGGCTCAACAGTAACCAAAATCCCAGCTGGATTTTGGACTCGAACTCGATAAATTCCTGCCTTACCAACGTTCTTTAATTTTCGAGTGATTGTGATTGAGCTAGAGAGTTTAGGGACAGTGATTGAAGGGTAATTAAGGTCAGTGAGACTAATGTTTTTGGAGCATTTGTAAGGTGTCTCTGAGAAAACTGAAATTTGCGCTTCATTATATCCTAGAGAACATAGAAACTGGAGGTAATCACTTATAGTCATGTCATAAACCAGACCGGGATCCACAGCTCTATTTGGTCTAATATGTCCAGCTCCATAGCTAAATGGTGTTGCTTTTAGTGAAGAAGCGTTGAGGATTGGATGCTTGTTGTTATCTCTAGTCATTGCTGCAAAACAAGTGAAGACAATGCATAAAAGAAAAACTACTACACTTTGACAAAGTTGGTAAGTGAAATGAAATCCAGTTTGCTCTCACCGGTCGTCATGATTGCTGATTTAATGGCTGCAGGACTCCAATCTGAATGAAGGGTTTTAAGAAGACCAACAATACCAGAAACATGTGGGCACGACATTGATGTGCCCGATATTGAGTTGAATGGAACTCGTCTTGTGTCGAATATTTGATTCGTTGGTCCTTTTGCCTCACTATATGCAGCTATAACACTCACTCCTGGAGCAGTAATATCAGGCTGCAAGTAAGGCCAAAATTATAGAAGAAAATTAAAGAGAGTTTCATCACTATGCATCTTTTTTTAGTTTCATTTTTCTCAATGTGTGTATTTGATTAGTTTGCAAAAGTGTATTAGGTTAAATTTAAGAAAAAAGTGGAACCAAGTAAACTTCATATAAACTTAAGTGAATAAACTGTTGTTTTTAGAAAGAAAACCTTCAGGATTTCTGGTGTGATTGTATTAGGTCCCTTTGATGAAAAAGCTGCCATCTCAGGAGCTGGCTTTGTGCCCAATTTTGTAGTTGCATGTGTAATATAACCCCTTGGATTCCTGCAGTAAATGTAATTAAGTCTTGATGAAATTGTTTTACCAAATATATAAAGTTGATACTAAAACCAACTCTGTGTCATGAAAATTTCACTTGCCTACTATCAATCTAGAAATCCTAAATAAGTGATATAAAGCATGACAAAGAAATAGAATACACAACTAATACTACTAACTTATATTTCAAACATGATCTGGATCAATATAAATTGATGAATACTCATTTCTCTGCATAGATACTAGAAAAACATGCAAATGAGTAATTCACAGATGTCCACATGTTCATTTAACTATTAATATTATGTTAAAATTTTTAATTTACTACTTTTATTATTAAAATGTTTTTCAATCAACTATTTCAACCAAAAATTGACCAATTTGATCTAAATATTTAAGTTACCTATGCAATACGTGAAGTTATAAGGGTGTGATATGAATAAATTAATAAAGTTAATGATAGATGTATAAAAGTGACGTGGATCATTCTCTCAAATCCCAACAAAATAAACTTTTGAGAGAGTTGATTTTCCAACAATTTTTAACCTGACATAAGAGCTAAATGTCCTATGTTTAACGGCTAGTAACTCTAATTGTTCAATTGCAAATATTTGGCCTGTATGGTGTATATAGCCAATATTTCTAGGAGAGTGATAAATATATACAAGTAATATTAACTATTTTCCCAATAGTTTAAGCTTTTAAGAGAGTTGGTTTTCCAACAACTATTAACAGTTATAACTTCACGTGTCGTGTACATGACTTAAATTTTATGATCAAATTGACAAATTTTTTATTAGAATAATTGATGGGAAGATATTTCAATAATATAAGTAATCAATTAAAATAAAAAAATATTAAAAGTAGTAAATTGAAAATTTTTACATCACATTAGTCACTATTGTTGCACTATTAGACACTTTAGTTGTTGTTTTTTTTCATTTTCGGGACATTTTTCTCATCAAACATCCATTAGCTCCTTACTAGTACAATAATTAACTGACTAAAGTGTATTAATTTAAAACAAAGTGATTAATATGTTTAATTTGTGAAAGTAAAATGACTAGCATATCATGTGGGTGATGACTACACTGTATTTATGGTTTTGTTGCATGTATGTTGTATAGTCATCTTACTTGGAAGACTTTACATAAGAAAAGACGGAAATTCCATCGGTGAAATTGATATGTGAGGCAGGAAGGACGTGAGCATCAGCAATGATATCATTTCCAGTAAGTTCATTGTTAGCTAGAATCATCCCAACAGCACCTGCTAGTAAGGCTTGTTGACCCTTGTCCGCTCTTGCATTATCACCTCTTAAGCACACCAAAATTTTTCTTTCCACTTTTTTGGGATCAAGTGTTCCAGCCTTACATAAAATTCTGCAGCACCATTGAGTCTAGAAATTAAAAGGTTGAATACTATTGAAAATTTTATGTATTCATAACTCTGCATTATTATATCTTACGCCTCTTCAACTGATGCATTAGCAGCTTTAGCATCTGCAGCACTTATAAGTGGGTAGAACTTCTTACTTGGTAATGATTTTGATGATAAGCTCTCTCCCTGCAAATCAAATTAGATAACTAATTGGTCATGCTGCTAATTTTATGCTTCAATGAAAAAATACCGATGCCATTACAATATTTTGGATAGCAACTTCTATGTTTTCTTAAACCCAATAGAGAAACATATAGGCACATAGCACCATTTTGAATTAGTGGAGGATCCAGAAGCTTAGTTCAGGAGAGACATTATACAAACAGTAAAAAATAATATTATTTGTTTTTCAAATACAATTTGTTTTTTAACGAAAAATGTTATATGTATCTCATTCGAATATACATATGTTAAAATTAACAAACTTTTAGTGTGTTTTTAAGGTATAAAACCTTAAAAATAAAACTTTAGAAGGAACACATATTTATTTTATGCATGTGACTTGTCTATAATTTCATAAATATTACACCTAAAGTACATGTTATCAAAAGTTGAGAGAGGACCAGTGTCCCTTCTCATCCCTACATAGTTTAGCATGTGTTTGAATCCATTTAAAAATATTATAGATGTTCTTCAAATATGTTTACTTCAAATACAATTTACGTTTTTGTAAGTTGAATATGTTCTAAAATTGCAGGTATAATCTATTTACCATGGCCCGAGTTTAAGTTATGTACAATCTTTATACATAGCTAAAATCTCGAGATTGAGATAATTTTTGCTCAAACTCAAAAGAAAAGAATTGATTTTGAGGTAATCATGCATGTTGTATATCTCTCTTTCTCCTTGTGACTTCAAAAAGAATTTTTATGAAGTGTGGCTCATGTTTTCAGTCTCATGTTTTCGGTCTTATTTTCCTGACTATATGACTATAAATGATTAAAAATCAATTCAAACACTAAATAGTATTTTTTATGTTAAATTGAAAATGTCCTAATAACTAGTACCATATGTACAATTTGTACATTACTTATGTGTAACAATACATGAATAATATACAACCTTGTATAATATATACCTAGTTAAAACACGTAATTTTAAACTTATTTTTCCTCAAACTCTAAAAACTCAACAATTTTGGACAATCATGTATGTTATCTCTCTCCGTCTGTACTTCAAAAATATTTTTTACTAAATATGAATTATGTTTTTAAATTTGTAATTTTTTAAGTTTTACTACTTGCAGATGGACTAACTTATATAAAAGGTTAAAATATCGTTCAAACCCATTACCTTTAATGAAAGTGTACTATAGACTCGTACTTATTAAGTGGGGTAACAAGTTATTACTTTTAACAAAATTTTACTTTAAATTCTTACTTATTAGGTAGAGTATTATAAATTTGTTATCTGGGATCACAAAATAGAAGTTTATTTTGTACAATAATGAACTTGCGTTAATCCACTTGTTCACTTTGAAATTGGAGTAAGATAAGTCTATTATTTTAAAAAATGAAATTTTGTGAAAATAATGAATTTGTAGTGCCCCACTTAATAGGTAGGATACTAAAATGTATTTTTGTTAAAAATAATGGGTTTAAATTAACTTTTTTCTATAAAAAATGAGTATCAATTTAGTAGTATTCTTTGCTTTTACTGTGATTTTGCTAATATAGGACTATAAGGGAGTGATAAATCAACCTTAAAAATGATATTGTTGGTGAGGATGACATAACTGAGGAATTCTCTATCCATAGTGCTAGCACCAACAGTAATCAGCCACGGGGCGATATTGGAAACAGTAGCATCAGTTGGTCCAGAATTACCAGCAGAAGAAACAACAATAATGCCATTATTAACAGCATGAAAAGAGCCAATAGCAACACTATCATTGAAGAAAGGAGTGGGGCTTCCACCGAAAGAAACAGAAAGAACATCAGCACCATCATGAATAGCAACATCAAATGCAGCCAATACATCTGCATCAAAGCACTCATTCCCATTCACTGGTGGCCAACACACTTTATAAGTTGCTACTCTAGCTCTTGGTGACCCTCCTTTTGCTGTTCCATTCCCTAAACCAAACACATTTGCTCCTTTTACAAAATTACCACCTGCTGTTGATAATGTGTGAGACCCATGTCCTTCATGGTCTCTTGGTGATTCATATGTTGAGTTTAGTGGACCAATTACTGCACTATACGCTTTGTTGAAGTATCTTGCTCCAATTAGCTTCCTTTAAATAAAACACATTTTTTTTACTTTACTTAGTTATTAGCAATGGTTTAGTTTAATTAGATTTACAAAACAATTAATACAACTAAATTTTGAAGTAATCTGAGTCAAAAAGGCTTCTTTGATATATATGAAAAATACATAATTACTCATAATACCATGTAACTAACTTAAAATGTTATATTAGTTACATCAAATTCCATAAATACAGACTATAACACTAAACCTAACAAGGAAAATGAACTCCTGATTAACAAAACAATATGTTATATCTATGGTAAGTTTTTTTAATAACGTAAACATGTTTTTTAGGGATTAAAAGTTAAACCATGTTAATAAATGAATTATCTATGAATTAAAATGTTAAAAGTATTTACATTTAAGGAAGTATACATTGAATAGTTTATTATAACTTCAATAATATTGCTTTTTTTAAAAAAAAAAAAGCTAATCTATAAAATATTGCTTACAATGTATCGGTTTTGGACTACAGATCATTAGATGAACAACAACTAATGGTTGTACTAAGCATGCTTTATTAAGCCATATTCAATGCACATAAATCTCATGACCAACTTTAAGAGAAGCAAATGAAGTACTTTGGTCAAGGATTAATCCAATCTAAATTTTAATTTTAATCAATAGGTTTTAAGTAATAAGGCAAAAGGCTAAATGACGTGATCTTCCTAAAAAATATTTAATATCACAAAGGATATGACATTGAGGATTCTTATTGCTACTCAAAAATTTAGTATTAATCATTCAAAAAATCATGAGTTTTTTACTAAGGGCCGAATTAAATTTGATTATATTATTTAAAATTATCATAAACTTCAAAATATAATGATTTTAATTTGTGGATATTATTATTCTTCTACACCATAAAAAAAGATTGAATATTCTCCTTTCAAAATTAAATGAGATATTGTATATTAAATTTATTAAAAATAAATATACGTTCGCAAGTTACTAAAATTTAGGTCGTAAAAATAACATTAAGTCATCTATTTACATTTTATAACAGTTTAATCATATTATTGTTAAAAAGTGATTATATAATGATAAAATTAATTTTTTTTATTTAGTTTTTATATTTTTAATTGTATTAAATAGAAAATGTTTTAACTTAAATGAGTTATAACAAAAAAAAATTGAAGAAAAAAGAAGTATAAACAATAAAGAAAGTATAAAGAATAAATGAAAAGTTACCTATTGCAATGGAATGTAGAATCTGCCCCATTTTGACAAATGCCTTTCCATTTGGATGGAATTGGTCCAAACTGACCATTATCGCTAAAGCTATTTGATTCAGGCCATACACCTAAAATTATTATTCCAATATTTCATTCCGATAAGGAAAAAAAATGATTGGTGACGAAAAAATACTTTAATTAGAAAAATCAATAATACCTCATACTTTAATTACAAAAATCAATAATACTTTAATTAGAAAAATAAAAAAAATGCTGTGTAAGGATTAATTTAAAAATTAAAAAAATAATTAATTTTTTAAATAATACTAAAATGTAATACAACATAAAATATAAAAATAGTTACAAATTTATGTTTTTAACATTTATATTTAATTTAATGCGAGAGTCCAAATTATGAACCGTGAGACAAAGAGTACGGCAAGGCCTTCAACATTTATTAGTTTTGGTCATACACTAACGTGGATTAACTCATACTCCAAACACCTTGGTAAGATCGCTATAAACCGTTAAAAATAAAGAGCGATTCAACACAATCGTCCATTTTATATCAATTTACAATCATATATATTAAACAAAACTCTTTGTTTTATTTAATAAATAAGTCAACGGTTGAGATTCAATTAGTATTTTTATTACATGCATGTGCATGTCAGTTTTTTTTTTAATTAAAAAATATTAAATATAATTTTTTTACTAAATAAAAAAATATTATTAAGTGAAATTTAAATTTAAATAAATAATGATAGTAAAAAATATTACAAATAAAATCCAATATGTTAATAGATATTCTTGTCAAGTTTTAGAGGATTTGAAAGTGAAGTAAAATTATATATATTTCTTTAAAATCATCAAAATCTAAAAATAAATCAATAAACTAACAATTTTTGAAAAATTAAAAATTAAAAAAAACCTGTATCAAGGTTCCCGATAATTGTATCTTCACCAAATCTGGCTTTCTTCCAAATCGAGTTAGAAGGAATAACATCTCCATGTTCAAGTCCCAAGAAGTCCCATGATCGAGTAGTGTGTAATTTCTTTCCCTTGTTCAAAAAAACTGAAACTACATTTCCATGATCTACATTTCAAGAGAGAGAGAGAGAATAAGAATAAGATTATACAAAACAGAGCAGAAAAAAAGAGAAAGAAAAACAGAGGATCTAATGGAAGCAGAATTCTCACTAGCTATTTGGGAAGCTACTTCTTCTTCTAAAACAGCAGCAAATCCATTAATATACCTTGTGTATGAATAAAATATAGCTTCTTTTGCATTTTCATTACTACAATTAATCAAACACAGAAAATAAAAGCTGATAAGATTCGCATATTAAATGTAATTATTTTCAGTCGTACAAAAAGTTAAATGATTTTTATGTACCTTCCCAAGAAAGATCCAAGAAACTCATAATGAGACTGAGTTACACGATCTAAGTCAAGTGAAGATAAATCTTTTCCGTGTGAATGTGATCCCAAGTACACAACATATGGCTACACAACAAAACCACACAAACAAGTGTTGTTAACTATATTCAGAAAATATAACCATAAATATCATTACGAGAAAAATCAACTTCTTTTTTTAAAGTTTACTATTTGGTTTTTTAATTTTAATGGAAGCTAAAAAGAAGAGCTAATTGAATAATGATGACCTTTTTTACAGCAAAAGTGGTTGATAAAAAGATAAATGAAAGAAGAAGAAGAAGAAGATAAAGGGTAGGTGTTGTTTCGGGTAGTCTCATAGCTGCCTGTTTTGATATTTCACCACCTCTTCTTGACTCTTGTTAGCTATTCTCTCTTGAATGTAACAGAAAGAGGCAATACTGTTTGTGGGTTTGTGAAGCTATATATAATATTGAATGAAGGGTAATCAGTTCATTCACTCAGATTTTAAAAATTGTTTTATAATATTAAATTTAAAAAAAATTATACAATTAAGAATAACTAATATTATTTCAATAATTTTTTATTAAAATTTTATTATTTTTTTACAATAAAGTAAATAAGAGATGATAAACATAAGCATTTGATAAGGATAAAAGTAAAATTTAATATAATTTTATTATAACATAAATTATGTAAATAATATTTTTTTTATTTTTTTAAAAATAAAAATCAATAAAATATTAAAATAAAAGTAGTGATTATAACAAAAATGTAAAGATTATACGTGTTCGTTATTTTCGTGGATAAAATATTTATATGTAAACTTGTTTTTAAGTTCGTTATCAAGTCTATCAATTAAAATCGAAGAAAAGCCAAAATTTCAAATAATCGTATTTTAAGTATATCTGTTATAACTATAACACATAGGATTACACTTACGCATTTAATAACACATATTCATAAATCTGAAATTATTTTTGCTGCTAAAATATAGAATAAGATATATGTTAAAATATAGAATAAAATATAACTTAAATTATAGGCTAAATCTTAACCTAAAATAAAGTTTAAAAGAATACTTTTTAAATAGAAATCTTCTTATTAATTAGTATATTTTAAAAGAACTCTTCTTTAAATAGGAGTCTTTTGAATTAATGAGTATTATTAATCCTATTTGTAATAAAAAGATATTTATCAATTACATAAGATTAATGATTTTAATTTTTCCTATAAATAAAATTAATTGCTTATTGTAACCACATAAGAGCATTATTCTCTTCTTTTTAATCTCTCTCTTGTTTTATAAATATAATATCATAATTCTTTAGGCTTTTTTATTTGGTTAATCTATCAAATATTGGTAGTTATATTTCATTCATTAATAAGTTTTATTAGTTTTTAATATTTTGATCATATGTTCTTATAGTTTCTACTTTATTTTTGTTATTTAAATGTTAGATCAAATAATTGTATGTGTCATATCATAATTATTTGATTTGATTATTAATCTTTAAAGAAGTTATTTTTATGAAACTTGTGCTTAATCTTTTCGCTCTAAGATTTGCTAGTTGATTTGATTTAAGTGATAAATATTTTGAATCATCTAGTTAGGATCATTCATTTATAACATATACACACAACTATAAAAATAGGTATTAAAGTCGGTTTGCTGAACCGACTTTAAATTGAGTGACTTTAAATGTAAAGTCGATTCACGCGATGAATCGACTTTACACGTACATTTTATGATTTTTTTATTCTCATTTTTTCGTATTATTCAATATATATAGCATAAAAAAACTAAAATATAAATAATAATACAAATAATTAAAAATTTAAATATAATTAATTACTTGATAATTAAATTTATTACAAAAACAAATAATGTATATACAATACATATAGTTAACTTAATTACAAATAAAATAATGTCGTCAAAGTGTAATTGGATGCAAGTAAGCTTGGTTGGCTTAGAATCTTGGTTGGCTTAGAATTACCAGCATTATGACAAGAAAACTAGACAAAAAACAGTTGATCCATATAACAATTCATATTCCCTTATATACATGAGCACGTAAACATCCATTAAACAAACAGTCTAAACTTCAGAGACATACGAATGAAGAAATTAAATCATTATAAATATTACCATCAAAAAGAGATTACCACAGCGACATTCGAGTGATATAACCCTTCGACGAACTCATATTAGCAATTTATTAATCATTTGTCTATAAATACGAAGTTATCTGAAATCTCTGCTAGTATTTTTTAATGTTATAATGAACTCTAAATATGAAATCAAGTGTAACTCCGATTTCTTACTTGGCTTGTGTGAGTTTTGGTGCCTTTAAACATATGGAACACGTTCATGGGCACCAAAACTCATACAAACCAAGAAACAAATCGGAGTTACGTACACCTGATTTCATATTTAGAGCTCATTATAGCATTAAAAATACTAACAGAGATTCTAGATAACTTCATATTTATAAACAAATGATTAATAAAGTGATAATATGAGTTTGTAAGGAAAGTAGGAAAGAGAGATGAGATGTAATTTGGGCCAAAAATAGGTCCATAAAACAATGCATTCTCCTAAATACATGAGCATATAATCATCCATCAAACAAGTGACTTCAGACACAGGAATAGATAGAGAAATTAAATCATTAAAAAATTCACTGTTATGTTGTCATATGCTATTCAAGATCATCAGAATCTTCTCCTGATTCTTCTTGTGATGATATAATTTGAACCATGTGTTTTGCTCATTCATCTCGTAAATCATCAAAAATTTACTGGTCGTAGCCCGTCTTGTTCTAACCAAAGAACTACATGTATTTAAAATCAAAATAAGAATGTAATTTCATTTATTTACAAAAAAATAACTCAAATATGTTAAAAACTTTTATGTATATGGGTAAAAGATATTACCACATCATCAATTGGAATTTTGATATTTGTGATGATTTCGCTCTTAAACTTTATGACATAATAACCACACATGACTCCATTATTTTGTTGTGGAAACTACAAAAAACAAGTGTACTTGATTTTTCATATTCGAACATCTTTATTATTCAATTGTAAAATTAATAAAATTATTAATATTAGCTTGTACATACCATAACTTTTGTCCATATAAGCTTATGAGATTTTTTAAGGGCAATGCCCTTAAACTTGTTCCACAACTTCCATGCCCTATCAAGGTTTAAAACGGTTAGTTTTTATTAAATATTACAAAATATAATAGAAGAAACTAATATGTAGTTATAACTCTTACATTTCAACAACTGCTTTTGTATCTTTACTCAGTTCTATGGAAGCTGAATCATAGTACCAAGCATGATTATTAAACAGATCAATGATTACCAACATCCAACGATCTTAGCCTTGTTCAAACCTTAATTTCCAAGGGATTATCAACTTTTGATTTCTGTTAAGCGTTAATGCCCTATCACATAATTGTTTAGCTCTGATGCTAACATCCTTCTCTTGATATTGATTAACATATGAAGAATCATAGAACATTGCTAAATGTGATGAGTGATTATGTTGAAGTCGATAATAACAAGCCCTATATAAAAGATATATATATATATATATATATATATATAATTAGATAATATAAATATAATTATATATGTTCTACATAAATGAAAGAAAAATAAATAGATTGAGGACTCACCTTGTCCACACTTGAATTATACTTAAATCGATCATTTGATATTCAAATAGTTGTAATATGCACTTGATCGATATATAAGTTTGGCCGAGGTCTACACCAGAAATTTCTATAGAAAGTGGCACAGTCCATGCATCATTTATGCTAGATGCCCTCCCAACAATAGTCATCAAAGTGCCAAGATTTCTGTTGAAGTTTAAAGCATAATTATGACTATATTTTTTTCCAAGGCTTCTTCTTGAATGACTTGGTGTGCCATGATTGGCCACTAGACATAGATTTAGCACGAGATACTTGCTTCGTATCTCTTAAATGTGCCGCATTTAAGAGTTCTGGTATAATAGATTAAAAAAAGTATTATATATGTATTTTAGTAACAATATAAGATATAATAAAATAATAGTAGTAAACAAGTGTTATCTTTTAAGTTAAAAAATAGTACCACGTCAAAATTTAGAACAACTTGAATCGACGGCCAAGCCACATACTGTCCAACCGCCTCTTGGAATGTGGTAGCATCAGAAGGCACAGGTAGTGGACAATCATGAAACAATGATTGATTAATTACTATTTTCCAATGATTAGGCAAATATTGATAATGAATCATCCGATCATCGCTCAATTGTTGTACCGTTCCAATAGCAACAAATTCTGTTGACGAAGGATGTTTCAACAAACATTTCATATTCTGTAAAAAATTTAAGTGTTATATATAAAAAATATAACATATAATAAGAATTTAAAAATAATAGATTATATACACCAGAAATTAAAATCTTACCACATATGATTCATCAAATAGAAGAGGACTCCCATATGAGGTAGCTATTGGATGTAAATTCTCACCAAAACATTCATCGTGGTTTGATTGATGGTAAGAATGTGCAGATTGCATTGAAGAAAATGAACCACTACTTGATTGCATATGAATTCCTAGCATATAGTAAGGACCAATAGGATGGCTATATCCCATACTGGATGTAGTTTGAGCGCAATGAGATTGCGTGGGTGGCATGCCTGGCATGGATGGTGGCTTGCCTGTCATAGATGGTAGCATACTTGGCATGGATGGTGGCATGCCTGACATGGATGGTTGCATGCTTGGCCAATATGGCATGCCCTGGCTGTAGAATGATGCCCTGGCTGTAGAATGATGCCATGGCTGGATTAAAGGAGTTGAATTCTTCTTCAATTTTAGTGTACTTTTTCTTACTTACCGTCTGAGGCTTTTGTTTTGGAATGTTAAAATACTCCATAGAACCATCATGTTGGCTACCTTCCCTAACATGACCAGGATTCTAGCGTCCGAATGCATGATATAAAGCATCTCTTCCAGGCTTTTCAATTATTTCATGCCTGGATATTTTTTCTTGAACAACTCTTTACAAATAATAAAGCACACAAACATATCATTCATTATTACATCAATTATTAAAAATCATTAAGACTTTTTATCAACCGAAATTACTAACCAACTTATTTAATTGTTCTTCTCCTCGCTTAGTCATCAGTCTTGAATTCTTCGTTTTGGGAGTCTTTGTTTCTTTGTACAATTCAGTTCAGGTAACAGGTCTACCCAATTCAGCTTCCTACATAAATTATGAAAAATTTATTAACAATGACATGAAATTAAATTAGGAAAATAAATATAAAAATATTCATAAATTAAGACAAATTATTAATACCATTTTATATCTAACTTCAGGATTTGAAGACCTCCTAGTACGGTTAGGAAGAATGTTATGCATTTGTACATTATGATGTTCTTCCCTAATAATTTGAAAATCATCTGAACATCTATAATCCACAAAGTCTTTCCAAACTTAAGGTGTAATCCAGGGGTGTCCTTCAGGGATTTTGTAGAGCTCGAACTCATCAAGTGGTTCCAAATATGGAAACACATAATTTCTTGCCAATCTGGAAGTCTTGTATTCCTTCCATGCCTTATTTGCAATCTTATAACACTTAAGTTTCCCACTGTCATCGACTTTGTAATGATTTTGTAAAAACACAGTACAAAAGATTAGATATAATACACATCTAATATAATATATATATTGATTATAAAATATAAGAGACTTACACAAATGGTTATCCATATTTTGAACTTTTCTGGTTCGTCAACCTCAGACCAATCATTTATATTGATTGGTATACTGGACTTCGCAAGTCGACCAATAGAGGATTTCAATTGTTGACCATTTTCCCCTATTGGATTACCAGTAGCATCAAATAGAACATGTATTCTATCATCTAGATTAAGTGGAGCATCGGGTATATTTGCCCAAACCTTTCTTTTGAAATACCCTAATGGATCATTTGGATCTATAAGCTCTGTTATCCGAAGATCCATGAAATATCTGCAAACAATGAAGAAATATAAATTAATTGATAATTTTAGGAACATACATATATATAGGAGTTATTACAACAATATAGAACATACGTTATGTTTAATTAGGTTGTTGATCGTATACATATATTCCTTCACAATCACTTCGAGCCTATGACGAAGAATCATTATCATCAATTAGATCATCACATACATTAGGCAATTTATTTGAAAAATTACTAATATTGGTTAATGTATCAAGCATAGAGTCATCATCTTCTACAACATCACAATGATAAAACTCTTTTTGTGGAGGCATTAACACAACAGACCATCTTGGATCAATTTGATCGCTCACGTAAAATACTTGTTTTGCATGAAGTGCTAGCGTGAAAGGATCATCAATGTGACTTATCTTGGATAAATTTACTAAGGTAAATCCAAAATCATCTATTTTATATCCAACATTGATAACATCTTCGACCCAATCACACAAGAAAACTATTTCATGGAAGACCTCATAATCCAATTCCCAAATCTATTGTATTATACCATAATATGTTCTATCAGAAAGTACAGGATTAACATCTTTTGAACTAGCAAATTGCATAGTTGTGCAACCATCTTCACACCACTATTTTGATTTACTCGGACTTTGTCCCTAGCTTGAGTCGTAAACCTTGATCCATTTATTGTGAAACTATAAAATGATTTGACATCGAATTTTGGCCCATGAGCAAGCCATTGTAAACTTTCTGATATTTTATTATTGGGTTTCTTGAGTTCATCTCAAATCTATGTATACAAAAACACAAAATGTGTTTAGAGCAAAGTTTTAAAACATTGAATAGATCTAGGAAGATACATGCTTGGGTTTTTGTTTGTGACACTTACATGGTTGCAAAACCAATTAATAAGCTCTCGCTTATGTTCATCATACAACCATTTTTCTCCTTCTTTTTTTTATAACGAGGATCGATCTTCAATAATTTTAAATGCTTCCTGTAATGTTATTAAATATATATGAAGTTATATATCATCATTAATAGTTAAATAAAAAATGATTTTGCAATCATGAAACAATGAACATCACTTACTCTATGTACGGTTGTGCCTCATTATTATTTACCAAAATGATTCGGTGTGCTTTTTCCCATCGAGTGTGATCAATAAATAATTTCTTACTTCCACCAAGCATAGGGTTACCTACTTGGATCATGTGACGTTCTAAGAACAACTTGTGCATATGATTCCCAATTTCAGTGCAACCACTAAAGTATTCAAAACAAAACTCAATGGCCTCTTCAGCAATGTAGTGTTCCACCATGCATCCTTCAGGTCGATTTCTATTATTTACATATCCTTTAAGGACTTGCATATATCTCTCAAAAGGATATATCCACCTTAAGTAAGTAGGACCACACAATTGAACCTCTCGAACTAAATGAACACATAAGTGAATCATTATATCGAAGAAAGAAGGAGGAAAATATTTTTCAATTAGACACAAAG
This sequence comes from Hippophae gyantsensis, assembly GCA_030763125.1. Taxonomy (NCBI): domain Eukaryota; kingdom Viridiplantae; phylum Streptophyta; class Magnoliopsida; order Rosales; family Elaeagnaceae; genus Hippophae; species Hippophae gyantsensis. The sequence goes on from CM061029.1 coordinate 52,244,813, forward strand.
TCTCTACAACATCTTTTTGTAAAGTCTCAAACTGAATGAACACACATGTGATTTAAATCCATACAGTCTCTTATCGGTGATAGACACAAAATTTCTTAAGTTGGATGAGTAACCATCAGGAACTTTCACACCCTCCAAACATTTACAAAACACATCCTTCTCTTTTGTTGACATTGTATATGATGTTGGTGGTAAGTATGTTCAATTCTTATCATTTTCCACCCTTGGTTCTAATTCAGGTCGTATGCCTAATTTCTTTAAATCCAATCTTACTTTAATTCCATCCTTTTTTTTCCAAGTATATTAAGTAAAGTATCAATCAAGCTCTCACATACATTCTTTTCAATGTGTATGACATCTAAGATGTGATGAATGTGTAGGTCTTTCTAATAAGGTAATTCCTAAAATATTGATTTTTTTTCCAACAACCATGGTAAGTGGGTTCAAACTCTTTTTCATTTTCACTCATTTCATTAGTTGACCTCTTTCGTTTCCCTACCTTAGTGAGTTTTTTTTCATCTTTCCATATCGTTTGAATGTCATACCATTCAATTGCCTTAATATCTCAACACCTCGTAAAGGTCGAGTTGCATGATTATGATCTTTTTTACTATCGAACAGTTTCTTTTGGTATCTAAACTTGTGTCCAGATGGAAAAAATCTTCTGTCTTCTATAAGACATCTTTCGTCTGTGAACAAGATAAGTTGCAGAAGTTCCATCACTACATATAGGGCATCCCTTGTAACCTTTTGTTGCATGTCCTGATAAGTTTTCATAGGTAGGAAAATCATTAATTTTCCATAAAAGGACCTCCTTCAAGTTAAAGGGTTATTCTATGTGCATCGTAAACATTTACACCATTATTCCACAACGTCTTTAAATCATCTATCAAAGGCCGCAAATATACATCAATATCAACACTGGGTTGTTTTGGTCCTGAGATCAATAATGTTAACATCATGAATTTTATTTGCATACACAACCAGGGAGGAAGGTTGTATGTTACCATAATTATTGGCCAACAACTATATCTACTACTGAGGGAAATATGTGAATTAATTCCATCAGCAACAATGGCAAGACGAAGATTGCGTAGATCAGATGAAAATTGAGGAGATAAATTATCTACTACTTTCCAATTTGGAGAATCACAAGGATGACGTAGCACCCATCATCAAATCGATTATCTAAATGCCAAGTCAACATCTTTGATGTATCTTTACTATTGAACAACCTTTGAAAGCGAGGAATCGGAGGAAAGTACCAAAGAACCTTTGCAGGCACGCCTTTCTTATGTGTTATACTCTCATTTGTACCATGCTTCCATCTCGATTCTTTACACATAGGACAATCATGTAATGCCTTATATTCTTTTCTATAAAGAATGCAATCATTTGGACAAGCGTGAATCTTATGATATTCCTGCCAAATCGACTAAGAGATTTCTTCACTTCATACATTGAAGATAGCAATTAAATACCCTCAGGAAACATATTGACTAGTAGATTTAGTAATTTTGTGAATCCTTTGTTAGAAAAACCATGTTTTGCCTTCACATTGTACAAATGAACCAATCCTGACATTTTAGTGTATTTTTTGCATTTTTTGCATTTTGGATACAACAGTTTTTCAGTATCTCTATAAGTTTTTTAAAGGTTTTGGGATCATCCTCGTGTAATTCATCTTCAACACCATGAAACATATTTTCTGTCTGTACATTATGATGAGATGTATGTAATTCACTCACATTCTTATTTATCTTTTCCCCATGAGTATTATCAATATTTTCTCCATGATAATACCAACATTTATAGCTCAAAAGAATATCATTACAGATAAGGTGATACTTAACCTCGTCAAATTCATGAAATCGCTCATTTTTACATTTAACACATGGGCATCGAATCATACTAGTTCTAGTATTACTATTCCTACAAGCAAATTCCATGAAACTTTCAACTCCAGAAATATAGTCTTTCTCAATTCTACACTTTGACATCCAAGATTTATCCATTTTTTATTAATGACATTAATTAAACATATTACTTAATCATGTATCCAATGAATATATTTCAAGTATTATTATATATAAATTTCATAATTATTAGAATATATATCAAAACATACATAATACAAATAGTTATCATTTTAATAATTTTACAAAACCATTTCTATACAAATTAAAAAATAATCAGCATGCCAACATGAATATATAAAAACCAATCACTTTGGTTGATGATGACTATATGAAAATAGAGTCATTATTAGCACACTTTTTCACTTAATATTTACTTGTTTGATTTAATAAATAGTATTTTTGTGGCTAAAAAAATTAAATATAAACTTTTTAGTGAAAAAGGGTGAAAATATAATTTTTGAAATTTTTTGTGATTTTTCTAGAATTTTTATGAATTTATAATGTAGGACCAATCAAAAGTTGTCACGTGGCATGCTACGTAAGCATAGGAGCTGACTGAGCAAGCCACGCGGATGCCACATAAGCACGGAGAGCGAATCACGTTGTGTCGCGTGTGAGGAGGACGAAACACATGCCACGTGTCAGAACGACGTTCAATCCGAGTTCGGAAATCAGTCAACGTGTTATGACACGTGTCACCACGCTATTGCTCGGAGTGTTCCACCCGTGCGTCGCGCCATCCATTCCCGCGAATCACGTCGCGCCACGTGGTGGTAACTCGGTGAACGTTGACTCTGACCGGTCTCCTCTGCCACGCGACGCTTTCTGATTCACCCAATGAACTTCTGATGCCACGTGTCACGCTGTGATTGGCTAAAACTGTTAGTTTTGCTTATTTTGATCGTAGCCCTTGATTTGAAGCTCATCGGATGGTCCAAATCGCACCTGAGCTTTATTTAAGCCCCTAATCACTCCATAAACCAAATTTGCCTCTATTAGCATAATTTTGGTCAGTTTTTAGAGCTAAAAAGAGAGAAAAATACAGAAAAATTCAAGAAACGATACAATTTTGGTGGAGATTGAAGAGGAAATTAATTCTATAATTCAAGAGATTGATTGTATTTCTTTTTCTACTCTTTTATTTATTAATTTTATGTCTTTCTTTATGAGAAATATAAACTTTATGAACACAATTATATGTAATTAATTATTAATCTAGGGATCTTATGAACCCAATTTTCACCATGTCATGATCTAATATTTTTTCCCAATTATAATATTAATTTAATTATATTATTTAATCTGATTTTTATGCTATTAATTGTTTGGCCAATAATTTATCTATAGAGACAATTAAATAGATTTGAGAAAATTATTTAATTATTTGTCTTGATTAAATAAAATGCATAGTTTCTAGGCAGAGATGTATGATTCTGATGTATGTGATCCATAATTGATGAACTTAATGAGTAGTATGCAATTTAATTGGCATAAGAGTGTGATTAAATTAATTATTATATGGTGTGTAGTTTACTTTAGAGAAGAATACATGCTAGGTTAGATTCAATTGATCATGTAATTAATTGATATTATATTGAGGGAATTTTAGTGATTCACATGTTTAGAAAATTGGGGGATTAAGTATTTCTAGATATTTTCTCATATATCTTTTTTGTCACAAAATTTGATTTAATTAATTATTGCTATTTACTTTTAGTTATTTTAATTTTGCTTTCTTAAGATATAAAAACACCAAAAAATATTGATTTTTATTATTTTTAGTTTTAAAAATTAGTTTCTAAAAAAATAATCTCCGTGGAAATGATATTTATTTATTATTATATTACTTGTTACGATACATATATTTGCTTATTTATTACACACACAATTTGTGTGACGATCAGTTGATTCTAATTTCTAAATATGTTACTATATCATAATTAAAAAGTAATATTAATTATACTTATATAACATTCTATAGAAGTAGGGACTACTATAGTAACATATTTAACATTTTAACACATAAGTAGAATATATAAATAAAAATAATAATACTACTTAGTTTTTAGTTATTATTTGATTTTTATTAATATATATATATATATATATATATATTATTTAAATTATTGAGTTCATAAATATATATTTATAACTTTTTTAAGAGTCAATAGATAGCACATATAACTCTTATACCAATATAATTTCTTAAAAATTTAAAAAAACATATTATTTTTCCTCTATTCACTACTTAATAAAATATAATTATTTATATATAAATAAATTTATCCACGCATAGTAAATATATATAATCCATCAAACCTACAACATTTCAGATATTATTTCCACATAAAATAAGTCAAACATAATAACAAGCAAAATAAAAAACATAACTAAATCAAAAATTTATACAAAAAATAAAACAAAACGAATAATAAGTTGCAAAATTCTACTTAATAAAATATAATTATTTATATATAAATAAATTTATCCACGCACAGTAAATATATATAATCCATCAAACCCACAACATTTAAGATATTATTTCCACATAAAATAAGTCAAACATAATAACAAGCAAAATAAAAAACATACCTAAATCAATAATTTATATAAAAAATAAAACAAACTGAATAATAAGTTGCAAAATTAATAGAAATACTTACAAGAATGTTATGAAGTGATTAAATGGGAGAAAGAAGAAGAAAATGGTATTTTGTATGAAAAAATTGGTATAAAAAATTTGAATATTTTGCTCAAAAAAATAGTATATCTGAAAGATAATGAGAAGAGGAATATAACCCACAAAATAACGTTGCAAATGGTGGTCGGAGGTGGCCGGAAATTGAGAAAGAAGGTGGGTGTGAGTTCGGTTTTGGGAGAAAATGGAGAAAAGCAATGAAGAAATAGGGTTTCTGCATAAAAAATGAGCCGAACGGATATATTAGGTGGCTAGCGTCGGTTGACGTTGCGAACCGACGCTATCCATGAAATTTTAAATTATTTTTTTTATCAATTATTATTTTATTTAAACTATGCATATATGTACTATAAAAAAGAAAAAAATAATAACATTAGAATAATATTTAATTAAAAAATATACACAAAATTAAATAAAGATATATTATAGGTACATATATAAATTTAAATATCCAAACAAATAAAGAAAATTATATAATTTTTAAAACTAATTGTCTAAAAAAAAAGGAAAAATTATAATATTTATATCCAACTTAAATTCTAAAGAGTCAAATAAAATAATAATTAATTTTAATTGTATTTACTTCATCCATTTTTTAATTTAAAAAATGGACGTAGCGTTGGTTTACGTGGCAAACTGACGCTATCCATGTTGGACGTAGCGTCGGTTGACATGGATAGCGTCGGTTCTACACCGAACTAACCTTAAATTCATTATAAGTCGGTTTTTTCCAAAAACTAACTTTACACAGTGACTTAAATACCCCTTTTTGTAGTAGTGATAGGTAATTATGTTTTCATGCTAACCCTTTTGTAGTTATTTGTGAACGATCTGATTGGCGAAAAATTTATTAAAACGTTGGCTTGGGTACCACTTACACTAATATTAGAAACTGTGAAAACAGAGTAGTGGATCGTAAGTAAAGTACATTGGGACAATACCCTAGGAGGGGTAGCATAAGACTAAGTTTGTACTTGAACATTCAGTTTACATAGTAGAAAGTTAGGTGGACCGGTGGTTTTTCTCTTAGGTCATGGTTGTAACCTAAGTTATTTTCACCTAAAAATATCTTGTGTTATTATTTTATTTTTGCATTTTATTTTTACACCTAATTACATGCCAAATTGCTTTGTTTAGGTTATTAAATTATAAATTGTTAAAAATTAAAAATAGTTTATTCATCATGTCTTCGTTAATTAGATTCATATATTTTATAAAACTTTCAATTGATATCAAAGAAAACAATACTAGATACACTTAGTGTCGGTCCTATTGATTTTTATTATGAATCATTTTATTTAGGGTTATAGCTCAAATGATGAGGAATTTGAATCTTTTTTTCTCTCTAAATATAGTGTTAAAAGTTTTGAAGAATTATTTTCTAAATGTCTTAGAGCCATAAAAGAAAATAATAGTTTAAATATAAAGATAGAAAAATTAAATGAACAATTTGAGGCACATAAAAACTTTTCTAATAAATTAAAAGAAGAGAATAATATTTTACAAGAACAAAATAATGCTTTGAATTTGAATTTTGTAGGTTTGAAAGAAGAAAATAATAAGCTTGTTATAGATAATAAAAAACAAGTGTAAGAGCCCAAAGAATCACGTGAAATAGTGAAAAGACTTACCATTGGAGCTCAACACTTAGATAAAATCTTGAGTATTGGTAAGTCACATGGTGATACACATGACTTTGGTTATAAAGAAGAGATTTTCACAATTTCAACATCAAAGACCACATTTTCAAGGCCCTTAAACTCTATTCCTATTGTTGCTACTTATGCACAAAGAACTATTGCACTTGTGGTAGAAAAAAATTGTTAAGTTTATGCTTATCTGTTATCATTATGGTTAGAAAAAGGTCAAATAAGACCAAAATGTAATTTTTAATGAATGCTCCTGAACTTAATCATTATTTCCATATTTCACATAGTAGGACCCACAAGCGTCATACATCTATACATGCTATATCATATTAAAGGATGAATGAAAATTATAATAATGTGTTCAAAAATTATACTATGAAGTATGAAGTCTTAGGCAAGTAAAATTTAGTTCTTTTAATGCTATGACTCATTATCATCATCCTATTATTTGCATCTTCATTTTGGATGAATGAGAAAAGTACAACTAAGTCCAAAAACATACCTATGAAACTTAAAGTAGTTGAGTCATAACCCAATGATATAGAGAAATCAGAATGCAAGAAAATTTGAGTTAAAAAAGATTTTTTTTCTGGTCACCTGACCGTCTTTTATTCTTTCATATAGGTATTTTTGTTAGAGTGCTCAAATGACCTTTGGTGAACAATCTCTATTGTCTTTATTTTATTTACTAATTAAACTTACCAAAAAAATGATAGATAGAAGTAGAATCTTTATCTGACCAATATGGTATTGGACTTATTCAACACTTATAGACATATAACCATATTTTTAGTAAATTAACTCATTTTCATATTTATTGTATAAATTATTCTATAATTTTGACTTATGCACACACATATTCTTGTACATGTGATGATCGATGTTGACATAAACTTATTCACACACTCATAAACACACATATATGCTATGCTTAGAGTTTATGAATTCTCTTAAAAGACTTTAGGACTCTAACTAATCTTGATTGTAAAATTGTGTTGAGTTCTATTTCTTAATTTCTAAAATTTTATCGTATGGATACACCTAGTATTGATAAGGCTACCTTCTGTGATGTGTGAAACTATTGTAGTGAACATAGAGGGCTACTTCACAACTAGTGTGAAAGTCATCATGTTAAGTTTATGGCTCGTGCAAAAAAAGATTGTGCAAAAAATGACTACTTATAAAACTTGCACTTGGCATGAACAAAAAAAAAGGACCATTAGAGGTTAAAAATAAAAAAATAAAAAAAATCACGTGCCTCATTTACAAAATAAAGATATAAAAATTTTAAGCCTTCTTTTGGTAGATATATTTTATTTTGTGAGATTGAAGACTTGATTATAATTTTACATGATAGATGATATTTTTTTCTTTTGAGTCTTTTTTGATTGATCATAAATGACTTAATTGACATATTTGTGGAGTTTAAACATATATTATTCTTTTAAGTAAATGTAAATATGTCATTATATATGCAAAGTGTGTGTGTGTGTTGATTGGTGCAAAACTATAAGTGCACAGTATCATAATTTTATAGTATAGTGATTAGAAGAGTATCGTACTCAAGGTTTGCTAACTTACTTTTGACAAATACCAAAATTATGCTAATCTCAATTTTATCTAGAGAAATCACTAAGGTTTTTGTAATAGGAATTTAAAATAAAATCAATTTAAAGAAAATGCGCAAAAAAAAAAGAAATATGTTGTTCAAAGATCAAATTAATGGGAAGAAAACTTCTACGGAATCGATTTCACCTAATTCCTTACTATGTTTTACTTATCTAGCTAATTGAATTTAATTCTATTTATTTGTTAGCAATATCTAAAAAACATCCAAAAGCCTCTTTCGATAGTCAATTGGAAACATTCTTGTTCATCAACTTACACAAAAATATGTAATTTAATAAATCAAAAAAACATTAAGAACAATAATTTTAATACCATACAAGTTCATATAAGTCTTTCGATCTCTATGCTGAAATATTCCAGATATATCCAATAATTCTCTTTTTTTTTTATAGTAAACTACAATATTAAAATTATATAATTAATGTTAGTTAATTAAAAGAAATAAAACAAACATGAAAATAAATAATTTAAATTAATATGAAAAATTAAACATAGTTTGAAATTAGATTACATTTTTTCCTATAAATAAGAAAAATTAGTTCTATGTTAAAAATTAAATTCAACATAAACAAATTCACCATAATTTTTCTTAGAGGAATTGAAAGGAAAATGAATTGCTCAAAATCCTATCATGTTCTCTACTGTGTTAATCTACTTCAATTTTTCTTTCAATTTCAATTTTGCCTCCTCTTCTCTAAATGTAGCATTTATACACCACTTTTCTTCTTCTTTTTTCTTTCGTTAGCTCCTCTAATTCTCTGTTCCTACGTCGCTTTTATTTCTATTGTTCATGTTATATATATAATCACGTGTGTACTTTTTTCAGCATTTTTTTCTTTTTTTAAACTTATCTTTGTTTAAATTTAATTTGAATAAATCTTAATTTAAATTTGATATCAATAAATTTTCATTTAAATTTGAAAGTCCTTAGACGATATGTTTCTAAAATTTTGAATCTTCATTTTCTTCAAATCTGTAATAAAATTTAAATGATAATGATGAAGTCTTAATCAATAAAAAAATAAATAAAATTAAACTAAACTTTAAAATTGAGTTATGATAATGCCAAATTATGCAAGTCATCATGTGCATCTACTACTTTACTTGCTTATTTATACAATAGATGAGTTCTCGATTGGTTGTATGTTCGTCTGTGATTAAATGAGTTTAATACATGAAGTCTAAAATCAATAAAAAAATAAATAAAATTAAACTAAACTTTAAAATTGAGTTATGATAATGCCAAATTATGCAAGTCATCATGTGCATCTACTACTTTACTTGCTTATTTATACAATAAATGAGTTCTCGATTGGTTGTATGTTCGTCTGTGATTAAATGAGTTTAATACCTTATGTGGCTATTTATGAAAAGAAATCATATTTTTGTTCATTTACATCATCTTCTTATTTATTAACTTTTTAATTAATTTTTAAGTTAGGTAGTCATAAAACTCAGGGAGAGTTTAAACCACATTACACTTTTGATTTGATCTATCTTTAGGGGTAGTTTAACTCCATTGATTTGTCCAATGTTTTGTCCTTCTCATATGTCAAAAGGGGAAGATTGTGTTTCACTTTCATGATTTATTTTGTTATGGGGGAACATATTTAGGATAAGAATGTTTTCCATCATTTTGTCTTATGTTAATCTTGATTAATATGAATGCATGCATTACATGATTATTCTTTACACTTCGCTTATTTCTATGTAAATTGAACTAATATGAGACTTCCAAGCCAAGTTATTATATGCTTTGTCTATGTCATTTTAGTTACTTACGAGCTTGTCAAGTTTGGATTTAATAGACCATAGGATAGTTCCACTATGGAGTCTAGGACAACATTGTATTTTTATCTTATTCCTACAAGTGTCATGTAGTGAGAGAGATGTTTTGTCACACGAAAATGTCAAAATGAGAGTTTGTAAGGATTATAAGTGTTGATTATTTTCGTGGATAAAATATTTACATGTAAACTTATTTTTAAACTCATTATTAAGTCTATCAAGTAAAGTCAAAAAATTTCAGAATTTTAAATAATCGTACTTCATGTATATCTATTATAACTATAATATATGAAATTGCATTCATGCATTTAATAACACATATTCATAAATCTGAAATTATTTTTACTGCTAAAATATTTATGCTAAAATATATAATAAGATATATGCTAAAATATAGATATAGCCTGAATTATAGGCTAAATCTTAGCCTAAATTATATGATACTTTAGAATAACTCTTCTATAAGTAGTTTTTGATTAATGAATATTACTAATTCTATTTGTAATAGAAAATATATTTATCAATTAAATAGGATTAAGATTTTTAACTTTTCTTATGAATAAAACTCATTGCCCATTATTTCATTAAACCACACAAGAACATTGTTCTCTTCTTCTTAATCTCTCTATCTTATTTTGCAAATATAAGATCATAATTCTTTAAGTTTTTATTTGGTTAATTTATCAAACATTGGTAATTGTGTTTGATTGATTAATAATCTTAATTAATTTATGATATTTTGATCATATGTTCTTATAGTTTCTTCTTTATTTTTGTTCTTAAATTGTTAGATCAAATAATTATGTGTGTCATATCATAATTATTTGATTTGATTATTAATCTTTAAAAAAGTTATTTTTATGGAACTTGTACTTAATCTTCTTAGCTTTAAGATTTGTTAATATATTTGATTTAACTGATATATGTTTTGAATCATCTAGTTAGAATTATCTATTATTAAATTCGTTTTAGAACACACACGGATATGTGTTTTTATGCTAACCCTTTTACGGTTGATTCGTGTATGATCTGATTGGCAGAAAGTTTATTAGAACGTTAGTCTAAATATCGCTTACGCTAATATTAGAAACTGCGAAAATAGAGTAAGGGCTCGTAAGTAAGGTACATTAGGGCAGTATTTTAGAGAGGATAGCATAAGTCCAAGTTTGTACTTGAACATTTGGTTTTTATAATAGAAAGTTTTGTGATCCGGTAGACTGGTGGTTTTACTCATAGGTCATGGTTATGACCTAGGTTGTTTCCATCTAAAAAAACACGTGTTATTCTTTCATTTTTGCATTTTATTTTTACACGTGATTGCATACCGAGTCACTCTATTTAAGTTATTAAATTATAAATTGATAAAAATTAAAAATAGAATATTCACCCTCTCTTGGGAAAAAATCAAAAATACCCCCGAGGTTTTCAATATCTTCAAAAATACTCTTAACGTTTAAAAAAAAGCTACAATATCCATGAGGTTTTAGGTATCTTCAAAAATACCCTTATTATTTAACAGAAGCAACAAAAAGCCGTAAAAAATCACATCAATATCTAAAAAAATCTTTTCTACCCCTGCCTATATCGCTTTTTGAATATTGTCATTAAGAATATTATCGCAAATACCCTTGAGGTTTTGGTTTTCTCAAAAAATACCCCTGCTATAATAATTAATTTAACTTTATCAAAAATACCCATGTTATAATAATTAATTTAACTTTATCAAAAATATCTCTTCTACAATAATTAATTTAACTTCATAAAAAATGCCCCTACTACAATATTTAATTTATCTTCATCAAAAATACCCCTCCTTCTCAATAACACGATATAAAATATTTTCCAAAAATACCCCTGAAGATAAATTAAGTTAACAAAGCACACAATATCAAGTTAAATATTTTTGGAAAATATTTTATATCGTGTTATTGAGAAGGAGGGGTATTTTTGATGAAGATAAATTAAATATTGTAGTAGGGGCATTTTTTATGAAGTTAAATTAATTATTGTAGAAGAGATATTTTTGATAAAGTTAAATTAATTATTATAACATGGGTATTTTTGATAAAGTTAAATTAATTATTATAGCAGGGGTATTTTTGAAGAAAACCAAAACTTCAAGGGTATTTGTAATAATATTCTCAACGATAATATTCAAAAAGCTATATTGGCAGAGGTAGAAAAGAATTTTTCAAATATTGATGTGATTTTTCACAGCTTTTTGATGCTTCTATTAAATAATAAAGGTATTTTTGAAGATATTAAGAACCTCGAGGATATTTTTGATTTTTTTCCCGCGGGAGTGATATATGTATAGAGGTGAGATTACCATTTTACCCATAATATTAAACAAAGATATAAGGTTGATAACGTTCATGTGCATTTTTGATATTAAATAAAGCTTAGAGATAATTTTGAAGAAACATAAAACCTCAAGGGTATTTGCGATAATAATCCCCTTCTCTAGGTTAATTAGGTACGTATTTTATAAACCTTCAATAACAAAACTAATATTTTGAATTTTCTATATTAATAATCATTTTATCATTATTAAATAATCGAGTTTTAACCACTAATTAATTACTTTACATGAAAAATAATATTTAATGAAAAATCATTAGAGTATATTATTTATCTTTAATTGGTTCATTTTTGTAAGGATTGTAAGTATTACTTATTTTTAAGATAGTTATCAAGTCTATTAAGCAAAGTCGAAGAAATATTAGAGTTTCAAATAGTCGTATTTTAGGTATATCTTTCATAACTATGACACATACGATTATACTTATTCATTTAATATCACATGTTCATAAAATTGAAATTATTTTTACGTTAAAATATTTATTTAAACTTGAATCATTTTATAAAATTATTGATTCACTTTTTCTTAAATGTGTTTCAATATTTTTAGGATGTGTCCTGAAAATAAAATTTTTATATTATTAATATTTTAATAAATTTTAAATAATTAAGAGTAAATGTGATATAGTCGAAATAAGGGTGTGCTGAAGCTTCTGAATAGATTAGTCTCAGTTGCAATTTTCAAGACGCTTATCTGCCTGTCGAAAAAACACTGGAAAAAAATAAGAGGAGTGGTGACCACTACTACTACTAGAAAAAGTACATATGGCCTCGATTTTTAACCGTGATAGTAGGTCTATGGCTACGGTTATAAGAACTGAGGCCTAAGTGAGAGAGACCATAGGTAACGACCTATAGCCTCAATTTTCTAATAACCGAGGCCATAGGGTATACATAAAGTTTTTAAAAAATACAATTATATATTAATTACAATATTAAAAATCAATATAAATTACAAAAAATTTATTAATAACAATATTAAAAATCATATTATATTAAAATTAAAAGTATAATTACATTCATGAGTTTATTATATACTAAAAATTAATAAACACAATGTACAATAGAAATAACTTGAGCATAGTATTTATTTTTATATATTTTGAGACTCAAAACACAGTATGTGTACTACCTCGTGCATTGGTACGCCTGGTGTGTTGGTGCACCTGGTACGCTGATGCACCTAGTGTGTTGGTGTGTTGGTGCGCTGGTGTACCGTGTGTTGGTGCGCCGGTGTGCTGGTGTTCTGGTGTGTTGGTGCGCCTAGTGCCTGGTGTGCCTGGTACGCTGGTAGTAACAGATAAAATAAGAATAAACCATAAACACAATGTACAATAGAAATAACAGTAGATAAAATAAGAATGAACCGTAAAAAATGTTTAAAATAGACTCAAAACACAGTCTAGCATAGCATAGCAAGCACGCTATGCAAGCAAGTCATAAGAATGAACCATAAACACAGTGTACAATAGAAATAACTTGAACATAATATTTATTTTTATCTATTTTAAGGCTCAAAACATAGTGCACATAGGTACTTACATATGTATTTATTTTTATCTATTGGTTAGGATGCATACAATGCTCTGGAAATAGGCACCTGACAATGTCTATTGTAAATGATTTGTTATTTTATATAGAAAATGACCAATAAACATTACCCGTACTAATTTTACTAGAATTGGTTCAAATGCATGAATACAGAGTTTCATTCAGTTAACAAAACTGAAATAATAGAAATAATTGACTTTCTTACCAGGAAAATATGGGAAACACCACATATACAATGGAAGTATTAAACAGTAGGACTCAAGGCAGTTTTCTAGTTCAGACTAAATTCAAACCTACACAATATTCAGGCGTAGATATGCAGTAAATGCATGATTTTTTGGGGATCGCCTAAGTTTGTCCTCGTCCTCCTGTAAGACAATGATAGGAAATCAACTCTTCCAAAAATTTAAGCTAATAGTAAAAAGGCCAACAATACTTTTATATATTTATCACTTTTTCACATGTGTTGCTTTATACACCATGCATATTAAATACTTACAATGGATTTGTTGGACTTTAAACATAGGACCTCCAATTCTTATATCATGTTAGAAAATGTTACGAAATCAACTTTCTCAAAAACTTAAGTTAATAAAATAAGTGACAAAAATATTTTCACGCATTATCAGACAATACAATGAAAACCAAGAATAAAACAAGGTATAACTAAAAACACCTAAATCAACAATACATGTGTATTTTCCTAGAAGAAAATATTCATTGGAAGGAGCTCAACACAATGTTATTGTATGGTGGCAAAGATTTGATGAATATGATTACCTCAAAAACCTAGTTGACACTGAAATCTGCAATCTTCACATTGACTTTTTGAGTTACCAAAAGATTTTCAGGATTGATACCTCCATGCACTACATTCTCATCCAAGAAAAAGAAATCAGTAACAAAATAGATAAAAATAAATATTATGCTCAAAACACAGTGCACATAGGTACTTATTAGAAAATAATATAGCAACAACAATTCGCAGTGTAACTATTGAAATATTCTAACAAGGGACTTCAAGCAAAAATAACCATAAATGAATTGTTATCAGCAACAGCTTGTGTGGTTCTCTCATTAATGAAGCTAATTAAGCACAATTATGGTGAGATAGCAAAAAGAGACATTGATAAAAGAAATAGACAATCTGAAATTTTAATTGCACTGACCCAAATGGAATTAACTTGCTTATCTGAGGCTTTTAGCGTTTGTTCAATTAAGACGTTAATTTATGTTTTCAATTCTGAAAATCCAAAGCCCATTCAAATTACATTCATAATAGCCACAATGGCTAGCTAAAACTTCTCTGGTGAAACTGCTCTGCAACATAAACAAGAAAATATACAATTACTCAATATAAGATAATTGGTAAATAGTATATCAATAAAATTTTCGAAAATACTATTTTTAGTCATCTCTATTATTGTTATAGAAATGTTAGGGTGAAACAGGCACAACATTAGCACCAGGCACCAGCGCACCACCCTAATGAATAAGCAATAGCTCACCACCAATACCAAGTCAAGCACCAGGCGACCACACATTCCACAAACCATACTAAGTGACCTTCCTAACAAATTTTCATAACCCATCTAAGAAATATCTAGCATCCAAATTTATCAACGTAAGTAAGCCTTTAGGCAACTAGAAATAACCTCTACGTGCCGATCGAGATTTGGTACCAAGAGTCATTTATAAAGGAAAAGATTAGTTAATATTACCAGAAAGATTCAAGCAATGGCCAAGGAACTACTATGGTAAGAGTGAAACAGAGGCTGGAACGTGGTGCAAGAGTTTTGAGTAGAGAAGAGAATATACATGACGCTAGGGTTTCGTACGAGCAACTGGAGGGAAATTATATGAGATATATATATATATATATATACGAGATAAAATAGAAAAAAAAATTAGAAAAGTTTTTGGAAAAAAGAGGTGGAAAAGGGAAAAGAAAAAATTTTGATGTTTAATGTAAAAGAGAGGAAATTGAGAGGAAAAAAAAGAAAGGAATAAAAAAAATTGGTAAACTTTTTTGGTGTTTGATGTAAATTAAAGAGAAAAAATTAATAAGATATGTCTATGAACTCAGTTTTATAAAAATTTAAGTTTAATAACCATGATTAAATGTCTGAGATTATATGTATGTATTTTAATGATATATGATAATACTCGATATATATATTTATTATAATGGCAACTACATAAGAGGCGTTATACATATTGAAGGGTAAGTCAAGGTAATTGGTTATACATATTGAAAGGTAAGTGAAGGTGATTGATCGGAGGTAATACATGTGATTGCTGTTGGTTTTCTTTTTCATAGATATGAATTGACGTGAAGGTGATTGATTAACGTTGCTACCTTCTTTATGGTTATAAATTAAGATAAAGACAACCAATTCATATTATTATAATTTTTATTTTAATAATATTTGATTTTTTGAACTCTCTTATATTTAATATTTTATTTTCATATAATTTTATATTAAATAATTATACATAATTATTTAATTTAATTATTAAAATTTAAAAAAATTATTTTTATAAAACATGTAATTAATTTACTTACCTTTTATATTTATTAATTGATTTTATTTAAGTGATATATGTTTTTAATCATATATTTATTATTATTCATTATTAAATTCGTTCTAGAACACACACATATAGTGTTTTTGTGATAATTTTTTTACAGTTGATTCGTGAACGTATCTGATTGATAAGAAACTTATTTAAATATTTATCTAAAAACACTCATGTTAATATTAAAAACTGTGCAAACAAAACAGGTGTTTGTAAGTAAGATATATTGTGTCAGTAACTTAGGAATGATAGCATAATAAATAAGGTACATTGTGACAGTATCTTAAGAATGATAGTATAATAAGTAAAGTATATTGTGACAGTATCTTAGGAATGATAATATAAGATTGAATTTGTATTTAAACATTTGGTTTTCATAATGAAAAATTAAGTGATTCGGTGGATTGATGTTTTTCTTCTTAAGTCATGGTTGTAACTTAGGTTATTTTTAGGTAAAAATATTTTGTGTTCTTCTTTTATTTTCATACTTTATTATATTACATTTGATTGCATGAATGATTGATTTATTTATATTATTAAATTATAAATCGATAAAAATTAAAAATAATATATTAATTAATTATATATTTTGTAAATTTTCTTTCTTTTTAAAGATAAAGGAATATAAAATATATTTTTGAATATGTTGGAATAAACACACTTAAAATCTAATAGAGTAAAATCGAAACTTTTCTCTACATTAAATATAATAAGATTGGGTTCGAAAGGTGCATACATAGTTGTTTGTTATAATAAGAATTCATCTAGTTTTTAAGATTAACTATGTTATTTGTACGTGTTAAGCAGTGGAGCAGTGGATCCTTTGATCAACTCATAGAGGGTTTTGTTTTTAGTAAATTTCAAGATGAAAATTACGGTTGCTTAATTTGAAAATTATTTTCAAGTTATTATAAAAAACATTTTTTAATAATTTAAAAAAAATATTGTATTATTTCGTCATTATTTTTAAAATTTGTTTTAAAATGAAAATATCGGAAACATGAGTGGTAATATGTTTTGGCCTAGTTGTTCTAAAAAATTGTATAAATATGTGATGTTTTTATTTTTAATGTATTAATCTTTATGCTCGTTTTCACAAGCTAATAAATCTTTAAGCTTGTTTGGCCGTTTAATGTAAAAAATATATAAGTTCAAATAGTAGAATTTAAAAAGCAACTAATTTTATTACTTTTATTTATATAATTTAAATAATTTATGGCCGTTTAATGTACTCATCTAATTGTTTTTAAGAACAATTTTTTGTTTTAAAACTAGAAATGAGTGTCATGGCCAAACAGGCACTTAGTGTTATTGAGACAAAAGAGATTAGAAGAATAAAAGCGATTTTATTTGTCACTTGTAAATTTATTAATATTACATAACTTGATACTTATATAAAGTATGAAATCTGTGATTAAAAACATTTTCTTTTTAAAGAGAATTTAAAAAATTTAAAAGTATCTATCCATCCTAAAGTGACCCATGAACTTTTCCAATTAGGATGATACTAAAAAGCTAACCAACTTGAAAAAGGTAAAAAGAATAAACATGATGATATAATTGTGGAGGGAGTCGGACGTTGCCTGCAAAAAAGCTTAACTTTAATATGAGTGAGGATAGACCTTCAATACATATAATATCTTTTTAAATTAAAATAAATAATAATTAAAAACAATAAATACTATTATTTTAATACATATATGATATCCTTACTGAATATTATTGGAACAAGTATGTTAAAAAGATCGTAAGAATAATATTACCGATATATTAAAATATATTACTTGGATTGAGTCGCGGATTAGATCGTTATTTTTAAGATGTTTCGTAACTTTGTTCAAATTTGTACAAACAAACACAATTTCATCGTCCCCAGAATAAAACAGTCTATAATTTTTTTTGTCTCAAAGCTTCACTGCACTAATTATGAAAATAACAGTCACATAATTATGAAAATAACGGTTTTTCTCATCAATTTTTTTTATTTAAATTCACACTATTTTCAGCAATTTTCACTTGAATTTTATATAAAAATAGCTTTCATCGAGCAACCGATAAATTAAAAGTATAATATTGTACATAAGCAAAAGGTGTCTATTGACTTGAACCTTTGCATAGTGTTGATGCTTTAGAATATACTAGAGTAATTCATAGTTGTGAACTCTATCTCTAACAACAATACACACACAACATTTCCAAGGTGTAGTTCAAAAAGCTTGTGCTTTACGATCATACACCTATGTCCCAGTATAGTGAATGCTCTAGTAAATTTTGCCCAAAATTTTTCATAGGAAGCAGTCACACTTCCACATTCACATAGGTGAGTCTATCAAGAGTACTCCTGTAACTATGTACTCTACTCCACATAGAGTATAAAACTCATTAAAAGTTTAATAATTAATTCGTCCTTTTCTATCGTTTTAGGACTTCATGCTTCTAACAATATAGAATGAGACTTTATAATAGTATGATTCATCTCATATCACTTCATGACTTGTTATTATCCATTGAACTTATTTCTTAGGATTTCCAGTCTATAAATTGGATTACCATCAAGAGTAACTCTTCATTATAAGGGAATCAGTCTCATTCCTTTTGAGGTCTTGAAAAACCTTCTCTCTTGTTAATCCTTTCGTCAAATGATCAGTTAAATTTTCATCAATACATACATGATCCACTCTCAAAACTCCTATAGAAAGAAATTCTCTAATAGTACTGTGCTTACGACGTATCTGTCGTCTCTTACCGTTATAATAAAGGTTCTGAATCTTTGCAATAGTCACAGTACTATCGTAGTGGATCAGGATGATTGGTATTAGTCTTTCCTATAAATGGATCTCATCTATTAGACTTCTTAACCAACATGCTTCTTTACTAGCATTAGTTAATGCTATCATTTTAGACTCCATCATAGATTGAGCAAATATTATCTGTTTCTTAGACTTCTAAGAAATATTTTCCACCATCAATGCTAAATATATAGTCGTTAGTTGCTTTGGAGTCTTCTAATAGAGTGTTCCAATAAGAATCACTGTATCCTTCTAGAATAGCAAGAAACTACTTGTAATGTAATCCAAGGTTCATGGTTTTCTTAAGGTATCTAATGACCCTTTCAATAGCATTCCAATGCTCTATACTAGGTCTACTGGTAAACCTACATAGTAGTCCCACAACATAAGCTATGTCTGGTCTAGTGTAGTTAATAGCATAACACAAGCTACCAATGATGCTTGCATACTCAGTTTGTCTAACACCGTCTCTGGTGTTCTTGAACAACTTTGCATTAAGATCATAAGGAGTACATGTAGGTTTGTAGTTAAAGTAATTATATTTCTTTAAGATCTTTTTAATGTAATGAGATTGATCCAGGGAAAGTCCCTTTTCAGACCTAGTAATTTTTATACCAAGCATTAAACTCGCTTCTACAAGATCTTTCATATCAAAGTTAGCACATAATTTTTTTTCACATTATTCACACTATGAATATTTGACCCAAAAAATAAGCATGTCATCCACATATAAACATATAATAGTGCAAATGCCATTTTTTGATTTATAATAAATGTATTGTCACTTTCATTCATTTTGAATCCACATGAGATAAGTAGATTATCAAAAAAATTATATCATTGTTTAAGTGCTTATTTTAGACCATAAAAAAGATTTATCTAGTTTACAAACTTTATTTTCTTGACTTGGGACAACAAAGCCTTCAAATTGGTTCATATAAATTTCTTCTTCTAAGTCACCATTTAAGAAAGCAGTTTTAACATCCATTTGGTGCACTACTAAATCATGGATAGTAGCAATAGAGAAAAGTGCACGTATGAAAGCTATTCGTGTGACTGGTGAAAAGGTATCAAAAAAACTTACATTTTCCCTTTGCCTATACCCTTTGACTACAAGACGAGCTTTGTACTTTTCAATAATACCATCAAGTTTTAATTTATTCTTTAGTATCCATTTACATCCTATGGTTTTGCAACCAGGAGGTAAGTCAACTAAATGCCAAGTTCTATTATACTCAAGGGAGTCAATTTCATCATTTATGGCTTCTTCTCATAAGTTGGCATATAAAGAAGATAAGACTTCTTTAAGAGTTTGGGGATCTTCCTCTAAGGTATAAGCATAAAAATCAGACCCAAAATCCTTAAGGTTTCAAGCTTGTTTACTTATCCTAATTTTGGTGTTTAATTCCTCATTTTGTTCACTAGTTCTAGTTATAGGTAAATTACTAGAAGACAAGCCCCCACTATTTTTCAATTTAAAAGGAAACTTATGTTCATAGAAATCAACATAATTTGATTCTATAACTACAAGATCATTTAAGCCATAGAATTTATAAGCTTTAATATTCACAACATATCTTATGAACACACATTCATATGCTCTACTAGCAAGTTTATTTATTTTAGGATCAGAGATCCTAACATAGGATAAACAACCCCATGTTTTAAAATAAGTTAAGATAGGTTTTTTATTTTTCAAAATTTCATATGGTGAAATTTTACTAGTAGATTTAGGCAGTTTATTTAGCACATAGCAAACAATTAATAAAATTTCTCTCCACCAATGGGAAGCAGCACCATAGTTTAATAAAATTGCAACAACTGATTCAATAAAAGTTCTATTTTTTCTTTCAGCTTTGCCATTCATTTAAGGAGAATAAGGTGCAATTTTTTCATGAATGATTGCATGAGTTTTATTAAAAGTATTGAAAATATTGGATTCATATTGAGTGTCTCTATCACTTCGAAATATTTTTTTATTAATTTGATTTTCAATTTTAATCTTAAATATTTTAAACATGTCAAATGCTTCACTTTTATATTTTCATTAGAAATACATAAGTATAGTCTGAACAATCCTCAATAAAAGTTATTATTTAGCATTTTCCATTTCTTGTTAAAATATCATCAAGTTCACGTATGTCAGAGTGTATTAAGTCTAAAGGTTTAGATTCTCTAACAACTGATTTATGTGAAGTTTTAGTTATTTTAGCTTGATTACAAAAGTCATATTTTTCAAAATCATTCAAAGATAGTTTAAGAATTAGTTCTAAGGTATTCATGTTCTTGATTATGCGTTTATTAACATGACAAAGTCTAGCATGCCAAATATTAAAAGAACTCAACATTAAATTTAAACATGTCATTAGTGGCGTACCCTTTCCCAAAAAAAAATATTATTTTTAGTTATTGTATATAAATCAGCACTTATAGTTTGAGTAAACCTAGCTTTGTTAAGAAAATAGCCTGAAACTAAGTTATTTTTCATCTATTGAGTATGTAGGACATCCTTCAAGATGACAATCTTTTCAGAGGTAAATTTTGATTCCACCTTACCCGTACCAACAACTTTAGTAGAGTGAGAGTCACCTAGTAGTACTTTCTTATCCTCAGACTCAAAATAGGACTTGAACATGTCTCAATCATAACAAACATGGAAAGAAGCACTAGTGTCAACCCACCACCCCTTAGATCCAAAACAAAATTGATTTCAGATATCAAGACGATTTATGTTCTGCCAGTTCCTGGCCAAGTGTCCAGGTCTGTTACAACTATAACATATGAATGTGTTATTTCTTGAGGGGGTTGAGGTCCATTCTTGGGAGGATAATTTTCGTTTCTATTTTCGTGGTTACGGTTTTGGTTATTATTATGATTCTAAGTTTTCATGTTTCTTTCTTTAGGTTTCAGAATTGTTGAGGATGATTTCTTATTGGTACTATTGTTTGAGACAATGAGTACTTCATCCATTTGATCTTGTTTTCGGGCTTCTTCTTCTATTCTTAGACGGGTTATAAGACTTTCTAAAGAAAATTCCTTAGTTTTATGTCTAAGTGTATTCTTAAAATCTTTCCAAGTAAGGGATAATTTATCTATAATAACAGTTACTTGAAATTGTTCATCTAAATTCATACTTTTAGAAGTTATTTCATGTGCTATCTTCTACAGTTTGTGTGATTGAATTTCCACATATTTGCCATCAACCATTTGATACTTCATGCATCTACTAACAACATACTTCTTTGTTCCAGCTTCCTCGGTATCTTACTTATAAAGTGCATCCCAGATTTCCTTAGCATGCTTATCAGAATTGTAATAGTCATACAAGTCATCAGCTAAACCATTAAGAATAATTTTTTTTTGCATAGAAAATCACTTTCTATCCAGGTGTCTAAATCCTTTATTATAGCTTCAGTTGGAGGATTAGGCAATATTGGTTTTTCATTAGTAAGAACAGAAGCAACCTTTTTCATAGTTAAGAAAAATAACATTTTTTGTCTCCATCTTTTAATGTGTAATCCCTCGAAAAGAAACGATTTGTTGAGATCAACAGTTAACATTTCAGTAGACATGACAAATAGAAATATGTCTTAAAATTTCTGGAACAAGTATGTTAAAAACATCGTAAGAACAATATTACCGATATATTGAAATATACTGCTTAGATTGAGTCGCATACTAGGTCACTCTCTTTAAGATGTTTTGCAACTCTGCCCAAATTTGTTCAAGTAAAGAGAGTCTCGTCGTCCCTAGGATAAAATAGCCCAGAATATTTTTTGTCTCGGAGCTTCATTGCACTGATGAAGTTCGGAATGCTACACCTCTAAAATATTTATGTTGCTCAAAAATCTGAAAAAATAATTTTGTATATTTTTCTTTAGTTTACTACCAAGAGTAGTTTCTGAGTTGTTAAGTTGTGTCTTAAAATTAGGGTTATTATCATCTACTTATAGTTAAAAAAAGATGTGTAACGGTCACAAAATTATGAAAATAACAATCATAAAATAACACACACATAAGTATGAAAATAACGATCACATAATTATGAAAACAACAATTTTTATCATCACTTTTTATTTAAATTCATACTATTTTCAACAAATATAAACCCAATGCAAATTACTAAAAGATTTAAGAGGCATTATGTATACTCCATTTTATTACTAACTCTTTTGTTGTTATTGCTCCCCCTATATTTATCGAAATAAAGAGAAAGATGAAGGAAAAAACTTAATCTTGAAAGATCTAAAACACAGGCGAGAAAGTTGTCGAAGTTAGAGAGTAAGAATTTAATAAACAATTAAATAAAAAAAATAAGTTTAGGAAATTATAAAAAATTAATACTTATAAAACTTATAATAACAAAAATAGTATCCAATAATATTAAACGGAGTCCAATTGAATGATGTTTAACGTTGAATGAATTTAAATGAACTTAATTTAATTTGAACGACGTTCAATTGAATAGTATTTAATGTGAAATGATGTACTATAATGTTTTTAATTATGTTTTATAATTATAAGTTTTAAAAATATTATTTTTATTGTTTTTAAAAATAAGTTTGATATACAAAGACTATAAATGAAATTTAACATATGAACAATAATGGGTTTGCTAATTTACTCATACCATATTTTATTTTAAGTATCTTTTATTATCCTCATTTTTAGTGGTATCCTAGGGAGACCCTAATTCCATTTACTTCTCTCAAGAGTATTCTTGTCTTTTTAGGATAAAATGTCGGAATTGTATGAATCTTTAAAAGAAAAACACATTTTCTTTAAAAAACAATTTTACCTACTCTACGACCAATACCAATGAGGAGCATAAATTATTTATAAAAGAGTCGCGAATGAATCATTTTCTTCCCTCAATTTCAAATTTTTTTCTTCTCTCTTAAATGTCCGTACATTTTTGTCCATTACGGATCATCGCAGGCTATGAGCCATATTATGTCACTTTTTTATGCTTATGAGCCATGTCATGCCATGCTGAATTTTTGGTGAAATGTGTTATGTCTTGTTAGCTCATTTGACACCATTATTAAAGAGTATGAAATATTGTTAAGTCTATCTCCCCCAAACTTACATGTAGTATCAAACCATTAAGATCATGGGATCAAATCTTGTGATAATCCTTGAATTAATTAAAAACTTTAAGGAAAGTATAAACAAGTTATGAGCTTTTGCAAAGATAAAGAAGCTCATACTTGAGGGATTGTTATAAAGCTCTTTAATTTAAGGAGTAAATTTAGGAGCAAAAAAAAGAGCTTAATTCAAGGAACCATTAATTTAAAGAGTAATTCAAGGAGTGAATTTTTCTATAAATAGATGTGTAATTGTAATGAATTAATTAACCAAGTCTTCATTCCAATTGAGAGAAAATCTTTTGTGAGAGAAAATTGAGAGCAATTTTCTTGTGTGTAATTTGGTTGTGAATTGTGAATTGTGAGTGTTGTAAACAACTTGTATAATTTCTCCCCTTTCTGTAAAAAGATCTGTAGCAGGTCCAGAGACGTAAGTAAGATTAGTCGAACTCCGTTATCAAATTTGTGTATTATTTAGCCTATTTTGTTTTCTCATAAATCTGACTTATAGAGAATTTGCATAATTTCTGAACAACTGGTATCAGAGCTTTTGGTGGTGATTTCTGTCAATTTTCTACAAGGTTACTATTTAAATGAATAGTGAATTATGTGAAGAGTAAAATTTGTTGGCGATATTGGTTTGTCAACGAAGGTTTTCTAATATACGGTGGTTTGCAAAAATAGTCAGAAACGATTCAGAGGAAGTTAGATTTGAGTGGGAGCAACGACCACGGATGAAGGAAAGGTGAAACTCAAGAAATTCAATGGTACAAATTTTAGGTTTTGGAAAATGTAGATAGAGGATTATCTATATCAACCTCTCTTAGGGAAGAAGCCAGAGGCTATAAAGGAAGAAGATTGGAATCTTCCAGAAAAACAAGCCCTTGGAGTTATTCGATTGACATTATCCCGCAATGTTGCTTTCAATATAGTAAAAGAAAAGACCATGGTGGGTCTTATGATAGCTCTCTCTAATATGTATGAGAAGCCATCGGCCTCAAACAAAGTTCACTTGATGAGACATTTTTTCAATTTGCGAATGACGGAAGACACATCGGTAGCTCAACATCTCAATGAACTCAACACAGTCACAACCCAGTTGAGTTCAGTTGAAATTGAATTCGATGAAGAAGTACGAGCATTGATACTTTTGTCTTCTCTACCAGAAAGTTGGAATGCTATTGTCATGGTTGTGAGTAGCTCGTCAAGAAGCAATAAGTTAAAATTTGACGATATTTGTGATCTGGTTCTCAATGAAGAGACCCAACGTAGAGAGTCGGGTGAATCGTCAACCTCTTCAGTTTTACATACAGAGTCAAGAGGAAGAAATTCAACCAGAGGGAATGAACATGGCAGAACAGACTACCGAGGTAGATCAAAGGACAGTGGGTCCAAATCCAGGAATCCCAATAATTCCTATAGCTCGAAGACTATCGAGTGTTGGAATTGTAGGAGAACCGAATGACAAACAAGTGAAGGCAGAGGAAAATTTTACTTCCACTTTAGGAGGAGATGATGCATTGATATGCTCTTTGGAAAGCAAGGAAGAATCTTGGGTGTTAGACTCTAGAACATCGTTCCATGCTACTTCACAAAAAGAATTCTTCGAGAAATATCCCCAGAATCCTTGGAAAGGTATATTTGGTGATGACCAATCATGTGCTATTATTGGCAAAGGTGTAGTGAAGATTAAGTTGAACGGGTTTGTTTAGGAGCTGAAGGATGTCAGGCATATTCCTGACCTAAAAAGGAACTTAATCTCAGTAGGGCAATTGGTCAGTGAAGGCTACACTATGATCTTCTATTGTGATGATTGGAATATTTCAAAGGGTGCAATGAAAGTTGCTCGAGGCAAAAAGAGTGGCACTCTTTACATGACAGTAGGGGCACGTTGTTCAATCACAGTTACACTAGGCAATGAAACACCAAATCTGTGGCACCAGAGACTAGGCCCCATGAGTGAGAAGGGGATGAAGATTATGCACTCAAAGGGAAAAATTCCAGACCTATAGTCGGCAAAGATAGACATGTCCAAAGATTGCATACTTGGAAAAGTAAAAGAGAGTCAACTTTCAGACAAGTGGCAGAACCCCAAAGAATGAAAGACTAGAGCTTATCCACTCTGATGTTTGGGGACCAACGGCCGTCTCATCCATTGGTGGGAAACACTACTTCATGACTTTCATTGATGATCACTCTCGAAAGGTATTGGTTTACTTTTTAAAGCATAAGTTGGAAGTATTTGAGGCTTTCAGAAGATGGAAAGCTATGGTTGAAAATGAGACAAGTTTGAAGATCAAAAAGCTCAGAACCGACAATGGTGATGAATATGAAGACACCAGATTCAAAAAAATTTGCTATGAGCACGGGATCAGAATGGAAAGAACTGTGTCAGGCACGCCTCAACATAATGGTGTAGTTGAGCATATGAACCGAACGTTGATAGAAATAGTCAAAAGCATTCGTATACAATCAAGTCTACCGAAGCAGTTCTGTGCGGAAGCAATTTACACGGAAGCTTATTTGATCAATTGTGGTCCATTTGTTCCATTGGAGCACAAAATACCAGAGGAGGTATGAAGCGAAAAAAGGTAAAACTATCACATCTAAAAATTTTCGGCTGTATAGCATTTGTGCATATGAGTGATCAAGGAAGGAATAAGCTTGATCCCAAATCTAAGAAATGCACCTTCATCGACTATAGTGAGGATGAGTTTGGCTACCACATTTGGGATGACGAAAATAAGAAAGTGATTTGTAGCAAAGATGTGATTTTCAACGAAAGCGTGATGTATAAGGACATGCATAAAATAGACACCAACAACTCGAAGTAGAATGAGTCAGTATTTGCCGATGCAAATAATGTCCCAGATAGTTCTGTGAAGGAACCAATTGTAGCAAGTCCTCAGCTAGAGAAACTCATTGGACAGAGCAGTGCGTAACAGTCCGACACACCACAGCCTCCTACTTTAACTCCTGTATTGAGAAGGTCTTCTCGACCACATGTGACTAACATGAGATACATAAACTATATGTTGCTGACTGATGGAGGGGAGCCTGAATGCTATGATAAAGTTTGTCAAACTTGAGATGCCAGCAAGTGAGAGCTTGCCATGAAACTGAAGTTGTGCTCAACTTCAGTTGGTCTGCTAGAGTAACAAGACTATAAAAGTTACTGCATTGATCGAGGTGTGAAGACAGATTGAAATCAGTCTTCAAGTGGGAGATTGTTATAAAGCTCCTTAATTTAAGGAGAAAAACATGGAGCAAAACAAGGAGCTTAATTCAATAAGCAATTCAAGGAACCATTAATTTAAGAAGTAATTCAAGAAGTAAATTTTCCTATAAAAAGATGTGTAATTGTAATGAATTAATTAACCAAGTGTTCATTCCAATTGAGAGAAAAAATTTTGTGAGAGAAAATTAAGAGTAATTTTCTTAGGTGTAATTGGGTTGTGAGTTGTGAGTGTTGTAAACACCTTGTATAATTTCTCCCCTTTCAATAAATAGATCTGCAGTAAATCCAGAGACGTAAACAAGATTAACCAAACTCCGTTATCAAATTTATGTGTTATTTTATCTATTTTGCTTTCTCATAAATCTAACTTATCGAGAATTTGCGTAATTTTCTAACAATTTCTCCCCTCTTAGAATTATCTTCTTATACGATCTTTCTTTCTATTTTTTTTTTTTTTTTTGGTTCAAAGCTTCTTATACAAAACACCTGAAGGTGTAAAATTTATACTATCTTTTCATATTATACAAAGTACCAATCACGCCTTTAAGTGCATAGTAGGAAGAGTTTTATTTGTGTAATAGAGGGTTTTTTTACTGTATAATCTTATGAACCCCTACGTACCCTCTAAAAATATGTATAATATGTATGTGAGTTATGTATCAACTATCAATGCGTACATTCAATCTTCTAAGCCAAATTGAGTGAATTATCATATGAAAAACATCGAATCTCTTAGGAGGGTCATTCACTATAAAATGTCTCTGCACTTGCTTCACACTCTTTTGCATACTCACATACTGATCTTCAGGTATTTCCATTAAGATTTTCTTAAGGTTTGGAATTTCACTAACTGAAACTTGAATAGAAAAGGAGTTCCAATTTAGAACATCACTAAAAGGATGTACATAGTGTTGTGATATCAACACTGGAATACATTCTGCATAAATTGCTTCAACAATTCTTGGACTAGCAACTTCATGACCACTTGGACAAATGCAGTACTTACTCTTCTTCATCATTTCATTGTACGAAAATCCTTCAGGAAGTGATTCATAAACTTGCACATCTTTATCCTTTCCTTTCCAATGCTTCAAAAGGGCTGGTCTTATTTTTCCATTCATCCTACCTGCGAAGAATGCAAGCATTGTTCGTTTCGACAAGGGCGAGTTGCTTGTTAGACTGTTGATTTGCCCTGTTTTCAAGTTAATTTCAGGAAATGATGCATCTTTCTTTGGATTAAACCGCTCGGAAGTGTTTGCATTGCATAAAACTCGGATCGAATTGTAATATAGCAATGGAACATACCATGTTGCTCGGGGACCCTAGAAGAAAATAATAGCATATTTAAATGCTATAAAAATGGATTCCAAACAACTTGTTTATGCTTCTATGATCCTGTAAAAGCAATTCTAAATAAAACAAAGTTTACCAAACAGTTTTATGACTTAGAAAACATGAAATATATGCTTCCTGAGTCTGAAAAATATTTCTTCTAAAACTACTTGAATAGAAGCACAAACAAACAGATAGTAAAATTTTATTTGAGATTTACCCAATCATGGCAAGATAGCATGAAATGATCAGCTCCAAGACTTCTATTCCAATATGGATATCTATGAGAAATGATATGAACATAATCAACAAGAGTTCGCTGAAGAACCGCTTTGTCACGAACAATGGGATGAAATAAGTAGTCAATGATCATGACCACACTAAAGGGAAGGAAATAAACATGAGCTTCATTTGGTTTTAAAGTTCTGAATTTTGTATCCTTTTCCATAAAGCTAAGGAACAAACCCTCCATAGAGTATATGTCCTTGCAGTGACCAATGTGAAATATTGGGGGTTCTCCTTCTTCATAAGTAAATATCTTGAACATTTTCTCCATTAAAAGGTAGCTCCTAGGTTATTGAAAGTAATAAACTGAAGTCAGAGTGAAGAACTTGAGTATTTGAACTTTTGAAAAATGAAATTTTGATTTTATTTATCTTCATAAAAATTAGCTAGATTGTGCAATTTAATATGAAGAGTAATATATAATTGATGTTTTATTGAATAATGAAAATGATGAAGATTTTAGATTATAAGTTAAATGTACCTATGGAAGGCATGAGCATTCCTATAAATGTTACCATGTGGAACATAATCAGTATCTTCAAAAACTGATGTATGGTTTAATTTTGTCAATGCCTCCTGTATCAATGCCCTAGCTTTGGCAAGTTCAGCTTCAAGCCTCTCCAGTTTTTCATCTCCAAGCTTATCCTTTTCAAAATTAACCGTCTTATTATCAGTACAGAATATTTCTTTTTTCACTCTTTGATCCTACAACCCACAAAGTATAGACTTGAGCTATGGGTGACAAATAGTGTCATGTCATGTCATGTCATTTCATGTAGGGTTCATGTTACGTTCGCATCCAGAGTTCTTGTTATATCATATTTTTTATGTGTTGGTTGACACAATAAAATATTTAGACAATATTTTGTTGGGTAGTCTTATTACCAAAATAATATTTTTATTTTTAGAAAATCATGAGTGTTAAATTGTACAAATCTAATTATGTTTTGGTCGTGTCATAATCATGTTAATGATTGTGTCATGTTTCGTGTTGTTTTAAGAATTGCCAACCCTCATTTGAGCTACATAACATGCACCGAAATAGAAGAAATGAAAAGCAAGCAGGTAGTGACTAATGACTAGAGAGTACCTTTGATGAATTAAGAAAGGAAAATCTTTGATCGACTGTTGGTGAGAAAACATTGAGAGTCCATGACCATGGAGAGTTGGATGTATAAAACCATGAAGTCCTATTTGAATCCCTGGTGAGCAGAACAACCACAGAAACTACAAAGAAGGAAGCTAGGGCAAATACTATAACCTTAAGAAACCTTGCATTGAAATTTGTCATCTCTCTTTCTTTCTCAATATTGTTGTTGACATGGGATTTGTTTACCATCTCCACGCTCCTAGAAAGTAAAAGGGAAGTTCAGTTTGCCCCTAATCCATTCACAAAACTAGTAGATACCATACATATTACATTTCAAAATAGCGTAAATTTTTAAATGAATTGGCTAAACAACTTCTAACCTAATATTAAAAACTTTTTGTATTCAAACCCTTTCAAACTCTCATTTTTGAATTTCATTAACTCTACAATGTATATAATGTTTACACTTAGAGATGATTGAATGTATAAATGTAATATTGAACTGTCTCTTGATACCTTATTTTAATAAAATGGAATCTGTTTAGATATTATCAAAATATTATTACCATTGATTGGTTTATTTGTTATTCCTGGAAGCATTGCAGGTTATTAATATGACAATTGATATAAGAGACTCTGATTTCAAAATATGTTAATATGATGTCTCATTTTTATACGTTAGATTTCTAAAGTAAACCCACATAGATCTAGCAGCTCATGTTACTTTTATTTACTACCATGGTTTTTTTTTCTTTTTTGGGAAACACAACTGGTATACTAAGACAGCTGGTCTCCTGTGTTTTTTATTCATTGGATGAATGAGCCTTTGGAATCCATCCTCTTAACTAATACAATTTTCTCTATTAGGCCTTATTTTATTAGATAATTTGTACCAAGTGCAAGATTTTCACCAATATACATTAATTAGACCCAAAAAAATTTGCATGTGCATTATCAACAAATTTAGAGATGATGAGTTAATGACATGACTTTATGATAAAAAAAAGTTATAAAAACTTACATTTTTAGGAGATTTTTCAGTTAGAATCCTCCTATTGAAATTAGAGTCGTAAATTTTCCTCCAAAAGGTGGGGAACGGCAAGAAAAATGAAGTTTTTATTGACGTAGATAACTCGACTTCCTTGATAGTAGGGTTTTAGAGTTATCAAATTCTGAAAATCAAATTTCTTAAAATTTTATATATATATATATATATGTGAATTTAATTATTTTCAATAAAAAAAACTTATTCTCAAAATTAAATATTTTATTACGAAAATATAACATTATAATTAAAAATAAATTTTATTCCAATTATTAAACAACCATCATCAAAGTAAACTATTTACTTATGATTTATATATTAAATTTAATATCTATTAAACATAACTTAAATTTTATTTTTCAATATAAATTTTGTGAACATAAAATTTATATTTATAACATATATTATTTTTCAATTGAAAATACTCTTCACAAATTCTCAAACTTTAGTGGAGAATGTACACCTCGCCCCCCACGCATACTAAGCGTGAGAATAAAGATATCAAACCTGTTTTATTGACTAACACTACTCGAACTAAATTATTAAAAGAACAAAAAAAAAAGCAAAACTAATTTAGAGATTATCGCTTATTTCTAAACCAAAATAAACAAAAGATTGAAAATTAAAAATAAGATACATAACAACACTTCATGATATGTCGTTTCCTTATTTATGAACTAAACTCCATTAATATTAATCAATCAGACACTGCAAATTAATCTTATCTTTGAAATTAAGAAAATGGGGAAGCCAAGATATAATTTTCAGTGTGAAAATCAAAGGCACAGAAACTGATATATATCTGAAGATAAACGTGTAAAGGTTCCAAGATCACTGAACATTGGATTGGATCTGATATCAATGTTTAATTAGATCGCATATATAATGGAATCGAAGTATTTAGAATAAAGAACATAACACCGTCAAAAACAGAGAAACTAATAAAGAAAATAAATCAATATTAGCATTTAATCATTATGCAACAAATTTTATATGGATTGATTACGGTGAAAAACAATCGTCAATTACAACTTTAACCACAAAAGAACAAATTGGAAAACAAAGATGAAGTACCTCTAGGCTTGATTGATCGTAAAATCTTTTGAACCATATTCTGATAAACATGTAAAACTTCATTTACTCTCCGATGGTTATTTTGGAATTTCTTGAGGACAATGACTTGTTATCTTTTTGTATCCTCAATGAGAACCAAAAACAATGTATTGGGATAAACACAAAATTTGCAAGAAAATAGAGGGCAGTTGTTGAAACATGATTGCGTTTGGACTACGATATATAAAACATCACAATTGGTTTTCGAATATACTTAAAAAATTTAAAATTTTAAAAATTTGAATATTAATATACGAAATTTTAAAAATTTTAAAACTTATTTATAAATTTAATTAAAATTTGAAAACAAATATTATACTTTAACTTTATATTAGATTTAGGGTTCTATTTTTGCATTGGATTGAAAAAAATTTAACTTAGAGTAATTATTTATGGGTTAAAAACGAATTACCCAATTAATAACATTATATTATCATGAAATTAAGAGTTAAAAAGGTGACCCACTTTTTTACCATTAAAATTTATAATATTAGTTAATAAATAATTTTTCAGAGCTTAAAGGGATTCTGATATTTGAGAAATAGGAGTTTAAACAGCTGTGTATATATGGTAACAGACTAACAGTATCCGTTCTTGGATTTCGGATGGCTTTCAATTTCAACCTCTCTAGATGGAGATTTTATCTCAAAGTAACCAACTTTTTTTTTCTATCTTCTTCTATTTTTCTTCCTCAACAGCTCATACCTTCTTTTTTGGCTTCTATTCCTTTCTTTCCATCTCCATACCTCAGGACATCTGTAAATAAATTTTTTTTTTTTAAATCACCTTCTCATCTCATACTCATTAGGCAATTCATGAAGTTTTTTTTATGATATAACATTTCAAACCTCAAAGCCCATATACGTTTTCTTTATGCTTATTGAAAACCCAAGTTAGAAAATAGCTATATATCCTAACTGAAAACAAGTAATCCAATTGAATTTATGGTGTTGTTGTTTATTCTCTAGTATTTCAGATAAAACCTAGAAAAGGGAATTTAGAACAAAATAATGTTGTCATTAAATCGTTCTTTAAGATCTCAATCATTGAAGGAGCCACCACCTTTAGCAGAGAAAATCACAGAAGAGCCTATAACATCCAAAACTGCTCAAAGCACAGCCACCTCTGTTTATATGGCAAACATTTCAAATCAGTGGAGAAAAGTAACAGTAACATGGTGCAAAAATCTCATGAATCATTCTCTTAATATAATAGTTCATAGCATTGATGGTGAGATTAATTACACTTGCAAAATTGATCTAAAGCCATGGCATTTTTGGAGCAAAAAAGGGTACAAAGCATTTGATGTTGATGATAATGGGTCATCACATTTAGAAGTTTTCTGGGATGTTCGTTCTGCTAAATTTACAAATAACCTACAACCACAATCAGATTTCTATGTTGCACTTGTTTGTGATGAAGAGATTGTTTTATTAATTGGGGATTATAAGAAAAAAGCTTATAAAAGAACAAAATCAAGACCATGTTTGGTTGATGCTGTTCTGTTTTACATGAAAGAAACTGTTTTTGCTAAGAAATGTTTTTCAATAAGGGCAAAATTGGATGAGAAGAGAAAAGAAAATGATATTGTTGTAGAAAGTTCAACAACTGGGCCTAAAGATCCAGAAATGTGGATTAGTATAGATGGGATTGTGTTAATTCATGTTAGTAATCTACAGTGGAAATTTAGAGGGAATCAAACGGTGTTGGTTAATAAACAACCGGTTCAAGTGTTTTGGGATGTGCATGATTGGTTGTTTAATAGTACTGGTAATGGACGTGGATTGTTTATTTTTAAGCCTGGACCAGCTGAATCGGAAAGTGATATTGAAGGTAGTACTCATGAAGATGATGGGACTACTTATTATCCAACTAGAAGTACTAATGGTCATCATGAATTTTGCCTCTTTCTCCATGCTTGGAAGATTGAATGAGAGAGAGAGTTTATTATAAGATTATATTTGGTAATGTTAGTTCTGTAATTGGTAATTATTTTTCTAAAAAATGGTCTTTTTTCAAAAACGTATTACTCTTCGTGATTACGATTGTTAGTAAGTTTTATTCATTTAATCTTTTTCCATGTGTGAGATTTGGCGTATTTTTTCTATAATACGGTAATGATTAGGTTAGATATCAAAAGTTACATGATTTTACAAAATAAGCGTTTTAATATCATAATTTTTAAGTTAGATATTTATATTTTTATTATTTATGAAAATTAATTATTATAAGTTTTCATTTTTTATATTTTAATGAATTAAAAATATTTATTTAATAAATTATAAGATTAAAAATATTCATTTTATAATTTGTAGAGATTATTCACCGTTGAAGTTAACTTTAATATTTTTCTTTAGTTAAATAAAATTAACCATGATGTGTAATCTTTTCCATTTAGATCTAGATCTATGATAATATCTTTTAACATAAACTTTATCTAGTACGATTTGTTGACATGTTTTCGTTATTATATATGTATGTTTTTTCTTTTATTTTTTTTAATGTAGATATGTTATTTTATTTATGGAAAATGATGATACTTTAGAAGCAAAATTTACAAAGTAAATAAAATTAGTTAAAGATAAATAAAAAGCCTTAAAATAAAACTAATATTTACTATATTAACAATAAAATGATATAAAAAAGTATTGGTGCTATAATAATTTTTCCCTTTATTAGTTATATAATCAAACTCTCTTTGTAACTTAATTTCAATAATTTTTTTATTTTTTCAAAAATTCAAAACACAACTATTATTTTTTAACCTAATAATCTAAGTGTATAAAAAGTGACTTAAATTATAGTCACGTTTTTGTTTTGCTTTTTTTTATCATTTTTTATATCTGAAATTTATTAATTATTTTATGTTGTATAGTTTTTTTATGTACTAATTATAAATTAAAAAGTGGCACTATATATAAAAGAAAAATATTTTAAGTTATACCTTATAATAATAATAATAACAACAATAAAATAATAATAGAAATAATAAAAAATAAATAAAATTCAAAATTATTTACATTTTTAATTTTCATATTTATTTATAATATGCATTTTGGAATAAGTTTAAAACAACTTTTTTATAAATATTAAAATATTTGAAAATTCAGTCATTTTATAAACAGTGACTTGAACCTAATTATGTAAAAAGAAGTCGTAAGTCCCAAATTATAGCAACATCTCTTAGTTAAAAAAAAACTTCAGCCACATCTATTGTTTTAGCAATTTTTTATTTATTACTTATTTATTATTTTAGCATTTGACTTCATGTAGAGTCCAACCCTTTGACAAAAAACTCATAATAATTGAACTTAAATTAATTTATATATTTATTAATGTACTATTTGATACATTGTGACGTGTATCTTTAGATCATCCCAATATTTTGACATCTACCATGAGACTTAAGATTTTAAGGTTGAGCTTTAGTTTTCAATCTAATATTTTTAAGGATTTATCTCGAGTTGTGAAAGAAATACCTCACGTACATAAACTATATCTTGTGCTCTTTGAAAACCACACTTGCTAATGGTTGGAACACGAGCTGACGAAAGATTGAGAATAGCAAATGAGATGACTTCATAGGAAAACACCTTACGAATACATGAGGAAGCTAGAGCTGAACCATAAGTTGAGATGCAAGTTGAGATCGACCCTCATCAAGAGTTGGCTCATCAACTACTCAAGCTGAGGAGATTAGACAAGAAAATAAAACGCTATGCGTGCGAGCAGACTCAGATGCCCCATTGGGTCAAGCTAATAACCTGATTGAGAAAATTGGACCAGTTCTTATTAGAAATAAGTATATCCAAGCTAAGAATGTAGTAGATGGTGTTCCACAACATAATGTGAGAATTGAAGCATAACTGATCCAAGGGAAAAATATAGTCAAGCTTAACAATAGGTAATTATTGGAGGAGCGAAGGATCTTGGAGGCACGCTTCCAAACTTTAGAAGAACCAAATAGAAAAAAGTATGAGGCCTTCGAAGAAACTAATGAAAGGTAAGATAAGGGTAAGTCACACTATGACATCGATAGAGATTATGAACAACTATGTGTCTCATCTTTCTTTGACAAAATAGAAAACAGTGAACTGCCAACCAAATTTAATGCTCTTAAGTGTCCAAACTACCAAGGAATGAAGGATCATATAACTCATGTTCAACACTTCAATACAGTCATGGCCTTTGTGAACCTCACTCAAGACAAAAGAGATATTATGATGTGCAAACTCTTTACAACCACTCCATGTGATGGTACTCAAAAATGGTTTAACAACTTGGATTCCCATACCATAATCTCTTTTTCTCAATTCACTAAGTTGTTCATCACAAACTATGCCAATAACAAGCCCATAAGGAAAAAAATCTCATCACTTTTTCTCCATCACCTAGGCAAATAAGGAGTTAATTAAGGAATATATGAGAAGGTTTAGAAAAGAAAATTTAGAAATTATGGACTTCCCTAGTTCTATTGGAATAGAAGCCTTCAGACGAGGCCTATTGAGGAATTACAATCTGTTAATTGAATTAACCAAAATCGTGCCACATACAATGGAAAAGGTTTATGGAGATGCCATAAAGTTTATTACTCTAAAAAGAGAGTTTAAATTAGATAAAAATAACAAGGTTGTCATAGAAGTTTCACTAGAAAAAGAAAAAAAGAAAGATAAGCCTAGACAGAGTACACCAAGACAAAATGGTCAATAGAAACAAACGTTTTGCACCAAGTCACAAAGGGAGAGGTCAATGGTCCAGAAATCGAGGACTCTAGGCTAGGTCGCTATCACCCTTTAGAGGTCCACCTTTGAGAGTGAGTCTAGCCCAAACTATATTGAGGATGGAGAATGAACAAAAAGTTATATGGCTACCAAAAATAAGGGCACCTCTTAAGGATACATCTAAATGGTGTGCCTTTCAAAAAGATATAGGCCATGAAACATAAGATTGTAGACATTTGAAAAAATAAATAGAAGATTTATTGTCTAGAGGATACCTGAGTGACCTCGTGGGAAACAATAAGAGAAGAGCTAAATGACAGCCTCAACATGAAACTCTAAGACTACCCACTTCACCAATCAATAGGGTAGAACCACCTAATGAAGATAACGTGAGGACCATCCACACTATACATGGAGGACCTGGGCTCAATGAAACCTCCAATAATGAAAAAAAGAAGAAGATACACTCAAGACCTATGTGATTTACCTCAAGTTTATAATTTTCATAAAGGAGCATCCTTTACAGCAATCATTTTCTCCAGTAATGATGAAACTATGGCACTTTATAAAGACCATTTGGTAGTCACCTTACGAATAAGGTCATACAATGTCTATGAAATCTTGATTGATATAGGGAGCTTCGTTGACCTTCTTTTTCTAACAACAACGAAAGCTCTGGGTGTTAAAAAGTGTGACATAACAAAGAGGAAGCTACTTTTAGTGGGATTCAATAGCAGTACTACCTATAATCTTGGGACGTGACGTTACCCGTCATGGCTATTGGGTCAATAGTTATAACCAAATTTGTAGTGATTGATGTTCCAACCCATTACAACATCACTTTGGGTAAGTCGTGGATATATAACATGAGGTTAGTTTCGTCTACTTTTCACCATGTCATTAAATACCCAACAGAGGAATGCGTAAAGGAGATAAGAGGGACTAGGAGAAGGCTAGAAATTGGTATAATGCTACAATGAAGGAAGTGATCCTGAATAGCAATTACAATATAGGTCTCATCAAAAAAGACCCTAGGATGGTTGCCTAGTGGGATTAGTCGACTCAAGTGGATTTCAAGATTTGCAAGTTAGAGGTGAAGAGGAAGATTGTCCTTTAAAGTTGAGCTTCAACATAACAACGAAAGTTAGAGAATAAATATCTCATTTCTTAAAAGCCAACTCTGATTTCTTTGTATGGAAATTTGTAGACATACCTAGCACTAACCCAAGAATCATAAGACTTTTTACTACACTCGAATGCCTTTTGGTTTAAGGCATGTAGGAACTACATATCAACGTCTCATCAATAAGCTATTTGTTGACCAGAATAGGAGGAATATGGAAGAATATATGGAAGACATGGTGATTAAATCAGCACAAGTTATAGTTCACGTCAAAGACTTGGAAGAAATATTTGGTGTTATCTGAAGGTATAACATAAGACTTGATCCTAAAAAATGTTTTTTCGGTGTTCCCTTAGGAAATTTCTTGGGACACCTCATATCTGCCCGAGGGACTGAGGCCAATTTTGACAAGATGCAAGCCTTGGTTAACATGAAGCCTCTTATTGTGGCTCCTAACAGATTTGTCTCTAAATGCACTGATAAATGCTTTCCATTTTTTAAGATTCTGAAAAAAGCACATTAGTTTTCTAGAATGAAGATTATGATAAATATTTTCAAAGAATCAAGCAATACTTGAGCATGCCTCCTATACTAGTCAACCCCGCACCAGGGAAAAAATTATATATATATATTTGGTTGTACACCTTAGACTTGTAGTGTCGTACTCCTGGTACAAAGAGACAAGGTCCAAAACCCCATCTACTACAAAGCTAGATCTTGACATATGCCCACAGTAGATACCTAACAATTGACAAATTGGCTTTTTCTCTAAAGGTGGCAGTGCAAAAGCTTATACATTATTTTGTCTCACACACAATAGTAGTCCTCACCTCTCAACCACCTAAGAGTGTGTTGACAAAGCTAAAGGTAACAAGGAGACTAGTGCATATTGCAATAGAGTTAGGGGAATATGATATCAAGTATATGTCTAAGACTTCCGTAAAAGCTCAAACATTAGCAGATTTTGTAAATGAGTTTAGTGAATCACTAGAATTCACAACCAATGAAGTAGAGGGTGAAGTATATGGCATGGATATGAAAGAAATTTCAACCTAGAAATTTTTGTTAATAGTGATCATAATTTCCAAGGT
Source organism: Hippophae gyantsensis (assembly GCA_030763125.1). Taxonomy (NCBI): domain Eukaryota; kingdom Viridiplantae; phylum Streptophyta; class Magnoliopsida; order Rosales; family Elaeagnaceae; genus Hippophae; species Hippophae gyantsensis. Next base: position 52,283,902 of record CM061029.1, read on the forward strand.
GCTGGCCTAGGAGTTGTTATAATAGACCATGGAAAAAATTATTTCGGATATGTTGTAAGAATGGACTTCCAAGAAACCAATAATATTAAAGAGTATAAAGCAGTAAATTTTGGTGTTATGACTTCAAAGAAACTTGAACCAAATAGCATTATCTTACATAGTGATTCATGACTGGTGGTTAATCAGTATTTGGGAACATTTGAAGTTAAAAACAATAAGATGAGGAAGTATGTAGAGAGGTTAAAAAAAGGATTTCTTAAAATTTTCTAACTTTGATATCAAGAAAATATCGAGAAATTATAGTGGCTATGTCGATGCCTTACCCACTCTAGCAGCTATACGTGAAGCTAATTGCAATAGAGTAATTTCTGTAACAATTCTTAAGGAGGCTAGTCTAGAAGGGGTGGAAAAAATTGTTGGAAACATTGGTGAAGTCACTAACTTTGAGATCAAGCAAAGAAGATGGGTTGAGGAACTTTATGACATTTTATGGGCCATCAAAACTCATCCTAGAGGTAGTACTAATGAGACACCCTTCTCACTTGTGTATGAAGCTAAAGTCGTAATACGAACAGAGATAAAAGTTTCAACTATAAGGTCAATTCTAACTAAGGAATAGAACACTTCAAATAAAGTAATTGATCTAGTTCTAGCAAAAGAAAAGTAGATGAATCCATGAAGAGAATGGTTGAATAGAAGAGAAGTGTGACGGGTTACTACAATAAAGCTATATGCTTCAAGTTATTCTCTTTGGGTGATTATGTGCTTAAGAAAGTTTTCCCCAATAAGAATGAATGAATGTGCTTCAAGTTTTCCCCTTCTTAAGTCCCTTGTAGGTGAGGGAAGTGTTTATTGGTTCACAATTACATGTGTAGGAATCTAATGGCCTTTGATGTTAGGGAAGGCTCGACAAATGCCATGGAATTCGATGGAGTTATAAAACCCTGTAATTATAGTATAAATAATCAAAGTACCTAAAAATAAATTATAATATTTTTTACAATGTAGGGATGTAACGGAAAATTTTTGTGTGAAAAATCAGATTGAATGGAAAAAATTAGGTACAACCATCACCACCTTGCTATCAATGTTGGCGATCTCCCATGGTTGGCTATATAATGGTGGCCAAACCACCTAATTTTTCTCAATTTTTTCCTTTCTTCCTTTCTCTCACACTTTAATACATCTTCTCCTTAAGTTGGCATAATTTTGAGAGAATTTTTGGGACAATTATCCGAGTATTCAAGTCAAGGTTTCAAGATAGGGGTTCTTACTCTATCTTTTTTATATATATACATACGTTGTTTTTATAAAGTAATATTATAATTTTAGAAAATTTATTTAAAATGAGATACTTGCCATAATGTTTAATTATATATACATTGAAAATATTTTATATATAAAACTAGTATCAAATTTTGATATGAAATAAATAGCAAAAATGTGATATGGAATCTAAGAATGTTGATGCATGCATCATGAGAAATGATTTATTTTGTGAGGAGTTGCCTATTTATTGTCTTGTAGAGTATAGTACCCATGGGCTACTGGTTGGAGTAGATAGATTTTGACAGACTATAGAAGTACGCATTTGCATCACATTTATCATGACGTTTTCCATTTATGGTGCCTTATGATTAGACTTTTTGGTCGTGATTATTAGTCATGGATTATTATAATTGTGAAATGTTACAATGTTGGATTGTTGTAAAGGTGGATTTTTATGGATATGGATTAACCCATTGCTTGTATATGGGCTTCAGAGTTGGATCCCTTTTTGTGTTGGGAGCTTGTCGTCTATTGGGTCTTGGATTTGTTATTGTAGTTTGCACATGGCTACATATGTTCTAGACCCTTAGATGAGGGCACATATGACGTGATTTTATGGACACATATTTCATACGTATTATGGTCATACATGGGGTTAGAGGTATTATATATCATGCATATGGGTTTGCATATCATACATGATCAATACATATGGGTTTACATATCATGCATTAAATTTATGCATCATGTTTTATATTAGCATGCATTAACATAGATGTATTGCTCTTTTCCTCAATTTTTTTAGAAGTAATGAGGTGCAGGTATACCCGAAATTTGCAATAAAAATCTACCTACTTTGTATAATGATAATATTACAATTTATGAAATTTTATTAATAGATATCATGCGTGATTATTTGTTGAAAATGTATAATAGAATAGACTCCTATTGAGCTATGTATAGCTCACCCCATTTTTCCCTTACATCTATATTAGGATTTGACAAAGTGGTGCATGACTTAGAGACGAGAAAGAAGAAGAGAACTTCAAATTATAAAAAAATAGTTTTTTCTTTGTAACCTTTATTTGGACTAAATGCTGAGACATGATGTAAGAATGAATCCTATTTCTAAAATATGTATTTTATGATTTATAATTTAAATAGTTTTGTTAAATTATGATTTTAAATAGGGATATCCTGAATTAAATTAAATTTTTATTAAATAAATAATTTGAATTTTCTTTAATTATACTTTAAAAATTTACCCCATTTCTATCTCACGTATCCATTTTTTGGGGCGTGATAATTTGGTATCAGAGCATGGTTCTAATCTCTTGGGAATAATATTTATTCATAATCTTTAAAATACTTTTGAAATATTTTTGTCTCATTATGCCTCCAAAAATAAAAAGGCGACTAAAAATCCACCCGTAAGGGAAGCCAAAGAGCAACATACACAAGACGTAGATGAAAATCATGGTTTCTTGCATGCACTGCAAAGGTTAATACTTGGGATGGAGAACCCAAGGAAAGAGGTAGAGCTTGCTACCTCAAAGAATTTGAAAAGACATGACCATCACCTTTTGATGCTATCTCCAATCCCGACGTTATTGAAAGATGGATTCAAAAAATTAATAATAAAATGAATACCCTAAACATCTCTGCACATTTTAGAGCTAGTTTAGCTGCATGTAAACTAGCAGTAGAAGCTGATTATTGGTAGGTCTTTGTCATCAGAGGAGGATATGTAGAGCAATCATATAGGAAGAACTCGAGTAGTTGTTTTATGAAAGATTCTTCAACGAAACTGCAAAGGTTAACAAGGTGGTCAAATTTATGAATCTTAAGAAAAATGACATGACCTTCGCATAATATAAGAATCGTTTCAATCAACTATTAAGATTTGCAAAATATTTGGTAAAAAGAGATTTTGACAAAGTTGAAAATTTTTTGATGGATCTACAAGACAACATATACGTGTAACTAATGTATCAAGACATATGAACCTACACTATAGAAGTTGCTATAGCTTAGAGAACAAGGATAAAGGAAATGAGACAATATAGTGGATTGTAAAATAGTAATGTATTTGGAAGTCCTCTATATAACACCTATACATGTCACAATTGCAACCAACTGGGACACCTCAAGTACAATTGTCCCCAGCTCACCATCGGACAATATAGAGGAGGATTACAGTCAAGTTTTAGTTTTGGAGCTTCAAATGCCAAAAGGAATTCTCGAGGACTTAACAAACTAGTTGAAAACCTCAACATAATTTTCAACAACTGATAAGATCATTCCAAGAACAGTCTTCAAAATCCTACTAGCCTCATAGGCAATCTTTCTAGCTACCTTTCAGTATAGCACTAACTTTTCAACATCAACAATCTACTTATGGAAAGGATAAACCTAATTCATTGCCACTTAGGAACAAGGAATGCAAGGTTAAGCCTTTAAGATAGCTGGCAAACAAGGAATATCTAAAATCAAAGACATTGTAGAAGGTACAATTATGTTATATCATTTTTGGCTTTGAATTATTTTTTATACTGGTGCCACTTATTCATTAATATCATTAGCTTATGCTCAAATGTTAAAACTTAATTATGAATCCATTGGAGCCCATCTTACTTTGAATACTTCTCAAAGCCTTTTTGAATAAATATATCATATTTTTGCAAAAAATTGTTTGATCAGCTTCAATAGTTACCTATTCCTAGTTGATCTTATTATACTCAATAAGGAATGGAATGGTTGACCAAGTATCAAACCATTTTAAATTTCTTTGAAAAGAAAGTTACTATCCAAACTTTTAAAGGCATAGAAGTCCAATTTTATGGTAAAAAAAGAGTAAATCCTTCCAGTATTTTCCTTAAATGCTACCTAGGCGGAAGGCAAAACCAAGCAAGCATGCTCTCCTAAATTCTCTAATATTAGACACAAACAATGGAAGAAGATTAGTATAATTACCATTGGTAAACGAATATTGGGATGTGTTTCCAAAGGAATTACTTGGACTCCCTCTAGCTTGAGAAATTTATTTTGTGATTAAGTTATGGAATTGCACTAATATCCACCACTCCTTATCGTATGGAACTTGTAGAAAAACAAGAACTAAAGGATTAGTTATATGAGCTAATCACAAAAGGATTCATTCAACAGAATTCATCACCTTGGGAGCATCTATTTTCTTTGTCAAGAAGAAGGATGGAAGTTTCAAACTCTACATTGATTGCCATCAATTGTATAAGGTAACCATAAAGAAAAAGTATTTGTTACCTTGGATTGATGAATTATTTGAACAATTTAGAGGAGCAAGTTTCTTTTCAAAGATTGATCTCAAATCAGAATATCACTAACTAGGGGTCATAGAGTCGAATATACCCAAGATTACTTTTCATATGCAGTTTGGGCATTTTGAATTTTGTGTCATGCCATTTGAAATAATAAATGTTCATACTTCTTTTAATTATTTAATGAATCGATTATTTTTCCCTTACTTAGATTGATTTATCATTGTATTTATTGACCATAAATTGATTTATTCAAGGACTCATGAAGAGTATGAACAATATCGTAGGATCTCCTTACAAACTTAAAAGGAACATCAATTGTATGCGAAGTTCGAGAAGTGTGACTTCTGGCTTATCGAAGTTAAATTCCTTTGACATATTATTTTAGGAAGAGGAATTTATGTGGATCCTTCCAAGATTGAAGCTATATTAAATTGGAGTCAACCAAGGAATGTGACTAAAGTATGAAGTTTCCTTGGACTGGTCGAATACTATCGAAATTTTGTGCAAGACTTTTCATAGATTATTGCACCATTGTCAAGAGTTGCTCAAAAAGGAGTCAAATTCTTGTGGGACAAATATTGTGAAAAGGAATTTCAAGAATTGAAAACATGTCCTACGACATACCAATCCTCATTATGTTAAACAATATAGAACCTTACGTGGTCTTCACTAATGTTTCAATACAAGGCCTTGGGTGTGTCTTAACACAAAATGACCGAGTAGTTGCCTACAAATTACAACAACTCAAGGTTCACAAGAGAAACTACCCAACTCATGACTTAGAGCTAGCAGTAGTGATCTTCACTCTGAAGATATGGAGACGCTACCTTTATAGTGCCAAATTCCAAATCTTCTCGAACCATTAGAGTCTCTAACATCTTTTCATTCAAAATAATCTCAATTTTAGACAAAGAAGATGAGTAGAGCATCTTTAGGACTATGGCTTCACCTTACAATATCATCCTAGCAAGTCTAATACTATAGTGGATGTTTTAAGTCGTAAGTCAGGCTTTGTTGCACAAATAATTTTAGATCCCTAGCAAAAAACTCAAACTGCAGAAGGTTACGAGCTCAATTTGTATAACGTAACTAGTCCTACCTTACTAGAGAATGTCAAGGTAGCCCAATCAAATGATCCTGAAATTTGTGAAATATGATGTAAGATGAATGAAGGAGAGATGGTGGAAGGATGTGCTTACAATAAAGGAGCGTTTGTTTCCATGAAAATATTACGGTACCTGCCAATGATTATTTGAGACAAGAAATTATGGGAGAAGCTTTGTGGTACATCCTAGGAGCACAAAAATGTACCATGATTTGAAAAGGACCTACTGGTGGAAAGGAATGAAGAAAGATGTCACTCAATTTGTGATAAATTACATGATATGTCAACAAGTGAATACATAACACAAGAAACCTATAGGGATACTTCAACCACTTATTGTATCGGAATGAAAATGGGACAATATAACCATGGATTTTGTACAAGGATTACCACAAACTTCTCAAGGTCACGGTTTCATATGGGTAATTATCGATCGTCTTACAAAGTCTGTTTGCTTTATTCCAATCAAAACTCATTACTCGATGAATTTTTTTGAGCAAATTGTATATTCGAGAGATAGTACAATTACATGGCTTCCTAGAGTCAATCGTGTCAGATCGAGATCCAAAGTTTACTGCATGGCTATGGAGATGTGTACAAGAGGTTTGGGTATAGGGCACGAATTATCATTATGAAATGGATGGATAATCTAAAAGGGTTATTCAGATGTTAGAAGATATATTACAAGCCTATGTTATGGAATTCATGGGAAATTGGAACAAGCACTTACAATTGGTTGAGTTTTCCTATAACAATTTTTATCATGCTAGCATTAGAATGGATCCTTACAAAACCTTGTATGGATAACTATGTAGATCTCTATTGTGTTAGACAAAATGTAAAGATTTTAGTACAATTAGAATTGATCTTATTGATGAAACAATTGAAAAGATTTGCACCAACCAAGATAAACTTCAAACAACTCAAAGTCGATATAAGAGTTATGCTAATAATGGACGAAGACTACTAAACTTCAAAGTAGACGACTATGTTTTTCTCAAGGTTCAACCTTGAAAAGGAGTAACTTATTTTGGAATAAAAGGAAAATTAACACACCATTATATTGGACCATTCAGAATTATCAAGAGAATTGGTGATGTAGAATATCAGTTGGAGTTACCCAAAGAATTGTTATAAGTTCATGATATTTTTCACGTGTCTGTCTTATGAAGGTGTCAACGGAATCAGAATACTATCTTGTATTGGATAGAAGTATATTTACAAGAAGACGCATCATATGATGAAGAATATATCGTAGTAATCGATTTTCAAATCAAGAGCTTAAGAAGAAGAATGATCGGACACACAAATTGTATTCAATGAATATGCAAGTATACGTATCGTAACAAGTAATATAATAATAAAAAAATTCGTTCCTACGGAGATTATGCTATTAAAAACTAATTTTTAAAACAACAAAAAAATCAATTTTTTTCTATTTTTATATTTTAAGGAAACAAAATTAAAAGAACTAAAAATAAATAAAAATAATTAATTGAATCAGATTTGGCAGCTAAGAAGATATATGAGAAAATATCTAAGAATACTTAATTTCTCAATTTGTTAAACATGTGAATCACTAAAATCTTATTAATATAATTATCAATCAATTACACGATCAATTGAATCTAACATAATATGTATTTCTCTCTTAAGTAAACTACACACCATATAGTAATTAACCTAATCACACTCTCATATCAATTAAATCACATACTACTCATCAAGTTCATAATTATGGATCACATACATAAGAATCATATATCTATAGTTATAAACTATGCATTAATCAAGACAAACAATTAAATAATTTTCTCAAATCAATTTAATTGTCTCTACAGATTAATTGTTGCCCAAATAATTCATATCATAAAAATTAGATTAAATAGTATAATTAAATTAAAATCATAATTGGGATAAAATATCTGATCATCACATAGTGAAAATTGGGTTCATAAGACCCCTACATTAATAAATTAGTTAGACATAATTTTGTTTATAAATCTCATATTTTTTATAAAGAAAGACATAAAAGTTGATACAGAAATGAGAAGAAGAACAAATACAATTAATCTCTTCAATTATAGCTTCAATCTCCTCTTGAATCTTTACCCAAATTGTATCTTCTTTTAAATTGTTCTGTATTTTTCTCTATTTTTGGCTCCAAAAACTGATAAAAATTATGTTAATTATCACTCATTAGTCTTTATGGGGTAATTAATGGGTTAAATATAGCTCAGATGGAATCTGGACCATCAGATTAGCTTTAGATCAAGGGTTGAGATCAAAACAAGCAAAACTAATTACGCTAGTGAATAGGAGAGTGACACATAGTGGGAAGGACTGGTATCAATCACGGCTTGCTAAGTCAATGACATGTGGCAATATTTGATTCACTATTGCGGATGGTGTGACATACAGTTGGAATGAATGGACAAGTAGCGTGACGAAACATGCTATGAGCCCTGACAGTGCGATGAACTAGAAAGGAACGATGTTGACACATGTCAAAGTGCTACGTCATGTTGCACACGTGGCTCTGCATGATCGCCTGCTTCGATTACATGGCATCCATATGGCTTACTCTGTCAGCTCCCCTTCTTATGTGGCATTTACGTGGTGATTTTTGATTGATCATTCGTTAAAAATTCATAAAAAATATAAACAAATTCCAAAAAAATCCCAAAAAATTTCAAAAATTGTAATTTAACCCATTTTTAATAGGAAGTTTATCTTTTAATATTTTCAACCCCAAAAATATTACTTATTGAATAAAACAAGAAAATAATAAGAAGAAAAGTGCATTGATGACTCTACTTTTATAGAATCATCAAAGAGCAATACTATTAGTGAAGGTTCAGTGGAAATATCATGGCATTGAAGATGCAACTTAGGAACTAGAGTTGGAATTTCGTTCAAAGTAACCCTACTTATTTGAAGAATTATAAATTTCGTGGATGAAATTTTCTTTAACAAGGTAAGAATGTAAAATCCCATAATTTCAGTATAAATAATTAAAATACCCAAAAAGAAATTATAAACAATGTTTTATGATGTAGGGATGTAATGGAAAAGTTTTGTATGGAAAATTGGATCAAACAGGAAAATTGGGTACGACCTTCATCACCTCACTACCACTACTGGCGAGCTCTCTCGGTTGGCTATAAAATGGTAGCAAAACCATATAATATTCTCATATTTTTCCTTTCTACTTTTCTCCCACACTCTAATATATCTTCTTCCTAAGTTGTTCAGACTTTTTGACACAATTTTGAGGGCATTTTGGGGTTTCAAGGTATGGGTTCTTACTCTAACTTTTTTTATATATACATACACTATTTTTATAAATGAAATGTCATACATAATATGTTATGAGTAATAGTGGGAAATGACATGTCATAATTTTATAAGTAATGCTATAATTTTAGAAATGTTGTTTAAATGATATACTCGTCATAATGTTTTATAATGTATACATTGTAAATATTATATATATAAAACGAGTATCAAATGTTGATATGAAATAAACATTGAAAATGTGATATGGCATCCGAGAATGTCGACACATGCATCATGAGAAATGATTTATTTTATAGAGAGTTTCATGTATACTGTAGCAGACATATTTCGAGTAAGAATTTGCATCACATGTATCATAAGATGTTTTTTCGTCTATGGTGCCTTGTGATCGAACTTTCTGGTCATGCTTATTGATCATGGATTGTTATAGTTGTGAATTGTTACAATTCTAGATTGTTATAGAGGTAGATTGTTATGAAGTTGGATTGTTATGGATATGGATTAACCTGATGCTTATACTGAGCCTTGAAATCAGGCCCTCATTTGTGTTTAAAGCTTACTATGTATTGGGTCTTGGATTTTTACCATGGTTTGCACATGGCCATATGTGTTCCAGATCCTTAGACGAGGGCTCATATAACGTGATTTGAAGGATAAATATGCCATATGCATCGTGGTCATACATGGGGTCAGAGGTAGGCCTACATGCGTCTCGAAGGTAGGCCTACAGGCATCTCGGAGTCCACATATATGTCGATGTGTTTGGATGATCAATTCATATACGGTTGCATATAATGTATTGAATTTATGCATCTTGTTTTATATTGGCATCATTAGGATACTTGTTTTGTAATTTCCCTCAAATTTCTTGGAAATGAGGAGGTACATGTATACCCTAGATTTATAATAAAAATCTTCCCACTTTGTATAATGATAATGTTACCATTTATGAAATTTTATTTGTAAACATTAACTTGATTATTTTTTGGAAATGTATAATAGAGTAGATGTTTACTGAGTTATATATAGCTCACCCCATTTTTCCCTTATCTCTAGATTAGGATTTGACAAAGTGGTACATGACTCAGAGACGAGGAAAAAGAAGAGAACTTTAGGTTATAAAAAAATAGTATTTCACTTTGTAACCTTTATTTGGACAGAATGCTTAGACATAATCTAAAAAGAATCCTATATCTAATATATGTATGTTATAATTTGTAATTTAAATAATTTAGTTAAATTATGTTTTTAAATAGATATATCATGAATTAAATTGAATTTTTATTAAATAAATCTTTTGAATTTCCTTTAATTTTAAAGATTTATCCCCTTCCTATCTCATGTATCCGTTTTTCGAGGCATGATAGGAGTAGTCATAGGGGCAAGCTCCTCAATCAATAGTTTGTTTTTTCTTCTTTGATAGAAAAGAAGTGGTTTCTTTACCATAAATTTTGCTCCTCTTTTATCCCTTAGAGAAGCTCATGCCTCGGGGGAATATGTACTCTTTTAGGAGCTCGCCCCTTGTTTCCCAAGTTTACTTTGGAGACGAGATAGTAAGGCATTGGGCTTAAAATCCATAATACCTACTAAACAAAGAAATAGAGGTTAGACTTTAAGGCACGAGATAAACATGCAAAATAAAATACTTGAAGTAAGAGCTCATTCACCATCATCTTGAAGGATTTCAAATCTCCTCCAAAGTTAGTAAGAATGGTCCTACATTTTTTTGGTGCTTGGCATGTATGAATTATTCCATTTGGTGGATCCACTGAACACGGTTTCATTAACCCACAGGCAACAAAATATGGGTTGTTTAGTAACGTCTTCCACAAAGTTTTCTCAGGTAGATAGTTCTAAATATCAACCAACCTCTATTTTGCCTCTAAGCTCAAGGTTGTGATGAAAGAACCCAAGTTCCTTATCCCGAGTTTTGTATCAGCCATAATGCTTCTCACCAACCTCTCATCATTGTCAACTATTTCCCATCGACCAATTACATAGAATAAATACTCTTTCCAATTCTTCTCATTTTTAGGGAGAGTTACATTAATACCTCGATCTTGTTTGGCTAACATATACACCCTCCTAGTGTTAGTGGGTTCTTTTTTAACATATAAGTGTCATTGAACTTGGGAATTTCCAACTCCAACTCAAGCTCTCTGCATATTAGGGTGAAGAAAAGCAAGTACCTTTACTCGTTGGGCATCGATTGTCTCGATACAAGTTGTGTCCTCATCAAGAATTTTCTAATGAATGGGTATAGTGAAAACCTTACCCTAAGCCATAAATTATTCTCATGAAAGGCTATACATCCAGCAAATGGTAGTGCACTATTAAGAACACCAAGGCTATGAATCATTATTTGAACTGAGGAAGGAACATCATATATTCATCTTAGCTTTTCCTCATTCTTTGAAGTCATACCACTTGTCTTGACCTTGGCCTACCAACCCTTGGTTTGACCTATAGGTTCCACGATTCTTTTTTTCCTAAATTTTTTTTTCATGCCCTATATTTGTGTCTATGGTATGCTCACCTTGATTGTTGCATTTGTTTGAGATCGAGATGAAGTGGTAGGATCTTAGATATATCTTCCTCACCCGAGGTGCTTATAGAGCCTGATTCTTTATTTTCCTCTTGTCTCAAGTAGCTTAGGTATTGAGGACTTTCCTAAGTAGAAGAACCTGAGAAGCATACAAGTTGAACTACCCTACCAATAGCCCTTGACCATACCTCTTTATGCATGATCACTATAAAATATTACAAAAGCAAAATAATAAAGTACGAGGAAATAGAAGTTACTTAAAGTGAGTTTTTCAAAGTAAAACATAAGGATTGAATTTAAGAACCAATCTCAAAATATAAAAAAAATTATTAAGTGTGAGGAAAAATCTCTAAAAGCCCTAGAAAAAAATACGAAATTCCAAGTGTTGTATCTTCCCACCCAAGCAAAGAAACTATAACGTACGAACTAAAAAGACAGAGCATTATTGTTCAAATTTTGTTTGATATCCTGGAAACAATGAAACCGACAATGCCTTGGCTCCTCCTTATATAAAGATTCAATTTTTTTTTCTCCAATCAACTAACAAACATTTATTAAGACGTTCCAAAATGTTTCATATTCTCAGATATTTTGGCTAACCAGTTACTACTCTTCCAACCTAGTTGAAGAATTGAGCTGAAAGAATAAGAGGAACTTTATGTTTGAGCATAAGGCACGACTTAAAGCGTGATCCTTTAACAGTCCGACCCATGACATGCCTGCTTGAGATTATAAGATATGTTCGCACCTAAAAGCTATGATTTTAAGGTGGCTGCATCCACTCAAAACATCCTGGAGTATCAAAGGACCAACCATGAGCTAGTTTCATCAATATGGTCGAGCCTAAATTAGTTTATGTATTTATTAATGTAACTTTTGACACATTATGATGTGTATTTCTATATAATTGACACATACATGTAATGTCTTATATATTTATATATATGATCATAATGTGAAATCTACACAATTTTATCTAAATTTTTTGAATTCTTTTTATTTTCTCTCTTTAAATTTGAATCATCCCAATATATATTTATATATTAATTCTTTTTCTTAATTCTACATACAATTTTAACCGACAAAATATATATATATAATTAAACGTTGAAATTTTCATATAATATAATGTAAAATATAAATATGACTCAAAATAGTATGATTAATATTTATTAATATGTTATAAATTAACAATCTAACTTGTTTAGTAATTAATATATATAATGAATTAATTTTTAATTAAAAAATTATTTAAATTTTTTAACAAATCATTTCAATTAAATTTAAATAAAATTTTATCATCTAATGTATTACTTTGTGTAATAGATAATAAATATTTTTTAAGTTTTATTGAAAACTAAAGTTTTGTAGAAAAATTTCTTATAAAAATTGAATAATATTTTTAATTAAATATTAATTTTTTACATATATATTTATCAAAAAATATAAAATATATGTAATACATATGTTATCATGTTATATTTAACAAAAAAAATTAGATGAAATTTTAATTTAATTTTTATGTAATATATATTTTAGAAATAAATATACTTAAATCATATTTTTTTTAGACACAAAACGATTTAAAAATATACTTTTAAGTTAAGATATTAAATCTTAACCTAAAAAAAGAGGCAATCTAAACAGCTAACTTTATAAATGATTTTTTTTTACTTATAAAGAAGTATTTTGTTTTTCATAATTTTCATAATATATTATTAAAATAAAATAATTATGTTTTATGTTAAAAATTTTAAAAATATTTAAAATATTTAAATCGTAATTATATTCAAAATATATAAATATGAAAAAAAATATCTAAAAGTTAATTTATGTTAATTTATTTATTTAATAGAAGTGAGATACGTGTATCCCACGTGCATTTTTTTATTGAAATCCCTCGTTCATTATTCATCATCCTATTTGACGGCACAATATTCAAGCTCCAAGTTCTAACAATGGCGACTATCAGAACCCCACCTTATGAACCTTCTTACGTGTACTCTTCCTTTATATTCCTTTATACTCCTTTACATTCCGAAACCCACATTCTCTGTTGTGGGCGGAAGCAATAAATAGCGGTGTATGAATATATCAAAACGATAAAATGAACATACAGAATTTACGTGGTTCGGCAATTCGCCTAAGTCCACGGGAGGCAGCAAATATTATTTGAACTGAGTAGGAAATATACAGAATACAGATACAGATTTCCTCACTAATAATATCTCTCAAGTGTTTTTCCAAATTTATAGAAAACTCTTAAACTCACAAGTATTTTCTCTCTTTGAGTTTGCTTATGCTCTCTTTGATTTTTCTGATTTTTGCCTTGTTCTTCAATGCATGAACTCTTCCCTATTTATAGATGAAGCAAGACTCCCTTTCCCTAAATTGTGCCATAATTTAAGCCTTAAATTATGCCACTAATTTCCTTAAATTATGCCACTAATTTCCTTAAATCATGCCACAAATTAGGCCACTAATTTCCCTAAATTATGCTACTAATTTGTTACTTTTAGAGCCAATATTCAACAATCTCCACCTTGGCGAAAAAGTTCATAACGCTGCCTCCAAATGCGCCCTAGGCGCTCTAAGCTCGAGAGATGTTGATCAAGTTCAAGCAGTGTTGAAACTTGATCCCTGTAACCACCTTTGTAAGCATATCTGCGGGGTTATCTGCAGTTCCGACTTTCTGGAGTATAACATTTCCTTCATCGACGATTTCTCGAATAAAATGAAATCGAACATCGATGTGCTTGGTACGACCATGATGAACTTGGTTCTTTGCCAAACAAATGGCACTCTGGCTGTCGCAGAAAACCTCCACGTTCTTCTGAACAATACCCAAATCCTTAGTCAACCCGAGAAGCCATATAGCTTCTTTGAATGCTTCTGTTACAGCCATATACTCTGCCTCTGTAGTAGACAAAGCTACAGTTGACTGCAATGTTGATCTCCAACAAACTGGTCCTCCTGCCATTGTGAACACATAACCAGTTGTAGATCGACGCTTATCCAAATCTCCAGCATAGTCAGAATGCACATATCCAACTAGTTGTTTGCCTTCAGTCTTGTCTCTTTCAAACTTCAAACCAATATCCACAGTACCATAGATGTACCGTAGAATCCACTTCACTGCTTGCCAGTGTCCTTTACCGAGATTATGCATGTACCGACTCACCATACTAACAGCGTGAGAAATATCAGGTCTGGTGCAAACCATTGCATACATCAAGGCACCAACAGCATTTGCATATGGAACACGTTCCATTTGCTTCTTCTCATCTGTGGTGCTACGTGACATCAATGCACTCAATTGAAAGTGAGGAGCAAGCGATGTACTTACTGGTTTGGTTTTTTCATCAATGTCAAACCTTTGTAGTACTTTCTTCAGATACTGAGTCTGTGTCAAACAGACTGTGCTTGTAACTCTATCTCTTGTGATTTCCATCCCAAGAATTTTCTTAGCTTCTCCAAGATCTTTCATTTCAAATTCTGAACTCAACAGAGCCTTCAATCTGTCGATCTCCACCTTGCTCTTAGATGCAATCAACATATCATCAACATATAAGAGCAAATAAATGAAGGTACCATCTTGGAGTTTCCGAAAGTATACACAGTGATCAAACTGACTGCGTGTGTACTTCTGCTCTCTAAAGAAGCTATCAAAGCGCTTGTACCATTGTCGCGGTGATTGCTTCAAACCGTAAATTGACTTGCTCAGCTTGCAAGCCCAATTCTCTCGTCCTGGAATTTTGAAGCCATCCGGTTGAGACATGTAGATTTCTTCGTTCAAAGTACCATGGAGAAAAGCTGTTTTGACATCGAGTTGAGCTAACTCGAGATCAAACTGTGCTACCAAAGCCAATAGTATCCGAATAGATGAATGCTTAACAACAGGTGAGAATACCTCATTGTAGTCTATTCCTTCTTTCTGAGCATAGCCTTTTGCTACCAGTCTGGCTTTGTATCTGATATTGTCTTTACCAGGAACACCTTCCTTCTTGGCATAGACCCATTTGCAGCCAATAGTTTTCTTTCCTTTTGGAAGTTGAACCAACTCCCAAGTCTGATTCTGGTGTAGAGACTTCATCTCTTCATCCATTGCCATCTTCCACTTCATACTATCAACTCTCTGCACAGCTTCTCTGTAAGTGCATGGGACATCATCATCAATTCGGAAGTGCGAATGCTACCATGTGTGTGTATCTAGTAGGCTTCCTAATCTCCCTTCTCGGTCGAGTAGTGGCAATAGATTATGGCTGCTGATTGATAGGTAATGATGGTGAGAAAGCCTCCACCTCAACTGAGATCTCTTCTTGATCATCAATTTCATCTTCACCACGATCGGTAGTCGGTGCAATCTTTTCTGGATCTTCTGGAGTCTCAAGCATCACCTTAGAAAGAGTATTTGGACTTTCATTCTCTTTCTCTGAATTTGTCTGTCTCAGCATAACAGACTCGTCGAATGTAACATCTCGGCTTAAGACGATCTTCTTGGATTCACCACACCAAAGTCGAAATCCTTTAACTCCTTCCTTAAAGCCCAAGAAAATAGCTTTCTTTGCTCTAGGATCCAGTTTGGATTCACTAACATGAAAATATGCTGGACATCCAAATATTCGCAATGAATCATAATCAGTAGCAGGTTGTCCAGACCATACCTCTTTAGGAGTTTTTCCATCTAATGCAGTCGTAGGAAGTCTGTTGACTATATGAGTTGCATATGACAAAGCCTCAGCCCAAAATGCCTTGCTCAATTTTGATTGAGATAGCATACATCGAACTTTCTCAACCAAAGTTCGATTCATTCGTTCTGCAACTCCATTCTGCTGTGGTGTACGAGGAACTGAAAAATGTCTGATTATCCCTTCATCTTGACAAACTTTAAAGAAGGGATCTGATTTGTACTCGCCACCATTATCAGATCTGAGCCTTTTAATTTTCCTGCCTGTCTGAGTCTCGATCATTTTCTTCCATTTAAGAAAGATATCCAGAACTTCATCTTTGTGACTCATAGTGTATATCCAGACATATCTAGAGAAATCATCAATAAAAGTCACAAACCAACGTTTACCTCCAAGTGAAGCATTCTTTGAAGGTCCCCAGACATCCGTGTGAATATAATCAAGAGATCCCTTAGTACGATGAATGGCAGTGCCGAACTTGACTCTTGTTTGTTTTCCCATTACACAATGCTCGCAGAAATCAAAATTTCCAGTCTTGGCACCTTTTAAAATACCTTGTTTCATTAAGCCTTGCAAAGCCTTTTCACCGACATGCCCTAAGCGCATGTGCCACAGGCGGGAAGAATCATTTGTCTTTTCTTCAGAACTACTTGAGATAGTAGCTTTTCACAGAATCGTACTCCCATCTAGGAAATACAAGTTCGCCTTTCGAGTACCCTTCATTGCTACAAATGCACCTCGTACAACTTTCAAGACTCCATTTTCCAATGTTACCTTGTAACCATCAGAATCTAGAACACCTAAAGAAATAAGGTTTTTCTTTAGGTCAGGAATATACCTTACATTTGTAAGTCGTCTGATTGTACCATCGTGCATCTTTAGTCGTACTGTTCCGATCCCTTTTGTCTGACAGGCATTGTCGTTGCCCATAAGCACAACTCCTCCATCGAGCTCTTCAAAACTTGAAAACCAATGTCTGTTTGGACACATATGATAAGAACATCCAGAATCAAGGATCCACTTATCTGAGTAGGTTTTTGATGATGAAACTGAAAAGGCTGATTCTTCATCTTCATCGGCCTTCTGTGCAACATTTGCATTTGACTTGTCCTTGTTTGGGCAATCTTTCTTCCAATGCCCTTTCTGGTGACAATAGGCACACTCATCCTTTGCAGGACGTCTTCTGGATGAATCTCCCCTGGACTTTGATCTGGATCGCCCCCTATTATTTGATCCGCCAGATTTTTTGTTGTTCGTCCTACCTCTGGCTGCCGTCAATGCTTCTGATATTGAGTCTCTGTGATCATGTTGATCCTTCTTCCGATACTCATTATTTACCAAAGCATTTGAAACATCTACGAACTTAACCTCATCTTTTCCATATAACAGGGTTGTGGTTAAATGCTCATAGCTCTCAGGTAATGAATTCAGTAACAACAAAGCTTTATCTTCATCGATAATTTCAACATCTAAATTTTGTAGATCGGCCAAAATTTTATTGAAATTATCTAAGTGCTCAATCATAGGGTACCTTTCTTGTCTTGAAACGGAAAAGTTTCTTCTTCAAGTAGAGTCTGTTCTCAATACTTTTCGTCATGTACTTGTCCTCTAGTTTCTTCCAGAGAACTGCAGCCACATTCTCTTTCATGACAAAGTACTTCTGATCTTTTCCTAAGCACAGTCGAATTGTGCCACAAGCTTGTCGGTTGACATAATTCTAATCTTCATTTGAATAATCTTCCTGCACTGTCTCCAAGGCTATATTAGATCCTTCTCGAAATAATAGATCTAATACTTCACATTGCCACATGCCAAAGTTATTGGTGCCGTCGAATTTCTCTACCTCGAACTTTGCGTTGGACAACATAGTTCTTCGAGTAGAACAACTTGGTTTGACAGAAATTCTAAGGTCAGCTTGTTCACCTTCTTCAATCTCTCTTTTATCAGCCATAAGTACAAGCAGATAACAGAAATTTTGCACTTACAACTTAAAACAGTGTTTTTTTTTTCAAATTTTATACCTTATTTGAAAAAACGGAGTCCGCAGTTGAATCCGGAATGGTCCAATTAGCTAGGAATAGATCCAACTCAGCTGAAAACAGATGAAAAAAGGACCAACTCGGTCCAAATATCACTAGTGACTGAGTTGACTCGGTCCAACTCGGTGAGTTGACTCAGTGCTGGCAGCAACACTCCGGCAACTTCTGGCGGCGATTCTGACTTCCGATTTGAGCGATTCTTTCACCGTTGTGTTCGTCTCGTCGAGAGCTTTGATTTGATATATAATACTGCTATATTTGGCTTTGATACCAATTTGTTGTGGGCGGAAGCAATAAATAGCGGTGTATGAATATATCAAAGCGATAAAATGAACACACAGAATTTACGTGGTTCGGCAATTCGCCTAGGTCCACGGGAGTCAGCAAATATTATTTGAACTGAGTAGGAAATATACGTGATACGTATCTGATTTCTCACTAATAATATCTCTCAAGTGTTTTCCCAAATTTATAGAAAACTCTTAAACTCACAAAGTATTTTCTCTCTTTGAGTTTCTTTATGCTTCTCTTTGATTTTTCTGATTTTTGCCTTGTTCTTCAATGCATGAACTCTTCCCTATTTATAGATGAAGCAAGACTCCCTTTCCCTAAATTGTGCCATAATTTAAGCCTTAAATTAGGGCACTAATTTCCTTAAATTATGCCACTAATTTCCTTAAATCATGCCACAAATTAGCCCACTAATTTTCTTAAATTATGCCACTAATTTGTTACTTTTAGAACCAATATTCAACATTCTCAACCTTTGTGACGGCACAATCATCAAGCTTTAGGTTCTAACAATGGCGGTTATCTGTAACCCACCTTCTCAACCTTCTTACCAGTACTCTTCGCTTCCACCTTTGGGTTCTAACAATGGAAATCAGGAGGTGGTATATTATCCACCGCCCAAGTATGAAAAATGTCCTACGCCAGCTCCATCGAACCCAATTGTACCGTATTTTCCTTTTTACTATCATACACCTCTACCATCTTCTTCAAATTGCATTCGTGTGAGCTAATTTTTAGTTTATTTTTTGACTGGTACAGATTAAATAATTGACAAGCAAGTAACTAACAAAGAATACCAAAAATCAACATCAAATAAATTTTTGGCTTCCATTAATTTGAAAAAGGGAAGAAAAAAAACCTATTTTCAAATGGGTGTTTTGCTTAGCTTCCCTACGGCAGATAACTGCATAATAGAACAGAACAAATATTTTCCAACTCAACATCTAGAATGATAAAAAATCATAAACTTGGTGAATAACTAACAAGAAGAACTGAGGAAAGAAGGAGATGGAGAAGGGGAAGAAAAGAAATAGGTAGGATTTCTTTGTTTGGTTTTTCAATCATGATTAGTTTACGAGAAAATGGGAAAAAAATATAATTAGGGAGAGAAGAAAGAAGGAAGGAGATGGAGACGATAAACAGTATTCTATTTTTTTAAATCCAAATTTGAAATTATCATCCCGTCTTCGAGAGAATGGATGTGTAAGTGTAACATACATGTCTTACTTAGGGAGGGAAATTAAGTTAGTTAATTTTTGAGCATTTTTCTAATAATCACATGTTTTTTTACGTAATTATAACAATTTAAATATTTTAAACATTTTTAAAAATTATTTCAAACATTTTTAAAAATTATTTCAAACATTTTAAAAATAAAACATATTAACCCTATCAAAATTGAGTTGTCTTTGTGTTTCCGTTTGTAATAAATAATATTAAAGAAGTTTTATCTTGTTGTATTTAGCAAAATAAAAGTATCATTGAAATAAAAAAATTATTGGTATATTTATCAAAGAATTGTGACTCAAGGTGATAAATTTTATTTAAATATATTAAAAATTTGAGATTAAAACTTTAAATACTAACATGAGTTAAATTATATAAACAAATTTAATAATATATTTAAATCTCTAAAAAAACAATAAAAAATAAATATAACCATAAAATAAGTGATATAAAATAGATTTTTAACTATATTATATAACACTCATTTATACATATATAGTTTTATTTTTAACCCTTTTAGAAAGAAAAAAAACATATGTTCATTTTTATAACAACATAAATAATTATATGTTTCTTAACATTATATGAAAATAAACATATATTTTTTTACTAGAGGGTTAAGACCAAGGGTTTTTATTGGATCGAAATCGTTGATTTTATACTCATTTAATCTGATCCGACCATTTGATCGAATTAAAACATTATAATCTGTAATCAATCCAATCATCTTTTAAATTTGATGCAATTCGATCCGTAAACTATTCGAATGACATCTGATCAATCTGACCAATAAACTTAATTAACTCCATCTTTGGTATTTTTGAATAAAATATTTAAATTTTCACATAAGTCATAACATAAAATTATTTAAGTTAAAAGAAACCTTAAAAAATTAAATAAAAAGATTAAAATAAAAATAAAATGGTCAAATCTATATAAAACAAAAATAATACAATACGTCAATAACGATTACAATAGTCATTTTAATAAATTTAACAATTCATTAAAATAATAATAAAAAAGATAATTCACAATAATCTAAAACTAAATTAAGTTGATTATTTGATCGTTTCACTCTTTAACATCCATGGACCATCTTAAAAATAATCTTATCTTGAATCTTGAGAACAATAACAAAAAACTCCATTGTATCATTACCTATTAACCATAATTTAAAAAATATTAGTAAATTGATAACTAAATATATAAAAAATGATATATGAAATAAAATAATAATATATCATACTCAATCAAGAGTTATATCTTTAATGCCTCCCAACATATCTACAAAAGAAAAGATAATAGAAAGTGATGAAAATATTAAAACATAAATCATAAGAGAATGATTTCAATTAATAATGAAAATTAAAATAATATTACTTGTTTCAATTGCTTCAATATCATCAAGGGATTCATGAATGTTAATTATTGGCGATAATTGAATCCAGTTATGGGTACAAATAAGTTCTTGGATAGCTTTTGGGGACAAATCAAACCCTTCCCCCCTAAAAAAATGTAGACTCAGAAGCTACAGTTGATATACGCATGACTAAAATATATTTGGCAATCTTGGAAAGAACTTTGTATTTAGATGCGTTCACTTTCCACCAACCTAAAAGATTAAAAGACTCATCATCCACGTCTCTACATGTCTTATCCAAATATGTATCTACTTCAGTTTGGTTGTCTGTCTTTTTTATATCTTTGACATATTTTTTATAACGATCCATCCACAGTGAAAATGAATCAATGTTATAACTATCCACTTCTTCTGTGTTTAAAGGTTGTGCGCACGTACCTTACACATTTGCAGAATACAAAACTAAATACTGATCAAACATATCATTCAAAGTTTGTCTAAATACTTCTTAAATCCTTCATTCTTAACATGACCAAATGACAATTCATTAACTATAATCATTTCTGTAAGTGCAAGCCTACAAGCCTCAATACTAAATGTGTGTGCAACAAGTACACCTTCTTTATTGTTTGTGACATTTTCAAAAGATAAAATCTTTTGTTTCTTCTCATATCTACCAGGAAATAATTTACATTACATAACAATATGAGCATTTAAGTTTGATGTACTAGACTTGTTGGATACAAGTACATACTCCATTGAACAATATTTACATCTCACCCCATTATATCAAAATGTTTTCAGACAGAAGAGAGATATTTAGAAGACTTTTGCTTACCTTTTCCATCATAGCTATCTATAGAAGGTTCAGGTTTGTCATTCAAAGGTAGATCTTTAGTTTCTAGAGCATTTTATGGATTCTTATCTTGATTTTCAACATCATGGGTAGCGCTTGCACTTTCAGTGGTTGCAAGTAAACGAGGTGTTTTTTTTTCATCTAAGATAAAGTGAGACATAATAAACTTAATGTAATAAACACACTGTATAGAAAAACAGTTGTTATAAAAATACTATCAGATAAATGAAATAACAAAAACCGTAGATAAAAGACATGATTTATGAGAGAAATAAATGGAATTTTTATTTTACTTCTAAATTGTAGGACAAAACTATTATTACAAGTTATGAAGATAAATCTGACATTCAAAAAAAACAAAAATGAGGATAAAAATTGTTAATCAAACAACAATTCAATTATTGTTCTTGAATGAACTGATCTAATATATACTCAAAATGAAAAATTATAAGTTTTATAGTACCAATCTATCAATACTCAATAGAGTAAAATAACCATTTTCTCTATTAATATGTGTAAAATCATAGATCTAAATCATAAAAAAAAATTCACATAATAAAACAATATATATTTGAGTTGATTTAATTCTTCAAGTAAAAAAAGAAAACGAGATGTAGATCAATTTAAAAGTATTAAGTAGCAGATGAAGACAACGTATCATGTGACCTTAATAAAAAAAACACCACAAAAATGACAAAACAATTCAACAAAAATTAATGTTCGCGTTTTTAGAATGTAGATCCAACATTTGAAAATTCGAAATACGAAACAATATAAAAAATTATCAATATTAATAAAAATAATAAAGTCAAAGAATATCGAGCTAAAAAAATGTGTAGTAAAATAAAAATAATAAAATTAATGATAACTTTATTAACTAAAAATAAAAATTATAAAACAAAATTTGTGTACTATAAATATAGAAGACATTAAGCCTCTGTTTATATAATTTCATTTGTATTTGATTACAAATAAAATTGATTTTATATCCCTCAATTTAAAATATTAAAAATAATTTATTTTAATATTTTTTAATAATTTAATTTTATTATTATTAAAATTAATTATGTGATAACAAATAATCAAATTTTTATGTTTTTATTTAATTTTATTTTTAGTTAGAACTTATTCAAATTAAAATAATCTTTACATAAAACAATTAAAAAAATTAACTTTATTCTTATACAATTACTTTTAAAATAATAATAATAAATTATTATAAAAATAATTGCCTGAATAATAAGTAAAGCACTTTGATAATATTTCTTTCATCATTTTTCAAGGTCAAAATTGAATTATTGTGTTTCATCTTACAATATCGAAAACGTTTTTTCCTAATCGTATTTAGTAAGATAAAAGCATCATCATAGTTAAGAATTAATTTCATAAATTCTACTTGCATATGAATAATCTCGAATCAGAGTTCAATTATTAGTGCTTGACTTAAATTGTATATTTAAATCTTCATAAAGAAAATAAGAAATAAAAATAACCTTAAAATAATTACTATAAAATTTTATAAAAAAATGTAAAATAACATAATATAAATGATAAATTAACAAAAAATACAAATTATAAATTATAAATTATTTTTTTATTTTAAATAATTATGTAGTTAAGAGTTGAATCAAAAATTTCTATATGTCTAAATGATTTATACATCATTGAACTACAAGTTCTAAATAAAAAAAATAAAAATATAGCATTATGTTGATAAAAATTTGTTAATTAAATGATAATTTATTAATTAAAAATAAATAAAAAATTGTAAATTAAAATACATATGTATTTAATAAAAGTTGTGTCGATAATTTTAGGATTTTATTTTTTATAATTATAAAGATTTAGTTTTCGAATATCAATTATATACATGTGAGTTAAACAATGGTTGTATTTTTTTAATTTAATTGTTAACATCGTGTGGTTATATAAAAATTGTTTTAACACGATGTTCTTTTCTCGGTAATCTTTACAAGTTTGATAAATGTTCTCCAAAATTTGATTTGACTTTTAAAAAATTATATATTTTAATTATTTTGACATAATCACGATATTATTTATAAATTTGTGATATATAATTATTTTAAAAAAAAATTAAAAACTACTAAGTTATTACCAACAACTGGCTAACGGCAAATGCAAATGAAAAAAAGTGTGAACGAAATAAAATAATTTGGTAGAAGCGCAACTGATCGAAATCGAATTGAAGTAGATTCAACGATCGACAGAGATGAAGGTTGGCTCAACGGTTGTGTTTCTTTTCAGGGACTCTGATGGTTTTGGTGCAGCCATTTCAGAAGCTCTCCACCCTAACCCTAACTCTAACCATTCCTCTTCTCTTCGCTCCCTGTAAGCAAGCTCTCTCGATTAAGAAATTAAGAATCCAGGCTATCTTGAATTTCATGGGTTCGTTTTCTTTTAGCTTTTGTTTGATTTAAAGTGCGTTTTAACAGGGAAGAACCCTTTGAGCTATCATTAGAGAGCTACGGAATCAAAGATGTAAAAGCGTCCGGGAGCTTCATTCACTTTGTAGATCATCACGATCTCTATCAGGTCAGGTTCCATCTTTCTATTCCTTTTTTTCACTTTTTTTTAATTATAGTCCTTGGTGCTTGCAATTGATCGTTGTAAAATATGGAGCAATCTTTTTCTGATTGCTTGGAAATGCTTGTTCGGTAGCTTTGATGGTTATCATAGCATTTGACGATCCACTAATTTTCTAGACAAATGGTTGTTAAGCTGAATTTAATGCTACTTTAGGATTCAAAAAAGGCTTCAAGCTCAAGTGCAAGCTGAGTAAACTTGTGCTACCTTGAAGATTTTTTAAACAAGTAAAAAGGCGAATCAAAACGCTAAGAGATTGATTCATTGTAACATTTTTCACTGAGCCAAACATAAATTGTTTTCATTTTCAACTAGAGTACCAAATTCTAAGTTGTATAAAGCCATTATTGTAAATTTATTAATGATCCCATTTTTGAAATAGGCTCCCCTCTAACCGCCCATATCAGAAATGTATGATTATACATTAGGTACAGATGTAAAATAGAATACATCGGTTACATACAAAAATAAAATAAAAAATTCGGGTATAAATTTTCTGTCTCAATATTGTTTTGGGTATACTTCTTGTAGTTCAATTGTAAGGAGTCTACTGGTAAAAGTAATATATTTTGCATACCATAAAGAGTTTACTGAATTTTAAACGGCCAAGTGATAACTGTTTCAATGAAAGGCTTAATCTTGCCCAGTTGCTAGAAGTTTTTATCTTGTTTAAATGTTTTCCATGGAATTTTTAAGAGGAAAAGTGGTCATGCTTATTTCTTGATTAACACCTGTGATATATAAGCAATATTTCAGGAAAGAATGTTGTATTATAGACTTATGGTACTATCTAGACTGTGAAAGCGTTTAATGGTTGTGAAAACATGAGCATCTGCACAATTTATTGGGACTGAATGTATCCCTTGTAAATTTCTATATTCTTTTAGCAGGAAAGTTATGAATTCTGTTACATGCACTGCAATGGCTTTTTATTACAATGGCATGGAGAAAAGCCATCATCATTTACCACTGTTGTGGTTCCGATTGTAGTGGCTTCTTTCTAACTTAAGTGGGATGGTAAATTTTGGCAAGTAGTGGGGACAAATAATCACTTAAATTACTTATTTACTTATGATATCTTATGTCCAAAGAGATGTAAGACCAGCAAGAATTACTTCTAAGATATTTCAGCTGCTTGGGTGTATACCTTGTCTTTGTTACTTTACTTTCAGGTCTCCTGCCTTAAGGCCCTTAATGACTTCTTGACATATTCATGTTATTGCTTGACCATATGCTTTAATGTGGAAGATAAAGATATAGTCTTTCTAAATTTCTTCATTATTTTCTCTATTCCCTCCCGAAAAAATCTTTTTTATTATCAGGTTTCAGTGTTGCTTATGCAAAATTATGAACCTCCAATACTGGCATGTGCCATCAATGAAGTTCTAGCACGAATACATGGAGAAGTGTCATCCTCATATCCCACAATTTTGGTTCCATTTGTGATGGCATCTTCAAAGCTTAAGGGAGATGCTAGACCTTTGATGACAAGTGAGAACAAATTTTCACTGTACAGTCTACAGGTTGGTCCAGATACAGACATTGCGAAGGCAATGGCTGCTAGAACCCATAAAGCTTCACCATCGCTTCAGATTTATCATGAACCTTTGGCCTGCTTGCTTCATTTGACCCGTGTCTTGAACTTGCCAACTTTTATTCTCATTGGACTAAGAGGTCAATGCATTTCTGATAAACCTTCAAGAGAAGTAGAGGTATATGTCATTCGGTTACATTGTTCTATTGTACAATTTGCATTTAACTTAAATGGGAAGTATATGGAATGTTCTGTGTTAACACCTAAGAAAGAAAGGTTAAAGGACTTAAGGCATCAATTCACTCGTAAAAATAGCTAGTAACTTTTCTTTATTTATTATCATCATCATGATATTTTAGTTTTTTCTTCTTTCTGCTAGTTTTGAAGTTTCTTTTCCTTTGTGTTTTCCAGTATTCATTACTTGACTCATTGTGGTCTTTTATCCAGATTCTTTATGACATAGGAGAACTTCTTGCAAGCACTCTCAAACTATCTTTTTCTAGAGACAGAGTCACGTGGAATCCAAAAGAAACATCAAGGAACAGCAAAGAGCCATGGCGGGCTTTATATGGTTAAATCTTGATGTGTTTGGGGTATTACAGACTGTGATGTGTCATTACATGCATTAGGTTGAGAGATTCTAAATTAGTAAACCCTTTCTTTTTAAATATGTTTTGTAGCAAGGCACGATAATTAATGTTGCCATCAAGTGCCAAGATTTCTTCTGATATTGGTGATAATTTAGAATCTCATGTTTCTCATTTTCATGGTTATAATAGGAATATATGATACAATTTAACTGGAGCAGTTATGTGCACCAGAATTTACAAGTTGAAATATCATGTACCTAGCTTACACTATTCAGTCCTGTTATGCCTTTTATTTACCCCAGTCAATTTGTGCTACGACTGTTTTTCTTTTATACCAAAAGATATTTAAGACCAAAAAGAATGTACTCCTAATCTAAAAAGAACTCCTCCAAGAGGTGAAATACTCTGTGGCGCTCCCCTCCCAACTTGAGTGTTGGTTTTTCTTGTTTTGATTCTTGTTCCTATTTGCTCTATCTGCTCCTTGAACTATGCTTCTGTTCTTTGCATCTTGTGTCTTACTACAAAGTCATGTGCCCTAAATTTGCGATTTTGCTCATCCAGCTTTGATTATGGATGAATTGAGAGCTTGCATAGATCATACGGATCTTACGATTGACCTAGAGAATTGAATTGAGCATGAAAAAGTAGTTCCATAGTGTGCAATTATTGCACGACTATTGTCTCAAAGGCTGGTGAATTTGCATACGTTACTTTGTGTGCATCACAAAAATTGGATTAGGAATGGAGGTCTTGATATTAGTGGTAAGCGTGGTTCGGTTATGCTCGAATTTTGCCTGAAATACTAATTGAATTGACATGTATGGTTGGCTAAATTAAGAATTGAAATTGACTTATAAACTTAACTGTTCTATCTCAATTGAGTTTTTGTTTTATTTTGGTCTATGTTTTATTCTTTGGGTTGTACTCTTGAGCCTGTTTTATCCTTTTTGGGCCGTTCTCTGGTCTATTTTTGGGCTACTTTATTTCCCATGTACTATTTGAAATTTTTTTTTGGACTTCTTTACTGGCCTCTGACCTTAAAAAAAAAAAACAATCCAAGGAACACACCGGTTCTTTCCCTATAACTGAGGCTAAAATGACAGTAAAATTATTTCTAGCACTACCATGATAGTTCCTCTTCAATTAATTTTCATATTTGTATAAATGATAAGTATTTTAAGAATAAAGGTTATTAAATCCACAAAAAAAAATACTACAATAAATATCATTAATTATTATCTTATTAATTAATTAAATAAGGAGTTTTAAAAATAGTTTTTAAATAAAAATAAAATATAAATTATTAACTAAAATACATGAGCACATAGATAAAGAGAAATATATGGTTATAGAATAATCCTTACCATTAATCTATTATTTTATCAATTATATCATAAATCAATATTAAAATTATCCTTAAATTAAGTACAATAACTTGAAAAATTTATGTATTAGTAGACAACTATTTTCAACCCATACTTTCTTACTTTTAACTACTCTAAATATTATAATTCCTACAATCAAAACTCCTCTGGTCTTACACAAATTAGATAAGCACCAAATTCCTTTGCATTTGAGTCTAATTAAAATAAATCTTCTTTGCAATGTCAAATTTACAAAAATGTGGGGCATGGTGCTGCTAAGTGCTACTTTAGGTATTTATTGTCTAAAAATAGTGCTCCTAATGCATGTAATGTCATTCCTCGATTACAAGGTCCTAAATCACGTTTAACACAAATTGCCTCAAAAGAGTTTTTCTTTATTTTTTCTGCTCAACCACAGGCATGTCTAATTATTGCTTCTTTTCATGAATGATTTAGGTAAAAATATCTTTTGTACAATGTCAAATTTGCAAAAATGTGGGGCATTGTTGAATGTTGCTATAAGTACTTACAATCTAAAAGCATTGCTCTTAATGCCCTCGATCAAAAGTTTTTGAATCACATCTAACACAAGTTGCCTCAAAATAGTATTCCTCTCCTTCTACTATGCCACAAATATATCTTGGTATTCCTTATCTTCATGAGTGTTATATGGACACAAGAGCCTCTGACAATCTCACTTATGATGTTAATCAATTACAAGATGCAGTTCCTTATACAAATAATTCATCTATTATGTTAAGTAATATTATTATCGTTTGTATTACTCAGATGTTAGTGTGCTATCTAGTGTATCTTGTGAATTGAATTTACATAATTTGCTATGTATGCCTAACTTAGAAAAAAACTTAATTTATATGGAAATATATGTCAAGATAATAATGTTTTGGTGGAGTTTTTCCTTAATGCTTTTTTTGCGAAGTATTTGAAAACAGTACCACTATTGTGATAAAGGCATTGACAATGACCTCTACAAGTTACCTGTCTCATCTTCTATCTCAAGACTTTCATCATATCCTCAAGTAACTTGTCATAATACATCTATTAGTGAGACTTTGCTTCATGAGAGACTAGGTCATCCATGTTCTGTGGTTGTGCAACATGTAACTAAACATATGAATAAAACACTAAGATTAAATAATAGTTACAATGTTTGTAGTGCTTATCAATTAAGTAAGTCTTCCAGACTACCTATTTTCTCATGTACATATGAGATCTTAGTATTTGGGACCAGCTCTTGTTACTTCTATTTTTGGTATGAAATATTTCCTTCTCTTTGTAAATGACTATTCTAGATTTCAGTGGATTTATATACTTTATAACAAAATCCAAGTTATAAAAATAAACCTACATTTTGATGCCATGGTACTTAGGTAGTTTCATAACACACATTAAAGCATTACAAAGTAATGGTGGTATCGAAATAAAAATTCAAGAAATTCATTTTTTTAAAGAAGGTTATGTCAAAAGAATAACTTACCCTCACACACCTTATCAAAATGGTGTTGTGGGAAGAAAAAAACCATGTATGCTATAAAACCTAGTGTTCCATTTTCTTATTGGGACTATGTCTTTAAAAATTATTGTCTATTTAATCAACCAAATACCCTCCAAAACATTCAATTTTCTCTATCCTTTTGAACTACTTTCTCATACCAAATCAGATTTTTCTTACTTTAGGGTGTTTGGATGCCTTTGTTCCCATATCTCAAACCTTATACTACAAAGAAATTGAATCCTTGATCCCTATTTTGTGTATTTTTAGGATATATAGTTTAGTATAAAGGATACTGGTGCTTAGACCAAATCTCTAACAAAGTTTTTGTCTCTATGCATGTTACCTGTAATGAACAACACTTCCATTTTTTGGGTCTTGTTCCTAACTTATCTCAAGCATCTTCTCTTAACAACAATCTTGTACCTCTTACTATCACTATAATTATAGTTGTATGGTCAACAACTTTATATAAAAACATTAGCACATGTTTTCCTTCCCTGAGCTTGTTAGTTTATCACTCTCTACTAACACTTTTTCCTCAATATATATTTTACTTATTTATGATCTATCACCATCACCTCTACCGAATGTTGTGTCTTTTGGTTTATTTTCACCTCATTCCATTGCACTAGCCCTCCTTCTTCACTAGTTTCATCTTCTCATCATAGCCTTCCTATCATTCCATCTTCAGTAACATCTACCCTTTATCACCCTAACTCCTCCAATGTCCATCCTATGCTTATGAGAGCTAAGAAAGGTGTTTTAAAACCTAAAAAATTTCTTGTACTTATCATACTTCCTGAACCCACCATCAGTTAAGGTTACTTTATCCACACTTGATTAGAAATAAGCAATATAATATGAGTTTGATGCTCTTATTACAAATAAAGCTTAGAAGTTTGTGCCTTCTCCATCACACAATAAGATTGTTAGTAATAAATGGGTTCATAGAACCAAAGTTAAGGTAGATAGAGGTCTTGAAAAATATAAGTCTCGTGTGGTAACCAAGGGATTTCAGCAAATAGTTGATATAGACTACAATGAGAATTTTAGTCATGTAGTCAAGCCTACAACTATTTGTATTGTTCTCACTCTTGCCTTGTCTAGAGATTGGGCTATTAGATAGCTTAATGTGAACATAACCTTACTCAATGATGACATTGAGAGGGTTATACATCACGTAGCCTATTGCTTTTGAAGATTTTCAATACCTTCATTATATTTGTATACTCAAAAAGACTCTTTATGGCCTCAAGCAAGCCCTAAGGCTTGGTTCTTAAAGTTTGATGGCTATTTACTCAAGTGAGGTTTTTAAGATTTTAATTATGATGTTATTATGATACTCTATCACAAGTATATAAATGTTATCATTTTCATGATATATCTTGATGATATTTCAGTGACTGATAATAATGCTTTTCTTGTTCAAAGTTTCATTGATCATCTCAACCTAGTGTTTACTCTTGATGACTTTAAGTAACTCAACTATTTTTTGGGTATTGAGATTTATAGAACTCAAAATGGTCTGCACTTGAGCCAAATCAAGTATGTTCGTGACTTACTTGATGAATTCATCTTATTGATACAAAATCAATTCTTACTCCTATGATTACAACCAATCAAATTTCTAAATTTGATGGTGATGCACCAAAAGTGCTACTTTCTATCACATTGTCATGGATGCCTTACAATACTATACCTTAACAAGACTAGACATCAGTTTCACAGTCATTAAACTTTGTTAATATTTGCACCCTCTAACTATAGCACATTGGTTGGTTGTTACAATGTTGTTAAAATACCTCAAAGGAACTTCTGGGAATGGGCTAATGTTGTACAAATCACAAGAGCTTAGCTTGAATTCTTACACAGATGTTGATTCCTCTTATCAAGATAACAAGAGATCTACTTTAGAATATTGCATTTATCTTAGTGATTCACTCATTTCTTAAACCTTTGGGAAACAAAAAATTGTTTCTTATTCATCTAATGAGACAAAATTTAGAGATTTAGTTCTTAGTATTGCTGAAATCATTTTATTTCAAAAGGTTTTAAGTGAGGTGCAAATTATATCATCAATTGCTCCCAGTGTTTATTTCAAAAGGTTTTAGGTGAATGTTAGAGTAAAAGGCTATTCTAATGAATGTTAATAACTTCTTAAGTTATTAAGTATTCTCTTATGATTGTACAGTTAGAATTATGTTAACTTTCTGATGGTAATTCACACTGATAGTGTTGTGTATAAATACACTTGCTATTACAAAATACAAGAAATATTCTCTACTTTCATCTTCTTCAATCTCTTCTCTCTCACTATTATGCAATTATCGGGAATAATTCTTAATTCATGAGCTAAAAATGATAAATGATTAGATCACTATTTAATTTTATGTAAATGTGGGCTTTGAAATTGTAAAAGATCAATAAAATTATGACATTGATTAAGATTATTATAATAATAAATTCGTTATATGTTAAACAATATATTATTATTATTCTTCTTAATAACTTTTTATAAGGAATGAGCTCACTATTTATTAAAAAAAACTCACAATTAATATAATAAAACAAAACACATTATCACATTAAAACGTTATCATCGGATATTTATGATTTATGATTTATATCTATGAACTTATTATTTATATAGTAATATATATATATTTAATTAAAAAATTATATTTATCTCTTTTTAATAAAAAAATATTTAAATTATTAATTTCTTTTAACCATTTAATATTAAAAACTTCATTTTAAAATTTAAATTAATTATAATTATTATATTTAAAAATTAAAATATAACACGTACATCTAAGACAATTGAATTGTCAATGGCCTTTTCTTTATTAAAACATCAAAGTCCATTGAATTGTCAATTTAGTAGGATCTTATCCACGACGAAAAAGAAAAAAATATCTCTAGTGGGAAAAGGAACGCAGAAGTCACGTGTCCAAATGGGAAGTGTCATTTGGGTCAGTGCGAAAAGGAGTGAATGGAAAAAGCGAAGCACTTTTTGCAGGAGTGGGGTCAATCTCGCATGCAAGTATATTAGATATTTATGTCGAAAACTTGTGTTTTCGACATTTTTTTTCTCCAGACTGTAAAACTCTTGAATTTTTGTTTCTTTTCCTACAAACCAAAACTTGTGTTTTCTTTTTTGAAGATAATTGTGGCTTGTGTTTTTTTTCCCCTACTAATCTTGAAAATATATTAGGGATAAAAATATTTATGCTAATTTTTAAAATTTATAGTTATAAAAATAAATTTTTTTAAATTTAATTTATATATTTTTATTATTAAAAATATTCAACTTTAATATTTTATAAATATTTTTTAAATTAAATTATGATAATTTAAATATACTAACAAACAAAATCATATCAGATTCTAAGTGGGGTTCTATCAACAAAACAAAAAATTGAGTAGTACTAATATCAAATAAGATATTTATAAAATAACAATTAATAATTATGATAATTGTGAATATAGTTTACTAATTTAAGCGACTATCCTATTAAATCTAAGTTTTAATTTGACTTATTTAATATTTAATTTTTTTAATTTCATCAATTTAAAATCATAATTTATTTTATTTGATCAAATTATTACCCTAAAAATATTTTAAAAATTTTGATTTAAAAGAATAATTATTTTAAATTAATTAAGTTGAAAAAGTTAGAATATTAAATTAGTCAAGAGAAACAATGGTACTAAATTAGTAAAGAAAACAGAATCCATACTCTTTTTCGTGAATAAAAATTTTCCAACTCTTAAAAAAAATTAAATTTAGGCTTAAGTTTATTATATAGTGAAACACTTTGCATTTTAGAAACTTTTTATAATTTCATTAAAAAGTGTAAGTTTTTATTATCTTAGTTATGCTATTGTTTTCTTAGGTAAACATATGAATTTATAATTTTAATTATTACGATATATATATATATATATCAATGATGTTACATGCATATATGTAACTTACAGCTACGATATATAGCTAGAATTATTATATAAATAAGTACTTATGGTAAATTTGGTTTCCTATATTAGCAATCCCAAAATTTGGTTTTGTATTCTCAAAAGGTATCAATGCCGTACAAAATTAATGAAAAAATTAACTTTAATTACAAAATTTAGCATCAAATTGCTAATTAGAATCACATTTCCTATTATGAGTAAATTTATCACTAAATTATGCCATAAATGTTATAAACGTAATGGTTTAAAATTATTAGAATTCCAAAAATAATTAACTAAGTTTATTTAAAATATAATAAAAAAAATAATTAACCATTTTAAAATAATTCTTTGTTCTTTAATTATTTTTAATTTCCTTTAATTCGATAATGTTTATTATTATTAAAATATTATTTATTTTTGTAAATTTTAAGGATATTATTTTATACAATTTTTAATTATTATTAATTAAAATTACCGACGGAAGGGAAGGATGAAGATCCCATTCTCGTTTTTCTTCCTTGATTTTTAATTTCCTTCCCTTTCACTTAAAATTGTGAAAACCTATCAAGTATCTTCCATGAAAAACGAAGACTCCAATTGAAAACGAATATCTAAGTGATATTTTAAATATAAGTTTTAAAGTTTTTAGTAAATTGTTTTTACTGTTAATAAAAAGGAAAAAATATATTTTTTAAATACAATAATAAATATTTTATAATGAAAAGAAAAAAAATTCAGTCAATAATAATAAAAAATAAACAATATTTGTGTGAAAGAAAAAAAATAAAATATATGTAACAATAAGTATATAATCATTTTAGAGTAAACAATATTGATAGAAATTTTAAATAATAACAATAAATTATAAAATAATAATTTTTAAAATTTAAATAAATAATTTTGAAAATAAGAATTATTGATGTTTTAAAACGATAAAATATCATTTAAAATGAAATATAAAATATATAATATATAATATATTATTTATGATTTTATTTTTATATAATAATGTATTTAACTGTAAAATGAGATCGTATTATATAGAATAAAAATTATATGGTTAATGTAAAAATTTAATAATGAGTCTAAATTGTACTAAATACTTTACTTAGTTTATTAACAACTTTAATTTTAAAATTATATGTCTTGACTTTTTATCTTAAATTAAAAATATTTTTTTTGTTTTTAAAATGTAAAAAAATATAAAAATAAATTAAATATTGATTTAAATTAATTTTTATAATAATATTAGTTTAATATGTAAGAAAATTATATAAAATAAAATAAATTTTATTTTAAATATAAATATTTTATTAATAAATTTATTCAATTATATTATATAAATTATTATTAAATAATTTAATTAAATATAATTATTTATAATTTATTTGATAAATATGTACCCAACGAAAAGTTGATGTGTACTAATTAATTAAAAGATTAAAAGATGTACGTCTTCATTGGTCCTTTTTTTTTCGGGTAGAATCTGCATCTTAGAAGGAATCTCTAGATTAAACTTGATATTTATTAATTTATTTTTATAACTAATAGGAATCTTTAGATTCACTAAAAAGCATTTAGTTTGTAATTATAATATTTAGAATAAGAAATTCACTATATGGAATTTAGTTCTATGTGTCCGATAATGCAGCGTAAATTCTTGACCGTGCAATTCAACGTATCAGATACGTGCCCAGAATTTGACGCCAAGAAAGAAAGTAAAAAATAAGCTTATATTTTATCTATTTTAAATAAAAAAATTATTTTTATAGTTAAATTGTATCATATTAATTAATTAAAAATAATAAAAATAGATTTATAGATGAACACAATAAAAGTTTGAGCACGACTCTACTTAATAAGACTAATATGATATTTTTATTAAAATAAATTATAAAATTTTGTTAAAATTAATAAAAATTTGAGTACTTTAAATTAATTAATCTAAAATAATAAAATATTTAATGAGAAAAAATTTAAAAAAAAAGAGAAAAAAATATATCATTTATATATCTATGTTCTTTATATTTGGTCGAAAAATTATGAAAAATATCTTTAATATTTACAAAAATCTTTCTAATAAAATCAAGATTATTATTAATCAATGATACTCTAATGTTAACAACTATTAATAAAATATGTTAAAAAAATTCAATTAATTTAAGTATATTTTTAATTAAAAAAGAAGAAGAAGATTTTACTCAAAAAATTTCAAAAACCCAAAATCTTGTGAAATCATTCGTTTTCATTTTCTCCCCGTAACTGTTGCGTGTTTTTCAACACACGAACTCGTGCAAGCATACACGGTCACAAGTAATAAAGATTTGTAAGTAAAGATCGATCCCACGAGGATTTGTTACTATAGTTTGTCGAGTACTAAAATTGTATCTCTCTGATTTTATCCAAAATAATCGTTGGTTAATAAAAAAGTAAAATAAGAAAATAAAAGAAATCTAGGATTGCAATTTTTCACTAAATTAATCCACTCAAATCATGTTATTTTCTTTTGATTTATATTTTTTTAGTACATTTAATTTGTCAACCGAAAACTTCTTTTTTTATTATTCATACATCTCTTTCGAGTT
Organism: Hippophae gyantsensis; assembly: GCA_030763125.1. Lineage (NCBI taxonomy): Eukaryota > Viridiplantae > Streptophyta > Magnoliopsida > Rosales > Elaeagnaceae > Hippophae > Hippophae gyantsensis. The sequence goes on from CM061029.1 coordinate 52,320,031, forward strand.
CCGTATAAACACACCTCGTTAAATTAATTTACTATATCTCTATGAAAATTAAATTTACCGAGATTCATTACGTTCTAAGTTTTCAAATGGCCACACATACAATTAGGGTATATCTCTATCCTTCATCATACATGTCATTCTATTTACGAGCAATACACACACAAATGCCTTTCTCAAGTTTATTCATGTGCCACGGATCGTTTTGATAAGATTCGTAAATAATCAAAAAGCATTAAGAACAAAATAGAACGAACAAATCAAACGTCTTATAAATCTAAGGAAAAATAATTAAAATTAAAGCTTCATAAATTTAGATTAAATGCAACCCTAGAAAAATTAAATTACTTCATAAAATTAAAATAAAAATTACAACAACTACAGAAAATTAAGAAGAAGCAGAAATAAAATTAAAACATCACTTAAAACAAATATTTGGCATACGCAAAACACAACAAAAACCAAAAATGGCTTCTGCGTGTTTTGCCGTCCAACACACAAACACAATAAAAATTACAAACTGAAAAAACTAAAACACTCTAAAAACTTTCGAAATTAAAACTAAAACTCTACTCCAAAAACTCTACTCCAACCAAACTTTTTTACAACTAAAAACTATCTCCTATTTATAGCAAAAAAATACATCAATAAAATATTAAATTTAAATCTACGCGGGGGGACAAAAAGGTGTGGCGAAAATAATAAATTAAACGCATGGGGGATAAAAATTGTATCGCAAATGGGATCGAGGGACGCTGCGCGTTTCTGTTTTCATTTTCTTCCACGCTGCCACGTGTCGCGTTTTGATTCGCGGACACAATTAGTATCTCATTCGTTGAGAGGAAACGGGCGCACGATAAATGGTCGCACAGGAGCCAACGGCTACAACACGGGCTTGATACAGCGCGGTCGTGCTCATTGTAACATGCCACGTGTCACAACATGATTAGCTGCAAAATTGAGTGGGACACGTGTCATATCTTTATTGGAGGAAAATCGGGTTGCACGTAGAGATCAGTGCACGGGATCAGAGGCGCGCGAACGTGGGGGACAGCGTCTGCGCGGCGTCAATCCTAACCGTTTATGATTTGATCGGACGGTCCACGTTGTACGCGTGGATGATGACGCGTGCATTCTTCTCTCCTGCACGAATATTAAACTTTATTTAATTATATTTTGACCCATAAATTTAATTCAAATTACATTTTAAACTTTCTTTAATTACAGTTGACCCCTTTTCTAGTATTAAATTAAATTTTTCAACTTTTAATAATTACAATTAAGCCCAAATTTAAATTTAATTTATATTTTCAACTTTTATAAATTGTAATTAAGAACTCTAATATTTGAAATTACATTTGTGGACAAAAATTTGAAATTAAGAACGTTTTCGATACAATTTATTTATTTTTCTTATAATATATAAAAAACAGTAAATACTAATTTATTAAACTAAAATTAACTAAAAATAGAGAGAAATAGCAATTATGATTAATAAAATAGGTGAAAATAACTATATAAAATACAGTTATCAGTAACCACCATGCACACTACCACCAACATCGTTATCATTAATACCTGATGTTGGCACAACCCAATTGTCATCTTATTCTACAAAAAAAAGAACAATTTAGTCTACCATTAAGTGGAATTAGGGAGGCTTATAATGAAGATCTTAACTAGAGTCGATGATGTTCGACCTTAGCAACTTAGATATTTTTTGCTTACGTAAGTTCAGTGTTTGGACATAAGGATCGACCTGAAGCCCAGCCTGATCCTAAAGAACAACCAGAGCCCAAAAGAAAGTTCAAGTCGTAAGATAAGTCACCCTCAAAGACCTGCCATTACCCACAGTCGCGAATACACTTGTAAGAGAGACATGTCGTGTCGAAGTTTTGCATCTGAAGGGTCGACCACCAGTCCTGCTATGGGGTGGTCGACCTAAGTCTATAAATATGTTTGGTTTTACTTTTATGCCCTTCTTGACATGCTTATATGTATATACCCTATGTAACAGACACTTATACATGTAAAACTCTATATATTATGGACTCCTTAAGAGATCCACACATTCTATCATTTACTCTGACTTCTCTCTAGTTTCTCTCTTTGTAAATCAGACTAATCCCAACATTTTGGTACCCACCGTGGGGCTTAGATTCTAAGTTCGAGCTTTTGACTTGTAACTTCATACTTTCAAGGATTCACCCCGAACTTTGAGAGAAACTTAAGAGAATTAATGCATCTCCCACACACCCTTACAATCACAATCATCACGGTAGGAACATACGCTGAAGGATGACTAAGACAAGCAAACGAAGAAGTAGTGGTAGTAACCGTTAATGCCTCGCCAACCCATGATGAAGCTAGAACAGAAATCGACCCCTATCAGGAGCTTGCTCGTCAAATTCTTAAGTTACTAGATGAGAAAATAGAATGTTGTGCTCATAGTCTAGTTTAAGACCTTCTGATGGTCACACCACTCACCTGGTCGATAGAAATATACCAAATTGCATTGTGCTCAAGCATTGCCAAGTAGAATGCAAAGTTGGGGGTGATCCCCCTTCCAGTTTGGTGGAACCTAGTAACGAACAGTTGTTGCTAGAAAGAAAAAACTAGGAGGCATGATTCCAGGTTATGGAAGAGACCAATAGAAAGCAAGACGAGGCTTTAAGAATGACCAATGAAAGACATGTAAAGGGTAAAGCCATCAATGGTGTAGATAGGGACTATGAGCAATTATGTGTCTCACCATTCTCTGATAAAATAGAGAATGAAGAACCACTAGCCAAGTTCATTGCTCCTAAGTGTTCTAACTATCAAGGAACTAAGGACTTTATGACTCACGTGCAACACTTCAAAACAATCATAGCCCTTATGAGCCTTACACAAGGCAAAAGAGATGCCATAATGTGCAAATTGTTCATTACCACCCTCTGTGATGGCACTCAAAAATGGTTCAATAACCTAGCATCCCATACCATAACCTCATTCTTGTAGTTTGTAAGGTTATTTATCACCAATTATGCCTGTAACAAGCCACTAAAGAAAGAGTCTCATCACCTCTTCTTAATCATTCAGGAAAGGGGTAAGTCTATCGAAGCATATATGAAATGATACAGGGAAGAGAAGTTACAAATATCTGACTGCCTTAGCTCTACCGTTGTAGAAGCCTTTAAGCGAGGTCTTTTAAAAAACTTTGATTTATTTGTAAAGCTAACTAAGACGATTCCTTAAACTTTGGAAGAGGTATATGGAGGGGGAAAGAAAATTCATTAATCTAGAAAGAGAGCTATGCTTAGTAAAAGGTGACCAAGCCAATGTGGAAATTGGAACGGAGAAAGAAAAAAAGAAGGATAAGTCCTGATAAAACAAAACAGGGTAACAAAATCAACAAAAACAAGTGCTTCACACCAAACAATAAGGTAACCAGCCATTGGTCAAGGAAAAAGGGACTCTGGGAGAGGTCGTTGTCTCCCTTTAGAGGACCATCCTTGAGAATGGATCTGGCTCAGGCAGTGTTAAGGATGGAGGAGGTGCCAAATGTTAAGTGGCCCTCGAAAATTTAGTCTCCCTTTAAAGACACATCTAAATGGTATGCTTTTCATAAAAATATGGGTCGTGAGATAAGATATTGTAGGCACCTCAAAAAGTAAATAGTGGAATTGTTGGCTAGAGGATATTTAAAAGACCTTTAGGAAAACAACAAATGAGGAATATGGCATCAAAGTGAACGTGAAGCACCGAAGCTACCAACTCTTTCAAATATCAAGAGAAACCTCCACAATGAGCCCAACATCAAGGCTATCAATACCATACATGGAGGCCTCAATATCAATAAGACCTTTAGCAACTCACGCAAGAGGTATGCTAGAGACCTGCACAATGCCTCGTACATATACACCTTGGAAAAGGTGAGGTCTTCTATGGAAATCATTTTTACTGAGAAAGATGAAACCTCATCTCATCGCAAAGACCCCTTAATGATCACTATAAGGATAGAGCTACCATTGGTTGAGGAAGGGACAATAGTGATGACTAAAAGAGCCCTAGATGTAAAATAAATTGATATTGTAAGGAGAGAGCTACCATTGGTGGGATTTAGCAGTAGTACCACTTACGCAGTCGGGACTCTGGTACTACCTATCATGGCCAAAGGGAAAATAGTGATGACTAAATTTTGGGTAATTGATGTCCTAGTTTATTACAACTCCATCTTGGATAGGGCATGTATGCATAAGATGAAGACGGTCCCATCCACCTTCCACTAGGTGATCAAATTCTTGGTTGAGGAAGGTGCGAAGAAGATAAGAGAAGACTAAGAAAAAGCCAGAAGCTTTTTCAATGCCACTATGAAAGGGATCATTCCCAACTAGATATCACAGCAGGCCACTCTGGGAGATAGGGAGGATAATCACCCTTTAAAAATAAGTGCGGATTTGACAATAGAGATGGAGGAGAAAGTGGCCCAATTCCTCAAAAAAAAAAACTCAGGTGTTTTTGCATAGACCTCTTCAAACATGTCTGGGATTGACCCAAGAGTCATAACCTATCTATTAAATGTTAATTCAAAGGCTAGACCTATCCAACAAAGAAAGATGAAGTTTCCCTAGGACAAATAAAAGGTGATTAAAAGATAGATCACCACCCTTAGGGAGATAGGGATTATAAGGGAAGTCAACTACCCTACTTAGTTATCAAACATGGTATCATTAAGGAAGGTATGCGGATCATCCCGTATATGTATATCCTTTATAGACTTGAACAAAGCATGTCCTAAAGATTGTTTTCCCTTCCCCAATATCGATCAACTAGTTAAAGCCACCGTCGGTTTTGGATTAATGAGTTTTTTATGCTACTCTAGTTACCATCAGATCAGTATGCATCCAGAAGATTAGAAAAAAACATCTTTTATCACCAAAGAGGGGACCTTTTATTATACTAGAATGTTATTCGGGTTAAAAAATACGGGTGCCATATATTAACGTCTTGTCAATAAAAATGTTTGTAAATCAACTAGAGAAAAACTTCAAAGTATATGTGGATGATATGGTGGTAAAGTTAGCACAGCTACTAAACCACGTCAAAGATTGAAGGTACGATATGAGGCTCAATCTTAAGAAGTGTGTATTTGGTGTTAGCTCTGGAAAATCCTTAGGCTACATAGTATTTGCCTGAGGAATTGAGGTTAACCTAGACAAGATATAAGCCCTAGTGAGTATAAGGCCTCCTACTAATCTGAAAGGGATATAACAATTGAATGAAAGGATAATGGCACTAAATAGGTTCATCTCCAAATGTACGAAACTGAGGTGAGGTGAGGATGTCATAGGTCCTCTTCAACCTTTCCTTATCTTGAGGTGACAAACTACTAGTATTGACCTTGGCGGACCAACCTTTGGTATGGCCTATAGGTTCCCTAGTCTCTAGATTATTCGTTTTCTTTCTTCATGATCAAATGACTAATATCTGATTATAAGGTACGTTCAACCTAATAGTTGTATGGCTAGAGGATGAAAGATGAAGGTGGAAGGTTATGGCTGAAATGAACCCTTTTTTTTCTCGAAGAGCTTGTCTCGTCGAAAGACCCTCTGTTGTCACTCTTTGCCTAACCTAAGAAGGTGGGATATTGTGGGCTTTCCCAAGAAGCCGAGCATGAGGTCTCTTCTCTATGCATGGTTTCTACAAAAATATCAAAGAACATAAAAAAGGGTAAGGAATGATAATAAGAGATTATCTAAGGTCGAGTTTGAAATACAAAGGAGAATGATTTTCCAAAATTGACCTAAAAATAAAATAGAAAGGCGTTACATTTAAGAATTTTTTACTTTAAAAACTCGAGCGAGTAAGCTATGTGTCGAGTTGGTTTCTTACCACTAAATTAAACACTTTTTATGGATCGAGTTGAGATGACAGAACATTTTTTCTCTTTATTTTTGTCTGATGTGCAAGAGATAATAAGATGAAGCTTAGCCCAGGCACCTCTTTATATCGAGACCCAAAATTTTCTCTCTAATCAACTAACATGCATTTATTAGGGGAGTTGAACAATTCAAATCCATTGCCTGAGCATTAATCTTTCACCTTAGTTCAAAACTCGAGCTAAAAGAATAAGATGATTGGATATTTGGACATACATATCGACCTAGAGTTTGACCCTGGCCTAGAGAATAGCTCAAGCCCAAAAGACAACTTGAGTAGTAAGATGAGTCACCCTTAAAGATTGGGGTCTGCCCATATTCATGAATACACTCATGGAAGAGACTTATCCTATTGAGTTTTTGCATTTGAAGGGTTAACCACCAGTCTGGACTATGACGTGGTCGACCTCAGTCTATAAATATGCTTGTTTTTACTTTTATGCTCCTCTTGACATGCTTATATGTATATACTCTACGTAACCAACATATTTACGTGTAAAACTCTCTCTCTATATGGACTCCCTAAAAGATCCACACATTTCATCATTTGTTTTAACTTCTCTTTAATTTCTTTCTCCATAAATTGGATCAATCTTAACATTTAACAACGAAGATATCTCCAACTTAATCACCGTTCTCTACAAAGGTAAATTATTTAATGATCGATTTGTTTTCACTTTTTTAGAATTTTGTGAGTAACTTATTTGCTTTTGTTTAACGTTGATACCAAAAGTTTATTACTCTAACAGAGCGTATGAGATTTGGGTACAAAGAAGATGGATTTGATTTGGATAAAAATATGAAAAATTAGAATATATAGTTTTAGAATTCTTTTAAGTACGATAAATAATTATTATAACTTTGTCATTGAAAATCATTATTATACTAACTACGGTAAATAATTAGGATATTTATGACATTTTGTATGCATTAAAACCTAAGAAACATCATTGATAAATTTTCGTCTACTAATTTTTTATGATTTAAAAAGTTAAAATAACAATCATCCTAAAATTTAAACAATTATCTTGTAAGATTTTTTTGAAATGATTTTAGACTTTTTTTTTTAAAATACATTTCAACAATCGATACTTTTTGACTAATTTTTGTTACAATAAATAAAATATTTTTTTATTTAAAATGTTACAATGGTAAAATATATTGAATATATATATGAAATATATTATATTCTCCATATATTCAAATAATAATGATAATAATATTATTTAAGTAATATTATTTATATTTAAATAAAATTATACATATCTGAGTCGATTAATCACTAATTAATATATATAATTAATAATTAATATTAAATAAAAATTAATATATCATAATAATTAATTACAAAAATTCGTTTATTTTTTATTTCAAATATAATAATATAATAATATTATGTTGTATTTATTATATTGATGAAATAAGTAATCATTATGTAGATAGACATCAATTTTTTTTCTTGTGTACATCTTTTTTATAAACTACATAAATAAATATACCTTAAATAAATAAAGAGAAAAATATATATCAATCACATAAGATATTAAAAGAATTCCAATAGACATCGTTACTAATACTTATTAATTCTTGACTATCTTTGTACATGTATTCCCAATTAATGTTGTGAATTCATTTATATATACATTTACAGATTAGTAAAAAAAAATATCAAAATAATTGATTGATTTTATACTAAACATTTTGAGAATGATGAAACAAAATGTGGAAAACATATGTTTAGCATATTTTGGAAAAGAAAAAATAAAATCAGACTAACCAAGTATCTCGCATGTTAGTTGTGGTGGCCTGTTGGGGATATGAAATGGTGGGAGAGAGGCGTTGCAACTAGTGGTTAGGCTCAGAGTACTAATTAGACAGTCATGAACTTTGCCTAGGTTGGTGATGAGTGCTCAAAAAACACTAAAATTATCATGATTTTATGCACATTAATTGATTAAAAATATATATATTTATATGTTTTATCATATATTTATATAAATTTGTCTTTTTCAAAATCACGGGTATTTTTATTGTTTTTCAGGTATTTTCACTTAAAAACGTAACTTAAAGACTCAAAGAGGAATACCCAAATTACTACCGCTGAGTCACGCTGCAGAAGACTTCACGTCCGCGTAGATATGCCAGCCCCAATTCCGCGCACGTCGCTGCCATTTCGCCCCATTTTTGCGCACAACTACCCCCCACGTCATGCTGACGTCATCAAATGACATCATCATCCACCACTCCGCGTTTTCATCATTTTTTCACCCACTTTTTCTCTACATCCTCACCTATAAATACCCCCCTTCTCTTCACTTCTAATCACACCTCAAAACACATTCTTTTCTCTCTTTCTTTCTCTCTTTTCTTAGATTTTTTAGTTTTTCTTAGTTTTTAGCTTTTCTTAGTTAATTTCTCTTAGTTTTAGAGTTCTTCCCTTTTTGGGAAGAACTAGTTATGTTTTTGTAATTTATTAGCTTTTTGATTCAATAAATGAGAGTGCAAATTCCGCTTGGAGGTTTTCCAGCAACGGGAATAGCATCGAAGTTCTGTAAGGATTTTATTTTCTTTACAGTTATTTTTTATGCTTTATTCTTACATGTTATATTTAATTTGTGTATGATTAAATTTAACTCTATTTGTTGTTTATAAACATGATATAATAATAACGTTGTTATGCTTGCGAAATATTAAATAGGTAAAAATCTCTAAAATGAATTGATTTTATTTTTATTCAAGATTTTATATTAAGAATGTTAGAGAAAAATATATTATTTTTCATTACAAACTTAAATCTGAAAATTAGATTTTAAGGTTTAGTTATCCTATTCGATTTAGAGTAGTGCTCTTTTATTTGTTGGTACAATCGCCCGGTAGTTAGAGTGAAGCTCTATTTCAAAAGTTTTTATAAGAATTATTATCTGAAAATGTATTGACAACATGTTTTCAGTAGCGGTTTTAAAACTTGAAAGTTAGTACTCGGATAACTAAATTCTTAGGTTTAATTTGGACACCTTGAATAAAGTTTAAACTATCTAACCCTACCAAAGGTGGCATTTAAATGGTTCATTTTCAATCTCTTAGAAAAAGGAATTAATTTAATTAATCAAATTAGTTATCAACCCCACCCATAGGTGTTAATTGATTTGTTTAGTTAACAAAGAATATCTAACCCCACCAAAGGTGGTATTCATATAAAAAAGAGAGAATCAATAAATATCAATTCATATCTTTAATAACCTAAATAATATGAACAAACACAATTAACTTAATTATTATATCCATAAATACTCCACCATTATAAATGATAAAATATGCATAAATGTTTATTGAATCTATGTTTATTTTTATGTAAGTAGATTAAAAACACAAAACCCAAAATATCGTGACAGGATGTTTAGGATTTAATTTCGTTTTTAAAAGTTTGAATAATAAATTAAAAACCACATACATTCCTTCCTTAGATCGACCTTAGGAGTATACTTATCATTTTCTACGAAATGATTCGTGCACTTGCGAGAGTTTTATAAATAAATAAAACCAAAGTAACGGGCAGGATCGACGATATCGATTCTGCCCTATCAGCTGGTTAATGTGTTCCATTTATAGTGATTAACGAGCGGTGTTTGATGGTTTTTAAAATATAAGCTAAAGTAAATATAAAAAAAAATAAGAAAGTTGATTATTTAAGTGTGAAATTTTTTAGAAATAATTTTTAATTATTTTAAAAGAGTTTATTTTGAGGGGAAAAAATATTGTATTAAACATTTGATTTTTATAGTAAAAAGTTAGGTAATTCGATGGTTTTTTTTATATCATCATGATTGTAGCTTAGATTGTTTTCATTTAAAATATCATGTATTATTTTTATTTTTACATACGATTACATGTTTGGTCGTTTTATTTAGGATAATAAATTATAAATTGATAAAAATTAAAAATAATCTATTTAATTTTCTAAGTTAATTATTTACATATCTTATAAACTTTAAAAGTAAATATAAAAAATAAAAAAATTGATTATTTGAGCATGAAAATTTTTAGAAATAATTTTTAATTATTTTACAAGAGTTTGTATATTTTGGGGGAAAATATTGTATTAATTAATTAGAGAACTCCGGGGAAAAAATATTATTATGGTGTTCTGTTAAAAAGTATTGTCTCCGTCATCAAAAGCATAAATAATAGTTTATTTGCTAAGAATGAGTACAGTTTCATATGTCTACTACGAAAAGTCAGTGGCATTATATATATATAATAATAATATTTCATTAGTCGGTAAAAACTATATCATTAATCCTATATAATAAAATTTTCTTTGTCATTGATATTGTATTATTAACCTCAATAATTTGTTCGTTGGGTCCATCATTAATTTTTCTAATATTTAAGCAAAAACATAAACTAGAAAAAACAATGGATTGAGAAAACCTATAAGTAACAGTGTAGTTGAAGGCGACACCTACCAAAAAAGTGAATTTAGTATGACAAGTAGGTACTAACTTATTATCGTGGAATACTTTCTAAGATTAGTGAATAGTTTAAGAGAACAAATCTAAAAAGCTCAACCCAAAAAGGATATATATATTATCTTCACTTTTGTGTTTTATTGACCTCCAATTTCCAGGTTGCATCATTCGCACTAAGTAAGAGGTATCTAGAGCTTTAAGGTTTGGATTATTAGATGACTGTGTTTGGGTGAAGTGTTGTACAAAAGTATAAGTACCATCGGAATGAATGGCCACGTAAGCAAGTAACATAGAGATATCTTCACAAACATCTTTAAGAAATTATCTTCAAAAAATTACAATTAATTTTTTTGAGAGATATTTTATTAATATACAATAAAATCATACTCATTAATATATATTCAAAAACTAAATAAAAAAATATACCGAATAAGATCGATTATCTTACTATTAATGTGATCAAATCATAAGTTTTGTCTTCTTCATCTTTAGATATCTCATCTATTAATTATGATTCATTGAACAAATATATCAATAAAATTCAAATGAAAACAAATATCTTTAACTTGTTAAATATTTATTGATCTTAAGAGATATAAAAATATACAAATATTAAATAAATTAAGATATGAATACACACTAGATAACATAAATATAGTTAGATATGATAAAAAAACTACTATGAAACAAAAATTCTCCATTAAAAAATAGCTAAGAAAAGACTACATAAACATAATAAAATACCTACCAAAGAGAGAGGGCTCTCTAAGTGGAGGTCTCTTCCAAATGAGTAGAAAAACATGAAAGAAGGAAGTTGGAACAGTACGAAAAAAAAAGAAAAAAAGAGAGGATAAAATATATATGTATATATATAATTTGTCTATAAATTTCAATAAAATATTTTTTCAAAATTTTATAATTTAATTTTCGTAAATTTTTATTTATAATTTAATCAACTTATCTTTTAATTTAGATCTCTATTTACATTCTAAGACATACAAATTACAATAATAAATCATTATTTTTTCTTATCTCTCTATATTTTTAACATGTTATTAAAGTCTCTCATATATCTCTAAAATTTCTATCAAAATTTTACCTTTCTTCATCATAGTAAACCACTATCACTTATACTAATCTAATCAAAACAAAAATACCATTATCAGACTCATCTAATCCAAAAAATTCCAAAATCACCAAAATCAATCCAACATAACCCCTCAAGCGCCACCCAAAGAATCTATTCCCAAAACCCACGCGTCAATCCACTCTCAGGCCCAACCCATTCTGAACCTACTCCACATCACAACCCATGCCTAAATCGCATCTGACCCGCCCTCTAGCTAAACCTCGACCCTATTCACCAGACCCGGTTTATCAGATTCCATTCACCATACTTAGTTCACCAAACCCGGTTCATATGACCCGTTTCACCAGACCTGGTTCACTAGACTCGATTCACCAGATTTTTTTCCTCTTCACATCTCCGATTCAACACCATCTCGACTAGTTCTCCATCGATTCAAACCGGTTCTAGGTTTATTTTTGACTCCTCTTTCCATTTTTAAGGTTATTTTTGACCTATTTAAACTCTTTTATACTGTTCTTTTATATTTCCTCCATTATTCCTTTAAAATGGACGGAAATGATGTCTTTAAACCAATCTCTACTACCCTTGATGTTACTAACTACCTAGCCTAAGCACAAGTAATGAAGAGATTCTTGAAAGGACAAAAGCTATGACGTCTCATAATTGGTGATATCTCTATACCCATAAAAAAAGCACTGAAACTAACTCCTTATTTGCTGACTGTCTTAAAGATGGGAGAGTAAAAATCATCAAATTATTATCTAGTTATGCAACACCACTCTACCTTCCATCTATAGTGAATTTGGGCGTTTTGACACTACCAAGGAAGTCTAGGAATTTCTTGAGTCTTACTTCACTATCACAGATTTGGCTAATCAATATAAACTTTTGACAGATCTTCATACTAAACGTCAGAGGTCTGATTAAAGGATTAATCAATTTCTCTCTAAGATACATGTTATTTGGGATCAACTTGCTCTCTCTAAACCAACTTGGACAAACAAAATTGATGCTAAGATGTTTGCAACTTACCGTAATCGTCAACATCTTGTTATTTTTCTCATGGCTCTCCATGTTTGGTTTGAACCTGTTCAAGCTTCCTTACTTCATCGTAGTCCTTAGATACTGTTGTGATTGAGCTTCGCTTGAAGAAACTCGAATGAGGGGTTTTCAAAGTTCATACTACAAATTCTATTCTTACAACTCCCTCTTATCGCCCTAAAGAAGGTTCTAAAGAGGGCTTCAATCAGGACCTTCTCACATGTCACATTCGGGTTTGTATATTTTGTCACAAGAAGGGTCCGGGACATTTTCAACAAGATTACTTTCAGAATCCCTCTTAGAATCCCTCTTGGCATCCCTATTAGATCCCTCTCAAAATACTTCAAGTAAAACTAGTAACTCATCTATCACTGCTGCTATTTTTGAGGATAATCATGACAAATTTACCTTCTGCACTCAAGAACCCGAAGGTTTTCTTAAACATGTCCTCTCAAATTCTAGTAATCCTCCCCCTACTGCCTTTTCTCTCACATCAGGTAAATTTTTATGGTATTTTGATTATGCTTGTTGTAATCATATGACTTATAATACTCACATCTTCTCTCCCACACAATCTTTCATCTACAAACCTTTAATTCAAGCTACTAATGATTCACATACGCATATTAATGCTATAGGTCAAGTTTCCATATCTTCTATATCACTTTTTGACACCTTTCATATTCCCAACCTTACTCTAAATCTTATCTCTGTTAGTCAATTACGTGAACTTGGTCTTACTATTACTTTTTTCGCTTCTAGTTATCATGTGTAGGATCCATAGACAGGATAGATCCTCGGGATAGGCCGTAAGGTTGGACGACTATTTGAACTTATCAACCTTCATCTACCCAATTCTCTTCATCCTTCTATTGCTGCTTCTACTACTCCAATCAACCTATGGCATACTCATCTAAGCCATATGTCTATAGGACACCTTCATCCCTTAGCATCTTCTGGTAAATTAGGATTTGTTTCTACTTCTGATAATATAAATTGTTTGCCTTGTCAAATGTGAAAACAACATGCTCTATGTTTTAATAAAAGTGATTCTACTTCTGTCTCCCCTTTTGACTTAATTCATTCTGATGTTTAAGGTCCATCCTCACATCCTACTATGGGGGATGTGTTTACTTTGTCATCTTTATTGATGATTATTCAAGATTCATATGGATTTTTATCAGGAAACATAGATTTAAAATACTCAAAATTTATTATGATTTTTCCTAAACGGTTAAAACCCAATTTTCTCAAACTATCAAAGTTTATAGAGCTGATAACACTATGGAATATAAAGAAACAATTTTATAAAATTTTCTTCGACAAAATGGCACACTCTCTCAATATTATTGTCCATATCTTAACTAAATGGAAGAGCTTAGCAAAACACATATTTTTAATACTGTTCGCACTCTTCTCATTTCTAGTTCTTGTCCTGAACGCTTTTGAGGTGAAGTAGCTCTTATGGCTATTTATACCATCAATCATGTTCACATGCTTGTTATTCATAATCAATCCCCTTATGAGCGTCTCTATGATAGTTTTCCATCTTACGAATTGCTCAAAGGGTTTGGTTGTACCTATTTTGTTCTTCTCTACTATTTTGTCTCATCGTGAACCTCAAAACTATCAAGAAGCTAGTTCTAACCCTTATTGGCAGTAAGCTATGATAGATGAATTACAGGCATTAATAAAAACACATATATGAGATCTTGTTGATCTACCATCTAATAAATCCCTGATTGGTTGTAAGTGGATTTTTCAAATCAAAACTCATTCAGATGGGTATGTGGAATCATATAAAGCTTGTCTGTTTATAAAGGGTTTTACACAAGTTTATGACATCGACTATGAAGAACCTTTTGCACCTATAGCTCACCTTATATCTATTCGTAATATCATTGTTGTTGCTACTGGCCAAAACTGGAACATGTTTCAAATGAATATTAAAAATGTTTTCTCAATAGAGACATAACTGAGGAAGTATATATGAAACCTCCTCCTGGATACACTCATTCACCTTATCAAGTATGCAGACTTCATCGTGTTTTCTATGGCCTCAAACAAGCTCATTAGGCTTACTTTTCCCAGTTTAGCTCTACACTTACTAACTTTGGCTTCACTTCTAATTCTCATGACTCCGCCCTCTTTATTCGGAAAACCCCCACTGGTGTTACACTTTTACTCCTTTATGTAGATGATATGATCATAATAGGGAATGACTCTACTAACATTATTAATCTCAAGCAGTTTTTGAGCCATCAATTTGAAATAAAAGACCTTAGTCGTCTCCACTACTTGAGCTTGGAAATCTCATATGATTCTCAAGGATATTATCTCTCTCAAGTAAAGTACTCTTCTAATATTCTTAATCGGGCTAGCCTTACTGACTGCAAGACTACATTAACACCTCTAGAAACCAATGTCAAACTTACTCCATTAGATGGTACTATTCTCTCAGATGTCACATTATTCAAATAACTAGTTGGTAGTCTTGTTTATCTCATAGTCACTCGTCCTAAAATTGCCTATGTTGTTCATCTAGTTAGTCAATTCATGTTTGTTTCATGGTCTACCCATTATACTGTGGTTCTTTATATTCTCCGCTACATCAAAGGTACCATGTTTCACGGTTTTCACTTATCCAACAAGTCTAATCTTCTTCTTTTTGCCTATTCTGATACTGACTGGGCAGGTGACCCTATTGATCATTGCTCTACCACTGAATATTATTTCTTTCTTGGAAATTCTCTCATATCTTGGCGAAGCAAGAAATAATCTCTCACTTCCCAATCCAACATTGAAACTAAATATCGTGCTCTTGTTGACACCATTTAAGAAATTCTTTAGCTCTGTTGGCTACTTGCTAATATGGGTATTCTCCAATCAACTGTAACTATTCTATATTATGACGATGAGAGTGCTATTCAGATTGTTCATAATAATGTATTTCATGAACAAACACAACATATCCAGATTGATTGTCATTTTGTTTGTTAATATGTTCTTAAAGGCATTGTTTATCTTAAATCAATATCCTCTAAAAATCAAACAGCTGACATCTTCACCAAATCTCATCCATTAGTTAGATTTCAAAATTTAATTTTTAAACTCAAGTTGATTATTTCTCTTCCTCCTTGAATTTGAGAAAGATGTTAAGTTATATATGATATTGTACTATATTTATATTTCATTTGTATTACACTTATTATAACTTGATAAATAAAATTTTCTATATATATTTTAGGACACATCAGTTACAACAACAAATAATTATTTCTTCTTATCTCTTTATACTTTTACACGTTTAATCATAATATATAAGTTTTAATAGTATCAAATTTAATTATATATATATATATATATAATATATCAGCTTTTCAATATCTACAATTATTTGGGATAATTTTTGAATGTATTGTAGCTTACATAATTTAATAGATATTTAGCAAGGGACCTAGAAAGAATTAATTTTTTATTTTGTACTGAAAAAAAAGGCCAAAAAGGTCCCCACAAAAGTAATGCGCTTTTTATCACTTTTGCTTATGTCATTATTTATTTTATTTTATTTTAATTTTTCTCATCACAATAACATTATGCTTATGCTTCTCATTACCCAGTCCCACACCACCACCCCATATGATCTGCCATCTATCTATCTTATCTTTTCCATCTGAACACACATACACACAGAGAAAAGTCCTTCTGGGAAGCTCCAGCTTCTAGGGTTTCTTTTGCTTTTGCTTCAATTTCCTTTTGGTTCTCTGCCAAAGCTGTTTTGCAGATCTTCTTCCCTCTTCTTGTACGGTATGTTTATTCATTTTTTTTTGTTCCCTTTTTGAAGTTTTCTTCAATAATTTAAGGAACGTGAGTGACGTTGGTATGAATTTGTGTTAGAGTTGGTTTACAAGTTTAGATATTTTAGAATATGATGCTAATTCGTTTATGTTTTTACTCCTTGAACTCTCGTCTCTCTCTCTGATTCTTCTGTTTGTGAGAAATGGTTAATTATCAGTTTCCTTTTGTGATATGATTTGTCTACTATTGTTCTCCTCTGTCCAAATCTAATTTTTATGAGTTCCTTGGTTTTCTTTATGGGCTTATTGCATATAGCTGTTGTGATCATTTTTCCTTGAAGCTCAAAACATATCGAAGTTACATTTCTACACGTTTCTTGCTGATTTGAGTTTTACAGCAATACTTGTAAGAAATACCGATTGACTTCTTTTGGAGTTCTGCTTGTTTCATAGAGAATTTTTTTACATGGTATCTGGAAATGATGGATCGATCTTATTTAACGTTTCATTGGTTCTGTTAAAAGCTGTTTCATATGTACATAATTGAATTGGTCTTAAAATAACATGTCGGTTATGTATAACGTGTACATAATTTATAGAGTGTAACACTCTATGTACAAACTAACATGTTATTTGGAACATATTTAATTATGTACATACAAACATGCTATTATGAGGCTCCAAATCATTTGTCCAGCAACGGAGCTAATTCTTTTCCTTTATTTTTGGCCAGGGACTTATTTTCAAAGTAATTGTCATCCACTTCAAATTCGTTTTGTCTAGGCTGGTCTCGTTCTCAAAGTTTGGCACATAGTTAAGCCAGAGGTTGTTGGAATTGGAACTGGACCAGAAATGGGATACATATGCGATTTCTGTGGGGAGCAAAGGTCCATGGTGTATTGCCGTTCTGATGCCGCATGCTTATGTTTATCATGTGACCGCAACGTTCACTCTGCTAATGCCCTGTCAAAGCGTCATTCAAGGACATTGCTGTGTGAAAGATGCAATTCCCAATCTGCAGTAGTAAGATGTGCAGAAGAGAAAGTTTCTCTCTGTCAAAATTGTGATTGGATGAGCCATGGCACCTCCACCTCAGCTTCAACATACAAAAGACAAACAATCAGCTGTTACACTGGCTGTCCATCAGCTTCAGAACTTTCATCCATTTGGTCGTTTGTTTTGGATTCACCTGCTGCTGGAGAATCTGTTTGTGAGCAGGAAATGGGTTTAATGAGCATTGCTGAGAATAGCGCAGTTAGCGAATGGGGCTCTTCAGAAAATGCTTCTACTTCGTTTAAAATGTATAATATGCAAAGCAAGGATGAAGCTAGTGTTTGGACTGCCTCATTTTCGGTGTCTTCTACAGTTAAAGATCTTAACCAGCCAGGTGGATCTTTTAATGCAACTTTACCAAAGGTACAAAATTACTGTTGAACTTTTATCACCCTAAGTCACCTAATAATTCATTTGGATGCATGGTGCACAATCAAATAGTTTGCTGGACTACACTTTTTAGTCAATTTGTTCTTGCTTTGGGTTGCTGGATGTTGTCAACTATGCAAATTTGAAATTTAATGGAAACTGATTCTTTGTGTCATGTCTAATCTAGAATATAACTACTTGTATATGCCCTTGTGCCAGTTTCATGTGTTTTCAGACAATGTTCTGAGCAAAACATCTTCCCAATTTTTGGGGGCCTATTTTGTTAACTTTTGAGATGTATTTCATACCCCTTTTTACTAGAGATTGTAGATCTTCTATGATACCAACATCTTAGTATGCATGTGTGTACAGGTCGCTTGTGCTTAGGGTGCTCCTCATGCATGGTATCAATAGTGACTACTTATTGTTGTCATTTCCATCTTAAGTGGTTGTATGTTGCTTGTCATTGGTCTCTTAAGGCCTATCTTTGCTGATTGTTTCTGGCCATTCCTTCCCTTCTTTCAGTTCTGAGAGAATGGAACATGCCATAGCTGACCAATATAGTGATAGGATCATCACTTAGTATGAATGACCTTTAATAAATGTCCTAAACTGACACATGTTACCTTATGTTGAAAATTATGTGTGTTCCTTGATGTTTATGGTTTTCAAGTTATTTTTTATGAGTCATCTTATTAAAAAATTTCCAACTATGGTGATGGGTGAAGAGTCTATGGACAATATTCTCAAATCCTCTCAGGGTTGTAGAAACAAGAAACCAATCCCAGAAAAGTACCTCTAGTTTACAACAGGATAAATGGGAAATAATATCTTTTTCAGCCAGCGTATCGTTGTTTCATGTTGACTTATTCTTTATTTATGTTCTTTCTAAGGTTTGTGTGCTCATGTGAGCTTTATGAGTGTTAAAATATATTGTTAGACATTTATTTGCTTTCGTAGTGCACCTACATTTTCTGGATGTTCCCTGATTATATACTTGCTTTATGTGATTCTTCTAAGTTCTGCTTGACTTAATAGTTCTTTTTCCTAGATTAAACTAATCTACATATACTGATTGCAAGCCGATTTGATATATCCAACTGTTTCCTATTGTTTTATCTCTCAGCTTAACTAATGTTTTACCCCAACTTATTGGGCAAGCTACATAACATTTTAATTCACCTTTTCATTCGTAGAATTCTGAAAGTTTCTCATCCTTGGCGTGCAGTTGTCCTGTTCTGGAACCAAAGTTTCTGGACATTGTAAAAATGATGATATCTATGGGGATTTTGATATGGATGAAGTAGATCTGAATTTCAAAAACTATGACGAATTGTTTGGTGTAACCATGAATAATTCAGAAGAGCTATTTGAGAATGGAGGAATTGATAGCTTGTTTGGGGCGAAGGACATGTCTGGAGCTGATTCTAATTGTGAGGGTGCAGCTGCTGCTGCTGAGGTAATATTACCTCCACTTTGCAAAACTGAAATCCTGCAAAACCAAAATATATTTCCAAATATGGATGAACTACACAAATATTCCCTAAACTTTCCTCCACTAATTTTTTTCCCATATATTTAGTCCTTTTACTTTTTAATTTTAACACATTTAATCCCCAATTTTGAAATCAACTCGAAATTGACTCTGAATTAACAAAATTAACCATGCAACACATGGTTAATTTAACCAAGTTAAAACATTTTCTTTCTTTTTTTTTTAATGCACAAACCTAATAAAATGAAGAAAAAAAAATTGTTTGACAAATGCCCAAACTTTCCTATTCTAGGGATATCAAAACATCAAACTCACTACATTTCTTCCTAAAAAATTGTTTCCTATGGAAGAAAGTTTGGACTTTTGTTAAACAATTGTTTTTAATTTCAGTTTATTAGGAATGAGCATTTAAATAAATTACCAAAATGGTTTAACTTGGGTTAAACTAACTCACACGTAGTTGCATGTGATTGACATTTAACCGCACACTTAAATTTGTTAAGTGTCAATTTCGAGTTTGTTTTTAAAATTGGAACTAAATTTGTCAAAGTTAAAAAAGTAAAGGGCTAAATCATAATAAAAAAAATAAGGGGATCAAATGGTGGAAGTAGGATACGTTAGGAAACATTTCTGTAGTTCATGTAATGTTTAAATATAAGTGTCATTGCTCTAATATTTAAATATAATTATTTTTACCACTCAGGTTAGCTTGTCCGTGTTTTTTCTTTAGTTTGCTTCTTTCAAAGGCTTATGAATAGATGAATCATCGTTTTGATTACCATATTTGATCATACTTTTAAATTAAAAGACTAATAGCTCACTTAACAAGTCTTGTTAAGTTTTAAAATGTATAAATTCCATAGTTGCAAAAGGACTCCGCTTTTGAAGTACAAGTGAAATCACTGGGGCTATTATCTTAATTTTAACCTTTAGATATTTGACAGCTAACTGAGTTACTTGAATTGTAAATCAATTTAGTTTATGAGTACTCGGAAGTCAATGTCATAATTAGATTACTTTAACTATACTTTTTTGTATAATTCCTATTCATTTATGGGACCCATTTATGCATTTATATACCTAACTAAATAACACCATTAGAACTTTGTATCAATTTGTTGTAAATCTAGTTCTCATCAGGATAAGAGAGACATGTTTGTATTTCTGCGAAAAAGAAAGAAAGTGGCTATTTATGCTTGTATGCACGTGATGACCAAACAAGTTATTTAGTATCCAATGCGTTTCCTGTCTTTTATAGTCTTGATACCAACTATTATCATCAGATTGAGGTAATTAGTTCAAAAACTATGGCTACAAGATTTTCTCATGGGTGAAATATGTTATCCAGGGATCATCTGTTGGACAAGTGAATGCAATACAGCCAGCATCCAGCAATGCAGCATCTGCTGATTCTGTGATGAGTACTAAAGCCGAACCAATAATACACTACACACCAAGACAAACTCAATCAAACCTTTCATTTTCTGGCCTTAGAGGGGAGAGTAATGCTGGAGACTATCAGGAGTGTGGAGCTTCTTCAATGCTACTTATGGGAGAGATGCCTCCATGGGGTCCTCCACGTCCTGAGAATTCCTTGGTGTCAGCTAACCGTAGTGATGCTGTTATGCGTTACAAGGAAAAGAAGAAGTCACGCAAGTACGTAGTATTGATTCTTTAACTCATGTATTTACTGCTTTTCAATTTTGGTTGGCAAAACCTGGCATAAGTAGATATTTTCTGCCTAACTTTCTAAGAGCCACACATGTGGATTTAAAATATGCCTTCATTATAAATTTAATATTCTTAATATTAGAGTGAAGTTAAAAGATTTTTTTTAATCTGTCCATAAATATCACATCAGTTTGCAAAGCAAGGGATGATGTAAGGATTCCTATGACAAACTACTTGTTGAAGGAGCCGATATTGTTATTTTTATTAACACACTGTTATATCAAACCAAATAATACTCATAATTATGCTAAGTTTGCTTGACGTGATGAGCCATCAAGGTTGGTGTAGTTATGTTTTTATCTTAACCATATTTGATTTCTAATAGGTTTGATAAAAGTGTGAGGTATGCTTCTCGCAAAGCAAGGGCTGATGTAAGGAAGCGAGTAAAGGGACGATTTGTCAAAACTGGTGATGCTTATGATTATGACCCAATGAACCAAACCAGAAGCTATTGAGTAAAATTTCTATCCATTAGATAAAAGGAAAGACTTTAAATGCTTAATTGGAAAAATCAGTTACATTATCTCCACAATGTATGAAATTATGTTTTATTCTGTTCCTGCAATGACAAACTGTTATTTTATCAGAGGCATTTGTTTCTCAACCAGTTGATATAGAAAATTTGGTCTGATGCTTCTCCAATAAACCTCAAGACATTACCTGACCACATTGCCACCTTGCTTTTACTCTATTTTCTTCTTCTGGACAAGTTCATCTTCCACCTCAAACGTAGTCTGAGGAAAGAGAGTATTCTTATTGGTCTTTCGCTGACCATAATTATGCAGAGTTTTCACTACTGCCGTTGTAAACATTCCATCTGTTCCTTCTGATATGATCAATGTACAAAAGCGGCTGCCAAGGTATCATGCTTGCTTGGTTAGCCTAAAGAGCTTGTGGTTGTTGTAATATCCATTTTGACCCCGCTTGGAGTCTTGAAATGTATAGTGTAGGATCTACACGTATGCAAATGTTTAGAGTTGAGAGAGATGAGTCCCGGCCAAGAAAGTTTGCTGGTCGGACAATAAATTTCCAGTGTACAGAGCAATTTACATATAATCTGGTTTAAAGAAGCCAATATGAATACAATTTTTGACTTGTGGATTTGTAATTTCTAAAACATAATAACAATTTTACATACGGATGGTAACATGTTTATAATGTTGATGCACTCGTTTAAATTCCAAGATTACACCATTCACGATGAGAATACCCCCCAATAAGAAAAAAAAAAGGAAAGATGAAAAGGCTGGCTATGACTAGTAATAAAACAATGTCAAAGTTTCCGAACCAAAAAGCCACGCTAGTTGGTGCTTCTCACAAATTAATCATCTTCAGAACTACTATATTCTGATACCTTGCCAAGGTCATCTGCTACAATCATATTCTGCATATATGTTGAAACAAAACATTATTACAGAAAGAAAAAAATAGTAGTTAGAGGTGAATGTGAACTTCGTGCATTTTTGTTGGAGAATGGGAACAGAGCTATGATTGTTGAACATCGACCAAACATCACCTACCTGCTTCTTATCCCAATCTTTCAACTTCGAAGTCGTTAGCATGTAACTATCACGTAATGGAGCCCAAGCTGGCCCTTCACCATCCACGTTGCTTTTAGATGTTTGAGCCTGAATGTATAATACAAAATCAAGTTAATCAACCATAAAATAAGTTTACAAATGTATAGCGCAAAAAATTCATGGACAACTATGCGGTAAAAGAAGAAGAGATATCTAAAAGTACAAATGCAATAGATGAACTATGACATATGATGCATCTAAAATTAATAAACAACGTTCACAGATTTTCTCTTCCCCAAAAAGGAAAACAAAAAAGCTAAGATACACATCAGGATGTAACAAACTCAGTCAAATACAAAAGAAGGCAAACCTTTACAGATGCACTGGCTGCAGTCGACTTTGTTTTGCCTAATTCTGAAAAGAATGCTTCTTTTCTCCGCTTCCTTATTGCTGGTAAAATCAGCAAAAATTAGGTTACAAAATGGAAGCAGCATTAAGTTCTAGCATTTTGTTATTAAGAATGGCCATTGAAATCAGCAAAGCACAAGTGTTAATGTTATAAGGAAATTTTTATTATAAACCAAATTGATGAACTACACTACAAGTTAGTTTAAGAAACCGATGGAATATAGCTTTAGTAGCAATCATCGTATTCTCTTAGTGACTCAGGTTTGCTATTATTGGAGAGATAAAACTATTTTTACGTCGCATATATGAATATGAAATTAGATAACTAAGCTAAACCGTGAAATTTGGAAACATTGGCGGCTCAAAAATTGTAATTTCAGCAATTTATTTACATACCTTTTGCATCTTTAAATCTCGAAGGATCGAGACCTTTCTGAGCATTTTGTGCCTTATTTACCTGTGTAAGATACAAACAACAAAAGTTTGTTTCTATATATTATAGCAACTGTAAGCAATCTAACAAAAAGGAATTTTTTTTATGAGAAGTGACTTACAGCATTGAACAACTTGACCACTGAAACACCATCAATAAACATGTAAATGAAAACTTAGTCAGTGCAAAAAAAATTGAAACAACCGCAAAATGGAAATGCTCATATCACAAACATCATCACCAAGAAAACAAATAATCCAATACCTCCTTTCGTAGCAACACCTTTCAGAAACTTTTCATGTGAATCCAAATAAGTTTCAGGTTTGGCATGCCCCTTCTCTCCTATCTTGGATTACAAAAAACATAATAAAAGTAAGCACTCAATTAAAAAGGAAGGAAAAAAAAACATTTACACCGACTTGTACAAATATAATAATGCAAGAGACCTTCAACTTAGAAAATATAATGCAACCCAAACAAATCTTATTCAATAATGAAATACCAAATGTTTTTCCTTCTTAGCTTCACCCTTGACCTTCTTTTCAGCCTCTTCCTCAGCAAGCTTCTCTGCAACAAGCTTCTTGTGCGCTGATAAAACAGGACCCTGCAAAGCTCTCAAACATTCACAGTTCAAGCCAATCTTATTCAACTCTAAATCAAATAGAAATAAATTAATAAACAGGATGCTTATTAAAAATAGCTATCTTACAAGAAAATCATCAGGAACAGCCTTCTTAATGACACTCTTAAATGCCATCTTGAAAGCTCTGCAACCCTCCGTGAATTTTGTAATTCCAGGTTGAATTCCACCATCTTCATCGTGATCAGAAAACCCATTATCAGCATTGCCATCAACACCATCATCCCCTGCTTCTTCAGAAGAGTATCCACTAATCATGTCCTCATCAATCTTGTGCTTATTGTTCTCAATTTCTTCTTCAACACCAACTTCAGAACCAGACTCATTGTCCGAATTGTATTCCCTTGCCCTCTTACGATACAATTTCTTCATTCTCCCATCTATCTTCTTGGGCTTCAAGCTTTGAACTCCTTCAGGTAATCGTAACATCTTCCTTGGCTTTTTCTTAGCCTTTGAGCCCCCCCTTTTACTCCCCAACTTCCTTTTACTTGGAACTTTACATGATTCTGACATATGGGTTTCTTCGGCCATTGCTTCGCAAATACGGTTTACTGATTATATTTTAGAAACACCACAAGCTATTATATGGCCGCAAAAGTAAAATATAATATCGAGTATCGACTAATTTGAACTGAATAGTAGGAATAGGTAGCTGGCAGAGTGGCCTTCTTGGCAATTGCTTTTCCGAGCAAAAATCAGAAGTTAGGGCATACCAGCTGAGAGATGGATTCCAGCCTCACGGGATACGTTGTGGGTTGTAGTAGCGGGTAGCGGATTCTTAGCTTGCGTTCTGTACTTCTTAGTTCCACTTCTAACAGGTAGGGTTTTCCTTAAACCCACCCTATTTTTCTTAAAAACAAAGGATTAACTACGTTTCATGATCTAAAATTTTCGTTTTATTATAATTATGTTAGTAAGATATAAATAATAATAAAAATATATCTAATACTCTATATATTTAAAACTATAATTATATTTATAATTTATAGATAATAATATAATTATATTTAAAATTGAGTATATTTTTAATATTATTTATACAAAATAAATATTTTAAATATTATATAAATTATGACATAAAATATAATTAATTTTAAAAACAAAAATACTGTTTATGTGGTTTTATTTATTTAAAAAATATCATATATTTAAATTTTAAATTTATTAAATTATATTAATAATAAATTTTCAGATAAATTAAAATAATAATATGTTTGTAATATTATATAATATTTTATTTATCTATAACAAAGTATTTTGGCCGACTTTTATTCCCATATATATACATTGTGTGTGTGGAGAGAATCAGTAATATTTTTTATTTTTATTTTTTTATCTAAATATAATAATACATGTAGTACACATTATTTAAGTATTGATTGTAATAAAAAATATAATAAAAATATTTTCTAAATATTTTTATGTTTAATTTATTACTAATTAAGAATAAAATATAAAACATTCTAAGTAAACAAAAATCATCATTCATTCCACAAATTATATTTTAATATTTATCATTATTTTAATTACATTATTATTGTTTACATTTAATTCAATTTATATTTAACATTCTTATTATCATTATATTTTAATTTTAATTTTATAAATCAAACACATGTATTCCATAAAGTTTTTTTTTTCCAATACATTGGATTGCAAATATATCCTAAATTATTTAACTCTTAAAAATATATCTTCAACATATTATTTTATGTAACATATATGTCTAATTTTATATGGTGTAATTTAATAAAATTTTGTTAATAAAATTCTACTAATGAAATTGACATAAATGCTATATATGAAGACGAAATGATGACATATTTTAAGCAAACTTAAAGTTTGGAGTATATTTGCAACCATTCCAATGCACTGGGAAAAAAAATACCTCACTCATTATTTGTTACTTTTTGTGTAAATCTTAATTATATTTAGTTTAATTAAATAGCATATAAGTTGTTTTTCATGCTTGTAATTACGATGAAAAAGTACTAATTTAAAATGTAAAAAATATTTTTCTATGTTTAAAAATATATTGTAAAATATAATTATAAGGTAAAGAAATATAATTTTTAAGTAAAATTAAAAATAAAATTATATGAATAAATAAAAACAAAGAATAATAATTTGTCTAACATTTAAACTTCGTTACACTATAGCCCCAAATTGTTAGATATGTTCGTTTTATACTCTTAATGTGAAAGTGTGTTTCTCAAAAGAAAAAAAATTTCATAAATGATTGGAAGAATTTTTCACAAATTCAAATACCAGTTTTTGTTTTAAATAAATGATCGGAAGAATCAGTAACGATAGTTAATATATTTTTTTAGTAAAATATTTATTTTAATATTTACTAATTATCGTTATTTTATTTTAATATTTTATTGATCGTAATTTTTTAAAAAATAAAAATATATATTTAAATAATTTTTAATTAAAATATTATTATTATTGATTTTTTTTTAAATAATTTCATATAAATTTTACTTTTAACCTTTAATATTTTAATCATTAGACAAAATACATATATATATATATATTAATAAAAAATTATTAAAATAATATTATTTATTTTTAATTAAACCATTTTCTAAAATATATATAACTAAAAAAATATTTTTTACAAAGAGATTAAATTACACCGAATTAAAAATACGAGTAAAAAGTACATCTACCCTCATTTTTAATAATTACATTGAAGTATTTCATTTAACGTTTTTTTTTTTTCATTACTCCTACACTTTTCTCCAATTTTCTCTCCTTACTGTTTAAAGTGGACTTTACAGATGCTACTTGCCAGCATGTTCTGAGTTCTGACCGTGAAATTCATGGGAAGTTTTTGTTCAACGAGAGAAAAAACTTAGAGACTAGCACTTGGTGTTGTTAACCTACTAATCCCGTTTGTTGTCACAGAATCTAATGAAACTGGCGGCGGATTACTTTTTAGCAACAACTTCATCAATTTAAATATCCATTTCTTCAGCTTTCAATGTACTACAGTGTTCTTGTATATCCTTTAACTTATTCAACACTTCAACCATAGATGGTCTTAAATCCTTTTCATTCGGCAGACACTGATATGCTAACTCTGCAACAGCAGTTACCATCTTCCTTACTGTGAAATCTGATTCAAACCCTAGATTTGGGTCTACAAGCTCATGCAATGCATGATTTTGGATCTTATTTATAGCCATGGTTGATAAATTGATCTCGTGATGATGTCTTCTTATATCAACAGCTGGTTTTGATGATATAAGCTCCATCAAAACTACCCCAAAACTATAAACATCACTTTTACTACTAAGTTGATAGCATTGGTGATACTGTGGATCAACATAGCCTGGA
This sequence comes from Hippophae gyantsensis, assembly GCA_030763125.1. Lineage (NCBI taxonomy): Eukaryota > Viridiplantae > Streptophyta > Magnoliopsida > Rosales > Elaeagnaceae > Hippophae > Hippophae gyantsensis. The sequence continues at coordinate 52,347,340 of CM061029.1, forward strand.
GTCCCTTGAGGAGCTGTTGAGATATGAGTGACATCTGTTGGGAAGAGACGAGAGAGTCCAAAATCTGCCACTTTGACACAGAAATTGTTGTCTAGGAGTATATTGTTTGTCTTCACGTCACGGTGGATTATATCAGAGGCATGGAGATATCTCAAGGCACTTGCTGTTTCTATTGCAATCTTCATTCTGATTGACCATGAAAGTAAACCAGCTCTTGCTTGATCTCCATGCAGATGATCAGCAACTGTTCCATTAGGAATGTATTCATATACTAGAACAAGTTCCCGGCTGTGGTGCGATGTGCATCCATAGAGTGACACAAGATTTTGATGATGCAGCCTAGCCAAAATCACTACTTCATTTATAAACTGCTCAACTCTCTTGCAATTGTGTTCATATAGACGCTTGACTGCAACAACTCGACCATCACGAAGTTTTCCTATGATTATTCAATTGATTAACAAAATTGAATCTTGAATATCATGATAGAATTTTAAAGCTAGCTAAGTTTATGCTTTCTAAGTAAATGAAAAATGTACAAGTTGGTTTTTGGCCTAACCATAATATACAGTGCCAAAACCACCGTCTCCAAGTTCTTTGGATTCATCAAAATTGTTAGTGGCTTCTTGAAGCTCTTCATAGGTGAAAAGATGAATTCCATTATAGGTTTTTCCCTTATCCACATCTTTTATGAAATAAGAGTCAGAATAAATATTACGAGACATCAATAATGAAGAAGCTTCTTGTTTTCTCTTGCGTCGTCGTTGATAGAAAAAGCATAACAATCCCGTGGCTATTATGCCAAGCAAAGCAGAAACAGCAGCTGTAGGAACAAAGGAGAGCTAGCTATATTAGAACTTGATTTGTATTAACAGCTACTAATAAAGAAGCTTAAGTATAAAATCTTTCAAAAGCTCAAGGTTATAAAATGTGAGTTTAACAATTCATTTATATTCCTTAATATTCTCCCTTAAGTGTGAATTATTTTACCTTTAGAAAATTTCATTACTAGAACTGTCTTCGAGAGTAATTTTCCGTATCTTTTTACAAGACTCATCAATTTAAGAATTTTAAATGATTTTGGGGGATTTCATAGAGATTCGATTTTAATACCTTGTTGTTTTGATACTATAAAAAAATATTGTTGAAAACCAACTTTTTTGAAAACTTATATAGACGGTGTGTTTAATAATTCATTTATATTCCTTAACATTTATGAAGAGTATATATCTTGTATTAATTCAGACATTTAAAAAAAAAGGTACACATGAACAAGATTGAAGAAAAAAGATAACTAGTTGATGTCGATTACCTATGACAACCTTGAGGGTCAAATTCGTGTCCTTTTCTGCAATAATAGTCAAAGATAACAAATAGTCTTAGTTAGGAACCGATATGAAACCATACCAGATTCAACAACTATTAACACATCTTTAGAAAAAGATATTTAAGGAACAACCAGTACAAAACATGTGCAGACAAATTTCATTACGATAAAATTACCAAGATCACATATAGAGAATCGATTGTAAATAAATCCACAACGGCCACCACTTGTCTCACAATCACTACAGTTAGATGCAGTCCAATTCAAGAGGAATCCCATCTTTAAAATTTTACTATAATTCTTTGCAGAAAACCATGAGACCTCTCCTAAAGAACATCAATATCCACAGGCACACTAACTAAATACTCGCTCGAATCCGGAAAGGAGTAGTTTACTTGCTTAAAAGACTCGTTATGAAAGACAGCAAATGAATGATGAGTGGAATTGCTAGACAATCAATTGAGAAATTAAACATTTGCACAGATGGTTCTAAAGTGCAATGATAAAGAAAGGAAAAATTAAAATAATCAGACTATCAAGGGCAAGTTTGTACATATAAATTGGACATTCATCATTGTAGATAGCAGAATTGGCAACCAGAAATGAGGGATTTGAGTCAAAGATATCTTTGACGACATAATCATTATTAGAAATTGTAAGAACTTGGTTTTTCTCACTACAGGTGATCTGAAAGTTCTTATAGCCACAATAGTCTGGTTGTTTATCAACAACCCAGAAAGGGTAACTTATACCTGGGTCATTTTCACAGTTAGTTCGTGTGCAATGTTCAGACTTTGAGCCCAAACATAATACCCAGTTGGCAGAACAGGTGAAGAAGATGAATAGGATGGTTTGGATTTGCATTTTGGGATTGAAAGAGAAGAAAAGCTGAGGAAGATGAAAAGGGGATAGATTTGGAAAGGAACACAGAGAAAATTTTATGTAGTTGGTGTTGACTTGGTGCAGCTGTCTTTGAGTGTGTTAGTCTTGGAGTTATAGTCTCTTTGCTTTGGTTTATGGTTATTGATTGATATTTGAAAAACGCGTTAAGACTACAAACACAAAGGTTCAAGTAAAAGCAAAGTTAGAATTGCTTTTTAACCACCTCCAAAATGAGCCCAATCGATCGCTTTCCGATGTTCAAAAAATGGGCACTTATATAAATACAGGTACACTTAAGAAATTACTTGGAAACTTCAACAGCTTTAAAAATCTATATGAAATAGAATTGAAAGTTTCGGAAATCTTTATCAAAATGAAAATGACTTTTAATCACAACTTCACAAGTCTAGTCGCATGTATTTTTTTTTCTTTTTACATCAAATCATTTATTATAATAAAATCTAACCATATTATTAAATTTTTAGACATTATTCAACACACCTATTTTTCCTAAAAAAAACGTTCTTTAAAATTTTAAGAATATACAGTGTTGAATAGTCACATCAAGTATACAAAATATTATTTTAATTCAAGAAAGATATCATTAGTCATTAAAAAAATATTATATACTTCTAACTAAAAAAATACAATATATGTATTATTTTAGTATAAATATGTTTAAATTATTAAATTTGTATTAATTTCTTACATGTAAAAATCTAAAATTTAAAATTCACCAATCATAATTATATTTTATCACAAGTTATCTAAAATTGTATAAATATTATATTTTTTTTGTCATTGATAGGGTTTGATGCCTTTTTTTTATAAATACGCTTCATTTTATATTTTAAAGAAAAAATTGAGGTGTTATATAGGTTTATTAGATTATGTGATTTGTGTCATTTAGTCTATTAATTAAAAATCGTATCATTTAATCCTTTAATTTTGTAAAAATGGTTAATTAAGGACAATTTATATCATTTTAATTATTTTTATTTAAAATATTATTATTTTATGTCAAGTAATTAAAATACGATTAAAATATAAGTTTTTAACAAGGATAAAAAAAGTGAATTTTAATATTAAATAGTTTAAGAAAAAAATAAACAATAATAAAATAAAAATAAAAAGTTATTTAAATATATATTTTAAGTTTTAATAAAACTTAAAAAATATTAAAATAAAACAATAGTAATTAACAAATATCAAAAATAAATATTTTGTAAATTTTTTTCATATTAATTGTGACTTTACCATTATTAAATACTCGTATTTTAATCGTGTTTAATCACTTAATAAAAAAATAATACTTTAATAGAAAAATTATTAAAATAATATAATTTATCTTAAATTGACATTTTTTTACAAAATTAAGAGACAAAATGATATTGTTCCTCATATAAGGAACCAAATAACACAAATAATCTAATCTAAGAGATTTATGTTACACTTTTCTCCACAAACTTTCGTTGAAATCATAATACAAATAAAAATTGGACAATTAGATTCATGAAAAATTCCTTGTACTTGATGAGAATCTACCCACTTGACAATTTCGTGATCAACAATATTGCTTTCTCTCATAACCCAATTAACCAACAAAATATTGAAATAATTGAGTAACATTTTCCATCATTTAAGAATTTTTTTTGCTTCCTAAGATATTGAGTTATTTTGATTGTTCATATAGTATATAATTAATTTATAATCATATCCAATTATTACCTACTTTTTGCCAATTTCTTTAGCCAAACTAATTTCAAAGGATAAAACTCTGGGATATACTATTTCAATACTTGTAGTCACTAATCGTTTACACCAAACCCTTAGAGAGTTACCAAAATGATATATTGCGATTACAACAATAATACTATAATCATTTAAGTAGCTCGCATCAAAATTGAATTTAATAAATTAAAAAGAGATTTTATCCACAAATATTTTAAGCTAGCATTTGTATTATTGTCGGCATTTTTTTGAATTTCTCCATTATTTGGACTCACCAAAGGAATATTTTAGATGAGTAATACAATTATGTAAATTTGGGGATTTCTTTTCTCAAAAGACTATCATTTCTCATTTTTCATATAGCAATTCAAGTTAGTGAAAGCGCCAAAATAAAATACTATTTTATCTTAGTATTTTTAATGAAAGATTTTGGAGGGTATAGACATAATTATAAGAATTTTTTGATGTCAACATTTTGGAAGTTGTTTATGTTGATGCCATCATACCATGCAATCCAAAGTATATATAATAACTTACAATTGAGAAAAATGTTTTCAATAAATTCAATTCCATGTTATATAAATGACATTTTTCATTGATATGATTATTAAATTTTATTAGGTTGTGTCTAACCTCCAAAGAATTTGAGCCTAATTTCCATAGGCACAATTTATGTCTTTCATGAATTTTTGCAATTTATATCAAATTCCACATATTCAGAGTACCTATGTCCCTGTCTTATTTTACTATTAGAGAATACATAGAATCAATCGGGAAAAAAACTCCCGATTTATTTGGAATCCAAATTAATTTATTTGGATTCCTAAGTCTATTGATTGAGTTTTCTATATTAATATCAAAAAGTGAATTTATTAACGGACAATTCTATCCACTCTCATCACGTAAATCTTTCACACTTAATTGTTCTACATAATCCAACATGTTGTCAATAGTTTTAGGCTTGAAATTAGGCATACTTGGGAGCCAAGGATTACGTATCACATTAACTCATTTTCATTTCCAATTTGAATACATAAGCCATTAATTAGATTTTTTTTAATGTAATGAATACCTTTCCAAACGAAAGAATTCATAAGCTTTGGATTTAATTGTAAAAATAAATTTAAATGATAATATTTTTTGGATAATTTTTACCTATATTTTATCCTAATCGGGTACCAAATGCCAACCAAGTTTTGTCAATAAAGCTCTATTCATGTTGAAAAAAGACTTAAATCTAAAACCATTCAAATCTTTTAGTCTATGGATGTCATTCCACTTTGTTAAAGCACAAACATGTTTTTGATTGCTATTGACATTTTATTGGAATTCCATCAAATTTTTTTAACTAAAGCATCAACTTTATCTCATATGGTTTTAGGAACTTGAAAAGTACTTATGGTCTAAATAGGCATAACTTGAATAACTAACTGATCAAAGTAGCTTTCCTTGCACTTGAAAGGAAATTTGGTCTCCTAATATGAATGATTTTTTAAAATTCTAAAGTTGTGTCTACGAAGGAACAAAAATTACTCATATTAGTGATAGAAACATTTGTTTGTTGAATTCTTAACAAATTTATCAAGGTATTTTTGTTTGGTTATTAGCATTTTTTGAGAAAATAAACCAAACTTATTTAAATTTGGGGTTTGATCAGACATGGAACCATAAATATGTAAAATATTCATTAAAACTTTGGCTTCATTTTTATTAGCTTTACTAAAAATAAGGACATTATAAGCATTGAAAATGTGGCTTTGGAATTGCATTTCTTGAAACCTTAATTCTATGTATTTGATTATTTGCTTTTGCTTGTGTTATAAGTATTGAAATGCTTTAGTAGCAACAATGAAAAGATAAGATGAAATAGGATCTCCTTGTTGTAAACTTCTTATGGGTGAGACCCTTGTGTAATTTGAGCCATTTAAAAGTATTGAATAAGAAACATAAGATAAACATTGTTTGCTCAAATGACAAATTTTTTAAAATATGTCAATTTTTTCATGATAAAAATATTCAATATCCCTACTTTATTTTGTCATAAGCCCTATTCATATCAATTTTTAGTCCTATTAGTGCTCTTATTCCTTTCTTTTTCTTCATGGAATTTATTACTTCTTGAGTTAAAATTATATTTTCTGATATCTATCTGTTTGGAACAAAAGCTGTTTGGAAGAGAGAAATGAATCTGTCAATGAAGGGTCTTAATCTCACAAATAAAATTTTGGAGATCACTTTGTAAATCACATTACATAGGCTTATGGGATGATAGTGATGAATCTATGTTGGTCGATTTCTTTTTTGAAATAGCACTATCATGGTTTCATTAATTTTAAGAAAAAGATACTCAATTGAGAAAAATTCTTGAACAAAATACTTAGCATCCTCTTTCACAGTGTTCCAATTTTTCTTAAAAAAATCATGAAGTCATTCCATCTAGGCTAGAGGATTTAAGATTGTGAATGCTTTATGTAGAATTACAGTGGAGCAACAGGGTGTACAAATTGTAGTAGCACAACATAGGTAATGGGGTAACATGATAGTAGAGTAGTAGAGAGCATGCTTCAATATAGAGCAAAATGCAGTGATGTTGTAGTGGTGCAGTAGAGATGATAGGGTAGCAGGTTGTAGTGGTGCAATAGAAATAACGGGGCAACATAGAGCATGGGGTAGCGAGGTGCTGTTGCTGTAGTGGTGTAGCATAGAGAATTTTTTTTCCTTATTTCCTTAATATATATATATATATATATATATATATATATATATATATATACATATATGTAATCTTTCCTTGTTCATTAATGGGAGAAAATATGAAATTATTTCTCTTCTAATTTATTTTTTTCATGGTATCAGAAAAAAAGGGACTAGGAACCTAAAAAAAATTCAAGTTTCTTACTATCATCAATAATGGCTGAAATGACAATTCAAATTAAAGAAACAAGGAAAGTTGTTGAATAAACTAAAAAATCTTATAATCCTAATGGAGATCCCTATTTTCTGCAAAGTTTAGATCACCTTGGAGTGATGCTTGTAACAACACATCTAATTGGAGGCAATTACCTCACTTGGAGCAGATTTATGAAAATTGCTTTTAGAGGCAAGCTGAAGCTGGGTTTCATTGATAGTAGGCTTCTTATGCCTAATAAAGAAAACATATAGTATGAACTCTGGATAAGATCTAACTATATAGTGACTTCTTGGATACTCAACTCCATATCTAAGGATCATATTAATATCTTTCTTTATGCAAATTTAACCAAAGAGTTGTGGGAATGAGATAGCTGGAAGATGTGATGAGAGAAATGAGCACTTTCTCTATTATATTCAAAGATATATTGCTTCAATATCTCAAGATAATGATTTTATTGTGAAATATTATGGCAAACTAAAACGCCTATGAGATTAATTTGCTTGTCTTATGTCTTTACCTCCTTGCATATGTGGAGCTGCAAAGATAATTTTAGATTTCTACTCTATGAATAGATTGATGCAATTTATTATGGGATTAAATGATTGTTATGACATTACTAGAATTCAAATTCTAGTCATGGATCCATTACCAACTGTGAATCATGCTTATTCAATACTTCTTAGTGTTCAAAAAAAGAGATAGGTTCATATTAATTTTAATATAAGTATTGAAACAACTATATTATTAACTAGAACTCAAGTGAGAACAAATCAATTTAAGAAAAAAATTTATGTAAAAGGAGCTGCTGCTAAGAAGAAGGAAAAGGAGAATAAGGTCTATGAATATTTCAAAATGAAAGGACATTGAAAAGATACTTGTTTCAAAATTTATGGAGTTCTAGATTGGTACAAGGAATTAAGGGATCCATAAAAGAAAGGCACTAACAAAGCTATGACAACTATGGTTGACAGTCCACTTGATTATGGAGATATGAATGAAGCGAGAGAAGAGAAACAAGATAATTGAGCTAGTCAATTTTAGCAAGAGTTGATGAATTGATCAATGGAAAGGTGACTATGGATAATAACTATGCAAACTTTGCTAGTTTCAAAAATTTTACACGTAATACTTCCTCTCTTCAATGTGCTTTAAGTTTTGCTATTAGTACTATTGAGTTGTTGGAAAATGACACTTAAATAGTGGACTCAGGGGCCACTAATTACATGTTAGGCATTAGAATTGTTTTTTAGTAATATGAGAAAACCTAAAAAACCTTCACTAGTTTGTTTACTAGATGGATCTGTGAAATATGTTCACAACATAAGAGACATTAATCTTTCTAATAAAATTTACCTGAAAAATTCTTTATACATACCAAGTTTTAAATTTAATCTTATATATGTTCAAAAACTTATTCACTTTGCCTAAATGGAATTCAATTTTACACCAACTACTTGTATTCTGTATGACTTATATACTAAAGAGATTCTGGTAGTAGGAAAAGCTCTAGAAAGCCTCTATGTTTTAGATACAACAAGTTTTCAAGATTTTAATTGTAATAGTTTTACTACTAATGTTGCGTTTCTAAAATCAAGCCATTATGGATCGAATTATAATAATGAAGTTTCTATCAATGAAAAGAAAAGATTTCTCAAAACTCAATTATGACATAGTAGATTAGGATACTATCCTATAGATGTTTTGAAATACAATGTTTTTTTAAAGAACAAAATTTAAAAGATTTTGATCAATGTGAAGTTTTTCACAAGTCCAAACAGTAGAGGTTACCTTTCCCCATTAGTCATACCAGAGCCTCACAATCTTTTGAACTGATTGATTTAGACTTATAGGGACCTTATAACCAAGTCTTTGTTGATGGAACAAGATATATTCTAACCATTATTGATAACCACATAAGGGCCTCTTGGACTTACCTAATGATCCATAAAAGCCAGGTGAATTCCCCTTTGGCCAATTTTGTCAACATGATTCACACAGAGTATAAGAAACAAATTAAAATCATATGGAGTGACAATGGGACAAAATTCATGAATTCATAATTTTAGTCATATTTTTCCAGTAAAGGAAACACAAACATCTCTTGCAAATTGCCAGAACTCTCATGTTTCAATCAGGTTTGCCAAAGAGATTTTGGGGTTCTTCAATCCTTATGGCTATTTACATCATAAATAGACTTCCATCCTCAATTTTAAATTGAAAAACCCTTGTAGAAATACTTCTCTAAAAAACACAAGATTATCCAAACCTTAAAGTCTTTGTATGTTTGTGCTATGTGACAAATGTTTTACCAAATAAAGACAAATTTACTGAAAGAGCTTTCAAATGTATATTTATTAGAGACGTTTCAGCTTAAAAAGCTTTTAGAGTTTATGATTTGGGAAAACATAAATTATATGCTTCAAGAGATGTAAAATTTTATGAAAAAATTCTTCCTTATAAAATTGAAAATGGCAGTATTGAAAACATAGAACACGATATTTTACCCCTTCCTATAAATGAAAGTGACATAGAACTAATCATCTTGAACACAGAGGAATCTTCTTCTATGCCTATGATTTATCAAAAAATTCGAATAACCCATCTATTCCTAATAATGATAATGTTTTTCCTAATTCCACATAAGAGTATCCAAATAAAACCAAAATACCCAATAAATTTCAATCCATTCAAAAACACAATGACATAGTTAAAAGTAAGCCAACATAAATAACATAGTGTGTTCTTAATTTAGTTATCAAGCCACCAGATAGAATCTCTTGTCAGTCTCAGAATCTCAGAACATATACTACATAAACTTTTCCTTTAACAAAATCTTTTATATTTTTTATGCTTACATGTCTTTTTTGAAAAATATGTCTAATGTTCAAGAACCAAGCTCCTATAAACAAGATAGTACTAATACATAATGGATAGAATCTATGAATCAAGAGCTGAGTTCTCTTGAAAAGAATAATACATGGGAGTTAGTATACTTTCCAGAAGGTAAGAGAGCAATATGATCTAAATGAGTTTATAAAATAAAGCTAAAACATTATGGAAATGTAGATAGGCACAAGGCAAGATTGATTGCCAAAGGTTTTAATCAAATTGAAGGAATAAATTATTTTAAAAGTTTTCTCTTATAGCTAAAATTGTTACAGTTTGAATTCTGCTTACTGTTGCAACTTCAAAAGGGTGGTCAATTCATCAATTAGATATAAACAATGCATTTTTACATGGCTTCATGGCTTCCTAGATGAAGATATTTATATGATACCACCTGAAGGATACAACAAGGCTCAAATTAATCAAGTTTACAAATTGAAAAGGTCATTATATGGGCTTAAGCAAGCCTCAAGACAGTGGAATGTTGAATTTTGTGAAAAGATAACTTGTTTTGGGTTCATACAATCACCTTATGACAACTGTTTGTTTATCAAAGAAATTGAGTATTCTTTTATAGCGCTTCTCATATATGTAGATAATGTTCTTTTAACAGGAACTTCTAAGAAGGAGATCGAATTGATTAAGAAACATTTAGATCACCACTTTACTATTAAAGATATTGGTTATGTAATATATTTTCTTGGATTACAAATTGCAAGAGGGCCCTTTGGAATTGTTATAAACCAAATAAAATATCTACTAGATATTCTTACTAATACCAGTCTTTTTGGAGCTAAACCAGCAAAGATCTCAAAGGTCAGAAATTGATTGTTGAAGAATGCGCTCCACTTCTTGAACCAAAGAAATACAGACGTTTAATTGGTAGGATGTTGTATTTGAACATAAGTCAACCAGATATAAGTTATCCTGTACAAAAATTGAGTCAATTTCTCAATCCCCCTTGCAAGACTCACTGGGATGTAGCCATGCATTTACTGAGATACCTCAAAGGGTTCCCATTCAAAGGATTACTTTATCCTAGTCATAATGATCTTCATTTGCAAGCTATGGTGATGCTGATTGGGCATCCTGTCTTAATATCAGAAAATCTGTAACAAGGTTTTGTATTTTCTTAGGTCCAGCACTTATCTCTTGGAAAACTAAGAAACAAACCATTGTTTCTCGATCTTCCACTAAAATAGAATATCGTAGCTTAGTTGCAACATTCTGTGAGTTACAATGGATTTTATATATTTTGAAAGAATTCAAGATTAGTTTCCATACTCCTATCACACTCTGATGCGATAATAAAGCTGCAATTCACATAACAACAAATCCAGTATTTCATGAAAGAATAAAGCACCTGGATATTGACTATCACTTGGTTAGAAATAATTTCAAAGAAGGGTTTTAATGCATCATGTGTCAAGAACAAGTAGCAGACATGCTCACTAAATCATTATCTACTCCTCAATTTAGCAAGTTAATGTTGAAGTTAGGTTTACATAATATCCACCAAACTCCAACTTGAGGAGGGATGCAGAATTATAATGAAACAACAATACATAATTATAATGGAGCAACATAGTGTACAAATTACAATGGTGCAACAGAGATAATGTGATAGCATGATAGTGGAGCAATAGAAAGCATGCTTCAATGTAAAGCAAACTGTAGTGGTGCAATAGAGATAATGAGGCAGCAGGCTATAGTAATGCAACAGAGATAATGGAGCAGTAGAGAGCATGAGAGAATAAGATAGGGTTGCTATAGTGGTGTAACAGAGAGAATTTTTTCTTTTTTTTATTTTCTTAGTAAATATATATGTAATCATTCTTTATTTATTAACGGCATAAAATATGAAATTCTTTTTTATTTTTTTCACTTTTCATAATAGCTTTAATTTTCTCTAGGTCAAAATTTTTACAAAGTTCAGTATTTTCCTCTTGTTGAATGAGTCGATGAAATAAATTATCAAAGATGAAATATTGTGAGGATTTACAGCTTTTAAAAGTGATTTATACCATGTAAAAGTGGTCAAAACAATTCGATGATAATAGTAGATGACAAATGAAAAATTCTCCGTATAAGATTAACTTAATTAAAGAAGCAAAATCAATAGAAAATCGTTTACTAATTAACGAAAATAAAATTGTGTAGAGTAATCAAAGCTTTGAATTAGACAAATTGATAATCTCGTTGGAAAAGCAAAAGACTATGTATGATACCCTGCTAGCAAATCATAATCCAGATAGACGTACAAATTGCAGAAAGTGGCGTCGATGACTTTTGACTATGTCAGTCTAGCTATTAATTAGTTGGCTTTAGGGTTTAGACGAAAGTGCAGAAGTTGGAAAATTCTATTGCTACATCTCTCTCTCTCTCTCTCTCTTCTTTACTTTTTCACTTTTTTAAGTGTACGAGAAAGAAACTGGTCTATCAACAAATCAGAGAGAGTGAGGGAGATATTTAATTTATTACTAAATGATAGGAACGTGCACTACTTGATTACAACTTCTTTTTTTTTTTTTTTTTTTGCTTTTTGGGGGCAAACTTTAAGAAAAATTATATATATATATATATATATATTCCGGCAATCAATATCACATTATATTATAAAAGCCTTAACGACCTGATATTATTATTTTCTTTTACTTAATTATAAAAAAATTATTATATTAATTATAATTATAATATATTTAATTGACTAAGTCTCCGGATTTAATGAATATTTTTTTAATATAGAGGTGACAATTCTAATACCATACAAAACGTGATTATTACATTATTGAAATATAATTTGATTAAAATTTATTATTAATTATTATATAAATTTATTTTTTATTATTTTTAATATTATTAATAATTTATTTAAAAAAATTATCTAAATTTTTATTCAATCAATTAACCAAACCAAATGAAGACAAACTCATCTTACTAAATATGTCATTAACATCACATGTTTTTAATCCTAATCTAAATGATTATTTTTAAGTTATAATTAATATATTTATACTTAAAACTTGATAAATAATAAATTTGTATTTATTTATGACTATTTGGATGTGAGACATATTAGTTCTTTAATTAATTTATGTCATTGTATTAGTTATATTGTAAAGATTATGAGTGTTAGTTATTTTGTAACAAAATTCTTACTTATAAACTTATTTTTAGGATTATTATCAAGTCTATAAATAAAATCGAATAATACTTCATGTATATATTTTATAATTATGAATTTTATTAATATATTTAATAACATATATTTATAAAATTTGAAATTATTATTTAATTTTTTTTATTCAATGTTTTTAAAATGTATTCTAAAAATAATTTTTTACTCTATTAAGATTTTTAATAGATATTGAATAATTAAGAAGGTTAGTAATGCTACCTATATATACACATTAGTTGCTTACTATTGTGAGTGTGCCGGGAAATGTTAACTTGAAATCTATATTAGCAAAGGAGCAGCCAAGTAACTAATTGGTAAAACATAGGAGCTGTTGACAAAGGTAATTCATATAGAAAGGGTGAGAATTCTCTGACTGCGAGGCAATCAATTTGTGATTACCTAACCAATGCATAGCCAAGAAAATCAATTAATATTATCACAAACGCTATTCGGTTTTTTATGGACAAGAATTCAAGTTTGACCTAGGCAAACGAACCTTTAGACAATTTGGTTTTTAGTAATACGTGGTTTTCTAAACTTTCCTTTTTATTATTCTATTTATATTATATTTTTATATTCATATAATTTTTTTTATTACTAAATATTTGGATCCAATAATTTTTTATTTAATCAATTTAATTTAATTATTAAAATTTAAAGAAATTATTTTTATTAAACTCGTATTTAATTTGATTACTCTGAAATATGCAAGTTAATTTGATTTATTTGATATATATTTAATCATCTACTTATAATTATTTATTATTAAATTCGTTCTAAAATAGATATTTATATTTTTGTGCTAATTATGTTTGTGGTTGATCCATAAACGTATTTGATTGGTGATGAGCTAATTAGAACATTAGTCTCGATACCTCTCATGCTAGTTTTGAGATATTTGAAAATAGAGCAAAAACTCGTACGTAAGTTACATTGAGGTAGTATCCTAAGAAGGTTAGCATAAAACCGAGTATGTACTTATACATTTGATTTTCATAGTGAAAAAGTTAGATTGTCCTTGGTAGTTTTTTTTTAAGTTATGATTGTAATCTATTTATTTTTACTTAAAAATATCGTATATCATTCACCTATTTTCACATTTACTTTTAATATGTGATTACTTATAATTTAATTATAAATTTATAATTGATAAAATTGAAAATAACTTATTCAGATCCTTTAAGCTTATTAAGTCCATTTTAGAACTTTTACATACCATTATTATTTTATTTTCCAAGTAGTTTTTTAATTGATAATCATTCAATTATTCCCCACAATGATTTCAATCATAATTTTTTTTTTATTTTTTTAAATTTGAATAAAAGTTTTATTGATATTATAAGTTACAATTAGAAGAGTTCAAATAAATACCCTGAACTAACAACTTATGCATCAGTAATTACAGAAGCAACAAATCTAAAACAAACATAAGAAAGATAAAAAAAAATGCATAAATATTAACTTTCAAAAATTCTTTAACTAACAAGCGATTTATGTATTACTTTATTTTGAAAAACTTTTGCATTTTGACTTTTCAAATGTGTCATAAGAGCATGACATAAAATATGATTTTATTGTCACCATTGGGTTTCCCTCCAAAACATTTGATAAATTGTAGCAAAATTCTTGACAAAATAGTCCTCATTAAATTAGAAAATATCCATATGTAAATGGGAAGAAGTAAAAATATATTTAGTCAAAGTGCATTGAAAGAATAAGTGATTCAACATTTCCATACTGGAAGAGCAAAATGGACATTGACTTGGAATAACAACTCCTCTACGTATCAAATTTTCTCATTATCAAAAATTCATTGATACACGACCAAATAAATGCTTCAAGTTTACTAGGCAATGTCAAATTCCAAACAAAAACAGAGAGAGAAGTAACTACAATTTCGGAAGTAAACCAACTTGAAGTTGCATATTGAGTGGATTGTTTATGATGTAGAAGACTAGCGATTGCATCCTAAGTTATTTGAATAGTTACCCTCAATTGAAAAGTGGTAAACCAATCGGTCATGAGTATGTAACAAAGGAATTTTAAATATATTATCACAATGCACTAGCCAAAAAACTTACTTCATCTTGAAGATGTTCTAAGAATAAATATCATTCTCTTCCATAATCAACTCTTTAAAAGAGGTGATTTTCGAATTAGAATAAGTGATTGGCTTAAAATTGGACTCTCAAGATATCTAGTTATCTTCCTAAATATTGACGACACTGTTTCTACCCACTTCCTATTGAGTTCCAAGTTGTATAAGATTTCTAGATTCAAGTAAATCTCTTCAACCCCAAAAGGGTTTGTAACTAATAGGAGCCTTTTAAAATACCATCTTTATAATAATTATAACATAATAAATAAGATAATAAAGAATCAAGGTTGGATAAAACTTGACACCCTTATTTGGCCAAAAGAGATAGATTTTTTAACTCCACATCTTGGAAACCAAGCCCACCATCCTTTTTATACCTCTTCATAAACTTTCAATTGTGCCAATATATTTTGGATTTTTTCTCAGTACCCTTTACCAATATTTTTCCATGATGGATTCAATATTGTGGCAATTATTGGTCAGGAATTTAAAGAATTATATATCATACGTAGGGATGGTCAAAATGATCAATTTAAAGAGAGTTTCAAGATCAATTGGGGATAAAAAATTTTTCCCTAACCTCTTAACTTTCTTACTTTATCTACAATAGAGCCAAATTCCTATTTCTTACTTCTACCAACAAGTGCCAGTCAACCAAGGTACTTATCCATCCCCTGATGTTACTAATTTCTAAAGAGAGTCTTATATAATTAATTATTTCAAGAGGAGTGTTAACACTAAAGAACAGAGAAGATTTATCAAAGTAGACACATTGACCTTAAGCAACTTTATATTTTGTAAGTAAGGATTTGAAAGATGAGATTTTATTTATAGAAGCTTTACAAAATATAAGAAAGTCTTAAGTAACGAACAAATGTGATATAAATGGGCCTCTCCTCTTTAAGACCTTGGATATTCCTTAATGTTTTTGCTTGACAAAGAAAACTAGAAAAACCCTTCGAGCATAAAAAGGAAAAGGTACGGGGTGAGAGAGGATCACCTTACATAATACCCTTTTGAGGTTTAAATTTTTTAAAGACATTGTTACCCAAAATACAAGAAAAGGAGACAAATGAGATGCATTCTATAATCCAACCAATAAATTTCAAGTGAAAAACCAATTTTCTCATGATGGCCTCCAAAAAGTCTCATTCAATCTAGTCAAAAGCTTTACTCATATCCAACTTAAGAGCTATGTGATAATTGCATGTTTCCTTTTATCCTAGACCTTAGATGATGTACTAGTTCATGGGTAATTAGAACATTGTTAATAATGAGTCTTTTTGGGAGAAATGTACTTTGAAAAGACTAATAATTTCCTACAGTATAGGTTTAAGCCTATTAGTCAATATCTTGAAAATAATTTTGTAAACTATGTTACACAAACTAATTGGCTTCAAGTGAGTCATATTTTTTGGAGCTTCAATTTTTGGAATAAGCACAATATGAGAATAATTACAAGCTAATGAAAGTTTACCATGTCGAAAGAAGCTTTTAACCACTGAGGTAACATTTTTGCCCATAATATGCCATAAGTTTTTAAAAAAAGTTCCAAGAAAGCTATCAGAACCAAGAACCTTAAAGGAAGTGATGAATACTAAACTTTATGAATGTAAAGGATTAGGCCTGACCATCATGGATATGTACCAACACGGATGAGAATCGAAATGGGTGACAAACATTAGCGAGCATCACCCTGGCTGGCGGTAACCTGATCGACTGTGATTTGGCTAATAACTTCCTAGGTGGTGGAGCTCTAGCAATACTTTCCTAGCCAATGGTGGCCTTATTAGCAATAACATAACGATAATGGTCGGGAGCGCGTTATGTAGGATGATACCTCTGGACCATCTTGACATTGTGATTCCACCATGTTTATTTGTGGGGGTTGTTTAGGTGTCCATTCAACATAGGTTAAGTCTTTTAGTGGTTAACACTTAGCTTCCATCCCAATGGGCATTCATGTATACCAATTAGGGAATGATTGGATCAATGTTGAGTATTTTTCTATGAACTCATTAGGTTCTTAGATGACTAACCATTACTTGGGTATGCTTAGGACCATGTTCCAGATTCTCGAGTCCATCGTATTGATGCCTCAGGTGTGAAGAACAATTTGGAGTAACCCTCTCGGTGGCATATTTATTTTGTCTACGAATCACTTTTTCGTAGGATTATGACTCTCATTGTTGCCTATAGTATGAAATTTCTTAAGTGACATTAACATTGCCCTAGGATAGCTTCCACCAAACTATTATAATGTACTACTTAGTTGTTGGGTACTTTGGAAAGAGCATGATAGAGAACATATTGTCTAGGAGTTCAAGTATTGTTTCATATCTTCAGGTAGGTAATATGGGTTGGTAAAAATTCATACCCTATGCTAATTGTGACTTGATAGACCAGTTACTAGATACTAATAAGGGGTGGAAGAAGTCCTTATTTATTGGTATAAGTGATTCTAACATTCCATCTTTTGACCTTTCTCCCACAATTATCCAGTACAAGAGAGAAGATAAGGTTTTTGAGACCTAGTCTTTTGTTATAACTTCCTTATAGTGTCCTAAAGTGTTTTCTTACATTGTGTTGGACCCGATGTGACATTACTTTTGACAAAGAAGAATCTATCGAGTCACTTTATCATCTTCTTCCATTGTACTGGAGCAGTGATTGACTTACTATTCCTGAGCAAATTGCTTACAAGGGCCTGGACCTAATCGTAGTTGATCGATAAAGTGTTAGTCTTCTAGATCCAAACACTAAGTATTTCTTGTAACTTGCTATTTTTTATTTGTTTTAGTTATGGATGATCAGGTCACCATAATAACCTTCAATTCTTTGTAGTTATGACATCTCGACATCCCTCTAGGAAGAGGAGCAAGATGCATACAATGATCCATTTCTTGAGAGACTCTAGCTCAGAAGAAAAAGGAAGAGAACCCCTACTTTGGAGTGATCATTGCTATGCTAAGTCCTATGAGGGTTAGGTCATCTTATACACATATTGACATTTGATCATGTGATGGAAAAGTCTAGTCCAAGACCAGTTGACTTGGATGAGGATGTTGTAGGCCTATCTGAGCCTTTTATAATTTTGAACATTCCAAAACTTGGTAGGTCTATGGATGATGATTTACATGCTTTGGTAGGTAGAATATGGTAGTTTACCAAGTATCTTGAGTGAGCTATTATGACATGCTTTGAATTTAAGAGGTACTTGGTAATTGTTGAAGAGGCACTTAGTAACATAGATGGTGTTAGAGATGCCACTAAGGCTACCCACCATGAATTGGAAACTCAGTTGGGGGAGCTTAAGATGGAACTTCCTATAGCTAAAGAGGTACAAGCTAAGGTCGATGAGGCCTGGTTGTAGCAAATGGAAAAGTCAACTACTTGAAGACTTGTTTGATGGAGAAGTAGGCCAGTTGGGTTGAAGAAATGGAGCATATTGAGGAACTTTCTGAGAGCCTCCCCTTGGTATGAGGGTAGTTGTAGGCAACTGCTATAGATTTGGGTCTAGCTAGAATTCAGGCTATATGAGAGTAATGTGATTCTGATAGATATGTCAAAGATACTTTGGATATTATGACCTATGTTTTGGAGATCGCGAGAAGGCGATTCAAAAGGCTACCCAAATATCATCATCAATAGGACTATTTTCTCATCTTTAAAGAGATGTGCTTTTAGGTATGATGTAGTTATCTTTGAGTGGGAGGATGATAGTTGTGAAAATTCTACCAATTTAGGTTGTTCTTACGACTCTGATGATTATAACAAGATATAAGATGTGGTTCTGGATGATGTTGCATCCCATTGTACTACCAAGCGTATTCATTAATTTTATTTAACGTTTTAATTTATTTAATCTTAACATAGTCTAGATTTCATGTATTTTCTTATTAAAATATATGCACTAAGTGGGTTTTCTTTTGCTTTAACTTATCTTTTTGTATAAATTTTTATGATATCATTGTGTCTTTTATATTGCATTGTCTTTTATGTTAACTTCCACGCTATATCTCTTCTTATATTTTATTTTATATTTATACTTTTAATTGTTATTTTGAACTTGATCAATGTATTTAAAAAATGTAAATTTTTTAGTTATATTATCTTTCTGATTAAAATTAAACTATTATAATTTTATAGATAATTATTAACTCGTTATCATCTTAATGTAATTATATTATATTCACATTTATATTATTACTCCACTTAGCTTAAAAAATTATTTAATGATTTGATCTCTTCTTATATAAGTAAATATACAAATTTATTCTAATAATATATAAATCAAAACATTCAATCACAAATTACGTCTTATAAAATTTTGCGCACCTACATATAACAACGACATACTTGGAAGAATTAATTAAATAAATATTTTATAAAGAGACTATGATGTCAGTGGTTAATTATCGTAGTCCATAGGGGTGTGCAAAAAATCCGATCATCCGATCAATCCGATCCGATCCGTTGATTTTTCATCCGATCCGATCCAATCCGATGGTCGGATCGGATGAAGATTTTTTCCATCCGTTAAGTGCGGATCGGATGACGGATTTCACTGCGATTCATCCGATCCGATCCGATCCGACCGAATTTAATTATATATATATTTAATTAATATATATTTATTAAATTTAATATATATATATAATTAATATATATTTATTTAATTTTTAATGTTTTTTTTAAGTTAAATAATTTTATGTTATGATTTATGTAAAAATTTAAAAAATTTATTTAAAAATACAAAAAAATAGAGTTAATTAAATTTATTGGTCGGATTGATCGGATTGATCGGATGTCATCCGACTAATTTACGGATCGGATTGAGCGGATGTAAGAAGTGATCGGATCGGATGCGGATTAGGATGTTTCAATCCGAGCGGATGGTCGGATCGGATCGGATGACAGTAAAATCAGCGGTTTCGATCCGATGAACAGCCCTAGTAGTCCATATTACCAAGTGGTTTTGATTGTTTGTAGCACACAGACAAGACAAAAAAATATAGACCTGTCCTTTCCGATTAAAAAAAAAGAAAAAAGATTTGTAAGAGCATTAAATAAACAAAAGGAGAGATGAGCACTAAGATTTTACTTGGTTTGTTTAATCATTAACTATGTCAAAATCTCAAGAATTATAAATATAATATTTTAAGATTCGATCTCAAAATACAAATTAAAGACCCAAATTAGCAAAACAATGAACTAACTACTGAGATTGAGACCTCAAACGCCAGAAAACAAAAAAACGAGAACTCTAAAGCATTAAAGGACTAAAAAAACATTTAGGGAGAAGCTCGGGAGAGTAAATATAGAGACTTAGAGAGAAACAAAAGGGACTGAATGAATAGTGTCGTTAACACTAGCAAGTATGACGAATTTTAATTAATTATATGGGTTGGGCTTTACTTAATAAAACCAACAATTTAAATAGAAATGCCGACCACTTATGCATCCCATTTAGAAAACAGGTCCAGCGTACATGCAACTTTTTCTTAATCATGAAATGCAAAAAAAAAAAAAAAAACCTTTATATTTAAGCCAACTCAGTACCAATTGCAATATAAGTATTTCACTCGGGGCTTATAATTTGTAAACTGAGCTATTTCAAACCATTTTAAGTTTGTTAAAATTATGTAAATCCAAAAAGTAGGGAAATTTAAATTTAATTTGAACTAATAAAAATTACCTTCAATATAAACTAAACTAACACAAACTAACATGGATGGTTATTTGTATGTTTTTTTTTTATTAATTGAACATTTTTTTATAAATTAAAAAATATATTTAATGATTAACGCTTATTAGTTAAAAAAACATTATATGAAATATCAGAAATAAAGAAAATAATATTATAAAATGTCTTTGAAACAAGTAATAAATTAACATTAAATGAATAATTCGTATATACAACAAATTACACGTAGATAATATAACTATTGACATACATGTTATGTTACAATAACTAATTAATTACGAAACAAAATTATTAGTAAACATAAGTTAAAGAAAACTAATTATTAAATCAAGAAGTTTATTTCTAAATAAATTTGATAAATTTAAAACTAATTAAACCCTTTTTATGCAAAAGTCAAACGTCATTATGATTTCATAAAAACTCATATTTAATAAAGAATTCCAAATCTCAATAGAATTTTTTCCAACTACTAAATATACAAATATTTGAGTAAGATTAGATAAAAAAATTCCTCCAAAATTGACCATATATATATATATATAGGTATTTTAGTATATGGAAGAAAAAAATCATATTTTTAAGGTAACACGAAATATACTTTAGCCTGTTTCAATAGACGTAAGGTTGCTATTAGAAAATCAATTGTTGTTTTTGTTGAAAAAGTAGAAAATTGAGGAAGTGAGACTGAGTCGGTTGTGAGTTAAGAAAAAATATGTTTGTTCAATTTTAAATTTTTAACTTAACGTATAAGTTATAACTTTTAAATGTTACAGCTTTTTTTTTAAATTATTTCAAACTAACGAGATCGTTCGAACTCAGCCCAACCCAACTCAATTTTTTGGGCTATTTGTAATGACTTGAATTTGATTCGATTCAGGTTTTATGATTCAAGTTCGATTCAATCGATTGAGTTACGACACAAATTACCATCCTTAATTTCACTTTATATGAAATCTTAACGACTCAATTTGATTGTCAAATTATCATTTTCTTTGCATTTCAAAAGACCCACATTTTTAAGCTAGAACTAGAGGGTGATAATTTGCGTTGTAATTTGATTGTTCAAACAAAATACGAATCAAAAAGCACGAACCTAACACAAATTAAATCAAATTTTGGTTCAATTGAGATCAACCCAAATAATATGAAAAAATTATAGTTGTGTTAGGGCTTGTCCGAAAACATAAAAATAAAAAAATAATTATAATTATTTTTATGTATTATTACTACTATTTTTATATGCTTAGTATGCTAACTTATGTCATTAAAAAGTCTTTCTCTTACTATTTTATTGTATTTTTCATTTTCATGTATTGATTATTCACTTATTAACAATAATTAAACAATATTTTATCAACACAAACATGACTAGTTATATGAGCATTTATAAATTTCATTTAAAAATGAGATTTGTCATAGTTTCTTTTGAATTTAAGAATTAGTTATATAAAATATTTATGACGAGTTTGTTTATTTGTTCGTGGGTCCATCAAATTAGCTTATAATTTTATTCTTGATAAGTACATTTATAAATATATTATGTTATCATTAATTACAAACAAAGTCTAAAATATTTATTTACTTTAACTTTTGATCGTAGTTCTTTGAGTTGCTTTGTAATATACTTATGACTTTTAAACCTTTTAATTTTGTAAAAACTTGTAATAAAATTATTATTTGAATCTTTAACATTGTTACAATATATTAAATTTGATTCAAAACTTTTAATATTCTAATTAGATTAAAAATTATAAGAAAATTTATCATATTTCAAATCAATATCGAGTTAAATAAGTTAAAAAAATTAATTAATACATAAAAATAATTTTTTTGGTCAATTTGGGTTATTATTGACAAACATGTTTTTTTTAAATTTAAGTTAGGGTTAACAATTCATGACACAAATTAAATTCAATTTAAACTAAAGTTTGATCAATTTAAGTTAACCTAAACTATTTCAATCCACACAAATTGACGCACTTGTCTAGAACCCATATTTATATTAATTGTCCTAGTGGTTATTAAATATAAAATTAGGTCTAAATGAACTTTTATAATTAAGAATAATTTAACTATAAGTGATTGTAACTTAGTGATCTTATATCTTTAAAATTGACTTGTAGAAACTTAGATCCATATTTAATTTAATAAGAAGATATAATAGACTCATATTTGATAGAAAAACAAGATGTACTATATTCGTATATGATGAAATAATAAGATATAATAAACTCATATTTGATAGATTAACAAAATATAATAGACTTATATTTGATGAAGTAATAAGATGTAATAGAGTCATATTTGATGAAATATGTAACATATATATACATAAATATATACTACAAAAAGCAAAATTTAAAATTATTAAATTTTTTAATATATACAAACAAAATATATTATTTTAAGGATATATACGAGGAATCAAAAAACAAAAAGTTAACTTGTTGGTTAATTTATATAATTTATTTTTAGATAATTATTTAATAAGAAAGTTACAATTGATATAAATATAAAATTTAAAATAATATTATAAATTACTCGTAAGAATAACATTATAATAGTTTTAAATTATATATATAAAGTACGTGTATTTATGTAAGTCTTTAATTGTTAAAAGAAATACAAAAAAAAACTTAAATCATTAATCTATATAAAAAGGAACTATTTACCTTAATATAAGGGCTCATGCAGTAAAGATTAATTTTGTTCGAAGTAAGACATGCTTTTCTCGTTAAGAGAGTACAGTTTTCCATAAAGTTACATCACTCTTGATTAATTGAATGGTATTAGAGAACATTTCTTACAAACCTAGCCTTTTTTCTCTAACTATTTACTAAAGAGTCATACTGAATTCAAGTAGTAAACTGTGGATTAGGAGAGATTTAATCATCAATAAAAAGATTTAGCATAGATAGTGAGCCACTTATGAAACCTTCAAGTTAGCAAGCTATTATAAAACTCAAAAATTATTCTCTCCAAATTAGATAATTGTTGTCATCAAGACCAACTAATAGAGAAACACAATTAGGGATAAAGCAAAAAATTCCTTCGAAAGCATATCAAGAACTAGAGGAACATCAGGTGTCATGCACTTGATCTTGGTATTCAATATGAACATTTGGAGTTCTTCTATCACTCCTTAACGTAAAATCATTATTGTGTTGAGCTTTGTTAGTTACATTCTCAACAATGTAGTAATTAGAGAATAAGCTGATTTGAGGACCATTAATTAAAAAACAGATTATTAAGATTTTTTATGCCCTAATACCATATAGAGAAAGCTAAATGTATTGCAAGTATATCGAACAATCTTGATTATATTGCATTATAATAAGTTAATCTTTACAAAAAAAAAATACAACTCAACAACTACTCTAACTAACTTACTAACTAACTGAATATAAGCTACATAATCTACTATAACACTAGATTTTCTAACTAAATAACTAACTGAATATAAGCTACACAATCTACTATAACACTAGATTTGATGGTAAAATTCTCTCATCTCAAAATAATCGAATGATGTAAATGAGTTTTTAATTAATTTGGAATTTTAATTTTAATTAAGATATATAAGTAATGTAATCATTTAAAAAAATGATGAATAAAAAATTAGTTAAATTTGAACAATTTTCTACTCCATATTTCAAAATATGTTAATTATCATTGGTATACAATAAAAATTATTAAATAATTAAACTCTAATAATAGAAAATAATATATTCTAAATGATGCAGTAGATGATTGTTTACTATAGGGTTCATAAAATGCATACAAAGTTATGTAATTTAAAATTATAATAAAGTGTAATATTGTTATAAATTGATACATGTCATGATTTTAAAAAATAAAAAAAATCATATCTTACTAAATTTCACTATATTAATATGTCCCATATATATTTACTTGCAAGTTATTGGTAATTATAAATCATTAATGATTTATGTTCTCATATACTCAACCATATTTGAATTCATATAAAATTCATGCATTTTATATAATTTGTAATTGTCCATAATTTTGTAACAATAACTTTATATTAAAATTCATAAGAAACATCTTAAATCAAATTTTTAAACGTAGTTGTCATAATTTTAGAGTAAAATTTATAAAAATCTAGCGGTAGAAATAGGTAGTTTAGTTTTTCTTCCTCCTATTCTTATTACACAATTAAAACATGTTTTTAATAATACGATTATATAATTTATAGAATCATATATTTAGATATAAAATAAAATCATATTATATATATTAAAATTAGACATTTATCTATAAATTTTGACCTACATGGGTCCGTCTAAATGATATTTTGTCACTTAATTTTATGTCTAAATGTTTTTTTTTAATTTTTATGTCTTAAATTTTTCTTTTAACTTAAATTAAAAATAACTTTTTATTTTTAAAATGAAAAAAATAAAAAAAATAATATTAATTTAAATAAACTTTTAAAATAAATTATTTAATATATTCAAGAATTATAAAAATAAATTAATTTTAAATATGTATTATTTTATTAAAATGTTTATGATTATAATATGATATGGCAATGTAATAAAAAGAAATTTATTTAATTTTTATATAATTTATTTATTCAAATAATTTTATATTTTTTTAAAATATATTATTTATGTTATATTAAAAAAATATGTATATCATATTTTTAAATATAAATAAATATGTATTTTTATTTTATATAAAAAAGATAAAATATATGCATCTCATCCCCAAAAAAAAAATGGTGGGTTATATATTATAATGCATTTAAACCAAAAAAACGAAATCAATGGTACTCGTGTGCAGATCATTACACGTGCCACACAAAGCGCCAATCGGCCCAAGTCTATCCCACACCAGTGTAAACTGTGTAATCTTCTCCTCCTCTCGCAACTCACAGAACAAGCACATCCCAATGCTCAGTTTTAGTTATCTATCCAAAGCCCCCCAATGTTCAAACCTTTCATGCTCGCTCTTGAAATGACTAAATTCTCATTTTTCCTACTCTCAGGGAAATTTCTCGTGTCTCCTTTGCTTTGTTATCTCTGTTGCTCCTGTGAATTAGCTCAGTCTACCAAGTGACTCATGGATGTCTCGGAGGCTCCTGCTCTTCGTTGGCACCACAACCATCTTCTGTGGGAACGCACTTCCTTTTCTTCTTGTTCTCGTTTTCTTCGTTCTACCAGGATTATTTATCCGTAAGTTTTTCGCACTGAAATTTTCGTGGTATCAATTTTCTCATTGCCGCTGGTCTTGCATTAATCTGAGTTGGATTGGGTTTTAATAATTTTATTAAAGAAGTAAAATACTGGGTTTGTTCCCTATTATAAGAATGTACAAGGTTTGGTTGTTTGTGTCTTCTAACTTTTATTTTATAGTCTATTTTCGATAGCTACACTGCTTCAGAATCGGTTTTCTATAAATGTGCTTCTATTTTATCGTCATGTGTTATTATGTTGGAGTGAATTGTTCATTATGATTTATTTCATTTTAATGGCCGAGTTTTGTATTCTTTACTCTTTAATTTTAAGGTGTTTTTCATCAAATGCAAATGGGTTTAACATTTAAATCTCATTACCATGTGAATTGTGAAAGAAATCCAAAAGTTTGTTTGCGTTTATTCCGCTGGCTGTACTCTCTTACTGAATTATTGACCTGTAAGTTAATGATATAGACAACCCACACGTGAACATCTGAAACCTTAGAGTGCAGTGAAATTGACAGTTTCGTATTGCCTGGGAATCTCAAGTACTCATTTTCTATTTCCCCAAGGAATATGTTCTATAAGATAGACAGTTGTTCATTTTTTATATTGGTTATTGGTTTTGACTTATCTGTAATAAATACAAAATTTGGACCTATGTCCCATCCTCTAGTCCGTTGAATCATTTCCATTATTTTTACTGAAATATAATATAAGCGTACAACATATCATCTGAGATTCTGAGGTAACTAAGTATTTTTTTGATCCGACGTCATCATCATTACAAAACATGCAGAATGTTAAGCTGTAGTATCGAAGCACTAACATGATGTAATATTGGGACAGGAATATAAGCCATGGTATTCCCCTGGGGAACAATGTAAGATTCACTCTTTTCGTTGGAAATCATCATACTTCTACAAGACCCTCCATGATGTCAATGGAGAATGGTACCTAACATTCCCCTTTTCTGGACCTTCTTACTATCACATTTTGACATCTAAGCAATAATTAGGCATAGAGTTATATATCCATTTCTATTTGTGCAGATGTTACTGAAAATGACATACTCTAATATCTATTGCTTGTTGTAAATTGTAGGTCTCTTCAGTCCTGTATGCTTAACTTCCTTGTTGCACATGATTGATCAATATAGTTCAAATAGATATGAATATTTTCTACCATCCTTTCAAGCGTCATCTTAGTGTGGTCCAGTTGGTTGATAAGTCTTTACAATTGTTTCTCAGGCGAATCATCCACTACTTTTACAGGACTGTGCAAGGTAGTTTGGACAGTAGAAGCTGATCTGGCTGCTGGACAACTTCTATACATAATTGGAGACCCTGTTGTAATGGGCTGTTGGGAACCAGAGATGGCCATACTAATGTCTCCTGTACAACAAGCCAACATATGGAAGGCTGAAGTTGTGGTAATTGTACCTTCATGTGATTCTAACACATGTTTATACCTGAATTCTCCCAAAAAATTTCTGTTGAATTTGACAAATTTTGTTCCAAAGGTCTATTTGTTCATTTATTCATTGCATGTATTCAGTAATAAGAGGGTATCCTGAGATTGGAAGGATCTTGTGAAAGTTCTCTTCTGAAGCTAAATATTCAATAATCAAATTCAATTAATGCACATAACCTTTACCCATTTATCCCTTAAAAGTACGGGTTATGGATTTTTATACTCGTAGAGATGCATAGTTGAGAAGTAAGCAGTTGAATTCACATTCTTCTCTTTCTGCATCAAAGTAAATAGAGATTCTTACAACATACTTATTTATTTCTCAAATTTTGTCAATGCAAAGTTCCAATTATTCATATTTTGTTCCTTTCAGATTTCTGGTGGTGTAAATATTAAGTATAATTATTTCATAAAGGAAGAGATGTGGCCTAATGACATTATTTGGAGATCTGGACCTGAATTATCTCTATCTGTGCCTCTATCTACCAAACAAGGAAAAAAACTCATGATACGGGATTCATGGATCAGATTTAGAGGAAAAATCTCTGCAGTACATCCATTGCAATCATGGATAGAAGAGTCATTTCTTCTAATTCATCCTTTCCTTTTGACACAAACAATAGGTAGAGTGTACATCCTCCTGTATTTACATCTGTTAGTCTGTTCTCAGAAATTGTTCTGAACACTCAAATGCTTCCAGTGCTTTGACAGATGAAGAAGAGGCAGAGGCAGTGAATTTCCATGGAAGTAATTTTATTGAATCGGAGCCATACTTAAATGATCTAACAGCAGAGGATGACTTATACTCTGAAAGTGATGTATCAAGTCGAATGGAAGTGAAACATCTTCAAGGTGATTTAATGGAGCCAGAGCCATACTTAAATGATTCGACAGCAGAAAACAACTTATACTCTAAAATTGATCTATCAGCAGCAACTCATAACAGCTCAGTTTCTGGTAGATATGTCTCTGAAAAATGTCATCCGATAGAGGAACCTTGGCTACTTTATTCACCTCTTTTCTCTAGTGTGTTTAAGAATCAACAGGGGTTGGATGTAAACAAAGAGTCTGCTGAAGATGAGGAGACAAATATGCAAGATACAAGGAAATTGATGCCTCAAGAAGAGAGTAGCATTATTTGGAGAGATCCAGTTTCAACAGTAATTTTGATTAATTCTTCATTATGTACCATGCAACGAATTGCTGTTCTGGAAGATGGGAAACTGGTTGAATTATTACTCGAACCAGTTAAAAGCAATGTGCAGTGTGATAGTGTCTATCTTGGAGTGGTGACGAAACTTGTCCCGCATATGGGTGGAGCCTTTGTTAATATCGGGGGTTCTAGACCCTCTCTCATGGATATAAAACACAATAGGGAACCATACATATTCCCACCATTTTGTCAAAAAGCAATGAAAGAGGAAACAAATGGTTCTGTTTTTGAAGTCTTTGAAGAGCATTCAAACGCTGATGAAATGGCCCTTGCATCACTTAGTGTTCAAGTGATTAATGAGATTACTGAAAGTGGCTTTGGGAAAAATTCAACTCAATCTTCACATGAAGACTATGATGAGCATGACATTGAGGATGATTTTGACGCAGAAGTTCTCGTGGACAACATGAATGGTAGTGCGGTCAATTACAATGAAAGAGAAGCTGATAGTGAGTCTTACTCTGAAAGAAGAGAAAATTACCTAGGAGCTGAAGCTATCAACCATTCTTTACATGTTGACATAAATGGTTCTAATGACTCTCATAAGCCTCATCTTCTTGATGCGAATAGCTATGGGTATAAAGTTGCTCATAAAAATAAGTGGATGCAAGTTCAAAAGGGCACCAAAATAATTGTACAAGTTGTCAAAGAAGGTTTGGGCACAAAGGGCCCAACATTGACTGCTTATCCAAAACTAAGAAGCAGATTCTGGGTATCTTCCACCATAAACCTCCAACATTGTTGCTTATTTTTATTTTTATTTTTGTTTTTTGGAAATATATTATGGCCATTCTTTATTGTTTTCTCTGAGCTAAGTCTTCTAATTTGCAGATATTAATTACTCGTTGCGATAGAATTGGAGTCTCCAAAAAAATTTCTGGTGTTGAGCGTACACGGTTGAAAGTCATAGCAAAAACTTTGCAGCCTCAGGGTTTTGGTTTGACTGTTAGGACAGTTGCTGCTGGTCATTCTTTAGAGGAACTGCAGAATGATTTGGAAGGTTTGCTGTCAACTTGGAAAAGTGTAGTGGAACATGCTAAATCTGCTGCCCTTGCCGCCGATGAAGGTGTGGAAGGGGCTGTTCCTATAATTCTTCATAGGGCAATGGGTCAAACACTGTCAGTTGTCCAGGACTATTTTAATGAGAAGGTTATTTTGTGCGCTTTATTTATGATAATGATTCTTGAATTTTATTTTTATTTTTTATCTTGTTTCTTTCTTTCTATCGTATTTACATCCTTTTTAAAGAGTTTAAAATCATGTACTCAATTACATGCTTGCTCATTTTTCCTAATTGTTCTCTTTACTGTTACTAACCTCCAGGTTGAGAGAATGGTGGTAGATTCTGCAAGGACGTATCATGAGGTATTACATATTTCCTGACTATATCAAAATGAATAATGTCAATGGGTCAAGGAGAAAGTTGCTTCTATGGATGCGATTGGTTGCCATTTCTTCTCTTTTTGTGGGAGACTGAATAGGGTGAAGCAGAGTAGGTTCTCGTGAACCATCTATGAGCATGTGTACACAATGTCAGTTGCCACCCTCCTGTGTAAATTCAAGAATAAATAAATTGTTTTTAGGTATTCCAGCATGGTATTTTAGCTGAGGATATGATAATGAAAATATATACTAGTCTATTGTCAAAATCTTATTTCTACTGCTCTATAGGAGAGCAAAGATCACAATGTTCTGAAGTATATGCCCATGAAAACTGAATCTGGAACAGTAACACAGAATTATCAACAGTTTATTGCTGATACGATGTTATGTAATTCTTTATCTTGTATCATTTACTGTTATCGTAAAAACTCTTCTAAAGATTTATCATGTACTTTGTTTGATATGATGAATGCTTAATGTTGTCTTTTCAGGTTACGAATTACCTACAAGAAATTGCCCCTGATCTGTGTGATCGTGTTGAGTTACATGATAAAAGAATTCCACTTTTTGATGAATATAATATTGAAGATGAGATAAATAACCTTCTTAGTAAAAGGCAAGGGTATTTAATCTTGCTTATGTTGCATTTCTTGCTTAAAATATGCTTAAAGAATACTTTATCTGATTTCTTGATGGACCTGTTATACAAAATTCTCCCAAGTCTTTGAAACGAAATTGAACATACAGAAATTGTTGTTGATGAGGGCTTTGTAAAGAAATTAAAGTTGGGATGAGGGGTTAAAGAAATAGTTCTTTACTACTTTCCAATTTTCGCAGTTGGCATATGGTGAAACTTAAGTTTTGTGACTGATGGAAAGAATTCATATAATATAATGTCTTTCCTTTCTATTGCCCAATCATTGGCTATCGAATTCGAGAAAACTCATATTAAATGCTATGTCAAACAAGAAAAGAAACACAAAGTGCTGAAAATTGGTGTCTGCATGGGTTAGAGCATATGAAAAATAAGAAGGAAAAAAAGAACAGAATCTAATGGTATTGGAACTTATGAAAGAACATGAGCAATTTCTCCTCTAAAAATACCTGAGCAAGTTTACTTGTAATTCTTTTAATAGGTTATATTTCTTATTACTAGGTTTATTGTTGCTGATGCCTAAGTAGGATTTTATAGTCAGTGTCCTCAAATTCGGTAACTTTTCTTTTCCTGCATTACAGGGTCCCTCTTGCCAATGGGGGTTCTTTAGTAATTGAGCAAACTGAGGCATTAGTCTCGATTGATGTGAATGGGGGACATGGGATGTTTGGTCATGGGACTTCACAGGAAAAAGCTATTCTTGATGTCAATCTTGCAGCTGCTAAACAGGTACAACAAATACTTATATTTCTTTAATATTGTCTCTATTTGTTTGGTGCTAGGTAGAGAGGCTTGTTAAAGCACCTTAAAACATATTTTACATGTTTTTTATTGGGGATGGTCAGATGCAGTGGTGGATCTAGGAATTTATGTGAGGAGGGCACTACATAAGTAGCAGGTTGAAGTAGAAATTTTTTAACTAGACTGATTTAGTCTTTTTTTCATATTAATTTGACCAATTTGTTACCCTTTATTTTTGTACGATCAATTTAGTCTCTCATCTTTCAATTTGATCAATACAGCACTTTACATTTTCTAACTTGATCAATTGAGTCATTCACATGAATTTTCTTTAGAGAAAATTAACACAAAATATCTCGCACAATGTACTATTTCATGAATACTCATTTTACTTTAACCATTAAAGAAACGTTTTATTACACTTGATATATTTATATCAAAATTCTCAACAAAAATTCACTAAAATGACAATTATTCGAAGTAGAATAAGTGAGTTAAAGATGATAACTAAATTGATCAAATTAAATTATAAAGAAATAAATTGGTCGAGTTAGAAAATTTAGGGTATGAAATTAGTTCTTTAGCATAAATAGTAAAGAATAATTTTACTTGATTCTCAATTCTTAGAACGTTTGAAACAACAATTTTAGCAATAGCAATTATGCTATTAATAATAAATAGTGAGAATAAGTTATGATAAGAATAAGCGAGTTAGTTATTGAGTGAATAAAAAAGTGTTACTAAATTATCTTATTTGAGTGTAAATAAGTATAAATTATAGAATTTGTAATGATATTTTGAATAACAAAGGTTTAAAATTGAAATTCGGGAGGGATTTGTTCCATTTTATACATTTAATTTTCAATCATTTCATAAAATATTATAAAAGTTTCTATCACGACTATTACACGTTGAGACGGTACCAGTGCCCCTCCTGGCTCCTTCTTGCATTCGCCACTGGTTGGATGGAGAAAAAAACGCAAGGAATGGGTCCTTATGAGTTATGGTTTTAAATTCACCTACAACTATCCTTTCACTCTTAATGTCTAGATGACAGTTTTAATCCCTATGTTTCAGTTTTTGATGACTTCTCTTGCATGAAATGGTTGGGCTTTGCCCTCCTATCTTAATTAATTCATCTGGGAAGCAGATGGACCCCATCTGACTTACCATCAGAGGTTCATGTAATTACCATATCTCCTGGAGTTTACTTCATTGTTGTATCACTCATCCTTGTTGTATCTTTGGATTCCTGTGATTTCTTAACTAGGCATGAGTTAGTTTTTATTAATTTTATAAAAAGATAAAAATAACAACTTATTGAATAGCATTATAAACATGGTCGAGACTAGAGTTCATATAGAACTTTTGAGATTGATCTGCACTTATAATAGAACATTTTCCAGCAAAACCTAAGTTGCAAAACTAAAGACTTTAACTAAATGCTAAATGATAATAATGCAAAGTGGCTAAAGCTATAAAACACTTATCCAATCTAAAACTGCTGCCCTTTGAAAATGCTGAAAATTTTCAAGTATATGAAGTCCAAAGGGAGTCACATAGATAAGATTGATCTTACGATGATGGAATGGATTAAACCAATTTTATGATTTTACCACTCTATTTATGCATATGCTGTACTCATTCTTTGATTTTTGTTTTAAAAAAGTTCAGGACAAATAACGTTATCCTGCAGTTCGTTATACTAGAACTCTGCAAAGCTGGTTGTTAATAGAAAATGATATTTGATTCAGATTGCAAGAGAATTGCGGCTGAGGGATATTGGTGGCATCATAGTGGTAGATTTTATTGATATGGAAGATGAATGTAAGTCTCTCTCTCCCTCTTCCTACATCTTTCCTTGTGTATGCATGATAATGAGGACTAATGCGGACAAGTTGAATTAGATTGCAATATATAAATTGCTTGAGAATGCTGACATCCTCTGTCTTTTGTCAATTTGATTCATTTGTGGCTCTTCCAAGTAAAAAAGAGACTTATCTTTTTCTCATCCTCCTGAACAGAGAAGAGGTGTTCTGAATACTGCTGCTTCTGTGTTCATTATTGCATTAGCATAATTTCCAATCCATTTGTAGATTTCATTTATATCATACTTATGTTCATATCTGAGATAGTTTGAACTATGTCAAAACTGATCATATATTCAAATTATGGACAATATGTTGAGCTTGGTTTCAACTTAATTGCTTTACCAGGTCAGGAGCCTGTTTAGTAAGCTTAACTCAAAGATAGGGTAGGTATATGAAGTTGGTCAATCAACTTCGTGATAAACTTTCCAGTTTTCATTATTATTATTTTTAATCCAAATTTTCATGTTAATTTTCTCTCAGATTTCAAGATCAGGAAGGTTTCACATTGATCATTGAGTTGGTACTTTGATTTAAACATTGGTACAATTGAGTAGGGTTCTATTGAGAACCTGATGTCTTGATGCAGTTAGAAATTAGTTTTGTTCCCTCCTTGTTCATGACACTGATAATTAGACGACGTTAAATAAAGTGATACTTCAGTGAAAGTATTATGTTAATAAGTTTCTTTAATTAATAAAATGTTCATAACTATGATAACTTGCTCGCATAGTCTTGTTCTTCACTTACTCTAGCATTGCCTTAACATTTTTGTACTAACTACTCTCTTGTCTATAGCTAACAAAAGATTGATCTATGAAGA
This sequence comes from Hippophae gyantsensis, assembly GCA_030763125.1. Taxonomy (NCBI): domain Eukaryota; kingdom Viridiplantae; phylum Streptophyta; class Magnoliopsida; order Rosales; family Elaeagnaceae; genus Hippophae; species Hippophae gyantsensis. The sequence goes on from CM061029.1 coordinate 52,381,419, forward strand.
AGTTAAGAAGGCTGTTGATCGAGACAGATCAATAGTTAAGGTCTCTGAATTGTCCAGACATGGACTTATGGAAATAACAAGAAAGAGGGTATGTTCCTGTCTTGAATTTGCATGAATCAACTCTGCTTTTTAATTTCTAGTATCTTGTACGTTCTAAAGAGCAATATGAAGAATCGTAAAAAAAATGCATTTATTTCCTGTTCGAATAGTTTGAGATTTTCTATAAAGTATCTTTAAATGGTAATTATTTATTTCAAATTATAGCTAAGGAAGCAAGAAAGTCGCCAAAATATTTGTGAATGCATTTTCTTAATTTATACTTATTGGAAATAGCTCAGTAAGCTCATCTGAGATCATTGCTCAGGTCCGACCTAGTGTGACATTTATGATTAGTGAACCATGCACTTGCTGTCATGGTACTGGTCGGGTTGAAGCACTGGAGACATCCTTCTCAAAAATCGAACAAGAAATCTCTCGGTTGCTTGTAAGTAGAACCCTGCCATGTAATACTTACTTCTGCTCTATGTATTACATTGTCCTGGAAAAGAAACGATATGACTAGAACTTCAGAAGGGATTGAAGATGCTATTGGGAATAAAAAAATTGTTTCTCTTGTGAGTTTTCTCTAAATTGGATGAGAAAATGAAAGCATATATTAGGGTTTTATATATGGAAAATTAGGTTTTTATTATGACTTTCTACTTGAAGATGATTTTGGGATTTTAAAGTTTTGTTCAACATGCTATTTAGGATTTGCTTTGCCGACGATACATGCACATGTTTTATTATTCTATTTTGAACTATATTCAGGCTTTAGACCTCTATGATTTATAGTGATATTTAGTTTTCTCCTTCTCTCTTAACCCTTATTTTTGTTCTCTCTCCTTCGTTCCCCTTATCTAATTGCTTAATTCAGATCTTAAATTTTTATTCTGTTCTCAGTTTAAATATGCTTTGTCATGCTTTAGAATTTTTGTTACTTATTTGCATTTTTGATTCTTTATGCTTTATTTTATTTGCTATTCTGAACCTTTCTTGTAGTAATATATTTTTAATGATTTACAGGCAACAATGATTGAAAAACCAGACCCCGAAAACCTTAAATCATGGCCCAAGTTTATTCTGCGCCTTGACCATCACATGTGTGATTACTTGACTTCTGGAAAAAGGACAAGACTTGCGATCTTGAGCAGTTCCCTCAAAGTTTGGATTCTTTTAAAGGTAAGCTCGAGCATGATTAAAAGAAAAAGGAAGAGAGAAGAGGAGGAGGAGGAGGAGGAGGAGGAGGAGGAAGAGGGGGGGAGGGGGAGGGGGAGGGGGAGGGGGAAGGGAAGAAATCAAACATGGAAAATTGGATCATTGTCTCGTTTTTATATCCCTATATCAAATAAAAAAATTAATTGACCTACTCAGAAGTTAGAACTCATAAAACTGGAACAGGATCTCTGTCAAATTGTGTCCGGTTTCCTCTATAATACACTGTTCATTTCTTGTGCTAAGTAGACCGTATCCATCAAAGCCTTTTGACTGTTTTTAATTTAGTAGCTGCAGGTTTGGAAGATATCTTTCATTGACCAACTTCTACAGATCTCTTGTTAATGTTATTACATGAATTAATCCATCAATATAGTGAAACTTGCATACAAAAAGAAGAAACTGATAGTGAGCTATGATTCCTCAGGTTGCAAGAGGCTTCACAAGGGGTGCATTTGAGGTAAAACCTTTTACAGATGACAAAGCAAATGAAAATCAGCATCAGTCGGCTACCATTTCGATGCTACGACCAACAGAGGCCAGAAGTAAAGGCCCTGGTAAAAGGGTGACCCTCTTTCCAGTAAAAAAATGGAAGTCAGGTGGGAAATGAGGTCTGCCTAGCAAAGTTGCAAAAGAAGGCTCTCGTTGTAGTATTTATGCAATAAGTGGTTTTGTAATTTGTATTTGAAAACAATTTTTGCCATCAATAAATTTTTTAAAGCAGCAGTTTTTTTCCATTGAAAGCAATAGATGTTTTTCTTTCAGTAGTTAGATACCTATTCTATTTGGTTTCCTTATTATTCTCTCAATCGACCAAAAATAATGTTGAGAGAATAGGAGCCAAAAGCTAATGCATATAGAAAGAACTTCAGTGTCGTTCCCAATATAAAAACCTAATTGATTTTGGACCTCCGTAGTGTACTGTCCAGTGTATATTCAATTCAAATATATCAGAGTTTGTGTCACGTTATACAAGAAAAAAAAGCATAATTCTGCCTCAACCATCTATTATCTATTATCTATCTATTCTATTATCACAAAAGAAAAGGAAATTACAATCTTATCCTCATTTTTGTATACATTTCATGTTTCTCATTCTTTTAAGTTTAACGTATATGATCAATATTTTATTTGTTATATTTTCATCTATAAATTTTAGTTTATAGTTAAATGCATATAAAGTTACATATTAAAACCTATATTTAATATTTAATTAATTTTTGAACGTTTGAAAATTCAAAATAACCTCTCATTATTCAGTAGAATTAAATCACTAGTGATGGAGTTTTTATTTATTGCATCTTTCATCTATATATTATGTTCTATTTATTTATTGAATATATTATTTTTTTATATAAAATTAGGATATTCAAATGCATAAAAAAGATCGAATTAATGACTGGACTTTTCGATATATATTACTTTATTAAATATTAAATAACATAAATTTTAGAAAGATTCAATTCGTGCAGTTTACATTTCATCTTATTTCCTTCATGGCACAGGTCTTGAGGAAACTTAGCTACTTTTTTTTTTTTGGAAGAATTTTTTTATTAATATTTATAAAATACACTTTATACTATAATTTGTTTATCAATATTTTTTTCCTTTTATCATCGATATCAGATGCAATTATGAGTTTTTTTCAATCATTATAATAAGTTGTTCAGATTAGTGCTTTATTGGTTATAATTTTTTTTCCCTTCTTGCTTATTAAGTTATATTTTTGTAATTTAAGGTTTGATAAATTTACAGTAAAATTTAATAAAAAAAATTATATATGTAATGCAAAAATACATTGATTAGTTTTCTCAGGAACATTACTATATATTACAAATTTATGTATTTATGAATGAAACTATATCGAACAATAATAATAATAATAATATGCTATACCATTTAAAATACCTACCATTTTATTTTCCTTAAATATATGTGAAACCTTAGATTGCTCAAAGCATGTCTAACTTGAGAGCTTCTGCTTTGTATTATGGTCACATTGGATTCATAAACAAGTCCTTTAAGAATGTGAAAACCATATAGTTTGCGTTCCAGAATCTTAGATAAAAACGAATAAACCAATTATGAATGGGCAATCAAAGAGACAAAGATCTTAACGTCAAATACACACATACAATAACAAAAATAAATAAATAATAAGTCATGAAATTCCAAGAGATGAAATATTGCACCTGTTTTAGTGTTCATTACAAAACTTCTTCACTCTACTTTGGAACTACAATTATCAATTAAAGATTACAATTTCTTAAAAATGCAACAAATGAAATGGCTAAAAGTACACGTGAATATTCTCAAATACAGCAAAGTTTCAACCTCTAGCTAGAGGCTGCACTGCAAGTGTTGACACCATCCTTGCAATCGTTAGTAAGATCATTGAAGGTTTCAAGTTGCTTCTTACCTCTCAAGAACACCTCAGTATCAACTGAGACCTTCATGTAACCATCAAATTCAACTGGAACTCCATTGTTTAGCTTTGTTGTTTCTGAGTACCACTCACTATTCTCATCCCAAAGATCCTTGTACTCATCAAGGAAATGAGTTGAATACTTGTCTTTCAATGGATCAAAGAAATTCTTATCGGGTTCGTTAGATGCAATGTAAAGGTTCCTCCCATCTTCAACTTTGTTATGCAATGTTGATAGAAGAGAATCAGATGAAGTATCTCTATCAAGGTTTGGCCAAAGCTCCTTGTTCTTTGCCTTTTCTCCACTGACGATATGAACAGAGTCATAGTCCCATTTTAATCTAGATGCAATTACAGATACTATATCCATCAATCTTCTTGATTTCCATAGCAAATGCCAAGGTCTCTGGACAACAGACTCTGTCTCTCCTTCACAGACTCTATACCAGTAATTATCCGGTTCCACAGATCCAAACTTTCTCATAATCAACGTATCTTTGACATCAACAAGTTTCATAGGTGTGACCCTAATATCCTCAACAAGGTGAAGATTTAGCCCATCTTTATTTTGCCATTTACTCCAATCAGTCCAAAATTGACCTTGGTCCAGAACAGATGCTGCCTCTTTCAAATGCTCAAAATCAAAATAGAACCTGAAATCTTTACCTTCCTCGTCCTGCTTTGACGAAGTGTAAATTGAAGAAAGACAGACACTCAAATCCATAACCAGAGTTCGGTTCAGATATTGAGCTTCCCCAAGAGCACATAGAAAACTCCACAAATAATGGTTCATATTTTTGCACCTATCACCACCACCCACATAAATCAAGTACTTTCCCTGACTAAAAACACCTTCAGACTCTATCACAGGGAGAGTGTCATTCACAACTTCTCCAACAACAGGTAAATCATTGGCACCTTCTTGTTTGGGTGCCATCTTCTCAAACCCAAGTTTTTGATGCTTCTTCCTCTTTCTTGCATTCACACCACTATGATATTCTCCCATATCAACCACACTAAGAGAACAATTCTCAGACCTTGAAATGACAAACCTTCTATAATCCTTGTAAAAGGAAGCAGTTTTGCCTTCCTTAGGCCTATACCGCCAGGCCATATCACAAGTGTTGTCACTCACTCCACGAGCTGGTTTCCCAAACCGGTAAAAGTGAATATCCTTAAACCGCTCAATGGTGGCTGTCATCATCAAATGAAACACTTCAGGGTCCCTACAATCAATTGGACTATTCACATCACAACCAAAAGTATTGCCATCAAGAGCTTTACCAATAAGGGTATCGCCTTCGGCTGAGTTAGTTGTAGCCTCAGTTAAATTGGCAACATCAGTTATATTGATAAAATTATCAAAAACAGTTTGATTAGCTGCCATAAAATCCTCACCAGTCCTCACCAAAGTGCTATCAGATTTAAAAGTGGCATTGGAATTGGAAGTGAGATATGAAGTGATCTTGGTTGATGGATGAAACAAAGGATCGTCAGGTTCATAAGTGGCGGCGATAATGGTAAAGATTAAGACTCCAAGTACAAATAGAGTGAAGCATAGATTCCCAATCATGGCAAGGGCATTTTGGCCTAAATTCTCAGGCCGGAAAGTTCCGCCTCTAGGAAACGAGGACCTACCCAACATTTTTTTTTTTTTGAGCTAGAGGAGAACTCTACAATCACAAAGACAAAACAAAACCCAGATGATCAAAATGACAAACATTTAAACAAAAGATAATAAACTCAGGGTTTTAGATATGGGTTTTGGAGGATAAGAGTTAAGTTAATCTATATTAATTTCCCAGATCTTGCGTTGCACCAAACGCTACATTAGATAATGAAGATCTATGAATTGATTGAATTAATGTAAGAAACGCAAAAGGGAAAAAATAAATGATATCGAAAAAAATAGCAACTTTGGTAAAATCAATAGAAATCTGAAGCCTACTAAAACACTTAAAATGAACTTGATAAGATTATATGGACTAAATTCGACGTGTCTTCACAAGAAGATCAAGAAAGTACAGAAGAAAATTTCATCTCCATTTTTTTCTCACTTACTGTGTGAGCTGAAGATACTGCTAGAATTCGCAATTCGCAGTGTGATTTGTTTGTAGATAGTAGTCTCTTCAGCAAATTTTTTTTTTTTTGGATTGTTGTCAAATTATGAATAAATCTATATAGTAAAGCAATATTATTGACGTGATGCAAATTTATTATTAATTAAATTTTTAAAAATTGTATGAAATATATAAGGTTACCCCAAGCATTTTCCGATTATTAAACCTTAAGTATATGGTGACTGATTGAACGGTGTGATTAACGAGATTCTTCCACATGAAAGAAAGGACACGTCTTTGGCTTTTACCGTGGAAAATTGTAAACTAAATAAACAACGAAAATTATCCAAAATAGTGTTCAATTACTATGAAATTCATAAAATCAACGGCTTCAAAAAGTGGGTCTTCTAAGAGGTTAAAAAAATAATGCAAGTGAGATGAGTACGTAGATTTTTTATATATCTTAAATTTTAAGATTATAGGTAATACTTAGAATTTTTACATAAATATTTACTAATTATATAAAAATTGAAATTATATAAAAGTAAAAAATAACTAAAAGATAGGGTAAAGTTAAAGTATGAATGTGAAATTAAGCATAATTCAAGTTAATTTTTTCAATTAAACAAATCATATTGCTAATAAATAATGAATTCTAATGTTATAAGTTAAATAGCATTTACGGTCTAAGATGTTTTTAATAACTCGTAATAAAAATCAATTATACTATTAAAATAAAATATATCGTAATTAAAATAGAGAGAAAGAATAATATAAAACTCATTATATTTTTTTGTATTTACTTAAAAAGGGTAAGGAATCAGAAAAAAATATTAATGTACTTAAATAAAGTTTTAACAGTAATAATAAAAAATAAAAAATGTTAAAATAAGGGATAATTTTATAATTATATCAAATTTAAAAACTAGAATCAATATCAAGAAATGTAGGAAAACAATCCATGAAAATGACACTCAAATTTATACAATCCTTATTCCCTTTCTACTACGTTTTTAGGAAGTAAACAAAAAAATAAATAACTCTCCGTATACTAGTCTCATTTACTTCTTAGTAAACACACCCTCAATGCCGAAAGAAGTACTACTCTATTTAGCATTTGTAAATATATTTTCTAATGAAACTTGCTGGTTTGCTCGTACAACTATTTATAGTTACATTTTTAGGAATATTTCATCGAGGGCAACCATTACACCGAAAATGGTAACTAACTAAAAGGAACCTATCGGTGCGCTCATCTAGCTGATAATTAACCTAAGATCAAAGCTCACGAGGACTTTATCCACAAACCATTTGTCAGGAGAAATTATGAAAAACAAAGATAATTAATTCCTTGCTCATTCTACAACAGGCTCAAACTAATGGAAAGTAATGCCAATAGGCTAATAGCTAAGGTCCAAGGCTGAAAATCACTTCTTTCTTCATGTGGCCCTAGATAAAAATGGTCCTTTGGCCTATCATAATAGTTGCAAAGTGGAAAATCATTACATATTTACACAATCAAACTAGAATTTTCAGACCAAAATGAGGAGAAAGCATGTTCTTCTAATGAAAGCTTGGTGAGGTACTTCCCCTCAGTAATAATCAAGGGTTAATTTACATGTAAATTAGGAGAGGAAGTTTCACTTTATGTACAAGCTCATAGGCAAGATGACCAATTAGATAAATAAATTACTTCCTCAGAAGTTAACACCTTTCGTTTCTACCTGTATAGTGATTTAGCTGAGAAGAGTTTTGAATCACTAAACAAAACACAGATTCAGACCCTCAAGCCAGTTTCGTCTCTCTGAAGATAATATGGATATATCAGGAAGATGGAATTTTGGAAGAAGGGGTACTACATGAAGCTATGCACTGGATGCGGCTCATGCTATGCTCCACACGTCTTTGAACCATGTCTTGCAGTAACCTCTTAGCAGTTTCTGCTGCTTTGTCTACTCCATCAACCCTTGCAGCAATGTCATACACAATTTTTTCTAAAACTGAGGAGGTTAATCTCTTTTCCTGAGGTGAATCTCTAAGCAAATCCAGAAGTGTGCGAGCTCTCTCCTGAGCTTCAGATGTACCCTCTACTGTCAGCCATAGAAGGCCTGGTATTGCACCTTCTTTAAGGATGAGTTCTCGGTATTTATCTCGGCAACTTAGACATAAAGAAAGCAATGCCCCAACAGCATGTTCTGTGCTGACAAGAGAACCATCTTCAACTGTCTTCACCAATGTTAAAATCCCACCATCAGAGTTAGAAATAGCAGTTCGCCCTTCCTCAAAATTAGACAAAATTTCAAGAAGGGCAGTAGTTTTTTCAGCAAACTTGGAATACTTCTTACATTCTTTGAGAAGGTTAATAAGAGGAGGAACCGCTCTAGCATCTAGAATTGTATTTGAGTTCTCTTTGCAGGAAGAGAGATTGTGAAGAGCTGTCACAGCGTCGACTTTTCCTTGAACACTCCCACAGCTTAGGATCTGAATTAGGAGAGGTCCAGCTCCAGAGGCTGCAATAGTTGGCTTGTTGGCTGCTGCAGCTGAGAGAGTTAAGATTGCTGCTGTAGCTAATTCCCTTAGAGTACCGTTTTGGAGCTTAAAAAGCTCCACCAGAGGGGAGATTGCACCAGCAGTCACTATCTTGACCTTGTTTCTGATAAACATCAGATATGGAAAAGGGAAAGAAAAAAAAATTAAGATATATTAACAACAGATTCAAGCAGTATGTCCCCGAGAAAATGATGCACAAAAGAAAACTATGATGAGAATGGCCTGAAAGCTTAAAGATGGTGAAAACATGACTAAACAAATAAGGACCTCACTTATGGTCATGCAAATATACAAACCTTGTTCTAACTACGTGATATTCTACAGCTGAAGAGTAAGCTCTTGTACATTAGGATAATAGCAATAAAAGGGTTGTTATAAAGTGTTAAGTACTGGTTTTGCATAAGACAAAATTAAGCACGGTGATATGGCCCCATTGCAGACACGATCTTGACCTAAATGAATTACCCCACAACTTTCACAGTTAAAACTATAGATTTCTAATAACCAACACAGAGCATGTCTCATCAAAAGTAGCCAAGCCTTGAAAATTACAGTCCACATTCCATCTGAATCTCAGCATTTAATAAAAGTCCTATGAATGGAAGATCTAGGATTTGAATTCATTAAGGGCACTATAAAAACATTGAAAAAACAGTACTACTTGTTTCTTTGGTTCCTAATTGCTTCTTGTTGAAAAAATATGTTCAAATTATTGAATTTCTAGTGAGTTTTTGAGTGATAAAAACCTAAATTTAAAATCCTTAGAGGACATAGTTCCATTTTATGCATAAATTTGTCTATAATTTTATAAATATTACACCTAAAACTTTCTTTGTCAGAAAGTAAAAAGAGCATGTGCCCCTCCTTATCCCTCAATACATCCACCTCTGAGTCGTATAATCAAAAACCTCAACTTTTACTGCAGAAATCCCAATAACCCCTTATAAAATATTGTTTACCCTTCTCTTAACAGACAAAGCTTTAAGGAGAGTTGGTTTCCTACCAATTTCTAAAAGCTACCCATATCAAATGAAGCACAGTCGAATCTCATCAATTTACTCCCCTTCACTCTAAATATATCATTTAGCCAAACAAAAACTCTTTAAGTGCCGAGCAAAATATAAAACTTGGAGTCCCAGCTCCCAATAGGGAATCATGATCAAGGACCGAAAGGCTCACAGAACTTTTACAAGTTTGGCCGAGAAAGAATGAACTTCCCCCTCAATCAGGTAATACCACTATCAGCTATGGTTTCCTAGGAGCAGGTAGAAAAGGAACAACTTCACAATAACACAACACAGTAATAAGGAGGAATAAAAACAATTTTTCATTGACTAAAGTCTATACGGTAGGTAATATGGAGACATTTTGTTACATAACTACAATTTCCTAATCAAAGAAATATACGGCAACCCATAATACAGAAAGAAATGTTACAAACTCTCTTTTTCCCACAATTTCTCAGAAACTAAAAGAGGCACAACTAATAAAATCAAAAACCCAATTTGAAAAATCAGAATATAGATTCTCATCAAACTTTTAGAAGCAAACAAAAAGGTACCGAGACACAGTTGAGCAAATACATTCACACAAACTGTACAGAGAGAGGAAACAAACCGTTCATTTCGGACGGCGAGGTTGAGGAGAGCGAGGAGAGAGGCTTCACGGGCATCTGAGTTCGGCGAGACAAGCATCGAAACAAGCGGAGGAATCACACCCGCTGCCCCCAACTTTGAGCGAGTCTTTGTTGAAGATGAAGAAGAAGAGGAGTAAGAAGAACTTCTAACAAGCTTTCTGATATCTCTGGCAGCTTGAATCTTGGCATTCAGATCGCCATGAATGAGCTTGGAAGCGATTTCAACCATGGGGCTCTGCTTCATCTGGTTCCAAACATCCTCCTCGTTTAGGTGTTTAACTTCCTTCTCAACATCCTTTCTTTTTTCTCTTGTTTCTTCATCTTCTACTACTTCTATTTCTATTTCTTCTTCTTTCTGTTCATCTTCTCCCGCTGCTACTACTGTCACTCTCTCCTCTTTTCTCATCTCTCTTTCTCGCTCTAGTTTTTCTTTTCTTTTCTATTATATTGGTTCGGTTGGAGCTTGGAAGTTGGAGAAGGGTCGTCAATTTTGCAGAATTATATGGAGAAAACAAAATAAAAAATAAAAAATAAAAAAATGGGTCAATATTTTATAATATGAAAGTAAGTAAGATTAAATATTGTATTTTATATATCATTCTTTAAAATTACATATATTATTTTAATAAATATATAGAAATTAATATTTTTAAATTTTATTTATAAATTTAATAATATTAAAAATATATTATATAAAACAACTAAAAATAATATTTAGAATGTTATTTAAATCTTCCTTGTTCATTTGAGATCATCTCAATATATTTGTATACAAAATTTAAATAAAGATAAAAATAAATTTGAAATTGTATAAGAGGAATGAAAATAAAAAAATTAATATTTTTTAAATTTTTTTATAAATTATATTAAAAATATTATTTAAATCAGATTTTTTTATTAAAAGTTTCTATATATTTTTACAAAAAATTTAAATAAAAATATAAAATAAATTTTAAAATGTGTAGTAAGAACAATTTTTTTTTTTTGACCTCCGCTCTACACCGTTGATAACTAAGTTGTAGAATTGGGACTTGACCTGGGGACTGACTTGGATTTTCTACATTTTCTCCCTTTTTTTTCTTTTCAATTGAAAAAAATATATAATTTATTAAATATAATAATAATCACCTAACTATTTACTTCAGTTAAACACTAAAAATTTATGAAATATTTCTTCTACCCTATTATTACTTACACTGTTATTATTAATAAATTATTTAAAGCTAACCAGAGATGCATACAAAGCTATTTTGAAAAAAAAATCTTATATTTATATCAGAGATATCAAATATATTATCACATCTCATTTAATATCTTATTTAATATTTTTATTCCTAAATTAAAGTTATTTTATCTAATTTAAATCTTATTATATCTTATTTCATCCTATTTTATCCATTTAAGATTATTTTTAATAGATTCATAATTATTAAAAATAAATATAATAATAATAGATAATCGTATTTTTTTTTACTTTATTATAATATAATCTCAACTTATTAAAAAATAAATGAGATAAAATAAATGAGATAAGATAGAATGATTTTATAAAATTTATAAATTATACCGTAAATTAATAGAATATTTTATTTTATTTGATATCTCTAATCTATATAAAAGATCCTATTTAATCAATATATTGTTGGATTTTTAAGAAAATAATCTTTTTAGAATGCTTTTGATGACAAATTGATTTAAATAAATTTAAACGTGTATACGAGTTGAATGTAGGTGAGTAAGAATCATATTATGTCTAAACCGTGCTCTCTTTTTTTCATCTTTATATTTTCTTTATTTTAGGGCAACAATATTCCATATTTTTTCTTTCCTTTCATTTACTAGTACTACTAGTTAGGGCAGTTTGGACTTGGAGCTCGGGGAGGGTTCGGGTCCAATATTAGGTCCATGTATATTTTTGTGCAATGTTATATCAAAATTTTTAAATTAAATATATGAGCAAAGTTGGCCCTAAAATATTCTATAATTTACCTTTTTAATCTTTAAATTAATTTAACCATATAATATTAAAAATATTTGATATCACTCAACTACTAAATGTAATCTTAGTGACATATATCACCTTCCTCTAAGAACAAGATATTTTTGAATTATGGAGGTCATGTAACTAGGTAGAAACCACACTAGCAAAATGTTCAATGGAATGATAATGTTTTAGGTAAGGACGAGTCAATCCAATAAGTTACAATTTGAGGAATGTGATCTGATAGACACGATTTAATCTTTGTTTACTTTACTTCAACGATTTAAGAAGAATAATACGAAGAAAAAAATTTAAATTATATGCTAATGTGTGGTTTTGTGTATGTTTTGAGTCGTTATAATAATAACATCTAACTATCTATATATACATTATTAATAAAAATAAAAATAAATATGAATTTTAATCTCGATAAAAACCCTATAACATCATTAATTCTTCAAACAAAAAAAAATACATATTTTATAAAATATAAATTTAATATATTTTGATTGGATTCAAAACATACACGTAATAAAAATATTTACTCATAAATTGATCTTATTATTTTATAGTGTCATTTAATCTTTGAACATATGGAATAAACTTACATATTCAAATACTAAAGTAAGTAGTCGACTTAACCTTCGATTCCCGTTAAGCAAGTTCCGAACGATCGTCGAAAAGGGGGCGCTTCTAGATGGCGAAAGGGAAGTCTCTCATGAAAAAGCTTTTGAGCTCGGGTTCTAAGCACCCAACTAGTTTTTACTAGTGCTAATCAACTTAAGCTTGCTTTATTTTCCCTTTTTCTTTTTTTTTTCTTCTTTCTTTTTGGGCTAAGATAGTCTACTGAATTCTTGAATCTTGAATAATTAGAAGATGAACTATTCATTTGTTCTTTCAAATTTTGTTTTTATTTTGAGGTTTCTTTTGAATTTGGAAGATTTGTTTTTAAGCTTTTGCTAAGTGACTCTTTATCATTTCTTTTATTTCATTATGATACGAATAATACAAAGCATATAGAAGGATAGGTTTCACTTTTCTCAATACTTGAAAAGAAATCCATAATCAATTAGATCCAATCACCTGGGACCATCGAATGCTTGTTTTGCCATCGAAGTAGAGTTGCTTTTCTATTAAAAAAATATTTATAGTCCCTCATTTATGATATTGAAACAGGGAAAAAGTTTGAATTTTTTTTTAATTTTTATCAAATATGAATATTATTTCATTTATTAAAATAAATATTTTAATTTTGTAAGATACTATTAGTATTACTATTATTAAAAGTAAACTCTTTTATTATTATAAATATTAAAATAAATATTTTTAATCCATCTATTAAAATTAAACAATTATAATTCATAATTTTTTACATTTTAATATCTAATTTTCATAAATAATAAAATTATATAAGTTTAATTTAATAATTATAACACTAAATTGTTGATTTGTACGTAATAATAATAATAATAATAGAACTATTATGTTTTTTTTTATAAAAATTATGTGATATTATATGCTAAATGTAATAATTATACAATTAAATTATTACGAGATTTTTGTTGCTTGCTTCCTATTGAGAAATAGGTTAATTGATAGTTACGGAGGCTTATTAAATTCCAAATGTAATTAGTGTATAATTTCATTGTTTTAATTCCAATATGGCATGAACAGCACAAAAGAATATAGAAAGATGAGATTCATTTTTGCTCGTTACTTCTTTTTTTTTTTTTGGGCTAAATATTTTTGTGCATTACTTGAAACAAAACCCATCACATAGATCAAATCACCGGACCATGTTATGACTTTTTATTTTATTTTATTTTAATCTTTTAAGTAAAGGTAATTTCTTTCTATTAAAAAATAAAAAAATAATGAAAATTAATTATGGATACATGAACGTACTTTCTGAAGCTTCAAAAAAACTATTAATATCACATAAATTTATACATATTTTTATACTTACATATTTATATTTATAATATATCATAATTAATTTAAAAATTAAGAAAATAATTTAACTTTATATATAATATGACACATTAGATAGCATAATAAACATGAACCTAATGCATATTATTATAAGATATTAAAATCATTTATATATGCTAGTGATTCATATATTATTAAAGACATTTATATCTACTAAGGAGTATCACCTAAATTAATGCTCATGTGATATGTGTGAAATAATTTTAAAAATATAGAAATTGTTTATTTTTTAAGAAATTTTTTATATTAATATCATCGCGATTAATATGGGTATAAATTTGTGTATTATTAAAGTTTTGACACTTATCATTAACGTTTATGTTATATATAAATTCTTAATGTTTAATTGATTTATTTGCAGCTTGCAGGAAATGGGCAATGCTTATTCAATTATTTGGACCTTTCCACTGGCTTTTATGGAGTCACAAGAATATTGTAGAGGCAAGACAAAACAAGTGAATCACGACAACTATATAATGTCAAAGACTATATCGATTGAAGAAGTAGAATTTATATGAATTCATTCCTATTAAATTTCTTTTTTCTTTTACTTTAATTTTTCCTTCTCAATACCCCATAAAGGATCAAAAGATCATGGAGTCCATGTGTTTGGTTGAGAAATTATAAAAGAAAAAAATATATATGATTTAATCGGCTAAAACGACTATTTAACAGTTATTTAGGCTATACTTGGGTTTGCTTTATATATCTATAAACTTTAAAAAATAAATAAATAAAAATTAATTTTTTTATTTTTTTATTAAATAAAAAAATATTATATAGATAAAATTCGTACTTTGATAAATAGTGATGAAATGGAGAATAAAGATATAAATATTAATATCATAAATTATAATAATTTATAAAAATTTGATATTTTTTTACAAAAATAAACGTTATCAATAAAATATAAACGTAAAAATTATTACAATATCGAAACTGTAATTAATTGAAACCGATCATATATATTATTTAAATTATATTAAATTTTATATATTTTTATTTTTATATTTTATATTTTACTTAAAATATGTAATAAATAGTTAAAAAATAAAAATTAATGTCAATATTTTAAATAATATAATAGTGTAAAAATTATATTAAATTTAATTTTTTAAATTAAATATATTTTTTAATAAATATTAAAAATAAGAAACATAATTAACAGAACCGTTTTTCCATCTACACAACCATTTCTAATAAAAAATCGTAATATTTAAACTACAGGTCGATCCAAAAAAAGAAAGAAAGTAAAGATAAACTTTATCCGCAAGTTGCTAGATAAGTCACATATAACAGTCATTAATGCATAACAATGAATTATATAAAGCGATTGGTTTTGAAATATATATATATTAGCAGTTTTTGTTTTTACCCCTGGTTTACTATCTTTCATTTTTCATCCTTAATTATTTTTTACACAATATAATGAATTATATATATATTTAAGAATAATAATTATGATTTAAAATTAATGTTGAAGTATAGCATAATTTTTTGTTATTGTAGTGGTCATCTATGGTCAAAATTGTTATAGTTCCAACTATTTTTATATAAAATAAAAATATTTTTTAACATATATTTAAAAATAATTAGGGGTAAAAGAAAAATCATTTCTTCAGGGTACATAGTCTAATATTCTCTTTATTTATTTATTTATTTATTTATTTAGAAACTCGAAAAGAATACATGACATGAACAAGACCAGTCCTAATCTATATATCAGTGTAAGACTAGAATCATTTATTAGGATTTTATATGATTGCTGTAAGCCATGGTTGCCATGACCAACTATGTCTAATGCTCCTGTTTCCTACACCAAACTCAAGACTTAAAACTTTTTACTGTATACTTAACATCACATGCATTGTGTTTGGTATCATCTTTCTTTCCACCTTTAATATGAAAATCAACTTATAACTTTTAAAAATAACATATCAAAAATTAATTAGTGAAATATATTCTAAATATCAATATATTTTTTGATATAATCTAATTCAATTATATATTAATGTTCATTTATTTATTTTTAAGTAATAATTAATATAAAAAATAATTGATTATATATAATTAATTATTTATTAATGGGGCACTAAAAATAAAAAAACCAAAAAATTCTAAAATAATTTATATATGTGTTAGTATTAATGAAATTAATAATTATTGTTTAGTATGTGAATAGTTTTAAAATTTATAAATTTTTTCAAAAAATTCAAAAATTGAAAAATATTATAATAATTATTCGCTATTATGAAATTAAAATAAAAAAGTAAAAAGATACTTAAAAGATTATTCTAACTCCAAAAATAACATGTTAAAAAATGATTAGAAAGATATAATTCAATTATCTATTTAATTTTTTATATAATATAATACAATTTTTTGGCATTTCTCCTACATAAATATTATAATTACCTATTTATTAAATGAATGTAATTTAATCTTTTCTACTTTTAATTTGTAAAAATTTTAATGTTTAACATTTAAAATATTAACCATCAATCAATTAAACGATATCTACTATTATTTAACAAGTTTTGTGAAATTTATTATTTCTCTTCAATTATTTTTTATTTTATTTTCTTATTTAAATATAATTATTATATTGTCCTTCTTTTAAAATAATAAATTTATATTATTATTAAATTTTAATGAGATATCTTATCATAATAAATTATTTGGTAAATTATTTATTCTCAATTATTTTTATTTTTTATATAAAATAATTCTATAATTTAATAAGTTGGTCCAACTAAAAAATTAAAAGAAATATAATTAATAATTTTTAATTTTTAATTTTTATTATTTGGAGAAAAATAAAATTTTAAAAGATTTTATAATTTAATAAAAATGAAACTAAGTAATGCGTGAATAAATGTTAGGGAATAATGTAGCCGTAAAAGTCTTCAAAATTCAATATAAATAGGATGGTATGAAAAATATTTTAACAAATAAATTTTAAGTTTAATAAGAATGAATAAACCAAATATTTTCTATGTTTATAATGTTACTTAAAGATTTTTGACTTTTCATTTAGAGGTACATACCTAAACCATCTTAGCCTCTATTTATGAGTTATTTCTTTCAACGTACTTATACCAACATCCTCATATCTTCAAAATATATTTAAGTCATACTAACATTTCTCAATAAATTTTTTTAAAAATTCTCTTATAAAACGACTCTTAACTACAAATTTGGTTAATACCATTGCTTTTTTTTTTTCTAGTTACCAAATTTCTTCAAATATCAATAGTGTGTTATCATTATTTTAAATTAAATATATTCATTGTTTCTAATTTATAATTTTCATTTACATATCTTTTGACACTTTTATTATTTTATAAAAATTCTTAATTTTTGTGTAAGATAAATAATATTTATTATTACATATACAAATACATCACGTGCAATGCACGCACTGAATGCTAGTAATATTAAAACACAGTTTTCCCTTAGCTGAATTTATTTTCCTTGGGAAACAACTCACCGGGACCACTATTTTCTGCTGAAACTGTATCTTAGCTGAGGCATCCTTTAAATCTCGTATTCATAATGATTGCCTGATGTTTCCTTGCAAGGTTTGCCAATTCTACGTAGTAGCTTCTTCACAGTACGACATGGAACAATGAAAAACATGTTAATGGAGATTTCATCTGGTGAGACATTGAAGTCCATGGCTTCCGAAATATTTGAGGTCTCGTACAAAGTTTATACTTAGAGAGGAAGTAATAAATTGAGGTTTATTAGGACCAATATTTCGAACATTCGAAATACAGTAGAATCTTCATAAAATTGATAATTATGAATGTTATGATGAATTTGTCCTAACAACAGAAGTTGCCATGTAGTAGAATAGTAGGGCTCAGCAAAACCACCTGCATATGTTCTCATGTTCCAGCTCACAATCCGGTTTTTGCCGGGGAGACACACAGTGTGAGAATTGCTTGAGTTCATGGACACTCAGTACTTTGAAATTCGTAGCTGTCTGTTCTTTATAGTTTAGACATGATTTCCAAAGTATACCAGGCTGGATGATTTTTTATAGACCTCTAACTTAAATATCAATCTGTCTACAGACTGATTGGGCGGAGCATGGTTCAAGACCAGTAAGGATACTAAGGAACAGAGATAGGGACAGTATCTAATAAGCAAGCTTGCAACACAGTTCAATGCCTGCTAGCATTTTGTTGTGTAAATTCTGTCAGTACATGCTATTAAATCAACTAGTCCCAGCATTGGACAAGGCTTTAGGGAATATTCTGTATTATAAAGCCAAGCCATGCCAGAGAACACATTGCATACTCATCTGATACAAAAGATGCTTTGTACATTGATACACAACTCCAATTCTAATTATCCTACAACAGCTAAATTGAGAACTAACCTTGCCAATAGCCTCTGACTCGGAGCATGAATGTATCTCCAATGGGAACACCATTGATAACATCACAACTCAACCATGACATTAAAATCATAAACCCTAGATGTCGAGGGTGAAATCTTAATTTGAAAAAGAGGAATCCGTGACTTGAAAATCTTACCATTAACTCTGCAGTGGGAATCCAAAGAAGGTTTGATAAATCATAAGGGTCTTATATTAGCAGAAAAATGTATCAGAAGAGCACATTCTTGATTTTACTACTAATTAAATAATGTTGAGTTAAACAATAACAAATGCACCCACATTTTCCTGCGTACAAAACTGAAACAATTAACAAAGTTTGTTTTTCCTTGTAATACAACAGTTCCGTAAAAATCACTTTACAGGTAAGAAAACTAAAGACAAGAAAAAAGATCTGAAAATTTCTTCACTGACCTATAACTTATCTTCCAAAATCGTATGAAGCCTCACATATTAACGTCAAATGAATGGAGATTCTCACCACTCAAACCTAAATTCTAAGATGTTCAGGAACATAGGGGAGAAAAGACGATAGCCACAATGGGGAGAGGAGGAGCTTTTCTTGCATATAAGAGAAGAAGATAAATGGTATACACCATATAGCAGCAGCAGAATCAAGGAGACAGGATGCACACGCCTACCTTCCCTACAGCTAATGGTTAATATCAGTTATAGGTGATATGCACCTTTTATATCCTCACCAAGCAATCAGAAGATACTATTAGCAATCTTCTCCAGCCTCCTTAACAATTTAACACTCAACCTATCCAGCAATGCATCTTCTGATGTCTTCCTGCATCCACTCCTTCAAGATTTACCCAAAAAATCCCAAGATTGGACTTGTATTTCTTGTTTTGCTGTTTACGCAACCTCTATCCTCCTCTCAGTAGTTACTGGGCCAGTCTATCTGTGCATGCTGAGGCTGCTGATAAACATTTCCTCCTGGTCCCACATTATCAACAGCTCCAGCCATGGTTTGGGATTGCTGCAAAAGTGGGTGAACAGCATCTGCCGTAACAGCAGCTTGGGCGGGATGATATATACCAGCAAAAGTGCCAGGGCCAGCCTGTGTTAGGGAGAAAGTCACATGCTGACCCTGTGGAGGAATGTTATAAAATGAACTTGTTGGCAAACTGGATATTTCTCGATCAGGTCCAGCTACCCAGACAGCTAAACCTTCACTCTGCAAAAGTAATTTGGAAAAAATTATGCAACTACATCCATGCCATAGTAGAAAAGCAAACAAATACAGAAAAGGTTGATGAGAAAGTAAGCAATTTGGAAGGATCAGGTCTAAACCCATTAATGTTTTCCAGACCTGTATCGTACTTAATCAGCAACAACTACATATGAATCAGACTATTTTTGATTGAACAAGCAACTCATTCACTTCTTAAGGAAAAGTCCACATCAAAATTTCTTTCAAAAGAAAATATCATCATTACACAAGAAGGATAACTATTGAAAAAAATTAAACAAGCAGTATACGAAACGAGCCTCGGGTCATTGATGCAGAAAGTCCAGTCAGTCAGTAATCAGCTATAACATGTTTGCAATACACAGGCTCCAACACATTGAATAACAAAATAACAAATAAATCCTAGATTCATAAAAAGAAGCTCAAGGAAATAAGTATAGTACACACCCAATCACCTGCATCTATCCTTTGCTTCATTTTGGTCTTTTATGAGCTAAGTTGGATATAGACGTTAATTTGACGTCAATATAATTCATGCCACTTACTTGGAAAAGGATCTCTAGTATAGTTTGTTAACAAGTGAAATTTGATTGAAGTAATGATTATTGTTTGCACTATTATCAATTTTAAGTCTATTGTACACCAACCAAGATCGCCTATATTTCACAGCAGTACAGATGCGCATGAGGAGGCATTACAACCCTAATCGGAGGGTCACCCAGACCAACCACTACTATTTCAATAACCACAGAGATTTCATCAACATAATTTACGCATTCGAGGTCCAAATGCTTTCGATAACCAAAGAAAGAAACTGAAGAGGTCAATAGTATTGCTGCTTTTCAAAACTTAAGAAATCATATCTAGGGCTAACAAAACTAGTAACCCCAAAAAAATTCCCTAAAGCATTAATACTGAACTGAAAAAAGGAAATGGAAGAACGAACCTGCTGTCCAGCAATGTATACATTACTTTCTTTAAAGTGTGCTGCACCAAGATCCTCTGTAGAATTTCCAGCTGTTGCACTGGAACTGGGATTATAGCTAGTTGCGGAGCCATATGGTCCATAACCACTTGCTATCCCAATGCGAGTAGAGTTCCCCATATTATTCCCTGGTTTGTATGATGGGAATGAATATTTGACGCCAGCAGTGGCTGCTACTGGTGGAGCTGGATATACACCACTAGCTTGAGATTGCTGGGAAAATGCACCATTTCCCAAAAATTGATGGATGGCTGGAGGTGGAACGTAGAATGGTGAAAAATAGTGACCATAGGGAAAATAGTTTGGAGGATAATGGGGAATATGCATTGCGGTAGGTGGTCGAAAAACGGGAACTGGTTGCTGAGTAACAGCTATTGAGCTTTCCATGAGGCCAGCAGCTTGCGTAACCAGAGGGGTTGGAACAGCCGTAGATAGAACACCACCCTACAAATGGATATGGTGGAAAACCCAAAAATATTAAAAATAATAAGTCTACTTTCTTTACATATTTAGACAATCGTAAGTCTATTATGTGTGTTAACTGATGACATATAAGAGAGAAAGCAAAACTGACAGAAAATTTTAGATCTTGAAATTAATACATATATAATAACCCGCCAGAGAGATTAGCAATACAATAATGTCTCAGTCCATCTGTTGTGGAATATGATTAATGACAACGACACCTTATCTGATCTCAAAGGGTCCATCGAGGTGTCCAATATATATCTTGATTAAACCAGCAAAGAAAAGCAGTTACATTCAATTCCATAGAAAGAGAAAACTCATACTTTGTTCTTGTCCAAGACACACTCATAGCTTCATGCAACCCCACTACCTTACCTCCTTAGTCAAGACCATCTAAACACTATCATTTGTTTTCCACCCATTTATGCTTCAAAAATGTCCAACAGAGTGAATATTCCAGCTTCCTAAAAAGAAACCAATAGATGCCTTTCCAGAGACATTCAGAAGACCAAAAACTTCTTCTAAATCAATGTAAATGAAAACAAGAGATGATTCATTTGCAAGACAAAAAATTACATGTTTCTAACATAATAAGAAATCATGAGAACTTTGAAATTTCCATCATCTGTATCACTAAAAACATAGATTCAGTATCAAGATTGCAGTTTATACAAAAAACTGTTAAAAAATGTTGCAATTCCACTTAAAGGTGATTTGAAAAGCACTTCCCAATTTATTTTCAACCACATAAAGTAAGGGTTATAGTCTACCCAATTACAGTTGAAACTCACATGATGAATAGATTAACCCTCTAAATTATTTTTTTCCCAGCTTAGCTGTCATCACTCGTCATCAATAAGGAGAGGCACTGTCTATCAGTTGACAACAATGACCATTGAGTATTCAATAATAAATAATTGATATCTTCAACTACATCATTAAAAAAGACTAGTATGAAACAAACTATATATACTAATCCTTGTTCCCTATTATGTTTGTCAAGAAAGCTAAAGTCAGCACAGATAAAAAAGCAGTACAGAGACACATAACATGTCCTTAGAATAACGTGTTTTTCTTCCTTAGAACCTCTACTGTGCCAAGTACACAGAAATAATATTAAAATAACAGTTAAAAAATTCTAATTGATACAACCTGTTCGACAAATGAATAATTTTCTAGCATAGAAGTCTCGAACTTATCCCCACATAAACGACAAAAGATAATTTATTGGTGCAAAGTGAAAACCTCTAATGGGGATTGTGAACTTGGCGGAGGTAAAATTGTTACATTCCCATTGTACTTAGTAGAAACACCAGGAGAAGGAAAAGGGGAAAGGTGACCATCACCGTCACCATTGGAATGGTAAAATTGGGCATAATAGTTTGTGGGCTCAAAGGGTTGCTGTACCTAAAAATATGAGCAGTTAATACCATGACTTATAAGTTTAATCTAACAGAAAAACTGTAGTGTCGAAGTACCCAAATACAGCCCCAAAAAATTGAGAAATCTAATCATACATGATCATATGAATGGATTTTAAACTCAATGTTTTTTCAAAATAGCAAACCAAAGACAGAAGTAAAGCTTATTTAAGTTGTAAGTATAGAATACCTTGTCAATGAAAGAAAAAGAAGATTATGTAAATAAGTTACAGCTAACTCAGTTTTGAAGACTCACCACAAAGCTAGGAAGGCTAGAAACATCACGTCCATGAGACTTGGAGTTCTCTATCAAAGCAAGCTGACTTCCTAAAATTGGGGGTACAAACCCAAAACTGTAGTTAGTTGAAGTATGATCCACTGAGTATGGCGGACCACCAGATGGCAATGTGCTGTCCTGCTTGGACTCATTAATCTCAGTGTTTGCACTTGATGAGACATCAGCCTGGGCATATGAAAAATTCTCGGGGACATTTGTAGTTGATGGCATATGACCAGGATAATCTCCTACCTTGGTAGCCTTCACTGCATTTTGATTGCTGAATCAAAGATAAATAAGACGTAATAACATGGTACACTGAAGTTCCTAATCAGAACAACAAAAGATAATTGATATAGTGAATTTCCCACAGAAAAAAAAATAATGAACAAATAAAACTGGTATAACTGTAGCTTAAAAGTTGCAAAACTACACATAGTTAAATGCTGCCCATTAAAATGAAAAGGATGTCCTCATATACAGCCTCAGTTCCACTATCTGAAACATGTATCCAGTCATGCCAAAAAAAAAATCTGATTGACAGGATAAGCACAAATCAGGATTCCCCATTCCTTGCTAATATACTATTCCTAGGTTTACTTGGCAAAAATATTCATATGGCTAGCAGCAAAGTATTTTCCTCTGGGTTGCATTTTTCTCCCTATTGGAGCTTTATTCCCCAGAATGAAACAAAAAGAGATGTGGATGACATGACACTATCCCAGTCAACCTATAGTAAGGTACAAAGGACCACAAAGTTAAGTAAAGGTTACAAACCTTAAGGACTGTTCCTCCACAGCTTCCTCAGTACCCTGGGAAGCTTCAGACACAGGGGTAGGGCTTTTGTCACTCTCAAGACAATCAGAATTGCTGGTTACTACTCCAAAGCTAGTACCAAAACTTCCAAAACTTAATTTGGTTTTTTCAGATTCAGGGACATGGATATGATCAGGTAAAATAACATACTGACGTTGAGAAAGGTGAAATTCCTCCAGCTTTTTCTGCAGCTTTGAAGTTGCCTCTCTTGAATCAGGGACATTAAAGATAGCATGTGGTTGGACAGCGGCTCCAACAACAGTAGTTGGAACCTCAGATGTTCCATGTGTTGCAGGGCCTTGAACTGCAGAACTTGTTGGCTTTGGTATCCATTCCTTATTCGACCCAACTGTTGGAGACAAGAAAGGAAATCTTATACATAGCACACGAGCATGTCATGAAACTATAGTAATTGGAAGAGAAACTCATTAGGGAAGACATTTTTGGGACTTTTTACACAAGGTTTACAGGTCGAACACAAGGAAATATATTCTGTGGACCTTCTTCATGGTATCTGATCTAATTTAAACTATCAGCTCAAAATGTCCATGAAAATATCGAATACTTTGGATAAAATGAATTACATTCACAAAATTTTGGTATTCCACATTGCCTAAATGGAAAGGGAAGCAACTTACTTTGTCCCAAGATGTAGGTTTCAGTTGCATTATGAAGAAAAAATCAGAGTAGCTGAGAGGTTTGACTGAAGTATCAAACAGTACCCTGGTTAGTAACATTGTGGTAACCTTTCTTATAATGAAAAGTCAAAAACATGCTGCCCACCAACTTATAAATAAAAGCCAAAAAAAAAAAAGGGAAGCCTTGTGCAAGAGTTACTGATTGTTTTAACATTTGACTAAGAGGACAGAAAAAAAAATGCAGAGGATAATATCTTAAATCTAACACAAAAGATGTAGAATCCATGACTTCCATGACAATGGATATTTCATGCTCTTTGCTAGTTACAAAAGAACTATCACGGGAAACCCTAAATCAGTAATGATCTAAACCCACCCACCTCCACCCACCCCCTTTAGCCCAGCCTCTCCTAACCTTTTTTCGATCACTTCTCGCCAGCTCAGCTGGTGTTACAGAAATAAATCAGCAAAGAAGTCTCACAAAATAACCTGAAACAGCATTTATCTAAACCCAACTCCACATCCACTCACCCCTTTCCACCTTAGCCCAGCCCCTCATGACCTTTTTCCAACCACCCTTGTCGGTTCCATCTGTCGGAATCTTGTCAGCCGGCAGTGGCTGGCTTGGGAGTTTTTTACTCACTAGTTTCTGGTAAAGTTTGTTTGATTCCTTCCCTTTCCTTTTACCAGCTTCCACTTCCACTCTTCCCAGCATCTGGTGGCCATTTCCAACCTCTTCGCCAACTCCGTCTACCAAAGTTGTCAAAAAACAATTTGGGTCCTTGTTCTATTTTAATCTCTTCTTTCCCTTTCAACCTCCTCCATCGACTATCACCCACTCCCAACCACCTCTACTCTAACTTCCCATCTTTTTTCCAATCACTTTTACCGTTGTCGTTTGTCGTTTTTTTCTAATCGACGGTGATCTTTCTAGGAATAGGTTTCTTCAATTTTTTCCTCCCTCTTTAAATAACCTTTTCTTCTCTTAGCTTTATCCCTTCTCAACCTTAAACACCTACCCAACTTTTCCCCTTTTCCGCCTTTTCCTGCTACCTCTCCATGTGGAAGATAGTGCATGAATTTCTTAAACTTTTTCCCCCCATTTTTTTGAGCTTTTAAGGAGATTACGATTAGTAAATGGTATGGTCATCTAACGAGAGGTATAAATTGTGAACAAGTTGTTTATTCCTAAAATAGATGAATCTTCTTTTGGATTGATGGTTTTTGTTACCAATAGGTCTAGATTTGCAAGGCATTGCTTGAGGTGTTATTTGGGAGAGTTAAAATGGTTCGCAAATTGTTTCAAGGAAACTTATGCTTTGAAGGATTTTTCTAGCTTTTTTCAAGAAGCTTAGAAGAGACAATTCTTAGTTGATTTTTGCAACTAGTAGAAATAACGGTGGACTGTTTGTAACTTTGTCTTAGTGGTTGAAAAATGGGAGAAGGGATTTAATCACTATCCCACTAATAACAGAAAAAAGGGTGGAGAGTATTAGCAGATTTGATTTTTTTCTTCTCATATGGAAGACTATGGGAGACTCAAAGAGACAACAATCATTTACATAAGAAAAGGTCAGTGGCTAAAAAAATATTCTTTGGTATAAAAGTTCTTTGTTTGGAAGAAGATATTGGAGTATGACATTCTTGTGTGTTCGAGATGATATCTGACATAGTTGGTTCCTTATCCGCAAAAAGTTATAGGATCGATTCTTGTGTAGACCTAGCCTTATGCCTTTTATGGTTGATAAAGCTTTATTGTTTTGTAAGTTTGCGAAGATTTTCAATAATTTGAAAAAACATCATAGAATTTTCTTGGATAAGAGTTTTTTTATGAAGAATGGAGAGAAGCAAAGTGTTTAAGAAAGAAAAAACTAGTAGTCTTGAATGATTGGCTAGTTCTTGAAGGCCTACCTTTTTACTTGTGGAGTGTTAGTGTGTTCGAACGAATTGGAGACTTGTTTAGGGGTTTGCTAGAAGTTGATCGAAATACTTCCAAATACTTCTTTTTGTTCTATGCAAAGTTAAAAGTTAAAAGGAGTAGACATGATTACTTTAATTCTTCGTTCAATTGTTACTTAAATAGTAAGACTTACTTTTTCTCAGTAAGAAATTCTTCTGAAGGAGGTGCCTTCTCTTCTCATGAGTCGATTACGAATGAAAGGCCAAGGACTAATGGACCCTCACATGGGTGGATGAAAGTTTCTTGAGGTGGAGTCAGGGATGCAAGGGGAAGTGGTATTTGTAAAATGTGGATTCCTAAAAAAATGCAAGCTAAGGCCTCCGAAAGGAAGATTTGAGTCCCAAAGAATGACATTGTAGACCTTTCGGAGGGGAGAAAAGCTTTTGATGGGAAAGTAGTTGACACTGGAGGAAGAGGTAATTATTCTGCAAAAGATTCATAGTGACGATAAGAGTACTGAAGTTAGCTCTAAAAAGATTGTGGTGGAAGCTAATACTTTGTTGTCTGCTACCAAGAAAGAATTTGTCGTATCCTTTAATAATGTTGGTTGTTTGGCTGAAATCAAACCGATGTTAGTAAGCTCAAGTGATGGAAGAACAAATAAAATGAAAAGTGGAGAATTTTCTAGGTCAGTAAAAACATTGATTGATACATGGCCTTTTGTTCAAGGAGTTGATTCCTTTAAAGTAAAATTAAGGAAGTTTGAAGCCAAGAAGTTATCTCTTTTTAATTTCAATCACATTTAATGTGAGAGACTAGTTAATGATGTGGTATTTAAAAGAAAAGGCTATAACACTTGTTACTTGAATCTTTCTAACCCTATTTTGAAAGGTACTTAGGTAAGATTTGAAGTTAGTGGGAGTGATTATGAATCTGAAAAAAGTGAGAACAAGAAGAAGGAGATACCCCATGTTGTTGAAGATGTGATGGACTCTAATGTGGAAGAAATGTAAGAATGTGTTGCTAATTCTTCTAATCTCTTAAACTTTTGCTTAGAAGATGAGGCAAGTTTTAAGGTTTTCAAAAAAGTGGAAAATAATGTACTTCAAGAGATTGATAGTGATACCAACTTTGAGATTAGGGATGAAGAAATCATGGGGAGTGATGAAGATTGTGAGTGTGAGAACATGGATGAGGTTTTGGTACATATTTAGTTGTTGTAATCGAATTCCAAATCATCGGATGAGGCGAAGGCTCAAGTATAAAAAATAAGTCATCAGGTACGATCAAAAGTTCAAGAAAGGTTGTTTTCAAAGTGAAGTTGGGCATTCGTCTCAAGTTGAGGATAAAGATATAACTAACAAAAGTTTGCATCAATTAAAGGAAATAGACCTGAGGGAGTTAGCAGGAAAAATGGAGTTAACTCTAGTTCCAAGCAAGAATGAGTCGATGGTTAAGGGATAGAATGGGAACAAAAGATTGAGAAAGTTACACAATTTTTTTTATAAGGTTAGGTATGACAGGCGAAAATAAACTGGATAAGTTTTCTTTTTGATTAAGATTTTGAGTTGGAATGCAAGAGGTTTGAGTGATTGGAGGAGGAGTGTGTTAAAGGAATATGTGAGGAAATTGAATCATGATATTGTTACAACTTAAGAGTTCAAAAGAGTTATGGTTGATTGGAGAATATTTGGTAATATCTGGGGTTTTGGTTTCAAGGATTGGGCATACTTGCCTTCTTTTAGAAGATCTAGGGTATTATTATTATTATTTGGGATACTAAAAATGTGGAGGTAAAGGAGTCGATGTTGGTGATTTTTCAATCTTAATCAGAAAACCCAAGTGAAGGAAAAAAAGTGATGGTTACAAGGAGTTTATGGTCCTTATAAGAAGAGAGAAAGAAATTTGTTTAGAGATGAATTGCCTGGATTGTATGGCCTTTGTAGTCCTAATTGGTGCGTTTGGGAAGAGGGTGACTTTAATGTTGTGAGGTTTTTCTTCAGGAAAATCAAGTAGAAGAAAAGGGACGAGAAGTATAAAGGATTTTAACTCTTTTATAAGGGAGATAGGATTGAGAGAAAGTCTTTGTACACGTGAAAGTTCACTTGGTCCAACTTTAGATCCAATCCAATTTGCTACAAGTTTGATAGATTTTTATTCTTACCTGAGTGGGAAGCTTTGGTGGAGAATAACATTAAAAATTTGATTTGTCAAAGAGTCATTTCTGACCATTGCTCAATTCTTTTAAGTACAAAATCAAAACAGTGGAGTTCAGTTCCTTTTAAACTTGAGAATATGTGGCTTGGTCATAAAGATTTTTTCAATAAAGTGCAACAATGATGGAGATAAGCTTCTGTCCAAGGTTGGAGTGGATACAAGTTTTTAAAGAAATTAGAGTTTTTGAAAGGTAAGTTTAAAAGGTAGAACAAGGAGAAGTTTGGTAATTAGAGTGAGAGAAGGATTCTTTTGAAGCTGAGGATTTCTTCCTTAGATTGATCTCAAATAGATAAAAGTTTCGATGATTCTATGAAAGCCGAGCTAAGCAGGTTGAAAATTCACATAGAATATCTAATTGTAAATGAAAAAATCCCTTGAAGACAACAATCAACAGCCACATGGATTAAGCAAGATGATGTAAATTAAAAAAAAATTCATAATGTGGCCAATGGGAGGACAAATAGAAACATGATCGCAAAAATTGAAAAAGAAGATGGTAACTTAGTAGTGAAGGATAATCATCAAATTGAAGAAAAAGTGGTGAATTTTTACAAAAAGCTATACTCTAAAGTAGATGGGCAAAGACACAGAATTCATGGGTTAGATTGGGGCTGCATTCTAGAAGAAAGGTGAGTTTGTTGGAAATACCTTTTGAAGAAGATGAAATTAAGAACGGAAAGTTTTAAATCCATATATCAGCAATAAGCTAATAATATAAGCATACATCAGCAGTTGAAACTAACTAGAACTTTATCATTAAACATAAAGTTCATAGAGAATTATATGTTCTAAGAACTAACTTAACTGAGACAATGTTGGCAAAATATAATTAAATAACAAAAATTAAACAAATTATAATTAACATATAGTTAGACAATAACTTAGCCAAAATTATATATATAGTTAAACCCTAATAATAGATTTATAGTTAATCATAAAAATTTATTATTTTTGCTTTGGATGAAAAAAATTGTTAAACGTTGTCCCAGCATCTCAAACATACAAGAACCACTGTAGCATCAACTTTAAGAGCCGAGCAAAAATGCAGAAAATCTTCAACTGCGTTAAAATAATAATAAAAAAAATAATAGTACTAGTGAAAAGGATCCGGCATTTTTTGTTTTCTCATGAAGGATGGGTTGTAGGAAAAAAATGAAAATTGAAAAGGCCCATGTTTCCGACTATAGATGTCTTTGAAGAAACCCTACTAAACCAAGAAACAAATTATAAGAAACACATTCACATTCTTACCCTTCTGAGTGCCCGTAATTTGTTGTGACCGGGTACTATAATTTGACGATGGCCGACTAACAGATGAACCAGGTTGGGTTAATGTGGAAGAAGGTTGTGAAGATTCACTGAGCTGATTTTTTCCAACTCCTTGGGATTTGAGTGGCATTTTTCCTTCTGCAGAACTACCAATCTCAGAAACTGCCAAATAAGTCATTCACAAGAACTAATCTGAGCTAACCAAGCAAAGCTAAATTGTCAAATTTCTGATACGCAATTGGTTTGATCTCAAGAGGAAAGCTGGCTTACCTGGAGGATGATGGCTCCCTAATTCACGATTAGTCGCACTCACAGCACCTGGGGCCTGTGAATCAGATGGCACAAGCACAGAATCTGAAGATGAGAAACAGACTGCTGTTGAGAATGTTGGTGGCTGCAATATGGAGCAACTATTGGAGCTTGTAGCAGACTTGTCAGGAGCACGCTCAGTTCCAAAGGCAATGGAAGGAGTTTTGTTTGCATAAACTGGGTTGAGTGTACTGCCTACATCCATAGCACCCACAAATGATGAACTTATCTGAGGACCACTTCCTGCTGATGTATTGGAGGTTTTCACAATGCTAGTGCTTCCAGAAGTACATATAGGGACATTATCAAGAACAGAAGCAGAGCTGCAATTAAATATTATATGGCAACATCACTTGTACTAAAGTCATTCCATGTACACCACATTTTAGAATAGACTCTAAAAGAAAAATACCTTGTAATTGAGCTTCTTTCTTTCTTAGTATCTTGAGAAACTGGCAAAGGAGCAACAGCCTTCTCCACACCTTGAATAAGCCCGTTCTCCTTCCCAGAACCTGCATTCTTGCCACCACCAACATCTGAAAGAAAAATTACTGACAAAAATTAATCGAGTTGTAATAATGGCTAATGATGGGGTCACGCTATCCAAGTCAGTCTCAAATCATCAAAGTTCAGGAATTGTACATAGAAAGGGTAAGGGTCATAATTATTTTTTCTGGGCTAATAGAGAGACACGCCTTCCCCAACCCCTCCCCCAAATCAACAATAGGGTTTTAAATGCAAACCCACTTTGATATGTACTACACAAACACATTCCGATTTTCTAAAGAAAAATTAGACAAAGATGGAAAAAACGTACAATTGAAGTTATGGAACAGTTATCAACCAATCAATCACATGAGTTTAGATGGAAGGAAGAAGAAGGTATACCATGAGACACAAAACGAGGTGAAGAATTCACCCGGCCACCCCTACCTCCCCAGCTCTGTGTTCCAGATTTCCAGTGTGTCTCTGCAGAGTCTTTGTTGTTCAAATTCTGCAAAAACATATAATTAAATTATTTTAAAAAAATGAGAACAATGATCTGATTTAAAAGTTCACAAGAAGGAATAACTAATATTTTCCAGGCTCAAAACTTGCGAGAAAACTATATTAACAATATTACGGAAAATACTCCAACTTCATCATGCTAGAAAAAAAAGAGGAAAAAAAGGATCTAACTCATGCACCTGTTTCTAAAGGCTAAAATAATGAGATTAGATGCATGTATGTAGGCAGCAAAGTTTATCATTTTATCATTTGATCATTCAAAGAAATCATACTGTCCAACAAATAGACTTAAAAAGAACTGGTTAGAAAAATACTAAAATAAGAAGCTTGTTCTGCCAAAATGACTATTGACCAAAAATAATTAAAATATAATATGAAAGTAATTATCTGGCTCCACTGCATGTACATTTTAATGTTAGCATCAAAAGCCTAACTAATTTTTATCTTGATTAGAAAACATTTCAATACCTCACAGCTTGATGCTGAGTAGATATTTACAGAAACTCAACTCAAGAGCATGACCTGGAGGGATTTGCTAAAGGGATAAAGGAGTTAATTGGATAAGCGGGTTACGGCCGAAAGGAGTCTTAAAGGGCAGTACGAAGTAGGAGGAAAGTGAAGAATGAGAGAAATATGGCTTGGAGCAACATTTCACCTAGATAATAAGATCATTGGCATTGAGAGAACATGGTTATCCAGTGAATAACATATCCATACCAATGTGGAAAAAGACAATAAACAAAAACACATCTTTCTTGAACAGCAAGGGAAAGTATTAAGCAATTAAGCATTAGAAACATCAGGTAAAAAAAAAACTGGTCATCAACCCATGAATAAATTGCTTACCTCTTTTCTCCTGTTACGCTTGCTTTTGACCTCATGGAATGTATCTGCGGAACATATTGTGCACACTTATTGCATTAAATTGTATACAAGTAAACAAATGGAGCATAAATGAATACAAAACAAGCAACTTCCATTATAACAGGTGACTCATTAATGTAACAACCAGTTTAAGTTAAACCTCCCCCAAACCAACAATGATTCTAGAAGAATATTTTACTGCTGTGACGAGCATCTCCATTAATTACCACGTGAACATTAATGCACACAAGATCTATCTTGATACCATTTTTGAACTTCCTACAGCATGCCAAAGGATTAGTTTGACAATTATGTAGAAAGTAGCCATTATAATATCAATATTCCAGTGCAATATATTAGGTGTGAACCATCAACAATTAAATGTTTAATCTAGATAAATAAGCCACAGAATTTAGCTGATGCCTTTTCTCAATTATGTCAAACTTCCTCTAAGTACTATTAATGGTAAATTAGTGTAGGCATCCAAAAAATAGAATAACTCCAAGCATGCATCATATAAACACAAGATCCTTAATAAAGAACCAAACAGAGCCTGTCGATTAACAATATCTACCAGAAATTCATTTGCAAACAAGGACACTAATATGGTATTTTTAATTTCAACTCCTGAACCTTTGCTCAGGTGTTAAATGATGAACTTGGCCTCCACTAAAAGGTAATTCGGAATTGAAAAAAGACAAGTAACACTCTAACGTAAAAACTTAGGAAGATTGACACATATATCTTGCTTCTTGCATTTATGCTGCAAGAGGAATACAACAAGGAGATATGTAGCAAAAGTTTCTGGACAATTTTTTAAATAAAATACGGCAAATTATAATCACACACAACACCAACGACACGATAAAGTTATGAGTAATTTAGATGCACCCATAACAAACAAAAGAAAACAATCTCCTGATCCAATCCATCTCAATACATATATAAGAGTCGGTTAGTAAATATCAGCACGGATTGCTAACAAAATGATATTGGCTGAAAATAGGCATCTTTACGTACCCGAAAATACAAAAGAGCAAATCTAAAGTAAATTTCTTTTCTTTAAGTGAACAAGCAAACAAAGAATTACGTTGGATATTACGTTGAGAAAATAAACAGAGTAGTACATGAGTCTAAACTCTAGTCCGCAGAATTCTAATGTAATCAACAACACATTCTGGAATTAACTTCTTATCTTATGAGACCGCAAAAATGAAGTTTAGTCCTGACGTCGTTGTTCTGGAAGCACGGAAGTTACAGGTCCGTAGAGTAATCCAAACAGAAAAAACCCCATAATCATAAAGTTTATGAGAATATAATAACCCCCATTTAAAAATACGTATAACAAATGAACAGTGTAAAGTAGTCATTATGTCAAACAAAAAACTCAACTTCATTCCCACTTTAAGCGTAACAAAGCAAAAACAAATCGAACACAACAAAAAAGAAGACACATAAGGAACCGGAAACAGAGTTGAGAGAAAACTAGAGCAACTCTAACACACAAATCAACAGCTAATGGTAGAAAGCAAGATTAGGATCAAACCCACGAAACCAAAGATGAAGAAAATCCAAAAGCAAAAGTACCCTGAAAAAGGAGCTTTTGGGTTGCCTCATTGGGATCCATGGAGCATTCTTTGAGCATTGCATAGATTTCCTCTTCACTGTGATTCCCAGTGATCTCTTTAATGTTCTGGATCGTCTTCCTCACAGAACTTGGAATTGAAACCCTAAACCCACCACCGCTCATCTTGGCAACCCACGAAGCACAAATGCAGAGTACGTGAAATATGAGAGAGGGAAAGCAGAGACAACAATGGCAAAATGATTACGTGAAAACGTTGAGGATTAAGGGGTTGAGCTTCTTAGAATACACAAAATAGTCATATGCTAACGAGGAAATTAACGAAAATAATGAAGCTTCTGATGAGTATTCGAATTGTTCCAACTTCACGGTACCACAGCAATGAGGAGAAGACAGAGAAACCGAGAACGAGAGAGGTGGAGAGAGAAAAGTAGAAGCAAATTGGAAGAGTATTTTTTCTTCGTTTTATTTATTTATTTATTTTTTGCTATTAAATTTCTTTTTTTTTTCCTTTCGAGAGTTGGACTTTTTAATTTATGGTTTATATATTTATTTTACTTTCTTCATTATGGGCTGCGTTGGAGCGTTGGTGCGTTGGTGTTTGCGTGCTTGAGCTACTACAAGTATTGAACATACATCGTAGTGATTAGGGGTGTCCAAGTGTGCCAACTTCGATTAAAAAGGTAGGAAAGTCAACTCGGGAGTTGAGGTTTTTTTTTTTTTAAGACTCTTCTACTTTTTTATTAAAGGGTCGCAATTTTTTCATATGTTACATATTTGTATCTTATTTATTTTAATATTTGTATTTGTTACCAAATCTATATGTTGTATTTTAAACTTAAGTCCAAATGAGTCGTAAATGATTATATCCGATCTAACTCATTAAATATTATTTAAAGATTATTTATTTAGTGATTAAAATTTTATAAATAATTCTTATTTTTCTTGTGCAAAGATTAAAAACAAGGATCAAAGTTATTTTCTTTTATCTACCAACAAGATAACAAGTACACGCTTTTTTATTATGAATTTACATGTTTTAATATTATGTTAACTATATTTTATGCCCATCATTATAGGATAAGTTGTAAAAATACTTAAAAAATTTACTACATTTATACCCATGACATTATATGTAATGATAAAAATATATTTAATCAATTGTTGTTATTTAATTTTTGACAAAATTGTATCACGTGTATTTCATTTGTATTTTTTAAGATATTATGATAAAATCATGTGTTTGAGTAGTTGCAGACATCTCTAAAACATTTATAGTTAATTTCAAACATGTCTAATTTTAATGTACCTTAAATGCATGTGATATTAATTTATTAAAGAGTAAACATCAATTATTAATTGAGCATATTAAAACATGTAACTTCATAATCCAAAAGCCTATATCGTTTCATTTTTGACAAAATTGTATGATGTGTACTCTATTTGCATTTTTTAAGGATATTATGATAAAATTATATGTTTGAGTAGTTGCATCTCTGAAACATATATAACTAATTACAAACATGTCCAATTTTAATATATGTTGAATGTATGTGATACCATTTTGTTAAAAAGTAAACATCAGTTATCGATCGGGCATATTAACATTACACATAACTTTATGGACATAATTGCAACACATCATATAAAATACTCACTAAACATTTTATCATTTTTTATTGGTGAAAGACGGTATGCAAATAAATATAATGTTGTTATATTAATTTTCTACATTGATATAGAGCCCTTATGTGTGTTTTACATATGTTTTTGAATGTATAAATGTGAAGATTTTTTTTTTAAATACAACTTTTAACTAAAACAATTGATCATTTTTTAAAGAATTTTTGAACAAAAATTATATCATTATAATCTTTGTTTCGTAATCTTTTTAACCATGTATTATTTGTAAATTTCCATAGAGGAATTAAAAAAAATGTGAATTTTTAAAGTTTTATTAATGGTGGAATTCCAACTTGTTAACGAAGGAATTCGTTTGAGAAGACAATAAATAATAATTTTGTATATTGAAATGATAAAAAGAAAAGCTTAAAACAAAAAATATGATTTTGATTTGATAAGTAAACAAATTGATTATTTATACTTCATTTTTTAATTAAATATATTTTTATTTCTCTAATGATTCGAAAGAAAGAAAAATTATTTCTTCAACATCAACTAGAGTATTGAGAGCAACATTTTATGGATCCTCAAGTTCGTATACCTTTGAGCTATTGTTCACTTCACCCCTATAGGAAACTCTTTTTCTAAGAAGATTGCATCACTTGAATCGATTTAAGCTACACTTCCATGTGTATGCTCACTAATAAAAACATAGCATTTTGAGTGATTAGAGTACCTAATTAGTATACTCTTCGTATAGGGCATAATTTTTCATACTTATGAAAAATGGTGTATGTAAGTCATTGAATCCTATGGTCGTTAAACACTTAGATTATGTTTTCTACCAGTCCATAATTCATATGGGGTAGATGGAATTGATTTTGAAGGCACTCGATTAAGGACGTAAACAACTATTTATAAGACATCTCCCTAATAAGAAACTAAAAGATTAGCTTGTGACACCATCGACCTAACCATATCAAATAGTTTGTGATTCATCCTTATCGCTACACCATTTTTTGTAGAGTATAAGGGATTGTCAATTGTATCATGATTTCTTTTTCTTCACTAAGCTTTTTGAGTAGCTTGGATAGATATTCATGACCCTGGTAAAGCTTTAGTGATCATTTCTAATTGATTATATACTTTTATACAGTAACGTCTAGAGCAATCTAATTCCTCAGACCTAAAAGAGAACAAATATATATGATCAAAACATGTAAAGTCATCTATAAATGTGATAAAATAAGAAGTACTATACCTTACCTTCACATTCTTTATGCTAATATATCAGAATGAATAAGTTGTAATGGTTAGGATGTCCTTTTGGCTTTCCTTAATGGTTTTCTTGGTGCCTTTTTCATAAAGCAAGGTTCAAATGTTGACAAAGTGACATTAGCAAGTAGGCCTAAAAGGCATTCCTTAGCTAATTTAGTCATTATTTCTTATCCAATGTGACTTAATCTAGCATACAACATGAAATCAATATCACAAAGTGAGGTAAAACAAATATAATCATTAACATTATTATAGTTAGAATAGTTAATATTCAATACAATCAAACCATCATAAATATAACCACAACCATAATAAGTGCTTTCAAGATAAATATTAACAACATATCTATCAAACTTAAAAATAAATTACAAGCTTAACACGCTAGTACCTAAAAATAGATTGTGATAAACTTGAAGAGCATATAATACATCATAGAGATATAGAGTGCATTCACCACTCATGTTCATTTTATAAGTGCCAATACCAAGCACCCCTTTATGCGGATTCATTAAATTCTTCTGTTGTCACTAAAAACTTGACGATACTTTACATATCCATCTATGGTCCTTGCTATATGGTCAGTTGCTTCTAAGTCTACAATTCAAAAATGAGAAGAATAAGCAACTAATGCCTAACTAGATACAAAACAATCAAAGCTATAAAATAAGTTATGATATACCTTTTTTGGCTCAGTGCATGAACAAGAAAAATGTCCCAACTTGCCACAATTATAACATGTAAAATTTCCTTTGTCTTTCTTCTTGTCACTTATCATGCCTATCTTACATTTGGGCTTGTCTCCCTTTAGAGCATATCCACCACCACCTTTTCCTTTATTCTATGATTCACCTCTAGTCCTTTGGTGTTTAGACCCAAATGTCCTATGAGAACCAGAAGTAGCAACTAAAGTAGAGCCTAAGGGAGTTCATAAGATTGTTTTCATTGAATTTGAACTCATCCATTCTAATCACATCATCTGACTAGATTGAAGAATTTCCATCTGATCCGATTCGATCACTTGTTTTCATTCAATCTATTAATTGAATGAATTAGATTAGATTGGTCCAATCTATATTGTCTTTTATGTCTTTTGTGATGTTTAAGATTATATACTTTAATGTTTTATTTATCAAAATCAACATATAATTATTTTGATGTATAATAAAGTCACAAATATTTCAATAACAATGAAAATATTGTAATTTAATAATATTATAAGCTAAACTCAACATGAATAAAAAATATAAAATTAGGTTATAAATGTGAATGAGAGAACTAAATGACATTAGAATTTTCATCGACTTTACAAGTTAAGTAAATGGAAAGAAAATCTAAAATACTAAAATCTTAAAATAGTGACATATGTACAAAATATAAATATTATTTATTTTGATAGGTTCAAATTAAATTATAGCGGATGGTAGGTAGTGTAATTCATAAATCGATCTAATCTTAACAGATTAAATTTTTATCTCCAATTCATTTTGATCATGGATATGAAACCACTCAAAATTTAATAAATTTGTTCAGGTATGTTGGATTCATCAAATGATCAAATATTTTACACACCCGTAGCAGAGATATCAATATGACCAGCTTTTAGGCGATCTTTTTCAAGCTTTAAGTGGTGTGATATGTCATTGAAAGTTTTGAAACTTTCTTAGTGCATCATGTTTTGTTTTATTTGCTTTTAAGTAGATGGAAGAGAGCAAATTATAGCTTGAACTTGTTATTCATTTGTAAGGTGATGGCTAACAATAACAAGATTACGGATCATACCTAACATGACTTCTAAGTTGTAACATCCCTAAGTCTACCATGAGGATAGATTAGAAAATGTTACCCTTTTGATGCATATTTTAATTAAATATTGTACTTAGTTGCAATTTAGGTACAATGAGACACATTATACTTGATTACATCACTCCAAAGCACATATTTCAATGTAACAAATTTTATAACAACCTTTTGAAAAATGATCAGCTAAATTGTTAACCATTACAGTTATGCTATATATGTAGATTTTTTTAACAATATCTGCATATGTGCACTTACCATATGCACTACCTGTGTATGTTATGAGCTTATATTTGAAGCAATTTCAGGCGTAGGGTGTGTTGCATCCACAACATCCCAATGTCATCATGTGTAGCATTTGCACACGTCCCAAAGTCATTATGTGTAACATTTGTGTGTATCCCAGTGGTATTGTGTGTAGCATTTGTATGCATTCTTATGTCATTGTAGCACATTCTAGTGTCATCCTTGAGTGTAGTATACGCAACACATGTGCACATTTCTTGAGCATTATCAGGCACATCATATGACACATACTACCTATCACTTACTTGATCATTATCACCAATACTTATAATACCCCCTCAAATTAAATGGAATAAACATGACACTTAATTTGCTACTTAAAAAGAGAATGGAGGCCACAGGGTGAGCCTTAGTTAACAAGTTTGTTGGTTGTTCCATAGAAAGAATATGATGCACAACAAGTGTTCTGGCCAACACAATTTCGCATACAAAATGAAAGTTCAACTCAACATGTTTCATTTGTGCATGAATAGTAGGTTGGCAGCAAGTTGAGTTGTACTCAAATTATCAACCCAGATCAAATGAATAGCTAGTAAGGAAATGTGCACTTCTCAAAGCAAAGCTTGAATCCATATGATTTCAGAGGTTGCACTGGCAAGATATTTGTACTCGGCTTCAATTCTTGATCGAGACACTGAAGCATGCTTCTTGAAATACCAAAAAATGGGATTGGCACCTAGATGAATGAAAATACAAGGAAGGAATCTTATATCATTAAGACAATAATCCCAATCAACATCAACAAAGCTTTGTAGAAGTAACTAAGAGGATGGATTTAGAAGTAAACCATGAGAATTAGTGCCATGAAGGTATCTTAAAATTCTTTTAACAGCCAATTATTGTGGTCTCGAAGGGCTGCTATGAATTGGTACACCTTATTGACTATAAAGGAAGGATATGGACAAGTAATGGTGATATACTAAAGACACCCAAACACTTTAAGAAAGCTGTAATTAGGTTTGACACTGAAGAGGATCTCCAAAGGAAAATAGTCATCAAGAATTGAGCTGGGTAGACGACTAATTAGAAGAAACACTTCAAAAGAATGTTTCATCCCAAAACTATAATTATGTTAATGTTGTTCTCATATGGTTGAAATTTTTTATCATACCTGAACTAACAATTGAAGGCCATATGCCTCAATTTTTCACACATTTGAAACTGAAGTCTATTTTCTATGCTACCTCTTCCTTATCCATGACCTCTACCACCAAATTGAAAGTTATTACTTCCAGTATAGTTCTTTGAGTTATCAACTCCTTACTAATAATGTTTTCAACATTGTTGACTGTGATATACAACATTGAGTTACTGCAATTGTGATATTATATTATAACTAGTTGAAGAGCTTTTAGCCATATGCCTATTTCTTGTTGTAACATTTACCCTAAGTAGAGGTGAGATAATTTTTGATCTTCTCCTCAAGAGATTATTATCATGACTAAGTAGCAATGTTTTGCATCATCAATTGTTGTTTTCTTGGTTAGCATTTGTTTTTGTCAGTGTGGAAAACACACTATCAAAACTTTCATTAAGACCTCCTAACATATACATAAGTTTTTTCTTAGTAGTGACTATAAATCCATCTACTTCTAATTCATCACAAAGAATTATTCGAGAATGTAGTCATTAACTTTCAAATCTCTTTTCTTGAAATTTTGAAGCTCTTCCTTCAACTGAATCATACAAGCTTACAACTTGGAGGCAAAATTCTTTTCAGGTATACACTAAGCCTTTTTTATGTTTTTAATCTAGCTACCTATTTCATAAGCTCATCCATCATGCAATTCATCCACCAATAATCAAACATATCATCTTGCCTTTCCAATTTTTGTACTCATCCTTGATAGTTCTATTTTCTTGAAATTTTTCTACTAGATCTTTGAGAAGGAAGCTATCCAACTCTAAACTTTTCATCATCTTTAAGATCTGATGTCTCCATTGTTAAATTATTATTATCGAGCTTGATTGTAAGAAAAATGTTATGAAAAGAATATATTTCACTTTGTTTGACAGTTGTTGGCACTAGTTATGCATTTGGAAGTTGAACTACTTTAGAAAGTATAACCATTGATGTTTTATCTAGGAATCTAGAAGCTAACGCAACTTTTAAGCTATGATACCATGATAGAAACGAGAAGTCTAAATTATACTCTTTCATTTCATTGAAAATTGATGATCAAATACAATGACACATCTGATCTATTTATGAAGAAAGGATGGTTGCAATTTAGGTCCAATGAGACACATTATACTTGCTACATCACTGAAAAGCACATATATCAATGTAACAAACTTTATAATAGCCTTTTGAAAAAGAATCAGTTGAACTATTGACCATCATAGTTATGATGCATATGCATATTTTTTAAATATATATATGCATATGTGCACTTGCCATCTACATTGCTTGTGTATGTTATGTGAGTAGTGAGCCTAGCATATGTGCGCATATTTATGGCAATTTCAGCTGTAAGGTGTGCAACATCTACGCACATCCTAATGCCATCGTGTGCATTATTTGCCCGTGTTTCAATATCATTTTTTGAAACATATGTGCATACCCAGTGGCATTGTGTGCAACATCTACGCACAGATCAGTGGCATTGTAATGCATTCCATTGTCATCCTTGGGCATAGTATGCGAAGTATATATGTGCATTTTTTTAGCATCATCAAGCGTAGCATATGACACATTTTACCTATTACCCATTTGATCATTATCACCAAGACTCCTAACAATAGATTGGGGTGAAAAAAGTTACATCTACATAAATTTGAAATTTTTTTGCATTTTTTTAATAAACATTTTTTTACATTTTTATTTATTTTTAATTATTTATATTTTCATATTTTCATATTTTTATTTGTTTGTTTTTATTTATTTTTATTGGTTTAGAAATTTTAGGTTTAATTTTAAAAAAATTATTGTAAAAAATTATCATGTTTTTAGTTAATTTAAAGCAAATGATTAAGTTTTTGCACTATTAGATTAATTTCTAGAATATATCATAGAGTAATGTGATAATTAGTTAATTTTATGATAAATTATATTTCATGATAAAATATTAAAATTACAATAAAATAAAAATTGGTGTTTATAAATTAAATAATGGAGACTACCTTGTGAAAATATTTTGGATAGTTATCTTTTTCTTTCTAAGTGATAATATTTTTCTACTCTTTTTAAACATTTTTTTTATCAATTCAAATTATTTAGATGATATTTATAGGTCTTTGTATTGAATGCTAAGATTTTTACATTTGATAAAGTGTCATATATATATATATATATATTGCTCAAATTAAATAACTTAAATAGTAATTGAAAGTATATATCCTTCTTTATTCATGTATGATATCCACAAAAAAGAGACATGTGTAGATTACCTAAACCAATAGAAAAAGAAATCCAAAACTAACCATTCACTAAATCATACAAAAATATGTACAAAAAATATATCTCTAAAAAAAGAGAAAAAAATAGAAACAAAAATAAAGGTACGAGAGAAAAATAAATAGTATAAACTAAAAATTATGACTCAGAAAATCCTAAAAAGTCATGAGAAATGATTAAATGCAAAAGAAAAATAAAAAATAAAACCCTTAGAAGTCATTGCATTTTTTTCATCTCTAAAAAGCATATAACCTAAAAATTTTATTTGATGATTTTAATTAATGCATGAAAATAGTATTTGATTTCTTTATAACTCCTTTCCTTCAATTCCTTTCATGGGATCAAAGTAAGGTACTATTTTAAGCCTTTCCTTGTTTAGACATATATGAACTCATTAGTCTATTTCTTTACATAATTATATTTGCATATACATTTGAATGAATATTTGAACCCATATGATCAGTGTGATATTAAGAGTTTAACTTATGAGGTTAGAGTCGAAGTGAATTCAAATTCTAACTGCATTTTGGTAAATTAATACTAATACGTTTTTTTGATATGGATATAAATATGATGTTTAACTAATTGTTATAATAAACTATGAATGTTTAGGATGTTAAAATAACTTATGCTTTGAATTTTAATTATGAACTTAAAAGAGATTAAAAGCATGAGAAAGTTTTGTTATTTTTTATTTTAATTTTTTACTTTGTTAAAATTTTAGTTTATTATTCGTTTATCTTTGTTATTTATTTTTAAAATTTTTACATTTTAGTTTGATGTTTATAGGTATCATCTTTGAAAGTCCTCACAAGACTTAAACTCATCCACTAGGTCAAACTAGGGGTTTAAATTCTTGTTATAAATGCTAATTACAACCATGTCAATCTATAGAAATAATTTAAGATAGTTTAATTTATTTAG
Source organism: Hippophae gyantsensis (assembly GCA_030763125.1). NCBI lineage: Eukaryota > Viridiplantae > Streptophyta > Magnoliopsida > Rosales > Elaeagnaceae > Hippophae > Hippophae gyantsensis. The sequence goes on from CM061029.1 coordinate 52,424,002, forward strand.
TTTTTGTTTTTTTGGTTTTTCGCCTTCCTTGCTAGAGACTAGCAAGAAGGTTGTCGAGGGTTTGAAGATTGCTTAAAAGTACTAAGTATAACATGATTTCATGATCTTTAAATGTCAAAATAGATTTTTATTTGCATAATTTTATCATCATTTTAGAAAATCTATCTTTTCAAAATCATAGGCATATTTTATTATTTTTTAGGTATTTTTAGGTTCAAAATGATTTAATTGATCAATACTTGAAGAGTTGTATTTGAAAGCACTTCATTGTAACCATGAAGCATACAAGAATAACATATGTAAACCTTACATATGTTCCAAAACAATATAATGGATGAAATACAAAAGGGTTTCTAGAAGCACAGTAACACCCATACCGCGATGAAGGTTTTTGTGTGTTGTAGCGTGTGACAATCAGATCAAGATTTTAATGAATTACAATCTTGCTCATGTTGTGGTGAAAAATAAATGCATGTTGCGGCACATGATCCTTTGATCCATATTTTTTATCTCCTTTGCAGCATATTCCTATCCTATAAATAACCATTCTACTTCATTGTAAAATAATCCTTCAATTTCTTCACCAATATTCTTTTCTCTCTATAACTTTCTTAGTTTTTAGTTTTTAGCTCTTCTCTCATTTTGAGAGTTGAACATTTTTTATGTTTATATTATAAACATTTTAGTTTAGGTTATCACAATAAGTGACAATAATAAGAGTTTCTCTAGATAACATATTGGTGCATGAGTTATTTGTAATAATACTGTTAAGGTATTCATTTTAATTGTATTATATTTATAGTTTTAATATCATGTATCTTTCTAAATATTATATTTAATATATTAAACATTTATTAAAGCATGTCTAACTAATTGTAATAATGAGATTTTAATTATGTTATTATGTTTATGTAATATTAAAATAGGTGAATATTTTTAATAATCATTGAACACTAATTATTTTATATTTAAGAATTTTTACAAAATTTAAAAAATAATTTGATGTTATATTTTCATAATAGATTTAAAATAAAATTATGTTTTAAAAATAAAATTATGTTTTAGAAATATGAATATATAGTAATACTTTTAGATGTTAGATGTAATTATTTGAATCAAATTTAGAGTCATACTATATTTTAAATTTTTTTTGTAAGCTTTAATATTGAGAAATATCTTAAGAACATATTTTTTGTAATAGATTTAAAATCTAAATGTTAAACTTAAAATTCATGAATCTACAATCTAATTTAGACAGTTTAAATAGAAGTTTAAACTTATTGGGCTAACCGAAGGTGATAAGTTAAATAATTTGTTAATTTTTTAGAAGATGAGTATAATTTAATTAAGTTTAACATTGTTGGCCAAAGTGACAAGATTAAACCTACTTAATAAAGAATAACAGCCTCACCAAATGTGTTATTTATACATGAAAGAAATAATCAATAATATGAGTTTATATTTCATTAGCTTAATTAATTTTATCAAACATAATCAACTAGCTAATTATCCCATTAATTCTGTATTGATAAATGAATTACATATATGCATGTTATTTGTGTAAAATTATCTATTCTTTATCTTTTATTAGTTTATGTTATTAATTTAGATATTTTAAAACCAAATATTGTGATCGAATATTTATGTTTAATTTTTATTTTTAAGAATTTGTTCAGTTATTTAAATACCACAGTTTTTTTAGATTGGCCTTAGAAGTATATTTATCATTTCTTATAAAGTGATTTGTGCACTTACGATTTATTTTATAAGTACAAAACTTGAGCATCAATTACATGCTTTGTTACCAAAGCTCAAATTTGTACATTGTTGGCTATATTGATGCTGATGAGAATGGTGATTTAGATGAGCTCAAATCTACGCATGTATATGCTTTCATCCCCAATAGAGGAGCTATCTCTTAGAGCTTTAAAAAACAATTGTGTGTTGTTTTATATACCATGAAGGAAAAGTTTTTAGCTTACACTGTTGCAGCGCAATAACTAGTTTGGTTAAGAAGGTTTTTTCAACACATTGGAATATATTATGATGATTCGTTGTGATAGTATGGATGCACTATCATATATTAAGGATATTAAATATAATGGTAAAACCATATACATTGATCTAAATATCACTTCAGCAGATATATTATTACAAGTGATAAGTTACTTTGGAATACATACCCTTTAATTGAATGATAGCAAATCCTATGACTCTCATGCTAGAACACTAAGGCTGTGTAGATTATGATTTATGTATTCTATGTTTACCTTATTTGTGTGAAATTTTTTACACTATATATATAATATTTGATACATTTTTCATTTTTTTTCTTACCCTTTAGAAATATTTGTATTACACACATATACACGCATATACACACATATACACACATATATATAAACTAAGAAACATGTCAACATATTAGGTTGGCTCTCTCACGTGAGCAATCACCTTATGATGCTTCATTAGTAGCAAACAAAGATAAAATACATTAGCCTATTATTACAGTAATAACTAATTGAGAAGATATTCAAGTGTCACCTTGGTCATCTCGTTGAGACCAATATGAGATATATCTAGAAATAATCGATAATAGGTATACCCACTATCATTAAACCTGTATCTATTTTCAATTGTAAGTTCTAAAAGCATTTGTTACAATGATGTATATTTAGGAACTCAAATTAGTTGCTATAGAAATGTTGAGATCAAGATCTATACAGTATTATTCTTAGAGTATTAACATTGTTCTCTAGTTGTAGGATAATTCTACTGTAACATATATTTCATACTGCATGTGATAGTGACAACATTTTAAGGTGAGCAAATGATTCCTTTATTTGTCACTATGTGAGTCATACATATAAACGATCATTGTGCTTTTTGCTACCTTTGACCATGTCTAGGAGTAAGGAATTGATTTTAAGCTACTTTAGCAAATTACCTACACTCATTCTTGATTCGACTTTATAGAACTTAATTTGTTGAAAAAGGTGTTAATTCTAAATAAAGTAACATATGGGCAATGATAAGATTATTTGGGATTAAATGTGCATTTTATATTCATTATCAACGACTTATATCAGACCAACTAAGATGCAATATATGTATGAAAATGAAGTTGAGCTCTAGAAATGTTAATATGATTCTTTTTTATAAGGGATCAGAGTTACTTAAACCTAATATGATTAGATGAATCTGAGGCATTTAGAGACACCATAGATACATTCACATTCTTGATTGTATTGATAAGGATTGATATCATTATATTGACTCACAATTCAATTGTTAGTATAGAGCTCTCACATGTAAGTGTTCTCAATGGTCATACGATCTATTAGCTTATATGAAAAGTTTTGTGATTGTGGTAGATATAATAAGAAATGACATAACATCATGTACTCTATATGTGATTGGAAAATGTTCAATTTTGAACTTTGATCCAAACAAATTTTAGGTGGAATACCTGCTCTAACTCATTAAATATTATCAAAATATTATTTATTTAAGAAGAAAACTATAAGTCCTATTGTACTCTGTATTTGTATGTTGACTTTTCGTGTGCAAAGCACAATGTCTGTTTTTTTACTCAGTGTTCCATCTTATATGTATAAGGTTGGTTACTATAAATCAATAATACACACACACACACATAGATATGAACATTTTGATTGAAAGCATATTTTTCACACACAAGATTGGTTATTTTATTATAACTGCTAGGTCAGTAGTAGATTTTTCTTCATTTCGGGTGAGGTTATTTGTATAAATAACTTGACATTTTTAAAAATAAAAAAATATGATTTGTGGTACCTTGCCACCATTCTTCACCACTACCCTTGATGAGGTGGTTGGCAAGGTCCATGGCGAGATGACGAGCAAGGTTAGTTGTGGCTTGATTGATTTCTATAAATACTTCTCCCTTTCTCTTAGTTCTTTATTTAGAAAATATATAGTAAAACTTTGTCAAATTGACATCTCAATTTTATATTTTTGGATTACTAATACCATATGTATTATTTGGCATTATTGATTCATGACTGTGTGAGCCGTGTGTCAACGAGTATTTATTCTCGTGCAACTTTTCTTCTTATGTGAGAACCTCATTGTGAGAGCGAGTTGAGTTGAATTCTTTGAGTTCTCACATCTTGGACTGTGTGTCCTTTGATGGCTTGTGATGGACTGTGTGTCCTACAGAGATGGTTTATTGCTAAGGATTGAAGGTGGTCCTCATTGTTCACATTAGTGATCTATGATTTTTGATCACACCATATTGAGTAGTGTCGACTTTGGAGGTGAGTTGAGTTCGTGTGTTGAACCAGGTTGTTACAAAGGCAACATGTAGAGGCAACAATAGGTATATTGGACAAAGGTATTAACTAATAGAGGTAATTGAGGTTTTGTTTCTATTAAGGCTATAATTTTTTTGTTGCTTAGTGAATTTATTTTTTGCAAATGGTTATTGTTGGGATGATCCAATTTTTAGAGAGAAGTTAGAGAACTAAAAGTGAATTATGTGGATCTCATATGAAGTCTATATATATAGGATATTACATGTATATGTATCAATCATATAGGGGTATACATCATAGCATATCAAGTGGTACATATGTAAAAATATAATCTAACTTAAGGTTGATTACTTTGATGGCTGGGGCTAATGGTTGGCCTTCAAATATCAAAATTTACTCTATGTAAGCGAGGGTACTCTATGATTATTATTGTAAACGTAGGCACAAATTAGGTCTTCTTAGAGAAATACATCTCATGGCTTGGACTATTCATGGGTCGGGCTCTAGGTTGAGCCATATGTTCAAACAATTACTATAAGCAACCCAAGAATGTTACCACATAGGTAGGGGTTTTATATGGGTTTACCACCTAGATGCTCGATCCTAGAGCTCTATCTATACATATATACACCTTGTATGTTTGTGCCATGTGTCACTTATGGTGTGGGCTATGGTTTTTTTTATGAAGTTATTTATCTTTATGAACTTTTATTGTCAGCATATTTCCTACTTTTCTATTCATGCATATTTATTTCTTTCTTTGCTTCATTATCTTACACAGTTTGTTAATTGTCACATTTATTACTATGCCTAATTGTTTGATCCCTTATTAGTTTTCTTTCCTGGTAATTACTTTGACATATTTTTTATATATGTTTGCCTGACTTGCTATTTGCTTATTCTTCTATGGCTATTTACATAAGCACCATATCATTGTTCTCATCATGTAGTGTATAAGGATTAGGATTTTTATTTTGTAGTCTAGTCATTCATATGCCATGTCATATTGAATGCATTCCAACAGTTCCACTAGGATCTTCTTTCTTGTACCTAAGATATTATGTGTTGGTTATCTGTTTGTGTCCTATTGGTTTTTGTTCATCTTTTTCCTGCTCTTTCTTCTCTTTTACGTAAGATGTATCTTTGGAGAATACTGAGGTGTTGTTACAAGCTTGTTTTCATGAGTGTTTCTCTTTATTGTATTGGTTTTCCATGTGCATTTGTATGTCATATAAATTTTTTACCTGTCTTTAAGACTCTTAACTTACATGCATTGCTCTAACTTGATTTCTATGTTTTGTTGGTATTCCTAGTGGTTGGGTTATTGACCTTGTCTAAGCGGTTCTCTTGTTTTTATGTTGAAGTCTTTATCTTTTCCACATGCTTAGATGTTCAGTAACATCCCTTATTTCTTCTTTATCTTGAGGGTGTTTCTTATGTTGCTCACTAGTTAGTCGCTTTCCTTCTTTATTTTAATTAGCAATGATTTGAATGTTGCTAATGATCTCTTTTGAGGCAATAATGTGCTGTTTGTTTGCATAGTTCTCTCTGGAAGTAACATTGTTCGGTTGTGTTGATGATCATGTGTGAGGCACATTCCATTCTTTTTGGTCTTTGATATTCTTTGAAGCCATCCTTATATTTTCCTTGCTAGATGTTGTTATTTTGTTTGATGAGATTAACGATTTTAACCTTTGCTAACTTATTGCATATAAACTTAATTTAATAAGGACTAATGTTGTTACATGATTGGCTTGCATTTGACTTCGATTGAAGTGTGATTGTTATAATATGTGTATTCATATAGCGTTTGTATGGCTAAATGTCTTGATTTGCTACACTTTATTATATGTGCACAAGCCATACTTTGTGAATTTGCAGGGTTATTTTGAAAAGTTTGTATAGATTTCATGCATTGATGATTTTTATGTTTATAACAAGCTCTATAATCCACTTTTAGTGTCTCTTAAGGTGAAATCCTCTGTGCTACTTAGATTGAGAGAAGATTTAGGTTTTCTTTGAATCCTTTGTAACTTTCCAAGCCATTAATGATTATTTTAGCTATTATGTTATCTCTACATTTCATTGCACCTATATATTAACTTAGCCCAAATGATAAGTTTTACTTACCTTGTACACACTTAGTTGAGTTTCTGTTATGCATTTTTTTGAGCTTATATGTTTTGGGAATGTTTGATTTTCCTTCTTGGGTTATACAAAAAATGATGAATGAAGAAAGAATGAAAAATGATTTGGTGTGTAGTTCTCTTTAAAAAAAAAGAAAAAAAGAAGAATAAGAAGGAACCCAAGTTTACTACTTGTGGACGTCAACTAGAAAGTGAATGAAAAAGAACTTAAGTTTGAGGATTTACTATTTGTAGTTTTGAACTCATTGCTTTATTGTACGTCTTTGGTTAATTATAGGTGTCTTTAAGCCCAAAAATTTCATATCTCACCTAGTCATACTTTAGCCTTTCATTACAAGTTTTGAAAGACCTACTGATTTCAATCTAAGTTGGCACTTACATTAGTGGAGAGAAGGGCTAAATATGGACTTATGAAGTTTGGTGCTATTTGAGACTATATGTCTCATTGCATGGTTCACATGAGCTTTTTTTGATGGCATATAGAGTAAACAAATTTAGTATAGCACACACAAAGCATGTCATCAAAAAATCTAATCATACCCTTATATTAATGCATAATGGATTGATAGCCACGTGAATATTTATGTTGAGTATATAGGTTAATTTAAAGGCCCTCTAGTTTATTGAGTATGCTTGAAACCACTATTACTTATAGTTATGAAGGTGTTATTAATTTCATGAATATAACTTAATTTTAATATGTTTAGTTTATGTGTCAATTGCATGCTACTAAGGGGAGTGTTGTGCTTGTTTGGATTTCTTGGTGTCTATCATATTCATGAGTTTATGTTATGTTGTACATTCTTATAATGATTCCTTATTCTTGACATCACTTTGTATGAACCATGCATAAACAGAATTGTTAGTATGACTTATTGCATGCATTATTTACAATCTCTTACTTCACATGTCTTCTTATGTACTTACTTTCTTATTTTAGTGAGTTATTGCATGTTTCTCGCATGTAGCTAATAGCCTAGTATTTGTTATTGGGATGCATGACACATGTTTTCTTTGATAGACTAAAATATCATTCTATATATGTATACATAGTATGGGATGAGGTTGTAGGATTGAATACACCTCAAGTGTTGTTGAGGGAAGACAATTGAATCACTAGGAGTGTGTCAACTTGGAAAATAGTTGGACTTTTAGTCAATTTCTTATTAGGGATTTGTTGACACATTTATATGGAATTAATGTTTGGGGAAAGATAGTTGAGCCATTAGGAGCGTGTCAACTTGGAATTCCTAGTCAATTTCTTACAGATTCACAGACATATCTATGTGGCATTGGTACAAGACCGTCTATCCTATCAATATCTTATAAGCACATTTTGAAGTCCCATATGCCTTCCCATAACATGTATCGCATTTGATAAATGCTTTTTGCATGTACTTTTCTTAGTTTTTCTATGTATTTAGTTCGTTGTTTATTACATGTTTTTGCCTTAATATTGCCTCGATGTTGTTCTTTGTTTATTTTATATGACTACATGAGTTGCTTCTTATTATTTTTTCTCTAGTCTTTTCTACTATGTTACATGAGTGTTAGGATTATTACATTTCTATTTGTCTTATCTCCTTCATATAGAGGTGTGATAAGATGCATACTCTGTGTAGGCTTGCTTTGACTTTCCATGTGAAAAAGGGGAAAAGTGTGCATAACTTGTGTTTGTTTATACATTATATTTGTTTGTTAACATGTTATTTGCTGCATAAGATGGTGAGTGTAGTTTATACTACATCTGAGTTATTTGATATGCATACACTTAGGCGAAGTGTTGCATATGTTCAAAGGGAGTTGGCATATTTGTGTTGTATGTAGATTGTGTTTATTTGTGTTACATGTTACTTGTGCTTAACTTATCAGTTTATACATGTGTAGGGATAATTTGATAGTATGTAACTTGACTACACGATGTTTCAGTATGATACATTCACTAGGTATGTGTTTGTTTTGTGTATATAGGTTATAGGTGTAGATTGAAGCAATCAAGCTTCATATGTGCTGTGTGTAGTGGTGCTAAGACATTTGTGTTTCAAAGTGACAGAATGGATGACTTTTTACATGAAGATGGATGGAGCCCATAAGTTAGATGCAATTGGTTTAGTTGTATTTTTCAAGTTTGGGTATGCATCGAATGTTTTGTTTGTTTTGGCACTGTTGTCTCTTTTAGAGAACATAAAATGTGCAAGCATACACGGTCACAAGTAATAAAATTTGTAAGTAAAGTATCGTTCTTACGGAGATTTGTTATTATAGTTTGTTGAGTACTAAAACTGTTTCTCTCTGATTTTATCCAAAAAAATTGTTGATTTAGAAAAAAATAATAAGAAAATAAAAGAAATCTAGGATTGTATTTTTTCACCAAATTAATCCACTCAAATCATGTTATTTTCTTTTGATTTATATTTTTTAGTACATTTAATTTGTCAACCGAAAACTTCTATTTTTATCCATACATCTCTTCCGAGCTCCGTATAAACACACCTCGTTAAATTAATTCACTATATCTCTATGAGAATTAAATTTAATAAGATTCATTAAGTTCTAAGTTCTCAAATGGTCACACATACAATTAGGGTATATTCCTATCCTTCATCATACATGTCATTCTATCTACGAGCAATATACACACAAATGTCTCTTCCAAGTTTATTTATGTGCCACAGATCGTTTTGATAAAATTCGTAAATAATCAAAAAACATTAGGCACAAAATAGAACAAACAAATCGAACATCTTATAAATCTATCAAAAATAATTAAAATCAAAACTTCATAAATTTAGATCAAATGCAACCCTAGAAAAATTAAATTACTTCATTAATTAAAAATAAAAATTACATCACATACAGAAAAATTAGATGAAGAAGAAATAAAATTAAAACATTTTGTATCATTAATATTTGGCACATGCAGAACAAAACAGAAGCCAAAAATGGCTTCTGCGTATTCCAAGTCCAAAACCGAACAATACAAAAATTCTAAACTCTAAAAACTCTCCAAAACTAACTCTTCAAAAAAACTAAAAACTTTTTCACTCTATCATCCTATCTCCTATTTATAGCTAAAAAATACATCCAAAAAATATATTTTTTTAAACACGCGTAAAATATTTGTATCGAAAATAAAAATAAAACGCGTGGGGGACAAACCGTTACAACAAAGATATTATTTTAAAGTGAGTGGGAGACAACGCTACGCGCTTGATTTTGTTTTCAATACACGCTGCCATGTGTCGCGATCTGATTGGTTGAAAAATATAGTGGGACACGTGGCAGCCTTCAATTGGCAAGAGGGAAACAGGTGCATGGAACTGCGCCGCACGAAAGCAAGGCGCGCGAGGACATATGGCAGACAACGGCGCGCCTGGAAACGTGCGTCGTTTCCGTGCGTTCTGGTTTACTAAATGCATGCCACGTGTCGTCATGTGATTCGCTGGAATATTTAAGAGACATGTGGCTGCTTATTTTTCGTTGAAACACGAGGGTGCACGTTGCTTGGATGCACCGCGTCGCACAGGATTTGTAGACGAGCCTGCCGCGTCGACTTGGTTCCACGCGCTTCAATCCGGGACCGTCACCGATCCAACGGCCGCCGATACGCCTGGGGAAATTTCGCACACCGATATGTGGGTCCCACTCTACACGCCGACCTGCGCGGTAGATGGGCCCCACTCAGTGCCGAGCTACGTGCAAGAAATATACCGTGCATGCCCTTTTGTCTCGTCTAGAATGCACTCACCAAATCTGGACCGTTGATTGAATGATCGAACGGTGGATGATGGGCGTCGTGAGTGGTGTGAGTGGCATTCTTCTCGTGCACAGAAAATTCAATTTCCTTAATTGCATTTTGACCTACAAATTTAATTCAAATTACATTTTAATCTTTCTTTAATTGCAATCAAGCCTAATTTTAATTTTAATTATATTTTTGACTTTTATAAATTGCAATTAAGCACTCATTTATTTGAAATTAGATTTTTAGACAAAAATTTACAATTAAGTACATTTTCGATACAAATTATTTAATTTTCTTAAAAATGTATTTTTTAACATATAAAAGGTGAATATTAATTTATTTAACTAAAATTAACCAAAAATGTAAAGAACATAGCAATTATAATTAATAAAATAGATGAAAATAACTATATAAAATACAATTATTAGACATGGAAAGCTAAAGGAAGAAAATGTAAGTCCTATTATACTCCGTATATATGTGTTGGTTTTTCGTGTACAAAACACGATATATGTTTATTTTTACTCAGTGTTAAGTCTTCCTTTATTTAGGGTTGGTTACTTCAAATCAATAATACACACATGCATATAGCTAAGAGTGCTTTGATTGAAAGCATATTTTTTGCATACCATGGGGTTGGTTGTTTTAGTATACATGCTAGGTCGAGAGTGGCAAATGTTAGTTCGCTTCGTGTGTGGAATTTGTAGTAATAACATGGCATGTTTAGAAACAAAAAAATATATGATTTTTGGCACCTCACTACCACTTTTAGTGAGTTGGTTGGAGAGGTCTATGGCGAGGTGGCTGACAAGGTTGGCCGTGGCTTGGTTGGTTTATATAAATACCCTCATTTCTATTGGTTCTTCATCCAAAAAATATGTAGCGGAGCTCTATTGAATTTATATCTCAATTTTATACTTTTGGATCACTGATACCTTGTGTGTTGTTCGGTATTAGTGATTAATGTCTGTGATAGCCATGCGTCGATAGGTAGTTAGTCTTGTGCAACTTTTCTTCTTATGTGAAAACCTCATTTTGAGAGTGAATTGAGTTAAATTCTTTAAGTTCTCATATCTTAGATTGTGTGTCCGTTGATGGTTTGTGATGGACCGTTTCTCCCAAGGAGATGGTTGGTTGTTAGTGATTGAGGGTGATCCTTATTGTTCACATTACTAATTTGGGGTTTCTGGTCACACCATATGGGTGGTGTCAACTTTGGAGGTGAGTCAGATTCGTGTGTCAAACAGATTATTACGGAGGCAACAAGCGTGGACAACAATAGGCAATTCAGACAGAGGTGCTACCTGATAGAGATAATTAAGGTTTTTATTTATGTTAGGGTTGTAATTGTTTTATTGCTTAGTAGATTTGTTTGTTGTCGAATGATTATCATAAGTAATACAAAAATGTTATCATAAAGGTAGAGATTCTATATGAGTTTATCTCGTTATATCTGGTATTATTCATGCTCTAATATATGCCTAGTATAATCAGAGTTTAAATGATGTATGTTTCTACATACTGAAGTTTAAACTATGATTAGTAAGCTTTTAATATTTATCGCCTATTTTTTGACTATTGTATAACTTGTCTGTTGCTTATTTCTTGGTATTAGTGATTAATGCATTAATTGTTTTCTATTAAGTGATGAGTCCTCAAAAAGTCTATATATTATTATTCTAGTTATTATCCAAGTGTTGGATTCGTTAATTGGTTTGTTATGTTTAGTATACATTCTTGATTATATGTTATTAGTTGTTTGTTATATTTATGTTTGTTGATAGTCTGGATAGGAGTTTGAAAGATACACTATTATTAGTGTGTTTAACATAATTAGTGTTTTTTTATTTATTATGTGTTAAATTAAACATATTATTTTATAATTATGTTATATTATTTACTTCATATTTGTGAGAATTGTTTAGTTGAATTAATATAGTGATACATTAATAGTAAGAAGAATAATTAACCTTGTTGGAGTTTGTTTTTATATTTCAAAATCTTAAAAAATAAAAAAAAATTATGATTAATGATTGAAAACTAAGTTGCTGTTTATTTTAATGATTAAAAACTACAGTGTTACTTTTTTTGGGACTTTAAAAAGGCATTATTGTTGTAAGGAAAAATATCAAATAGGAAATAGAGAAAATAGAAAAAAGAGAGTTATTTTATTCTCTCGACTAAAAATAAAAATAAAAATAAAAACAAAAAGAAAAGTTTTTGAACTGTGAATTTACAAGTTATAATCCTTGTCAATATTATATTTTCTCTTTAAGTGAATCTATTACTTTTTATTAGTAAAATATACTTCACGAGCAAATATATTTGTGATGTTAATTTTATACACCATCGCTAATCGCTAATCAATGAGCGATGTTATATATTTGAGTGATGTGCAATTGTGAAATCAAGACAAATTATCCACGTGTTAATTTTCGATTTGATATCTTCTTTTTCAGCAAGCGACAGTGCCACATCTCGCTCAGTAGACACCAGTCAGTACAAGCAACGCGTTCGTAGTTTGTTTCGGGAAGTTATACATTCAGCTAGACTGAAAATGTCGAAACCACCCATAAATAATGGGAACGAGAACGACCTTAATTCTCGGTCTTTTATATATGTTACATAGGCTGCTCTGCATTTTTCAAGTTCCGAGAAAAGAGAGTTCTCACCTTTTCCGTCAAACTCATTGAGGTAGGCTTTGGATTTTGCTTGAAATTGTATTTTCAGCCACTTTGATGATCAGTACTCAGTTTTTTGGGAAAACTTTCGCGTTCTGTATGTTGTGGCTCTGATGAGAATTAGCTTTATTCAAACGTGGATTTATTAAATTTTATTTTTTTTACATTGCTGTGAATAAGATTTATGTTTGATGCGAATAAGTTGGCGTTTTATCCTCTTAATGTGACTAAATTTTGCTACTGATTGAGATTGACATAGATTAATGCGATTTTAATTGTTGTGACAATGGATGTTTAGTTTTGGAAAAAAAAATTCAATACTCATGGAGCACTGAAAAGTGTGCATTCTTAGGAGAGATACCCATGTATTGCTAAGCCCACCCACTTCTCACTCTTACCTATTTTTTTGTTTTCTACCTATCTCTTTGTAAGGGAGCACACATTCTCAAAGTATGAAAAATATTCTCCTAGTTTTGACAAGCAAATTGCAGTATCTCATTTTCTATTTTAGACTGTAAAAACTTTGGAATATGTTCATTTCAATTATAATACATAGATGATGGATTATCCATGTTTATGTCAGTCTGCTTCTCTTGTTAATTCGAATTTTGTTTTAGGGATTTCAAGTCAGGTTTTGTATACATGGCTATAATTACAGAATTCATGGTTCTTGTTTATTATGTTAATCAATTGATTATGGTACTAATTTTGTGCATGTTTTAGATTATAGTTTCATAATGGGGGGTTCTGAAAGCAGCTCTGAGGGAACCTTATCAAGTTCGACAATGATAGATAATGCTCATGCTGGTGATTATGTGTCGGTCTGGGGAATCAATGGACCGTATGGAATTGTGAGTGCTATTGTTATCATCATACTTGTACCTGTCTTGTGTTCCACCATGTTCATGGGAAAGAAAAAAAGCAAACAAAGAGGAGTTCCTGTGGAAGTTGGTGGTGAGGCAGGTTATGCAATGCACAATGCTAGAGTAACAGACCTAATAGAAGTTCCTTGGGAAGGTGCCACTACTATGTCAGCACTGTTTGAGCAAGCGTGTAAAAAGTATTCCCATAATAGATTTATGGGAACAAGAAAGCCAATTAGCAAGGAAATTGTCACATCTAATAATGGTAAGAAGTTTGAGAAGCTTCACTTAGGTGAGTATGAATGGCAAACTTATGGTGAGATATTTGAACGTGCTTGCAACTTTGCATCTGGACTTGTTCAGCTAGGCCACAATGTGGATAGCCGTGCTGCAATATTTTCTGATACCCGAGCAGAATGGTTCATTGCATTCCAGGTAGCATTTCTACAGAATTATAGATATATACCTTTTGAGTTCTCGTGCTCTTTATGGTCTTATTATGTCGTATCTCTCTCTCTAAGAAACTTTGGAATAGTGGACAATGCTAACAGTTTTTCTTGAACTATAGGGATGTTTTCGGCAGAACATCACTGTTGTTACTATTTATGCATCTCTAGGTGATGATGCCCTTATCCACTCTCTTAATGAGGTAGGAGCATTATTTCTGTTTCTCATTTTATTATGGGATTCAATACATGTGCCAATAAAAAAAATGAGTTAAACTAACCCTCATTGATTGCTTTACGTGTTGACAGACCTTAGTTTCAACCCTGATATGTGATTCCAAGCTGTTGAAGAAGTTGGCAGCAGTAAGCTCAAGCCTAAAAACGATTCAAAATGTTATTTATTTTGAAGATGATGAAAGTTCAAAAGATACTGGTGTCACAGAAAGCATTAACAATTGGACTGTTGCATCCTTTTCGGAAGTTCAGAAACTTGGTAAGAAGAGTCCAGTTGCTCCAAACTTACCTTCCAAGCATGGTGTTGCTGTTGTCATGTATACCAGTGGCAGTACCGGTCTACCTAAGGTTGTTTTCCTGTTTCCCTCCTTTTATTGTGCTTCCTACGTGTGAATCTTTCATTGTTGCTTGGGTTGTAGTGCTGTTCTAGTTCCAGAACATATATTTAATTCTAGCTTTGGAGCATATTAGAAGTTCATATCTGGAGCCTTATTGAAGTCTAAAAGGGTCGAATGGTCTTATCAGTCACTCTGTCTTGATGTGGCATCAGTGTCAATAGTTAAAGTAAAAAGACGTTTGAAGAGCATTTTATCCAGAACCCTATTGCTAATACTGCTGGATTTCTGGTTAAAAACTCATCAAGTCATCCATAATTTGGATATTTTGTTGTAACATATGCTTTTGTGGGTTACTGTGTAGGGAGTGATGATAACTCATGGGAATATAGTAGCCACTGCTGCTGCTGTCATGAAAGTTATTCCAGGATTGGGTAGCAAAGATGTATATCTGGCATACTTACCCCTAGCTCATGTTTTCGAGTTGGCAGCTGAGGTAGTTCCTATTAACATTTTAATTGCTTAAATTAGCTATTGAGGTTATTTTAACTGGTTTTTGGCCACCCAGACTGTCATGGTGACTGCAGGTTGTATGATTGGTTATGGCTCAGCATTGACTTTGACAGACACCTCAAATAAAATTAAGAAAGGAACCAAAGGGGATGCTTCTGCTTTAAACCCCACGCTCATGGCAGCAGTTCCTGCTATTCTGGATCGGGTTCGAGATGGAGTTGCGAAAAAGGTGCTACTTAGATGTTCTTTTTCTTTCTTTATGGTACAAGTTATAAATTGGGTGAGTATTTTTATTCTCTGATCATTTTTTCTCATTCTAGGTTGAGAGCAGTGGAAGTTTAGTAAAGAATCTTTTCAATGTTGGATATAAACGTAAACTGTCTGCTGTAGAAGGAAGCTGGTTCGGGGCTTGGGGACCAGAAAGAATGTTTTGGGATGCCATTGTGTTTAAAAAAATACGTGCTTTACTTGGAGGACACATCAGATATATTCTTTGTGGTGGAGCTCCTTTATCTGGGGATACACAACGGTTCATTAATGTCTGTATAGGGTAATAATTCTAATTTTTAATCTTGACGATAATGGTATAATTAACTAATCCTTTCTCACAACTCCAATGATAGCAAAAATTGGTGTCTTTTAGGAAATATGGTGATCCATACAAAGGTGATGCTGCTTAGAAGAATGAATGAATTTCTTTCCAATAACTTTATCGTATTTGTGAAATAAGCTACTATTTACAGTATTCTCCTGATCAGTCGACCAATAATTTTTTCGTAATAAACCTGGCACAAAGCTCTTGATTTTAATGGAAGATTTGTTGGGACTAGGGAGTAGGGACCAATCAACTTTTGCAGAAAGATATATGTGAGATTCAATGATTGCTTTGAGCGCTCCATGATTTAATTGGCTGATTTTCTATTTTATGCTTTTTTTCATTCAGTGCTCCTATAGGTCAAGCATATGGCTTGACAGAAACATTTGCTGGAGCTGCATTTTCCGAGTGGGATGACACTACTGTGGGTCGCGTTGGACCACCTCTTCCTTGTTGCTATATTAAGGTATATCACATCAGCACACCCTCTTTTCACAAGACCAGCAAAGTTGTGATTCGAATAACTTGATTCTCATTGATTAGAAAGGATTATTTGCGGTTTCATGTTTACACATCCTGATTTGTCATGCTTATGTTCTTGGTAGTTTTTCCAGATTTTATCTAGCAAATGTTTATTTCAAATACCAATTCGAGCAAAATGTTGATTTCTGCTGAAATAGAGATTTTTATGAAATGTAGTAGCTAATTATGCAAAAATTTGGCAATTGACAAGTATCTTATTTTTTCCATGAAGCTTGTTTCTTGGGAAGAAGGTGGGTATATGACATCTGATAAACCAATGCCTCGAGGAGAGATTGTTATTGGGGGACACAGTGTAACTGCTGGTTATTTTAAGAATGAAGACAAAACCAATGAAGTGTATAAGGTGAATTTCTTTTATGTTAGAATGTGCTTTTCAGTGCTTTTATGTGTTGAGGTTTTATCCTCACAGCCTATGGGTGCTACTAGTAGTTCATGGAATTGTTACGTGCTGTAGGTTGATGAGAAGGGCATGCGATGGTTTTATACTGGTGATATCGGAAGATTTCACCCTGATGGCTGCCTAGAAATTATAGATAGGAAGAAGGATATAGTCAAACTTCAACATGGAGAATATATTTCTCTTGGAAAGGTGCATGTAAAATTAGCATTTTATGTTGATAAGTAGATAGCTGGAAGGTTTTCCTAAGACACTGATGTGCATCTGTTGCTGCTTTTAATACAGATTGAGGCTGCTTTGTCTTCATGTAACTATGTGGACAATATCATGTTATATGCGGATCCCTTCCACAATTATTCTGTAGCTCTAGTTGTTCCTGCACATCAAGCTCTTGAGAAGTGGGCCCAGGAAGCTGGCATCAAATATAATGATTTCCATGAGCTTTGTGAGAAAGAGGAAACAGTAAATGAGGTTCAGCAATCCCTCTCCAAGGTTAGTTTGTCTTTGCTTATCTGCTCAAACAAATATAATGATAACCATGAGCTTTGTGAAAAAAGGAAACAGTAAATGAGGTTCAGCAATCCCTCTCCAAGGGTAGTTTGTCTTTAGCACTAGATTTAAACAGGCCCATGTACATGTAGCACGGTTCCCTTGGGTTGTTATAAAGGCTTCATATTCTTTTGCTTTTTATTGGAAATTTAAAAATAATATATTATTGAGCAATGTTAGAATGGGCTCTAAACGGTCACGTTAATAAGTGTTTTTCTTCTATAATTTGCCCAATTTTTAATTTTGATGGGTAATGTCCGATTAAGCATCGTTCCTCCTTTAGAAGGCATATTTTAATGCTTAAAATTATTTTTGTAGATGTAATAACCACCTCACTTGCTACTTTAATAGCCTGAGTGTCGTGTTATGTTCCTGGTCTTTTACGTTCAAATTCAAGTTTTTGAATTTATTGTTTTTTGTAACTAGTTTTGTTTGAGAACTTGAAAAAATCTATTTTCAGATTTCAAAACTTCAACAATTAAATTAAAAGCTGACAATTATGTTATTTTTGCGATGATTATATTAGGTAGCAAAAGCTTCAAATCTGGACAAATTTGAAACTCCAGCCAAGATTAAGTTGCTTCCAGACTCATGGACGCCTGAATCTGGATTGGTTACTGCAGCTCTCAAGATTAAGAGGGAACAGATCAAGGCCAAATTCAAAAATGAACTACAAAAATTATACGAGTGAAGTATGTGACGACTGATGAAAAGGGTTTTTTATTGTTATGTTTATTCCTCATCTATGAAATCTTTGACTCTTCTAATCTTCAATAGTATAGTATTTTTTTATCGAACACTTTCTATAATTATTTTTTTTCCTCCCCAAATGTTCATACACTATAATTAGGTAGATTATGTCATATATTTCTAGTGTATGATGAGACGAAGATAATGTATGTTGAGCGATTTCATGAGAATCATATTTCTTTTCCATCTATGTTCTTCCCTAAAACACATTTATTTTAACATGAATTTTAGTTGGGTGGATAAATTTGATTAGGGTTTCAGAGGCAAAAGTTTATCCAGATGAAAGATGCTGCCTGTAGAGAGATTTTATGGACACCAAGTCAGTAAATTTATTGCATTTTTTTTCCTGAATATGGAAATAATTCCATTAGGTGATAAGTAGAGGCCTAAATATAATTACAAGGTAAATATTTAAAGAAATAAAAATTCTACTTATCATAAGTTTAGAATAAATCACAAATAATATGAAATAATATTATTGATAATATAGTTGAATTTAACATCTAATAAAAAATTTACACATTAATTATGATTGTGATATAGTCATGTTCTTAAAGAAAGTTATGTAATAATATATTCTTAAAATGATATAATATTTACTTTCAAAATTTTCAAGGACATATGTTAATATATATATATATATATATATGACAAGGAAATAACTTTAATAAATAATCGGGTTTAATTTCGTTAGTAATACTTCCAATTTTTCTCTTCATTGCTCAGGGCAAAATGTTTAGTTAACAAGTTAAATTTTGTAAAAAATATTATACGATTGTGTTGATATTTATCTTTAGCTTATAAACTCTACATATTCTTATTAAAATTACATACTCATTCAAAAATAAATTACATCTAATTTAATAGTAAAACCTGTATCTAAGAACCAAAAACAAAATTAACATGTTACCAGAGTTCTTGGCCGAGTTGGTACAAATAGAAGTAGTCAATGAAAAATGATATATAACATTAATGAATATAATACTATTTATGACATCACTTCACGTTAAATAATTATTGAATATATGTTAATAAAATTCATAATGTATCTAATACTTGATATATATGAACCATATATTTTGATCAATTACAATCTTAAATGTCAATAATGATACCAGTTAGTGGTGTCTATATTACTCTTAAATAATGGCTTCATAGTACAACTTCTATGTATTATGGTAAGGAACGTATGCGTGGTGTGCGTTAAATGGTTCCAAAGCCGTAAGTTTTTCTTTAACTAGATTGCTCGTACACTGATACACTTATTGGTATCCCAAATCTAGATCTCATAACCCTGTAACTATCTAATTAAAGAACATGTTACTAGGCCACATATATCCGGCCAAAGTTTCAAGTATTATTTAGGCTCAGCTGTTGTACTCTTGAGCAACCCAGGCCTTGTCGATAGTGATGGCCGTAGGAGAATATACAAAGCAGGGCCAACAAAGGGTATCAATGAGAGAGGTAGAAGCCAAAATCCTTTGTCAAACCTGCAATTATAGACAAGTAAATGAGACTTCACAAGAAGTTCTCCACAAAAGGAACCGAAATCTTAAAACTAAGAAGATAAAACATCCTTTGAAATTTCACCATTTCCTGGAAGTCATATCATTGTAAACCCAAAATGGAGCAAATGTTGAAAGTAGAGTAAAATCGAGACAGGTGACATGTATCTGCAACATGAACATTATGTTTTAAGGTTAATTAAATTTTCGAGTTTCAAGTTAGGTATTTCTTCTACTAATGACTGCCATAAATGTTGGTAATGCAGGTCATTAAGCATAATAAAAATTAGTATTAAGGGTCGTTTAAACATGAGAAGTGATTGAACCTACATGCACATGAAAGCATATTTATGTTCACACACAAACTAGCATCAATGATTGAACAAACTTACGAATTTGCTTCCCCCAAAGTATTGAAAAAATTCTTTCCACGAGTCCTCACCAGCTAATCCAGCATAAATGATTATACCTAGTCCTGCAACAAGTGATATCTAACGTACAATGATTGTTAACTGTCTTCTCCGGTGAAGAATGAGGAAATCAATGTAAACAAAATCAAGTCTTAGTTTCTTGCCTCAAAAGAGGTTGGTATTGAGCAAAGCAGCAATAATCTAACGGCTGGAAAGTGAAAATCAATCATATCATCTTGGGCATGTTCTTCCATAGATGAATCACATTTGTTGTAACAATGATCATTACAATAATCAGTCAAGTTTAAAGATAAGAACTTAGTTGTAACGTTTATTGAGAGTCCAAGGGTGATTATTCTTGTTTTTAACCTTCATGGTGTGGTACTCAAATAGAGAAGTAAAATAAGTTGTCTTATCTCATCTCATGTTTCATTGATTGTGGTCCTAATAGATCTAATTTTAATTAAATGTTGTATCATTTTTTTTATTAAACTTACATTATGAATAATTATGTAATATAATTTTTATTATTTTTGTATTCTTACTAGTCTCATTTATGTCCATTAGAGACAAATAAGATATCTCAATTAGTACAATTTCATTACCATCTCATCTCATTAAAAATTAAACGAGACAAAATGAGATGAATTTTAAAAATTAATGGATTGTATCATGAATCTCATTAATATTTCATCTTAATTTACAACCCTATACCCAAATAGTCCTTTAAGTTCCACCAAAAGTGCACTTTGTACTTTATCTTAAAAGTGAAATTGGATCCTATAAGTTACATAAACGGAAACTAGAGTCTTAAAAATTGTCTTATGTACTTTTCTACATTTAATTTCACTTGTCATTGCATGCTTGGTCATCTTGTGGTTTAAATTTTTAAATTGATCATAGTCTCGAAAACAAATATAATCACCTCTCTAGGTTAGTTAAGTACACAATATTTAACATTCAACCTCGAACCTTCACTACCTTATTATCAGTATTGGTCAATAATGTACATTGGTCGATATATGGTTTTAAGGTATTGCGTGCTTGTTTATCATGTTAGCACTAAAGGGCAGTTAGAGTCTTCTAAATTGTTTGTTGTTTATTTATAGAAGAAAGTTGTACTCAAGTTGAATTCTTACCCCAGCAGTCAATTTTGATTCTAAGAAATTAAGTGGCCATCTGCTAAGCTCAGATTCCTCAACAGCAGGTGGTGGTGGTCTCCAAAGTACAAAATAAGGAATAAGGGCATATGCACCTCCAAAGCATGAAAGTACTATGAAAGGCCATACAGGAACTTTGCTTTTTGAGCTGCAGATACAATAATTAGGTAATTCAGTTCATCCAGCTCTTCAACACTCATATTCACATAGAGGGTCCGAAAAAGGGCAAACTCACACACTAGCCTACATAGTTTACTAGTATTTTACAATCTAATCTAAGTTTCAAAATCAAAAACAATATATTTTTGGTGACCAAAACTATGTGGAATATCTACACATCTACATGGCCTGTTAGATTATTTGGTGCTAAATTTTGTAGCCACTGTTGTCCATTCTAGACATTTTAAAACATTTTGCCATAGTTTCCACATCTTAGTCTATGTTATGAAATACATTCAAAGTGAAGCCTAAATTAGGTGATATTAGGGAAGAAAAAAAATAATTAATGATTCTGTAGCTGCATGCAACTTTCCTCAACTCTATAGGCTACAATCTGATATGTCACTTGGAGTCATGGAGTTGGTTGCTGATTTTGGATGTGTCTCTGTTATGTCAAATAGAAGCTTTCTACACGTTTCTCATTTCCATATCCTTGACACTGCCATTACCATATTTGCATATTCATACAGTCATCTTGGACTAGCATCTACACAACTCAGGTTAGTTATCATTATATGGCATGAAATATCCAAAGAACAAAATGATTTGAATCATTGGGTATTGGGCCTTCTTTCTGATGTGTTCTGTTTTTTTATTTTCTACCCACTTGTAGTTTTTTGTGTTCTGAAAGACATAACTCGTTACCAACCGATTTCCATTTAATGAATTAAAAAAGAGAAAATTAATTTTAAACACGAGAAAACAAAACTTGAGAAATTTAGGTTCCAAATGTAACAAGTTATATGTATTTGCAACAAGATGAAGATTTGGCTATAGCTAATAATGTTAGGAGATGCACTACTTGAGTAATGATGTCTAAATGATCATCTCAACTCAATTGAACTAAAATTTATTTCTGATGCTAAGAAATAAACAAGCAGATAATAAGAGTTAAATGAGATTAAGCATTTAGCAGAGCTACCTTCTACCTGTTGGAAGCAACAGCATGCCATACACCAAGGGCCACAAACCCATTATGTGCCATAGTGACACAATCACTTCATTAATCTTGAAACCATCATCACCCTTCAAGTTCAAAAGCTTTTGCAAGAAGTACATATCTGTTGACTGAATATATAAACCAAAAGAAATATGTTAAGAATTTGAAATAATACTAGACAGAGCTAAATCATTTAAGGTAGGTGCAGGACTATACTTCACAAATCTATCTCAATGTCAACATATATCAATTTCTCATTTAATACAATTTTGTATGTGCCACTGTGATACTATTGATGTAACACGTCATTTATGATACATTAAATTTTGGAAAAACCATAAAACTAAACCCTTAAAACTTATAAGATAATTTCATAAAAAAAAAATAATAATACTAGAACAAAAATAGAACCCTTAACCCTAGCTCATACCCCCTCAATTCAAGGCGAGTATGTTATTGTCGTTGTTACGAACTCTAGGTGTGTTATTTGATGTAAATTTCCTAAAAAATAAAATTCCATAAGGTAAATCAAAAGAAATTCCCACGAGAAGGTTAACCAATAACCAGATTTCTTGCCTTATTACGCCATTTTTAGAAGATGAAAGTCAATAATTAAAGGAAAACCACTTTAATTTTGCAATACCGGTGTTTGATTTGGAGCCAGATTGAAAACATAGTAAAGTAAGACGCCCCACAACAAAAATAGCAAAATTGAGGTCGTCCAATTCCCTCCTTCAGCAACATTGTCACTCTTATCAGGCTCACTTTCTAAGCCTTCTTCTGATTTCTGATTGTTTAAGCTGCTACGACAAATTTGAAGACAGCCCTTCTGCTGAAACGCAAAGGTAGACATTTCACCATTCTGGGTTTTGGAAAAGACTTGACTTCGTGGGTTTGTTTTAAAATGCGTAATTCTTTGTTTCAAGTTACGGGTTTGGAGTAAAGTCTTGAATTTTGAGCTTTTGAGTGGAGAAGATGGGAAGGTAGAGAAGTTGCAACAGAGCAGATTGGTGTTGGCCAACATGGTAGGAGATAGAACATGTTGGGCTTACCTTATCTTTTTTTATACCGAGTTAAACCCAAAGATGCCGTTTTGAAGATAAATTTACAATATGATAAATTTACGTTCGGTAAGCATGATATTTTGATATTTTTTTCACTGCTTTCTTAAAATTAATATTTTTTTATTTTTAAGCTTTCAAACATTTTAATAATTTTTTATCAATTTCTATTTTTAATTTTTTTTTTTTAAATTAAGCTAGAAATTGTTAGAGTATTGATACTCTATTAATTGTTTTTTATTTTATTTGTGATATCATCTTACTTATTTGTTTTTTTTTTTACCTTAATTTGCTCATTATCTTTCAGGTCGACAGTTAGGAATGTGTTTTACTTTGTTGTTAGAGGTTTTAAGTTGATGAGTGTGGTTTAGATATTTGTTATCTGTTATTTGTATTGATTTTTTATGTTTTACTGTTTTTCTCGAGAGTAAAATTATTATTGTTTATGATATGTAGTTCATGCTAGCTTCGTTGCTAATCGTTTGCTTAGCTTTATTTTTTTTTATGTTATTTTATAACTTATGTTTGAATTATTAAGTTGCATTGTTTTTCCTTTAATGAAACTTTTAGCTTTTTAAAAAGATAGAATATGATTTAATTAAATAATATTTTATATTTAATAGATTTAAATAATTATAATTTAATTTAAATAATATTTAATATCAAATAATATATCAAAAATTTTTAGATAAACATAAATTAGTTTTAAATTTTAAAAACTTTATTTATTTTATTTTTTCCTTAAACCTCCTAAGAATCTCCTAAATTCTTGTTTTATATTTATCCCTACATTAACGTTATAAAAGAGTAATCAATGTTTAAGCTTATATATTGGGTAAGTAATAGATTAAAAATATTTATTTTTAGTTAATTTGAATACGATCTTATTCGAAGTAAATTTGAAGATTTTCGATCCGAATCTAATTTGATGATGTAATCAATTTGAACCAATTCGAATGCAAACAGATCGGATTTTTTCAGATCAGGTAATGTTAAATTAATATTAAATTTATTTATAAATTATTATCATATATAAAACATAATATACACAACATTTAAATTTTAAATTAGTATATTTGTATCAAATTTATTATTTATAATCACAAATGAGAAAATCAAATATATAAGATGTATTTTAGTACAATTATTAAATTATTGTGAATATTTATATTTATTTCTAAGCTAAAATATTAATCTAATGTAATTGTAGTTTGTATAATATTTAAATATAACACATTATGAAATAAAATATGCATTTATATATAATTTGATAGTAATTCAATCCGGATTGGATACAATAGATTATAAAATCTGTTAATCCGAATATGATCAAAATTCAAATTGAATCCGAACACATTATATATTTTTTAATCCGAATCCGACGGATCAGATCAGATTTCTCAATTAAATGGATTGGTTGGATTATTTTCTCACCTATATCTTATTTTTTTTTAATTACAAGCTTGTATCTAAGAAAAATAATAAGAGTAATAGTTATCAAAAATACCCTCAATTTTTTAAATAATATCATAAATATTCTTAAAAATTTAAAAATATCACAAATATCCCATAAACTTAATGAAAATAGTAATTTTTTATATATATAAATGACATAAATAATAAGAAACCAAAAAATAATAAAAACAAAAACACAAGATATCTCATGATATTTTTTACAAGAAATGATAATTAGTAAAAAGATATTTGAAGAAATACAAAAAAATAAGATTAAATCTTAAGGAATGAGATTGATTCAAAGATTCATTATTTTCAAGAATAAGGAAAATATTTTCATGAAAAATATATATTTATTATGAAAGAAGTAATAAAAAAATGAACATTAATATTACATATACAAAAAAATGTATAATATACTATTAATTGATAAAAAAATTATTATAGATAAATTATCAAAAATTCCTCAAAACGACAAAGGAAAAATTGGATGCATTATTGTAGGAGGAATCCAAATATTAATTAAGACACATTTTAGATAAAGAATTGATATACTAATAAAATTACCATTGTTAGATAATAGAATAATAAATAGAAAATATGTTTTTTTAGGAATGATTCATTGAAACTTAGGATACTAGAAATTAAAGTTCACCACATACTCTAAGTTTTTTATTAATATTAATGATAAGAACTTAAAGCAAGTGTTAAGGTCCCCTCATGATCCACTTGTCTCGCATTTCCTGAACTATTAATATATTTTCTTCTCTTCTAAACATACCAACAACAGATACAAATTAGAGAAAGAGAGGAAATTTTAGATAGTTTTTGTAAGTTTTTATTTTTACTTTTATGTAGTAGTTTTGATTTAATAATAGTATAAACATATTCTTTTTAGAGGTTTTTCAGATTACAGATTGCCACAAAAAACTATATGTATACTGAATAATACATTAAAGTATATATTTTAATTGTATTCAATTTTTTACATATTTAATCTTTATATATCTTTCTAAATTTTATTTTAGAATTACTGATCATTTTTTAAGTCTAAGTATGTATAGTTGAATACTACTATGGGAAATTAACTACCATGTTTCTGAAAATTAATTTAGGTAAATACTTTTACAAAATAAATAGAGATTATTTCTTTATTCAAGATTATATAAAGTTTATTATTGAAAAATATATTGGCAACATATTTTTCATAATGGATTTAAAATCTAAAAGTTAGATTTTAGGATGTAATTTTGATATTTTGAATAAGTATTTAAATTGATAGCCTCATCAAAAATGTCGATTTAGATGGTTTGCTATTTCATTAGAAAGAAAACATAATTTAATCCTATTAGTTACTAATATTTTTTCAAAAGACTTTAATTGATTTGATTAACAAAGAAATCGATACACTCCAAAAGACTTTATCAAACAAAAAAGACAAATCAATTATCTAAATTCATATATTTAATAACCTAATTAATTTTAAGATGTAAGTCCCGTTATTCTTGTGTCTATTTCTTGGCTTCTCGTGACCAAAATATGGTGTCTGTTTTATTCTTACTTAGTATATTTGTCATTTTTTATGAAAAGTTAGTTACTATATATTAGTAATACATACACGCCTACAGTTAGGAACACTTTGTATGCAATCATGTTTACACACATTAAATGGTTGGTTTTTGTAGTGTGCATGTAAAGTGGAGTGTGATGTTGTCACTTATATTTTTTGTTTATTTTGGATGCAGGTATTTATGAAAAGTACTCAGTAATTTTTGGAATGGAAAAATGTGACTTGGAAGATAGTTGGACTCCTAATCAACTCCTTCTTAGGGATTTGTTAATACATTTAAGCGGTGTTGATGTTTGGGGGAAGATTGTTGAGTCATTAGGAGTGTACCAACTTGGAATATAGTTGGAATTCTTGTCAACATCTTCTTTTAGTTTCATTGACACATTTATATACTATTGGTGTTTGATTGCCTATCCTATTGATGTCTTCTATGCACATTGTGAAGCCTCTTATGCCCTCCCACAACACGTATAGATATGGGGCTTCATGCTATGTATCGCATTAAAAAGATATTTTCTTTCTGCACCACTCTTGATTTTTCTATGCATTCAAGTTTATTACATGCTTTTATCTTGCTATTATCTCGATGTTATTCTTTGTATTTCTTGCTTGACTGCATGTGTTGCTTCTTTTATGTTTGCTTTAATCTTCTTTGATGTGTTGCATGAGTTTTAGGATTATTGTATTTCTGTTTGACTTCTCTTTTTCTTATAGAGGTATGATATGTTGCATACCTGTATATGCTTACTTTAACTTTCCATATCAAAAAGGAAGATAAGTGTGCATAACTTGTCTTTGTTTATGCATTATGTTTACTTGTTAACATGTTATTTTTTGCATAGGATGGTAAGTGTAGTCTAGACTACATTATGTTTATTTAATAACTTTCCATATCAAAAAGGAAGATAAGTGTGCATAACTTGTCTTTGTTTATGCATTGTGCTTGCTTGTTAACATGCTATTTTTTGTATGGGATGGTAAGTGTAGTCTAGACTACATTATGTTTATTTAATATGCATACATTTGGGAGGGGTATTTCATATTTTCAAGAGGAGTTTGCATATTTATGTTGCATGAAGATTGTGTAGTTTGGATATTTATATTACATGTAGATTATGTAGTTTGCATATTTGTATATAGATAGTGTTTGTTTATCCTACATGTTAAATATGCTTAGACTATTGGTGTATACCTACGTAGAGGTAATTTGAATAGACTACATGTCTTTTTTGCATGATACATTCATATGGTACGTGTTTATTTTGTATGTGTAGGTTATAAGTGCATAGTGAAGTCTTCACGCTTCAAGCATGCTCTGTATAGTGGTGTTGAGTTCCTTGTGATAGAGAATCAGATAAGTTGATTCATAAAGCTAGATAGAGCACTCAAGATGGATGAACTTGAAATATGTGTGTCTTTTGGGTTTTGGTGTATGTTGTTGTGTTGTTTATGAGAACAAACAACTTTAGGAAATCTTCATAATCATCTCATGTTTGATGAGCTTTTGTATTTAGTTGTGTAATGTTTTGACATGGAAAGCTAAAATGGAGAATGTAAGTCTTGTTGTTCTTGTAACTATTTGTTGGCTTCCTTGAGCAAAACATAACATCCATTTTATTCTTACTTAGTATATTTCTCCTCTATATAAGGTTAGTTATTGCAGATCAATAATACATACACATAGTTAATAACATTTTGTATGCAAGCATGTTAACATACATTATAGGGCTAGTTTTTGTAGTGTGCATACTAAATGAAATGTTGGTTTTCGATGAGCGAACCGACGATTTCACTTGTGTTTTTAGTTTGTTTCAAGTGTAGGTATTTATGAAAATTAGTTGGTAATTGGAAGAAAAAAATGTGACTTTTCCACAATTGGTGGCGAGGTGACAAATCTAAGTTCTATAAATACCCCATATTTCATCTTATTTAACATCCAAAAAAATGCTACAGAGCTCTATCAAATTAGCATATTTTTTTCTATTTCTAGATCACTAATACCGTAAGTGTTATTCGATATAAGTGATTTGTGATTGTGTGAACAAAATCATGCTTGTGAGTTATGAGTACTCGAGACAGTATTTACTAGTTAGTGTAAAATAGTGTTGTGAAGTTGTGAGTGCTTAAGACTATTTTATCGATGTTATGAGAACTTCTTTGTGAGAGTGAGCTAAGTTAAATACTTTGAGCTATCATATATCTTGTTGTATGTAATAAGAGATAGGGTATTTGAGTTTGTGGGTAGTTCTTAAGAGTGTAAGTTGTTACACTTCTGGTTACTAATCTATGGTTACTAATCACTTCACATTGAGTGATGTGAGTTTTGGAGGAGAGCCAGTTTTGTGTGTCAAACTATTTTGTTACGAAGGTAACAAGAAAGTGTAGTAATAGGTAGTTAGGATAGAAATCTCAGTTGATAAAAGTAATATTGGTTTTATTTTTTTTAGACTATTATATTGATTAGTGAATTATTTACTACCAAGCGGTTGTCTTAAGTAACCTGATGATGTTACACCATAGATAGAGTTTCTATGTGGGTTTACTTCATTATATTTTGTATTATATATGCTCAAATGAATGACTAACATAATTAGAGCTTAAATGACTGAAGTTTAAACTCTTATTAGAAAGCTTTTGATATTTATTACCTAATTTATATTTATTGAATTATATATATATTGCCTTATTATAATGTCTATCTTTGATTATATGTAATGCAATTATGTTTATCTATCTTATGATTTCATCCTTGTGATTTGCATGTTTGAGTTGAATTCTTAAGGAGTCGATATCTCTTTAGCCTAATAAGCAGTTAGGATATGAATCAATCATATCTCTATATTTAATTTTATGTTATTAGTTTAAACTTTTCAAAACCAAAATATTATGAAAGAATATTTAAGTTTACTTTTTATGTTTATTTTAAAGAGATTTGTTAAATTATTTAAAATCATGCAATTTCTTTTTCGATAGACTTTGAAAATATATTTATCATTTTTTACAAAGTGATTCGGATACTTGCGAGTTACTTTAAATATCAAATTTGTGCATCAAATACACATTTGACTTATAACACTTATGGTATACTATTCAAAACACTAAAATTTGTAAACTTTTGGAACATCAATCATGACATTTTTTCATATTATTTTATAATTATTCGATTAAAAAATTCATAAATTTTACTATAATCATTCAAATGGTGTCAAAATTGTTTATTTTTATTATTGTGTTTATGTATAGTGTCCACTCTTAGCATTAATCCCGACTATATCCTTACATATGTTCACTTTTTTCATTAACATAAATCATCAAAACTAGGTAAAATACATTCTTAATTAATTAAGATCAAATTAGTAATTTTTAGTTGTAATAACAAAAGAAATTGAAAAAATATTCATATATAACAAAAAGCTTATAATTTATTTTTTCATATTATAAAGAAAAAACTTTGATTTGAAAATAATAAATTTAAAAATATTATAAATTTATTTGGCTTTAAAAATAGTAAAATTTATTCTATATCTATGAAAAATAAAGTTACTTATCCCTTTCATGAATCAATCATCGTTCCCAAAAAAAACTTGAAACCAAAATCTAAAGAAAAACTAATTAATTTACGGATCAATCAAAATGAATATTCTTCCACCCTTAAAATAAAATCGTATTCGAGAGCAGCTATAGCTACAACATAAGATAAAAAAAATATAATCCCCATGGAAATGTGAAGGACATAAAGAAAAGTGATTAAAAAAAGTAAGATGCTTGCAACACTAGCATCTTAGTGATGACCAAAAAGTGAGGCAATGCATGGAAACAACAGGAATGAAGAGAAACGTATTGCAAGAGATCTCTAAACTGACAAAGTCCCTCATAGATTTGCGATCTAAAATTATCACCGCCGATGATGTACTCAAATAAAGGAGATAAAGCAAGTGAGATAGGATACTTGTGTACGGCAATTTTTTCTATTGAAGTTGAGCTTCGGTAAGAGAGAAAATATATTCGTGTACGAATGGTGTAAGAGAGAAACTAAATCTAAGTATTGTTTCGGTATACGGTGAATAATGTTACTTCTCGTTCAAATTGTACTTCAAAATCCAAAAAAATATTGCTTGTTTAAAAAATCTAGACTTTTTTACAAGTTATTACATGAAAAAATTCTAGAATGACTTAGTGATGTCTAGAGGAAGCTAGAGTTGGATGAACTTGAGTCTGAAAAACTCTAGAATGTTTCAGAGTACACTAGCATGTGCTTGAAGGTGCTAAAAGGTGTTGGAATATTCTAGAATATACTGGAATATTTTAGAACATACTGGATGGTTCATAAAAGATGTAGAAGTCTCTAGAAGCTTTCAGAACGTCTTAGAACTTACATGAAGAAACTAGACAATCTTAAAAGACTCTAGAGTTGGCTAGACTTGACTAGAATGTCTTAGAATCTTATGGCTTATTGTAGATAAAACTAGAACAATGTAGATACTCTTGTACATTCTCGACATGGTAGGATCTAGAAACTTGTGGCATAATCTTAAACTTGGTGTCACACTATTAATAGACCTATTGATTTTCATTTGTACCCATCCTTGGGATCCTTGGGAAGTTATAAGATAACCTCTCTTGAGCAATACAAAACATACTTCACAAATTCTGTTGCGTTGCTCTTGAATCCTCTAAATCTCTAAGTTTATTTCTAGTCTCTTTGAAGTGTTTTGTTCGGGTAGAAAGACAAGATTAGTGCAACGGACTGTGCTAAGTGTCGCACGATTGCTAGTTGAAGTCTAAGGTCATGACAATACGCTCTTTACAATCAAAATTTTATAAAATTTAAGCAAATCGAATTAGATTATTCATACTTATCAAATTAAAAAGAATTAAACTATTAAAATTTGTTTTGTTGGGTTATAAATATTTTAGTTATAAACATTAAAATATAAATTAAAATTATTTTATATTATATTATCATAAATCAAGTAATAATATGTTGGTTTTTAACCTATCATTAACCTTTTTTACTCTAATTTAAAACATGAATACTTGATAATAATATTTTTTTGTTATTTTTAAATTAAAACAATAAAAAAATTGTTATTGGTAAGTATAAACTTGAGAACTCCAAGTTGAATAGTAGTGGTTTTAGCCACTAAGTGAAATATAAATTATAAATATTACAGTATAAACAGTCCAGTTTAGTTTAAATAACTTAAATTTTTTACAAATTAGATCAGACTAAATCATGTATTGAATCAAATTGAATTGTTCAAAATAATCTAATTTTTCAATTTGATTTAATTTACCATTTTTTTGTCCAACCTATTTGATAAGATAAGATCTAGAAATCGAATAAAGAAAATGAAGAGCAAAGATGTAATATCCCTTGATTAAGGTAAAATGTGTTCTTATCTTTCTAAAGCTACAATTATGGATATTTATCTAAAATGTGTAGTTTAGCATATACTCATTTGTACCCTTCAAGTTTACAAAAAATGCTATAATATCCTTAGATTTTATGGTTAATATTATTGATGTCTCTAAATCTAATGGTGTTAACTTTTCCTTACATATTATGTTTATATTCCTATGACTCTAATATCAAATTAGAAGCTAGTTGTTTAATGCTAATTGTTAATTTCTGTAATTTATTAAAGATAATTTAATTTTTTATTTTTCTTATCATAATATTATGTTATTTCTATCTTTATCTTTCTATTTATTAGTATTATAACTTTATATAAGTAAATATCTAAACATTCAAGATATTTAATTGTCTTAAAAGTTATAATTATTATACCTGAACTTAATGAGTCCATCATAGTTTTTCCTTCTGCTTGTCTTTTCTTGTTACACCGATTATACCTCAGTTTTGCTCAAACCTTAATACTCTCATGATAATTATGAGCCTTTTTCATCCGTACATAGATGATGTCCAATTTAGACTTGTTAGAAAAGAGTAATTGAATTCTATTTAATATAATAATTATTACAATCTTAAAGCCAACTAAGAACCTTGAAGAGATTCTTAGCCGTTCATAATTACTGGATATATAATTACTAGTTTTGATTTCTAGACAGAGGGGGTTGTTATATTAGAAGCTATATGTTTATAAGCTATGTGCTCTATTTTTTCTCTGTGTTCTCAAATCAAAATAAGAGTTTGTTTTATAGCACAAGGAATCCATGTTTACAATATGAGAATTACTATTTTATCCTTACTTTAATAATTTATCTATTTTACTACTCTAAATATCAGCCATTGTTTTTTTCCTTGTCACATGCAACCGACTAAAGATGTAGGTCTACATCTTTATTTTTCCTTTTCATCTTCTACCGAAGGTTCCTCCCATTTATTTTTCTTGTCATTTTCTACCGACAGACCTTTGAATGATGTTAATGATGATGCATCTTCATCTTCTCGATATTTGATGCATTAAATGTATCTGTGATCTTTGGTGGCCTTCTAACATAGAAGCAAAATACCTTCCTTATTTCTTGACCAATTTCTAAGTTATTACTGTTAA
Source organism: Hippophae gyantsensis (assembly GCA_030763125.1). NCBI lineage: Eukaryota > Viridiplantae > Streptophyta > Magnoliopsida > Rosales > Elaeagnaceae > Hippophae > Hippophae gyantsensis. The sequence continues at coordinate 52,456,933 of CM061029.1, forward strand.
AATTTGTTTTATCTTGGTCATTTTTCCACCATCCTCTTCAGATAGAGCCGTGCTACTATGAGAAGTGATGATGACTTTACTAGTTGAGTAATTTACTTTCATCTCAATAGAGTTATCAATTTTTCTGAGTTCATAGTAAATTTGGTTTAACATTCAACCTCTTAATACACAGAGTTCTTTTGAGTTAAATTTCTTTTTTGGAAGTGCCTTTGGTTTGGAAACTTCTTTGTTTATGTTAGAAATCCCTAGCTTGATGAAGTGGTAGGGACTATTATTAGTGAACTGAAAAATTTGAGATAAATAGACTTATCACCTGTTCTTATCTTCTTCTAAGTTCTTGATTTCTTTTTTGAAATTTTCTTGAAAATAATTTAATTCACTTAAATTAATTCCTCGATATATGTTTTCTATTAGTCCTGTATGGAAAGCTTTGTAAACAAATATTTGATCAAATCCTTCAAAAATATTGAATTTATTCCCTATAAGAAATTTCTTTTCTATAGTGTAGAACTTTATATCTTCTATGTGTTCCTAGGTAGATTTTCTATCCAAGTTGTAGAGGCTCAACCATTGTGGTTTGTTGAAATTTCTATATTGGTCTTTTTCATCTTCAATGACTAAAGAATTTCTGGGAAATGTTTCCTTAAATAGCACTAAATGCCTTATTGCCTTTGATGTTTATAGGAGAGATGTTTATCTAAATAGTATTGGAGGCCTTACTATTTTCCTTAGGGTTGTCAACATGCTTGGTACTACTAGTTGTTGTTGTAGTATTGTAGAGTAATTTCTTACTATCTCTTTTAGAGTTATAAATTTTGGTATTTTGTAATTGGCATAAATTTGTTCAGCCTCTATTCTATTGGTGAAGGCTCTATGAGTTACTTCACTAAACCCTATAATATATTTACTGGCTTTAACTCAGTTGTTATAGATTCTTAGATTTGGGCCATTATAGACCACATGAGTCTTTTTTTGTTCCAATTTTTCTACTTCATCAACCCAATTGATTTCAGAGATGTTACTCTTCTTTGAACTGTTAGTTTCTTCCTTTTCATCTTGAATTCTTTCTTTAGAAGTTTTATCCTCTTTAGATTAAATTTTTGATGAAGATTCCTTTTTAGAGTTTTTGGACTCTAAGAATTTTTTTGAACAATCAAGTTCTTCTTATTTATTTCCTGTTTTCATAAGAAACTTCTCAAGGTATAACAACTCATGCTGTTCCTATAGGTTTTTTTTATTTTCTTTTCATTTATCTTTGTCTTGATATCAAGATATTTCATTCCTATAATCATAAAAATAGTTATAGGTGTTAATTCTCTGGTAACAACATATGCTAAACTATTCTTATTTCTTGGGAGATATTTGACATCAAAATTATAGTGGTTGAACTACTATTTCCATCTAACTAATCTTACTTGTTTATAATCACATGCAATATTAGTTTTTAAGAAATAAATAAAATTCATGTTATCAGTTCTAACAATGAATCTGTAACTTATGACATATATTGTAAATTTTTTAATAGCATTCTTAATAGCTATATATTCTTTTTCATTATTGTGATAATTTAATTCTGAACCATGTAAAGATCTTGATTTGTATTTACAAAGATATTCATCTTTGTCATCTACTTTTGCTTTTAAAACTGTTCTCTAATATTCTTGTGAAACATCTGTTTCTATTATTATTTAATCATCTAGCCCAAAATGGTGTAAAGTTGGTAAATATTTTACATGTGCTTTTACTTTATTCATATACAAAGTATCTTGTTATGTCTATTTTCAGATATGGTCTTTTTCAACTTTGCTTGTAAAGGTTTTCGCATTTATGCATATCTCTATATGCTTCAACATGTATCAAAAATCTTAGAAATATTTGTAATTGGTTTTTATTTTTTAATTTACTAGGAAAACCTTGAATGTTATTTAGTATATGAAATTCTAGATTATATTTTTCATGTTCAATTTTTAACCCTAAATACTTAATTTTTTGCAAAGCAAGTACTACTTCCTTTCAGATAGTATAATGCCTTATTTCCTGCATTCTTGTAGAATATTAATAATATCTAAATAATATTTATTTAATTCACTACTAAATACTAAAATATTATCTATATAGACATAGTAAATATTTTGTAATTTTTTTAAAGATGTTATTTATATATCTTTGAAAGATGCCTAAGCTTGTTTTAATCCAAATGGTATAAAGATCCATTAAAATTATCCTTAGGATCAACTAAATGTCATTAATTTTTTAAATTCTTCATCTAGTCTTATTTACCAAAATTCATTTTTGCAATCAAAACTTGCAAAATATTGATTTCCTTTTATTAATGATAATAATTTTTCTTTCTTTGGAATAAAATATTCATAATCAATATTTTCTTTATTCAATGCTTTGAATTTTATTACTTCTCTTTTTTCTCTTCTTTTTTTTTAGCTTTTTCGACGAAGAATGATGGACTAGAGTGACATGAATTACTTAGTATTATGACTTTTAGTTCCAAAAATTCTTGAATTTATTTTTCAACTTCAATCTTGTCTTCTATAGTATAAATCATTGGTTTTACTCTAATAATCTTGTTATAGTATCTTAATTTCATGTTGGTAATTGTTTTAAATTTATTGATTTTTAGATCCAAAGAATTTTCTGATCTTACTTTTTTTAATAATTTTCTCATACTTGGAATGGATTTTTCTCTTTATATTTCATTAAGAATTTTTTTATTTCTCTTCTATATTTAATGAAATATTTTCTAAATAAGATTTTTGTTGTTTTGTGTCTATTTCACCACATTTTCATTTTTCATGTTGTTGCATAAAAGTTGGGTTTGATATAGTCAAAGTTTTTCTTATTTTTGATACATAAATAGTATCACCATCTGATGTTGTTAGACTTATTTTGTCTAAATATTGTATAAAAGGTTGATATAAGTTTAAGAAGTTATTTTTTATTAATAAATCAACTCATGTTTCTTATTGATATATGATAGGAATAAGAAAATTTTCTCCTCCTATCATTATATTTATATCTTTTAAAACTTTATTAAGATTTATTGTAGTATTATTAGTAATTCTTACAATTAAATCTTTTGGTGCCTGTTTCTAATGTTCTTCTTAAAACACATATTTACTTATTTTATACATACTAGCTTTTGTATCTATATATGCATGTAAATAATAGCTAACACAACCTTTAAATTTAAGTGATATCTTAATATAGATACTATTTGTATTTTTAATACTATATAAATCATTCATCTTTTGAGGAAGAGTACCCATACTTTGAGTGTTCATATTCTGAGTCGGTTATTTCCTCCTCAATTTCCTCTAATAGATAAATATTGTAAGTATCATTTATATCTGATTCTTCAATTGGTTATAATTCTATCTTAAAAGCTTCTTCTAAGATTTTTGTTTCATGTGAAAATTCTTTTTTAAATTCTTTCCTATGTTAAAGCTTGTTAGGGCATTCATTGACATAATGTCATTCTTCGTTACAGATCCAACATTTGTATTTTTTCTTCCCTAACAAACAATAATTCTTATTTTCAGGAGATTTATACCTTTTCCTTCTAAAATATATTTTCTCATAGGTTTCTCTATTAAATCTTATTTTATATTTTTGAAAATCTTGTTTCCTGAATTTTTATCTTTTAAATTTCTTGTATTTTTTATGTTTTTGTTTGTAGGTTTTTGTGTTACATTCATATTTTTCTTGTATAACGACAGATTTTATCATTTCTTCTTATTTGTTTATATTCCTTTCTTTTTTGGCATTTAAAGATTATCTAGTTTTTAAGGCTTCTTATTCTTCCTCATAGGGTGTCTAGTATGATTTCCTTTTTTTGGTTCAAACTTTCTGTTAAGGTCTTATATAATGTTCTAGGTAATTTTTGGGAAAAAAATTCCTTATAAGTTGTTTGTATAGAGGGTGGTAATTTATGGTAATACATTTTATATTCACATTTGTTAAGTGTTATTTGGCTTCATTGATTTCATTTTCATTAGATTCAGTGATAATTTTTTCTTTATCTTCTCCAATAATTTTTTTATTTCATTTACTACTATATCTAAATATTCTCTTCATATAGGAGCATTCCCTTACATTAATAAATGTTGTTAGTTTGTTAAATTTGAAAATCAAACTTTAACATTTCTTGTCATTTTATGTGATACTAATATTCTATAGATGAAAAGGTTTGTTTGTATGGTTTGAGAGATTTGTATGAGCATACTCATAGCATTATCTCATTCATTTAAGAATTTTTTTGTATCTCTTATACAATCTAGATCTAAAAGAACAAATTTATAATTTTCATAGAACTTGAATTTTGGTAGGATACTACCTTTAGTTCCCTAATGCAACCTTTTTTTCATTTTGGGTGGTTATCTTCTTCCATTGGTAGTGTCAAGCTCTCATAGCCTTTGCCTATTTCTTTCTTCCCAATGTGGATCATATGTTTCTTCTTGGTAAGGAACTGGTAATGAAATTGGTTTTATATGACCTTTTTAGGCCATGATTTGTGGTTCAAAACCAGTCCTGTTAATTATTATCATATCATCTTTCTCTTTGTTTGTACAAAGTTTTTCCATTATAATGTTCTTCCAATGCTTTATTAGGTAGTGTTATCAAGGATTCATGAATTGTTCTTCTTATTCTTTTCTATATTCCATTAAATTAGATTTATATTTTTTTCGTTAGATTTTTCTTTATTTTTCCTTCTCTCATTTCTAGGTATCAAGGCTCTTCATCTCCTAAGTGGTTTTGACTTTTAATCCTTCCAAGGGATCGTATTTATGACTTATAATATCATTTTTATGTATGTTATATACATCTTTTCTTAATTCTATAAATTGTATATGAATATCTTGTTGTAGTTTATTATAATCACGTTCATTTATTTTTTTAATAATTCTTTTTTTGTTTCAATTATGCATTATAGATATTTCATGTTTGATTCTTAGAGTAAATGTATTTCCTTTGTTAAAAGTCTCAAAACTTTCATTAATGTTGCTTGATTTTATGATACGCCTACTAATCTTCCATCTATTTCTAACTTTATATTTTAAATTTGTCTTTCAACATTATTGTTTTCCTAATATGACATCATGAACTAGTCATTTTATTACTTGAACTTCATCTTTTAGTTTTTTTAACTTCTTATTCGTTAGAAGTTTCTCTTTCATGGTTTATAAAAATAAATCTTGGTATATTATTGTTTTTAATCACATTATTTTTTCTTCCTTGTATCAAAAGTTTTTTCTTAATATCTAAGTGTTATTCCTCTAGTATTTCAACATTCGTTAGTATTTCTGATTTTATTATTTATCATTTTGTCAATATATTGAATTATTATGACTGTTTGTTAATTAATACACTACTAATAGTGTATTGAAAATTAATGATTTTCTTCTTTTATTAAATCTTCCTTTTCAAATTCATAAGCTAAATTTTACTTGATTTAAGTTTTTATCAAAAATATTAATAGCAAAACTAAGGTATGTTGTAAATTTTAGCTTATGATATTTCAAATTATCATGGATTATTCATAATAAACCATATTTTATTATTATTCTATTATCTAGTAATGTTATTTTTATGGGTATATTTATTCATTTTCTAAAATGAGCTTGTATTAATATTTAGATTTCTCCTAAATGAATGCATTCAATTTTTTCTTTATCCTTTCAAGAAATTTTAGATACTTTATTCAATATAGTTTTTTTTTTCAATTAATGGTATATTATATATTCTTTTTACATCTGTGATACTAATGCTAATTTCTTTATTACTTATACCATAATAAATTATGTCTTTTTTTTATAAATAATTTCTTTGATAAAAATGATAGATTTTTAAGTTCATCTCTTTATTTAAAATTTAATTTTTATTTTTAACTTTATTCAATTTTTTTTATTATATTTTTTTTGTGAAAAACATTAGATTTCTTTTATTTTTAATTTTATTATTATTTCTTAATTTTATATTATTTTTATTCATAAAATATTTAAATTTCTTTATATTTAAGACATATTTAAAATTTTTTAAAATCTTAAAGATATCTTAAAGGTATTTTGATGTTATTTTCTAGTAGGGTTATGTTCTCATATTTATTACCTTATAATAATGGATATATTTTTATTGTGTATTATTAGGTGGGATTGGATTTGTTTTTTCTACAACCTAACCCCAGTCCCCAGTCGATCGGAAAACGTGCTGTAATCGCCAAATAAAATTAAAGGAAAAAGCAAAATTATTTGATCTTAAAAATTTAGTAACTTTATTAAATATAAAAAATTATATATATATATATATTAGAAACTTTATTAAATATAAAAAATTATATATATATATATATATTTTTGATAATAAAATATATTTGTTATATGTTTATAAATTATATGATGTGTGTTTTTATTTAATAAAAAATATTTATTAATTATAATGGTAATATGATTACTATATATAAAAATATGGTATTTAATAAAATATTAATATTTTAAATTTTTAATTGTGATTGTAATGGTAATTTATTCGTGAAATATAAAAATCGCTAATTTGAGTCAAGGTTAGCTGGCATGTCGTAACAAGCTACCCAATTTTCCATACTGATATGAATCCGGTTTAACATCTTCCACTGCAACACTTTTCTCCTAACTTGAACGGATTCCTGCCATAACTAGAGAACAGAGTTTTGACCGACAGAGCCTACTAGGTTTTGTTTCATGGAGGCTTTGCTTTCATTTCTGGCCACTCCTTCAGCATCTCCTAGGCCCAACTTGTCATTCTTAAGCTCGACTCCAGGAATCTCCATTGATTCTCGTAGAGGGAACTCGATTTCTTTTCCCTCAACGTCGTCGTTCTCAACTTCTTCCGCTATTCGAGCTCAACAGGTTTTCGAAATCAAAATTTTAACCTTTTTTTTCATGATTCATTTCTTTGAATTCAGATTTAACAGCTAAATTTTTATTTTGTGTTGGTGGTATAAGTAAGAATTTTGATTTTTTTTTGGTGTAAAAGTCAGTAATAAACTGGGAAAGCACTTTGGAATTCTACTATTTTGGAACTAAATTGGGTTCTTGTTTCTTTTTCAGATGCAGACAAAGGATGGATCAACTACAATTTCCCCTGTAACTGAATCTGAATCTGAAGAAAATGCTCTTCAAATCAAAGAATGGGAAGTGGGGATGTTCCAAGATGAAATAGCAGCCAGTCAAGGTATAAGAATTAGAAGAAGACCACCAACTAGACCCCCTTTGCATTATGCTGGACCCTTTGAGTTTCACTTGCAAACTGAAGGAAATACTCCCCGCAATATTTTGGAGGAAATCATATGGCATAAAGACAAGGAAGTTTCACTCGTAATGTTATTCACTTGGTTTTATTTTACATCAAGTGGAGGATTTTGTTTTCTTTATCATATGTTCTAGCAAATAGGCATACTGCAATGTTGATGAGTATTGTTTTCCCAGTTAAAGGAGAGAAGATCTCTATCAGTATTGAAGAAAGATCTAGAGAGTGCTCCTCCTGCTAGAGACTTTATTGGAGCTCTTAAAACAGCCAGCTCTCGAACAGGACTACCTGGTCTGATAGCTGAAGTCAAGAAGGCTTCTCCAAGCAGAGGAGTGCTGCGGGAAGATTTTGATCCGGTAATTCTCTTTCCTATTATTTCATTTCTTGATGAAGTTTGAACTTTGTTGTTCACTGTTTTGATGTCCTTGTAAATGTCTTGGTTGAGCTCTTAAACTAGGTTTAGTGTAATGTTTACAATATTGTTATTGTGTGTCTTTATGTTGCATACATGGATTCTATACTATGGAATCACCCGTTGCTTTTCATGGATCTCTTATTGTGCAAATCTTCATTTAGCATATACTTTGCCCCCATTGCTTAAGTAACCATCTACTAAGTAAAACTCAATACTCTTAACCACCAAAGAAAAAAAAGAGTAAAACTTCTAATTTTTGTTTTGTTTGTTGATTTTGTAAAACTTCTCACCAAAAGGTTGAAATTGCCCGAGCTTATGAAAAAGGTGGAGCTGCCTGTCTTAGTGTTTTGGCAGACCAAAAGTATTTTCAGGTAAATAAATTAGATCAGTAGGATTTAGTTACTATGTCAGATTCCTCTGTACTGATGCTCGATAGTTATATCTAACATGTTTCCTGTTTATTTATAGGGAAGCTTTGCAAATATAGAGGCAATAAGAAAATCTGGAGTGAAGGTCTGTTTCACACACCATTCTTTACTTGGTCTGTGATGACAGCACATGCTAGTGCCTTCTGTTCTGCCTCTAACTTCTAACACTCCCAAATTATGCAGTGCCCTCTGTTGTGCAAAGAATTCATTGTTGATGTATGGCAAATTTACCATGCACGAATCAAAGGTGCTGATGCCATTCTTTTGATTGCTGCTGTTTTACCCGATCTTGACATCAAATACATGACTAAGATCTGCAAGCAACTTGGTTTGGCAACACTAGTTGAGGTAGTCTTGAAGTGCACATCTCCTTACTATTATTTATTTAAGCTTTTCAGAATAGCTGAAAAACTAAAGTTATACTTTTTTGGCACTGTCAGTGTTTGCTTTTAAGTCACGGAGCTAATCCTAGATTGTTTAACTCAGGAATGAGTATCTTTTGTAAACTGTATTTCTACATGCATTATTTGTCCTGAATTAGATAGTGCAAACTTTGGTTGACTGAATAGATGAAGTTCTGCATAAGCATCATCGTTACTTCAAATGCAAAAGCTATGATTCAGTCCTTGCTTGTGGAAACTTTCTTCTCTTTTTGGTTTATCTAATATTTTAAAGAAGTTTCTGTTGAATATTCATATTATTACTTGGCTGTGATGCTGCTATGACTTAATTCTGATTGAAAATATTGTATTGATGCAGGTGCATGATGAGAGGGAAATGGATCGTGTCCTTGGCATAGAGGGGATTAACCTTATTGGTATCAACAACCGCAACCTTGGTAATGTTTAAATTTTGCCTAATAGCTCATGATAATCTTGTTTTCCCTCCTAACTCATAAATGTAAATATTTGTTAATCTTTCTTTGTTTCTTTTAATTGATCGGTTCTGACTAAAAATTATGTCACTGCCTATTTTGATACGTATGAATTAAGCCTTTAAAGCATTCTGGGAATTTTTTCACCACTTCTCTTTCCTATTTATTGTTTTACTGCACTTGCGACTAGTGATGCATTTTGCTCACACGAATAATAAAATACAATGTTTCTTACTAGTGATGGATTTAAGATTTACATCTAGGAGATTCACCATATACACAATAAAATATAATATTAGTTTTTTTTAATTATTATTTATTTTTAATTGAAAAAATATGTTATATGTATCTCATTTTAGTAAAATTATGTTCAAATTATTGAATTTTGTTGATATATTGAGTGTTAAAGTTTAAAATTTAAAATTCAAGTGGGACATAGTTCTATTGTATACATTAATTTGTCTAAAATTTTATAAATATTACACCTAAAATTTTTTTTTGTCAGAAGTTGAGGTGGGGCACATGTCCCTCCTCACCAATGAATGCATCCGCCCCTGTTTCTCACTGCTGCTTCTAGTATCCTACAAGGCACAGGGACTTTTAAAATGACTATTAGTCATTCCTTTTATAGAGGGGTTGTCTTTCAGTTTTGATTTTAAGTTTCAGGTAGGAATTTGGTAATATCACTTCATAAACTTTTCATGACTATGTATTGAACGAGAATCAACCTCTTAATAGGAGCCTATGAAATATCCCTGGCATGTGATAATATCTTGTTTGTTTGCAGAAACTTTTGCTGTTGATATTGGCAATACAAAGCGCCTCCTCGAAGGGAATCGGGGACAGCTGATCCGTGAAAAAGGCATTATCGTAAGTGTCTTATATTTATTACTGATCACTGAAACATGTGGGTCATTTTTCATTCATAATTTCATTTCTTGTCAATAGACAAGGCAAGATCTTGAATTGTTGGGGTCACTTTGTCTCTCTTATTTGGATTTTTGTAGGTTGTTGGAGAATCTGGGCTATTTACTCCTGATGATATTGCTTTTGTACAAGAGGCAGGCGTCAAGGCGGTAAGATTTACCAAACTCAACCAATTACTTAACATGAGCATCCTTTTTGCCTCTTTTTTTGCCGTTTGTGGTTGTTGGTCAGAACTGAGAGAAGTTTGGGCACGTCTTGCATGTTTACGAGTGTGGACATTTGTGAGAAATATTGATCTAAGGTTAACTTGTATTGCTTCATTCAGGTTTTGGTTGGAGAATCACTTGTAAAGCAGAATGATCCTGGGAAGGGAATAGCTGAACTCTTTGGCAAAGACATTTCTTTTAATGTCTGAAATAACAAGTTTCGTAATCTAGTTATAATAAGCTAGTCATTGGCATCCTAATTGTCTATCTTAATTGTGTCGGGTGTAATTTATAACCTTTTATAATAATCTTGATATTGAGTTATTGCAATTTCAATAATGTTAAATCGAGTTGCAGCGAACTGATTTTCTTGATATTTGACCTGTTGGAGCAACCCTAGAAAGCCTTTTTGCTATTGGAGAACCTCACGCAAAACTACTTTAATGTTAAATTCCAAGCACTTTTACATGCTACAAGTTGTGTTACGATCACAACTAATGTGTTAGATTACAATTGACTATTGTTTAAGATTCATTTGTTTCAACCTATAATTAATTATCATGTTAGTTACGACAACACCTTAACTTATAATAAATGAATAGTTGTATATGACACTAAGGCACAAAAATCACTTTAAGTGTATAGATTTAATCATTGATTATATTTTGTTAAGTGGTATATTAGTGCTTTAAAGTGTTTTTCGTGATAGATAAACTTTTTCTAAAATCCCTCACCCCTCGTCAATGTTGTCATGTTGACCTCATTCCAGTAAGTGCATTCCCGGCCATTACAGATACATAGTTGAGGTACAAAGTTAATGGAATTCTAGGTTTACGTTGAGGTTCAATAACGTGGTAAATAAAGATTCTGAAATTTATAAGTAACATAATATTCAATATTATAAGGTTTATGAGAGTTGATGATATTCATGAATAAAACGTTTATATGTAAGTTAATTTTTAGACGTGTTTTCAAGATGACTATTCAATTCAAAGAAACTTTCGAGTTTCAAGTGAACAAGGTTCATGTATATACTTGTTCTTAAATACCTTAGAATTTATATTACACTTAGAAATATTTAGTACATATGTTGCTCGATCGATTGAGTAGTAACTAGATCGAGGAGATAAATTAATCAAGTATTAATTGTGTACGATCAATGTCTTCTCAAGTTGATTTTTAAATTGGTGTAGATTGATCGAAGTTGGGTTTGATCGATCGAGGGATTAAATTGATTGAGAATCGATCGTATTTGATTTACTTGGTCTTGGTTTTTTTTACTAAACGTTGCCTTGATCAATAGAAAAAGGGTTTCAGTTGATCGATTATTAATTGATCATTATTGGATCGATCAAAACCCTTTTTCGATTGATCATTCTTATTACTTTGATCGATTAGACAGTTAAGATTTCAACTTATAACTTAATTGTTTACTCATGTTAAACATTTTAATTATCATATTATCCCTATTTTTTTTTACTCAATAAATTGTTTAATGAACATATTTATAATTGGTCTTTGACCTAGCATTAGGATTTCAATTTTTCTATTTAAACATCCTAATATCTCTTGTTTTCTTCAACCATAATTGCATTGAATCTTTTCATCTTATGATTTTTCCTTCAAAAAGTTTTTTAAAAATTAAATCATATTCTATTAGACTTTTTCTTGAATTGATTTATTAAACATTATGTGATTATATTTGATTGATTAATGAACATATTTATTTTATGATTATGTGCTTCAATTTTTATTCTAAGGTTTGCTAGTTAGTTTGATTTAACTGATTATTTATTAAATCATTTAACTAGTGTTTTTCATTATTGAATCTGCTTTAGGATATACTTTACACTTGTGTTATTTGTGGCAACTTTTTAGGTACCAGTTGTATGAGTTTGATTGTTCGTGTAACTCAATTTTATTGAAACGATGGTTCAGATTCGTACACCTATATTGTGAAGATTGTGAAATAAGCGATGACTTATAAGTAGATTATTTTGGGGCAATATCTGTGATGGGTAGTTTAAGTTTTGGCCTTGTAATTGAACACTAATTTTCATAGTAGATAGTTAGGTGATTGAATGGATAGATGATTTTTCTTTTAAGGTTATTGTTGTAGTCTAGGTTGTTTCAACCTAAAATATCATGTGTCAAGTTTTATTTATTTATGCATTATTTTATTTACATACGATTGCATGTCTAATTACTTGTGAATTTTTAATTTGATACAATTCAATTAATTACCTATTTACCCCTTAGGTTAATTAGATATGTAACTAAAAACTTTCAATTGCTTTCTGAGTGGGTCACCAGATATATTTAGTGTTTGTTTAAGACTTTGTTATGGATCATTTAAGAGAGAGTTTTCTACAACTCGTACTTCTTTCAATGATGGGTCTTACTACCTATATTGGAAGGTTGAATAAGAGTGTGAAATTCTATTATTTATGGTTGGGAACCACCTATGGTTATCAAAGATAATGTTGTCACAATTAAGCTTAGGCATGAATGTACCATTAAGGATAAAACTAGTAGTAATTGGAATAAAAAAGGAATGAGTGCTATCTTTCGTACTTTATCTGCTGATGAGTTCTATCATATGTTGATACTGTTAAGTGTGTCTGGGATAATTTAGAAGTTGCCTAAAGGGTATTACCAAGTTAAACGAACTAAACTTTGTATGCTAGGCACTAGGTTTCAAAACCTTAGGATGGAAGAAGATGAAACATTTTTCTCTATTTTATGTTAAATTATGTGATATTGTTAATAACTTTTCAAATCTTGGAGAGAAAATTGAGGAATTCAAGTTGTTTTAGAAAATTCTTTGCTCATTACCAAATTGCTTATATGCAAAGGTCATTACCATTGATGAAAGTAAGGATGTGGACACAAGAACTTGTTACCTCACTTCAAACCTTTAAGATGAGCTTTCGAACTCCTACAAAGAACATGAGTGTCACTTTCAAAACCGTAATAACTAATGATAGTGATAATGACAATGATGGGGATGATGAAAAAATGAAACTCTTAGCCAAAAGACTCAAGAAAATCTTCAACCAGAACAACTTATAGAGTAACTGGCAATCAAGTATTTCAAGGACTCAAAATCCAAGAGAACTCAAACCTATGAGTTTCAATGGTAAAAATAAAAAATAAATCCAATGAACCAAAATATTTTGAATGTAATTGGAGTGGTCATTTTGCAACTGATTGCACTAACAAAAAGAAAAGAACTAGAAAATCTTACAATGCTATAATTAGTGACTCTAAAAGTGACAAAGACAATCTAAATGAATGAGAAAATATTGGCACTAACTATTTGGAATTTATTGTAATTATTGGTGGATATTCTAGCAAGTCTGACATTGGTTCAGATAATGGAAAAAGTGATTTTGAATTTTTGCTTAATAAATTTAATACTAATAGTTTTGATGAAGTCAAATCTTATGAAATTAGTTCCTCATTCTTAGAAAAAAATTGAGCTGTCAGAACTTGTTGATGTTTTGAATTCAAGTCTTGTAGATCTTAAAAAGGAAAACAAGAATCTTGTGCCAGAACTTGGACAATCACAAGAAGCTATAAAGAGATTGATCATTAGAGCTGAAAGGTTAACTAAAGTTCTTGACTATGAAAAATCTTTTGGAGACAAGGACTCTATGCCATCATCCTAAAAAATAACTCAGTTTGTAAAACTCTCTAACCCTTCTTCTTCATATAATACACATGGTCTTGTTTATAAGGATGAAAACTCTACACCTTCAACTTTAAAAACCACATTTATAAGATCTTCTAACTCTACTCATATTGTTACTACTTATACACAAAGAATCATTGCATCTATAACAGAAAAAAATGTTAAGTTTATGTTGTCTATCATCATTATGGTAGGAAAAGTCATATAAGACTAAAATGTAGATTTTTGATGGATCCTCCTAAATTTAATAATTATTTCAATGCTTCTAGTTATATGACTCATTATCAACCAACTATGAATTGTATGTCCAGTAATTCAACTAGAAAGCATTAAATTGTTGGATTAAAGAGGTAAATAAAATTCAACACATTTAATTCTAGGATTAATTATTATCATTTATCATACATGTTGTATCTTCATTTAGGATGAATGTGAAATCTAAAAATAAGTCCAAGAATATGTCAATGATAACTAAGGTAGTTGATTTCCAAAAATATAAAGAAACCAAAATTCAAAAACGTTTAGTTTAGAAAAAATTATTTTTTTTTATTTTTCGATCACTTAACTATCTTTTATTATTCACCTAAGTACTTTTGTTTGAGTGCTTAATAAATCATAGTGAGCTTCTTTGGTAGATTTGTTTTAATAATGAAATTAATTGTACATACTACTTTCACTTAAAAACTTTCCTTGTTTTAATTAAATTTTCTTTGTGTAATTGAATATTTTGACTTGTGCATTTACATACTCTTTTACATGTGTTGATCGATGTTGATAAAAACATACTCACACACTCACTGAGCATATATGTATGTAATGTTTGAAGTTTATGATTACTTTTGTAATATTTTAAGTCTTGAGCTAACATTAACTGTAAAATTATGTTTGAACTCATTTTTTTTACTTTATAAACAAATCTGAAAAGAGTCACCTAATTTTGAGAAAGTTACTTACTGTGATGTGTGCAGTTACAACAACGAGAGTAGAGGGCTACCTCACAACTAGTATGAAAGTCATCATAATAGGTTTCTGACTTGTGCATGATTCCTTAACAAAAAAAAGAGAAAAGAAATGAAACATAAAAAGCTTTGCATGCAAAAAAGAGAGCCAAAAATAGTTATACAAAAATAAAATATATAAATAAATAACCAATCACTATATATATATATATATATATATATAATTAAGTTCTCCCCTAGTAGATATTTTTTATTTTTTGAAATTGAGGATTCAATTATAGTTTTTCATAATAGATGATGCTATTTCCTTTGAATTCTCAATGACTAATCATAAATTAATTAATTAACATACTTTTGAAGTATAAACATGTATTTTATTTTGGGTGATTATCAATATGTCATTGTATGTGTTAATGTGTTTGTATGTCTTAATAATATACCTATACATACAATGAAAAGTGCAAATTTAAGCAAGAATAATTTCTTAATTGAGTGTTTTGTTTTAGTTATGTTGAAATAAGTCTACTACCCTTCTTTAAAAAGAAAAAAAATTATATATATCATTTTTATAATTTTTTGTTTTATTTGACTTTATTTTGGGGAGTTATAAAACTTGAGAAGAGTTCACTCATTATATATATTACATTCTTGCTCTTATTGAATTTAAGCTTTAGATTTAAAATATCATTTCGTATAACAAAAATAGGGAGAGTTAAATAGGATAAATATTTAATGAGAGAGATTTCATATATAGGGAGAACACATTAGGTGTTTTATTGAATATGTCACATAGGAGTAATCTTAATATTTAAATTTTCTATCATTTACTACTCACTATTTATGTTTGTTTAGTATATACATCTCGGGTTAATTTTCAAATTGGTGTAGATCAATTGAAAGACGAGATTCATTGAGAATCTATCATATTCGATCTACCTAATATCGGGTTTTTTTTTTCTAATCATTGCTTGGATCGATCTAAAAGAGTTTCAATTGATCAACCTTATTACTTTGATCTATCGAGCTTAGTATAGATCGATCGAGCGACTAGGGGTTCAACTTATAACTTAATTATTTACTTGAACTAAACATTCTAATTACTATATTTTCTCTATTATTTATTTTTCTTTGAATTGTTTAATGTACAGATTATAATTGCTTTTTGACCTAGCATTAGAATTTCAATTTTCCTATTTAAATATCCTAATATCTCTTGTTTTATTCAATCACAATTGCATTGAATCTTTTCATCTTATGTTTTCCCCTCAATCTAAAAACTAAATCATATTTTATTAGGCTTTTTCTTGAATTGATCTATCAAATATTATGTGGTAACATTTGATTCATTAATGAGTCTATTTATTTTATGATCATTTAATTGTTTAATGAATCTATTTATTTTATGATCATATGCTTCAATTTTTGTTTTAGGGTTTGTTAGTTAATTTTTATTTAACTAATTATTTATTAAATCATTTAGTTATGATTTTTCATTATTGAATCTGATATATGATACATTCTGTACTTGTATTACTTGTACTAACTTTTCAGGTGTTTTTTGAACGAGTTTGATTATTCGTATGATTCGAGTTTATTGAAACATTTTTTCAAATCTATACACCTATCTTATAGAGATTGTGGAAGAAGTGATGGCTTGTAAATAAATTACTTAGTGACATTATCTGTGATAGGTAATTTAAGTCATAATCATTAATTTTCATAGTGGATAGTTAAGTATTCCGTTAGATTAATAGTTTTTTTTAAAGTTATTGTTATAACTTAAGCTGTTTTCACTTGAAATATAGTATGTTAAATTTTATATTATTTTGTTTACATACGATTATATGTCCAATCATTTTTAAATTTTTAATTTAACATAATTTAATTATTTATTCTTTCACTCATCTAAGTTAATTAAATCTTTATCTAAAAACTTTCAACTCTTAATTATAAAAATAATCATCGAGCAAAAGCCAAATCCTCGACAACTTCATGTTATCTAAAATGTCTAATTTTTATTTATTTTTCTCAACCAAAATGTCATCCTTTGAAAAGCATGATGGAAGATAAATAGTTTACAGGACCACCCTACCTGTACTGCGTAAATTAAAGTTAATATCCTGTTACTCTTTGCAATAAGCAACACTTTATTTTTATGAATCAAAGACATCAGTTATTGTGATTTAAATTTGCACATATTAATGAAAATGATTAATGTGTTAAAAGATATAATTTTAGAAGATGATTAAAATATATCAATTTTTTAAATTTAATTAATATATTTAATTTATAAAAATAAAATTATTAAAATATAATATTACCCAATATCCTATCAACTTTTACTCTCACTCTCTGAACAACATTCCAATGATCAAATTTGACTTAAGCTTGTTATATACCGTTTAGTGTATTGAGTATATTATATCTCAATGAATTATATCAGATGATCTATGTTACTGTTTTTATTTCAAATGGAGAAGTATATACGTTTCTAATTGAAAGGTACAAAATTATTTTGGCACATATGTAAATAAAAATGTTTGGAAAATAAGTAAATTGATAGAAAAATATATACATGGTATGTGTGGTTTTCATTTATTTTAAATAGAATGATATAATAATAATGCATTCATACCTACAAAATAAAAAATTTGGATAAATATTAATAACATCATCAATGCTTTTCTTAATAGTATATATTTGGTATCACTCAACTAAAGAATATGCGATCTTAGCGACATAATACACCTCGCCCATGTAGTGAATAATAGACACTTGTTACAGCCTATATGGAAGTGATCTAGTCTAAGGAAGCAGTCGATCTAGCTCTAAGGAGCTTAGGTATTCATTGACTTACGACCTAATAGACAAAATCTAGTCTTCTGTCATCAACTGGCACTATACGACCTGATGAGTGCGACCTTGTGAATGTTACTTGTCCTCTTATCTAGCATTTATCTTGTGCGATCTCAAAATAACGATCTGCATGTTCTTTGTAATTTTATCTTTATAATTTTATCATAATATGTCAGGTCTAACATTTCGAACAAAGCATTAAGTGATACATTCCTAATATTATATATATATACTACCTCAATATCAATTCACTTCATTTATAAGACATTTATGCTAAGAATCGTAACCTCATTGCATTGATTTCAAGTAATTTTGCAAAATAGTCCTTAATTATGAACATATATTAATTTTTTTATAATTTAATCACGATTCTTAATTTTTAAAAGAGTATTTAAAAATATATTTCATTTAATAAAATTTAAAAAGTTAACATAATACTTAGCATATTAATTTTTTTAAAATACTAACATTATTTTTAATTCTTAAAGCTATTTATCACATGTTTTATTAAATAAAATAAAAAATATGCATGTGTATTCAATCTAATTATTTAAATATTATGTTTTTAATATTAAAAATATTTTTTATTATATAATTATATGTATAAACAATATAATATTAATATGCATTTGATTTCGTATAAAGAATGTTCTATAATTAAGATAATCATCTATGCACATGTTTAATCAATTACAGTTAGTTTTATGTAAAAATGTGAATTTTTTAATAATATTTACAAATTAAATGTTTATACCTAATTGTATGTTTTATCATGACTAAATTATGATACTATTTATTTGTTAGTTATAAAAGTAATTATTCTTAATTATATGTTAAATTCATAAAATATAATTAAAAGAAATGAATTCTAAAATAAATATAAGAAGTCAAAAAATATTTTCCAAACTCCTTCATTTCTCACTTTTCTTTGTAATGAAAATGAAAATGGAATCCTTTGCCTGGTAATCTGAGTTTACGCGAATGGAGATTAATAGTAAGAGCAATGTCTTATAACTTAAATTGTGGCGTTAATATATGTCATGATAATACTGATATAACAAATATATTGTGGAGTCCATTAATTATATATTAAAAATAACTTTAATTAGAAAACCAATTAAAATATTACACATAAGTTAAGACATGTGCCAACTTGTATAAACTATTTGGTTTTTTCCATCTTTTAAACAGTTAAGTAATTAAAGAGAAATTTAAATATAATTACGTAATTATAATATTATAATTATTATAAATAAATAAATTTACACTTTCATATTGAAATTATCATTATATTTTTAAAATGATACGTAATATTTTGAATATATATTATAATTATCAATACATTTATTTATATAATTTAAATTAATTATCTATGCATTAAATATATCATACTTATTAACATACAATAAAATTCTAATTAATTACAAAAAAAAATTATTAATTACAATTACACATGGCATAAATTATATAGCTATACGTCAAAATTTAATTAATAATGTATATTTTAAATATCAATATATTATCTCATATAATCTAATTCAATTATTTTATATATTTAATATATATCATACGTTTTTACATTTTCTTTTATTTCAATTAATTATATAAATATTATTAGTTAAGACTACACATTTCATAACTACGTAAAATTAAATTTTGATTGACCTATACTATTAATTATTACATAATTAATTTATTACTTAATTATGGAAGAAATTTATAAGAAAAAAATATAAAATGTTTCTCATTGAAATTATAAGATTAAATTTTTAACTTTTATACTTCTAAAAGAAATTAAGTTTA
Source organism: Hippophae gyantsensis (assembly GCA_030763125.1). Taxonomy (NCBI): domain Eukaryota; kingdom Viridiplantae; phylum Streptophyta; class Magnoliopsida; order Rosales; family Elaeagnaceae; genus Hippophae; species Hippophae gyantsensis. Next base: position 52,476,391 of record CM061029.1, read on the forward strand.
ATAATATAATTATTTTATATTTAATATACAATTTATTTTGATGTTCTCTTATCTGTAATTTTTTTTCATGGTGCATATTCCTCTCATAATTTTATCATTAATTTGTTCACAATATGATTTTATTTTTTGTTTTTTTTATTACGTAGATAATTATACTCCATCACATCTATTGATATTCGTCTTGTATCTTATAATCTTATAAAAAAAATGAGTTTGTATTTTAATATAAAAATAATTATTTTAACACCAAAAACGATATGTTGGAAATTAATTAGTAAATTGTATTTTAACAGTCAATGTATTTTCACGTATAATTTAATTTTATTATAATTAATTTTAAATTAAATATTTTTTAAATTATAGTATTACATAAAATTATTGTTTATATATATATACACTAATTATCTTTTAGTAGAAAAATAAAACATAAAATAAAAAAAATCTAAAATAATTAATTTGTGAAAGAGAATACAATTATTAATTATCTTATTAACATATTAATAACTTTAAAATTTATAAAATTTATTTTAGTGAAAATTTATATCGGAAAATCAAAATACTTATAATAATATATATAATAATTATTTATTATTATAACATTAAAAGAGAAAAACAAAATTCTATTCGATGTAAATAAATCTTATAGTAATAATAACTATTATAAAAAAAAACATGTGTAAAATACTATCCTCACATCAAAGATCATATATTCAAAATGGATCAATTATGTATAATACAAATGTGTATCTGTTTTCACATATGACATAAATGTAATTATCCATCTACGAGACATAATTCAACCTTTTGACTTTAATATAGAGAATGTTAAAAGTTCAGTGAATATAAAATGTTGCACTATATATTTGTTTTCTTCGTTAGTTTTTCTTATATATTTGTTTGCATAATTTTGTTTTCTTAGTTTTATTTTGTCTTGGATTTTACAATTTTTTTTTGTTTTTACCTTACATTTGTAAAATTCTAACATAAGGAATAAGAGATTTGAGAATGAGTGGTTGAATTCTCATCTCAACTTTTTTATTATTATTTGCATGTCTCGATGGGTACCAACTTCATAGAATCTGTGTACTTAAGGGTAGGTCACAGATTCGAAGTTGGATAAGAGTAAAGAAATGCGTGAAACCTGATGCGGTGTCGACAATCCCACTCATTGGGACCCACACACAGATATCCTGAAATGCCTTGTGCCTTCCGCTGAACTAGGCACGGTACAAACATCAACAGTCGCTATTTTCAGAGTGGCTAAGGAAACATCTTTCAAGGGAATACCCATCTGGGTCATCTGGGTCTCAAAAATTGGTAGAGGAGTGTATTCGTAGAGCTTAATAGCCCGATGAAGCTTCCTCAGATGACGGTGTCTGGGCTCTCTAATTGAACCCTTATCAACGTGAAGAGGCTTTGATCTTATGCATCGATGGCCTATAACAACTCTCTCATTACAATAATGACATAATCTTTCTCTTCCTTGCTCGCGAGTCCCTCGGTTGATCGATTGATCCATTGCCTTGATTATTTTCAGAGGAATGCAAGAAGAAGAGAGGGTGTAGATGAGAGGGAGATGAATCCTTCATGGGTAAGGGCTATATTTCCAGATGATGGGCCAAATCCAAACCCATTACGAGGTAGTTCAGCTGATGGAGAGAAACTACCCTTACGAGGTAGGCTTGCTTCTTAGGCCAGTTCATTGGCCAATTCTGGAAGTCCAAATGGCGGCAATCCATAGAACCTCGGCTTGGGGTTTACATAGGCTATCATCATCTCTTTGTGTAACCTAGAAACCAGATGGCTCTCTACAGATTACGATTCTCTAGGAGAATTTTCCAAATAGGTACCAGAGGTGAAGGACCTCGTGGTTGGAAATTCGAATTTCTTGAAGGTCTCAGATGATCTATTCATCTAATTGCCAAGAGAAAGAGCTGGTGGTGAGTTGTGGATGGTACAAAGAACTCTTAGCTCAATTTGTACCGTCTGTAAGACAATGTTTAATTGCTCGGATGTGGACTTGAATCTTACGAAGGAATCAGATTCCTTATTAGAGGTCTTTATGTTGGATCAGTTCTGGTTTTCCATAGCTGGAACCGGCTCTGATACCATTGTTACGAATAGAATTTCAGAGGGGTTGGGTAAAAAGAAGAACAAAGGTAAGGAGGAGCTGTTAGCTATAATTTTCTAATTACTATTTTCCAAATAACTATGACTATAGATAGCTTTACATGCATATGGAATTACAAGCCAATATTCTAACTAATTCATGACATTTCTAACATAATTACAGCTCTTATGCAAGGCCTTACTTGATGGTCCCTTTTTCGTGTGTTGTCTATGTTTTGTGCTGTCATGGTCCCCTTCTACGCCTCCTGCACCACATGTGCTGCGCCAAGCAACCCGAGCAATATATGCTCGTATCATATACATTCTAAGTAATAAGCTATCTAAATCTAATTTGAGAATCCCAAAAAACATACAAATACAATGTTTATTATGGTATTTTCCTTATGCGTAATTGTACAGAATGATTTTGTTCTTATTTGAATATATTATTGTGTAGAAATTAAAAAGAGTGTGATTAAGAAAAATATTAATAAAGTATTTATAAACTGTGTGAAGTTTATTTTTTTAAGGTTGATTTTTTATAATTAGATAATTCATGTTGGTTATATATTATACAAAATTTACATAATATCAAAGTTTTAGTCGATTAACACACCAAAATATTAATGGGTCTTTAAAATATATGGACCTTGCAAAAAGAAATAAAGACAATTGATCTAAATAAATTTAAAATATAATAAATATATGTTAAAAATACAAAGTATTTAATCAAATGAACCACACTTTGAATATATATTAATGTATAAATGAAATGTCACACATTTGTTAAGAAATATATTTGTATAGTGTTTACAAATAATATCAAACTTACATTTTTTAAGGTTAATCTTTTAGTATTGTATGTTTCATATTACTTATATACTATACAAAATTTACATGACATCAGAACTTTAGTTTATCAATAAATCAACAAAAAAACTAATTGAGCTCCCATAGAGAAAAATATATATGGGTGAAAAGAAAAAAATGCAAATGATTCAAATATAATTAAAATATATAAAAATAGCTTTAAAATATAAAGTGTTCCATAAAATGATTAGGGATATTAATGCATAAAAAATATCTTATATTGATTAAAAAATATGTTAGTATAATATTTACAAGTTAAATAAAACTTATTTTTTTGTAAAGTTAATTTTTTAATGTTAAATATCTTATATTATTTACATACCGTAAGTAATTTATACCTTGGTTTGTTTTGGTTGAAAACCAAATGAAAAATGAAGCTTCATTCATAATGCCTTGAGAGAGATAAAGATTGATATTGATTTGCATGGGTAAATTAGATGGTTGTGATCGTAACTTATGCGTGAAAGAGAAAATAACTAAGAATTTGATGTTAAAGAACTCAATATCTAGTTGGTGGTAACCAATATACTAGTTGGAAACAAACAACAATGGAATGGTGGGGAGCAACAAGTTGTCCAAGAACATAGCTTCTAATAATTATGTCTATTTCAATTATTATATTTTTCCTTTTCTCTTGTATAAATTAAATTGTAAACATTCGTTTATACCCACAATAAAATTATCTCTTACATGGTATCAGAGTTGAGAAAATAGTTCTTTGAAAAACCAGCTCCCACAGATTTTTTTTTTCTCCTTTCCAAATTTGGTTTCTTTTCAAAACCAATTTCGATTTACAAAAACAATTTCAAATTCATCCTATTATAATCTCCAGAAATTTCTGAGCAATTTGTAATTTTTTTCAAGCCAATACAATAACCTATGCACCCACACGCACCTTGTCTGATTTCACTAATGTTCCACGCACTCGTGTTGAAGAAGATGACTCAAACGACACGTCGTTTAGCCCACCCTCTGAAGAAAATGATGCATTGTTCGTTTCAGTTCGATCTTCCATCCTGTTCAGTCGTCAACCGGCTCCGTTTTTGTAATCCTTGATACATTTCCTATAAAATAAAACCTATTTCAGTTCATTATTTGTTTCATAAAGAGTCATTATTATCTAAAATACACTAAATCTCATCCCATTTTTGAATTTTTTACTAAAAAATAATGTCTACAACTACTAATACCAGCCCTGCTTTACCAAAATGGTATGATGACCCTAGCCATTCATTATATCTACACTACTCGGACCAACCAAGCATGGTTCTAGTGGTTCAATCCTTAAATCAGGAAAATTATCACATTTGGAGTCATGCGATGCTCATGGCTCTCATCACCAAAAACAAAGACGGATTTATTGACGGCATAATCACAAGGCCATCAATAAACTCTGAGGTAGAAATCAAAAAATGGACTCGCTACAACATTCATGTCAATGGATGTATTCTTAATACCATATCGCCTAAAATTGCGAAAAATGTCATGTATAATGATACCACATATGAGATATGGGAAGAATTGAAGAAACGTTTTTCACACACCAATAACATGCACCTATTTCAAATTGAGCAAGAGATCCATGACTGTATACAAGAAGGTGTGAGCATTGGATAATACTACACCAAGTTGAAAAGAATATGAGATACTCGCGATGCACTATGTCCCTTTCCACATTGTGAAGGAAATGAGGAAAGGGAACTATAGGAATATCAACAAAAGCAGCGAACCATAAAGTTCCTCATGGGACTTAACATGGTTTACACATCAGCACGTGGAGAAATCTTGCTCTTGGAACCTTTACCTACAGTAAATAAGGTATATTCACTCATTGTTCAAGATGAAATGCAAAGAGTTGTCTCCACACAAACCAAAGGAAGGATGTTAGAAGCTGTAGCACTTGTCGCCAGGGATAGTCGTCCACAATATCCTCACAAGAATTACCTACCAAGGAACTCACATCTCAAGTACAATCGATGCAACAATATCGGCCACAATTCTGAAAACTGTTGAAATCACCTCAAAGGTGATTTTTTTGTGGTCTCAATGGACACAATTCTAAAAACTACCGAAAATGCCTCAAATGTGATTTCTGTGGTTTGAATGGACATGATATTAACATGGGTCGGAAGAAAAGAGCAATTCAAGATAAGAAAAATGCAAGTTATGACTTCCCCTCCAAAGCTCACCATACTAATTTTTTGGAAAGCAGCTCCGACACAAGGACACCATCCCACAACCTTACATCTGCCCAATATCATGAGCTTCTTATACTTCTCAATCAATCCAAATCAGGTAGCATGGCAAGTCAAGTGACTACTTCTTCGGGTAACACATTATGTGCAAATGTTTTCCATTTAGAAACCCGTTGGATTTTTGATACAGGAGCAATTGATCACATGGTATGTTTCTAAAATCTTATGAGCTCCAACATTCCAGTCACTAATCGGCATGTGCATTTACCTTATCATTCCCTTGCCTATGTCACAGATATTGGCACTATACATTTTTCCAATAATTTCATACTCCATAATGTCTTGTGTGTTCCCTCCTTCAAATTAAACTTGGTTTCAGTAGCCAAACTAACTCAAACTACATTTTGATATGTCACCTTCACTAATAATGTGTGCTTTGTTCAGGACAAACGCTCGGGGAAGACAATTGTGATAGGAACTGAGAAAGCAGGACTCTACTACTTGACTATTTCGAAAAAGGCTAGATGTTTCTTTGTTTCAAATACTGCTTCAACCAACCCTCATCTATGGCATCAATAACTTGGTCATTTATCTAATAACAGTTTACTTGTAATTTCTCTTTCCATCAACACACCCTTTTGTTCCATTAGTGATTGTTCTATTTTTCCACTAGCTAAGCAAACTCGTAATCCATTTCCTTTAAGTTCTATCAATACAAAAACATATTTTGAACTAATTCATATTGATATTTGGGGTGGCTATCACATTCTAGCACTTAATGGAGTACGTTATTTCCTCACTATTGTTGATGACTACTCAAGATGCACATGGGTCTATCTCTTAAATAATAAATCTGATACACACACATTTCTCACCACCTTTGTTAACCTTGTTGAAACACAATTTGCATTCAGAGTTAAAATCATTCATAGCGATAATGGACCAGAATTCTTTATGACCCAGTTGTTTTCTACCAAAGGAATCCTGCATCACACCAGTTGTGTCTTTACCCCTCAACAAAATGGTGTTGCTAAATGCAAACATCGTCGTTTTCTCAATGTAGCTCGTGCATTGATCTTCCAAGCCAATCTCCCTAAACAATTCTAGGGAGATGTCATTCTTATAGCCACATACTTCATAAATCATACTCTAACACATGTTCTCAAGGGTAAAATACCATTTGAAATCCTTTTTCACAAAGTTCCTAGATATAAACATCTTCGTGTCTTTGGTTCTATTTGCTTTATGTCTGCACATCATGATCGACTCACCAAGTTTGATGCTAGATCACATAAATGCATATTCATTAGGTATCTATCTGGGATAAAAGGTTACCGAGTCTACAATCTGAAAACATGCAAAACTTTAGTGTCGAGTCTACAATCTGAAAACATGCAAAACTTTAGTGTCTCGTGATGTTATCTTTCATGAACATGTGTTTCCTTATTTCACTTCAACTCTATTCACTCCATCAGAAAATACTATTTATGATGACATGCCTAATATTTTCCAATCAACCACTCCAAATACATCACTTCATCATACACCATCTGTCCTTCCAACAATCGACTCAAACATTCTTCATCTTCAAAATTCATCTCCTGAAACATCATCATCAACTTCCGCACTACACGTGACTCCTCTAACACCAGTCACACATAGGCTCTATCGATCCACTAATGTTCCTAGCTACCTTCACAAGTATGATGTAGAAGCTTCCTTGCCTTCTTGGTCCTTCCCTTCGTCTAACTCAACATCGTCTAATAACAAAGGTACTTCTCATTCTCTATCTCATGTACTTACTTATGACCGATTATCACCTGCACATCGTGCCTTTGCTACTTCTATTTCCATCCTCAGGGAACCAACCACCTTTGTTGAAGCTTTCAATGATCCAAAATGGTAGATTTCCATGAAACAAGAGCTAGATGCTCTCGAAACTAATGGCACTTAGATGCTTCAAAAACTTCCTCCAAACAAGAAACCAACTGGTTCTAAATGGGTCTACAAAATCAAGTATAATCCTAATGGCTCTATGGAACGATACAAGGCTCGATTAGTGGCCAAAGGATACAGTCAGATTGAAGGTTTTGACTACCAAGAAAATTTTACACCAGTAGCCAAACTTGTCACTGTTCGTCTCCTTCTTGTCGTTACTACTATTCAAAATTGGCATCTTTGCCAACTTAATGTCAATAATTCCTTTCTCTATGGTGATCTTCATGAAGATGTCTACATGTCTCTTCCACCCGGATTCGGACGAAAGGGGGAAACACGAGTATGTAAACTACACAAATCTTTGTATGAACTCAAACAAGCCTCACGACAATGGTTCATCAAGCTATCAACAATACTTAAGCTAGCTAGTTTTAACCAATTCAAGTATGATTACTCACTATTCATCTGAACCCATGGTAATTTCTTCTCTACTCTTCTTGTCTATGTAGACGATATAATCATAACAAGAAATAATCTACAAGACATTAAAGAAACTAAGAATCATCTCATGTGATAATTCAAGTTAAAAGATCTTGGTGAATTAAAGTATTTTTTGGGCATAGAAGTTTCACGTTCCAAGAAGGGAATTGTACTGTCACAAAGCAAGTACGCACTTGAAATATTGGAAGACATGGGTTATCTTGGTGCCAAATCTACCAATTCACCTATGGAACAAAATTTATCCCTCAACAAGGTTGAAGGGGAATTCATTAGTGACCCTACCTCCTATCGAATACTTGTTGGGAGATTAATATACTTGACTATCACACGACCCGACTTAATGTATGATGTGCACATTCTCAGTCAATTCATGGAAAAACCATGACAACCACATTTGAAAGCAGCTCAACGAGTGCTACGATATGTCAAGAACACACCAGGACAAAGTCTCTTTTTCTCAGTAACTAGTTCATTACAACTAAATGCTTTCTATGACGCAGATTGGAATAGATGGACAGACACACGACGATCAACCAAGGGATATTATATGTTTCTTGGAAACTCACTAATTTCTTAGAAGACTAAGAAAACAAAATACGTTCTCACGATCGAGTGTAGAAGCATAATATTATTCTATAGTAGCAACCTATTGTGAAGTAACCTGGTTACGATACATTTTGGATGATTTGGGTATCAAAAACTCCCAACCGATCAAGTTGTATTGCGACAATCAATGAGCTCTTCACATTGCATCAAATCCAGTGTTTCATGAATGAACCAAACACGTAAAGATCAATTGACATCTAGTGAGAGAAAAGATTCAAGCTGGAATAATCAAGACTTATCATATCTCTACATTGGAACAACTAGTTTAACAAATTCCTAAGTTTTTCACAGTTCTTGAGCTTACTTAACAAGTTAAGAATAATTAACATATATTCTAACTTGAGGGGAAATGTTAGAGAACTCAAAATCCAGTTGATGGAAACCAATACACCAACTGAAAACAATCAATAATAGAATGGTGGAGAGTAACAAGTTATCCAAGAACATAATTTATAATAATTATGTCCATTTTAATTATTACATTTTTTTCTTTTTTTCTTATATAAATTAGATAGTAAACATTCTTTTATATAGACAATAAAATTATCTCTTATATTTGAACTTAGAGTGGTTAGCTAGAGTGAAGATTGAAGATAACAGATTATTTATATTTTTAAAATATAATAATTATTTAAAAAAATTTATTAATTTAAAATATCACGTATTATAATAATAATGAATAATTTCTCGGTAGAGGCCGACAAATCAGTTGTTGCAATAGCCAATTTTTATTCCATGGTTGGTTTAGATGGTTGACGTAATAATAAAGGTTAAAAGACGAATTTAGACTCTGGATTGACATAGCCAACACGTTTTTAAACGTAAAATAGATGCACCAACTCTTTCACGAAGGGTAATTCAAAAAAGCAATATTTGTCATCAGTCATAACACGCAGGTACCGAAAAGAGTCTGTTCTGATTCTCTACCTCTCACAAAATCAACGAAAACTTCTAAACCATAAATAATGTTGAGTTTTTCATTAATATACACATCAATTAGAATTTAATAAATAAACTTTTCCAATGCCCTTGCACCCTCTTTCCAAAGTAGTAGTTCTACTGGGATTTAGGAATATGGATAACCATCAAAATTAAGTTAATAATTATAATTATTTTATATTAATTTTAAACATATTTAGATAATAATTATTTTGTATGAATTAATTAAACATATTATTTTTATAATTATTTTTATTAAATATAAAGACCTATTATATTAAACTTTTTTTAATAAAAATAACTAAAATATATTTTTTCAATATTAATGTATTATTTGTATGAGGTAAAAAGTCACCATATTTATTTAATTTAAATAATTTGGATCGTTTACTTATGTAATTTTTAATTAATTTTTTGATCATTTTTTAATTTAATTTATCACATGTCCTAGAGTTACTTTTGTTAATAGAATTTATAATTATGATTTTAATTATTATTTTTTTCATTCAACAATAACTATAATACTATATTGTGTTATTATTTTTCTTTTTTATTCATTTTTTAATTTATTTTCATTTTATTCTCACTTAAATAATAATATTTTAATTACATGTATCAAACAATAATATTTCATTATAAATTTTCTTGATATTTGATTTTTTATGATTTTATGACCGCTTTCGCAATAACAGTAGGATAATTTTTATATTCTAAGGGACTTAAGATCACTCGAGACGAGACTTAACTTATAAAACATTGGTGAATCTTTTTCGAATTTTTATTTACTAAATACTTGTTTAGAGAACACTTAATGTAATAGGATTTATAGAGAGAAGATTTAGCGAGAAAATCAGATGATTTATTAATGAAAAGAGTTGAGATATATATAAATACACGACTATATAAGTGCCATAATTACATTAGTGGACACTCTACTCAAGGTGTAATAGAGTAGGCGTAATGAAAAGACAAGTGGACACATGGCTCATGACAATGTACTAAAAGTATAATCCATTAAGATAGGTTGTTTTCTTCAAGTTATTTAGGATCAAGGTCGTTAAGTAATTATGTTAATCTCTACATAACTAGTCCATTTCCCATAAGCCATGCATATATGGTTAGTGTAGTAACTATGTTAATCTCTACATAACCAGACTACTTGCCATAATCCATGCATATATGGTTCGTGTGATGTAATTCACCTAATTGAGTTCGAATGTCTTCTGATCGTCTGGGATTATGAGCTCATTGGGCAACTTTGTTGGATAATACTTATAAAAAACAAGACAACACTCACATCAACCATGTGATGTCAACCATATGTACACCATCTTATATTCACCAGCTCATTAATTTGAGACCATAAGGGGAAAATTGTTACCACATCACGATGAAGTGATCTATGCCGCTTAGATCATTACCTTGGCACTTTGATGATATCGAACAATATTAATAATGGTAAAAGACCCTTAATTGTACTTGTTTAAATAAAAATAACTAAATTATATTTTTAAACATTGAGGTATTTTTTGCCTTGACATATTTTCCTTTCCAAATTTAGGGAGAAGTGCATTAGTAGTCCCATAACTTTAGGTAAATGAGCATTTTAGTCTTGTAAGCAGCTTTCAACTTGAGTACTTTAATCCCATAAATATTTTTTTAAAGTATACTTTAGTCTAAAAAAGATGTATTTTAATTTAAAAAGGGTGCACATGATGCGTAGCTTTGTGTTTTTAGGACTAAAGTATATTTTTTTTCTAAATTATGAGACTAAATTTCTCTTGTGTAAAGCAACAAGACTAAATTTCTTATTTTGTGAAATTATAGGACTTGTCTCTCCCTTGAAATTTTCTCATTTTTTTTGTTTAGTCGATGCAATTTTCTTTGAGATATACAATCTATAAGGAGGAGAACTCGAATTCACATAAAACAAAATACAGAGTGCCATTTTTATCACCAAATTCTAAGCATTTTTTTTTCATTTATTTTTGTCTAAATTAGTAGTAAATTTAAACAAAAATAAACTAAATAATTATATCATAAAAGTGGAAGAAAAAAGACGTCAAGCGATCAAAAATCTAAATGAAACATGCTTAATGCAAGGGTTAATATTTAAGAAAACAAAAAGAAATGAGTATCCTTGAGCAATCTTTTTGGTCTCATTCCAACTCAAAAGCTTAATATATTAGAAATTGTTCATTTTAATTATAAACTTAATTTACTCTTCATATTTTTTTCATATATGATTTGTTCATACTTTCAACAATTCTCCATTGAACGAAAACACATATAGCCTCTCTTAGACTTGAATCATGCTCTGTATTAAGGACTAATCATACATTGATATTTTGCTTAACTATGTATTTATACTCCATCGAGTTTACAACTGTGGAAAAAGAACCAAAGAATCCACACCAATTTAATCATACCTTGCCAGTCAATATGAATCTAGAACACCATTATGTAATTCACATAGCGGTTCAACATGAGATTTATCATTCACTCAGACTTGAACTATGTGCAATATCGATATAGATCTACTTTGTATGCACTCACGCAATGCAAACTAGGCTTTAACTCTAATACTATTCATTTAACTTGGGGTTCCAACAAAGAAAACTAACTTTTTAGAAGGATTAGTCTATTTTAATTATATATTTAATTTATTATATATATTTTTTGAATGTGAAACTCATTTGTACACCTAACAATTAGATTGCAAGTGTATGTGAATTTTTTATTGAATTTTTAATCTTACTCAAAATTAAATTTCAAATTCAATATACTCCACATATCTCCACATGTCATGAAATTGGGTACTAGAAGGAATTTTTACCTTTTTTTATATAGAAAAATATAAATTTTATTAACTCATGTGAAAATAACAAACTAAAGTTGATTTGGGTGTCACCATCTTTATTAGTTTGTTTTGTGTTATCACAATTAGTATTCGACTTTCACTACTTCAATAGGTTTCTGTTTTTTTCCCATGAATTGTTAGAGAAAGTGAATCAAGTTAATCTTGACCTTATATGATTGGCCACTAAATTTCGATGCATCCTGGTGGAAAGGCAAGGCATACGTAGGTTTCTTAGTAACATATTATTGTGAAAGAATAAGGATTATTATCACAAATATCCTTGATATTTTGCATTTCTTTAAAATTATCCCTGAAATTTATTTAATATCAAAAATTCTCACAAATGTTGTCAGCGTTATATTTCTGTTTAATATTAGGGGTAAAATGGTAATTTCACCCCTATACATATATCACTCCCGTGGGAAAAAAAATCAAAAATACTCTCGAGGTTTTCAATATCTTCAATAATACCCTTAATATTTAAAAAAACTACAATATCCTTGAGGTTTAAGATATCTTCAAAAATGTCCTTATTATTTAACATAAGTATAAAAAAATTATAAAAAATTACATCAATATCAGAAAAATTCTTTTCTATCTCTACCTGTATAGCTTTTTAAATATTATCGCAAATATCCCTTGATGTTTTGTTTTTCTTTAAAAATACCTATGCTATAATAATTAATTTAACTTTATCAAAAATACCTTTACTATAATAATTAATTTAACTTCATCAAAAATGTCCCTGCTATACTCCTATTTCTCAATAACACGATATAAAATATTTTCCAAAAATATTTAACTTGATATTGTGTGCTTTGTTAACTTAATTTATCTTCAGGTGTATTTTTGAAAAATATTTTATATCGTGTTATTGAGAAGTAGATATATTTTTTATGTAAATAAATTAAATATTATAGCAGGAGCATTTTTGATGAAGTTAAATTAATTATTGTAGCAGAGGTATTTTTGATGAAGTTAAATTAATTATTATAGTAGGGGTATTTTTGATAAAGTTAAATTAATTATTATAGCAGGGATATTTTTGAAGAAAAGAAAAACTTGAAGGGTATTTGCGATAATATTTTGAACGGTAATATTTAAAAAACTATATAGGCAGGGGTAGAAAAGACTTTTTAGATATTGATGTGATTTTTCATGGCTTTTTTATGCTTCTGTTAAATAATAAGGACATTTTTGAAGATATCTTAAACCTCAGGAGTATTGTAGTTTTTTTATTAAACGTTAAGGGTATTTTTGAAGATATTGAAAACCTTGGGGGTATTTTTGATTTTTTCCCAAAAAATAACTCAAAGTTAGATAATCACTACCTATACTTCATCAACAGAACTAGTTGAAACCTTAGCTTTACTCAAAGCTATTGATCATAGCTTACAATTCTCATATAAAGTAGTCTATATCGAGGGAGATGTCAAACTAATGATTGAAGCTCTAATGATTGGCAATTCCAAGTTTCAAGAGAAAACATGGAGGTGTTAGTAGAGACCAATAAACTTTTGGAAATATTTTTGATGATTTCAATTCGATGGTGTAAGCTACATTGTACTTGTGTCTGTTTGTTAGCTTTTGTGTATAAAACACGATGTCTACTATTTTACTTAATATTTTTATTTGTCTGTATAAGGTTGGTTACTATGGATCAATAACTCACACACTCACATAGTTAGGTACACTTTATATGTGAGCATGTTTACACACATCACATGATTGGTTTTCATATTTTGCATGCGAGGTTAAGAGTATTAGTCTTCAACGAGCAAATGTGCAAGTGAGCCAATGTTGTCACTTGTGTTTTTGGTTCATTTTGGGTATGGGTATTTATGAAAAGTACTCGATAATTTTTAGAATGAAAAAATGTGATTTTTACAACCTTACCACCAAGCTCACCAAGGACCTTGCCACAGGTGGTGGTGAAGTGGCTGGTGAGGTGGCAATTTCGATCTCTACAAATACCCCTTATTTCATCTTGTTTTTCATCCAGAAAAGTGGTAGTAGAGCTTTGTTAAATTGACATCTTATCTTTCTATTTTCACATCATTAATACCTTGTGTGTTGCTCAATATTAGTAATTCGTGACCGTGTGAGAAAAATTATGCTTGTGAATGGTGAGTACTCCAGGTGATGTTTGCAAGTGGGTTCTACATGTTGAGCCATGTGTTAACTAGTGGTTGCCTTTGTGCAACATTTTCTTATTCACTTTATGCGTTATTGGTGTTTGGTTACTGATTATACCACTATGGGTGGTGTGGTCTTTAGAAAAGAGCTCGATTCATATGTCGAACTAGGTGGTTGCAAAAGTAGAAAACAAGAGCAATTATAGGCAGTTAGGAAAAAGGTCCCAACTGAGAGAGGTAATGGTGGTATTATTTCTCTCATAGTGTAACTGTTTTATTATTTAGTGGATTGTTTGTTGTTTAGGGGTTATCTTAAGCAACCTAAGGTAACCACATAGATAGGGTTTTTGTGTGGGTTTACCTTATTATAACTAGTGTTATGCATGCTCAATTATGTGGCTAGTATAATCAAATTTTAAAGGGTGTGTGTTCCTACATACTGAAGTTTAAACTCTGATTAAAAGCTTTCATTTTATTCTTTATCACCTACTTTTCATTTATTGAAATTTATATTTGTTGCTTTATTATATTTCCTATCTTTAAGTATATGTATTATATCGCTATTTATCTGTAATGTGTTTATATCTTTGTGATTTACATGTCTCTTTTCTGTTTTGAAAACTAAGTCTTTCTCACATACTTAGATGCCTTTATAGCATTCGTTGTTTCTTCTCTCTCTTGAAAGTGTTGCTTACTAGTTAGTTAGGTTCTTTCCTTCTCTTGACTAGTAATGATGTGAGTATTGCTGATGACCTATTTTGAGAAAACTGTGTGCAATTTGTTGTCTTTCTCTCTCTAAAGACAACATTGTACGATTTGTACTAGCACTACTACAAAAAAGGACATATAAATAACTTTAAATGAAATAACTTAAAATATAAATTTGGTTCAACGCGTGAACCAACTTTACGTTTAAAGTTGGTTCATGCGATGAATCGACTTTACGTTTAAAGTCAGTTCACGCGATGAACCGACTTTAATTTTTTTAAAAAAAATTTACTCATTTTCTATTATACTCAAATAAAAACCTATATTCGAACATAAAAAAACCAAAATTAGTTTAGCAAATAGTTCAAATAATACAAATATTTGAAAAAAAAAATTAATTAATAGCAGAAAAATTACCATAGTTTTGTTCTATTTTGTTCAAGATCATTATATTCTTCTCTTGATGTTATAATACAAACCTACATATATAATACAAAAATTTATACACATAAATAATAACACATAATAACAGAAAAAAATATGAATAATAAGTACGTAAAATTAATAGAAATACTTACAAAAGTAAATGAAGTGACAAAATGAAGGAAAAAAAGAAAAAATGGTGTTTTGTAAGTGAGAAATGGGTATAATTTTTTTGAGTATTTTGCTAAAAAAAATAGGGGATCTAAAAGATTAGTTAGAGAGGAATAAAACCCACTAACCGGTGCTGGAATTGGTAGTCGTAGGTGGCTGGAAAATGAGAAAGAGTGGAGGAGAAGTGGAGGAGGTTTTGGGTTTTTGAGAGTTATGCAACGCTTGGAATAGTTTATGTCTGGGGAAGAAAGAAGAGAAAAGAATTTATCCACATGTGTAGTATCGATTCCACGTGTCAACCGATGCTATGCTACGTGGATAGCGTCAGCTCCAGGTGTCAACCGACGCTATGCTACGTGGATAGCGTCAGTTCCAAGTGTCAACCGATGCTATGCTACGTGGATAGCGTTAGTTTCAAGTGTCAACCGACGCTATGCTACGTGGATAGTGTCAGTTCCAAGTGTCAACCGACGCTATGCTACGTGGATAGTATCGGTTCTACACCGAACCAACTTTAAATTCATTATAAGTCAGTTTTTTCCAAAAACCGACTTTACATATCGACTTAAATACCCATTTTTGTAGTAGTGTGATAATCTCTCTTGACGCACATACTTTTCTTTTTGACCTATGATCTCCTTTATGGCTATATTTTTCATCTCACTTGCTTTTTGTTGTGTTACTTGTGTGTTTCTTTAAAATTGTGCTTAATTATCTTCCTTTACTACTTTGAAAAAAAATATTAATATATATTTGTATATGGTCGTTTGATACTCTCCTTCTCTCTTTCTCTTTCTTTCTAAAATTGTTCTATATGTTCTTCTGTACTGTTATCCTATTGCATGTAAAATAAATTTTAGAGGGGCCATTGGTGATATATGATTGGCGTGTATTTAACTTGGGTTGAAATGTGATTGTTATGACATGTGTATTTATTGAGAGAATGTATGGCTAAATTTTTGTATTATATTTAAATTAAACTTTTTCTCCTATACATGTCATAACTCTGTAAATTTGCATAGCTATTTTGAGAGATTTGTGTGGATTTCTATTTTGATGATTTATATGTCTCTAACAAGCTCTAGAATCTACTTTTAGTATTTCTTGAGACAAAATCCTAGGTGCTACTTGGATAGAGACAGGATTTAGTCGTCTTTAGATTGTTTAAAACTTTTAAGCTACTAATGTTTTTGTCCTTCTTAACCCCTCTTTAAGCCTTTATATTAATCCTTCTTTTCTTTGTATCTGTCTCTTATTCAAGCCCAAATAATAATCTAACTTACTTTGTACACTCTTTGTTAAACCTATATGTTGGGGAACGTATGCTTTATCCTCATGGGTTATAATATATAACAAAAAAGAAAAGAAAAAGAGACGTGAAAATATAAAAAATGAAGTGTTGAGAATGTAAAACAAAAAAAGGAAAGAGGAACGAAAAGAAAAGAAAAAGAAATTGAAATAATATATATATATATATATGAAAATGAAGGGTGAATAAATTAATGAATTTTATGTACTATTATCACAACATTCTTCTTTGTGAATGATGTTTGCGAAGTGAAGAAAAAAGAATACTTATTTAAGGATATTTTTTATGTGAACTTGTACCTATATGTTTGTGTTTGATCCTAAAAATATCATTTTCCTCGTGGATACCTAAACTTATCATTACAAGCATTGAAAAAACTATTGATTTCTTCTGAGTTAGCACTTAAATTAGTGAGATTAATTGTGAACTTATGAAGTTTGGTATATTTTGAGTCTATATTTCTATTTTCTTGGTTCAATAAGCATTTTTCAATGACTTATGGAGTAAACAAGTTTAGTACAACACACATTGAGCATGTAATCAAATATTTTGTCATACCTTACATGAGCACATCTTGGATTGATGGCCATGTGAATATTTAAGAGTAGAATGAACAACATGTTTATTGCCTCACTTGCATACTCTTAGAGGGAGAAGTGTGCGTCATTTTTATGGCGTCAAGAGTAGTCCTGTGTGTGTTTGGCATCTTTTTTATTTGTTATATTTATGAGTTTATATTATGATGTTGTGTTCTTATGATCCTCTCTTCTTCTTTACATTACTTTGCATAAACCATGCATAAATAGGACTATTAGCATGACTTGTTGCATGCATTTTTTACAATCTCTTATTTCATGTGTCTTCCTATGTATTTATATGCATCCATATTATAGTGAGTTATTGCATATTTATTGATCATAGTTTATAACCTAGTATTTGTCGTTGGAATGCATGATATTTGTTTTTGTTTTTGGTAGACTAAGATGTCTTTCTATATATGTGTGCATAATATGGGTGATGTTACAAGATTGAATACACCTAAGCGATGTTGGGGAAAGTTAGTTGAATCACTAGGAGTATGTCAACTTGGAAGATAATTGGACTCTTAGTCAACTGCTTCTTAGGGATTTGCTGACACATTTAAGTGGCGTTAATGTTTAAAGGACAATTGTTGAGTCAAGAGGAGTGTGCCAACTTGGAAGATAGTTGGGCTCTTAGTCAACATTTTCTTATATATTTGTTGACACATTTATGTTCCATTGGTGTTTGATCGTCCCTTCTGTCAATGTGTTGTCTTCACTTTGTGAAGCCACTTATGGCATCCCACATCACGTATAAAGATAGGGGTTTGTGCTATGTGTCGTATTAGGGAGATGTTTTCTATATACAATACTCTTGGTTTGTCTTTTCATTCAAGTTGTTGTTTGTTACATGCTTTTATCTTGTTATTATCTCCATGTTATTTTTTACATTTCTCACTTGACTATATGTGTTACTTATTTGTGTGTTTACTTTAATCTTATTTGTTGTATTGCATGAGTATTACGATTATTTCATTCTTATTTGACTTCTCTCTTTCATATAAAGGTGTGGTATGTTGCATATTGTATCTGTGCTTACTTTGACTTTCATGTTAAAAAAGGGGAGAAGTGTGCACAACTTGTATTTTTTTATGCATTGTGTTTGTTTATTTGTCTATGCATTTTATCTGTTTATTCATATACTAGTTGTTGTAGAGGATGGTAAGTGTAGTCTGTACTGCATTATGTTTATCTAATTGCATACACTTAAGAGGAGTGTTGCATATTTTTCGGGAAAGTTAGCATATTTATATTGCATGTAGATTGTGTAGTTTGCATATTTACATTGCATGTAGATTGTGTTTGTTTGAGCTACATGTTAGCCATGCTTAGCCTATCATGTGTACTTGTGTAAGGGTAACACAATAGTATTTGGATATACTATCAGTATGTACCTATATAGGGTAACATGATAATATTTGGATAGACCACACAATATTTCTACAGGATACATTCATGTGGTATATGTTTGTTTCATTTGTGTAGGTTACAGATGTATAGCGAAGTCTTCGTGCTTCAAGTGTGCTCTGTGTGGTGATCTTGAGTTCCTTGTTCTATAGAGTTTCAAAGTGGATGAACTGGTACATGAAGATGGATGAAGTACATAAGATGGTTACACTTAGTATGCGTGTCTTTCGAGTTTGGGTGTGTGTTGATATTTTGTTCATGGGAACAAATATCTTTAGGCCATCTTCATGATCATCTCATGACAGATGTGAGTATATATCTAGTTTTGCAGTATTTTGACAAGAAAAGCCAAAGGGGAAGATTTTAAGTCCCAAATACTTGTGTTTATTTATTGGCTTTCCTTGTACAAAACATGATATCTATTAGTTTACTTAGTGTTTTTATCTTTCTCTGTATAAGGTTGGTTACTATAGATTTGTAATTCACATATGCACATAGTTAGGTACACTTTGTATGTGAGCATGTTTACACACACTACATGGTTAGTTTTCATAGTGTGCATGCTAGGTTGAGAGTTGTTTTTCGAGAAACTAGTGTGCGAATGAGCCAATATTGTTACTTTTGTTTTTGGTTCATTTTGGGTATGGGTATTTATGAAAAGTACTCGACAATTTTTGGAACGAAAAAATGTGAATTTTTACTACCTCACCACCAAGCTCACCAGGGAACTCGCCACAGGTGGTGGTGAGATGGTAATTTTGAGCTCTATAAATACTCCAATTTTTTCTCATTTTGTATCCAGAAAAAAAGCAGTGGAGCTATATCATATTGAAATCTTGCCTTTCTATTTCTAGATCACTAATACCTTATGTGTTGCTCGGTATTAGTGATTTGTGACTGTGTTAGTAAAACTATATTTGTGAGTGGTGAGTACTTAAGGTGGTGTTTGCAAGTAGATTCTATATGTTGAGCCATATGTCAACTGGTGGTTTCCTTCGTACAATATTTTTTTATTCACTTTACATGTTACTGGTCTTTTGTTATTGATCACACCACTATGGGTTGTGTGGGCTTTAGAGGAGCGTTGGGTTTGTGTGTCGAATTGAATCCTTACAGAAGCAACAAACAAGAGCAACAATAGGCAGTTAAGACAAATGTCCCGATTAATAGAGGTTATAGTGGTTTTATTTCTTTCATAGTGTAATTGTTTTAGTATTTAGTGGATTGTTTACTACTAAGTTGTTACCTTAAGAAATTTGAAGATGTTACCATATAAATAGGATTTTTGTGTGGGTTTATTTCGTTATATATGGTGTCATGCATGCTCGACTGTGTGTCTAATATAATTAGAGCTTAAAGGGTGTATGTTCTTATAAATTGAAGTTCAAACTCTTATTGGAAAGCTTCTATTTTTTCTTAATCATCTGTTTTTCATTTATTGAAATCTATATCTGTTGTTTTATTATACTTCCTATCTTTAAGTATATGCATTACATCGTTGTTTATCTATCATGTGTTTATATCTTTGTGATTTACATACTTGAGTTATGTTCTTAAGGAGTCAGTATTTTCTTAACTTGATTATGTATCAGGTCTTAGACTCATTTAATGTTGTAATGCATGATTAGTATATATGATAACATCTTATGAGTTTCTATAGTATATGTTATAACATACTAGATGCATACTCTGGTAAGAAAGTGTGTTAGTTATGAGTTACCACATGCTTTCTTTTCTTTCTATGAAACATGCCTATAAGTTTCTAATAATTACTTATGTTGTAGTAAATTAATCTACTAAATCCCTGATTAATTTATATTTCTTATATATGCTATGTGCATGTAAGGATTGTATCTTCTTACACTAGTGCGTCTCAAGTGTCAAACTCTTTAACAGGTTGACTATATTTAGATTGATTGCATATTGTGAGAGTACATCATTATTTATAGAATATGTTCTCACATATGAAGTTTTGAAGTGATTGAAAATCCTTTGTTGATTAAGTATGCATTTTTGTCTCACATACGGTTAGTTGTTTACCATGCATATGTGTGTTGCTAGTCTGGATAGGAGCCCGTAAAGCATACTGTCACTAGTATGTTTACTACAAAATATTATTCTCGTATCTATAAAGCGTTTTTATTATGTGTTCAACTGAACATATTGATCTATATTTTTGTTGTATAAGTTGCTTAATTCACATTTGTGAAGCCAATATGACCTAATTAATATAGAGTTTGCGAAAAAATTCTATGGATTAGTGTCTCTATCTCTCATCTAAGTTCTAGTTACTTATTTATATTAGAATAATAATTAATCTTTGTGTAATAGTTCATACATATTAGAATCTTAAAATAGATTCCTAAAGAAGTGAACAAAAGAACTCATGACTTCATCCAATGGGTAATTCAAAATAATTTGGAAGACTACATTAACATAAATAGTTTACCACGCTTCCTTCGTGAGAAATTTTCTCTATCCTATCTCTTAGAAAAAAATGATTAAATACTAAAGAATCATCGTAACATATCTAGATCCAAGAATAAATCTAAAAAGAAAAACATATAAAACACAATTAAAAACATATTTCAAGTGTTGCACTAGAATGTGCACATTGAGTCTAAGGAGTTTTTTTTCTATGACATGTCTTATGATTTTCATTCTATATAAATTATCTTATTTTATTCTTAATTTAAGGAAATTGTGAGTTTTATAAAATATATTATAACATGTTAAACACGATACCAATAAAATGATAGACTAGGTTACTTGTAAGGTAAAGACTAAATCATTACTATTTGAGTATGTTTTCAACTCATCTCTTTTGTTACGTTCCTCTTACTTAATATAAAATCTAAACTTATATTTAATATATTAAATGTGAATTGTACTTTTATTTGTATATCTTCTTATCATTAATAGGAGTATTTTCGTATCGTAAAAAGAAAAAAATCACATTGCACTAAAAATAAAATCTCTTTATAAAATATAAAATTTTTGGTGAGAGTATTTAATTAGAAAGTAAATAACAATTAAATGTTATTAACTAGATATTTGAGAAAAAAATTGCAATATTTTGGGATATAGTTAATAACTAGTTTAATTTATAATTTAATATTGAATAATTAATTTTAAGATTTATAATTTTTTTATAAAAAATGAAAATAATATATTTGATAATAATTTTTACTTAATAATGTTTTAAAAAATAAAAATAAATTTTTAAAAAATGTTTTGATTTATTTTTAAAAACTAAAGAAATTATCAATTCTTTATTATTTAAAATATATTTTGTAGTAATTTCCTTCCCATATTTATATATGATGAAAAAAAAAATTCATGCTGGATACCCTATTGGTGGTGGTGTGTCAGTCAATCCAATAGCACCTTGACATGTTGGATGAGTACTGTTTATAACATTTCACAAGCCAAACGACACCGAAAAGAATATCTTAATCTCGTCAAAGTCCAAGAAGAAAGAACGAGTTCAAAGAGGCAACCCATTTGAGTTTCCGTTCTCAATCTCCGTAGAACTCATATATCCTCAATTCCATCACAAGATTTCCGTTCAGTTTTCAAAAAGATCAACCTAAAGGCGAAGCCTTTTTGATACTTACTCTTCTTAAAGGTAATCTCTCAATTTCTTGTTCATTCTGGAAGCCAAAGTATGATATGATTTTTGTTTAATTCAATCGGGTTCGATCTGTTTTTTTGTATTTGATTTTATTTGCGTATATATGTGAAACTGAAACAGATGGAGTTATGTTGTGAGAGGCAAGTGAGAATGGCAATGATAATGGTTGGGTTGGTTGTGTTTATTTGCCAAATAAAAGAATCAGTTGGATTAAGATTTGTGATAGACAGAGAAGAGTGCTTCTCTCATGATGCTAAGTATGAAGGTGACACCCTTCACATGTCTTTTGTTGTCATCAAATCCGATGCACCATGGACCACAAGCGGCGAAGGTGTTGATCTTGTGGTTCGTCTTCTCTAACGCTTTTTATTTGTTACTTCCCATTGTTTTTAATTTCTATTTAAAGATAGGGTTTTTTCTCTCTAAATTATTATTGCTGATTTTTTGGTTTTTTTTAATGTTTTTAATTTCCTGTAATTGTCAATTTTACTTGATTTGAACTATGAATGTTAAGTGGGCATGTTCTACAATTATTTTGAAGGTACAAGTGGGGGAATTATCTAGTGGTGTCTGCATAAGTAATCATATTTTCTTTAGAAAATAAATGGTTTTTTGCAAGATGTGTAAATTTCTAAATCTGAAATATTGTTGGCACCCAATATTACTTTCTTTTCTCTTTATTTAGAGAAATGACTTGAGAGAGATTTGAATCTCAGAACATGAGCAATTATTAGGATGAGATATTGTTTTATGACTTAGGAGAGAATTGATTCTCAGAACCTCGTAAATTATTATGTTATTGAACAATGCTGCAAGAGAGCAGAGATGTCAGCAGAGAAACCTAAGAGATGGTGCCTGGGTGATTATGCGAATAGATTTTCTACTATTGCAGTATTGCTTTTAGTAATGATGCATGATGCATCGTTCCAATATAAACGCCAAAGCAAGTTGTTGAATGGTGATGATTGAGTTCTAAGGTCATTCTGGAGTTGGTGTTTCTCAAGTAGATCCTCCAAGTTCTAGCTTTATGGCTTTTGTAGATTGGGCTGAGGTGAAACACTTGATATTTCCTTTCACTTGAGTGATGTCAGCAGCAGTTTGATGGTAGCGTAAATCTTCTATGGAAGAGCAATTCTGAATAGCAGTCGATATCATAAAGATTGTCAAGTTTAGTCCATAGGCCTCGATAGCATGACTAGAATTTGGTTCAATCAATGCTTCACAAGACTATTGAGAACATAAACACTTTCTTCAACATCTCTAATAGGTGCCTAATAAGGTCGAATTTTGTTTTCTTAATGAAGAGGGGTGGTAGATTTGCAGTTTATGCATTCTAGTTGCATCTTGGTACTGCATTGTCTATTTAAATACAAAGCGGCATTGTAGCAGGACGTTTGGTTCTTCAAAATAATTAGTTTTGAGGGCTCTCTATTTGACGAATGGTGCTCTAGACATTATTTCTTGGTAAAGTATGAAAATTGGTTTATTTAAAATACGCTTAAGAACCCGTTAGATCTGCTGCAAATGTGGTGGACAAATGGTGCTCTAGACATTATTTCTTGGTAAAGTATAAAAATTGGTATATTTAAAATAAAAGCGCTTAAGAACCCGTTAGATCTGCTGCAAATGTGGTCATTAGCAATGACCTTCTCAGAAGTCACCTGCGAAATTATTCATTTTATGTGTGGCTTGAATTCTAAAGTTGAGAATATAATTTATAAAAGCTTTGATCATCTCATGATGGAAATTGCCGTTTGTCTTTTCCCCCCTTTATTTTTCTCTGTAATTTTCATTCCCGAATCAGCAATTAACTCTGGATTGTTTGACAATTTTAGATAAAAGGACCTTCTGGTGAACAAATCCATGATATGCGTGACAAGATAAGTGAGAAGTACGAGTTTGTGGTTCAAAAAAAGGGTCCATACCGCTTCTGCTTCACTAACAAGTCTCCTTATCATGAAACCATTGACTTTGATGTACATCTTGGTCACTTTGCATACTATGATCAGCATGCCAAAGATGGTAAAATCCCATTTCTTGCTTTCATTTCCCTTGTGCTTGAAATATTTTGCATCAATATTCTTTATGATTGAAGGAGGGCCACTGAATGATACAACTGTGTGCAGAGCATTTCGTTCCTGTATTGGAACAGATTGCAAAGTTGGAGGAAGCGCTTTACAACATTCAGTTTGAACAGCATTGGTTAGAGGCACAGACTGACCGCCAAGCAATAGGTATTTTCTTCCAAAAATTAATCCTTTATTTTTTGGTTAAATGTTACACACACTTGCACACCCACAGAGAGAGTAATGATGTGCCAGATGTGTCATGTCTTTAAAGTTTGAAGGCTTCAAGCTTATTAGTTGTCTTTGAGTCTTTCTTATGGAGGAAGTGATGATTGGCTGGCAGAGTTCTATAATGTTGTGCAATAACATTGTATTGTTACCACTTAATTGCAGTTAACGAGGGAATGAGTCGGAGGGCAATGCACAAAGCCATGTTTGAAGCGGTTGCACTTATTGGGGCTAGTTCTATCCAAGTCTACCTCTTGCAACGCTTGTTCGAGCGAAAGCTTGGATCATCCAGAGTTTAGACTTGTTAGATACTCTTGGTTTTGCCTACTTTAACTTAACAAATGGAAAATTATATTTATTGGTAGTAACATTATGTCATGAAAATCTTGTTTCATCCAGTTTAAGTTTATATGACTCGTTGTCATATGTTTGAATCTTCCAAATGGGGTTAACTACGGCTTCTTTGCTATTGTTACGTGATTATATTGATGTCTTTTACTTTCTTCTTTAATCATATTTAGGGACTGCAAGTGATTGGATCGGATCACAGCCAATCCAATCGGATTCATTATGAAAATTATCCGAATTGATTTGGTCCGTGGAGATCAAAATTTGTCGGACCTAAATTTTAATTTTTGGATCAACATGTATTCAAAATTTGACTAGTTGATCCGATCAATGATCCATTAACTTCTTAAACTTTTTTAAAACATTTTTAAATGTTGGCTTGCTGAGCCCTTTTTTTTGCTCCAATCTGCATTGTTTTATGACATACAAATCTGTTTTGATTTTATCCGAAGATATGCAGAGTTCCAATCCTTTTTGTGTCAAATCTGTTTTGTTTTGTTTGAATCCATGCATTCTTGAATTACATGTAATTATTAAAATAACTCTTTTAAAATTTATAATTACGAAAATAACATCCATATATTCACATTATACATTTGTACTATTAAAAAAAGGTTTACATATCATTTTATTTGAACGTTATTCAAATTAAATTAGTCTTATTTAGATCTGTTCAAATTAAATTAATCTTATTTAGATCTGTTTAATATTAAACGTCATCTAATTAAATTAAATTTAATATTATTGAAATATTATTTTTGTTCTTATAAGTTTTAAATGTATATATATTTTTAATTTACCTACTTATTTTTGTATCATTTTCTAGAAGAGGTTAAAACCGATTTTGCCTCATTTACTAGTATAGATTTTCTGAGGTAGATGGCTAAAAGTGACCCAAGTTGTACTTCTGACCTGATGGAAAGATGGGTATGGAAAACTTGTGAGATTTTATGCGAAGAGTGACAATTTGGACACATCAAATGAACTCATATTCAACTAACTAATATTTTATTATTATTATTATTTAAATGAATTAAATGTTTTATTTGTGTGCTTAGTCTACTATTTTTTGTTTTGTTGATCCAACATGATAAAACTCATCATATATATATATAATGAATTGACACAACACATTCCTTTATTAAATGGTCAATGTGACAAATTGCCACATTTTTTTTGGGAGGAATAATTTACGCTGTGATTTTGACAAAAAAATAAAATAATTAAACTGTGTCTAGAAACACAGAAGGGCGGTGGATAGCAAATAATTTTGCAAGAAATAGAAAATAGCGAGTGGTACATACAGGAATAGAATCACACGCAACAAAGTCAGACATGAGGTTAACACCGACAAAAATCAAATCGTCAACTGATCATCAAGCTTTGACAAAAGGGAGAGAAACTTAACCAGAAAAATATTGATATTAATACATATCCGTAGCAAACATTAACGCAATACATCATCTTAATTCCTTCTTCAATTCCACTTGACGATCTAACAGTGCTTCAAATATAACAAACGGATTCCAGCAGGACCCATCATAGCTTTCAATAAAGCTCCAGTCTTCTGGAATATGTACTGGGATGGAGCTCAAGTACAAAGTATATTTCTGGTTATCTGATTATACGGTGGGAGGGTGTTTTCTCAAGATTCTGCACGCAAGCAGCAAAACCATTTCTTCTGCAAACCAAAATAAATTGACTATCAAATACAGCTATCTTTACATTCAATGAAAATCTGTAAGCTACATTGACATTAATTACCATCTGGCAAAAGGGAAGTGCATTTTAGGTACCATTATTGTCATTTTATGATAACTTCAATTCATTAATACCCCCAACAACTATAGGGATGATTGGTTGCAAAAGCCAACCAATAATATGCAAATTTCTTTTGGTCATGCAATTATCTCTTATATAGGTATACCAACAAAGACTCAGAGTACGTTAAGACGAAATGTGAAAAGAGGAATGCTAATCGCACCTACTTTTACACACACTATCATGCACAAATTAATCCTTGTATATACCAAATGCAACTGAAAGTCAATACTTCTTAATTTTCCTTGCAAAGTGATGTATCATGCATTCAGTAGTGCAAGTGCAATAGTGAATGCAATGTTGAGTGCAGTTAGTCTTCTCCCGAGTAATAACAAAAGAGTATAGACCGTCACTTAACTAAACCAAGTGTAAAAGAATTTTTTTCCAAAGAAAATGAAGCATTTCATAAGACTATATGATTGCAATGGATGCAACTGATAAAGAGGAAAACCATAAAAGACCAAATCCTTTGACTGCATGAGTGTAGCCAACTGACAGGAGATTTATCTATTTATTTTGTTGCCGATGATCCCGATTCAAGGCTATAATTTTCTTAGTCAATTTGAGATAAACAATAGTTTAGAATATGAAGAAACTTTCTCCAAATTATCACTCTAGTGTCCATATCACTCTAGTGTCCATATGTAATAATCATACAAGAAACTCTGAAATACTTAAGTTTACAATATTACAAAATAGAGAACTAAATATGCATGGAGGAGAGAAAAAGGAAACTAAACCATTTACCCATAAAGTGAATGAGCGAGAGATTATAATAGAAACAGTCGGTATTTGGCATCCTTAGAGGCTTAAAAGCAATTGAAACAGATAAGGAGATTGTGGAAAAATTCAGTGGCACAAAAATTAAAAGCAGTAAGGTTTAACTTACAGATTGAGGCTTTCCAAGAACAGTTGGATGCTTATATGTGGAGTCATCCTTTTCTGGTGAATCAATTTTACCACCCGTCTTTTTTTCATTCCGTGCTTTGTTAAATATAACAGTGAATCCCTCGGCTGATGCTGGGTCATTAACATCCCACTCACCAAACTTTGGTAATGGTATACCCTTTTCCTGTGCAATACAAAATTCATGTTTGAGGAAGGCAATCATGGAAATTATATACAAATGGATACCTATGAATATAATAGTTAAACCTTCTCAGCATCCAACAAACAATATGATATAATTTCTGTTGGTGATATTAGTAGGGGGGAAAAAAGATTTTGCCAATGTTGTACAAAGTGAACACAAGTAAGAAAGGGACATCGAAGCCATTAGATCATGGCAACTACAAAGTATCAAAAACCTGCAGATGGCAAAGAACATATCAAGAGAACATTTATGGAATAAAAGTTAAGTTCTCTTACCATTAGTACTTTAGCATCTAATCTAAGTACATAACCCATAAAATATATCAGTAATCAAACTCCTCATTAGCAATCTAAGGGCTGCGAGGAACCAATGGTACCTTTTTAAAAAAAAACTGAGTACTATAATCCTGTAATTCCTGAAGTTAAACACTACTAGTCCTATTATTTTTACATTTAGTCCCACAATTATTAAAAAATGGGTACTTCTAGTCACATAAGGGTACCAATTTTTACATTAAAATGCCTAACTTATATAATAACGGGACTAGAAATGACCAATCCATGAATTACAATTTTAAAGTGCATTTTTGCACAACAGGACTACTAAGACCTTTTTCTCCAATGGATTCAAAAGCTAAACTAAAGTTCAGTACTGTGCTGACTAGAAATTGAAAATCAATAAAAACACCCAAAAAGAAGGAGAAGACTACAAGTAACACACGAGTCCAAAACATGATTGTGAAAGATAACAAGGAAAGCAAACTATGCAGAGAAAATCACCAGCCTTGAAGAGAAGTATGAGAATTTAGTCCATCTATTCTCAGATCAAATACGGAAGTCGAAAACATACTAGTAAAAAAAATACAATTGCGAAACTTATCAACGTACCGCCATAGCTTCTTCGGCTCCGAGGGTTTTGTTGAGAACCTAAAGCGGCCTCCTTTTTTCCTCTATTTTGCGGCTTTTGCAAGAGAAGATAGATGATTGCGATTTCTCAAATCTCAGTTTAGGAGAGAATGGAATAAGGAGGTGTGGGCCAACGGATCGACAACAGCGTGCCCATATCGAATGTGGGCCCAACAACTTTGAATCACTTAACGGTGCGTCGTACTTCCAGCGATGCACCAACAAAAATTGGCGAATTAAAAAAGTTCGGTTTAATATAGTGGGTGTGATTGGTTCTTTCTTATGGGCAAATGGTGGTCCTTTTAGGTGGGTAAGGATTCCACGTAAGCACTCTTATAATTTTTATTTTAACAGAAATATCAAACATATTATTATTACCATCTATAGCAAGTAGGGTAAATAAACCTGATCGGACTAAATCGAATGATTTTACTAATTAAACGGTCTGATCTGATTTGTACTAATTTTAAACCGTTCGAACCAGACCGGATCAGTTTAATAATATATTAAAAATTTCACATTATTCTTCATTAAATTATAAAAAAATCAGACCAAATTGGACCAAATCGTTTTATAAATCAAACAATTCGGTCCAATTTTTATTTCTTAAAATCGTTTCAAACGGTCCGGTCCGAATAATATGAACAATCCGATTTGATTAATTTTTTTATAGGAAAAATCGGACCGAACCGAACCATGGACACCCCTAATAACAACTATAAAAAAATTTGTAAAATTTTTTATATTATTTATATTTTAAATTAATTTTTTATCTAACACATATATTTTTAAATACTTATAATATTTATATTAATTAATTAATTAATTAAAATATTATAATATATATTATAAAATATCATAATATAATTAGTTAAATGATTTAAAATAATTAAACAGATTATAAAATTATGTTAATTATTATAAATATATAATTCTCGATAGTATGAAAATAAATTTCAATAATAATTTATTTTTAAAAATAGTCATAGTCTATAAGACATAATAAGTCTTACTTTTCAATTAAATGTTATAATATTAATACAAAAATATATAAAATAAAATATACATGTAACGATTATAATAATTATTAAATATAAAACTTACTAAAATAAATAATAATTACTAAACATCAAACTCACTAACACCAAAAAAATATCTCTAAGGTTTAATAATTAGATATGAAACATTATTATCTATCATATACACAATAATCATATCATGTTATAGAGTAAAATAATATTATCTATAATTATTAACATATCATGTAACTTAATTCCTTTCAATTTTGACACTAATAAAAGAAAATTATGGGTCCTTTCGATTTGTTGAATACAAATAATCGTTAAATCAAAATGGATTGTATCCGTATTGAGTACTAAGATCACCATTTATTGTACTAATAAATAAAGAATTGATATTTTTGATATTTTGTTAACTTCTATCATTGTTTTAGTGATAATATCCACAATATTTAGGATATTTTAATCAAAAAAATATTTAAACGATAATTTATTGATATTTTCAATAATTTCAAGATAATTTAACTAAAAAGATATAAATATCACATTTCAATATCGAGACGTATAAATAGTGATAATATCAACGATATTATCAACATTTTCATCATTTCTCTTACCTGAATACTTTTCTACTCATAAGGTCACGTTTACGGACGAGAATATAGAACGTGGTAAAATATAGTCATTTTAATTCTTAATTTTTATAAAAAATGAAAAAGGTGTAAGAAATATAATGAGATTAACGACTAATATTAACAAGAATAATACAATATATTATATGTAATATTTTCTCATAGGGGTTATAAATGAATTAGATGGGTTAATTTTTATAATATTATTACCCTATATTATAAATTTATTTTAATTATAATTAATTTTATAATTTTTATTAAATATTATTATATAAATTTCATTGTATTTATCAATAATATTTTATTATATTATTTAAAATTTATCTCAAATTTAAAATATTTTAAATTTTTTTTGTTTTATAATTCATTGGTGTGCTAAAATCGGTATTATTGGTGAAATAGTGCAGTGAATCATAATAGACAGGACTCATTGTGATTGGATGGGAAAATATAACTTATATTTACGAGGGTTTGCCTTCTTTCTTTTTCCTTTTTTTTTTCTTTTTGTAAATGCTATTATGTTCTAAAAAATAGTATTTAATAATATTGAGATTATATATTATTACAACCAACCCTATTAATAATATTATTAACTTTTTTTCATTATGTTCATGTACTTTTTTTATAACTACAATATCTTTTAAAATATAAACAAAGTAATAAATATATTTACTTTATTTACTATGTTTCTTATTATTAAAAAATAAAAATTTATTTAAATTTAAATTAAAAATTTATTCTAAAATTTAATCTAAATTTCTTAATTTCTTTTACCACTTATGTCACTTCCTCTGCTCATCATTAATTTTTTTCAAAATATTATATTTTTTCTACATCATCTAAATGTTTCTCTCGTTGCTAATATTTATTATTGAAAAAATTAATTAACTAATTCATAAATTCATAAAAAAAACTCAATGTCATGAAAAATTAAAAATTTATTTTTTTAACATACTTAATATAATTAAAAAAAAATACTTATGACATTCAAGAAATAAAATATGGATGTATAATAATGTACAATTTGTTTAAAAAAATAAGTTATTTATAATTTAATAGCAAATAATGTATAAATATTAATTTCTTAAAAATTAGTACCAATTTTTTTATTTTTTTATTTTTATAAGTAGATTCAATTTGTTAATTTTATTATCGCTTTAAATGTTAAAATTAAAAATATTATATTATTTTTATTATTACATTTAAGATGATATGTTATTAAATTTAATTAAAATTAGACACTAAATCATTTATGGAAAATTAAAAATAAAAAATTAATTCATTGCTTTAACTTTAATTTTATTTTTCTTAATTAATAAAATATATGTATATATTTTTAAATTTTTTTGCTTTATAATATTTGATTCTCATTTGTGTAAACTATGCCCTATGGCTATCAATCATGTTGATATTGGAGCATCCTTGTAGAGAGCTATCTTAGACATTCATCGCTTCTTCTTCTTTATATATTTATATATTTACCAAAATTGCTAAATCCTGTCATTTTTAGTAGAAAAATATTTTTTTAAGACATTTTTTCTTGTTCTCTTCTCCTGAAATATTTTTTTTTTCTATCAAGGTAAGAGAGAGAGGCATTCGATCAATTGTTACATAGTATCAAGCACATGACAGCAATATTCAATAATATCATAGGACATGTATGACGGTGTAATCATAATTTTTTACCCCTTCCGTAGCTAATAAACTAATTTTATTAACATGAGAATAAATTAGATATGTAGAAGTTGAAAGACAACGGGTTTGATGGTGAAATGATAAAACTAATTCCTAGAGGTTTATGTTCAAGTTGGACCTGAAGCAGATAGAGCTTTTAGTCAAGCAACTTACGAGCTAATAAAAACAGGGGGAAGAAGTGCAATCATTCCTTAGATTGGGTGAGTTCGATTGTTTAATCCTATAACTCATTGCTTTTAAGAAAATGGTTGAATAATAAAAAAATCAAATTTTTTATCATTTTTTGTAATTAATTATTGTATGATTTATACGTTATTTTATTAATAAAAATTATAAGTTCTATCGTTTATAGGTCGATCTAGTTGAGTTATTTTAATCATTATTTTTATTATTTTACAACCAATTCAATGTGTTATTCTTTCTATCTTATTTACTATTTAAATTTTAATGTCTGTTTTAATCTCACTTAAATAATAAATTTTTAATTATATGTACAAAATAATAATATTTTACTATAAATTTAATTGAAATTTGATTTTTTATCTTCTATAACCCCATTTGCAACAAAAATATAACAAAAAAATATTTTTTATTTTAAAAGATTAATGATCACTTAATACTTATCTATAATACTTTTACTAGATTCTTTTATATTAAACCCGTAAAAGTATACGCTGATGAGAAATTCTCTTAACTTGCAATTCTAGCCCGACTTTGGGCCGAAAATTATTTCTCATAGAATGAAAATAAAATATTTCAATAGTTATGTATTTGGAGATCAGCCAGCAGTAAATATATTAGACAAATGCATGAGACTTACCAAACAGTAAAGAGGCTTAAACAAGCTCTACAACAAGGGCAGATGCCCCACCTCTATCGTTACAAACACCACCAACATGAACTTTTCCACCAAAAATAAACTACATTGCATTTATAAAATTTATCTCCTTTAGAGCTTCTTCACGTCGGAGGATCATTCCATGTCAGGTCAGAGGCCGAGCGAGAGCTCTACATTATAAGGCACGTTACAATATGGTACAGAGCAGGGATTCGATGATGAGGCCAACCATCCCAACCCAACAAAGAAACCAATGAAGAAGTCCCTTCAAGCAACCCAATAAAAAATGCTTCAAATGTAACGAGATATGCATGAGATGTTCATTCAACTACAAACTCAAATGGATGAGCTGAGTGCGAGAAGAACAGGAATTGGGACATCATAGCAACATCCAAATTCTCAGCAAACACATGGGGCAATTGTACCTTGAATGGTTCATTTGGATTTTCCACGTTATGATGACATTGATGATCCTATCACTTGGATTTATCAAGAAGAGCAGTTCTTTGCATTCTACCAAACCCTTACCATTGAGAAGGTGTCGTTAGCAACCTACCACCTAGAAGGAGGAGTGCACCTCTAGTTCCAATCTTTCAGGAAGACTCGAGTCTAGGTTACCTGGGAACAATTCAAACAGACGTTGGATGATCGCTATGGTCCAACACTCCTAGATGACTACTATGGGGAGCTTACCAGACTCATATAGATGGGGTCTGTTTGGGAGTATCACACTCAATTATATCAGTTACTCACAAGGGTTGGTTCATTAACTAAATAACAATAAATCAGTTATTTCGTCAACGGGCTTCGAGAAACCATCCTAGTTGATGTTCATGCGACAAATTCACAGACCCTCTCACATGCTATTAGCCTTGCACGTCTTTACGAAACCAAACACCAACTACAAAAACCCAACATTAACCCAGCCATCCAAAACTTCCAAAAACCAAAACAAAATCCTATTCATCACAACCAACCACAAACCCACCTGTTAAACGCCTCACCCCTAATGAAATCCAAGAGCACCGGTGCCATAACTTATGCTACAATTGCGATGAAATCTACACGATGGGCCATTGTTGTAAGAGATTATTCCTCATTGATTGTAAACCTATGGATAAGGTAGAAGCATAGGGTAAAGAGGAAGTTCAACCTAAATTGGAAGTGGCTGTAATTTCCCTTCATGCCATTACAAGAACCGAGACACCTCAAATCATACGGATTTTAGCCAAAATCAAGGGACGCTTACTAGTGGTTTTGTTGGATATAGGAAGCTCCCAAAACTTCCTCAATAGGGAATGGGTCTCACGGATCGGGTTAAAGGCAGAGGAAGGGGCTTGATTGAACTTGATGGTGGCCAACAGCGAGAAGTTACCTTGTATGAGGCACCTCAAAAACACCCCAATCGAGATCTAGGGAAATCTATTCCAGATGGAGTTCTTTATCGTCGATTTGGAGGGCTACGACATAGTCCTTGGTACACAGTGGTTGACAACTCTTAGGTCGATTATGTGGGACTTCATGCCCTTAATGATAGCGTTTCAGTGGCAAGGGCGGTCGATAACTCTTTTCGACGTGCAACCACTAGTAGCCCAAGTCGTTGACCAACGCCAAATGGAGAAGGAACTTCAAGAAAATGGAAGACATGGGACATTAATATGTGTAATCGCTAAACTTGTTGAAGCTAACCCTAGTGTATATAAATACATTTCTAAGACCAAAGCCTAACATCCACAATTGGCCTAACACCCACACTTGGCCCAAATTTTTGAAAATTATGCCCACTTATTTCAAAAACCCATAAGGATCCCACCTGACCGGTCTCACAGCTAAAAAATCAACTTAAAACCTGGGAATGGACCTATGTCAGTAAGACCCTACCATTACCTATACTACCAAAAGAAGGAAATAGAAAAATTGGTTGAAGAAATTTTGGAGAGTGGAATAATCTGGCCCAATACTAGCCCATATTCGTCCTTGGTGTTAATTGTCAAAAAACAAAGATGGGTCCTGGTAATTTTGTGTGGACTACTGAGCTCTTAATATAGCCACTATCAAGGAAAAGTATCCCATACCAATGAAAGATGAGTTACTAGATGAGTTACATAAAGCCAAATATGTTTCAAAACTAGATATGTGGGTTGGATATCACCAAATACCGATGCATCTGATAGATGTGGAAAAGATGGCTTTCCGCACACACGATGGGCACTATGAATTTTTGGTAATGCCTTATGGACTTACTAATGCACCTTATACATTTCAAGTATTAATGAATGACATTTTTTCAGCCATATTTGCAAAAATTCTTCCTGGTATTTTTTTATGATATCTTGATATATAGTCCTACTTGGGAATCACATTTGCAACATTTGCAAATAGTGTTCTCAATATTATCTAACCACCAACTATATGTCAAGAAGGAGAAATTTGGTTTTAGAACCATAGAAATTCAATATTTAGGGCACATTATCAAGGAAGGAGAAGTAAGGATGGGACCCAGTAAAATTATTGCCATAGAAAATTGGCCTAAGCCAAAGTTGGCAACTACTCTACGCAATTTCTTAGGGTTGATCGGTTACTATCAAAAAATTATCAAGGATTGTGGAAAAATACCTACTCCTTTGACAAAAATGCTAAAAAAGAATAACTTCAAGTGGACCCCCAAGGGTGAAGGTGCATTTCAAGAGCTCAAACGAGTTATGGTGCAAGGATCAGTGTTGGAATTACCTGAATTTATAAAAATTTCATTATTGAATGTGATGCATCTAATTATGGTGTTGGTGTAGTACTCACTTAAGGAAGGAGACCCATACCTTTCTTTAGTCAAGCTCTCAAAGGGAGGAATGTAACTTTATTCATCTATGACAAAGAGATGTTGGCTTTGGTGTTAGTAGTTCAGAAATGGTGGCCTCATGTGTTAAGAAGGATATTTTTGGTTTGCATTGACCATAAAAGCCTCAAATATTTGTGGAGTCAGAAAATCACTACCCTAGCTCAACAAAGATGACTTAGCAAGTTGATAGGATATGACTTCTCCATAGAATACAAATAAGGGAAAGCTAATTCAACAATAGACGTCCTATCCAGACGAGATGAACTAGCGTAAGTAATGGCAATATCAAAGTTAGGTCGAACATGGATGGAGATCATTCAAGATGAAAAAAAACCAAATGGAAATGCAAAAGTTGCATAAGTTGTATCAAAAATGGGAATTTCTAGAGCTATGGACATGCAAGGAAGGGTTACTCTTCTATAAAAATAGAATTTATCTGCTACCCTCTTCCCCGCTGACTATAGAAGTCATTCAAGGTTTTTATTCTGCCACCCATGAATGGCTCCAAAAAACTCTCCAACGAATACAACCATAATTCTACTGGCAGGGGATAAAGTGATAAGTATTAGAAACCATCAAAGCTTGTGATCTTTGCCAGAGAAATAAAAGAGAACAAGGTGCACCATCTGGGTTCTTCTAACCCCTACCCATGCCCACTACTGTATGGACTGAGGTCTCCATGGATTTCATTACCAGCCTTCTAAATTCTAGAGTCAAGATGACCATTATGGTAGTGGTAGATCGATTGTCCAAAATGGAACACTTCATTGCAATGGCATCATCGATCATTGCACCTAATGCTGCCCAAGCTTACTTAATTTTATATATCCATTGGTTCCCTAGTGCTTTCTTTCCGAGTGGAAGAGTCTCCATTACCCAAGTCTCATTGTCTTCAAGGACTCATATCTCCTTACCTATTGTATCTCGTCATCCCGAGTCTTTCATTGCTTCTTTAAAATGTTTTGACTAATGTCCCACTGTCATTGCTGCAAGAAAATTCCTATGACTCACAAAAAGACGTTCATAATTCACAAAATATGTTATAGGATAGGGCGTACCTGAGAAAGATGAAGTAACTGATGAATTCTCAAATGAACTTGTTTTCTGTATAGTATGAGTAATAAAATCATGATACCGTGTTGAAGGAGTTTTAGCTTGTTTTCCTCCCCTAGTTCACTGTCAACTTGCACACCTTGCTCTCCCACTGTATTCTTCAGCCTTTCATCACGCACATCCTCGTGTGCAGATTGTTGCACGGGCTGCAGCACAGCACTAGACCCCTTTCTGTATCCATTTAGTACTAGTTGCTTGAGATTATTTTGAACATAGATTTTAACTAGTTACAAAGTCTCTATGACCATAATGCTCAACAATTGAAAGTAGGTACTCGTCCTAAATAATCATTTGAGTTGTTTTCATCCTAGACGCTTCTTGACTAAAATTCTTCGTAGCAAGTTGATGCCCCACCTTTTTATTTGGTTTTGGAATCACTAGCTTTTGTCTAATGTCAAGACATTATCGTTTTTTATGAGAACATATCTTAGATGTTCTTTAAGTGAGATGTTCAATTACATGTATCTCCACCAAATGTCTTCTTACAATAATAACAATCTGCTTTTCAAACTTCTTTGTCATTCTTGTATCTATTAAAATGATTCCAAACTTCAGACCTCAATTATTAGCACTTTTTCCTTCTTTATTTTGATCACATGTTTCATCTTTTCTAAATTTACACCAATTCCCTCTCTTGCAACTCTTGTTTCAATTGTAGGGGCCGTAGTTGTCGCATTCGCACTTGGGGTGCCAACAATTGACTAGATAATATTACCAACTTCAACGTTTGAAGTCATTTTCATAATTAATACAAGTAACATATAACATTAATATTACTTACAAAAAAGGTTCTTCACCTAAAGAGTAGAGTCAAGTTCACTGTACTCCGAAAGCAGATACTAAATGGAATGAAGTGACGTATGATTAAGAAATATTGAATCTTTATAATTAAGAAACATTGAGTATTATATTCATGTTCTAATTTATGATATCTTCCTACTTCTACAGTGATGCCTCCAGCCTTTGTTTTACATGTATATATCAATGGGGGGACAGTATATTGAAAATTAAAAACCCAAATGGACCTATTTCACAGTTATCTTCAATGCTATTAATTATACAATTTTCAAAATATGATTTTACTAGAATTTAAATTTTTTTGTGAAGGTCTTAAAACAAAGAGTTGCTTTTAACTTCGTGCCTAGTTGAAAATAAATTACGTATACAGTAAAGACAAAATAGGATCTTCTCTTCTTTGTTTTTTTTTTTTGGATTTATGAAAAAATATCAAAGCTTTCCATTTTGATTAGTTATGATTAACTCATGTGAATTAAAATTAATCCTAAAACTTTAAACATCCCAGCTACAAATTATTATAAAATTAGTAACGGAGATCAATCAACTGTT
Source organism: Hippophae gyantsensis (assembly GCA_030763125.1). Lineage (NCBI taxonomy): Eukaryota > Viridiplantae > Streptophyta > Magnoliopsida > Rosales > Elaeagnaceae > Hippophae > Hippophae gyantsensis. Next base: position 52,514,718 of record CM061029.1, read on the forward strand.
ATAATAAACCTTAATTGTTAGCTGGATTAGAAAATAATTAAAAGTTCAAGAGTTTTTGGTTTTACCACCGCAATAATATTAAGAAAGGCAAAAAAACTAAATCGTTAGATAGGTGTGCTGGGTTTGTTGGGTGGTACAGAGAGGGTAAAAATATAATAAATTTAACAGAGTAAAATAATTACATAGATAATTTAACGTAGTTCATCTTTTAATTTAGGTTATGTTTATAAGATAAATTTCAAAAAATATTTCTTCTTCTGATAAAATTAATGAGTACAAAGCAAGAGACAATACAACAAATTGAGATAAACTCAACATAGTTACACATAAGTGTTTTCCAAAATCGCTATTTTGTCACTCCCTTTTTAGAAAAATATCTGGATATTTTTCTAAAATATTATTTGTCATTCTCTCACACACACAACATTATTTTTCATCAAATGAATTTATTCCTTTGGCTTTACTTTACTTCTCTTCTTTTGGTGTATCTCTCTAAGGCATAAACATTTCCTATCTTTTATGTAGCCAGAAATTGGCCATGTAGCTAACCAAATTTTAGTCACAATTTTTTTATTTAATGAATTTGTCAAATGTGATTGCACCTAAATTTTTTTATTTTCTTCCCCTTCCATGTGGGCAGGACCTACAAATCTCCCTCTCCTGACTACATGGAGGGCTCCACCAATCCAACAACTAAACGACAGTATTCAAAATTATATCTTGGAAGAATTTTCGTTAACATGTCTGATCCATTTTTCTCTGTATAGATTTTCTCAAGCTATAGTGGCTTTTTCTCCATTACATCCATAATCCAGTGATATCTCACATCAATATGTTTTGATCTCGAATGAAATGAGGCATTCTTTCATAGGTGGATATGACTCTGATTATTACCAAATAACTGGTAACTGTCTTGTTGTAACCCAAGTTCTTTCAAAAACTTTTTCATCCATATCAACTCTTTACATGCTTTCGTTGCTGCTATAAACTCTACTTTTATAGTAGACATTGCAACACATTTTTGTAGCTTTGACTACCATGACATAGTTCCCTTTGCAAATGTAATCAAGTAACCTGAAGTAGATTTTTTGGAATCTATATCGTCAACCATATATGTATCTATGTATCCAACTAACACAGGTTTGTCATTTCCAAAAAATAGAAATATTTTGGAAGAACCTCGAAGATACCTGAAAATCTATTTCATTGTAGCCAATGTTCCTTTCCAAGATTTGAAAGGAATCTACTTATAACTCCAACTACATGAGCAATATTTGGCCGTGTACAAAACATGGTATACATCAAACTTCCACTTGCTAAATCATATGGAACCTTTTACATCTCTTCTTTCTCTTTATCTGTAGAAGGGCTCTACTTAGAACTTAGCTTAACGTGATTAGCAAGAGGACAACTGTTCGCTTTAGCCTTGTCCATATGAAATCTTTAAAGTACTTTCTCAATGTACTTCTCCTGTGACAACTATAATTTCTTGGCACCTCTGTCTCTAATAATACTCATGCCAAGAATCTACTTTACTGGCCTTAATTATTTCATGGAAAAAGACTTACTCAACTGCTTTTTCAAGATGTTTATTCTAAAAATATTTCGGCCAACAATCAATATATCATCCATATAGAGAAAGAGAATAATGAAATCATCATCAGAGAATTTCTGCACAAAAAAATAGTTTAAAGTAGTCTTTTTATAGCATTACTTCCTCATAACAAACTCAAACTTCTTATAACATTATTTGGGTGCCTGTTTTAAGTCGTAGAGGTTTTTCTTTAAATTGTAAACATAATCCTCTTTTCCCTTTTGCTTGAAACCCTCTATCTGCTTCATGTATATCTCTTCTACCAAGTCAACATGTAGGAAGACAGTTTTGACATCCATTTTCTCAACCTTCAGGTCAAGACTTTTTGCTAACCCCAGTACAATACGAATGGATGTCATTTTCACAACTGGTGAGAAAATCTTATCAAAGTCAACTCATTTTCTTTGGATGATTCCCTTGACAACCAGCCTAGCTTTGTATAATGGACTAGAACTATATTCTTCATGCTTTACCCTAAACACCCATTTATTTTTCAAATCCCTCTTCCCTTTGGGCAACTTCATCAGCTCAAAAGTTTTGTTCTCATGCAAGGACTTCATATCATCTTGCATGACTTTAATCCATTTTTGTTTGGATTTGTCATCTATTGCTTCTTCATAACTCTCAAGTTCTCTCCTATCAATGGAAGTTAGATACTCATCTGGAGGATATGTAGTAAAGGGTCGTCTCAATCTATCACTTCTTCTTAGTGAAATAGGAGAAGTCGCATGTGTTGGTGTTGGATAATGAACATCATTATCTCCCTCGTCTTCAAAACCAACTTTTATGGGAGCATCATCTTTATCAGATGGATAAACCTAGTCTTCATCTTCAACTTATCTTGACACTGATGTTAGAGGTATTAATTCCAAATATGATGAGTCACCATTGGAATTAGGAACATCCTTCTTCATTTTGACAATATATTCAATGGTCTCATTTTCAACAAATACAACATCATGACCCCTGCCAAGTCTCTTTGCATCCGGATCATAAAATCTATAACCAAATTGATCTTGACCATAACCAATAAAAATAAACCATCTTTTCTTGGCATCAAGTTTGGATCTCTCATCCTTGGGGATATGAACAAATTCTTTGCAGCCAAACACCTGTAGATGATCATAGGAAACATAATTTTCCTTACCAAACTTTATCTGGAACATCCATCTTGAGAGAAATACATGGTGAAAGATTCAACACATGTGCAACTGTGAGTATGGCTTCACCCCCAGAAAGTTTTAGGAAACTTTTCATGTGAGAGTAAACATCTGACTCTCTCCATTAAAGTTTTGTTCATTCTCTCAACTAAGCCATTCAACTGTAGTGTCTTTGGAGGTGTCATCTGATGCTGAATACTATGTTTTTTGTAGTAAGCATGAAAAGGTCTTGTGTATTCTCCACCATTGTCTATCCAAATGCACTTCAGCTTCTTCTTAGTCTGTCTCTCAATTGAGGCATGAAATTCTTTGAAGACATCTAGCACCTAATCCTTTGTCTTTAGAAGATATACTCATGTCTTTCTTTAACGAAAGTCACAAAGTATTGAGCACTACCAAGTGGCTTTGGCATTGGTCCAAACAAATCTGAATGAATCAAATCTAAAATATTATTCATTCTAGAAGGAGGAAAACTCTTGAAAGCAACTTTTTTTTGCTTTCTTGCTAGACAATCAATACATTTCTCCAAATGTACTTCATTCATTTCAGGCAGTATCTTCTTCTTGGCTAGACTTGTCATACCTTTTTCCCCCATGTAACTGAGTCTTCTATGCCATATTTCAGTTGCACTTCCTTTCTCCACGATATTTACCATGTCGATGGAGAGCTTCGCTTGCATTATATACAAAGTTGTATGCTTCTCATCTCTAGCCACTACTAAAAAACTTTTTGTAAGTTTCCATTTGTCATAAATGAAGGAGCTACAATATCCTTTATTTGCAAGCTTTCATACAAAGATAAAATTCAGGTGCATATCTGGAATATGCTTGACATCCTTTAAAAATAGTTTGGTTCCATTCTCTATTTCCAAGAAAACATCTCTTTTGACAATAACCTTTGACAGGCTTTCATTTACCATTCTAACAACACCAAAACTTTCATGTATGTATGATGAGAAAAATTCTCTACGCGATGTAGCGTGAATTGTAACACCACTATCAATCACCCAACTGGTCTCGTGTGATGCAAGATTTACAAAATCTTCATCATAAAAGATATTCAACTCATCTATGGTATTTGTTTGCTCATTGTTGTCGTCTTTCTTCACTGTTTTACCTTTATTCGTTTCTTGTTCCTTCTTGAACACTTGAAAAAAATTTTGATGTGACCCTTCTTTTTATAGTGATGGCATTCAACATTGGCATATTTGTTTGATTTTCTCTGCTATTGCCTCTGGGTTTCTGTTCTCTATATTGTCTCCTTCCTCTGGACTCTATGATAAGGACTTGTGTTTCTGAATCTCTCTCCCTATTCTGGTTCTCATATGACAACAAGGCTTCTACAATAATTTCAAACTCCATCTTGTCTTTCATATAAGTTAGATTTGTTGTGAGATGATTATATGATGAGGGTAGTGATGCCAACAACATCACAACTTTCTTTCATCGCCGAAACTCACATTGAATCTTACTAAGTGAGAAAGCTTGTTATTGAAATTGCTAACGTGTTGCATCATACTCACATTATCTTCTTTCCTCATCTCATTTATCTCTTCCCATTGTTCTTTGGTAACGGTTGCTGCCTTTTTTTCTTTCCCTAATAATGCCTTATGAACCTTTCTATTGAATGAGAATATCATTTATCTTTTTTTTCATAAAGAGAGATTATTATTGCCATTATAAGTTAGATTTGTTGTGAGATGATTATATGATGAGGGTAGTGATGCCAACAACATCACAACTTTCTTTCATCATTGAAACTCACATTGAATCTTGCTAAGTGAGAAAGCTTGTTATTGAAATTGCTAACGTGTTGCATCATACTCACATTATCTTCCTTCCTCATCTCATTTATCTCTTCCCATTGTTCTTTGGTAACGGTTGTTGCCTTCTTTTCTTTCCTTAATAATGCCTTATAAACCTTCTATTGAATGAGAATATCATTTATCCTTCTTTTCCATGAAGAGAAATTATTATTGCCATTAAATTTTTCAATATCTACCTTTTAACTTGACTTTTTTTGTTGTGTTTCTTTTTCTGTAAAGAAATACGCAGACCTAATAAAATATTTTCTGATGTGGCAGATCAGTCTATGCTGTAACCACAGAGCATACTAAGAATTTTACTAAACATGATTTTGATATCAGTTGTTGGGGTACAGTGGATAAAATTATAATAAATTCAACAAAGTAAAATAATGATCCTAGTAATTTAACGCGATTCACTCTTTAATTTAGACTACGTCCACGGGATAAACTTTGAAAAGTATTTCTTCCACTAATAAAATTAATGGGTACAAAGTGAGAGGCAATACAACTAATCGAGATAAACCCAAAATAGTGATACACAAGTGTTTCTCAAACTCACTATTTTGTCACTTACCTTTTAGAAAAATATTCACTCTCTTACACACAAAACACTATTTTTCATCAAAGAAATTTGTTCATTTAACTTTGCTTTGTTTTGATTATCTTCTTTTGATGTGTCACTCTAAGACACAAACATTGTGTATTTATAGGCAAAATTGATTATCCCATATGTGATCAGAAATTGGTCACGTAACTAATCAAATTTTAACCATAAAAATATTTTTTTATTTGATAAATTTAACAAATATGATTGTATTTAAAAAGATTTATTTTGTTCCCATTGCATGTAGGCGGAACTACGAGGTTGTATTGTACTTTTTTTTACTCATAATCTAGAAATATATGGGAAGGAAATCCTATATTCAAAATTTGTTTCTTTCTTTTTTCTCGTTTCTAGAGAATTTTCACCCTTTTTCTTCGTGGTGGTTGATTGTTTTGCATGTCTTTTCATATTCTACAAACATTATGTTATCAAGTTCATCTTTCAAATATAAAACTTTGAATATATATATATATATATATTTTTGCAGTTATTATTTACTGTTTCTAACACTGTTTTCTTTTTATTCGCTTATTTAAGTTTAGGATTTGAGTAGTATTGGACCGACAATAAAACAATAACAGTTAAAAATAAATTAATGATTAACTAAACACGTAAATATAGGAAGAGAAATGATCATATAAATAACATCATAATGCAATCATGATAAAAAAAAACGCAGAGTATATATCAGAAAAAAATTCATCTCACTCTTGAGATATCAGATAACTGACTAGTAGTCTAATTGTTTGGCTTTTATTTTTTAAATTATTTTTCTTTAAAATAAAACTAATTGTAATGTTCAAATTACGAGTACAACAAATAAATTAAGACGTAACTATTTAAAATATAACAAGTATATTTGTTTTAACACTCAATATTGAAATTGAGTTGTAGTCACATAATTTAAAACTTTACATGCATATATTTTTATATATTAACTTTTAAATATTATTAAAATTAAGATTTAGTATCGTGTTCGAACAAACTTTACGTTATAATAAGAGGTTACGTGAAATCAAAATCCGATCTAAAAATAATACATATAAAATTAAAAATGTTTGAATAAGTCACAATTATAATTTGAATAATACTATATATTATAAATTTATCGATATATTAATTTGTTATTTATTATAATATTTAAATCTGTTGATACTTATTTAATTTTGTGATATATTTTAAATATGAGATAGATAATATTTTAAATTGCTCTGACTTTTTAATTTAACCAAATGTCAAAAACAGACAAATTTATGCTCACCTAAAATGAAGCTATATTGATGAGCGTCGAACTTAAGACATTAGTGTTATAGGTGTTAGACTCAGGACTCGGTGCACTCGCCGAAGCTTAAAGTCTTTTTTGCTACTCAAGAGAGGAAAATAAAGCATAAATGATAAACAAATCAATCAAATATTATAGTTTTACTTTTCATGATGTTCATTCACGATGTTACTGATGTTTTTTTCTGTGATTTTGTGATTGGAAAATATAAATGAAATTTTGTAAAATTATTATGATTATATTGCTATAATTTTATGTTCTACCATTTTATGTACAAAACTTCTTCTATGTATAGTAAGGAAAAACGAATATAAACCCTAATCTTAATAGCTGTTACACTTCCCTAATTTTTGCTTGACAAAACATATTGTCTACCATTTTCCTACTCTATTAATCTTGTTGTTTGCCACTTTTATTGCACACGCCAACACTCTTCCTCAATTTGGTGCATATATGTCTCTTATGCCCAACTTGTCAAGTGAGTTGTAGAAGTTCCTTGTAAACACAGATTTTGTGAGTATATCAGCCAATTGATCTTCTGACTTAACAAATGGAAGCTTAATAATCTTTTCTTCAAGATTCTGTTTGATGAAGTTCCGATCCACTTCAACGCATTGTTTCAGGCGATCATGTTGAACCGATTGTGAGAGATGGCAATGGTCGCTTTGTTATCACAAAATAAGTTTATTTCGTGAGTTGTGAGCAACACCAATCTCAGCTGAAGTTTTTTTCAACCACAGAGCTCACATATTCCCTCGACCATTCTCGAAATTCACTTCAAAGACTAGATAAGGCAACTACCTTTTACTTTCGCTTCCTCCATGTAACAAGATTGCCTCCCCACAAAAGTGAAGTACCCAAGAAGAGATTTCCTATCCTTCATATTCCCCGCCCAACGACCAGATATCCAAGGACTTCCAATTGACCATTCTTTTTGAAAACATAAGTCCTTTCCCTGCGGGAGTGACTTTAAATAACGGCTATTCGCATTTACGACCGCATCCATATGGTCTTCACTGCGCATGAATCGACTCACGACACTCACAAAGATAAGCAATATCGTCGAGTACGAGATAAATATACGAGTTTACCTACTAACCATTGATATCTCTCGTTTATCCGCCGGTACTTCGGGTCCACATATTCTCCGAAGTTTATGATTTTGAACCATTGGAATATCGACAAGTGTTTAATCTAGTAGTCCCCGCCTTCGCGCCAAGAGGTCCGTAGTATATTTCTTTCGGGAAAGACATACGCTTGTTTTGATCTTGTTACCTCAATACCTAAGAAGTATTTGAACCCTCCCAAATTCTTCATTTCAAACTCATTCGACAACTTGTTCTTAAAGCTTAGAGATTTCTTCTCTTTATCATCCCCTCGTAATGATCATGTCGTCTACATAGACTATATGGTCATATCTTCCCTAATCGATGTTTTAGGAAAAGAGTATGATCGAGTTGTTTATTGAACCCATATTTCTTCATTGCTTGTCAGAAACCCATATTTCTTCATTACCGAACTCAACCTACCAAACCATGCTCGAGGTGATTGTTTTAGTCCATACAATGCTCGTTGTAATCTACATGCGCTTTTTTTCCTCGTTGTAACAAAGATATCCCGCGGATATCCATATAAATCTCTTCCTCAAGATCACCACGGCGAAGACATTTTTTACGTCAAGTCGGGTGCAATGGCCAATCTAAATTTGTCGCAAGAGATAACAAGACTCTAACGGTTTTTAGTTTAGCCACAGTGAAGGTTTCTTGATAATCTATCTCGTGTTTCCGTATATCCTTTTGCTACAAGTCTTGCCTTGTATCGATCAACTAACCCATCTCGCTTTATATTTAATGGAGAAAACCCACTCAGATCCTACCATCTTCCTCCTCGAGGCAACTCGCTTTAACACCCATGTGTTATTCTTCTACAATGCCTCAAATTCTCTTTATAGTTGAGCCCATTTTGATCGTATAAGGCTTCTCCAATGCTACTTGGAATTTGACACGAGGAGAAAGGCCAGGCAAATTCCTCGATAGGTTCTCGATAACCTTCAGAGATACATAATTTGCTATTGGATACTGGATTGTCGTTCTTCTTTCTCGGGGAGTATCGATTGAGGTTTGCCTCGATTGTGTCTCGAAAGGTAAAACATAACCACCGTATGTATCTATAGCATTAGTTTGTAAAGGATAGATAGCTTACCTCGGTGAGTATTCTCACAGTGAGGATCATCGGGTACTGTGAGTGGAGGCACATCAACCACTTCATCTTCTCGGAGATTCAATTACTACTTCGCCGGGCTTGAAGTTCAAACTCGGGTCTAGATACTGGCTCCTCCATATGATTGCCACGATCCGAGTATGTTAGACTAGTGTCTAATATTTCAACATCAAGCCAATTTCGTTCTTCACCACAACTCTCCTCCTGAAGAGTGGGATTGGATACCACATGGAAAACCATTCGATTCGAGGAAAGTGACATCCATGGTAATATAGGTTCTTTTAGTAATTGGATCATAGCATCGGTAACCCTTTTTTTTGTACGCCATACCTCAAGAATACACATCAGACAGCACATGGATCCAGCTTAGTTCGTTGATTTTTATGGAGGTGGATAAAAGCAACACATCCAAAAATTCGGGGCGAAAGCATCAAAATAGTAGACAAGGGAAAATTATTAGATATCACCTTTAATGGAGTTTGAAATTGTAAGGTTTTTGTGGGCATACGATTCAGTAGATACACCGCTATAGTAAGAGCATCACTCCAGTATTTATTTGGCATATGTGCACCGATTAGTAAGGCCCGAGCCATTTCTAAAATATGCCGATTCTTCCTCTCCGTAGTCCCATTTTGTCGCTGGCTCAGGAACACGAGATTTCACGGAGAATACCACGGTTGTCCAAGCATGTCCGTTAATTGATTAACATACTCCCTCAATTATCGACCTAAGTATCTTAATTTTTTTCAGAAAATCAGTGTCTCGAATCCATGCGTGAAACAGTGAAATGTAGCAAATACTTCATCTTTGTGCTCGAGAAGGTAAAGCCATGTCATTCGTGTACAATCATCAACAAAAATAACAAACCAACGATGACTGACGATGTAACGACCTGGGAAGGTCCCCAAACATCGAATGTACCAAAGCAAAAGGAGTCATACTTTTATTCACGCTCATAGATAAGACGCCCTATGACTTTTTGCTAGATACAAGTATCACATTTGAAATCGAATGCAGTGATATTTGAAAATAAACTCGAGGAGTAGTGCTTTAAATACCCGAACGATTGGATGCCCAAATCTACGATGACATAGCCAAATGTGTCGCTTTCGCTAACAAGAGCCAGATGTGATCGTTGCCTCTTCCCGAACCGAGGTCATCCACATAATATAGCCTCATCTCCTAGTACCACGCCCAATGATCTCCTCGAGAATATCCCGGTAGGTAAAAAGTAGAATACACGCATTGGCTACGCTTAAGATCCTGCCGACTCGACTTACAAAACATTAGTCGGCTGCAGTAGGTACAAGTAAAGTATTAGATAATGATAATGAAGGAGATAAGGTCACCGTTCCAGCCTCCCGAATCGGATAAGTGACCTCATTTGCATTGGCAACACGACTCCGTCTCGTCGAGTTATATTGGGAGAGATCGTTTGGGGTCAAATGTCATATGATCCGTAGGCTCCGCAGTCTAGAATCCAATCCTCCTTATCACTACGAGTAGATACGTGGAAATGCTTTACTTGAAATACTGATCCTCGGGAAGATTCGCCCGAGAAGTGTGTGATAGTGAGGCATTATTGGTAGCCACGTCGCCCAACGGTGTGTCCCGTTTTTCCGTGCCAAGATCATTCCACCATTCCTCGATACCCACGTAGTTTGAAGCAGCCTTTCACGCAGCGTGTTCGAGTTTCCGCAATGGCCACATTTCATGTCAAGAGATTGCGGATTTCCCGTGGATTTCTCGCTACCCAAGGAAGTTCCCGTTGGTGGCATTAGATTATGGTATCCTTTAACCCCTTTAAACCGCTCGGGTATCGTATCTACACCGTGATCATCACACCGTCGACCTCTTCTCTACTACCGGGACGAATCCATAGCTTGTTCCACCGTAGTGGAATGGTTTGATCCGAAGCACATCACTTCGAGTTTTATCCAATCTATCATCAAGTCCATCGAGGAAGGTATACACTCGATCTTCCCGTACGACGGAGTTGTATTTTTTGTATATCAATCGCACACTCTATCGATTAGGACGACGGAAATCAATTTCACGCCACAACCTCAAGTGTCATCGTAGTATTTTTCAATGGATCCACCGTCATTTTGCATTTATAATCTCATGCATAAGATCATACACTTGAGACGTGTATGTCCCATCATAGGCGTGGTAGCCACCTAATCCCAAACCCTGTTTTGGCAACTGAGAATCTGATAAAATTTGCAAGGAGGGTCCATCGAATTGATCAACCATCTTTTCGACAATGGCATTTTCGGACGCATCTCCTAAAATGGTCGGTTTCAACAGTCGAGGAAAGTCCCCATTAATATATCCTAGTTTATCTTTGCCAGAGATATACATCTCCACCACCCTGGGACCACAAGGCATAGTGATCCTCCCAACTTGATACTAACGGGAGCAATGACGCTTTCAATTCATGGACGCATGAGCCGATCCGAGCTCTAGTTAGAACTTCCGTCATTTTCGCCAAATCTTCCAACATGAAATTGGTAGTTAAATCTCTAGATTCCGCCATGAAATCTAAAAAATTTCCTTCCGTTTTTTTTTTACAATTGCGTACACTATATAAAGAAAAAATTCTGAACCCTAAATCATTTCCTTTCTCCATTTTCACAAGCAATTTCTCTTCTCTCTCTCTTCTCTCGTGATTCTTCATAGTCAAGCGCTCTTCTTCGCAAAGTTGGCTCTTTTTCCTCTCGCAAACTCGCTCTCAAGTATCGTTTTTTCCTTCATTCTCTCGCCGAAATATTAGTTTAAGAATACAAAGACCAAAGACCTTTGTCGCCGGGTACCACCACCTACTCGTTACCATCTCGTGAACCGCATCAACGGTCAGCGAGTACTTGCTTCCAAGGAACCACATCAACGGCCATCGTGAGTACTCTGCCTAAGTGGGTCCGACCTTCTTTCTATGGTTTTGCGCTGAGTTGGTGTTGCGAATCACTTGACTCCTTGTAAGTTGTATGCATTTTTTTTAAGTGTAACCCTTAATCTTCTATTGAATTTCTGAAACAATAAAAGTTAAATAACTATCTTGCTTTCATTCTCGCACGCGCTTGATTTTGGATTCTATTCTGAGCTACACCAACTGATGACAAATAGGCAAAGTGAAACGACTACAAGAGCTGAATATGAACTCAAACCATTTTTTGGTGTTTGAGGGTAAAACAGTGGAGGATCCCTCCGTCCAACACACAAAGTTACCGTTGCTGAGGAGACGAATAGAGTAAAGTCAACCAGATCGGCAAAAAAAACGAAATAGAAACACCACCCCTGATCCCAGATCAGAAAGTGATCTGCCAAACCAGATTGGCCAAACAAACAATATCGTGAGAATAGAAAATTACGTTGTAACAAGTAGCAACGTAATTTTTTATTTCTTTAGATAATCTGCTCTGATACCATGTCAAATTATTATGATTGTATTTCTGTAGTTTTCTGTAATTTTCTGTTCTACCATTTTCTGTACAAAACTTCTCCTATGTATACTAAGGAAAAACGAATATAAACCCTAACCCTAATAGTTGTTGCACTTCCCTAATTTCTGCTTGACAAAACATATTGTTTGTCATTTTCCTACTCCACTAATCTTGTTGTCTACTACTTTTACTGCACACGCCAACAAATTTCAACAGTAAATCAAAACAAAAAATATATATAAAAGAAAAAAATAAGAAAATGTTTTCCAAAAATGAAAAATAGTAAATATGAGTGACTTACGTTAAAAAATATAGTGGGCTGAAATTTCGTTAGAAATAAATTTATCCATCTACTCTCAATTAACTAGTATGAACATACACTTTAAAACCCCTTCTCAAATCCATACAAGTTAATTAAGATTTACTTTAACAATATAAAAAAAATGAAAAATAGTAAGCTTTATATTTTAGTTGGGTAAAAATATCATTAGAAGTTAGCAACTCATCTATTTTGTGTGCTCATTGCAACTTTTTTCCCCTGGTTAAAACCTTAACTTAATTTATTAATTAAATAATTAATCAGATAAATAATAATCAGTTAAAACAATATAAATAATAAAGTTTTCAACTTCATTACATAATGATCATATATTTAAAAGATACATACACAATTACAAAAATATAAAAATATATTACTATAAGAACAAATCAATATCATAATTACAAGTTTTCATAAATTCATACATCTAAAACTTAACCTATAACTAAAGAAAATAAATCTAAATAATTCTATCATGTGTTTGAATATTGTACAATTTTTTAATGATTCATTTATCATAAATACGGATTTAAAAGAACATATATATGCAATCATATATCATTTAGAACTGACAGAGTTTTTAGTACATAAAACGTGTAAGATATCATCACAAATATCATTCTAAATATTAAAAAAAGATAAAAAATTATCAAATATAAATAGAGATTAAATAAAATCAATTTCACCTATTAAGACTATATTTTATGTAATAGATCAACTAAATTATGTTAAAATGTTGAACACGGAACAAAAGTAGTAATTTTTGAAGAAAACTATGAAATTTATAAAAACAAAAATATCAAAATTAAAATTTATTATATTTTTATAGGTAATACCATAAATTCTTACCATCCTAATTATAATATTTTTTATGAAAAGAGAATAAATTTTTATCATCCTCTTCCTCTCTATTTGAACCTACTTTTCATGTAAAAGAATTTTTTTTTTTAAATAAGTGTTTAGTTTAAGAAAAAAATTACTACTCTTAAGATAGAGATAGCAAATATAAAATTTCTTAAAGAGATGAACTAAAGTCAAAGAATAGAATATTTGAAAAGAATAAGCTGGGAAAGAGAGTGGGTTGAGAAATTCAATTCTGAAACTAGAGGTAGCCTTACATGCAAAGGAGAGAGAAACCTTGAGATATACCAAGAAGAAGACGACTCTACTCTCAGCACATGTGAAGCCTTTATTTTAACTTTACATTCATCGGAACCAAAATATATTAAAAAATTATAATAAAATAATATTCTTAAAATTTATAATAATAAAAATAATATATCAATAATATTAAATTAAATTCAATAGGTTAAAATTTTAACATTAATAAATTTAAGTTGTTACAATTTAACTTAAATAGCGTCTAATTAAATGATATTTAATATCAAATTTTATTAAGAAATTATTTTGTGTGCTTGTGTTTTAAATGATATCCTAAATGTTATTTTTCCAAAAATATTTTCTTTTTTACCCGAGAAACTTGGCCCCTTATATATTTGGCCTTTAAAAAATGGATAAAAGGACTTCTTTGACATCTATCTACGTCAATATTGATTGAAAATGATGTTAAGGAAGCAAATACCGTGCTTCTTATGCTACAAATGTATTTTCTTTTCCATCATATGGTATTCTGGAAAAGAAAAGAATTTTTTCGAGACAATCAATTATTTATATTCAAGACAAGCAAAATCAATTATTTATATTCAAGACAAGCAAAGTATATATCAAAACATAAATTTTTCATAAATATCAATGATATTATTGTTATTGATGAAAACTTTAAAAGTTTTTTAAAAAACTATAGACTTGATCAAAATAATAAAATTTGTTTATAAAACTTTATAAAATATCAAAACAAGCAATTATTTATATTTTTAAACTAGTTTTTTACTTAATATATATTTATAAAAAGTTATAATATTCAATTTTATCAATAATTCAACTAATTAATCAAATTATTAACAAAATATTATAAAATAATTAATTAAAAACTGAAATAATTATTTACATTGTAATTTTTAATATTATGATAAATAGATAAATCTCAACATTACATAATATAATTAAAATTATGAAGAAAAAAAATTATATAAGTAAAACTAATAAATTAAATATAAAAATAAGATATAAATATATATATATGAAAAGAAGTATAAAATATTATCTCACATAAATAATATTTTGGTTGAAAATAAATAAAAAAAATCCCCGATATTTTGATTAAAAAAATAATTTTATCTCGACATTTTCTCAACAACGATATTTTCTCAAAAACGATATTTTCTCAAAAACGATATTTTGTCGACAATATCCCGACATTCTTGATATTTTAGTCAAAAGATATGGATATCACGTTTCGATATCGAGATGCACAAATATTAACAATATCTTAACAATTTTGATGATATTGTCAACATTTCAACCCTCGCTCATCCTCGATCCATGTAACAAATTATACAACAAAAAAATTGTTACTTCCTAGTACTTTCAAGTAGCTCCAATGAACTCTTATCATCTTTGAGTGTCTCAAACTGTTGGTCAGTAACAATTATTTTATTATGAGAATCTAGGTAACTCTACTCACTACTTCTTTTCATGAACCCTTATCAACAGCACTTATGAATACTCTACTCACTACTGGTTTTCATCAACACTTATTAACATCTCTCTATATTTGATTCCTAAATTCTGTGTAAAAGAACAAAGGGCATCCATACTAGGAGGAAACAGGTGCTCCCAAATCTGTAGTGAGGAAATGAATCTGCCTTCGCAAGTACAGAACCTGCCAATGACATGCATTTAGTACTACGTGAAAGAAAAGAACCCAAAACAAAAACAAAAATGTTTTCATTATTGTTGTGCCACAAAAAAATTTCAAATAACATAGACAATCATGATGAAGAACAGCCTAAGGTACATTTTAGATGATGACATGTTCCTTCTAAGTGAATAATAATGGTAATAATACTAAGTGGCTTCATGGCAAGAGATGTAAGCTGAGGTTGGGTGATATGTTTAAAAGACCAGTCAGCTTTACCCAAATCAAAGAGAAAGAAATAAGATATGACAATAAAAAAAAGTACATAATATTTTAACCTCCAAGTAAATAAAATAAGCCTGACCTCCTCTTTAAGTAATGTGGGGACATTATCAGTTGATACAAGACTAGTGATATCTGCTCTAACCATCTCATCTTTTACTCCAGACCAAGTGTCTTCAAGCAGGGCCAATAAAAGAATAGTTAAAACATCACTAGTGGATGGATGCAAGCCGCTGCAAGTACCTTGGTCAAAGGAACACAAACTATTAAGTTCAGTACGACAAGAGGGTACCAGCACATCAACTCCTTGTTCAGTTCCATGCCCCGTTACAATCCCTGATACAACTGTCACAGGCGCTTCACCGTCACTCTTTAAAATATTTACATTAGTTTGTCCACAGAAAATATCAGCTTGATAAACACGTTTGCCAGCCAAGATTTGAGCGCCTTGGCAGCAAACAATTGCAGCAATCTCGGGCAAGGTACTGTTGTCACGAAAACATTTTCCATTTTTACAAAGCACACTTTCAGAATCCAACCATCTGGATACATGCTCGAATAGTTCAGTCTCTCTTACTAATTTCAATATCTCTTCCTGAAAATAAGCTTAAAACTTCAGAATCAGCATTTCTATCCAGTTTCAAATATGTTATATTTTTCCATTGGAAAACAGACCCATGTGGAACAACATAAATATAAATGAAAGAGGCACTAAGAATAGATCGAACCTTTACAGCTAGCCTTCCTTTCTCCTCTTCACTTAGAATTAAATGTCCATCTTCCTGTATCCTAACTTCTGCAACCCACTTGATAAACTCTCTCAAATCAGCAGGTGGCGACTTAAAAACTACAGAGAGTACATTTTTAACATCTTTAATATTCTCTGACTTTAAGAGAACAGGCACATCTTTAGTTAAGTACATTGCAACACTGTTCCACCCTTCATGTCTACAACTCTGCAGTTTACAATTACATCCAGGGCTCATTTTTGTTGCAAGCAGAAAGAAATAGCATTAACATAAGGAAATCAAAATCTTATTTCATTAAAACAAAAAATACGAAAGCCAACGAGTGCCAACGAGACTTGTACACTGCATGAGATAAGATTGAAGGGAAGCCTCAAATTCATCCACTTCTAACCTCAAATTCATTCCCTTCTAACAATTTATTCTTTTCCCATCTATGATGAAGCCTTGTGCACTTTCCATGTATTTCATTTTTATGTTTACCTTCCAGCAATCCCTGCCCTAACTTTAACCCAGCATCTAATTTACATTAACTCAAAATATACTCTACTGTTTGTCCAAATCATGATTGTCTCGGGAGTTGAGTCATCAGAATCATTCTACACAGATAATCTAATTATTAGTTGGCGTTTTGAATTTTGTAATATTGTTCAAGTCAACAAAATTTAAGATATTAGTTATCTTTTAAAGTGAACAGGCACAGGCAAGAACATATGCAATCCCTAAACCTCATATAAAGTTAAAAAAAATAACTACAACTTATAGATCCTGTTAGAGATATTAGGTGTATATTAGGTGTCTATCACTAGTTGAATATAATAGTTGTGTATTAGGTGTCTTAGTTGTGTATTAAGTGTATGTCAGTTAAAAGTGTCCCTAACTTTGTATATAAATATGTAGTGTCTTGAATGGAAATGAATAAGAGCGAATTCTGAGTTTTACATGGTATCAGAGCATTTGGGTTACAAAATTCAGAATTTTTTTTTCCCGTTCAAATTAGGGTCTGATTTTGGGTAAACACAAATTAAGATTTAGTGCATTTTTGGGTTCCAACTCGGAACACCCTTTTGGAGTGCACATTTTTTCTCACCACCGGCACAGGGAGGAAGCCCAGCCACCCCGACTTTCTGCCATCTTTTCACGCGCCGGCACGTGACAGCGCGTCCCTGCAGCAATCTTCTCCGGTCGACCTCGTGTTGCTCTCCAACGTTCCCCTGCATCATCTGTGGTGGTTTGGCACTCATCGCTTGTGATTGTTCAGGTTTGGGTTCTTCCAATTTTGTGTTCTTGTTCGCTATGTGTTTGGTCGCTGCTATTGTTGGATTTTGTTTGTTCGTTTGTAGGAGTTATGGCTGAAAAGAAATCTAATGTTGTGATGGATATGGTGCCTGTGATGTCTAAAATCATGAACCATAAGCTCAATGACTCGAATTATTTGGCTTGGAGTAAGACCATTCGAATTTATTTGAGAAGTATCGACAAAGATACTCATTTGACTAATGATCCTCCTAAAGATGATTCAAAGCAAACATGGCTTAGAGAAGATGCCCGCTTATTTCTACAGATTCGGAATTCTATTGAGAGTAATGTAATTGACTTGATCAATCATTGTGCATTCGTTAAGGAATTGATGGATTATTTAGATTTCTTATATTCTGGTAAAGGAAATTTTTCTCGCATGTATGAGGTATGCAAAACATTTTACCGTGCATACAAACAAGATCAGTCACTCACGAATTATTTTATGGAATTTAAAAGGACTTATGAGGAGCTCAATAGTTTGATGCTTTTTAGCCCTGATGTAAAGGTTCAGCAAAACCAACGAGAACAAATGGCGATCATGAGTTTTCTTGCCGGTCTTCCCTCTGCTTTTGAGACTGCTATGTCCCAAGTTCTTTCTGGTTTTGAGATCTCCTCTTTACAAGAGGTGTTTAGTTGAGTACTTCGTACAGAAGACACTCCACCTCCACCTGCTCAATTAAATGGTGTTTTGGTCAGCCGAAATAATAATTATGAGCATAGACGGTCAACTTATATGAACAGAAACAAAAGAAGTGGCTCGCACGGGTTTAAAACTCAACCACAGGACCTAGGAGGTATTATATGTCACTATTGTCACAAACCTATACATTCGAAACATGACTGTAGAAAGCTTCAATACAAGCATCAGAAAGGTCACTCGGCTCATATTGCATCCACTTCTGATACTTCTGAAAAATCGGTTCTTATCTCTACAGATGAATTTACCAAGTTCTCACAGTATCAAGAATCACTAAGGTCTTCATCACCTTCTGTCACTGCTATTGCTGATTCAGGTAAATCAAATGCGTGTCTCATTTCCTCATCTTCCAAATGGGTTATTGATTCTGGTGCCACAGATCATATGACAGGTAATTCTAGTCTCTTTTCTACTCTTCAGTCACACACTTTCATCTCTACTATTACCTTAGCCGATGGGTCACCATCTCGTATTCTTGGATCTGGCACAATTACTCCTACTCTTTTGCTTCCTTTGTCATCTGTCTTACATTTACCTAGCTTATCCTTTAATTTGATCTTTGTAAGTCAATTTACTCGCAATCTTAACTATTGCATCTCATTTTTTCCTGATCGTTGCTTATTTCAGGATCTTATGACGAAGAAGACTATTGGTAAAGGACATGAGTCTGGAGGCCTCTATATTCTTAACACACCAATACCGAAATCTGTTGCTTGCTCTGGTATAACCTCTCCCTTCAAGGCACATTGTAGACTGGGTCATCCATCTCTTCCTTTACTTCAAAAACTTTGTCCTCAGCTTAGTAAAGTGTCTTCATTAGATTGTGAGTCTTGTCAATTTGCAAAACATCATCGTCTTAGTTCAAATCCAAGAGTTAATAAACGTGCTAGTGTTCCTTTTGAATTAGTTCATTCTGATGTTTGGGGTCCTTGTCCTATTTTGTCTAAACCTAGATTTAAGTATTTTGTTACTTTTGTAGATGATTATTCTCGTGTAACTTGGTTATATTTAATGAAGATTCATTCTGAATTGTTTTCTATTTTTTGCGCATTTTGTGTTGAGATTAAAACTCAATTTAATGTTTCAATTCGTACTTTGCAAAGTGATAATGCTAAAGAATATACATCAGTTTTGTTTCAATCTTATATGGTTCAAAATGATATGCTTCATGAAACTTCGTGTGTTGATACTCCATCTCAAAATGGAGTAGCCGAACGTAAGAACAGACATCTTCTCGAAACTGCATATGCATTATTATGTCAAATGAATGTTTTTAAACCTTTTTGGGCCGATGCAGTTTCAACAGCATGTTTTCTTATTAATCGCATGCCCTCATCTGTTCTTCATGGTGAGATTCCTTACAAAATTTTGTTTCCTAATAAGTCACTATTTTCGGTTGACCCTGAGATATTTGATAGCACTTGTTTTGTTCGGGATGTTCGTCCACATGTTACTAAATTAGATCCCAAGTCTTTGAAGTGTATCTTCCTTGGTTATTCTCGTCTCCAGAAAGGTTATAGATGTTATTGTCCTAATCTTAACAAATATTTTGTCTCAATTGATGTTACCTTCATGGAAGACATACCCTATTTTTCGTCTTCTCCTCCTCCTGCACGTCAAGGGAAGGATGATGATTTGTTAGTCTATTCTATCACATCATTTTAACTTGTCTCTGATCCAGTTCCTGTTAGGCCTCTTATAACTCAAGTCTACTCCAGACATAGACCTTCTGATTCATGTCCTGTACCTGCTCCTTCGTCATCAGATCCAGTCCTGAACGATGATCTTCCAATTACATTACGCAAAGGTAAACATCAATGTACTTATCCTATTTTTTCTTTTGTTTCTTATAACTACTTGTCATCTTCCTCTTATTCTTTTATCACCTCTTTTGATTCTATTTCTATCCCTAAAACTGTTCACGAAGTCATATCTCATCCTGGTTGGCATCATGCAATGATCGAGGAAATAAATGCGTTGGATGACAATGGTACTTGGGACTTGGTTGATTTACCTTCGGGGAAACGGGTGATCGGATGCAAATGGGTGTTCACAGTTAAGGTTAATCCAGATAGATCAGTTGCTCGATTAAAGGTCCGTCTTGTTGCTAAGGGATATGCTCAAACCTATGGAGTGGACTATTTTGACACTTTCTCTCCTGTTGCTAAATTGACCTCTGTTCGGTTGTTTATTTCTATGGCAGCTACTCACCATTAGCCTTTGCATCAACTAGATATCAAGAATTTTTTTCTTTATAATGATCTTCAAGAGGAGGTGTTTATGGAACAATCTCCTGGTTTTGTTGCTCAAGGGGAGTCTAGGCAAGTTTGTCATCTCCGCAAATCTTTGTATGATTTGAAACAGAGTCCTCGTACTTGGTTTGGAAAATTTAGTCAAGCTATAGAAACGTTTGGTATGATGAAAAGCAAGTCTGACCATTCTGGGTTCTACAAACAATCAGAAGCTGGTATCATTATTTTAGTTGTGTATGTAGATGACATTGTTATTACTGGAAGTGATACTACGGGAATTTCATCTCTTAAGTCTTTCCTATATACTCAGTTTCACACAAAGGATTTGGAGATGCTAAAGTATTTCTTGGGTGTTGAAGTCACAAGAAGTAAAAAAGGTATCTTTCTATCTCAGAGAAAATATGTCCTGGACTTATTAACTGAGATAGGAAAATTAGGAACAAAACCTTGTAGTATTCCAATGACTCCGAACATCCACCTTACAGGAGATGGGGAACTCTTTAAAGATTCTGGGAGATATCAAAGGGTGGTTGGAAAGCTGAATTACCTTACCGTGACTCGTCCAGATATTACATATTCGGTCAGTGTTGTTAGCCAATTTATGTCATCCCCAACAGTTCATCATTGGGTAACGTTAAAGCAAATTTTGTGTTACTTGAAAGGAGCACCTAGACGTGGTATCTTGTATACAAATCATGAACATACTCATATTGAATGTTTTTCAGATGCAGATTGGGCAGGTTTCAAAGTGGATAGAAGATCCACATCAGGCTATTGAATTTTCATTGGAGGAAATTTAGTCTCATGGAAAAACAAGAAGCAGAATGTTGTGTCACGATCAAGTGAAGAGTCAGAATATAGGACTATGGCACAATCTACGTTTGAGATAATATGGATATATCAGCTCTTGGATGAAGCAGGTCTTAAAACTTCAGTACGAGCAAAATTGTGGTGTGATAACCAAGCTGCTCTTCATATTGCTTCTAATCCTGTGTTTCATGAGCAAACTAAACACATTGAAATTGATTGTCATTTCGTTCGCGAGAAAATTCAACAAGGTTTGATTTCTACAGGATATATGAAGACTGGAGAACAACTAGGAGATATCTTCACAAAAGCTTTAAGTGGAGTTCGGGTTTATTATCTTTGTAACAAGTTGAGCATGATTAATATCTATGCTCAAATTTGAGGAGGAATGTTAGAGATATTAGTTGTGTATTAGGTGTCTATCATTAGTTGAATATATTAGTTGTGTATTAGGTGTCTTAGTTGTGTATTAAGTGTATGTCACCTAAGAGTGTCCCTAGTTTTGTATATAAATATGTAGTGTCTTGAATGGAAATGAATAAGAGTGAATTCTGAGTTTTACAGATCCATCTAGCGAACAAGAGCAATACCACTGTATAAAGAATAGAAGCAGCTCGGGGAAGTTTTGAAAGAACCATGTACCTGTAAAAAATAAAGTTTAGTTTGCAATAAAGAAATTAATGACGAATTTAAAGATGCATAATGACCATAAAGCAGCAACATAAATACATAATATTACCAGTTCATAATAAGCGACTAAAACATAACTAATCTTTGCAGAAATAATCTATTTTGACATTGTTTAAAGTTATGTCTACTAAGAAAGACTAACACAAAGCAACAATATAATGCAGGTCCTTTTCATTTTATCAAAATGACCATGCAAGCATCCAAAAATAACAATATAACATTAATGTTTAAGCATTCTCTGTTTTATACTAAAACAAAAGTCTTTCACTTGTTCAATACTATGGATCAAGTTTCCTTTGTTTGAATATTGAATTAATCACATTTTCCAGAGAAATTTATTATAAGATCAATGAGATTACTAATTAGCAACTGAAATATTATGGACTTTTTCCGGGTTATGGACATTTAGAAAAGGAAAGCATACCCCCTACAGTGACCTGTTGCTCCATCAATAGTGTCCACGGCTTCCCAAAGAAGTGTAAGAGGAACCCAATGAGGAGGATATTTAAATCGAGCTACGTCCAAAATGAGAACCATATCACTTCCAGCATGATAGCCTCCGATTGGTGAAAAGTGACCAGTTCCAGTCTGCAACCAGACATCAACATAAGAACCAGTTGCGAGAAAAATACTAAGTTCAGGTGTATACTCAGCAGTAATCATAAAATGATCTGCACATAAAGAGTAGAAAGGTTTGCAAGACTGTATTTGAAATCAGAGTCGTGTCCCTTCTACCAAAACTAACAAGGCTAATACTAAGACAAGGTACATACCATTTCACTTCTGCAATACTCAATGAGGATTTAGACAGTAGTTGGGAACTTATCAGCATAAATCAAAAAGAAAATGATAAAAATCATATCTATTTCTACTGAAAGAAGGGAACCATATAAATAATGCACAAGAAGAAAGACGGGGGGAGAGAGTAGGAAAATATATTGCCGTTCAAGACCACTACAGCAGCGCAACTACCAATGCACTACGGTTGTAAGTCAAAACCAAGTCCATCACTGGGAGCAACCATACACTCTAAAAGACATACATAACCAGAAGGCTGGTTCTGATCTTGAGGCCTTCAGGTGTACTTTGAAATATACGAAAATAAAAGGTAAGAATTTGATAAGTATAAATTGAATGGAGCTAAAAGGAGTCAGGAGATTAGAACCTGCTTAAAAACTCCTCTGTGGTATGATGTGATCATGTGACTGTCCTCGGAAGAAGTACATGAAATTACAGCCTTACGGAAATCATTCACTGTGCTCTCCTTAGTCCTAAAAGCTTCAACATTAGCTCCATTGCAATGGGCCAAACAAGCAACCTTCCCAAATGTGATCCCATCAGTTTTGATCTTTTCCAATGGTTCACAACAATCCAGCATTGAGTCGTCGAACCATCTCCAAGGACCTAAACATCACAATCGATCAAATTCAAGAAGAAGAAAAAATCACTCAAGTATGGTTTCGGTTGAAAAATTCCGCACAATTTTTAAAAATAAAAAGGATGAAATTCAGGCAACCTTTACCTTTCCATTTTCGACCAGGATCAATTGCGAGAGCATTGAGAACCGTTGCAAGAGTGGCCAATCCACAATACGCAGGTTCCGATTGCGTTTGGTAGTAAGAAATTAGCTTGAAGAAACCATTCATAGTGCCATCTCTTAAAGCTTCAGTGAACAGCCGCTGCAAGAATATTCACAACCAGTAACTAAGAGCTATCTCTCTATGCTATCAACAGCAAAGAGACAGAGAATTAGAGTTTGTGTACCTTGCCCTCAGAGGATGCGAATTCAATAGCAGGAGGAGAGGGAAGTACCCTGCGGTAAAGACCAGCTATGGCCATTTTTGCTTAAATCTGGGTTCGCAACATCATTCTTCTTCTTCTTCTTCTTCTTCTTCTTCTTCTTCTTCTTCTTCTTCTTCTTCTTCTTCTTCTTCTTCTTCTTCTTCTTCTTCCCTTTTTTTATTTTATAACAAAAACTAACTTCTGACTGAGTTCTCAGCATTGAACCTCTTTTATTTACTACGAATATAAATTTATACTTAAATTTATATTTATATTAATAATAATAAATATAATTAAATAATTTTTAAAATTATAAAAATTATTTATTTTGTTAAAAAAGTTTAATCAAATTTCACACACTAATTAATATAAATACAAAGTTTAATATCTTAGTAAATAACTCATCAATAAAAAAAAAGTTCGAACCCGATATGCACTTATGTAATTGAAATTTGTAATAAATATAAATGTTAGTTATTTTTGTACATAAAATATTTGTATGTAAATTTATTTTTAAACTTATTATCAAGTATATGAAGTAAAGTTGAAGAAATATCAGAATTTTAGATAATCGTACTTCAAGTATATTTGTTATAACTATAACAGATATGATTTTACTCATATGCATTGAATATCTCATGTTCATAAATTTGAAATTATTTTTTACATTAAAATATTTATTTAAACTTAAATCAATTTATGAAATTACTATTTAGTTTATTCTTTAATATTTTTCATTGTTTTGAATATATATCCTAAATTTTAGACAAAAATGTAAGATACGATATAAACTAAAATATATAATAAGATATATGATAAAATATTATATAAGATATAGCCTAAATTATAGGCCGAATCTTAGCCTAAAATCTACTTTAAAAACATATCTTCTTTAAATAAGAGTATTCTTAAGTAATGAGTCTACTTTAAAAAATTTCTTCTTTGAATAGAAGTCTTCTTGATTAATGAGTATAACTAATAATATTTGTAATAAAAAATATACTTATCAATTATATAAAATTAAGGGTTTTAATTTTTCTTATAAATAAAATTTATTGTTCATTGTTTCAATCAACCACATAAGAGTATTCTTTTGTTATTCTTAATCTCTCTCTTATTTTGCAAATATAATATAATAATTTTTTTGATTTCTTTATTTGGTTAATTTATCAAACATTGTTAGTTGGATTTGAACGATTAATAAGCCTTATAATATTTTGATCATATATTTTTATAAGTTATTATTTATTTTTGTTATTGAATTGTTAGATTAAATAATTGTATCATATCATAATTATTTGGTTTGATTATTAATCTTCAAAGAAGTTATCATTAATGAACTTGTGATTAAACTAATTGTTCTAGGATTGATAATTAATTTTGCTCTATCTAATATAGTTATTAAATTATCTATTTATGGTTATTCATTATTAATTCTGTTTTAGAACACATGTAGACACTTGTGCTTTTGTGTTAACTCTTTTTATAGTTGATTCATGAACGTATCTGATTGGTAGGAAGTTTATTAGAACGTTGGTCTAGATATCGCTGACGTTAATATTAAAAACTATGAAAATAGAGCATGAACTCATAAGTAAGATACATTGGGGTAGTATCGTGGAGATGGTAGCATAAGACTGAGTTTGTGCTTGAACATTTGTTCTTCATAATGAAAAGTTAGGTGATTTGGTGGACCGGTGGTTTTTCTCTTAGCTAATGATTATGGCCTAGGTTGTTTCCACCTAAAAATATCGTATGTTATTCTTTCATTTTCACACTTTATTCTTACACCCAATTTCATGTGTGGCTGCTTTGTTTAGGTTATTAAATTATAAATTAATAAAAATTGAAAATAACTTATTTACCTACTCTAGGTTAATTAGATCCATATTTTATAAACTTTCAATTGGTATCAAAATAAACATTAGATACACTTTGTGAGTTTGATCCTTAGGGATACACACTCCTACTTATGAATCAAATGAAATAAGATAGGTCATTTGTTAGACCCCTATTCTTTGACAGGTATAATTACCCTTACTGTAAGGCTAGCATGCAAGCCTTTTCCAAACAAGATGAAAAGGTCTAGGATGCTATTTTTGATGGTTGGTAACCACCTTCGGTAAGAAAAGATGATGTAATAATCATAAAGCTAAGAAGAGACTGAACCACTAAAGATTGCACCTTTATCGGGGCAACATAAAAAGGTCTAAGCTCAATCTTTGATATAGTGTCGATGGATGAATTCTATCGCATCTCCGATTGTAAGACTAATAAAGATGCATAGAATGCACTTGCTCTTGCTTATGAGGGAACTTCCCAAGTGAAACAAACAAAATTGAGATTACTAACATCTCAATTTGATTCCATTAAAATGAGCAATATTGAAACTTTTGATCAATTCTATGCTTGCTTTTGTGATATCACTAATGATTGTTCTAACCTTAGTGAGAAAATTCCACAACTTATACAAGTACGCAAACTCTTAAGCTCCTTAATAGAAGACTACAAGATGAAAGTTACAACGATAAAGGAAAGCAAGAATGTGGATACATTAAACATTGATGAACTTGTTGGGTCAATCCAAACCTATGAGCTAACTCTTGATCCACCCAAGAAAAACAAAGATGTGGCATTCAAAAGCTCCAAAAAGGATATCTCTAATAGTGATGAGGATATGAATGATGAGTCACTAATCTTGTTAGCACGATAATTTAAGAAGTTCCTAAAAAATAAGGGTCAACAGAATAATCAATCTAACAAGGGACAATCCAATCGTTCAAATGACCAAAGTTTGAGGGAAATCAAGTCTCTTAGCTATAATGGTAAGAAAACCAAGCCCACTAATCCTCAATGATTTACTTATGGGGGCTTTGGTCATATTTCTACAGAATGTGCGAACAATAAAAAGAAATTTGGAAAAGCCTTTAATGCTACACTTAGTGATACATAAAGTGAGTAGGATAATGCTAGTAACTCAGAAGATGATGACACTAACTATCATGCCTTCATCTCAACTACCACAGTACACCACAATGACTCTGACTCTAACTCGAATGAAGAAAATGAGGGAGTAAACTCTTATCCCTTACTTTTTAAGTTTAATGTATCAAATTATAAAAAAATATTCATATATTCTCTAGGTGCCAGAGAAGAGAGAGCTAAACTACTTGTTGAAGTAACTAAACTTAATGATATCATCAATGTTCACAAAAGAAATTCCCCAAACCTAGAGAAAGATAAAAGGAATTGTCTGAGCATATTAATGCTCTAGATTGAGTCTTGTAGAAACCAATCATAAAAACAAAAAACTTAGGTAAGAACTTAGTATTACTAAAGAAATGGTAAGGAAATTGACCATAAGTGGTGAAAAATTGACCAAAGTCCTAGACTATGGAAAACTACATAAATATAAGGGAGATATTGGATACATGGACGAACAGTCAACACCTTCATCATCCAAAACTCAATTTGTAAAACCCAACGTTGCTCTGGCAGGGAAGGTAATTTATGCACCTTATCACTCTAAGCAAATTCATTTTGTTCTCATTTGTCATCATTATGGTAGGAAATGACACATTAGACCTAGGTGTAGATTTATTTATACCTATGATTCTATCACGAATACAAATGTTTCTAGGACATCTAAAAAATTTCAAACGTAAAGTTTTAACTCAAGAACTACACAAAAAGAAGAACCTAAGAAACCAATAGCTCAAACTTCCAAAATTAAAATATGATGGGTTCAGGAGTTTGAATTGCACTACTTTGTGGCCCACATGACGTTTAAAGCTAAATCGAATACTTCCTGGTATTTTGACAATGGATGTTCTAGACACATGACTGTGAATTATTTTTTGTTTAAAACCTTTGAAGAATACAATGAAGGGATAATTACTTTTGGTGATGGTAAAAAATCTAAAATTGTTGGGAAAGGCTCCGTTCAAATAGAGGATCACTAAACTTGATGAAGTTTTATATGTGAAAGGACTCAAGGCAAACTTGATTAGTATAATTCAAATATGTGACAATGATTTCAATATGCAATTTACGAACAATCAATGCATTATAACATATCAAAAGGGTGAATGTATGATTAAAGGAATTAAATCACATAACCATTGTTATTGCATCGATAGATCATCCACAGTAACATGTAACCTAGCTAGAAATAATTCAACTACCTTATGGCATGAAAAGGATAGGTCATATGAGTTTTAAAGATCTCAGGAATGCCTTGGGAATCTCTCCCTCGAATTGAATTTCAAATTTGTTTTAAAAAAAATCTTTATTTGGTCAACAAGGTATTGAAATTATTCAACATTTACATGCATATAACCTTATTTTTAATGACTTAACTTATTTTGACATTTATTGCATAAATTATTCCACAATTTTGACTTATGCACACATATATTCTTATATGTGTGATAATCGATGTTGACATAAACTTATTCACACACTCACGAATACACATATATGTTATGCTTGAAGTTTATGAATTGTCTTGAAAGACTCCAGGACTTCAACTAAACTTGATTGTAAAATTGTGTTGACTTATACTTCTTCCTTTCTAAAATTTTATCGTATGAAGGCACCTAGTATTGAGAGGGCTACCTACTGTTACGTGTGAAGTTATCACAGTAAGTGAAGAGGGATACCTCATAACTAGTGTAAAAATTATCATGCTAGGTTTATGGCTTGTGTAGAAAAAAATTGTGTAAAAAGCGATAGCTTATAAAATTTGTATTTGGAATGCACAAAAGGCCAATAGAGGTTAAAAATAAAAAAAATCATGTACCTTAATTATAAAATAAAGATAAAAAAATATTTTAAGTCTTCGATTGGTAGATATATTTTATTTTGTGATATTGAAGACTCAATTATAATTTTACATGATAAATGATTTTTTTTTATTTTGAGTATTTCTTGATTGATTATAAATAACTTAATTGGCATAATTGTAGAGTTTAAACATATATATTGTTTTTAATTAAATTTCAATATCTCATTATACGTGCAAAGTGTTATTGTATGTCTCTTCTACTCTACTTGCTTATTTATACAATACATAATCAAATTTTGAGTTAAAAATGATGAATTCTCAATTGGTTGTATGCTCGTTTGTGATTAAATGATTCTAATACCTTATGTGGCTACTTATGAAAATTAAAAAAAATTATTCATTTACATCTTCTTATTTACTGAATTTTAGTTGGTCTTTAAGTTAGAGAGTCGTAAAATTTAGGGATAATTTAATTTCATTACTTTGTCCAATACTTTGTCTTTCTCGTATATCAAAAAGGGAGATAGTGTATTTCACTTTCATATTTTATTTTGTTATACATATAGAGAGATAACATATTTAGGGTAAGAATGTTTTCCATCATTTTATCTTATGTTAAACTTGATTGGTATAAATATATACACTACCTGATTATTCTTTATACTTTGCTTATTTTTATGTAAATTGAACTAATGTACGATAAGGCTTTCAATCCAAGTTATGATATGTTTTGTTTATGTCATTTCAGTTACTTACAAGCTTGTCAAGTTGTAGTGAAGATAGATTCATCGGACCATAGGATAGTTTCACTATAGAGTTTAGGACATCATTGTATTTTTATCTTATTCTTATAAGTGTCATGTAGTGAGAGAAAAGTTTTGCCACATGGAAATGCTAAAGGGGGAGTTTGTAAGAATTATAAGTATTGACTGTTTTCGTGGACAAAATATTTGTATGTAAATTTGTTTTAAAGCTCACTATCAAGTTTATCAAACAAAGTCAAAGAAACGTTAGAATTTCAAATAATGATATTTCAGGTATATCTGTTATAACTATGATATATATGATTACCACTTAACCTATTCTTTAATATGTTTCATTGTTTTGAATATATATCCTAAATTTTAGCCTAAAATAAAGAATAAGATATATGTTAAAATATTAAATAAGATATAATCTAAATTATAGGCTAAATCTTAGCCTAAAATAGACTTTAAAAATAAATCTTTTTTAAATACTAGTCTTCTTGATTAATGAGAATTACTAATTCTATTTATAATAGAAAATATATTTATCAATTACATAGGATTACGGATTTTAATTTTCCTATAAATAAAACTCATTTCTCATTGTTTCAATCAATTATACAAGAACATTATTCTCTTATTCTTAATCTATCTATCTTGTTTTGCAAATATAATATCGAAATTCTTTAGGCTTTTTTATTTGATTAATCTATCAAACATTGGTAGTTTTTTTATTGATTAATAAGTTTAATTAGTTTATGATATTTTGATCATATGTTCTTATAGCTTCTTCTTTTTTTTGTTTTTAAATTGTTAGATCAAATAATTGTATGTGTCATATTATAATTATTTGATTTGATTATTAATCTTTAAAGAAGTTATCACTAATGAACTTGTGCTTAAATAGATTGTTCTAGGGATGATATTTGATTTTGATTTATTTGATATAGTTATTAAATTATCTATTTAGGGTTATTCATTATTAAATATATTCTAGAACATACACAAACACTTGTGCTTTTGTGTTAACCCTTTTGTAGTTGATTCATGAACGTATCTGATTGACGGGAAGCTTATTGAAATGTTGGTCTAGATACCGTCCATGCTAATATTAGAAATTATTAAAACAGAGTAGGAGCTCGTTAGTAAGGTACATTGGGGTAGTATCTTAAGGAGAAAATTAGATGATTGGATGGACCGATGATTTTTCTCTTAGGTCATGGTTGTGGCCTAAGTTGTTTCCATCTAAAAATATCATGTATTATTATTTCATTTTTGCGCTTTATTCTTGCATGCGTGACCGTTTTGTTTAAGTTATTAAATTATAAATTAATAAAAATTAAAAATAATCTATTCACCATTTCTAGCTTAGTTAGGTCCATGTTTTATAAACTTTTAGAATTTATTGAATATGTATGTTTCAATTTTTATTAATAGGAATTTAATATATCACAATTATATTATAATTATAACTGAGGTATCAGATTCTCTTTAGCTATAGTCATGCGAGTACAACTATATTTATTAATAATATTATGTTACATCATTTATAATTTATCAAAATTATAAAAAATAACATCTTTAAAATTTATAACAATAAAAATAGTACTCAATAACATTAAAATGAAACAATTAGACGATATTTAATATTAAACATGTTTAAATAATCATAACTTAATTTGAACCATATCTAACTACATGACATTCAAAATGAAATGATGTATATACTTCTTTTTATTAATAAAAATATATAAGATAGTATAAAATATTATAAATTTTAAAGATATTATTTTTGTTATTTTTATTTTACATATATTTTTAGGCAACTAGATGGTTTTGTATTTATTCAATAATTTATAATTTATATTTTTTATTTATTTGATATTTTTTTTTGATAATTTATATTTTTTTACTTTTTATTTATTTGATATATTTGATATGTTAATTTATATTTCTTTTAGTAGATAATTTGTGTAAATGTATTTATTTGTTACTTTTATTTTGTTGGATAATTTTATATTTATTTTAAAAATATTAAAGCAATCAAATTAAAATAAAAAAATATAGTAACCACTCTAAAAAAGATTAAAAAATAAAAACACGAAAACACTTCTCCTTAATATTTATAACTTATGTTATATATAGTAATAACATAGGATATGTATATACTTAAATTTATCAATTTTTATAAAAAAGAGTACAATTTCTCTCATTGTTTTTTTTAGGAAAAATTTAATAGCATATAAAAGATTACGTGCCTTGCATATATCCCAAAACTAGTTATAAAATAGCATGTGCTTTTCACTTATGATTTATAAAAATTATAAAAAATAATCCTTTTAAAATTTATAACATTAAAAATAATATCCAATAATATTGAATGCGAGTAATTAGATGATATTTAATATTAAATATGTTTAAATAATTATAATTTAATTTAAATAATGTCCAACTAAATAACATTTAAAATGAAATAATGTATTTTACTTCTTTTTAATAATAAAAATATATAAGATGACATAAAATGATTAAATTTAAAGATGTTAATTTTATTAATTTATCTTTGTTTTAGTAGATAATTTGAATAAATGTATTTATTTCATACTTTTATTTTATTTGATAATTTTATATTTATTTTAAGGTGAATAATAATTTTTTATTTTTCTCATATTCATTTGATATTTTTTTTTGATAATTTATATCTTTTATAGATAATTGATATAGTGTATTTATATCATATTTTTTATTTTATTTAGTAATTTTATATTTATTATAAGGTATATAATGTTATTAGAAGAAATAGATGTCAAATTAGTCCATTAAAAATGACTAATTAATTATTATTTTTAAAAAAAAATATTAAAGTAATCAAGTTAAAAAAAAATAAGCACTTTAAAAAAATATTAAAAAATAAAAATCCCAAACACTTCGCCTTAATATTTATAACTTCTATAGTATCTTAATATTTATAACTTCTATAGTACCTTAGTACTAACATAGAATATGTATATACTTAAATTTATTAATTTTTATAAATAAAATATATTTTCTCTCAAAAAAATTTAATTGTATATAAAGAGTACACATGTATCAAAATTAGTTATAATAGAATAAAAAATAAATTTAAAATAATATTATTTTTTTAAAAAATAATAATATAAAATTTATGAAGAAAATTAGGATATCCAATCATTTAGATCCTTTAATTATAAGTTTCATGCATTTTCTTGGTATAATTATTAAGATAAACTTATTTAATTTTATAATTTAAAAATATTATTAATTAAGTCAAAAAATTTAAAAATTAAGATTTTTTAAAATAAATAAAATTATATATTTTATTAATAAAAAATATTTTAAAAAACCACTCGACCTTTTCCTATCCTTTTCTCTTTCTATTTTCTCTCTTTATCTCTATCTCTTTATTCTTTTTTATCTTTCTTATTCTTTGAGAGATTTTTATTTTTATTAATAAAATAATGATAAGAGAGGAAAAAAAGAGATAAAGGGATAGGGAGAGATAGAGAGTAGGAGAGAAGGGTGCTGTTTTTTTTATAAAATATATAATTTTATTTTATTCTAAAAAAAATCTTAATTTTTTAAAAAATTAATTGATTATAATTTTAAATTATAAAATTAATAAGTTTATCTCAAGACTAAAGCGTAAGAAAGTTACATTTATATGACCCAAATTATCATGGATTTGAAAAATTGTGATAAAATTGAATAGTATAATCTCATTCACAAATAATGATTTATTTTTACTTCCTTCACCTCTTGTATTTTTGTATAATAGAAAAAAATATAATTTTTATTTGTTCAAAAATGTAGTATATATATTTGTTTATTAAAATCATAATATATATATATATATATGAATATTTCAAATAAAATCATAAAATTTACGAGGAAAAATGTCAGTAATTAAATAAAAGAAAGATAAATTTATACAAAAATCTAATGCCAAAACATTACTTAGTGCAATAGAGTGAACTATAAAGGCATGGGTTTCTCATAATAAAACAAATAATGCATATTTTTAAAAGAAATATACGTTTAAAATGATTAAATAAATATATATTTAATAATATTTTTTAATATATATACCTATATATATTATATGTGTAAATTCAACCAATATTGTAGAAATATGAAATAGATTTATGTAAAAATAAATATTAAAAAAATTAAAATATTTTGAGGGACGAATAAGAAAATCAAAAGAAGATATTCTAATTCTTATTCATAATATTATTGAAATATTATATATATATATATATTTATATTTTTAGAGATAAAAATACTAAAATTTTAATGATAATAAGGATAAAATAATAATTATTATCTTTCCCATCTTAATAAGGAAACATTATAATAATAATTAGGAAAGATAATAATAATCATATAATATCTATTCATAATAGTTTCATACACTAATAAGGACACTAAATACATATTATTCTAACACTCCTCCTCAAGTTGAACATAGATAAGTTAGCTTGAATAGTTAAAAAAACAAAAAAAAATAGAAAAAAAACCAAGATAGGTCTAATACTTCTTTTATTTTTTGATATCACGTCTGTTTCGAGATGATAGGTGTTCTTTGAGCACCTCCTTTGTTGGGATCTATGTTGTTGGTACACTATGGTGTATACATGTTGGGAAGCGAGTTTAGAGTGATCCAGATGACTCCATGTTTAGGCACATGTATCCTAACTAGGCATATACATTGTGTCCCACCACATATGTTATGTTTGGTCATGCTGAGTTGCGTCTATCCATGCATGTTATGTTGGATCACATGTGCAGTGTCCGAGCATGTATCATGTCGAGTCACATGTGTCATGTTCAATCATGTGCCATATTGGGTTACATGTGTTGTGTTTGACCATGTGCCATATCGTGTCACATATGACGTGTCCGACCATGTACTGTATCAATGGTCTCCTATTTGCCCAATTTTTCGTGTGTCTATTAGCTATTCTGATCACTTTCAATTTAAATGTGTACCTATTGTGTTGGTGCCTAAACCATCTCACTTTCGTATGATTTATTTTCATTTTATCATTGCACTATGTTTGTGTTTGACGATTGGAGACTCGGGTCCCAATATGAGCAAATTTTTGTTTGCATGGATGGTGGTTATTTTCTCCTTAAGGTTTTTATAAGAAGACAAAGATACACTTTAATCAAATTTGAGAAGAAGCCACACAAAAAATAAGGTTTAGAAAATTGATTAAAAGTATTCAAAAACGAATAATGCTCTAATACGATGTAGAAATATGAAATAGATTTTTGTGATAATGAATAATAAAGGAAAATAGATTGAGAGGAGAATCAAAAATTAAAATAAATACATCTTAATTCTCATTTATAATAATAATGAAAGATTACACACATACTATATATATATATATATATATATATATGGATAAAATACTAAAATCTTAATCCAAATGAGAATAAAATAATAATTATTATCTCACTAATCCTAATAAGAAAATATAATAATAATCATATAATACCTAATCATAATAGTTTCCAATATTACTAATAAAATTAAATATATAATATTCCAACAAACATAATAAATAAGTGATTATATTTTTATAAGATATAGATACATATTTATTAATTAAAAATATTGTAAATAACTCGCTAATGTTTTTAAAACTTAAAAATTTATTTTTATTTTTCACTTTTAAAAGGTTAAAAAAGAGTTTATTTTCTAAAAATAAAAGCTATAACATAGTTAAAATAATTATGAAATTATCTGACACATGCAATGCCAATAAGTACATTTGAATTATTTTTATTCTTATTTTGTTATTTTTATTGATCCATATTTTTGATTTGGATATATGAAATATTTTTATTTAGATTATGTACACATTTTAATAATATCAATGAATTGGGATAGCTCAAAGTAGTGGCTGAGTTAGGAAATTTTTTTCAAACGGGCTAAATTATGTATGTGTAAATTTATCAAATATTAAATATAAGACTCACAAATTAGAGACAACAAATTCTAATGCAGCAACAATCTCATTTGAACATAATGAAAATCTAAAGTTTAAGTCTTATTTATAAGTGTATGAGTTAAGTTCATAAAAAACTCAAAATCTATTGTAAAGACTATGCGTATTGGTTATTTTCGTGGATAAAATATTTATCTGTAAATTTATTTTTAAGTCTACTATCAAGTCTTTTAAGAAAAGCCAAAAAAATGCTCGAATTTCAAATAATTGTACTTCAGATTTATCTTTAATAACTACGACATATATGATTATATTTATGCATTTAATAACACATGCTTATAAACTTGTAATTATTTTTAGTGTTAAAATATAGAATAAGATATGCTAAAAGATATTAGATAATATATACTCTAAAATAAGATATACTAAAAGATATTAGATAATATATACTCTAAATTATAGTTGAAATCTTTATCATAAAAGATAGCATAAAATCTATTTTTAAAAGATATTAGATAAGATATACTCTAAATTATAACTGAAATCTTTAACATAAAAGAATAAAAGATAGCATAAAATAAATCTATTTTAAATAAGAGTCTTCTTAATTAGTAAGTATTATTAATCCTATTTATAATAAAAAAGATATTTATCAATCATATAGGAGTTATCTTAATTAATGAGTATTATTAATCCTATTTGTAATAAAAAAATATTTATCAATTACATAGGATTAAGAGTTTGAATTTTTCCTATAAATAAAACTCATTACTCATTGTTTCAATCAACCACACAAGAGCATTATTCTAATCTTCTTAATTTCTCTTTCTTGTTTTACAAATATAAGATCAAAATTCTTTAGGCTTTTTTATTTAGTTAATCAATCAAATATAACCACTAATATTTGATAGATTAACTAAATAAAGAAGCCTAATTATTTTATGATATTTTGATAATATGTTCTTATGACTTCTTCTTTATTTTTGTTTTTTAAATTGTTAGATCAAATAATTATTTTTATCATATCATAATTATTTGATTTAATTATTAATTTTTAAAGAAGCTATTTTTATTGAACTTGTGCTTGATCTTTTTGCTCTAGGATTTACTAGTTGATTTGATTTAAGTGACATATGTTTTGAATCATCTAGTTAGAATTATTCATTATTAAATCCGTTCAAGAACACACACGAGCACTTGTGTTTTTTGTGTTAACCTTTTTGTAGTTAATTCGGGAACATATTTGATTGACGAGAAGTTTATTGGAACGTTGGTTTGGAAACCACTCACGCTAATATTGGAAACTGTGAAAACAAAGTAGTGACTCGTAAGTAAAGTACATTGGGGCAGTATTCTAGGGAGAGTAGTATAAAACCGAGTTTGTACTTGACCATTTGATTTTCATAGTGAAAAAGTTAGGTGGTCCGGTGGACCAGTGGTTTTACTCTTGGATCATGGTTGTGGCCTAAGTTGTTTTCATCTAAAAAAATTGTGTTATTATTTTATTTTCGTACTTATTTTTACACACGATTGCATGTCTGAATGCTTTGTTTAGGTTATTAAATTATAAATTAGTAAAAATTAAAAATAACTTATTCACCCCTCTAAGTTAATTAGGTCCATAATTTATAAAATTTAATCTATTATAAACATAATTCATACTTTTGCAAAATATAACCATAATTATAATTGAATTTTTAATATAAAACAAATCATTGTTATTATTTTATTTATTATTGTATATTTTATAGAACCTCTTAATATAACTATACAATAAAATAGTTGTCTTTTTATGAATAATAATATTATTAGATGTAGTAATAGATAAATAAAATATAGTATTTAATAGTTAAAAAATTTGTGAATTAAGATAATCTTGAAGAAAAATAAAAAATATATTAAGAAAGGTTATCCTTATTAATGTTATTAAAATCACATTTATTACATAAATTCTTTTAGTATCATGTGTGTTAATTTTATAATTTAAGAAGTATAATTAATCATTAAATTTTATAAATTTAATAAAAAATAAACTATAATTTTATATTAAAACTAGTTTTATTATAAATTAAGAGGGATCATTTACTAATAAATTATAATTATTTTCTATATATTAATAAATTTACCTAAGTTTTATCAGAAAAACACTAAGGAAGATTTATATATGAGTTAGAGATTAATAAGTAATTTTATATGACATATTAGACTTTCATTGTAAGATTAACTTAAATACAAATATGTTATCTGTTTCAATATATTAAAATAAAAATAAAGATAATTTAACGATATTAAATATAGAATGCATCAAGGTGCGACCTGTGATCGTAAAAGTGTGGAAATAATACATACATAATTGTAATGTTTTATTTATTAGTCTACACAATTAGGGTTCCCGGTGAAAAAAACAAAAAGAGCACATAAACGATAAAAGGCCAAAAGGGAGGGAAATTATGGAGAAGAAGAAAGAGACATGTGGAGGTCAGTGTTGCCTCCTTCTGCCCCAAAGTTCGTCTTTGCTTCCTCTCTGATTTGCACCAACCTCGCCATGTGGAGGCTCGTTTGTACGAATTCGCATTTTCTCGCCGTTCGCAATGTCATTTCCAATTTCAGGCCTCTCTCTCTCAGTAACATGTTCTATTGCACTTCCCAAGTTACCGATTCGGTGCAAGAAATCAGCAACATTCTCATCCACAGTAACTGGAAGCTCTTCATGGAATCCTCCGATATACCCGACAAGCTTAATCCAGGTGTGATCCGATCCGTTATTCGTTGTAACCGAGAAATTCAACCCAGACGCCTCCTTGATTTCTTCCTTTGGTCCGAAGAAAAAATGGGTACTTCTCATGATCTGGACGTATTGTCTGTTCTTGCTGTTTCACTTTCTAATTTTAGGATTTATAGTTATGCTTCTGAAGTTATTGATCGTATGATAAGACACTGTGAGTCCTGTGTTGAAGTTTTGAGTTCTATTGAAAGCTGTTATAAAGAGTATGATGGGTTTAGTTCAATTGTTTTTGATATATTGATTGATAGGTATAGACAAAAGGATTTGTTAGTTGAAGCTGTTGATGTGTTTTTGGGTCTTGAAAACGTTGACTTTGTGCTTAATTTGTTGACCTGCAATTCATTGTTGAGAGACCTTTTGAAGACCAATAAGTTGCAATTGTTTTGGAAGGTTTTGGATAG
This sequence comes from Hippophae gyantsensis, assembly GCA_030763125.1. Classification (NCBI taxonomy): domain Eukaryota; kingdom Viridiplantae; phylum Streptophyta; class Magnoliopsida; order Rosales; family Elaeagnaceae; genus Hippophae; species Hippophae gyantsensis. Next base: position 52,553,159 of record CM061029.1, read on the forward strand.
AATGTATGAGATTAATATGTCATTCGACATGTATACTTATCGTAGTGTGATCAGCGCTCATTTTAAGAAGGGAAATATTGAGGAGGCAAAAAGGGTCCTTGTGGAAATGGGAGGAAACGGTTGTGGGCCTAACGCAGTTACGTATAACATGGTTATAAATGGCTTGTGTAGGGCAGGACGCCTTGGTGAAGCAGTTGAGATAAAACAGTTTATGGCTGAGAAGGGTTTTGTCTTGGACAAATATACATATGCGTCTCTTATCAACAGGTATTGCATAGAAAGGAGATTGAATGATGCTAGGTATATTCTGTTTGAAATGATTGATGGAGGATTGAAGCCTGATGCAGTTGCCTGCAATGCTTTGATTGATGGGTATGTAAAACAAGGCAATGTCAAAGAGGCATTTAAAATTAAGGATGAAATGGTTATTTGTGGCATTAAGATAGATCTTGTCATACATAATACACTGCTATATGGGGTTTGTAAGGCTGGTAAGATGGAAATGGCCCAGGAAATTATTGATGAGATGTCTAAGATGGGTGTAAAACCTGATATGCAAACTTATAATGTGCTCATTGAGGGCTTTTGCAGGAAAAAAGATATGGCTAGTGCTTTTGCATTGTTGGATGAGATGAAGAGGGTGAATGTGGTACCCACAATCATAATTTACAGTGTTATAATTAGCGGATTGTGTCGTTGTGGAAATCTAAGTCAAGCCAATGTTTTTATTGGCAAGATGGTTGCATATGGAATAAAACCCAATGCAATAATCTACACTGCAGTTATTTCAGCTCATGCAAATGATGGTAAACTGGAGGAAGCAACAAAGATTCTTCAGAGCATGATGCAACAAGGAGTTTTTCCAAACATGCATTGTTATAATTCTGTTGTAATTGGATTCTGCAAAGCTAAAAAGATGGAGGCAGCAAGGAATTATTTGGATTCAATGTTGGCTAGTGGTTTGCAACCAAACACGTATACTTATGGAGCCTTTGTTCTTGGATATAGTAAGGTGGGGGGGATGCAGTTGGCTGACAGGTATTTCAATGAGATGCTAGCCTGTGGTCTTGTGCCTAATGATGTAATTTACACTGTCTTAATTGATGGGCACTGCAAAGAAGGAAACATAACAGAAGCCTTCTCTACATTTAGATGCATGCTTGCACGTGGAATTCTTCCTGATCTTAAGACTTATCGTATTCTTATTGCTGTTCTGTCAAGGAATGGGAAGATGCAAGATGCTTTGGGGATCTTCTCTGAACTTTGTGAGAAGGGTTTGGCCCCTGATGTTTTTACTTACAATTCTCTCATCTCTGGCTTCTGCAGACATGGTGACACAAAGAAGGCACTACAAATTCACGAACAGATGTGCTTAAAGAGCATAGATCCTAATATTGTGACTTATAGTATTTTGATTGATGGGCTTTGCAAGGCAGGTGATATTCAAATTGCAAAGAATTTGTTTGATGGAATTCTGGAAAAAGGTTTGACTCCTAACAATGTGACATATGCGACAATGATGAATGGTTATAGTAAATCTGGAAATGTAGTTGAGGCATTCCACTTATTGGACAAGATGAGAGAGAGGGGTGCTGCACCAGATGGTTTTATCTATAATTCTCTTCTTGAAGAATGCTGCAAAAATGGAGAGTTGGATAAAGCATGCAAACTATTTCAAGAAATGTTACATAAGGGCTTTGCTTCTACAATGTCTTATACAAGCCTTCTGCATGGTTACAACATGGCAGGAAATAGTTCAGAAATTTTTGCTTTGTTTGAGAAGATGAAGGCTAAGGGAGTTGAACTTGACTTGGTAACATATTATACGGTTATTGATGCTCACTGTAGAGAAGGAAATGTAGCAGAGGCTTTAAACATGAGAGATGAAATGTTTAATAATGGTATGCCCATCAGCTTAGATACATATGAGACACTAATAGAATGCTTGTGTAAAAAAGAAGAGTATACAAAAGCATTAAAGTTACTTAATGAAATGGGAGAAGGTGGGCTCAGGCTCAGTTCCTATTCATGTAGAAGAATAGCTTCTGGTTTTCAAAAAGCTGGGCTTACAGATAAAGTAGCAGAGGTTTTGGAGCGTATGGTGTGGTTTGGATGGGCTTCAAGCTCCGCAAATTTAGCCAACTTAATTGATGGAAACCTAAATGTTGCAAATTTTGAGCATGATAATCTTCTCAAGAAAATGGCCTAAGAAAATTCTTTTCCTTTTGTTCAACTTCACCATTGAGCCATTTTTTTTGGACAAGTAAATGGATGTTTGTGATAATGCAGTCATTGTTTCTATGTTTCTTTGTGACCATTGCCAATAGTTGTGAACCCATGACTGCATGACATTTCCAGCCAAGTGGTGCATGCTACTTTGAGGCTTGTGAGGTATCAGAACTTGTTTTATGATTATGAGGATACCTCTTCGACCAGTGTTATTCATGAATATGTAAAAGACTTGGAGCTATTCTACTTGATCTGCAGGTTTTGGTAAAACTTCAGCAGTTACCTCTGTTATCTCCAGGAGCCCATGTTGGCTCTTATAATGCAGAGCTCTCTCATAAAGCAGAGCTCTCTCATCTTCAGGACGTTTGTATTTGTTCCAGCAGCGAATTAGGTCTGAAATATGATTGTTCTTAAGCACAAAGATCTTGAAAAGGTGACAGACTCACTGTTTTGAGGGTGGTGCTCTCATCTCTCCTGTGCTTGAATTCTTTGTGGCGGTATTTTTGACGACATGAAACTTGTAAACTGCAAAATCAGGGGTGAGATGTACCAGCTGAGCATGGCATCTAATTGAAAATCTTTCTGTGTCACGGCAACAGAAACTTGATTTATGGTGAAAGCTCTATGCATAATTCGATGAGATTTAGGACCATTAGTCCTAGGGCCGAAGTGGTCCCATTTTTCATGAAAATAAGAAGTTTGGTTAAGTAATTATTTGCTTAGGAACGTGTAATCCCATAATTATGCATCATGAACACTACAAGCTAAAACTTACCCTCCCTTTATTCCTTAAACATGTGACATTATTAGTCCTTAATTTTACAAAGTGGTTTACATGCATCATGACCACTATAAGCTAAAACTTACTCCCTTTATTCCTTAGACATGTGACAGTATTAGTCCTTAATTTTATAAAATGGTTGAAGTCATTTAATTGATCCTATTTTGTACTATAATACTATTTCTTTTTAGGTGAGTTTTATTAATCTTGTAATTTAAAAGTATTATACAATTAAGGTAAAATTGATATTTGTAAGAGGTAAAATAAGTTATATATTTTATTAATAAAAAAATTAAAACAGGAAAAGAAGAGAAAGAGCAACCGTTTCCTCTATTTTTCACTCTACTCTCCTTTTCTCTCTTACTTTTTATCAATAAAATAACGATGAAAGATAGAAAATAGAGATAGAATGAGAGTGAGAGAGGGAGGAAAAGAGAGAAGTAGATGTTTTTTTAAATATTTTTTATTAAGAAAAATATATAATTTTTATTTTATTCTTTAAAAAAATTTAATTTTTAAAATTTTTAACTTCATTGATACTAACCTTGTTGGTCTCCCAATTCTCAACCCCGACCGTTTTAGCATCCATATTTTGAAAAATTTTCTTAGGTTCTGACTAGCAATCGATGACCCTTTCTTCTTTTACTTCACATAGCTTTTCATCCCCCCAAAATTATAAGAAAATGGTCCATTTGTTTTCATTTCGGTCAGTTAATCATCGAAAAATCTTAATTTTTAAAATTTTTAACTTAATTATTCAAATTTTTAAATTTTAAGACTAACAGAACTCAATTAAAAAATTACAAAATTAATTATATAAATTACATAATTATAAGAAAAATGATTAAGCATCCTATTATTAAAATTTTACCAGATGATTTGTGTGATGGTCATCACCTGGGGTCAAGTAAAAGGCTAAAAGCATAACAAGATATTATAGTAAATTTTTATTTTATTTTCTTGAAATGAACTCATTTTTCCTTTTCATTGAGAGCATATTTCATTCGAATAATGTTAATGTATACAATTTCGAGTTCCTTCGTCTGAATACAAGCTATAAATGTATTGTGAAACGTATAAAAGAGCTACAGGCTAGTAAAAGGATCGTGTTATGTAGTTTGGTAAAGAATTTCAACTATATTGTATTGTATAGAAAATAAGATGATTTTTGATTCACATGGCGAGCTTATATCATCTTTTCAAATTTATCGAGTTTGTTCACTCTTTGCATAGACCTAGCAACTAATGCCATAAACACTCCTGCAAATTTCAAGAAAATTGGCAGTTAAAGACTTGACTTCCCAATGTGAAAAGCAAAATATATCTAATGGAGAAGTTTGAAGGCTAACAAAAACCTGCTGCAACAAATGATCCATTTGCAATAACTGGATTGCTTTGACTACTGAAAGTGATTCCCAGGTTTAGCAGAGTACCGCCTAAGACAGTATAAATTGTTGCCATTTGTAGTATCGTCGCCTTCCGAGCAGCTCTTTCCGACTATCAAGGGAAGGATATGAATGATAAATTAAAAAAAGGGTGGGAGCATCAAACAACATAACTAATGAGAAGTGATATGTGGCAGAATACCTCAAGTACCCGCACACGGAGTTTAAATTCTCCTGACTCGAGTTGTTTGACAAACTCTTCAATACGCTGAACTCTGTATGGCATGGACATTGTGGAGGTTCTAGCCTGAAAGTTCACATGTGAAAAATCTTAGTGCTAATATTGGTGATATAAGTTTTATGAGAGATGCAACAAGTTACTGCTTTTAAAATTCGAAAAGGTAGTTCATTCACTTCAAAGCAATCTAAACAGGGAAATTAAGCAGTGAGAGGTTCAAGTAAGTTGTAGTACTTCATCAGCTTGTTTCCTTATTTCTTGTACAAGTTGAGTACCGTTTCCCTCTTTTTGTTTCATATCTAAGAGCTCCTGCATGTTGCATACAATATTAGTCCTATCCTATCAGATACAGCATCAGTAGACCAAAATAAATAAATTTGAATGGTGTATTAATCTAAAAAATTGGCACATGAGTGGAACCTGAGCATAAGGAGCAGCAATTTTGACAAATGAAAAATCTGGGTTAAGAATGTAGCCTATGCCTGAAAGCAGTAATTAAAGACGAAGGAAAATATCATCATACTTCTGAATACAGACTACGTGTTTCTTCAAAAAATTATTACTTTCAGGAAGATCTTGAATAGAAACTGCATGCTAGATTGCTTAACAAAATAAGAGAAATGCAGGTTGAAAACTCTAGGGTTGTTATAGTTTATGATAGGTCCCCCAAAATTGTACATGCATTGAGGATCTGTTTGGATGCTAGTTCTGGTTTAATTAAGTAATCTCATGTGACCAGCAGTATCTCTAAATACAAAGTGAGACCCAAAGTAGAACGACAACCTTCTAGCGTCGAAAATGCCCTGATGACAAAGGTAAATGTTGACGGAAATCGGAATGGTTGATCTTGTGCTATTGCAAACAAATCCTGCCAAAAAAGGGTATTTCGAAAGGAAAATCAAATTTAGATTTTTCCTGCATTTTTTATCATCAATACATTTTCTTTGGTAGCGTCAAACATCTTCTTGCATATACAAACTTGCGAGAAACTGAGTCTTGGTTCTGAAATGAAAATTTTCATCTGAAGTGTAATATGGTTTTTCAAAATGTAATCAAATATTAGTATACCTCCCCAATTGCAGCCAAAGTCTGCTGCTGATCTGGTGACTGGCTCAACAAATTGTCTAAGAAAAATTGCACAGATCTTCTTACCTACAATATAGGATAAACTATAACTTAGAACATGAATGTAAGACTTTTTTGTCATTCTTTTGATAAAAAAAAAAGTGGTAAATTGGTTCATAACACTTTTGAAGAGTAAGGAATGAGGCAGACACCGATGTTATGTCTCCTGTGGGCTGCAAAGCTTCAAGTTCTATGAGACATTGTATAACCTGCAAAGTAGCTTCTAGTCAGATTGAGCCTTGTGGATGCAGATCAATGCTTTTTTTTTTAATCCTTTTTTGGTCAAAGATCAATGCATTTTAGGGTTCCAAGAAAATTGCATGTTTCTCTTGTTCTACCTAAAAAAAAAATCATCCATTCAAAATCGTTCAAGGTGTGGAATGCAAATAATAATGCTTTTGCCAATAATTTGCAAGATACAATACATATCAATATGATATTACAAGAAGAAAATAAAATTCTGATAAGAAAAAGGAAGAAAGAAATTAAACCTTTTTTGCATCTTTCTCATATACAGCATAGAAGAGTCCAAGTAAACGTTCACGAGTGAAAGATTTGATTTCCCCCATCATGCCAAAATCGTAATAGATGAGTGCCTCATCAGTATCGATAGCAAGATTTCCAGGATGAGGATCAGCATGAAAGAAACCTGTCTTCAGTATCTGAATAGAAAGCAGAATCCATTATATCAACACTTAGTTATCTTAACCATATGAAAGCATTAATCAGATTATAACTTAGAAATAAATGAAAATGCACAAAAATTTCAATTAATATGAGATTCAAAGTCAAGAAAAATTAGTGGCATGAATTTGAGAGAGAAAAACTTGTCACCTGAATCAAGTATGCTTCAATTGCGTGTGATGCAATTCGAGAACGGCTATAACCCCGTGAATCCAGCACATCTAGGTTATTTATCTTAGTGCCTGGTCAAGAAATTATAGATCACATTAATGACCATCATGGCTTTAAAAACCTGTACTCATCAAATTAAATGATGCATATTCATGTAGAGAACAAAATCTGGAATTCAACAAACAATATATAGTATAGAGCCAAACCTGGTACATACTCCAAGGTTAGAGCCTTTGTGGCAGTATAATCCCAATAGACCAGCTACACAAAGGAAATTCTTTAGCCAAAATAATATCAATGAGTTATTCTAAAAAGTTGCTTTATTCTCTTTGGAAACTTCTAAGTTTTGCAATCATAAAATATCAGTTGAAAAGAGAAAATTGAAGTAAAGTAGTCATCTAATAGTGATGCAGAGAATGACATACAGGTACGCGGACCCACTTTATATTTCGAAAATCTCTGCGAAATCTATCAGCATTTTTCCCTTCATTTATATAATCAATCTCTTGGTATAATATCCTGCAGCCAGCATAGTGCCATAATTTTCTTGAAGCGTCAGAGATTGCAGCATATGAGGGAAAATAGCAAATGTATTTTGCAACTATTACAGTGGAACTCATAAATATAATAATCCATGTATTAAAATTCCTCTTGAGACTTCAACATGAACATATGACCTCTGGGATAACAATAGTGGTCACAGACAAAACTCTAAAATCGAAACAACTATAAAAGGTAAAAACCAAAATAGGTATTACTACATACGTGGAACATTCTTCATAAATACCAATCCAATCTGTAGTTTGTCCACCAAAGGCTTCACTTTTCTGAAAATACTCTGCAATTAGCTTTAAATTCCCTGCATTTTGAAGCAGAAATTTGAAGAAATGACAAAAATGCTGAAAATTCCAATAAACTAAAAGTTCAATGCCAGAAATGTGAAAGCATGTCAGCTTCCATATGTTTGTATGGGTTCAAAACAAATAAGCTGCTGGCTGTTTTAAATGATTCAAGAACGGAAAAAGTACATGACCTAATAACTTTCAGTATTTTGATATTGGGATTTTACATACTGCCGGAACATATGGTGCACTGTCAAAATATAAATGAAAGAAGGTATATAAACATTTCAACAATATGAAAATCTCAAGTCTATATATTGTATACAATTCTGAAATTACAATGCACTTTATTGAATGAACAATGACTAGGTTATGCAACTAAAGATACACCATACACAACAAAAGGAGAGGAAAAAAAAACCACGGGACTGGTCAAAAGAAAGAGGAAGGGAGATGACAAAGATAAACAAAAACAGAAAGCAGTATTCAGTTGTCATAGTCATAGCGGGGAAGTATAATATTTCCCTTGTAGGAACAATAAGAAATGCTCCTTACGTAGATCAATATCGAAAAGCTTCTTTAAACCAGGCCTTTGAACTTTTACGACGACTTTTTCTCCGTTGTGCAGGATAGCCCGATGTACCTGAAGAAAAAGACTCCCAACTATTTAGATAAGTAAGATAGAATGATCTCAAGTTTAAAAGAGTAAGAACAAATCATATACATATATTTTCACACCTTAAGAATATGTTGATATCTCGTAACTTTGTAATTCACTACTCATTTCAGCAACAACTAAAGCTTTGGAATTTGATATAATAACCACTAACATTTTGCATGCTTTCATTCGTTTTAATAAAAAGGAACCATATGCTTACCACCATAACATTCTTTTTACCTTCTACAACAATACATTTACTTATTAAAGTCACCAAAGGTAAGATACAGGCCAATTTGATAAATTAAAGTAGGGGACCGAATAGAACACCTGACCGAGGCTAGCAGCAGCAATTGGTTGGTCCTCAAATTTTTTAAACAATATTTTGATGGGAGCTCCAAGTTCACTCTCAATAAAGCGTCTTGCTTTCTCTGGTGAAAATGCTGGGACCCTGTCCTGGATTACATTGCATAAGAATCACAGTGATAATAAGATAAAATTAGTTACCGAGTTCAAATATTTCAGGGCTTGCAAGTCTGCCATGATATTCTTTAAATTCAAGAAGACAATTCCTTATCACAAATAACACAGAACAAATCAGCTCAAACCTGCAACTTGGCTAGCTCATCAACGAACTCTCGCGGAAATAAATCTGATCTAGTTGAGGACAGCTGTCCAAGTTTGATAAATGTTGGACCAAGTTGAAGCACACGTTCTCGCAGCCATGAAGCAGTTTTTTTTCTCCTGTTTTTCTGCATGGGAAGTAGGTCATGAAAACATGAGGCAGAACAACAATAACAAATACAGAAAGCCAAGAAGCTGAGAAGATACTCAAACTAGATTACAAGAAGCACAAACAAGTTCCAAAACCCACCTGCTCATCTTCTGTGAAGCCTCCTATATATGCCCATTTGGCATTATCAAACAGAATTCGCACTCGCAACGAGAGAACAAAAGACCAAACATCGATAGTCCTTTGCCAAGCATTATAATTTTCATTAGCCCAACTGAAGCCTTCATCTGAAGGTAAAATCTTAAGCTCCTCCACTGGTGGAAGTTCCTTAGAGGGTTTAACCTTTGGTGTCTTAACCAAAGATGTACTGCTTTGACTTCTGACTAAACTTGATCCATTGACAACTGAACCATTCACTTTATCAATTCTATTTTTCACACCATTCACTTTCTCTACGGCATTGGCAGATGAGGTTTTTCTTTTCACTGCCTCACTTGCTGGTACCATTCTTACACCTTTTCCATTGATTCCCACATTAGATGGCAATCCATTCTGTTGCATTTCCACTTTAAGCCGAACAAAGTGATCGATACGAGGTCGATTACATCTTGAACTCCCAATCTTTGAGACTTTATGATCAGAAATTGAGTTTGAGAAACTGAGACTCTCCTGATTTATCAACTCCACATTGTGGCAACAACAGCTTTGTAAAGCCAGTACTGTTGCCATACTGTAAACACCTGCAAATGGTTTGGTAAAGTGTAACCAAAGTCTAAATAATGAATTTATCAAGAAAAATATCAGTATTTGGCTATGGAAATCACAAAGTTTCCAGAAATGCCAAAGTCATTGAAATAAAAATCTCAGGAAGTGGTATCAACCAGTAGGTATTTTAAGGCTAGTGATACCTAGTCAGTCAGAGTTTATTAACATATTGGTTGGCAGATAATTTAATATATAAAAATGAGACAAACGAGTTCCGTTATTAAATCATTTGGTAGATGAGCATTAGTTTTCCCAATAATGAATTGAATTGGTTTTACTTCAATACTTGAAAAGATGGTTGAGGGCTTGAGGCTACCAAATTTCTAAATCAATCGTGAGAAAACATGAAACTAGCACTTCAATTTCATACGCTTCCATTAAAGGGTATGCATAATATTATTTAACTAACAGAAAATTCTATTAAAATTACTCTAAACATCTTATGGAGAGAGCTAATAGCAATAATGGAACAATAAAAAGAATCTAAACTCAAGATTAAAGTTTAATTAATTTCTTCAAGAACCATATAACAAAAAAAAAAAAACACTAAAACTTCACTTTACTATCATTTTTAATTTCTAGATAGAGAAAGCAAAATTGAAAGGAACCCAGATCAATTAAGGTCCAAAGTACTCACTGGGGAAGAAAGACTTCGAGTCCGATGGGTAATCTTGATAGGAGATATCAACTTTGAGGAGGGGCTTTAATAAAGAAGGAAAAAGAAATAGTTCCTGAAAAATAAAGTTTGGAAATATTCATATTAAATTAAGCCACAAGTGAAGGTGAAGCAGAACAAGTTCTGACGTGTCCTGGTTTCTAATTGTTTATGTGAAGAGGTTGAACAAGTAGTTTGGATTTTAGTGTTTGTGTCAACAACAAAAAATCAAAAGATAGGACTTGAAAGGAAGAGGAGTATATACAACTACCACCATTCAGTTGCTGGCTTATACTTTTTCCTTTCTTTCTGGAAAATGACACTCATGGTCAGCCCTCAACAATGTTTTTTTTTTCTTAACTATACTTAATAAATGATACTGATGATTTCTATTATTTACCCAATTATTTTAATTTAAGATTTAAATTTTAAGATTCAACATATCTTTTAATAATATATCAATCATATATATATATATTCATTTTATTTATTTTTAAATTAATTTTTAAAATTAGAATACTAGTGGTGTACTAATGTAATTTGAACCGAACTTGATGGGCTGCATGGCATAATGTTACTTCTTCAATTGTTTTAAAAGAATTTTGTTATAATAAGTTATACCGCTAATGCAAATGTAAAGTAAGAGATTTGAAAGTGAGACTACGTGGGTATTTTTGGATGCATATGAAAAATATTTTTATGCATTTTGAAAGAAAAATTAAAGGGTTTTTAACTTGTGTGGGTTCCATTTAATTTCTTTTTTTTTAGTATAAATGAGCCCTCTTACAATATACTTATCAAAGATATATAATAGCAAAAAAAATCTACTTATCAAAGAATCATTAAAAAAAAAAAATATGTAGAACCTACAGTCAAGAAATAAACTTTTGTTACAAAATTTATCCTTTAATTTTTTATTTAATAAAATATCAAAACTCATTAATTATGCATAGCTATTTTAATAATTGGAAGAATATATTGAATGGAGTAATGGACTTTGTGACAATTCTATATTTTTGGTATTTAAAAATAAATAAATAAACAATTCTACCGTCTCCAAAATATGGAAACTATCTTCATTTTTGTTATACAGAGCATGTGCATAGATTTTGTTTTTCTTAAAATTACGAATAGCTAGCCTATGTGCATGTGCTTTTTAACTAATGATCGTATTAGATATAAACATACATGTGATATTGGTAATGTGTAAATAATTATTTGAAAAAAAATAAATTATTTACATATGTTTTTTTAATAATTTTAATTTAGTAATATAGTATTAAAATATATATTTAATTTAATTACTTTGCATAACGTGAAGTTTTATTTTTAATTTTATACAAAAAATATATATATCTTTTTTATTAATGGAAGTTGAAGTTTTATTTTTAATTTTATAAAAATAAATATTTTTTTTAAAACGTAAATATATATATATTAAATAAAAGTTAAAAATAAATAAATAAATAAATCATTCCAACAAAATAACTTGATAAGTTATATTTATTTTAATGACACTACTTTGTGGGCTCATAAGGAAAGCAAGCCACTATATATGGCATATCGTGGCCATGCTATTGGTCATTCTTTTCTTATGGACTATTTTCCATTTTTTATTACGAGTTACGTAATCAGCTTGCTATAAGGAAAAAAAGAAAAAAGAAAGAAACATAAAAGGAATAGCGTGTCCAGATGGAACACCGTAAACTGAATAATGATGGTAAGTAAAAATAAATTTCTGAGTGTTAAATTATAATTATAAATATAATATTATTGATAAAATAATTTAATTATATAATTATATTATTAAAAAATAAATACTTAAGTTATAGTATATATATATATAAATGCTATAACGGAAAATAGCACACATGTCATTATTTAAAATTGTTAACAAGTTTGTAAATTAATTACATATAAGTTTAGTATTTGAGTATGACTTAAATGGTATTAGTAGTGTAATAATTACAAAATATTACTTAATATTTATAATAATAAAAAAATTATTTTTATTTTAATTTAAGTTATTTTATTATAAAAAAATTAAATCTATCATTTTGTATTGAATATTTTCAACTGATTTAAATTAAAATATAACTATTTAGATTTATTTAATTATTTTATGTAATTTTTTAATAATTAATATCTTAATGTAAATAGAATTTAGTAAAAAAATATCTACTTCGTTTTCCTCGTTTACGTATGAAAATGGAAACATATATATATATATTCAAACAGAAATTTTATGGTTTTACAAACCGCACGAGATTGAAAAGCAAAATCCCCACGGATCAATTCATGGTAGAACAGTAACGTCATGGAAATATTAATAATAATAGAAATTTAATTTAATCAAAACATTATAATTATAATCACGTAAACATAAAAATATATCAATAAATTACAAGATCGTAATTCGATCCAAAAATATTTATAAAAGTATATAAACATGAATGTAAACATAACAGAAGTAAAAAGAAATTGAAAACATATATCTTGTCATTATTCAAACTTTACCATACTTACATAAAATTTTAATGGAGTTTCGGTTTACTATTTCTAAACTTTTCTTTGTTATCACGATGGTGCTTCTGAAATCAATTAAATTCTCGCAGATTCTATCAGAGTAAGCTTAGGGACTTAACTGAATATTTATAAGTACGTCTCAAATATAGTGTCTATCAAAGAGCAAATGAACGTGTGCTTAAGGGGCTGCAGAACGTGGGTGATGGAAGTTATGGATATAGACCATATTCTAGCCAACTGTGGCCAACCGCTTAACTACTTGGTTGGTTATTGAGTAGTTCGGAGAGAAAAAATCAACATTCTCCCACTTGGTCTATATATTCAATCATTTAACTTTATGAGAAATAAAACACATGAATTATGACAATAGATCTTCTAATAATGAGTATTATCTTCCATGTATCACGATGCATTACGCAATCCAAGCTCATACAACTTAATGAATAAACCATATGTTTATTCGAGATCCATAACTTAAATATGTTTTCTCAAAATATATGAAAAACAAAATATGTGTATAAAATTAATAAGAAAACATCAATTGAATAAGAGTTTTATTAATATTTACAAATTTACGTACAATGAATATTTACATTAGTGCTAATGTACTCAATGACCACTTTCTTTTCCTTAACACGTTCTCTTATAACCAAGTATTTGATGTCGATGTGCTTACTACGAGTATTAATTTTGTTGTTCTTGGCCATAAACACAACAATTTCTTTTCCTTAACACGTTCTCTTATGGCCAAGTATTTGATGTCGATGTGCTTACTACGACTACTAATTGTGTTATTTTTGGCCATAAACACAACAACTGAGTTGTCACAGTACAATCTCAATGACCTAGAAATAGAGTCAACTACTCTAAGTCCATAAATGAAACTCTTCAACCATACACCATGTGATGTAGCCTCAAAACATGACACGAACTTGGCCTCTATAGTGGAAGTAGCAATCAAAGTCTACTTTGCACTCCTCCAAGACATGGCTCCACTGACAAGCATGAAAACGTAACTAGATGTTAATTTTCGTGAATCAACACATTGAGCGAAGTTCGCATCAGAGTATCCAATCATTATCATATCATCGATTCATCTATATATGAGCATGTAATCATTTGTCCCTTGAAGGTACCTCGTGACTTTATTTGTAGCTCTCCAGTGGTCAACACCTGAGTTACTCTGATATCTCCCTAGCATCCCAATAACAAATGCAATGTCAGGTCTAGTGTAGACCTGAGCATACATCAGGCTTCCAACGGTTGAAGCATATAGAATGGTTTTCATCTATTCTCGCTTGAGCTCATTTTTAAGACATTGGTTTAGGCTAAATCTATCACCCTTCACAATGGGTGTCACACTTGGTGAATAATCCTTCATCCAAAATCTCTTTAAAACTTTATTGATTTAGGTCTCTTGAGAAAAACCCAAAATGCCTCGAAATCTATTCCTATGGATCTTAATGCCAATGACATAAGATGCCTCACCTATATGCTTTATATCAAAGTTCTTCGAGAGGAATTGTTTCACCTCATATAGAAAACCCTTATCATTGGTTGTAAGCAAAATATCATCCACATATAGCACCAAATAACAAATATTGCAACCACTGACCTTCTGGTATATACATTGATCCATGACATTCTCTTCAAAACCAAATGAAGTAATGACGTTATGGAATTTCAAATACCATTGATGGAAAATTCTTCAGGTTGTTTCATATAAACCTCTTTCTCTAGGTTACCATTAAGGAAAACCATTTTCACATCTATTTGATGCAAATCCAAGTCAAAATGGGAAACCAATGCCATGATCACACGAAATGAATCTTTCTTTGATACAACAGAGAATTTCTCCATGTAGTCGATTCCCTCAATTTAAGTGAATCCTTTTGGCAACGAGTCTTACCTTATGTCTCTCAATGTTGCCTTATGAGTCTTTCTTTGTCTTGAAGATTCATTTACATCAAATGACTTTTACACCATCAGGAAACTTGACGAGATCCCAAACTCGATTAAATGTTATAGAATCTCTCTCGTTTCATGGCATTGTACCATAAGTTTGAAACCTTAGAACTCATGGCTTGTGAAAATGTCTCAGGATCACTTTTGGCTCTAACATTGTAGTCACACTCTTATAGATACACAACATAGTCCCTAGGAATCACCAATTTCCTTACTGTAGTAGATCTTCTAAATGCTACATTAACATTGTCCTGATGATAAGGATCATATTGCTTAGCTAGTTGTTCAACAGTTTTAGGCATCTGTTGAACTTCAACATCTACTAGATCATAATCAATAGCTTGTGGTACTTCCAGAAATGGTTCTTTAACACCCGTTTGTACTCAAAGAGCATTGTTAACAATAACAACCAGTCCATTACTTGAAGTGGCACACTGAGTATCTGAATGATCTTTCTTAGAGCCAATGCCTTAGGATCGATTGCTCCCACTAATTAAGTCATTCTCAAGAAATTTTGCATTTTTTGATTCCACAAACCTAGTGATGTGAGATGAACAATAAAAACTATATCCCTTAGACCTTTCATTATATCCAACAAAATACTCACTTATAGTCCTTGGATTCAACTTATTTTCTTATAGATTGTAAAATCTTACTTCAGACGAACAACCCCAAACACGTACATGTTGCAAACTTGGTTTCTAACTCTTGAATAACTCAAAAGGTGTCTTTGGGACATCCTTGGTTAGAACTTGATTCAATATGTACATAGTCGTCTTAAGAGCATCAGTCCATAAGAACTCAGGAAGTTTGGTGCTAGCAAGCATACTTTGCACTAGTTCAATAATTTTTCAGTTTCTCCTTTCAACTATTCCATTATAGTCCGGAGAGCCTCTCAAACTGTATTAGGGAACAATCCCATTCTCTTGAAGAAACTTAGCAAACGAACCAAGTGCTTGTCCATTCTCAATATATCTACCATAATATTCACCATTTTTATCTGATCTCATGAACTTTATTTGATTTCCACATTGTTTCTCTACCTCAACCTTAAAGATCTTAAAGCATCTAATGCTTTGCTTTTGTTATGAAGTATGTAGAGATACATATATCGTGAAAAATCATCAATAAAGGTGATAGAATATTTTTGACCTTGTATGTTTATGTCTGGACAACATATATCAGTATGTATGATTTTTAATATGTCTAAACTCCTATTGGCACATTTTTTGACTTGTTAGTCTACTTTCCCCTAATGTAGTCCACACATGTCTCAAAATTAGTAAAATCTAAAGTACTAAGTACCTTATCTTTTACTAATATTTTAATTCTTTCAATGGAGACAAGTCCCAATCTTCTATGCTAGAACATAGAAGAGTCTTCGTTCATAACACATCGTTTAGTACCAATATTTTCATGAACATGCATAGTTGTATGGTTGTCATCATTTTGCACATTAAGAAGAAAAAGACCATTCGATAGAGTATCATATCTAATAACATCAAATTTATAAAATAAATTAAAACCAAAGTCTAAAAAGTTAAAAGAATAACCATCCGATACAAGTATGGATATTGAAATTAAATTTCTAGAAAAAATAGGAATATAAAATGTCTTTTTCAAATTTAAAATGAAATCACTACTTAAGAACAAATTGTACGTGCCAATGGCCACCACATGTGAGGGCATCTTATTTCCTGAATAGAAGCTACGCTCACTTCCACTAGTTTTTGCAGGTCTCGCAAGTCCTGTAATGAATTGTAGAACCATAATCAATCCACCTTGTGTTATGATTAACATCAGTCATATTGGATTCATAACAAACAAATGAAAGGTTACCTTTCTTATCAAGCCATTTCATAATCTTAGAGCATTGTTTCTTAACGTGCCCATTTTTCTTGCAAAAGAAGCACATAATTTCCTTCTTAATTTCATTTTAAGTAGGGATTTTTTCCTTCCTCTTGTCCCTGGCTTGATCCCTTTTTTTGTTCTACCCAGATGTAGTCAAGTTCAAATTTTCCTTTTCCTCTATAAGCAACCTACCCTCTTCCTGAACACACACGGTTAACAACTCATTGATCGACCATTTGTCCCTATTTGTGTTATAAGATATCTTTAAAAAGCCATAATTTTGAGGTAAGGTACAAAGGATGTAGTGAATCAAGAAGGCCTCTGACATCTAAACCTTCATTGTTTTCAATTGGGTGCAATATCCCTCATGAGCATGATATGATCACGTATACCTCTAACGCTGGTGAGCCTTAGGGACAAAAACTATATGATAAGAGTGCTCATTGTTTAATTGTCTAAAGTGGCAAACTGCTTATCCATAGTCTTTAGTAAGTCTTGGACCTTTTTATAATGCTCGACGGAGCCCCTAATACCAACAGGTATTTTCATCTTTATGAACATAACGGAGAGACGATTAGATTGCTCCCACTTATCATAAAGAATAACTGCATCTGGAAAGCTATTTTTAGTTAATGTAGGGGGCTCGTCCTTCCTAATGGCGTAGTCTATGTCCATCCATCCCAAGTGAAGGAGAACTATCTCTGTCCAGACCTTCTAGTTGTCCCCTTTGAGCTCGGGAATATCACATTTCATATCAGAGTAATTAATAGGTTAAATTGTTGCAATAAATTAAATATTCGTACTTATGTTACTAAATTTGAAGCTATCATAAAAATGACATGGTCTACCAATGTAAAATCATGAAAAAATATGAATCTAGTGACATAAAACTTGCATGTAGGCTAAAGTTCTAATTCAATTAGATTCATCTTAATTTTATGATAAAATTATCAAATTATGTTCATTTTCCTAATCCTTGTGAGTAAATTAAAATATATAATTTGATATTCTATCCTAATTAATCATACAAAAATATAATAAAAATTCTTGTGGAATAAGATTTATTATATCATATATGATTAATCATAATTAATTTTTATTTTCTAAATGTGATCCTAAATGAGCCTTATTATAGTTTTAATTAATTAAAGATATTGTGGCTACTTCCCAATTAATTAAACTATATGAATTACTTAAATATTAACTAAATTCTTAGGCTCAATTATTGCATAAAATCATAAGTAATATTAATTTAATTCTAAATGTGTAAATATTATCTATCTTAAGATTGTATGTATATATAAATGACAATAAATTATACAAGTAAAATAAATAATATAAGCACTAATTAAATCCATAAAGAGTCATTAACAATTAATTCTATTATGCATAAATTATTTAACCAAATTTCATATGATAATAAATTACAAAATTTATACATACAATTACAAAAACAAATAATTTAAGCATAATGAATTTAAACATAAATTTTAAAAATTATTTAAATAAAGTTTACATGTATAATAAATATTTTACATATGACAAATCTAAGTTAAATAATTAATCACATTAAAATTATATTTGGAATTTTTTTAAAATAAAAATTAAGTTTTGAATACATATAATAATAAGCCTTGTACACTGTATAACACAAGATGTGTTATGACCTAGTGGTCTGGGTGCTTAACTCTTACCTAGGAGACTCGGGTTTGAGTCCAGCGAACAACACAAATTTTTTTCTTATTGGCAAGTTGTCTTCAACTTTCATCCGGGTTAACCCGAATAGAGATCCAATTGTTTCTATTGATTATTGCATTCTTTTTATCAAAATTCTCATAATTTGATTTTCGAGTGATTCATGGTCTCAATTTGAATCAAGCACGTCATAATAAAAAGAAGTCAATCAAAAGATTCCAATGAATGCCCATGACAAATTGAAATCATTTTCTTTATGTTTTTCACATCTTAATTCACAGAATCATTTGAATATCAATACTGGAATAATTTATATTTTTCATACGCATCAAAATGAGCCAAATAAAAACTCAATTTTTTAATTTCTCGATAAAATAGAGCAAAATAAGGGTGTTTTTAAAACGGTACTGATACCAAATGTTAGATCATAAAACGATCCAAAAACATTCATGGAAGCATATAAACATGAATGTAAATAAGCAGAAGCAAAAGATATTGAAAACATACCTCCTGCCATTGATCAAACTTCACCACATTTACACGAGAATTTTAATAGAGTTTCAACTTGATGCTTCTAAACATTTCTATGTTATAATGATGGTGCAGAGAACAATTCAGTGAAGTTTGATTATGAAATCAATTGAATATTCATAGATAGTATCAAAGCAGGCTTAGGGACTAAACTGAATATTTATAAGCATGTCTCAAAGACTTTGTTCATCAAAGAACAAATGGAAGTTTGCTTAAGGAGCTATAGAACGTAGGTGATGGAAGTTATGGATATGGAACACATTCTGGCCAACCACTCAACTGCTCGGTTGGTTGCCGAGCAGTTCAGAGAGAAAAAAACCAACATAATATATTCCGTTAGTATCACATTTCTAAAGTTTCATTAGTTTTTGTTGGAAATGAATTCAAATAAAAAACTATAAGAATAAGTGCTAAGTTTTACTCTCTTAAAATTTTGTTCCATATTACTAGTTTACATATCTTAGGAGGTGTTTAAATAGAGAATAATTTACAATTGGGATTAGGCCTTAAGGGGCACCCACTTTTTGTGAAAGGGGAGAGGTGACATTTTATTTTTTGGAAAAAATTTCATTATTAAAATTATTTTATGACCTTTATTTTGCGATCGTTATTTTATGATTGTTATTTTGTGAATATTATTTTATGACCGTTAATTTGTAATTGTTATTTTATGATTGTTATTTTGTGACCGTTATTTTATTACTATTATTTTGTAACCGTTATTTTATGACTGTTATTTTGTGATCGTTATTTTATTACTATTATTTTATGACTGTTATTTTATAACCATTATTTTATGACTATTATTTTATGACTATTATTTTATGGCTGTTATTTTATAACAATTATTTTGTGACCGTTATTTTCATAATTATGTGAACTTTTCATATCTTTTTTCAAGGTATAAATAGAGGGTCATAGCTCTCAGTTTCAAGATATAACTCAAAAACTGCTCTTAGTAGCAAATCAAAGAAAAAAATATACAAAAATGTTTTTTTTTTGAAGTTTCTCAAGCAACATAAATAATTATGAGATGTAGTATTCCAGACTTCATCAATGTAATAAAGCTCCGAGATAAAAAAAAAGATTTTGGGCTATTTTATCCTAGGGATGACAAGGCTCTGTTTGCTTGCACAAATTTGGGCAGAGCCACAAAACGTCTTAAAAAAGTGACTTAATTCTCGACAAAACCCAAACAGTATATTTTAGTATATTGGTAATATTGTTCTTATCTTGTTTTTACAAACATGAAACAATAATTTTAAGACAATTTATATCTATCATGTCTACTGGAATATTAACTGCTAAGCTTAACAAATCTCAATCATCCTCACATTTTAGCTCTGTTTGAGTTCGCTACAAACTAGCGTGGGAAAAAGATGATACTAGTGTATGAATTATTGCCCAATCAAAGCCTCCATGATGCTCAATGCTAAGATTGGAGATTTTGGCCTTGCATAGACGAAAACAGAGGACCCATAATAGATTGGTCATATTGTATTGGAGGTTGAGGAAGAGATGGAGGAGATATAGGGAAACCATAAGAAGAAAAATAAGAGAGAGGAGAGTATTGAAATTGGAGAGGAAAATTCTTTGATAATGGAAAAAATAAAGAGTGCAAGTTTGAGTGTAAGGGTAATGACTGGTGGATTTGAAGATGGATATGTGGGTATTTATCAATCGCTAGAGAGTAGTATAGCAAGGGATTTGGATTCTGAGGCCTCACCTGAGAATGTGGTGATTTTTTCTATCTCGCCAGAGATAATAGGTGATAAGCTAAGGAAATTTAGGATGCACTTCAAAAGAAGTATGACACTGAGGAAGTTGGAATAAAGAAGTATGATGTTAACAGATACATGAACTACCAAAATAAATGATGACATATATGTGGAAGCTCATTCACATGAATTTTAGAAGATAACACATGAAATAAATTCTGAAGGTATGACTTTAGATGAATAATTTCAAGTTGTTGTTATTATAGATGAATTATCCCTGCATAAAATCATTTTTCAAAGTGATAGAGGCACTGAATATGATTCCAATATTTTCAATGTTTTTTATAAAGCTCATGGAATCATACATGAAAAAAAAAACTACACCTTATTCTCTTGAAATAAATGGTAAAATTGAAAGAAAAAATAGAAATTTTACTAAATCAGTTGTTGTAATTTTATTAAACTTTGGTACTACTTCTCATTAATGAGGAGAAATTTTATTAACTGTTTAATATATGCTAAATATAGTGCCTAAATCTACTACTAAAATTTCACCATATGAAGTTTTGAAAAAAAAGAAACCTAACTTAACTTATTTTAAAACTTGGGGTCGTTTAGCCTATGTTAAGATCCTTGATCATAAAAGAAATAAAATTGCTAGTAGAACATATGAATGTGTGTTCATATGATATGCTATGAATTATAAATCATATAAATTTTATGATTTAAATGATCATGTGGTTATAGAATCAAATGATGTTGACTTTTATGAACATAGGTTTCCCTTTAAATTGAAGAATAGTGGGGGCTCGTCTTCTAGTAGTTTACCCATAACTAAAACTAGTTAACAAAATGAGAAATTAGACACATAAATTAGGAGAAGTAAACTAGCTCAAACCTTTAAGGATTTTGAGTTTGATTTTTATGCTTATATCTTAGAGGAATATCCCTAAATTCTTCAAGAAGCCTTATCTTCTTTAAATGCCAACTTATGAGAAGAAGACATAAATGATGAAATAGACTCTTTTAATTATAATAGAACTTGGCATTTATTTGACTTACCTCATGGTTGTAAAACCATAGGATGTAAATGGATACTAAAGAAGAAATTAAAACCTAATGGTACTATTGAAAAGTACAAAGCTCGTCTTGTAGTCAAAGGGTATAAGCAAAGAGAAAATGTAGATTTTTTTGATACCTATTCACTATCCATACTAATAACTTCCATAACTGTGTTTTTCTCTCTTACTTCTATCCATGAGTTAGTAGTGCACCAAATGGATGTTAAAACTGTCTTCTTAAATGGTGACTTAGAAAAAGAGATTTATATGGACCAACCTGAGGGCTTTGTTGTCTCAGGTCAAGAATACAAAGTTTGTAAACTAGATAAATCCCTTTATGGTCTAAAACAAGCACCTAAGCAATGACATGAAAAATTTGATAATCTAGTTATCTCATATGGATTCAAAATGAATGAAAGTGACAAATGCATTCATTATAAATCAAAAAAATGACATTTACACTATAATATGTTTATATGTTGATGACATGCTTATTTTTGGGTCAAATATTAATATTGTGAATAACATGAAAAATATTTGTGTGCTAAATTTGATATGAAAGACATCGGAGAAGTGAGTGTAATCTTTGGCATAAAGATTACTAGATCAGAAAAGGGACTTTGTTTAAATAAATATCATTATATTGAAAAGATCTTAAAGAAATATAATTACCTTAATTGCAAACCTGCATGTACTCCTTATGATCATAATGTAAAGTTTTTCAAGAACACCAGAGATAGTGTTAGACAAATTGAGTATGCAAGCATCATTGGTAGCTTACGTTGTACTACTGATTGCAATAGATCAAACTTAGCTTATGTTGTGAGACTACTATGTAGGTTTACCAATAAACCTAGTATATAGCATTGGAATACACTACTATTCTAGTACCGCGGCTATTGCAAAGATTCAGAACCATTATTACGACGATAAGAGATGACAAATACGTCGTAAGCACAACACTGTTAGATAATTTATCTATATAGGAGCTATAAGAGTGGATTATGTATGTACTAATAAAAATTTGGCTGATCTTTTGACGGAAGGATTTACAAGAGAGAAGGTTTTCAAAATCTCGAAAGGAATGAGATTGATGGTCTTATAATGAAGAGTCACTCATGATAATAACCCAAATTATAGATGAGAGATCCCAAGAAATAAGTTCAATGGGTAATAACAAGTCATGAAGTGATATAAGATGAATCATGCTATTATGAAGTCTCATTCTATATTGTTAGAAGCATGAAGTCCTGAAGCGACAGAAAGGATGAGTTAATTATTAACTTTTAATGAGATATATACTTTATGTGAAGTAAAGTACATAGCTATATGTGTACTCTTGATAGACTCACCTATGTGAATGTGGAAGTGTGGCCGTTTCCTGTGAAAATTTTGGGCAAAATTTACTAGATTATTCACTATATTGGGATACACGTGCATGGTCGTAAAACACAGGCTTTTTGAACTACACCTTAGAAAGGTTGTGTGCATAATATTGTTAGAGATAAAGTTTAAAACTACGAGTTACTCTATTATATTCTAAAACATCAACACTATGCAAAGGTTCAAGTCGATAGACATCTTTTGTTGATGCACAATCTTATACTTTTAATTAATTCGTTGCTCGATAAAAACTATTTTTATATAAAATTCAAGTGGTGAATTTTTGGAAATGAGTATAAATAAAAAAATGATGAGAATAAGTGCTAAATTTTACTCTCTTAAAATTTTGTCCCACTTACTAGTTTACATCTCTTAGGAGGTGTTTAAATAGAGAAGGATCTACAATTGAGATTGGGCCCAAAGGGGCACTGACTTTTGTGAAATGGGAGAGGACCTAAGAAATTGTGATTTCATACACACTTGTGGTGTCGAGCCGAGTCCAAATGCATATGTGTAAGGCTAGGCGACATTTTATTTTTTGGAAAAAAATTTCATTATTAAAATTAATTATGACTGTTATTTTATGACCATTATTTTGTGATCGTTATTTTAGAACTGTTATTTTGTGACCATTATTTTATAATCGTTATTTTATGACCGTTATTTTGTAACCATTATTATCATAATTGTGTGAACTTTATACATTTTTTTAAGCTATAAATAGAGGGTCATAGTTTTCAGTTACAAGATATAACTAAGAAACTGCTCTTAGTAGCAAACCAAAAAAAAGAATATATAAAATTGTTTTATGAAGTTTTCTGAACAACATAGATATTTAAGAGGTGTAGTATCCCGAACTTCATCAGTATAGTGAAGTTCTGAGACAAAAAAATTTATAGACTGTTTTATTATAGAGACGATAAAAATGTGTTTGCTTACACAAATTTGAACAAAGTCACGAAACGTCTTAAGAAAAACGACTTAGTCCGCGACTCAACATAAACAATATATTTCAATATATTGATAATATTGTTCTTATCTTGTTTTTAGAAACATGAAACAACAATTTTTGTCCAATGAATCACTTAAAACAAATCAAAAAATTACAAAAATCATTAATCATCGTACAAATCTTAAGTAAAATAATACTCCAAGAATAATTTATGATCTAGCTCTTGACAAACGTATCTATGATGTTAAGTTTCATTCAATTTCACATCAAGGAGTTTAGCAACAATACTATTTATATGT
Source organism: Hippophae gyantsensis (assembly GCA_030763125.1). Taxonomy (NCBI): domain Eukaryota; kingdom Viridiplantae; phylum Streptophyta; class Magnoliopsida; order Rosales; family Elaeagnaceae; genus Hippophae; species Hippophae gyantsensis. Next base: position 52,577,406 of record CM061029.1, read on the forward strand.
TTGGATAACCTCTAACTTAATGAAATCTTCACTGTATTTCTAACATATAAAAAAGCAAAACCTAAATCCAAACCTTCCATTTTCTATCTCAATTTCTTAGTCTTCATCTTCCCACTTGAGGAGTCTACCTTAATTTGAGAAATCTATAGCGGAAATCAATTACTGGAAATAGACTCTAGCCAATATTCTTTTCTCAATCGACCTTTAGCGATTTGCAAACTCCCTAGCAATATTGATCTTAGACTTGCTCGCCATAACCTCATGAAGTTCAACAATATTTGGGCGTTTGATCATCTTCATGACTGAGATTTCCCTCTTGATTTTCTCCATCATACCGACCCTAATCACTTTCTTTTTGCCCACCACTTCCATGGCAACGCTTTTACCTGATTGCAAATTTCTGGCATGCATGGTGGACTTTGGCAAAAGTATCAAGATCCAGAAGTCATCTGAGCTCGTACTTTTTATGGAGTAAACTCGGGTGGTTATCACTACCATTTTCATCCATTTCTGTTTAACGCTAAAATTAAGTGAAAATTACAATTGGCTGTCTTATTTCGTTCAAGGTTTGTTGAAGAAGACGAGGAATAATATTTTATAATTTTTTTTTTACCATTTAATAGACGAAAAACTTACAGAATACTATGAATTAGTTTTGTTAATAAAGAGCATCCTGATTTTACATGTAAGCTTTAGAAATCACAATATAGTTTATAAAACAGACTACTCGAGCTTGATTTAATAAATTAATTGCTATCTTGTAATGCTCAAAAAAATGTCCAAAACTGACTCACTATTTATTCTTACGACTAGCAATGTTAGGATGTATATATATATGTTAAACGTCAGGATGTATATATTAGTATATGTGTATGATAGGATCCAAGGATGATGAAGTGTAGGATGTCATTTCTATGTTGAACTTAAATTTTTTCTCAAAGACCTGGGTATTCTACGAAAAGGGTTGTCAATGACAATTAATGCCATTATAATAGTTTTTTCATAATTCACCGCCAGTTTTCCTTTTGCTATTGAACAGTTACTATCCACGCTAGGGGCGTTCATGGTCCGGTATCGTACAGTTTTTTCCAAAACAAATTTAACTAAATTGGACCGTTCATATTACTTGGACCGGATCGGACCGTTTGAAACGGTTTTAAGAAATAAAAACCAAACCGGACCGTTTGATTTATAAAACGGTTTGGTCTAGTTTGGTCTGGTTTTTTTATAATTTAATAAAGAATCATGTGAAATTTTTACCATATTATTAAACCGGTCCGGTCCGGTTCGAACGGTTTAAAATTAATACAAACCGGATCGGACCGTTTGATTAGTAAAACCGTTCGATTTGATCCAGTCCGATCCGATTTTACGATTTGATCCGATCCGGTCCGATTTATGAACACCCTTAATCCACACCATCTAAACTAGCACCTTTTAAACCATTTGATCATAAAATTTTTGAAGATTAAATTATAAGATTGAAAAATTTAAGAATTTTTTGGTAAAGTTTTAAAATTTGAGAATTAAATTTTATATTTTAAAAATTTGATAATATATACGTAAATTTAATTAAAATGTAAGAATTAATAATAATATACTTTAGCCATTATTTTTTAATCGCGTAAACACTGTATGTATGCATTATGAAAAAAAAAACCTATTATAAATTTAGAGAGATTGGTTATATTTTTATAAAAGATACTGTATAATGAATAAAAATAAAATAAAATAAAAAATACTTCGAGATCACTTAGTTATTATGAAACAAATGATCAATCCTACTATTTACTGTTGTGTCACTTTATTTGTTAACAGTGCCGGAGCCAATTCTATGACTCGGAGAAACACTACTCATTGATCGAGAGTAACACGTTCTTACTTAATACCTACAACTAACAAATAAAATAAATACATAAGTTTGAAAATGAAATTTTATATTAAAATACCTTTATAATATAAGTTTTGATATAACTTTATTGCATCAATATTTCTAAAAAAAACTTTATAGGTAGAATTTTAAATCTTAATGTTATATTTGTTTGGATAGAATGAAAAGAAATCAAAATTGATTCATTTTATTTTTATTTTTAATTGAAATTAAAAATGAATTAAAAATAGATCAAGAATGAAATCGATTTTATTCATGATTGATTTTATTATTTCAATTTTGTGCCTCGTATATATAAACTAAAACCCACATTTCATTACAACCATCCACCAAAGCAATTGTCTGCCTCACACGAACCCTATGCGACCCCATTTCTCCTCCAGCTCTATTCTCCGTCGCCTGGTCCTCCACAGTCGGTGGTTTCTCCGATTTTTTCCTTTTCTTGTAATTCTGAGCCCTTTTGTTTCGTTTTGTAAAGGGGTCTTCTTTCTCTTTGCTTAACTCTTTGGTATTTCCGATATGTTTTTGTTGTTGTTACAAAGGGTTCTTTGTATTTGATTCTTTCGATCTCTATCCCCTCTTCTTAGAAATTGCCTCCATATCGTTATTTTTTTAGTTTTTATATTTATTTGTTCTCATGGGTGAAGTTGATTGCTAAGGTTATGTCATTATTTGGATTTTTTATTTGAAATAACTAATGTATGCTCACATCGATCTTCTCTTTCAATTTTCTTTCTTATCTGATTTGAAATGATTGACTAAAGGTTGCTCACGCACCGAATTACCTGCTTGGTTTAGATTAGAGTTTTTATTAATTCATTAATTTTGATGATATCGATTCAAAGATCCGTTCTTTAAATCTGGGAATTGCATTGTTAGCTTCGTTTTATTGTCTCATGTTAATTTGGTATTGGAGTTCTTGTTTTTTTTTTTGTTTTTACAGATTATGGATAAAAGTGAATGCAAGTTAATTATTTCGATGAATTCCAGCTAAAAACATGCTAAAGAAAAAGATAAAAAACTAGGCTCTAATTGTTTTGGCTTATATGTCAAGAAATTTATGCTATTGTGCTCATAAAGTTTGGGTAGCATGGTGAAGAACCACTAAAAGAGAAAGAAAATGGTTTTACTAAAAAATAATAATTAAATTACATTATTTAATTTTTATTGAGTATAAGAGTATTAAGGTAATTTATAGTGTTTTTTATTTCATTTTAGTAGTAAATCAAACATTGTAATATAATATTGATTCTTTCTTTAATTTCAGTGGTTAAACCAAATAACACTGTTTCTTTTCCATTCCATTCCATTTCGATTTCGATTTCATTTCGTGAAGTAAACACCACCTAAAAGAATTCACAATTAGAATTTAAAACTAAAACAAAAATTGAGGGAACATTGATCGCCACACACGAAGTGTGTGCAATAAATACGTAAATATATGTATCGCAACAAGTAATATAATGATAAGAAAATATCGTTCTCACGAAGATTATTTTATTAAAAACTAATTTTTAAAACTAAAAATAATAAAAATCAATTTTTTTGGTGTTTTTATATTTTAATGAAGCAAAATTAAATTAACTAAAATTAAATAACAATAATTAATTAAATCAAATTTGGTAACTAAAAAGATATATGAAAAAAAATATAGGAATATTTAATCCTCTGATTTTCTAAACATGCGAATCGTTAAAATCTCCTCAATATAATATCAATTAATTACAAGATTAATTGAATCTAACCTAGCATGTATTTTCTCTCAAGTAAAGTACACATCATATAGTAATTAATTTAATCACACTCTCATGCTAATTAAATTGCATACTACTTATTAAATTCATCAATTATAGATCACATATATAAGAATCATACATCTCTGCCTAGAAACTATATATGTTATTTAATCAAGACAAATAATTAAATAATTCTCTCAAATCTATTTAATTGTCTTTATAGATAAATTGTTGGTCAAACAATTAGTAGCATAAAAATTAGTTTAAATAATATAATTAAATTAATATTATAATTGGAAAAAAAATATTAGATCATCACATGGTAAAAATTGGGTTCATAATATCCCTAAATTAATAAATTAATTACAAATAATTGTGTTTATAAAACTAATGTTTTTTATAAAAAAAAGACATAAAATTGATAAAAAAAAGTAGAAAAAGAAATACAATCAATCTCTTGAATTGTAGTATTAATTTCCTCTTAAATCTCCACCAAAATTGTGTCTTTTTTTGAAATTTTCTCTTTTTTTAGCTAAAAAAAAGACTAAAATTATGCTAATGGAGGAAAATTAGGGTTTATGAAGTGATTAGGGGCTTAAATAAAGCTCAGGTACAATCTGGACTCTCCCATCAACTTCAGATTAAGGGCTACGATCAAAACAAGCAAAATTGACAATTTCAGCCAATCACAGCGCGACACGTGACAGGGGAAATTCATTGGGCAAATTAGGGAGCGATGTATGACATGGCGTGATTTGCAAAAAGGGATGATGTGGCACACAAGTGGAACTAGCAGAGCAATGATGTAGTGACACGTGGCATGACGCATTGACTGATTTTCAAACTTAGATTGAACGTCGTGCTGACATGCGGGGCCTGTTTCGTCCTCCTCACACCCGACGCGACATGATTTGCTCTTCGTGCTTGCGTGGCGTCTGCCCAGTCAGCTCCTCTGCCTGAGTGGCATACCAAGTGGTAGCTCTTGATTGGTCTTGCATTTAAAATTCATAAAAAATCCATAAAAATTTCAAAAAAATCTCAAAAATTTATATTTTCACCCCTTTTTATTAAAAAGTTTATATTTTAATATTTTTAACCCAAAAATACTATTTATTGAATAAATAAGTAAATATTAAGTAAAAATGTATACTAATGACTATTTTCATAGAGTCATTAGACACTTTAAGTTAAACATGATTTAAGCTATATATAAACTACAAATACCACATATATGTTTACACTTTCCACCAAATTAGAGGATGAATGCGCATGACTTCAAGCTACTCTACCTCAATTTGTACATTGGAGTAGCTCAATCTAATATGATCCATCTTATATGTAGGTATGTTCGAATCAATCTACATAATCTCTTAAATAATATATTTAAACATCACATTATTTTTTACGAACTACAAATTTACACAAACTCAAAATTTAAAATTACAATATGTTATATTTAAATAATAGAATTATCAATTAACTTTAAAAAACAAATAATAATTTTAGAAGAAAAAAAATGGAAATGGAAAAATAGTCCATTGAATAATTTCAAGAGATTAAAAAAAAGGTTGTAGTGTTAAGTTCATTTATTTGTGAAAAATATGTTATTTAAGTCTATTTATTTGTGAAAAATGTGTTAGGTAAGAATAAAGTTAACTTTTCATCTCATTTTTTGTTAAATATAATAGAATAGCATATATGTTACAAGTATGTTTATATTTTTCTATGGATATATACGTAAAAAGAATTATATTTAATTAAAAATTACTCAAATTTTTTTTAAATAAAATTTTGAATGTCTAATATCTAGAGTTATACATTAAAAAATAAAAATTTAATTTAAGTTTGATCGAAATATTTGTTAAAAAAATTTGAGTAATTTTTTAATTAAAAATTATTTCACTAAATATATATATTTCAAAAAATACAAAATGCATATATTACATGTGTTATTCTATTATATTTAATAAAAAATTAGATAAAAATTAACTTTATTTTATTTGACACATTTTTTACTAACAAAAGAAATTAATAATATACTTTCTAAATAAATTGAATAAATAATCCCTAAACCTAAACAAAGCACCACCACGATCCTTTTTTCTAATTTTTTTTTGAAAATAATAGACATATTTTATTATTACCTGTAGTAAAATGTAAATTTTGATTGAGGATATTAAAATTATTTAAGAAAACATAAATTCTATCAACAAATATAAAAAAATATTATATTTTAATATATACATGTTATGGAATTTATGTCAATTTTAAATTTTCAATTCGTTATCAAATTCACGCATTGTAATTTTTGAAAATTTTAATTCAATTCCATCAACAGATACAAAATATCCATAATTCTCGAAATGCAAACATATTTTATAGATTAATTGAATGAAAAAGATATTTTATATCCGCAGCTCTACCACTGTTTGTGAATAATATGGTGAAAATGTTTTTTTATTGCTTCTCTTTATATTCATTTTTTCAATCAAATTTATAAGATGTAATTATAAAAATATTCTTTATTTTAATATTTTATTTTATTATTATTAATATTTTCATTTAAAGTAATATTCGGATAAATTAATACTTTTATTTCCATTCGAGCATTTTTTTTTTCCGTCTTCATTTAGATTGAATCCCATTAGGGACAGTATAATCACCTTAAAGCTTAAGCCATAATCCCTCCGTTTCAAATCAGGCCTTCTCTTCTTCCGTTTTCACGCTCCCGCGTTGGTTCTTCCATAGGTATCTTCGTTTAATTTCTTACTTCTGTTTTTGTTGTATTTCGATTCCAGCATCTCTTTTAGTTCTTTAGTTGCCCACCAGGATCTCATTTCGTGTTCAATAATTTTAATAGAATAAATTAATAATATAATACTATTAATTAAACGTACATACAAAAAGTGAAATCTGGAAACATGTTTATTAATCTAGATGATGCAACATTTATATAAAGAAACAGCTTTCTAGAGAAGCAATTTCCTACTGTTCACTGCATATTGTTCATAATTTGCTTGATGATATATATTGCTTTCTTTGTTACAGAAATAATATGAAAATCAGTTACTGTGGAAATGAATTTTCAAAGATAAATACTCATAAGAGGTCGTTACACCAATTGTTATGCGAATTTACTGAGTGCAAACCGTGTTGGAATATTATGGATCAAAATTACTCAATACTCAAGAATATTCAAAAATAATTTTTCAACGATTCTTAAAAACTCTCAAACTTTTATTTCTGATTTCTTAACTTGATTATTATATAGCTACTGAAAAGTATTTATAGAAACAATTGATAAATCAAAACCATACGACATAAACTTACCAAACAATCTAAAACCATACACCTAGTCCCTTACCTAGTCTATTTTTTTCTCCTTTTTGCCTACGAACCAGCTCAACACCATGAGATATATCCTTATCAACCCAGATCATCACCATAGAAGCTTCCATGAGCTGGACTTCAAATGGACTGGACTCTTTCAAAGAGCTTGGGCTTATAAACAAGTTTACAAAAACAACACTCCCTCTTAAACTTGTTTTACGATGCCGAGCAAATTTTTCAATCTGACAAAGTCTTCTTGCTTGAGCGGCTTAGTGAAGATGTCGACAATTTGATCTTGTGATTTCACATACTCGAGTTGTACATCCTTTCTTGTGATGCATTTCCTCATGTAATGATATCGAATATCTATGTGTTTGCTTCGATCATGAAGAATAAGATTTTTGGCTAAGGCAATAGTTGACTTGTTGTATATACAAATTTTGGTTGGCTCTTATTGTATCATGTTTAGCTCCTTTAACAAGCTTCTCAACCAAATTGCATGGCAAACACATGAGGTAACTGCTACATATTCTACTTCACAACTAGACAAGGTGACAATCGATTGCTTTTTCAACATCCACGTAAAAGCAGTATCTCCCATGAAAAACACAAATCCGAAAGTGCTTTTTCCATCGTCTATATCTCCACCACAATCGCTATCACTATATCCAACAAGCTTGTAATCATTAGAATCCGAATAGAACAAGCTAAGATCAATTATGCCTTTTAGATAGCGTAGGATTCTCTTTGCAGCTTTGAAATGGGTGATTGTCGGTTTCTCCATGTAACGGAAAATCAATCCAATGGCATACAGGATGTCAGGTCTTATGCACGTGAGATAACGCAGACTTCCAACTATACTTTTGAAAAATGTTGGATCCATGCTTTCACCATCTTCATGCTTGAGTAGTTTGATTCCACATTCCACTGGTGTGTTGATCAGCTTGCAATCATTCATCTTGAACTTCTTTAGTATCTCCATTGCATAGCTTTCTTGAGGGATGAAGATACCTGATTCTTTTTGTTTCACTTCAATTCCAAGATAGTATGTCATTAACCCGATATCTGTCATTTCGAATTCTCGGGTCATCACTTTCTTAAATTCTTCGAACAACTTTGGATTACTTCCGGTGAAAATGAGATCATCTATGTATAGGCAAACAATCAGAATATTAACATCTTCAATCTTGATGTAGAGTGAATGTTCATAAGGATATTTGGTGAAGTTGTTCTCCATAAAGTACTTGTCGATGCAGTTATTTCATGCTCTTGGTGCTTGCTTCAACCTATAAAGAGATTTCTTCAACTTTAACACCTTGTCTCTGTGACCTTTTGCTTCATAGCCTAATGGTTGCTAAATGTATACTTCTTCTTCAAGGACTCTATTTAGAAAAGAAGATTTTACATCCATTTGATGTATCTTCCACTTATTTTTAGCTACCAAAAATATGATTAGTCTTATAGTCTCTAGTTGAGCAACATGAGTAAATACCTAATCATAGTTAATTCCAGCCATTTGACTATATCCTTTTACTACTAGCCTTTTCGTGTGCTTTTCAATCTCTCCTTTAGCATTCCTCTTTGTCTTGTGAACCTATTTGAAACCTATTTCCTTGTGTCCTTTGGGAAGTGAGGTGAGCTCCCATGTGTCGTTCTTCTCAATGGCTCTGATTTCTTCATCCATTACATCTCTCTACTTCTTTTCTTGTATTGCTTCTTCAAAGTTTACTGGTTCATAGTTGGCAAAGATACAGAAAAGTGTGAGATTGTCTAATCGTTTGGTTACCTCATAAAGATCTCGAAGACTTTGTGTGCATGGCACATCTCTTTCGTCTTGACTTCCACTTGACGATGACAAAGGTGATGAGTCTCCTTGAATGGTTGATATTAATGAAGTGGGTAGAGTTGCAAGCTCTTATTTAGGTTCACCTAGTTGCTCCCTCATTATGTGCTCATCTTCTTCAAATTGAGGAAAGAAATTGAAGTTACCTGTATGAGAGTTAAAATCCCTTTCTTCTTCATCATCAAATACCATATCTCGACTAATCACAATCTTCTTATTGTCTGGATTGTATAGCTTGTAGTCCTTTGAATTAGCATCATAGCAGATGAAGATAAAACTCTCACTTTTATCATCAAGCTTCGTTCTTCTCTCATCCAGTACATGAAAATTGGCTATACTTCTAAAGACTCTTAGGTGGGAAATACCAAGCTTTCTTCCAATTCATGCCTCTTATGGTGTCTTTCCCCATACACTTCTCTTATCCACCTAAAACTCATTTGGTAGCTTCTTGCTTTTGAGCATGATTCGTGCCATGTTGAGGATTGTTCTATTCTTTTTTTCAGTTACACCATTCTATTGAGGGATCTTGGAAATGTCAAGGATCTACGAATTCCATTTTCTTCACAGAACTCTTGAAGCTCCCTGGATGTAAATTCTCCACCTCGGTTGGATCTCATAACTTTGATCTTTCTATCACTTTTTTCTCTCCACTACAGCTTTAAACCTTTTGAATACTTCAAAAACTTTTGATTTTTGTTTCAAGAAATATACCTAGGTTTTCTTGAAAAATCATCAATGAAAAGAAGAAAATAGTTACTGTTGTCGAGAGAGCTTGACTTGATCGGTCCGCACATATCAGTATGGATTAGCTCGAGTGGCTTCTTGGCTATTGAGTTTGACTCCTTTGGAAATATTTTTATGAATTGCTTCCCGAGTAGACACCCTTCACAAAGTTGATCGTGATGGTTAATGCAAGGTAGTCCCTTCAGCATCTTCTTCTTAGACAGTAGCTCCAATCCTCTAAAATTGGTATGTCTGAATCGAAGATGCCATAGCCACGATGCATCTTTGTAGTAGGCTTTCAGACACTTTGCAATGTCATTTTGTATGTTGATGAGGAACATTCTATTCTTTGACATCAACACATTAGCAATGAAGTTATTCCTATCATCTTTTACAGAAAGATTACAATCCTTCATATGAATATCATAACCTTTCTCTAACAATTTTCCTAAACTCAAGATGTTACTTTTCATATTGGGGACATAGTAAACATTGGAAATAAAATGATGTCGCACATCTTTCAAGCGAATAAGAATGTTACCTCTTCTTTTCACTGCTACATTAGAATCATCTCCAAATGAGACATTTCTGCTTACTAACTCATCTAGTTTCACGAACATATCTTTCCTTCCACACATATGGTTGCTTGCACCACTTCTAAGATACTAGGAATTTGGTTGACCACCATCACCCTCCTTTCATGCTAGAAAAAAAGTTTCTTTCTCATCGATCTTCTCCTCCATGTAGTTGATTTTCTCATTTACTCTATTATTGGGAGTTATACATTCTAAAGCATAATGTCCAAACTTCTAAAAATTATAGCATTGAACTTGAGATTTTCCATACCTTGAGTTCATATTACCTCTTCCACGACCTCGTGTTAAGCTTTCCCCTCTCTTGAAGTTGCTGGAATTGTTGTTGTAATTCCAACCTCGTCCACGACCGAGGCTTCCACCTCGTCCACGACCGCGTCTTCCACCTCGTTCACGGCCTCTACCTCTGCCTCGACCATGTTGATTTCTGTCATTTCCTTGGCTTTCATGTTATCCTTGAATTGCATCTTGAAGAGTTGCTCAGTGATCCCTTACTTCTTCTTATGATTTTCTTCATATACTTGTAATGACCCATTGAGTTCACCAATGGTCATTTCTTCCAAATCTTTTGTCTCCTCAATCGTCACGACGATGTGTTCAAATTTGGAATCTAATGAATGAAGTATCTTTTCCATTATTTTTATATCTTCCAACATCTCACCGTTTCTTTTCAATTGATTAGAAACAATTGTGACTCTCGAGAAATAGTCAGAAATAGGTTCAGAAGCTTTCATACGTAGAGATTCAAATTCACCTCTTAGTGTTTGGAGACGAACCTTCCTCATTTTCTTGGCTCCTTTGAAAGAAATTTGAAGCTTATTCCACGCTATTTTAGAGGATGTTGCATTCGAAATCTTCTCAAACCCATCATCATTTAAGGCTTGATAGATAAGGACGAGGGCTTTCTTGTCTCTCTTTCTCGAATCCTTCAAAGATTCTTTTTGCACTTGTGATAAAGTAGCTTCATCGTCTGGCTCACTTAAATCTTTCTCTATAACTTCTCATACATCATGTGCACCCAAAAGAGCCTTCATCTTGATACTCTAATTATCATAATTGTCATTGTTGAGTGTTGGAACTTGAAACGATGCCATACCTCCACTTGAAATAACTCTTAATACAATGAGAATTTGTAAACTCTGATCGCACATATAGATTCAAAACGTCAAAAAAACTTGGGAGGAACTCTAGGGAAAAATCTAAATTTTTCGATCAATGGCAAAGTCAACCCTTTTGGTCAATGGTCAATGCTTGGTGAACAGGCTCAACGGCTCAATCAAATGGCTCAGAGACTCGGTCAACTCATCTAAACTCAGTTCTAACTCAGCTAACTCGGCTCTAACTCGGTGAGTTAACTCACTTTATGGCTGAAACTTCCTGAAGCGTGTGGCGTCACATCTACACTCTGATTGGGATGATTCTGGAGGCATCAGATTTGTCTCGTCGAGAGATTCGATTTGATATACAATAGTATATATTTCCAATTATGGTTGAGCTCTAATACCACTTTGTTAGAATATTATGGATCAAAACTACTCAACACTCAAGAACAATTTTCCAACAACTCTTAGATTTTATTTCTGATTTCATGAATTGATTATTATATAGCTACTAAGAAGTATTTATAGAAACAATTGATAAATCAAAGCCATACAACATAAACCTACCAAATAATTTAAATCCATACACCTAACCCCTTACCTAACCCATTTATTTTCTTCTTTCTACCTACCAACCAGCTCAACACCATGAGTTGTATCCTTATCAACCCAGATCATTACCATAGAGGCTTCTATGAGCTAGACTTCAAATGGGCTGGACTCTTTCAAAGAGCTTGGGCTTGTAAACAAGTTTATAAAAACAACAAAATGTTCCCTTATATCGCAAGTCCCAAAGATAAAAAATGAACCAAACAAATAATTCATTTTCCTAGTTCAAAACTCTAAACTAATAAATACATGATAAGCCCAGGTGATTCGGCTGAATTCCAAAACTAAACCCTCACTATCAAGAGGGATGAATTGAGCACACAGCGTGCCGTGCACGACACACGATCTTCTTCCTTTTATGTTTCCTATGTAACCACTTTCTTTTCTATTTTCCCTTTCAATGTAAGAGTAGGTTAGTGGGGCAGTTCCATAACTGCTATGCAGAGATAATGGGTAATGAATTTAGAGATAATGGGTAATGTATTTCAGTTATTTTGTGTGTATAAATATGAAGAAGAACAATGGGAAAAAGCATAGAAAATTAATGAAGTTTGGGGACTATTCTCACCCAAAATCTGTGTGTCTATTGTGCTTGTGCTGATTGGGACCTATCATTGGTATCAAAGCTTGCGTGACAATGGCCATCAACAAGGAAATAATTGAGCAATTGGAAGTTGGGCTAGGTGATGTGTAATAGGGGTTACATAGGATAGAGATCGGCATGGCTGACAAATTACGCCATGTCGAGGATACCCTCAACCATCTCACCGATATATTGACTGCAAACCAAGTGAACCCCCACCATGGAAACCCTTATTGTGAAGGCAACAATAATGGTCGCATGGTTGTATCCTCCAAGACAACGAAGCTTGAATTTCCTCACTTGTCAAGAGATGACCCGACAGAGTGGTTCAATCTTGTGAACCAATTTTTTGAATTCCAAAACACTCTTGAAGCCTAAAGAGTTTCTTTGACCCCTTACCATCTAGAAGGGGAAGCCAAACAATGGTGGCAATGGCTTTGTAGGTCTTTTCAACATGAAGAAAGGGAACTTCCGTGGGCTATTTTCGAAGACAAACTCTCGGCTTATTTTGGACCCCTTGATTCTGAAGATTTCGACGAAGCATTATCTCGAGTAAGATAAATATTAACGTTGAGAGACTATCAACAAGAGTTTGAATGACTGGGAAATAGAGTACGTGGATGGACCCAAAAGACTCTCGTGGGTACATACATTCATAGGTGGTTTGAAACCAGAGGTGGTTGACATTATCAGAATGTTCAAGCCTCAGTCTATAAAAGAGGCAAGTAGCCTAACACGAATGAGGGATGATCAACTTGTGAGGCAAAGGCAACTAGCACGGTCAAATTCCTTACAAACGTTTGTACTTGTGAGTACCACACATTTTCCCAAAGGTGCTACACCAACAATAATCAAAAGATTGTCGTGGGATGAAATGTAGAAACATAGAGCTTAGGGGTTATGTTTCAACTGTAATGAACGGTTCACCCCTGGCCACAAGTGTCAATCACCACAATTGCTACTCCCAGAAGGCTAGATACAAGGAAATGAAAACCTATAGACAATAGGCAGGGAAAACATGACAAGAAAGCTAGGTACAATTGAGGAACATGACACCGAAATTGAACCAGAAATCACCCTACATGCGTTAACTGGGTGGACAGTACTTAGAACCATGAGAATCAAGGCAATGATTGGAAAGCATGAGCTGATTGCCTTAATTGACAGTGGATCCACTCATAACTTTATTAGTAGAACAGCCACAATTTTTCATTTTCTAGTGAAGCGTACAACACCTTTTGTTATCAAAGTTGCTAATGGGGACAAATTATCATGCAAAGAGATATATGAGCAATTCACGGTTAACCTACAAGGTACTGAGTTGCAAATAGATCTTTTTTCTATACCCTTAAGTGGATTGGATATGGTGCTAGGCATTTAATGGTTAGAGACATTGGGATTGGTAGTTTGTGATTGGAAGAAACAAACCATAGATTTCATCTAGGAACAATAGCCCACGTAGCTCTAAGGGATTGAAATTCAACCCATTCAAGACATCATATGGAAAGGCTTTACTAAGGATTTTTGACAACGATAAGCTATGCTTGCCTTATACTTCGAGCTCGAGGGACAACAACACAATAAGGAACTCACACCAGATATGCATGCATTGCTCACAGATTACTCAGATGTTTTTACCGAGCCAACTAGCTTACCACCTGTATGTGAATTTTCTCACACAATACCCCTCAAGGATGGAGCCGAGACCATTAATGTAAGGCCTTATAGGTACACCTATTTCCAAAAGGTTGAGAATGAGAATCAAGTGAAAGAAATGCTTAATGCAAGATTAATTCAACCCAGTACCAGTCCCTTTTTCCTCTTTAGTACTACTTGTCAAGAAGAAAGATGGCATATTATGATTTTTCATGGACTATCGAGCACTCAACACTACCACAATCAAGGATTGTTTTCCAATTTCAACATTGGATGATATGTTGGATGAGTTATACGGTGTTGCATTCTTTACTAAGTTTGACCTCAAAGCAGGATACTACCAAATGCGAGTCAACCTCAGGGATATTTCTAAGATTGCCTTCCGCACTCATAATGGCTACTATGAATACTTGGTTATGCCCTTTGGGCTATGCAATGCATCATTTACCTTCCAAGGCATCATGAACTAAATTTTTTGACCATACTTGTGCAAGTTCAACTTGGTGTTTTTTGATGACATTTTAATTTTCAATTCAACATGGAAACAACACTTTGAACATATCCAAATTACATTAGCACTTCTCAGATAGCACAATTTTTATGCCAAACTAATTAAATGGGCATTTGGTCAACAAGAGCTAGAGTATCTGGGCCACATAATTACATATAGTGGGGTCAAAGTTGATGACAAGAAGATCCAAGCAATGGTTGCTTTTCCTAGACCCTCCAACATCATTGAGTTTCGAGGATTCTTAGGCATCATTGGTTACTATCGCAAGTTTGTACGCGAGTATAGGGTAATAGCTTAACCATTAACTACCCTCCCTGAAAAGAGGTAGTTTCAATGAGGTAGTTTCAATTTCAATATTGGATGATACGTTGGATGAGTTATACGGTGTTGCAAAAAAAAAAGCTAATTCAACTTTATCCAAAAAAAAATAAAAATAAAAGAAAATAAAAAGAAACGAATTGAGTTGGGTTAATTCAATTTAATTAGATTGGTTTATTTTTTAATTTACACCCCTGCTGGTATTAGGCTGCAATTTTTTTGGAAAAGTTGTTTGTTTAATTTACACCCCCTGCTGCTATTAGGCTAACATATTTATCCAACAGAATAAAGACAAGTGAGAGACAAAATTTATGCATAGTTTATTAAATAAGTAATGATGTAGTATTATAAACTAATGAAATCCAAGATTATTGCATTTAATTGTTTGAAAAACACAAACAATCAATGCTTTATTAAAATAAAAAGTGACATGATTGTTAATAAATATAAACTCCTGAACAATAAATAATATATGTAAGTAAGATATAAAAAAAAAGGAATAAAATGGCAATTTTTTTCCTCTTTCCTATCTCCCTTACTTCAAAATGGCCTCCCCCTCCTTTACTTCTATGTTATTGTTATTCATCAGCATATACGAATTTTTTTTTTTTTTTGAAATTCACTAATGAACAATTCCTCCCAGTTAATCTGTGTGTACTGCATCTAGCCTATGATATTGTTGTTCGCAACAAGTTGTGTGGGGGTGGGTGGGGGGTATAGATACTTTCCAAAGATGACAAGGACCCTCACCCAAACTTTTGAATAAAGTGAACAAGAAAGTGTCCACTCTTTTATACAGAGCGGGCATCATGCATATAAACTCCCATATTAATGGCCATTTGAAAAAACAAAAATAATATACCACTTCTTAGCTGTAATATCATATTGGAATTTAGATAAAAATCACAAGGTAATTTTCACAAATCGAAATTTGGACAAGTAGAGTCAGCTGCAAAATAGAAAAGACAATATCATTGAAAAAATTAATCCATGAATAGTTAAGATATTTAACACAAATAACATACCAAGCAGAGAGTTAGGTACTATTATACTCTTTACAACATCTTGTCATATATTTATGATTTTTAAATTTTTTTTTATCAAATTAGAATATCTAGTATTTAAAACTATATTCGAAAACAGACCGATGGAGGACTAGTATGCTTTTACCTTTTTTCCTTTATTTGGTAATAAACTAGAAAATAAAGAGACAAGTGGTTGAATATAGCACAGTAAGTACCTTGACTAGAATTTTATATATTTTTTAATTGATATAAAAAAAATAATCTTTTTATTTTAATTAATTTTACTTGAATATAACACAGTAATTTTAATCGATGTATCAGCTAATTTTATATAAAAAATAATCTTTTTATTTTAATTAATAATTACCTATTGTTATTGTATAGTAATTTATGATATAAAAAAAATCTTATTTGTACTTGGTAGCTAAAAAAAATCTTATTTGTACTTGGTAGCTAAAAAAATCTTGTAATTTCCCTCGTATGCAAATCCCAAGGATGCAGCTGATCCAAACTACTTAGTAGTAACTACTACCTACTAAACCACAATTTAAACTAAGAGAGATGAGAAAAACCTCAGCTAATATCGATATGATACAAATTACAAACACGAGACATTGTAATTAATCATTCTTCTACCTCAAATAAAATTAGAACTTAAATGTTACATTTGTACTATGCACTATTATCTTCTTCACAATTCAAACATTAATACCCCAAATTACCCAAAAGGTAAAATAAAGATAAGAAAGAATTGCAAATTTCATAACCCAATTGCCAAATCAGTCCAAGTTGATGAACAATCTCCTACTCTTCCATTCCATATTTCATCTACTAGTTCAATACAAAGAGAAGCAAAGACATTAAGTACCCACAAACAGGATAGTCAATTATCATTATTATCTTGGATTTCAATCCATCAAGAACCTACCTTTGGCCTCATAGAACCTCCACCGCCACCGCCACTCTTTCCAATCCCAACTCTACCAGCATCAACATCCATTTGATGATACCCACCAGAGCCGTACATCTGTCCTTGATGATGACCCATCATCATCATCCCACCATACATTCCGGTCCCACCAACCCCATTAAATCCACCACTCCCAGTGCTCATTCCACTTCCACTCCCACCACCACCTCCAGCAGCCCCTCCACTACCAGACCCACCAGTTCCACCGTCCTTTTCTCTTCCCGTAGCGCTCTTCTCACCTTCCACCTCTCTGTACTTCTGCAAGTAAATCTTCAAGGGTTCAACATACTCTTCAAACCCAAGAGTGGTCATCGCCCACAAAAGATCATCACCGTTGATAGTCTTACGCTTCTCTCTCTGACACTTATCTGAGGCTTCACCGGTGATGAAGCTGATGAACTCAGAAACACACTCTTGAACTGTCTCTTTCGCGTCTTTAGAGATCTTGGCGTTGGCCGGCAATGCTTTCTTCATAATTCTGCTCACGTTTGCGATCGGTAAGAACCTGTCTTGTTCACGCGCCGACAATTCTCCGCTGTGCGAGTTGCTGTTATGTCCTCCTGACTCGTTGTCCGAATCCGCCATAACGGAAACTCGATCAAGAAGAAATAAAAGCTCCAAACTGTAATGAATTGGAAGAAGAAAGATAAAATTTTAGGATATGGATTGAGATATGAGTAATCGTCGGCAACGGAGGAGCTTCGAGTGGGGCGAGAGCGGTGGCTCCGGGTTGTGTTGCAGTTTTGGGGGAGACTTAGGGTCCGTTGGATTGATGAGCTATTAATGCATCCCAAGTGACACGTGGGATTGTTTTCTACCGTTTGTTTATCGATAAGAGGTCGGTTCAGTGGGCTTATTTTGAGCGTTAGATGCTTTGAGGAAGTCTAAGGATCCAACGGATTCGTCATGCGACACGTTACACGTGGTTTTGTTGGGCGATGATTCCGTTCTGATTTGATAGTATTGACTCTTTGGGGACTGAAGCGCCGATCGGATCCAAAACAGTCGGAGTTTGTCGGCTCTAAATTTTAGGTCTATTGTCGTGGGTCGAAACATGGTGACTGGGAAGTTATAAATAACCGTACTACGGTTACTTTAATAATTATAATTATTTTATAATAACTTTAAATACATTCAATAAATAATCATCTAGTGTAAAGGTATATATTTTTTTACATTTTAATCTTACTTTTTATTTTTAATATTTATTTAAAAATATATTAATTTTAAAAAATAAATCTTAAATTTTTCTCTATTCTACTGCATTATATAAAATATTAAAAATTAATTTTTATTTTTAACTATTTAACACATTTTTATAAATAAAATAAAAATAATATTAAATAAAATTTATTTATTTCAAATATTATATGTTTTATTATTAAAAGTGTATTTTTTTTATGTAATTATATGTATATATATAAAAAATATTAATATATGTTCGATTTTTGTTAAGCATAATTTTAATATTACAATAATCAATTTTGTCCAATATCTTATTAATTAAGGTTATTTTAGAGAAAAATCGTCGAATTTTCACAAATAAACATATTTTTAATTATCTATAGTTAAAATACTCATCATTAATTAAAGCTATATTTTTTTAAGATACCACAACAGTTTTTTATATTAAGTTATTTGTGTCGTTTAAACCCTTAAATTATATCAGTATCATTTAATCTATTAACTTTATCAATAGAGTCAATTAAGAATAAATTATGTTATTTTAATAATATTTTTTATTAAAATATTATTATTTTTCGTTAAGTGATTAAAATGCGATTAAAAATACGAGTCTTTGACCAAGATAAAATAAAATTTAATATAAAATTATTTAAAAAATTTTACAATAATAAAATTCAAACAAAAAGTTGTTTAAATATATTTTATTAATTTTTTCAATAAAAATCAAAAATTAATAAAACATTAAAATAAATTAGTACTAATTAAAAAGATCAAAAACAAATATTTTGTGAATTTTTTCATATTAATTGTAACTTTATCATTATTAAACACTTGTAATATAATCGTGTTTAACCATTTGATAAAAAATAATAACATTTTAATAAAAAATTCATTAAAATAATATAATTTCTCCTTAATTTGTCTTTATTACAAAGTTAAGAAACTAAATGATACAATTTTTAATTTATGTGACTAACAAACATAAATGAATTAATCTAAAGGACTTTTGTGGTATGTTTCTCTTCTTTTTTCATCAATCAGTGAAGCTACATTGAAGCCAAGGTTTAAAATATAGATATCGATCTAAATATTGAGAATTAAATTTTACAAAAATATTAAGGAAATTGTCGTTGTCGACGAAAATTTTACATTTTTTTAGAAAACTCTATCAAAATTATAAATTTTGTTTATAAAACTTAATAAAATATCAAAAATAATCAACTATTTATATTTTTAAACTAATTTCTTATTTAATATATATATTTATAAAAGTTATAGTATTCATTATGATCAATAAATCAAATAATTAATTAAAATATTATAGAATAATTAATTAAAATATAAAATAGTTATTTAGATTGTAATTTTTGATATTATTATAAATGGATATACCTTGACAATATATGATAGAGTTTAAATTATGAAGAAAAAAAACTATATAGGTAAAACTAATAAACTAAATGTAAAAATGAGGAATAAATAAAAAAATATATATGAAAAGAAGTATAAAATATTTTATTAAATAAATAATATTTTAATTGATGATAAAAAACTATAAAGAGATAAATTTAAAGATAAATTATTTAGAAAATAAAAACATAAATATGAAAATATTTTATCTATATATATATCAATATTTTGTCAATAATTTTGTGACAATATTCATAATATCCATAATATTTTGATAAAAAATAAATTTTTCTTGATATTTTCTTTACAACAACATTTTGTTAAAAATGTCACGATATTCTAAAAATTATAGTTAAAAGATATTAATATCAGGTTTCGATATTAGAATGTATATTATAACAATGATAATGATATCATCAATATTTTAATCATTGACTGAAGCTATAGCTTTTTGTTTGGTCGAGCAATGAAGCTATAGTTGGCTCATATTTGATATCTTGAGTAAGCACTTAATATATTCATGTGTTTTATTAAATCTATTGGATGGTAAAATCTTTTTCACTTGGTGATTTTGGTGACTCAATAAATGTTATATAAAATTATTCTGCTTAAATACATGAATAACATAAATTACTTAAATAAGTAGTGGCTTATGTAAGGTGTAAAATTGTAATTAATTAAATCGTATAGTCAATATACATTATGTTGAAATTTATGAATGAAAAATTATAATGAAATAGAGATAAACGACCATACTTATTATTTTCTTCCATAGTTACAATTATTAAATGAGAAAGGAGAAAACATATAATAGAAAGAGAAGAAAAAAACAGAGAGGGAAAAAGAAACCAAGCAGAAAACAAAGAAGAAATAGAGGAAAAGAAAAGAGAGCAGCTGAGAAGAGGTGGAAAGGAAGAAAGAGAAAAAGAAAAAAGAAGAAAGAAGAAAAAAAGAGAGGGAAGTTAGTGATGAGTGCTTAAAAATCATTAAAATTACCATGATTTAATGTACTTTAATTTATTAAAAAGATTTATATTTATAATAAACAATATAAATAATGTAAGTGCGGTAGTTGTTCCCCAAACAAATTTCATAAGCTTCAAAAATGAAATCAAGATTATCCATTAATAACATAATGAACAAATTAGTACATAAATACCTTTGTAATTAAATGAATTCCAAATAGTGGGCTATAGTCAAGAACGAGTTCTCCCTCGATAAAAGATGTGAAGTACAAAGGATCACAAGTAAATATTTTTAAGATCTAAAATAATATTAGTTGCTTGATAGTATTAAATAAAACATAGTTATTAATAGGCTAAAATATTTAAGAAATTTTTACAATCATGTTAATATTTAAGCAAAAAAAAAAATGATGCACACAAAACAAAATAAGAAAAAATATTATTTTAGAGTGTAATTACATGCGTTAAATTTGCATATTATGCTTAGATAATGATCTTTTTTCATTAATTTTGCATATTATACTTAGATAATGATCTGTTTTTATTACTAGTCATTTGATAATGAAGTTCAATAATTGAAAGTTAATCATGTTACATTTAATAAAAAAAAAGTTACACACAAAAAATAAGTAAAATATAACTTAAGGATGTAATTACATGAATTATGCTATTAAGTTTGAAGATTTACATGGACATTGAACTTGTTGACTCTTAATAAATGAATATGAAGTTTAACCATTGAAAGTTGTAGGCTAAAAATTAATGTGTCCAAATATACTCACTTAACAAGAAAATAGCATTCATATACCTTCAAATATATGAAAGAATAAGACTTAACTTTTGCAATGTCTTGAACAACTAACATAATCAATTATCTTACTTAAGAACCTTGGTTCTATCCAAAATTTGGAAGAGTTATCCACCAAGACAACAAACAGTTATCAAAAATGTGTTTTGATATGTTAAGAGTTTATACATAAAAGGTCAAACAAATATTGTGAATCTAAATTACTTCTAACATATAAGATTGATTATAATCCAAGGCAGTGATAACAAAAGAGAAAGTTAATAATAGAATCAATAAATTTTAATATTAATTTATATGGTGATGATAATATCATAATTAATATTATTATTCTGATAGTAATAGGATTATTATTACTGTCACAATAATATTTAATAATGATAATTTTATATTATATTAGTAATATTATGATATAATTTATAATATGAATAAAATAAACATTTCATACATTTATATTATGATAATAATAAAAATACTTATGACAACTTATTACAACAAACTTCTTATTGTGTTTGCTACAACACAAACATGAAAGTACCTTTCATAATTACTTATGCTATAAGTATAATTGAATTTGAACATTATGAAATATCATAAAACCTAAGCGTATTTGTTTCATTCGCGAACCATACCACTAACAAAAGGCACAATCATATGCTCATTTACATTAGCCAATAATACTTGGCCCCATCTATTTTTTTTATATAAAACCCTCATTAATACAACCTCTACAATCAATTGGATCTGATCTAATTATATTTATATAAATTGCACTAGTCGTCTCCAGGTCATAAACAAATAAGAGGTGTGATTGTGTAAATTAAATTATACTTGTAGGATATCTATTACGTGACCATCTTTTTTCCTACACATAACAAAATTTGTTAGCATAACTACTTTGTAATAATTTTTTTGAATCTCTAAATTGTGATACGTACAAAAGCATAAAACTATCAATTCTTGCTTGACAATTCCTAGGATTTTAAATGTTTATGCTAAAGATCACTTTGGTCATTTGAAGCATTTTTATGCATGTAAAAGAAAATTTTCTTTCTTGCAAAATAAAATTGTAATAGCATTTAATTAACACTTTACAAAAAAGGAGATGTATTTTAACAAAATAAATTAGTAAAGAATTTTGCAAAAACATTTATTTAAAATAAATATTATATTTTATGGTAATAAACTTCCTTTTATCAAGAGTTTCTTCATCATCACAATATCATATAATTAAGTAAAATCCCAAAAGGAAATAAAACTATAGTTAAAAAGATATTTATAAGGTAGGTACATTCTTTACAAAATAAATAATCCTAGCAAAAATGACGATCAACATAGCAACAAAACAAGAAAATTCATACAAAAGTAGAGTAATGCACATGACAATAAATTGAGAATTAGTTACAATATAAATATTAAAAATATTAGTTTAGTTCACCCTCTAAAACATAAGAATCGAGGTAAAAGTCAAAAATCAAAGCTTTTTTTTTCTTTTTAAAAATTTGACCGAAGATACTGAAAATTGATATTTAAAAGATAAATGAAACAAATGATCTTTTAAAAGTTAATTAATATACGTATACAACATACTACCATGAATAAGAAAAATGTCCCAAAAAATTATAAATATAATTAAAATGATGAAAAAAGGACATATTTAAACAAATATTGCATTACACACACTACTACAAAAATAAGTATTTAAGTCGATACGTAAAGTCAGTTTTTTTTAAAAACTGACTTTAAATTGGTTTAAAGTCGATTCGGTGTAAAATCGACGCTATCCATGTAGGATGTAGCGTCGGTTGACGTGTCAAACCGATGCTATGCGTGGACGTAGCGTCGGTTGACACCTGGAACCGATGCTATCCACGTAACATAGCGTCGGTTGGCACATGGAACCAACGCTATCCACGTAATATAGCGTCGGTTGACACGTGGATAAATTCTTTTCTCTTCTTTCTTCCTAGATAGAAACTATTTTCAACGTTGTAGAACTCTAAAAAACCGAAAACCTCCTCAACTTCTCCTCCACTCTTTCTCATTTTCCGACCACCTACGACTACCATTTCCAGCACCGGTTAGTGAGTTTTCTTCCTTTTTAACTAATCTTTTAGATCCCCTATTATTCATATTTTTTCTGTTATTATGTGTATAAATTTTTGTATTATATATGTAAGTTTGTATTATAACATAAGGAGAAGAATATGATGATCTTGAATAAAATAGAACAAAATCATGGTAATTTTTCTACTATTAATTAATATTTTATTTTTTAAATATTTGTATTATTTGAACTATTTGCTAAACTGATTTTTTTTTCTGCTCGAATACAGGTTTTTATTTGAGTATAATAGAAAATAAATAAATTTAAAAAAAAACGTAAAGTTGGTTCACCGCGTGAACTGACTTTAAACTTTAAGTCGTTTAATTTAAAGTCGGTTCAACGAACCGACGTTAATACCCCTTTTTGTAGTAGTGACATGTTAATGATTTTTGTTTGAAATTAACCATTTGTGCCAGGTAAGATAAAAGAAACACACATAAAAACGATAAATTCAAAAGAAATAAAAGCTCAAAACCTAGTAGTCACTTTATTCAACAAAAGAAGGAAATAGAAAGCAAAACTAGATTGTAAGAACATACCTTGTGTGTCAAGAAGTTGGAGAAAAAAGAAAAAATATGGGCTACCATTGATCACATATCAAGTTATGGTGGTTTGCTAGAACTCTTTGATTTTGGTGGGAGATAAGTGATGAGTGCTCAAAAAGTATTAAAATTACCATGATTTTATGTACATTAATTGATTAAAAATATATATATTTATATGTTTTATCATATATTTATATAAATTTGTCTTTTTCGGAATCACGGGTGTTTTTATTGTTTTTCAAGTATTTTCACTTAAAAACGTAACTTAAAGACTCAAAGAGGAATATTGGAAGCAATACATATAAATGGAGAAAGGTCAACAAATATGGAAAAATTGGACAAAATAGGTCAAAAGGGTCAAAAAGGAGAAAATCAGGCCGCCGGGCCGCCCAGCCGCGCCCAGACCCGCACGTGCCAGCGCCCAGCCGAGCGCAGCACGCCCCACGTCCGCTCGCATCAGCGTGCGCCTAGTCCCAGTCCGTGCGCGCAGCGCCTGCCTTCCGCGTGCGCCGCTGCCATTTCGCCCCATTTTCGCGGTCAACCGCCCCCATGACGTCATGCTAACGTCATCAATGACCTCAGCAATTGCACTCCGCGTTTTCACAATTTTTTAACATTTTTTCACTTACTTTTTCTCTCCATCCTCTCACCTATAAATACCCCCATTCTCTTCACTTCTAAACACACCTCAAAAACACATTCTCTTCTCTCTTTCTCTCTTTTCTTAGATTTTTTAGTTTTTTTAGTTTTTTTTAGTTTTTAGCTTTTCTTAGTTAATTTCTCTTAGTTTTAGAGTTCTTCCCTTTTTGGGAAGAACTAGCTATGTTTTTGTAATTTATTTGCTTTTCGATTCAATAAATGGGAGTGCAAATTCTGCTTGGAGGTTTTCCAGCAACGAGAATAGCATCGAAGTTCTGTAAGGATTTTATTTTCTTTGCAGTTATTTTTTATGCTTTATTCTTACATGTTATATTTAATTTGTCTGTGATTAAATTTAACTTTGTTGGCTGTTTGTAAACATGATATAAACGTTGTTATGCTTGTGAAATATTAAATAGGTAAAAATCTCTAAAATGAATTGATTTTATTTTTATTCAAGATTTTATATTAAGAATGTTAGAGAGAAATATATTATTTTTCATTACAAACTTAAATCTAAAAATTAGATTTTAAGGTTTAGTTATCCGGTCTGATTTAGAGTAGTGCTCTTTTATTTGTTGGTACAATCGCCCGGTAGTTAGAGTGAAGCTCTATTTCAAAAGTTTTTATAAGAATTATTATCTGAAAATGTATTGACAACATGTTTTCCATAGTGGTTTTAAAACTTGAAAGTTAGTACTCGGATAACTAAATTCTTAGGTTTAATTTGGACACCTTGAATAAAGTTTAAACTGTCTAACCCCACCAAAGGTGGCATTTAAATGGTTCATTTTCAATCTCTTAGAAAAAGGAATTAATTTAATTAACCAAATTAGTTATCAACCCCACCCATAGGTATTAATTGATTTGTTTAGTTAACAAAAAATATCTAACCCCACCAAAGGTGGTATTCATATAAAAAAGAGAGAATCAATAAATATCAATTCATATCTTTTATAACCTAAATAATATGAGCAAGTATAATTGACTTAATTATTATATCCATAAATACTCCACTGTTTTAACAGATAAAATTTGCATAAATGTTTATTGAATCTATGTTTATTTTTATGTCAATAGATTAAAAACACAAAACCCAAAATATCGTGACAGGATGTTTAGGATTTAATTTCGTTTTTAAAAGTTTGAATAATAAATTAAAAACCACATACATTCCTTCCTTAGATCGACCTTGGGAGTATACTTATCATTTTCTACGAAATGATTCGTGCACTTACGAGAGTTTTATAAATAGATAAAACCAAATGAACGACAGGATCGACGATGTCGGTTTTGTCCGATCAATAAGATCTGGAATGATTTGAATCTATGAGAATGAGATTAGAAGAATGAAAAAAGGAAGTACATAGATAGGTTTGATTTATTTATCAATGAGTTGCAAAGAGTTAATTTGTGGGAGAAATGAATGACAGAGATGGGTTAGGGATTTTTAATTTTAAGAGATCTACAAAGATTATCTCCTTTTCTCTTTCTTATTTGTGACTACTCTTAAAGCTCTTCCTCTTTTTATATATTTAATATTTCTCTTGTCTAACATAAAGGTACTAAAAAAATGCTAATTAATGGTTTTAAATTTGAGAATATCCTACCAGCATCATTTTCAATCTCGCTTTAATTACAAACTAAATTTATCTGAAAAAACTAGTGGTATATTTTCCCACCTATCAAAAATATGTAGCCGTATATTTTCCCTCCTATCTAAAATGAGTTTTATTAATTTATCAATATAATTAAAACATAAAAATTACTTGAAAATTTTCTTCCATCTTATAAAACTAAATATGATCTAATTAATTCATTTAAATTAAAAAAAAATTGATTCGATTCGTTTGAATCAAATCAAATTAGATTAATAAATTTTATAATCGACTCATATTTAAATTCAAAGTATACAATTCGTTTGAATTTAGATCGGATTCGAATCGACAGATTTTATAATTCGTTATAATTAATTCGAATATAATTACTATTAAACTATAAATAAATGCATATTTTATTTTATAATATGTTATATTTAAATAATATAAATATTCTAATTATATTAGATTACTATTTTAACTTAAAAATAACTATAAATGTTTATAATAATTTTATAAATAATAATTTTTTCTAAAAATACATCAATTTAAAATTTAAATATTGTTTATGTCATATTTTATAAATTACAATAATTTATAAATAAATTTCAATATCAACATATCTTATCCGATATTAAAAATTTGATATATTTAGATTTAGATTGGTTCAGATTCATTACATCGTTAAAAAGAATTCGGATTAAAAATCTATAAGTAAGATTCGGATTGAATTGGATTCAAATTGGCCAAAAATAAATATTTTCTATCTACTCCTTACTCCAATACAAAACTATTTATTTATCACAAGCATGAATGATTTTCATCGAGATTTTCATAAATTAAAAATACCCTTTATAAATATGTTGTTTTAAAAATATTTTTCACAATATTAAAAAAATCTATATTTTCATAAGTTGTTTATAATTTACAAATACGGATTTTAGAAATATTGGTTTCTAATTTTTTTATTTTTTTTCAAATTAGAGATACACCTACAAACTTATTGTATTATAAATTAAGTTAATAGGTATTTATATTTATACTATATTATATATAAAGGTTTAAATCATGCCTTATCAGGTTTTGGATAAAATTATTCTTGTATTTTAATGTAATGATTACTATCCCCATTACATATATGTGTGTGTCAAATATGTAATAAATTATAAGTAATTAAAAAAATTATTATTATCAATTAAAGTATTACGATCTTAAGTAACATAAATATTTTTTTAATAATCAGTTATTTTTTTTAATTTTATATAATATTAGTATCAGTTCACCCACTTTCGAATTGATTCTTAGAGAAATAAGATCGACTCTGAAATTTCCTCGATGAGACAATTTTAAATACTATATTTTTGATATTTTTTGATATACGTACGAATATGAAATTTTAAAAATAGGTATATAAAAAGACCATTCATCCATCCAAATAATAAAATTTAAGGAAAAATGATAGATCAAGACCAAATATGGTCGATGAAGAAGTGTGATCGGTCATGAGTGTAACTAACCATCAAAAAAGTGGCTGGTTGGCGAGGATGTGACCGGCCAGATAATGATCTAGATGAATAGATTGCCAAATATAACAAATATATATTAAAATAATAAAATTTAAAAGTTGAAATATAATTTTTTTTAAAAATAAATGTTCGTTTTTGTTTCTCATCATCTCAATCTACTAAGAAAAATATAATATTAAATAATAAAATAAAGATTATTATCACCATTAATTATATATGTCAAATATGTAATAAATTAGTAGTAGTTAAAACATTGAATTCCAATTTATAGATTTTAGAATTCCTAATATCTAATATGAATATAATTAGTATTAAATTATAAATAAATGCATATTTTATTTTATAATATATTATATTTAAATAATATAAGTAAATATCCTAATTATATTATATTAATATTTTTAACTTAAAAATAAATATAAATGTTTATAATAATTTAATAATTATACAGATGTAATTTTTATTCTTTTAATTCTCTTAGTTATGACTATAAATAATAATTTTTTCTAAAAATACATTAATTTAAAATTTAAATATTATGTATATCATATTTTATAAATTACAATAATTTAGAAATAAATTTCAATATTAACATATCTTATCCAATTTAAAAAATTTGATCTATTTGAATTCAGTTTGGTTCAATTAATTACATCATCTAAAAGAATTCAAATTAAAAATCTATAAATATGATTCGGATCGAATCAAATTCAAGTTGACCAAAAACAAATAGTTTGTATCTGCTGCTCACTTCGATACAAAACTATTTATTTATCACAAGCACAAATGATTTTCATCGAGATTATCATAAATTAAAAATACCCTCATAAATATGTTGCTTTAAAAATATTTTTCACAATATTAAAAAAAATCTATATTTTCATAAGTTGTTTATAATTTACAAATAAAGATTTTAGAAATATTGGTTTCTAATTTTTTGATTTTTGTCAAATTAGAGATACAACTATAAACTTATTGTGTTATAAATTAAGTTAATATGTATTTATATTTATACTATATTATATATAAAGGTTTAAATCATGCCTTTGGATAAAATTATTCTTGTATTTTAATGTAATGATTACTATCCTCATTATATATATATATAGTAAATTATGAGTAGTTAAAATGTTAATAATTATCTATTAAGTATTACGATTATTTATCTTAAGTAACATAAATATTTTTTTTAATGATCTATTATTTTTTATTTAAGTTTATATAATGTTGGTACTAGTTCACCCACTTTTGAACTGATTCTCAGAAAAATAAGACCGACTCCAAAATTCCTTCAACGAGATAATTCTAATAACTATATATTTTTTGATATTTTTTGGTATACATCTATCAAAATAAATAAAATTTAAGAAAAAATGATTGATTAAGACCAAGTTTGGTTAGTAAAGAGTGTAGCTAACCATCCAAAAAGTGACCGGTTGGTGAGATGTGACCGACCAAATATTGATCTAGTCGAATAGATGGTCAAATATAACAAATATATATTCAAATGAGAAAATTTAAAAGTTGAAGTATAATTTTTTAAAAAACAAATGTTTATATTTTTCTCTCACCATTCT
This sequence comes from Hippophae gyantsensis, assembly GCA_030763125.1. Classification (NCBI taxonomy): domain Eukaryota; kingdom Viridiplantae; phylum Streptophyta; class Magnoliopsida; order Rosales; family Elaeagnaceae; genus Hippophae; species Hippophae gyantsensis. Next base: position 52,606,651 of record CM061029.1, read on the forward strand.
AATCAAGTAAGAAAATATAATATTAATTAATAATTAAAAAAATTGTAAAATATTTTGTACTTGATATAATTTGAAAAATGTAAGAAGATGAGATTTATATGATTTATTTTTGTAATTGATTTGAAAGTCAAAAGCTATATTTAATTGAATACAATAAATATTTTTAATTTTAATATTAGTCATAAAATTTAAATAAATTTTTAATAATAAAATTGCTAATTAAATTTATAAATAAAATTATGTATATATTAATTACTAATATAGTAAGAAAACATATATGCATTATATATTAGTATTATTTAATTTGTATAAATATGTTAAGATTAAAAAATTATAAATTAAAAAAGTGATTTAAATATGTTAATTATGACTTACATGGTAAAATTTTGAACTAATTTAAATTTAAACTAAAATTTTTAATTGAAAATTTGAGACATTAAATCTTACCAAAAAAATCAAGTTATCAAAAATGTTAAATTGATAAAGTTTATGGGAGCATATATATTGTTATGCTTAATTAGAATTTTATATGAAGCACTGCAACACAATGACATAATATGATGTAAATTAATTTAATAAATATTTCTTTCACTTTAAATAATATATTTTATTGATTCAGTTTTGAGTTGAATAACATATGAACTTGACAAGATCTTAATAGGACAAGCATATATATGTAAATTGATACGATATAATAGATATATTAAATAGATCAATGCAAAAATTTATTAATAAATATGAATTATCATCTTAATTTAAATTGGGTAAATTTAAATACTATAATAACAAATTGAAATTACATTGCTAAAAAAAGGAAGTAAAAATTACATTGCGACAAAGGTAAGAAAATTATCTTTATTATTGATTGAATCATAATATAGTATACGAATTTTTATACTTATATTATTTATTTTTTAATATATGTTAAATTTATTTTAAAAGTTAAAATATTTTTAGATAAATATGTGTGATAATATAAATATTATAGAATAAAAAAAATAAAAGTTAATGTATCATTAGAATTTTATTTGAAGTAATGATCATAATTATTTTTATTATTGTTACAATAAAATATATAAAATATTTATTTTAGGTTTATTATAGATTAATATTAGATTAATAAATTATTATTGTTATAATAATTATGAAAATATAGCTATAATCTAATTTGAAATTAGAATTAAAAAAATATTATTTGCGGATTACCCACGATTCTCTGCCTATAAATACTAACTTAACCTAGACAGTTTCCACATCTACCGCCAGCTCTTACTAACAATATATCATCTCTCGGTTCTTGCCTTACAAATTTTTTTTAGATAATTGCTAGAGGTTTTTCTTTTTCTTGTTAGAGGAGATTATAAAACTTTATGTTAAAAATTAGTTTTTAGTGTAAATTGTCTATGTATAAAGTTTATTGGTTTATAAGTTGTAAATTATTGTGAAATTAATAGAAGATAATACTTCCTTAGAATATATATAAATGTATGCAGTTCTTTAATATCTTCCTAATTGTTACCAATTGAGTGACCATTCTTGAAAGAAAAACGGGCTTTTTATAATCTAAATGTTGTATTCTTTTGATGCTCTTCTATTTCACTATTTTTTTAGAATTACTAAGTCGATGAAGATGACTTAATATATTTATTTAAAGTTACAAGGTAAAAATAATTTTTATTTTGTAAATTTCATTAACCCCTTATTGTTTTTTTCTAAACCTTTTCTTTTTAATTATTTGTAAAGTACATAGAGTATTTTGGAGAATCTAAGTGACATCACTTAAAAGGCTAGAAAAAGTCATAAAGTAAGAGAAGCATTTGTATCCATATATTTCAACAATTACATTCTTTGATTCATTGGAGAATCTAAGTGACATCACTTAAAAGGCTTGAAAAAGTCATAAAGTAATTACGAGAAGCATTTGTATCGATATATTTCAACGACTACATCCTTTGATTCACTGTTGGATGTGAGACTTTACGAATTGATTTATCGTTTTCTTCATTCTTGTTTTCATTATATTGTTAATTACGTTTTATTAAGTATTTGAACATTGTATTTTAAATATGTGATTTGTGCATGAATCAAAAATATTATGCCCATTTGAGAACATGTAAGTAACATTTTGAATATCATTTCATAAGCAATCATTGCTTCTTTGGATATTGAACATAACAAGGTGTGAAAAGGGTTCTTTGTTAGTATTTAAAACAAAAATTCATGATTTAAAAGGAAAGCTACATATGAAATTGTCCAAAGAAGAAATTAAGAAAGTCCATTGGTATGTTCTCAATAATTGCATTGAACTCGAGCCTTATTTAGAGTAAGTAATCCAAAGTTCTGAAGTCTAATTAAATTTGTTATATAATTTATCGTCTATTCTATTATTCATTACTTATTAAATATAGAGAGCATGACGAAACTGTAGCAACAAATATGAATAAAATAGAATTGGAGAGATGAAAAAAAAATAGTTTTCTATGTTGGTTTAAGCAAATGGTATGATGTATTTTCATTGTAGACACAAACTTTAACTTAATACACGTTATGAAGTATTAACCAGTTTATTTTGTTATTTTTGAAGGTATATCATACTAATGCAGTCGATGCATATGCAAATGTGTCTAATGAGATTAAATTAATAGTAGATGATCCTGCAAGAGATCCCAGTGTCTACACGGGATGTATTGTAAATGGAGTGAGATTCCATAGTATTGTTAGAGATAACTTTTTGTCTTCACAAAATAGTGGAGTTATGACACCTAGTACCCATAATGGGTGTACCATTGAATTTTATGGAATATTGGAAGACATAGTTCGTTTAGACTATCCAAGTAGTTACAAAGTATTTTTATTCTTGTGCAAATGGTTCGACAACAATTCAAAGAAAAAAAACATCAATCGATGATCTTGGATTCACTTGTATTGACATAAGTCGATATTGGTATAAAGATGATCCTTTTATCTTGGCATCTCAAGCAAAACAAGTTTTTTTTATCTTTAGGACACAAAACATGGTTCCAATTGAGGATTTGTTTAAATGATCGATCATAGACATTTATGGGATATTGCACAAGTTGATGAAAGCATGGAAAATGAAAATGACTTTTCTAAGCCTTTCCAAGAAGTCCACTCAAGTGATGTGTATTTTGATGTGAATGATAATGATAATAATTAAGACTCTCTTATACTATTAAATATGGAAGCAAAAAAGTTAACTTGAAAGATTCTTAAAACATAAGAAGGTCACAATGTAATGTTGTTGCATTTATAGATGATATTGATGATAATAAGAATGTTAGGTTGAGTGGGAGTGAGTAAGGTAAAGTCTTCATCTATTGTTCTAGCTCTAGTGATGAGATGTCAGAAGAAAATTATGCTTTTAAAGATGAGATGAAGAAATTAATGTATCTACTTGATAATATTGTTATGACTATACTTATGATAAGAAAAAAGGAAGGTAAATAAATGATTTTTCAATAATACCTTAAATACTTTCATTTGTTTTACTACCACAAGTTTATACTAGAAGTTTATAATTAAGTTAATTGAAAATTTATTTTGATTGTATTTTTCAATTTGCTTGCAAAAGATATAAATACAAAATGATATCATATTTGGCACTTGAAGATATTACAAGTTTTGTAATTAACCATTAAATTATTGTTAATTGAGGGTAATATAGGTATAGGGTATTTGTTTTTAGTATAAACTTACTTAATACTTCAATTTGATACTTATTTTTGTTAGATCTTTTTCCTAATTTTTTTTTCATTTTTGATACTTACCTTTGCAGTTAAACTCTTAGAGAGTAATACACTTTAACTTGATAACATGGCATGTAAGCATATGACCATAGATTTGGATCATCATAACTTTCATACCATAGATGTTATAAATTCTATGTGATTATCTTTCAATGTCTTACCATAGATGTATGTAGTATATGATGTAGTAAAAATTGATTTAAAAATAATATTAGAATACCCCTATAAAAAAAAGCTCTTAGGAAAATATTGTGAGGAAATATTCTTCAATTATTTATGTTGTTGATAAAAAATGCATAATACTTTTTAGTAATATGACTTTCTTATGTTTAATTATCATAGGTAGTTGATAAGAATTTGATACTAAATTATTTAGTTATTGATTAATCGCCACACACGAAGTGTGTGCAATGAATACATAAATATACGTATCGTAACAAGTAATATAATGATAAAAAAAGATCGTTTCTACAGAGATTATTTTATTAGAAACTAATTTTTAAAACTAAAAAAATAAAAATCAATTTTTTATGTATTTTTATATTTTAAGGAAGTAAAATTAAAATAACTAAAAGTAAATACCAATAATTAATTAGCTTAGATTTGGTAACTAAGAATATATATGAGAAAATATCTAGAAATACTTAATTTCCCAATTTTCTAAACATGCAAATCGCTAAAATCCCCCCAATATAATTATTAATTACATGATCAATTGAATCTAACCTAGCATATATTCCTCTTTCAAGTAAACTACACACCATATAATAATTAATTTAATCACACTCTCATGCCAATTAAATTGCATATCACTCATTAAGTTTATCAATTATAAATCACATACATAAGAATCATACATCTCTGCCTAGAAACTATGCATGTTATTTAATCAAGACAAGGAATTCAATAATTCTTTCAAATATATTTAATTGCTTCTATAGATAAATTATTGGCCAAACAATTAATAACATAAAAATAAAATCAAATAATATAATATAATTAAATTAAAATTATAATTGGTGTAAAATATTAGATCATCACATGGTAAAAATTAAGTTCATAAGATCTCTAGATTAATAAACTAACTACACATAATTATGTTCATAAAACTCATATTTTTCATAAAGAGAGACATAAAAATTGATAAAGAAAATAGTAGAAGAAGAAATACAATCAATCTCTTGAATTGTAGAATTAATCTCCTCTTGAATCTCCACCAAAATTGTGTTCTTTATTGAATTTTTCTATATTTTTCTCTCTTTTTAGCTTCAAAAATTGATCAAAATTATGCTAATGAAGGTCACTTGTGGTTTATGAGGTGATTAAGGGCTTAAAAATTGCTCGGGTGTGATTTGGACCATCAAATCAGCTTCAGATCAAGGGCTAAGATCAAAACAAGCAAAACTGACAGCGCGACACGTGACATCATAAATTTAGTGGGCAAATCAAAGAGTGACGCGTGGTAGGGGAGACCGATCCGAGTCAACGCTCACTAAGTTAGTGCCACACGGTGCAATGTGATTCATAGAAATAGATGGCATGGTGCACGGGTGGAATGTGATGAGCAATCGGATTACGACACATGGCAAGATGAGTTGATTGAGCTCCGAACTCGGATTGAACATCGTGCTGACACGTGGAGCGTGGTTCATCCTCCTCACACGCGGTGAAACAAAATTTTTTGTTTCTTCTTGTGTGACATCTGCGCGGCTTGCCAAGTCACCTTTTCTGTCTACTTGGCATGTCATGTGGCAACTCCTGATTGGTTCTGCATTAAAAATTCCAGAAAAATCCCAAAAAATTCCAAGAATTATATTTTCACCTCTTTTTACTAAAAAGTTTACATTTTAATATTTTTGGCCATAAAAATACTATTTATTGAATAAAACAAGTAAATATTAAGTAAACAAGTGTGCTCATAACTCTATTTCATAGAGTCATCACACCTCCAAACTTAACTCTTTGCTTGTCCTAAGTATAACTAAATAAAATAATTTAGGTAGTATATTCATAAATATACTTGTATTAGTACATGCATATTTCACCAAAATTATCCCTCTTAAAACCGTACAATCCAATGATAAGAAGGTTCACATATTCATCAATCAATGTTCCATCAATACAAGGATATGCAAGGTTTTTAACAAATTGATTCGTGTGTATGTGCTGCACATGATATCATCCAATGCACTCATGAAATCAACCTATATGAGCATGCTAATCAATTAAATCTTAGAACAAGTCTCATAAGTCTATTTTTCACATCCCTCTTCACTAATATAAATATGCACTTAGCTAAAGATCAATAAGGACTTTACATGGTTGTAATGTAAGGCTTAGGTGGGGGTTGATAAATGAAGACACTTAGGCTCTTTCCACACCTTAGTTTTTTTTTCATCATGTACTTTTTAACTGCAATTGAGCTTTAACTTGATATTTCAGTGAATCCTTTTTTGTCATTCTTTTCATATTCTTTTGTTCCACATCTCTTTTCTCTTCTTTTTTTTGTAACTTCACAACACCTCAAACTTATTTTCAATTCTATTTTATTTTTCTTTAGAGAGATAATTGAGTTGTGAGTTTTGCTTTTTCTTTTTTTTTCTTTTTTTATAAGGTGCATTTCATTTCACTTTACACGATAGCATAACACATGATTACATTTTTTTCTTTTCATACAAGCTAAAGGTAAAAGTATAAAGATAATGCTTATTGGTTAGGCATAAAATGTGGCTTAAAGATATGAATGGTTCTTTGTTATGCTCAAATAGGTGACTAACAATATTAACAATGGTTAGCTTGAAAGACTCAATCGATCCAAATAAGGCCTAAATTATTTCTCTTGTTAAATACTATTTAGGATTTCGCCTCAAGGAATGATCAAATAGATTCTAAAACTTGGTAGATCTTATCAACTCGTATAACTCACTACAAATTTTCTCTCAATAAGCACACCAAAATCAATCATGAACATGTGCATAAAAATTTGAATCAATCCAATCAAAACTAACAAGCATATCGCATGATTAATGTAAATATCTTTACAAATACGTTACATTTCTTATCTTAGTCATGACAACCAATTTTTATCATTGAGTTCATATGTTTCATATCAAGCATGCATGCATTTAGTTTTCATATATTTATCAATTTCTACCCAAGTCATGATTAAAAAAACATCCTAAAAATTAAAAAAATACCTTTAAAAATTTTAAATGCATACTAATACTAATATAGAGAATGAATTTCCCTTCCCCAAACTTAAATTACACATTGTCTCCAATGTGCATATATAAATATGAAAAGGTAAAAGGAAAGAAAACTCAATTAGTCTTGACACAACACATTTGTCGTTGAAATTGTTCAATCTTATTGCACCATTGCTCTCCACATTTATTTACCTATAAAACAAAAACAATGAAAATATAAGTAAAATAATGTTGGGTTGCCTCCCAACCAGCGTCACATTTAACGTCATTAACCAGACGATCATATCAACTCTTAAGGTACATTCACTAAGGTTATCACATATGTTTCATTTGAGAAGTGATATCATAATAGTGCTTCACCCTATGCCCATTAACCATAAATCTCTTTTTATCTTTGTTTTCTAATTTAATGGCTCCATGGTTGATTACCTTAGTGATGATGAATGGACTTGACCATCTACTTTTTAATTTGCCTAAAAACAATTTGAGTCTTGAGTTGTATAGTAACACTTTCTGACCCGGTTCAAAGATATAGTACACAATTTTCTTGTCATGCCATATTTTTGTTTTTTCCTTGTAAAGCTTGGCATTTTCATAAGCTTTCCACCATAATTCATCCAATTCATTTATTTGAAGAATTCTTTTCTCACCAACTGTATCTATGGACATATTCAATTGTTTCAATGCCCAATATGCTTTGTGCTCCAATTCTAATGGTTAGTGACAAGCCTTTCCATAAACTAGCTTATACGGGGTGGTACCAATTGGTGTTTTAAATGCAATTTTGTATGCCTATAAAGAATTATCCAACTTACATTACCAATCCCTGGCCTCCTAGAGATGTTCATGGTTTTCTCCAAAATTCTTTTCACTTCTTTATTGGATACCTTTACTTTCCCACTTGTTTGGGGATGGTAAGGGGTAGACAATTTATGCTTAATCTCATACTTAGACAAGAAGGAATTAAATACTTTATTGCAAAAGTGACTTCCTTCATCACTAATAATAATCCTAGGAGTTCCAAACCTAGTGAAAATGTTTTTTTTAATTTCATGACAACTTTGGCATCACATTTGTTGCTAGCAATGAATTTTACCCACTTTGACACGTAATCCACTCCTACAAATATGTATTGGCTACTAAAGGATGGAGGAAATGGTCCCATAAAGTCGATGCCCCACCCATCAAACAATTCCACTTGAAGTATACTATTTAGAGGCATCTCATCTATTTTTGAAATATTACATATCCTTTGACATTTATCATATATCTTTACATAATTATAAGCATTTTTAAATAGTGTGGGCCCAAAATAACTAGATTGAAGTACCTTACTTGTTTTTTTTGTGCTCCCAAAGTGACCTCCATAATTTGAGTTATGACAATGGTAAAGGATACTTTCAACTTCATCCTTAGGGACATATCTTCTCAAAATACCATCACCACATTCTTTATAGAGGTAAGGGTCATCCCAAAAATACTGTGTAATGTCATGGAAGAACTTTTTCTTTTGTTTCCATGTGAGATTCAATGGAAGAATGTTGGCGGTAAGAATATTTGCAATGTCTCCATTCTATGGGACTTCTGTTTGACCTATAGAAAATAGTTGCTCATATAGAAAAGATTCCCCAATCACCATATTATCATTCATTTTTTCTTCCCTATCTAGTCTAGACAGATGATTTACTACCTGATTTTCTGTTCCTTTTTTATCACAAATTTCCAAGTCAAATTATTGTAGAAGTAGCACCCATCTTATCATTCTTAGTTTGGCATCCTTCTTTGTCATAAGATACTTTATTGCAGAATGATTCATGTAGACAGTCACTTTGGTGCCAACCAAATACGATCTGAATCTCTCAAAGTCATATACAATGGAAAATAGCTCTTTCTCTGTAGTAGCATAATTCATTTGATCCTCATTTAGGGTCTTGATTGCATAGTATATGACATAAAAAAATTTGTCTCTTTATTGTCCAAGAACAGCTCCAAAAGAAAAATCACTCTTGTCATACATCAACTTAAAAGGCTTGTTCTAATCCGGTGTGACTATAACTGGTGCTGACACTAGTCTCTCTTTAAGCACTTGAAGTTTTGTTAAATATTTATCATCAAACTTGAAAGGCATATCCTTTTATGAATTTACGATAAAAACCTACATGCCCAAGAAAATTCCTTACTCGTCGTACATTGGTAGGTGGTGGTAGTTTTTCAATCACTTCTATCTTAGCTCTATCTACCTCAATACCATTAACTGAGATTTTATGACCGAAGATTATACCTTCATGTACCAAGAAATGACATTTTTCCCAGTTTAAAACCAAATTCGTTTCTTTACATCTTTGTAACACTAGGGAGATATAGTGTACATATTCATCAAATGAGTTTCCAAAGACCCAAAAATCATCCATGAAGATTTCTAATGCTTCTCCACCATGTCTGAAAAGATGGCCATCATGCAGCGTTCAAATGTAGTAGGTGCATTACATAATCCAAAGGGAATTCTTCTGAAAGAAAAAGTTCCATAAGGACATGTGAATGTGGTCTTTTCTTGGTCTTCAGGTGCCATAGCAATCTGGTTATAACTAGAGTATCCATCTAGAAAGCAAAAGAAAGAATGTCCAGCTAATCGATCAAGCATTTGATTCATGAATGGGAGAGGAAAATGATCCTTCCTTATAGCTTTATTTACTTTATGAAAGTCCATACATACTCTCCATTCCATGACAATCCTAGTAGGTATTAACTCATTGGACTCATTTTCCACCACAGAGATTCCTCCTTTCTTCGATACACATTAGACTGGACATACCTATTCACTATCTGATATTGGATAAATAATGCTCATGTCTAGCCACTTGACAATTTCCTTCTTCACCACTTCTTTCATAATGGGATTTAAGTGGCATTGTGCATGCATATAGATGGGCGTATGCCTTTGATGTCAACAATAGACCAACCTATAGCTCTTTTGAAGTTCCTTAGAACCTTTAGTGGTGCTTCCACTTTCTCCATACTTAGATTAGTTGAGATTAAGATTGGAAGTGTCTTGTTATCACCCAAACAAATTATAACAAATATGAGAGGGTAAAAGTTTAAGATCTAATTTGGGTGGCTCTTCAATGGATGGCTTCAACTGTGAGCTCATTTCAAGACATTCCATAAATGAATTTGATGCACACATGAGAGGCGTGTCCTCCAAATATTTCACACAGTTAACAATATCAAACTTTGATTCCATATTTTCAAAATTAAAATAAGTTAAGTTAATGTCCTTGTTCATAGCATCATGTGTTAAATTCATAAGTAGGGGTGATTCAACAAGTGTTGTTAAGCTACCGACATGAACTTGTGCACCTACATGAGTGTCTTGGTATTCATTAGTATGTGTGTTTACAGAATTAACAATCATAGAATCTAAAGCATCAATAGGGCATATTTTGTAAAGCGTATCGGTGTTATCTATTCGAAAGTAATCACCAGCATTATCATCATCAAAAAATTTAATTTCTTTGAACACATTAAATGCTACTTGTTCATCTTACACTCTTATTATAAGCTTACCTTTTTGCACATCAATGAGTGTTTTTTTGGTTGCTAAGAAAGGACGACCAATTATGATAGGAATTTTATGGTCCTCCTCTATGTCTAGCACAATGAAGTCTGTCGAAAAGATGAATTTGTCTACTTTTACTAGAAAATCTTCTACCACACCCCGGGGTCTTTTAATTGACCTACCTACCATCTTCAATGTTACTTCAATGGGTTTAGCTTTACCAACCCCTAATCTCTGGAAGACTAGTAATGGCATGAGGTTAATGTAAAAACCCAAATCACATAGTGCCTTGGTAGAACGAATGTTCCCAATAGTGTAAGTGATGTCAAAACTACCTGGATCTTTCAATTTTGTGGTAGCTTTCTATCAAGGATGGCACTACAACTTTCAGTCAAGGTTATTGTTTCATGATTTTAAAGCCTTCTTTTCTTTGATAGTATATCCTTTATGAATTTGGCATAATATGACATTTGTTCCAGTGCCTTTAAAAATGGTATGTTTATGTGCAGCTTCTTGAAGACTTCCAAAAATTTTGAAAATTATGTATCTCACTTTTGCTTTTGTAGCCTTTGAGGAAAAGGAATAGTGGGTTCTAGAGGTTGCTCTTTTTTGGTTGAATTATTTCCTTTCCATTACTCTCTTTATCCACTAATTCCTCCTTATCCTTTTTAGGTTCATAGTCCTCCTTATCCTTTTTAGTTTTCGGTTCCTCCTTATCCTTTTTAATTCTCTGTTTATCCTCATCCTTTTCTGTCTTATGTTCCTATTTTATAGTTTTACCACTCCTAAAGGCTATGGCATTGCACTGGTCCTTACCTTCTTTTCTTTGGTTTACAATTGTGTCACTTGGAAGGTAACCTTGAGGCCTTTGACTTATAGCCTGAGCGAGTTGCCCCATTTGGTTCTCCAAATTTTGAATCGAAACCTCTTGAGTGGAAACTTTTGTATTTACTGATTAGATGAAGTCTTTCATCATACCCATTTAGGCATTTGTATTGTCCTCAGTAGATGACTTCTTCTCTTGGGCTTATGATTGATGTTTTTATTGAAAACCATGTGGTTGAAATGATTGACGATTGAATTGATTACCACCTTAATTGTTGTTACTCTAAGAGATATTTGGATGTTGTCTCCATCTTGGGTTATATGTGTTCGAGTATGGATTAATGTTTCGATTCACATTACCCACATAGCAAATGGATTCAAGATTATTTGGACAATTATCAAACAAATGAGCTCCTCCATAAAACACACATGACACTCCTAAATCTTGGACCTAGTTTATACTCACTGGTGAGTTTTAAGCCTTTAAAAGATTAACCAAAGATGAAACTTGAGCTGTAAGTGCTATGATATCATTTACCTCATGCACTCTGGCTACTTTTCTTGTGGCTGTCATTCTGTCCATTATCCATTGATAATTAATGCTAGCCATTTTCTTAAGTAAATTATAAGCTTGATTGTAAGATTTGGCTAGCAAGGCTCCATTAGCAGATGCATCAACAATAGTTCTTGTTTGAGCATTGAGACCATTGTAAAAAGTCTCCATTTGAATCCAAGAAGGAATACCATGATGATGACACTTTCTTAGCAATTCCTTGAATCTTTCATATGCTTCATATAGAGATTCTCCTTCGTGTTGTTGGTAGGAAGTAATATCATTCCTAAGCTTGGCATTCTTTGTTGGTGGCAAGTATTTCATCAAGAATTTGTCGGCCAAACCATTCCAAGTTGTAATGGAATTAGGTGGTAAAGAGTTTAGCCAAGCTCGAGCACGATTTCGCAAAGAGTAAGGGAACAATCTAAGCCTAAATGCCTCATCTGTCACAACATTGAACTTAAATGAATCTACAACTTAAATAAAAAAAATTGAGATGAAGATGAAGATCCTCTGTTGGTAATCCACTGAATTGTCCAACTATTTGTAGCATTTGAAACATCACTGGCTTTAGTTCAAACTGATTAGCTTGAATATTTGGCTTTGTAATACTTGGATTCAACCTTTCTAACGTAGGTATTGCATATTCATTCATAGCTATATCTCAATCATCAATCAAAAGCATTTGATTGTTCAAGTTTAGCTCATTATTGTTTATTTATAATGGATTAACCATTTTTTCCTCTTTGGTGACAACTTGTTTTCTAATTAATCTAAAAGTACGCTCAATTTCAAGATCTAAAGGTAATATTTCTTCTTCACGAAATCTACTCATCCAATAGACTCAACTATGTTTCTACAATACTAAAAGAGATGTCTAAATAAAAACTAAATAAAAATAAAAATAATAATAAAAAATTAAATAAATAAATTAAAGTTAAATAAATAAATAAATAAAAGAAACTAACTAAAATAAATAAGCCACTAAAAGAAAATAAGTAAACAAAAATAAAATAACTAAAATAAAAAATTATTAATTTCTAATATTTATAATCCTCGTTAACGAGGTCAAAAACTTGATCACCACATACGAAGTATGTGCGATTAATATGTAAGTATACGTATTGCAACAAGTAATATAATGATAAGAAAAGATCGTTTACATAGAGATTATTTTATTAGAAACTAATTTTTAAAACTAAAAAAATAAAACTTATTTTTTTATGTGTTTTTATATTTTAAGGAAGCAAAATTAAAATAACTAAAAGTAAATAACAATAATTAATTAGCTCGGATTTGGTAAATAAGAAAATATATGAGAAAATGTCTAGGAATACTTAATCCCTCAATTTCCTAAACATGTAAATGGCTAAAATCTCTCCAATATAATTATCAATTAATTATATGATCAATTGAATATGACTTAGTATGTATTCCTCTCTCAAGTAAACTACACACAATATAGTAATTAATTTAATCACACTCTCATGCCAATTAAATTGCATACTGCTCATTAAGTTTATCAATTATAGATTACATACATAAGAATCATAATCTCTGCCTAGAAAATATACATGTTATTTAATTAAGACAAACAATTAAATAATTCTCTCAAATCTATTTAATTGCCTCTATAGATAAATTGTTGACCAAACAATTAATAGTATAAAAATCAAATTAAATAATATAATTAAATTAAAAGTATAATTGAGGTAAAATATTAGATCATCACATGGTGAAAATTAGGTTCATAAGATCCCTAGATTAATAAATTAACTACACATAATTGTGTTCCTAAAGCTCATAATTTTTATGTCTAATTTTCATAAAGAAAGACATAAAAATTGATAAAGAAAAAAGTAGAATAAGAAAAACAATCAATCTCTTGAATTGTAGAATTAATATTCTATTGAATCTACACCAAAATTGTGTCCTCTCTTGAATTGTTTCTGTATTTTTCTCTCTTTTAGCTCCAAAAAGTGACCAAAATTATGCTAATGATGGTCACTTGGGGTTTATGAGGTGATTCAAGGCTTAAATATTGTTTAGATGCGATCTGGATCATCAAATCAGCTTCATATCAAGGGCTAAGATAAAAAAAGAAGCAAAAATGATAGTGCCAACCAATCACAACATGACACGTGGTATTAGAAATTCACTAGGCAAATCAAGAAGCGACTTGTGGTAGGCGAGATTGATCTGAGTCAATGCCCATTGAGTCAGCACCATGAGGTGCAATGCGATTCACAAAAATAGATGGTGTGGCACATGGGTGGAACGCGATGAACAATTGGGTTGTGACACATGGCAAGGCGAGTTGACCGAGTTTCTAACTCAGATTGAACGTCATGTTGACACGTGGTGCATGGTTCGTCCTCCTCACACGCTGCGTAACATGATTCGTTGTCATTGCTTGCATGACATCTACTTGGCTTGCCCAGTCAGCTCTTCTGCCTACTTGGCATGTCACGTTGTAGCTCTTGATTGGTCATACGTTAAAAATTCATAAAAATTCCAAAAAAATCCCAAAAATTATATTTTCAATCCTTTCACTAAAAAAATTATATTTTAATATTTTGGTCATAAAAATAATATTTATTAAATAAAAAAATAAATATTAAGTAAAAAAGTGTGTTAATTACTCTACTTTTATAGAGTTATCATTGATTTAATTTTATTTTGTGCAGACTTCTAAAAAAGTTCTGTATTGCTTTCTAACAATTATCATTGTATATCATGAAGATTTATTTATGTTTCTATGGAATGTGAATAAGGTTTTGAGTTCAAATGAGTTAGGTTTTTATTAAATGTGTTATTCTTGAAAAATATCACATTATTATATGATTATGAGTGTTACTTACAATAGTTCAAAATCTTAAATTCATAATTTTGTGTACTTTGGTGTTAATAAATATAAGTTAAAAGCATCTTTGACCTATAGAGCATGGTATTTGTTAAAGTATCTTTTGGTCAAGCTCTTATACTTCTTTTTTTCATCATATATTTTATTCTTTTACATGACCTGGCTTTGGTGTTATTTCATTTTGAAGTTGATTAATTATTACGTTGAAACTAAGTAATTGTTATTTACTTTAATTTAACTTTTTCTTTATTTTATTATGTACGATGTCCAATAGATTTTTTTCCTTTTAAACATTTATGTTCTAATAATAGCATTAGTATATTTTCCTTGCAAAATTAGTGCAATATTAGGCTGGCTAATAACACACAAATTCTTGAAAATTTTGGGTCAATTTGATAACTAATAATTTTTTTTCTTCACCACAAAATATGTTGGTTTCAAAACCTATATTGGACTAGTTCAAAACTAACAAAATTTGTTGAAATTTTATTTTAGCATATACTACCTTGATTTTAGAGTAATTTATAGTAAAAATTCAATTTTTTTAACCTATTTATGCAATTTTTTTATGTTTTATAATTATAATGAAATTTTCATATAGTAATAATAATCTTATAGACACATTATCAATAATTTAATTTATATTTTTTATAGTTATGTTTACCATCTCTTGTTTTATTTTTAAGTTGGTCTAATTTATTTTTAAGTTATAATCTTCGTATATTCTTACCTAATGTAACAACTAGCATGTTCCCTGAAACTATTTCTATGAAATATATAACCTTGTTATTCAACACGTTCATATAAAAAAAATTAAAAATTTTCTATTCTCATTATTTATTACACTGCAATTACATTAGAAATCAAAGGATCATTTTTTTGCATTTAAGTATATTGGTACCAACATAATTATTATATCCCTTTATTATTTGTTTATATTTTAATTTCTCTTTTTTTTTGTTAAGTTTTGCTATAACTTTATATATTACTACTTACACAATCAAAAAATGAGTTTTATTTTGTTTAAGACCAAATATACCTTTCATAGAAATTAAATATCAATTACAAAATGTTATTTTGAAAAAAATAGTGAAATCAAGGACAAAAATATTTGTTGTAAAATTTTTAGGTGCATTTGAAGGCAAAATTTTGTCCCTATTGTTATATGAAATTTTATTGCAAATTTTTTATTTTCAAAGACAAATAATTTGTCCCAAAATTTTAGTAGAATTTTTCAATAAATTTATTAATATTTTAAGGACAAGTTTTTTTGTTCCAATTTTTTGGTGGACACCTTTTAAGGAAAAGGAAGAATTTTGACCTTAATAAGTTATTTGTGATGAATTTTTTGTCACAATGTTTTGTTCTTGTTGATTTTTAATAGTCAAATATTAATCCAACATCATTTGGGACGACTAATAAATATTTGTCTTTGAAAATAGTACTTTCAAGGACAAAATAAGTTTTTGGTCAATGTTTTTTTTCCTAGATGCTATTTTCTCTTGTAGTGCATTTAGAATTGTTAAATTTATAATTTTTTTTTGTTGAAATATGATGTATAAGAAGTACACAACAATTTGTCTGTATGGTTAAAATATTGAGATGATGGATGCAACTAACTATCTACATTATTACTTGATCATATTGAGCTAGCAAATGGGTAAATTTTCTATTCTTTTTGTTTAATTTATGTCTGTTAAATTAAGGGTAACATAGATTCTAGATAGGGTTGGGGAAATTATAGTAAATTTGGGCAATTTTAATTTTTTTTATTAAACATATGTTTACATTTACATTTATTTTTATTTGTTTTCTTTTATTTTAATTTATTGGTTTAGGGATTATTAGGATCAATTTTCAAATATTTTCTTGCAAAATTATCATGCATTAATTTATTTTAAGCAAATAATTAATGTCTTTTAACATGTTATAGAATAATGTAATAATTAGTTTATTTTTATCATTGTTTGTGTTTTATAATAAAATATTGAAGTTGATATAAATCCAAAATTTATGTTTAGGAATCAAATAGTGGTAAATACCTTATGAGAATATTTTGAGCCTTTATATTTCTATTATGAATGATAATATTTTTCTACTCTTTTAAACGCTCTTCTTGTTATTTAAATTTCTAGAAGATCTCTATAGATTTTTGCATTGAATGTTAGGATTTTTACATTTAATAAAGTATTATATACTTATTTTATTTCTTAAATTTAATGACTTAAGTAGAAATTGAAAGTGTATGTTTTCTTTATTCATGCATTTCGACCAAAAGTGATATATTTGGAGTTCCGTAAAACCAATATAAAAAAAATCCAAAATTAATCCCTTGTCAAAATCCTATAAACATGTAAATGGGTTCGCTCTTTAAAAAATAGAATATATCTTAGTAAAAAAATATTAAAAAAGAGAAAGAAAAATAAAAAAAAAGAAAGAAAAATCAATAGTATAAACTCAATAGTATTTGATTTCTTTATAAATCACTTCCTTTGATTCATTTTATGAGATTAAATATTACACACTATTTTAAACATTTTCTTCTTTAAACATATGCTAACCTATTAATTTTTTTATTTTTTTTAACAAAAGCTCTATTTGCATATATCTTTGATTGAGTACTTGAACCCATCGAATCAATATAATGTTGAGAGTATGACTTGTGATGATTAGAGTCAAAGGAATTTCTAACATTGAAATTTGATGAATCAATATTGATACATTTTTTTATATGGAATATGAATTTATGATTTTCAAATAAATTTTACAATAAATTATGATTGATTTGGATATTAATTTAACTTATACTTTCAATTTTACTTATGAATTAAAAAGATATTAAATACATGAGAAGTTTTGTATTTTTATTTTTAATTTGTTATTTTTTGTGTTAATTTTTACTTTGTTAATTTTAGTTGTTTATTTTAATTTTTGCATTTAGTTTGATGTTATTAGGTATCATCACTGAAAGCCCTCATGAGACTTAAACTCAAGGTAACCTAGGAGTTTAAAGGTTTGTTTCCTATGTTAAGTAAACTGTGTCAATCTACAGAAATGATTTAAGAAAGTTTAATTTATTTATTACAGTTTTTCGTTTTCCTTACTAAGAGACTAACATAAAGTTGGTTGGGGTTGTGACGAACCCTTGAAAATCACTAAATATTACAATATTTATTTATACTTTAGTCTCAAAATAGATTTATATTTCAATAATTTTATTATTATTTTAGAAAATCTATATTTTCAAAATTAAATGTATATTTTGTTATTTTTTAGGTTTTTTTTACTTCAAAATAATTTAATGATAAAATACTTAGATAGTTGCACTTGAAAGCACTCAAATGCAAATAAGAAAAATAAAAAGATAACATATGTACCAACCAAGCTTGTAACGAGTAAAACAAAAAAACAAGTTAAAATACATTTTAAAATAGGCCTCAATGATAATTAATGTGTGCCGAGGTTTGAAACTATCGCATCGTAATTGAATGCATATAGAATCAACAAATGTCATTAAAGTGATAAAAGTGTGCCGCCGTGATACAAGTGTTTTGTGGTGTGTGACCTTACGATCCACTTTTCTCTCATTTTTTTTTACCATTTTTCCAACTATAAAAACTCCCATTTTTTTGTTTTAGACACCCTAATTCAAGAACAATTCTAAGTTTTACAACAAATTTATAGTTTTTAAGTTTAAGTTTCTTAGTTTTGTGTAGTAGTTTTCGACTCAATAAGTCTTATAGGTTAGTATATTTAGAGATTTCTCAAATACAAATTATTACTAAAATTATATACTTTAAATGATACTTATGAGATATAAATTTTAAATGTGTTTTTTTATTTTTAGTATTAATTTTATGTATTGTTTTAATATTATATTTAATTTACTGATTATTTATTAAATTTAAATATGTTTGACTGAAAAATGTTATAAGATAAAAGTTATGTTGTTATGCTCGTGAAATATCAATTTAATTAAATATTTTTAAAAAATAAATTAATTTTTATTTCTTCATTCAAGATTTTTACAAAGTTTATTATATAAAAATGTATGGACGACATATTTTTCTTAGTAGATTTAAAATATGAAAGATAAATTTAGGATTTGATTATCTATACCTAATTTAGAATTCATATTCTATTTTCAAAGATTTTTATAAGATTTATTATTTAAAAATATATTAAGAACATATTTTTCGTAATAGATTTAAAATTTGAATTTACTTCTCATATATATATCAATTTTAAATCCAATTTTGACACCTTAAATGAGTCTAAATTATGTGGTATACCTAAAATAGTGATTTAGATAGTTTTTTTATTTTCTTATAAACAAATTATAATTTAATATTAATCAATTGATAGGCCTACTTAAGGTTGTTAATTGGTTTTTATTAACAAAGAATTTGATCTCATCTTAGAAAATTTTGATACAAAAAAGAAAAATTAGTAATATTAATATATATATTTATAACTCAATTAATGTTGAACAAACATACTTAACTCACTAATATATCACATAAATGTTTCATTGAATGATTAAATGTTTATCTACTTGATACTTGTTGAGTCGATTTTATATTTAATTTTATGTCAATAGATTCAGATTTTCAAAACCCAAATAATTGTGATAGGATGTTTAAGTTTATGTTTTCTGTTTTTTAAGAATTTTGTTGAATTATTTGAAAATCACATAATTCTTCTTTAGACCAACCTTGGAAGTATACTTATTTCTTTTCAAAAGTGATTCGTGCATTTACGAAGAACCATGACATGAAGTATAGTGGGTCGTGGTGCACTCTATGCTATTTTATATAGCTGCAATGAAGAGATTTTGTGCTACAATGAGATCCTTTTTGTTTTAAATTATGCAAATCACTACGTATTGTGGGCCATGGTGTGGATAAATTTTGGTCGTAATATTCAATGATTTTCCCTTCACAATCTCTTTCTCTACCCAACCTCAACTATAAATATAACTCGTTTTTTCTCTTAGGTTATGAGATAGACATATAGAATTTTTAGAAGTAAAAAGTGAGATTTTTTAGATCTTGTAATACAAATTTGTTGCTATATTTTAGGGAATAATGTGAAGATTAATACCTCTCATCTATGAAGTAAGACATATACGTCTATTTATCTTTTAGGTATAAATATAATATGTATTTTTATTTCTTTTCAATAAATAATATTTTATTTCTTAAATTTCTTATAAATAATTTAATGATCATTCATTAGCATGTATGGCTGATTGTGATAATGAGATTTTAGTTATGTTGATATCTTTGTATAAATTATTTAGGCGAATATTTTTAATGATTATTAAAAATAAATTATTTTTTATTTCAAGATTTTTACAAAGTATATTATTGAAAAATATACTCACGATATATTTTTGATAGTATATTTAAAATATAAAAATTAAGTTTAAGATAAATCAATCTAATCTAATTTAGACAATTTGAATAGGTATTTAAAATATAAAAATTAGGTTTAAGATAAATCAATCTAATCTAATTTAGACAATTTGAATAGCCTGACTGATGGTGTTAAGTTAGATGATCTGTTAATTTCTCAAAAAATAAGAATAATTTTATTAAATTAATTGATGGTCTGATCGAATGTGTTAATAATTTGAATTAATAAAGAAAAATTAATAATCTGAATTTATATTTTATTAACCTAATTAATTTTATGAGATATAGTCAACTAGCTAAATATTTCATTAATTCTCCATTAATATATTAAGTGCATATCTATCTATAATTTTTATAAACTAATCTATCTTTTATCATTTTATTTATCATTAAATTATAAATATTATGACAAAATATTTAGGTTTATTTTTTATATTTATTTTTAAGAGATTTATTGAATTATTTAAAACCATATATTTCATCTTAGACAGAACTTGAAAATATAATTATTAATTTTTACAAAGTGATTTTTGTAGTAGTGAGTTTATTATAAATTTTACAATATTTATCTATCAAATTTTTTTACCTCATATAGGAGAGTCAAAGTGTTTTCGGTGGAACATGGGGAAGTAGTATGATTTCCTCACTTGTGTATATATATTAATCAAACGTGCATATTTAATTTTTTAATTATAAATAAATTTAATAATATTTTTAAAAATCAAATAACCTTATATCAAACAATTTTTATTAAGATAATATACATTTATATTATTATATAGTTAAAATTGAAAATAATACAATAAAATTATAAGTTTTAAAAAATATATAATTTTATTGAAGATGCATTCTTTCGATGTTGATCGAAATAATTTTATAAATAAAAATAATGATTTAAATTTTAAGATATTAAAGATACTAAGAAATACAGTCTTACAAAATATTCGAAAGCATAGAGGGCATCTCAAAGTATTATTAAACCTAAGGTGAATATTTTTATTTTAAGATGATAAAATATATTTACTATACTAAAATTTTATTACGTTGAAATATTGAATAATTAAACTTTATAGTATTTAAGTACTTTAATTATTTAATAATTACTTTAATTAATGATAACTTTTATATTATTTAACAATTATTTTTATCACATGATAATTTTTTATAAATAAATCTTAGAAAAATATTGTTATATTAAATGTAACTTTAAAAATTTTTAGATCATTATTCTATACTGTTAGTTAAAGCTTTAGAATTTACAAACTGATATTTAATCAAACAAATCTATATAATACTAATACATAGAATTATTTATTTATTTTATATATTTATAATATATATATATATATATATTTATGATTATATAATTTTAATTAAACCTTTATGTTAACCAAAAAGTTGAAACAATTTACATCATTTTTCATTAATGTTTAATTTTATAAATATTTATTATAATTAATAAAATATCTAAATTACTATTTTTTCCCAAATTATCAATATTTTTTTATTTTTAAGTGTTTGTATGTACTTACAATGATGCACAATCCTAACTTAAATACTAATATACAAATATTTTGAATTAAATTATTAATTGAATATTAAATTTTATTTACTAATTTATAATTAATATAAAATCAATATAAGATAAATTTATTTTAAAAATAATAAAATATATTTAATGAATGCAAAATTATCATTTTTAAGTTTTTCATTCTTTATATCCTTTCCTACTTTTATGATTAAATTTTAGATTCATTTTTCAACAATTAAATTGAAAATATCAATATTTTTTAACTATATTTTCTTCATTTTTATAGTTTTTTATCATTCATCTATTTTCTCTCCGTATCTAAAAAAGAAAATTAACTATAATATACTAGCTCCAAATTGTTTGGAGCAACAACTATTGTGGTGGTTGGGTAGTTTATTTTTTTCAGGTTTGGAAAGAATAGAGAAATAGAGAGAATGTAGTTGAAAAAATATTAATATTTTAAGCTCTATGTCTAAAAAATGGCTCTAAAATGGAAATAGAAAATAAGATAATGATGTAAAGAAGAAATTTTTTTAATAATTTTATTTTATTAAATATACTTTGTTAACGTGGTTAGTATAATGTAGTTTGTTTTTTAAGATACAAAAAGAATGAAGATGATTGACAAGTGGAAAGAATATAATTAAAAAATGCTAATATTTTTTGCTTGATTATTAAAAAATAACTACAAAATCAAACAAAAAAGAGGTAAGAATATAATGGATAGAATATTTTAAAATAATTTAATTCCATTAATTATATTTTATTATTTTATTAAAAAAACTTATTTATAAAATAATATTATACTTATAAAAAGTCACTAAGGTATCATTTTGATGGAGGAAGTGATTTAAGTACTTAGTCCAAAAAAATAAAAAAGAATAGGACTCGAGTTTGGTGTTTTATCATGTCGCGCGGGATAACGGGAGTGATGTCGCCTTCACATCATATACATCATGCGCGTATAAAACATATATTATTTTATATCCAAAAATTATTTAATAATTTTAAAACTAATAAAAAATAAAAATAAAAAAATTGATATAACAATTGTAAATAAATAAATAAAAAAATTAAATTTTAACGGATGAAACTAAGTACATATATTTTCTTTTAAAAAGGGTAAATAAAATCTTTTGTTATGTTTGTTTGTTTGCTTTTTTTTCTTTTTTTTTAATTTAATGAAATAGAATCTTACAAATATAAAAACATTTTAGATATAAATAATAATTTTATACAATTACACAATTACTTATCAATATGTTTCAAATTCTTAAATACATTAGATATCTTTTTGTTTGCTACTATATTAAATATTTATTTAAACTTTTTAAAATTAAAAATTAATAACAATATTTATAAAAAAGTTAAAAGAGACAATCGTTATCTTTTAAAGTAAATTATTATTTTAGCTAAAAAAATAAGTTTTTATCTTATTTAGAAAAATAAGAGGCTTAATAATTAATTTTATTAGCATATTAATTTAATTTAACATAAAGGAAATAAAAATAATAATTTTAGTGGTGGATTGGAATAAATAATAGATTTAGTGACAGTGGTAATGTAATATATTTACAAATTAAATATTATTTTTTTTATTAAGAATAAAAAATTTATAATATACTGAAAATAGTAATAAAAATTATATCGGAACCTTTGTAATTAAAGCAAAAAGTTGGGGTATAATCGTTCAATATTTAAAAGTTTATGAGGATTAATAATTAATTTTATTATCATATTAATTTAATTTAATAAAAATATATTGAGATATATAAATTTTTTAATCATATATTGATATATTATTTAATTAAATATACATGCATGCACGCATGTATTTGATGTATTGAAATTTTAATAATCAATTTTATATAACTCTTTATGTTAATCATATTTAAATTAAAATGTAAAATTATTTTTGAGCTACAGTTACTTAATTTTAAAGTCAATATATTATGAGAACCTTAGATATATCAATTTCATAAATATCTTATTAATTTTATTCTCATCAAAATAATTTTAAAAACTTTCTAAGAATAGACAAATATATATATCTACTTCTTTGATGATACATATATATCAAGGTTTTGAATCTTCAATTGATAAAAATGATAAAATTTAATTGTTTCAAGAATTACAATGACATATATTATAGAAAATATTATTTCCTTTGCTTAAGATATTATCATCATTTTTTATTACTTCTTTCTTGACCAATAATTAAGGTTATATTAATTTAATACAATAAACATACATTAAAATTAAACATAAAAAATAAAACTACAAATAACAAAGTACAAACCAAAATCAACAAAATTTCTTAAGTTTTAATTTCTTTTAATTCATAATCAAAATCTTAAGTATAAGTTCATTCAATGTCTCAAAAAGATCACAGTTCATTCTTCAAATTAGATACAAATTGCTAATTCTTCTCTTATTACAGGAACCTATCAACTTTAATTCACTCAATTCTAGTGTTAGAAATTTGAATTTACTTAGATTTTTATCCTCACAAGATATACTCTCAATTTTATATTGATCCTATGGGTTAAAATACTCAACAAAGTATATATGATCATAAGTTATATAAAAAATAAACAAGAAAGTCTCAAAAGTGCATAATATTAATCTTATTAAAGGAATCAAATATTAAGATTTATAAAAATATCATATTATTAATCTCATGCTTTAGTTAAAATCATCAATCAAAATATCAAATGTGTACCACAACATAAATGACATGCATTGACTTCAAAAGATTATTTCCTATTTTTTTAATAACCATTTCACTATTATGAAGAACTTAGAGTCATAATATTTAGTTATATCATTTATTTATTTTTCTTACTTTCTTTTTCTTTATTAGATAATAGACCCATGAAAATATATATGTTATGATAGGTGGTTATTTTGGCTCTTTTTGTTATAAAGGAATATATATATATATATGTATATCTTTTTTTTACAAGAAATCAAACATAAATGAATATAAACACATTTTTAATTTCTATTCAAATAATTCAATATAAGTAATAAAAATAAGTATATGATTCTACATCAGATTTTAAAAATCCTAAAATTAAATGCAAAATCTATAGAGATCATATAATAATTTAAAATAAAAAAAGTGTTTAAAGGAGTAGAAGAAAATTAATCACTCAAAATAAAACGCTTATAGGCTCAAAATTATCTTACAAGGTATTCTCCATTATATGATTTCTAAATATTAATTTTGGGTTTATCTCAATCTCAACATTTAAGTATGAAACACAAATTATAAATAGAAGTAATTCTTATAATAATCTATGAATATGTTTAAGACATCAAACAAATAATGTAAAGATTCAATTATTTATTTTAAATTAACTAAAAGATAATTTTATAACGATTGTTTTTATATTGAACCTAAATGTCCCTAACTAAACTAAACATTTGCAAACAATTTTTAGAAAATTTAAAAACCATAATTTCATAAGTAATTTATCTTCCACACCCAACCTAAAATATACATTATCCTCAATGTTTCAAATATAAATCAAATAAAAGGAAAAAAGAAAAGAAAATTTACCCAATTGTAACAGCTCAATATGATTAAGCATGTTGATGTGGTTACTCTTGTTACATCCATTATCTAACTTAGTTTCTACCACAAAGAGAATCTCGTTGTACTTTTCATGAAAACATATTATCAAATAGTTATGAGACTAACAATTGTAAATAACATAAACAATGTTGACACTAACATAAATAAAAATAATTTAGAGTAAAAAACATCAAATCTAAAACAAAAGAGAACATAAAAATAAAAATAAAACTAAAAATAACTAAATTAAAAGAAGAGAAAATAATACTACCTAAAATCAATAGGTTACCTTCCATCAAGCACTAGTTTAACATCTCAGTTAGATGCTACTGAAGGCTATGATTTATAGACTTTGATTTACTCAATGTCCCTCAATGTCATTGAGTTTGTGTTTGATTGTGCTTGAAAATATATAGTCTCTCTCAAAACTATCATTCTAAGACTCTCTGCATGGACATCAAAAATTGTCTTGGTAGAGGCCATAAATAGCCTATCAAGAAATACATTGTGCTCCTTGTCCATTTGTGATGATTCTTGTACATATGAAATTACAAAATGTACAGTTATAATAAGATTATCTATCGATACC
The DNA here is from genome assembly GCA_030763125.1 of Hippophae gyantsensis. NCBI lineage: Eukaryota > Viridiplantae > Streptophyta > Magnoliopsida > Rosales > Elaeagnaceae > Hippophae > Hippophae gyantsensis. The sequence continues at coordinate 52,632,538 of CM061029.1, forward strand.
ATTAAGTTCTCTATCATGCCTTTTTAATATATTATAGAATTGTCACCTAATTTTATGGATATGGGTATGGCTTTGGACCCCCTTCCAAATCCTAACTCCAATTACAAAGAATAATGCATTAGATTAACACTTGCACTTAAAGTATAAAATGACATTTACCTTCTTTTATCACCAATGGTGATATTAACATTAAAGCTTTCACTATCTTTAGAGGTAGTTTCAAAATTATTTGTGTTCCATATATCATTAGGTAAATTTTTAAAAAATTAAAGGAATTCAATATCTAGCAACTCATCATTGTGAAGAGTTTATCAATTTTTGTTCTCAAATTAGAAGTTTTCGTATGAGAATAATATATTCCTATGAATTTATTGTAGATTCCCTTCTAAGTTATAGGTAACCTCTTATAAGAGTCATTAGCCACACCTTAGCCTTATCTTTTAAAGTGTATCAAAAAAAACCTCATTTTTAGTTGGTTCTCAATAAATCCATGCAAAGGGAATATCTATACAGTTGAGTAGAAATTTCTAATGAAAGTCAAGAGATCCTGATTAGGAATTCCATAGAAGAATGACAACATAAAAAAGTGAATATTTTTCAATTCATAGTTACTAGCTACCTATCCTAACGGTATAAAGGAAGTTGTGGTGTCAATGATTGGTATTGTATACTTCTTCATTAATGTCCCCCATGATAAGGTATCTCTCATATTTAATGGCTATAGTGGTGGTTTTAGTATTTGCTCAAGAAAAATAAGGAAAAATAAAATTAACAATTAAAACAAATAAATTAAATAAAAGAAATAAAAATAATAATTTTAATAAATAAAAATGAAAAAATAGATCACAAATATCCACAAAATCACAGAAATAGAAATAAAAATAAAATTATAAAATAAAAAATCACGAAAAATAACTAAAAAGAAAACAACTATAAAAAACATCAAATTATCGAAAGAAATAAAAAAATACAACATTTAAAAATACCCCTATTTGTCGAAAATAATTTCAGATCTCTGAATAAGTTATCACTAACCTTTTCAAATTTGATCTAACAACTAAATTGACCTACAACTGTTGAGAAAAAATATATAAATTCTATGTATAAAATCTAAAGGCTAAACATTGTATTTATAAGGAAAGGTTGGTATAAAGGACTTTAGGCCAAATTTGTGGAGGCGTGTCGTGGCATAAACATTTTCACGCCACGACACACGGTATGTTCAGCTTTGCTAATTTCATCTCAAGAATGTCATGCTACAACACCATTTATTCCACGCCGTGACACATGTTATTTAGCGTGCTCAATAAATTCAAACCGAACTGTGTGCGTCGCAACACACATATTTCTTCGTCGTTGTATGCTTCACTTTTCTTCAAATTTTCCTTGTACACCTTACAATTTGGTTGATTATTCATGTAAGGCTTACATGTATTAAACTTTTAAGCTCCTAGGTGCAAATTAAGTGCTTCAAGCGTTATTCTTCATGTGTTGACAAATTTATACATTTTAAAGCTAAAAACTCTTGAAATACAGTAGAATATACTCATGATTTCAAACAAATAGATTTGCATAAATAATAATATAAACATACTATAATCAAATCTATTTATAACATTTAAGTACTATAAAATCACGAAATATGAATACTTTTCAAGCTCTTATCAATGATGGGGATAACCTCAACGCCCTTACCATGTCTCGTTGACATTCCTATACCCTAGTGTCTATCTCTTTAGAATGGAATATGACAAGCTCAAGATCGCATAAAGCAATTCAATTCAAGTCATATTTGACTCACTTATTTACACGATTTCACTTTTAATTTGATAAGAAAAACATACATTATTTACTTTATGAAAAAATATATAATGGACAACCTATGTTTTTTACATTTAATTTTTTTTTCTAGAGTTAAAAAATTGAACTTAATATATAAAGAAAATTATGTAAGGAAATTAAACTATAATTAAATTAGGATTTAAATTACTATATACATAAAACTAGGGGTGTGCATCGGATCGAAACCGTTGATTTTTTACTCATCCGATCCGATCCGATCCGACCATCCAATCGGATTGAAACATCCTAATCCGCAACCGATTCGATCACCTTTCAAATTCGATGTAATTCGATTCACAACCTATTTGAATTGGATCGGTTGAATCCGATCAATCCAACCAAAAACTTAATTAACTTTATTTTTGAATAAAAAATTAAAATTTTCACGTAACATAAACTTATTTGAGCTAAAAGAAACCTTAAAATATGACTAATATAGGAATGACCAATGAGAATATGACTAATATATAAAATATAAATATATATTTAAGTATTTTCGGTCAGATCGGATGATACATAGTGAAATCTGTCATTCGATTCAAACTTAACAGATTGACATTTTTTCCATCCGATCCGATCCGATGGTATGATCGAAACCGTCAAAAAATTAACGGATCGAATTAAATTGATTGGATTATTTGAATGATCGGATTTTTTGCACACTTCTACATAAAATTGTAAGAGATTTTTCTTTTAAAAAAAAAGGGAGTAGGAATCTTGATAATCTGGACTATATTATAGTATGATTAAAGCCAAGTAGTAGCAGCTGAATTACCAAATCACAGAGGATCAAACACTTGAAATTAAGTTGTAAAGCTAATTAAGCTTGAATTTCAAACCTGGGACACTTGATAGAGCCCATTAATATGTCAATCTCAATCAAATTGTCTTCCACAGCTTATTTAAAACTTGGGTTTCTGTTATATCAAACCAATCAGGTTATGTCAAACTTGGATTCTCTTGAAACTCCCAAAACCTCGGTTTCGCTTGCATTGGATTTTACAGCTTCCTTGCTTGGAAATAAGAGAAACCATGTGCACCCACCTGAGTTCAACACTTGCCACTTAATTTCCCTTCATTAACAATAAATCTAAACAAATTAATTTACTTAAAACCACAAAATTGTTAATATTTAATTTTTTTATTCATTTATAAGAAATAATAGTAAGACATTAATTTGCCCACACTATTACATTCAAATCATGTATTTTTTTGCCACTTGTTAGTATTAGAAAAATGAAACTTTATTATGCCACTTATTAGTATTAGAAAAAATGAATTTTTTTTCAATTTTATCAAAATAATTTTTTTCATATTCCACGATATAAATAATGTACTAATAAAAGTTTGCGCAAATTTAAGTTTAAATAAAATTCATCTTTGATACAGTGCTATCAAAATCAGAACCATTCATGAAGCATTCTATTTTAAATTGTTAATATCTTATTTTTAATTTTGTTGAGTGCGTCTTCAATTGGTGACTTTAATAATTTCACTCATATATATTAATTCAGCGGTGTCTAGATTGCCAATTTTATTTATATTAGATTGCCCATATTAGTAGCGCCCATGACTAAATAAAGACTATCAAAATCCATTGATTATTTGAGTTACCTTTAACTTAGTATATAATAATAGTTGCTAATGACCTTGTGACAATTCCATTTCAATAATTTGCCATTAATTGTCATTAATTTTTATAACTTGTATAAAATTTAATGGTACAAAAATAATAAAAAACGTTCGATGATATTTTTATAATATTTATAAAATTTAATATATAAAAGTAAAAAAATTAATGTTATTTTTGTAACAAATTTCAAAAATTCGACAGTAGGAAAATATATTTACTTTTTTTTAAATAATGAAAAATAACATTTATAACAACTCTAAAATTTGTAACTATAAAAATAATATTTTATATATGTAACTCATATATTTTTAATAAATATAAAAACTCATATAAAAAATTTCATATTGAATATCGTTGTGTTAGATGTCGTTTAAATTAAACTCGTTTAATTTTAAATTCTGATTAATTAAATCCTATTTAATATTATTTTTATTATTATAAATTTTATGTGTTATTTTATATTATTTTCCAATATACTTTCTTCATTTCAATAGAATTTGATTAGACAAAGATATCATCATAATTCTAAATGGGAAAGGAGTTTAAATGTATTGAGGAAGTTGTAGTCTATATATACATGAACTTAACAGGTTTTGGGTACTTTTTTGATAAATTCAACATATCCTATTACATGTGAGGTGGTGGGAAGACTTGTATAGAATGCCTTTAACCCTATGGAATGATTGCTATGGAAATTTGTTTGGAAAATCAAGATGCCACTTAAGATATATAAGACATTTTCTATGGCGGTGTCTCCTTGAGGCCTTAGCTGTGAGGCTATCACTTCTTATGCGTAGGTGTAAGGTGGTTGATGCTTCTTGCCCTATCTGTAATTCTCATATGGAGTCTGTTGGTCATCTAGTAGTTAGGTGTCATAGGTAAGCACTATCTTAACTTTCCTTTGCCCATATTTTAACTTTAATTCTTCAACATGGTACTAGTTCTTTTACTCATTTTTACAAGGCTTTCTATAGTTGGTCATGTTTTATTCTAATAGAGATTATCAACATTCAAATGATGTCTCTGCTTTTTGACGTATTTAGAAGGGTAATAATGCTTTTCATACTTTGACTAGTTTTGTATTTATTTTGGGGGGAAAATATCTTACACGCATACAATATAGATTTTTGAAAGAAAAAAAAAATTATATTCTTGGTAACATTTTTGTGTTTTAAAGTCTTAGAATTAAAATATATTTTGTGATTGTTGAGATATGTGTTTCTTTTAAAGTCATTTTTATTTAAAATTATTTTTAACAAAAATACAAATATATAAACCCTAATTTATTAGATACTAGTCGACTTCTAGTGGAGCTGGGGTGGATTTTATCGTGTTCAAAATTATGTGTATTAGTTGAGCTTTAAGAAAATAATTTGAGCCTAATCTTATAAAATACTTAAACCACTTATTTAAAAAAGGAAAAGGAAAAGAATGAGCATTATACACGCCTGATGCTATATCCCTACCCAGTGTCTTCATCCATGTTCACATACTAACTGTTCTTTTCTCCCTCACAATCATAGTCACAGTAACCAAAGGTAAGATGTTTCTTATCTTTTTATGTTACTTTTACTCAATCAATTTTTTAATTATATTTTTATTTATTAAATTTTAGGTTTGAGCTATCTCTCTTTTCCCTCTTATGTACTTTTTTCTTCTTTTTTTTTTTATCCTTTTTTTTTTCTTTCAATCTTGTTGGAAATGAATTTAAAATATTTTTTATTATTTTATGACCGTTATTTCATAAATTATGTAACTGTAATTTTCATAATTATATGGTCATTATTTTTATGACCGTTATTTTCATAATTATGTGGCCATTAATTTTATGACCGTTATTCTTATAATTATGTAACCGTTATTTTCATAATTATGTGGGCATTAATTTTATGACCGTTATTCTTATAATTATGTGACCGTTATTTTCATAATTATGTGGTCATTAATTTTATGACCGTTATTCTTATAATTATGTGACAGTTATTTTCATAATTATGTGACCGTTATTCTCATAATTATGTGACCGTTACTTTTATGACCGTTATTTTCATAATTATGTGTCCGTTATTTTCATAACTATATGACCGTTACTTTTATGACCGTTATTTTCATAATTATGTGTCCGTTATTTTCATAATTATATGACCGTACACATATTTTTTTTTAACTATAAAAAGGGGCAATAGCCCTCAGTTTATAAACAACTTAACAACTCAAAAACAGTTCTATGGTTTTTTATAGCAAATCAAAAGAAAAGAAAATTCAGAATTATTTTCTTAGATTTGAAACAACATAAATATTTAAGAGGTATAGTATTAGGACTTCATCAAGAAGTTCCGAGACGAAAAAAGATTCTTTTGTTTTATCCTGAGAACGATGAGGCTGTGTTTTCTTGCACAAATTTAGGCAGAGCCGCGAAACGTCTTAAAGAGAGCGACCTAGTCCGCGACTCAACCCAAGCAGTTCATTTCAGGTTATCGGTAATATTGTTCCAATACTATTTTAACATACTTGTCCCAATAAATCTTTTGCCTATTTTTTAGTTTTTAATGTTGATTTGTTTTTGTATCAAAATATAAAATGCTATTATTTATTTATTGATTGATACTTGATAGTTGATAAGATAAGTCATAAGTGGTGTGGAAATATAGCTAGGTGTGTAATAAGGTCATTTTCACTCTTTCATTTAACTTGTATGTCTTTATTGATTTATTGAAAGTTGTGTTTTTGATTTTATTTTTTGTTGTTAAAATATTTATGTGAGGTTTGTTTGTTCTGTTGAGTTTGAAAATAAAAATGTATTAATATATAAGAGTCTAGCTAAACATCTAATGTTCAATTTTTCATGTTTTTTTTTTTACTTTTAAATCTATTGAATAATTATTAGATTTGTGATTATGTTATCTCATAGAATTTTTTAAAATTTATAATAAGTTATCATAAAAAAATCACTTTTAAAATTATAAATCAATAAAAACTCTACATTTATTTAAAAAAAAAAAAAAGATCAACCCACAAAAAATGATTAAATTATTTAGACACCAACCATTGATAAACTACATCCCTCTAAATTTTAGAAAGGTGAATTCGAAAATACATTAACATGAGATTTTGTCGATCCAAGTTGACAACGTACACATCCACCTATTATTTTTGGGAATGAATATGGACGCTTTCAATGGTCATAGTTTGGCCCTTTTTCTTTGCTAAAGTACTCTTTAAAAATAGACATTGTTTTATTTTTTGTGTTTCTTTTTTATAGCAACCGATCATCCCATCATTTTTTAGGTTTTGAAAATTGGAAACAAATCAATGAAATCATATGGGCTCTTTTGATTTTAGGCTTTGAAAATTGGATACAAATCAATGAAATCATATGGGCTCTTTTGATTCATGAAGGAGAATTACATTCACCTCAAAATGTTTTTATGAAAAAAATAGGATGTTATGATAAATAACAAAATAATGTTAAAGTTGATCATTATTATTATTTTGATATATTTAATATTATTGAGTTTCAATCGATGAAACTAATCAGTAGATCTTCTCCGAATCATAGTGATAATTTTAAATCTTTCAATATCAATCTTATTTGTAATCTTACTAAGAAGTTATGCAATAATTATTTTTTTAGAGAGTGAACTTTAATATTCGAGGAAATAATTAAAATTGTATAGCTGTCTACAGTGAAAGATAATATATTCAAAGTATTGATTTGAATTTGATAAATCATGAATTTTATGCTTTAAAAATCATATAGCATCATTATAGTAGTATTTTATTGTAATTATATTATATTTTTTATTTGGATGTGATATATATTAGTTATATCTATGAATAATTTTTGTATAATATTAATGAATTATATTGTTATATATATATATATATTTTTTTTTTTTCTAGAACTATAAGATTTTATACTTTATATTTTATTTAAAAATACGTGGGTCCTCTTAGGAAAAGTTCTCGACTTGTAATGGAGTGGTACCATAAATGTTTATACCTCGATAGATTACTGTAGTTGAATTCCGCGTAACATTATCAATTTTTTTTTAGGATTGTGCATTTAATGTATTTAAAATTCAAAGTTTTTGTTTATTATTAATTAAAAAAATTATTTTATAATATATTTCATATGATATTATGTATTTTGCTATAACTTATGAATTATTTTTTTTTACAATTTACTTAAGATTCACATATTTATTTATATCATATTATTTTACTTAAAGAATAAAATCAAATGACGCATAATCTATTATGTTTACTTTAATATATATTTTTAAAACAAAATACACCTATTTAAATTTCGATACCAGAATTTCTATAAAGTTTCTACAAAATTAAATCACTAAAAATCCTGCTCATGTATATTTGTTATTTTTAATGGATTATTTTAAGGAGATTCTTACATATAATATAATATGTTCATCTTAATCATTTATTTTTATTAAAAGGAAAATAATATTAAACTTGTAAGAACATTAAATATTAATATTAATAATAACATATAATTAGTTATATTTAAAAAAATATTCCTTTGTATTATAAAATATATTTAGTATTATCTTTCAAAAATAACGTCAAGACTAATATATATATATATATATATATATATATATATATATATATATATAATAATAATAATAATAAATTTTCTTTTTAAAGGGTGTGTAACAATATACGTCTTTTAGTTACTTTGATAAAAATATATTAGTTTTTCTGTTATTTTTTTATAAAAATTTAGTAATTTTATTTTAAAAAGTTGATAACATAATGATAAATAATTAATTTTTTATTTTATTTTATTATTTTTGAATAGATATTAATTATTGTTGAGATATAAAGTTACCTATTATCTTTAAAAATAAATAACAATAATTATAAAATAAAAAAATAATCATTTCTATATGGACAAATTATAAGAAAAATAAAAAGAAATTTAATTATTCTAATTAATATAATTAAGAGATATTGAAATCTGGGTGCATTTTTTCTTTTCTTTTAATATCATAATTAATATAGGACGAATATAAATAGAGGTCAAAGGTAAATCCTCGTAGCATCGAAGCAAATTGCGTAAATCTAATAGTTCTATAGAGAAATGATGAAAATTAACAAAAATATTGCGCATGCCAGTTGCCGGCAAATAAAGAAGTTCCTCACGGAAGCCTAGCTAGATATATTTCCTAATTGCTGTTTCGATAAAAATAAAAACAAATTTCTCTCTTTGGCGAATGGAGAAGTTATTCTTATCTTGAAAAAGGGGATAAGATGTGAAACGACAGCACCAGTGGTTTGGAACATTAAAATTAAAGGTGTTGATATTATAAACATAATTTTCGTTATTATTATAATTAAAATATATAAATTAATGATTTTTATAATTAATTGTATTTTATTACCATTACTATTGTATAAAGTTACTAACAACGTATGAAAAAAAAATTGACACTAATAAATTAAATAGTGTCAATATTATAAATATAAAATTATGATAAATATTTTGGGAGAAAAATTATTCATTTTAACTTAAAATATTTAAGATAAATGAGATATTATATTAAAATATTATTTTATTATTATCTTAACTCATAAGAAAAATAGGACAGCTCAAAAAATTTATAAATTGTATAATTTATTAATAGATATCCTATTCCATTTAATATCTTTAATTTTAAGATTTCGTGAGATACTTTGAATATAACGAGAGGTAAAAAATTTAAAATTATTTTTTAAAACATTAAACTACATGGTAAATAAAAACAATAATCATTATGATTGATACACTCGTGCAACTTGCGGAAGGTGTATTTTATTTACATATTATATTTTAAAATATTTAAAATAAATATGATATATGAGATAAATTAGAATTTTTTTTTGTATTACTTAATCCCATATGAAAATTTTATGAACTATTCTAAAAACTTTTCAACTATAAATAATTAGACTCTATGTTTATATAAAACATCTTAGAAAATAATCAACTTAGTAATATTAAAGAAGTTTTCTTCTTTCTTTTTGTTTTCTCTTATTCTTATTTTTTTAGAATAACTCCTCTTTTTTCGTTTAAAAATTGAAGTCTTCTTATTCGTGAGATAGAGAAATATCTTTAGACTAGTTCTACTCAAAGTTGCTACAGTGCTTGTCTAAAGATAGATAACACAACTAGGTTTGTTATATTTTAGATTTGCTAAAATGTTTGTCTAGATAATAGTTTCCTTGTGTTTGTTTCATAACACAAATACGAGTGCCTCTTGCCAGATAGTGAGTCTGACTAGTATAAACTTTGCTCATATCTTTCTTATTTCCTAATTGCTTCCATATTATAAGTGCATTCGTGCTCTCATCCTGCATCAGGTGGTATCAAAGCCAAGTTTAGCTTGAGAGAATGAAGCATAATCAAGTGACGCGAGAAGAATATCAAAAATTGCGTGAAGAGATTCAATACCAAATAGAGGAGCTTACTGTAATTGTTGCTCAACTGACTAATAATGAAAATAGGCCTCAAGCCCAAGTCCAAGAAATAGAGGGTGCACATGGAGATAGGATCAAGTCAATACGCCTAAAAGACAAGTTAAAGGATTATCCCTTAGGAGACTTGTTGATCCAACATCCTCAAGAAGAAATGTTGCCCTCACTAATAGTTCTAGAGATGAAGATTTAGAAGAACAATATTTCAGAGGAGGATGTTATCAAAGAAACTAAGAACCACAAGATTATCATCTCGAAATTGACCATTCTATTTTTTTATGGCAACATGAATATGAAGGATTTTCTTGATTGGATCTCAAAGGTGGAATGATTCTTTGATGTTATGGACATTCTAGAGGAAAAACAAGTCAAGCTAGTAGCCTAACGACTCAAAGGAGGAGCTTATGCATGGTGGGACCAACTCCAAAAAAATGGGTTAAGACAAAGGAAAGCTCCAATCAGAACATGGCCTTGGATGAAGCGATACTTAATGCGTATGTTTCTTCACTTTGATTATGAGCAAATATTATTTCAACAATATCAAAATTATAAACAAGGGAATCCTTCAATTCAAGAATATACCATATAATTTCACTGTTTATTTGTTTGAAATAATTTGGTAGAATTTGAAGCATAACAAGTTTCATGCTATATTGGTAGACTCCATCTACCAATATAATATTGAGTATCTTTGCATCCAGTATGAATAGTCATTGATGTCTACAACATGGCCCTCAAAGTAGAGATGCAGTTGGGAACGATGAGTTCAAGTACAAGATCACAAGGTCTGCCAAGGCCACCAGTTGAAACAACTAGGCCAACATATAACAAAGAAAAAGCACCTGAGGATAGCACATCAAAAACAAAGCAAAATCAATCAAAGGAAAACACTACTCGTAATCCTCCACAGAACCCTTACGGAAGCCCAACACTAGAAGAATGTTATAGATGTGGACTATGAAAACCATGAGGAAGAACCAAAATATGATGACTATGAAGTAAAAGAGGCTGTCATATTGTCAACTATAGCACCAAATACTTATCCATAAGCATCCCTCATAATACAGTCAAAACCCAACTTACTATCTATCAATGAAATTATAGCATTTATATTAACTTTTAGCTGTCCTGTAGATGGCAAAGAACAACGTTTAAATGGGTGGCTAACATTGATCTTTCCTTCAATATTTAAATGATGAAATTCTTTCAACAATACAGTAGATTGGGAATAAATATGGGTAAAACTCCAAGGCTTTCCTTCAAACATACATCTACCTTTTGCTTTTCATATCTCTTAGGCCATCATCATCATAAATTCCAAGTAAGTATAAGTGTATTTTTTAATTTCCACCCACATTGTTTACATTATTAGTAATTAGTGTATTTTTTTAATTGTCTCCCATATTGGTTATATTATTGATAGGCTCCTATTTTCAATATAAAATGATAGAACTCATGAAGAGAACTATGCCTATTTTATAACTGGCCATTCCCATAAAGCATGAAAGGCATGAGAGGCTGATTCTATAGAATTATTGTACAACGTGTAGATTGAGTTAGTTATTATATGTATCTTAGTTAGCTCCAATTTTTTCAATAGAATACCTTTTAATAATTGCTAGGTAAAGTACACTACTTTGTTCATAACATTTGTACTCTATAGCTTCCCCCCAAGTGCTTTGAAGATGAGATTAATGCTATAAATTGGATTTTCATACGTAGTTGATAAGCTAGTTTATATCCATTGCTTACACTATAAATCCCATCATTGGTAAAATGCCACACAAGTTGATCAATCATCACTACTACAATAGTGATCTTTGGTCTTAGAAATTTAGCCACGGTCTTTTTAAAAACCTAAACCTTAGGGTTTTGGTCACGGTCTAATAAAATCTATGTCATAGTGTGCATATATAACCTCAATTTTTATCAGTAATTGTGACTATAAGTTAAACTACAAAAATGACTTAAATATATGTAAACAAACTTAATTATATAGTCATGATTATTAAATGACTGTGATCTAATTAAAATAAAAGAATATTAGTCTTTTTAATACCAAAATCAAATAATATATTGTGTGTGTTATTAATTAAAAAATACAAAATTTACTTGAAATTTTTTCCATTTCTCTCTTAATTTAACTTCATATATTTTTTCTCTTCTATACCACACCAAATTTTTCTATCAATTTTTTTATTTTTTTCCCACCAATTTTTTCCTTTACCCTTTTTTTTCTTTTTCCAGCTCATGCTTTTTTTTTCTCGTTCACAACTTTTCTTCTTTCATCAAGATCCATATTCGACAGTACCCAACTCCATTGTACCTCTCTCTTTTTCTTCCTAGCTCTGGTTTCATGTAACATTTATAGCGTTTCTCGATGAACTAGCTCCATTGCTTGTCCTCCTAATCCAACACCTCCATTCATGTTTCTAGCTCCTTTATTCCTAACTTAGCACCTCTAGCTCAGCCTAGTGCCTCTGCTAGCTCCCAACCATCCCTCAACCTTAGTTGGACTAATAGTTCCTAGTAACCAACATCCACTTCTATATGAAAGTAAAATAATCAGTGTACTTTTCTACTTAATATTTTCTTATTTTATTCAATAAGTAGTATTTTTGGGGTTTAAAATATTAAAATATGAACTTTTTTTAAAAAAGGTGTAAATATAATTTTTGAAATTTTTTGGGATTTTTTTATAAATTTCTAACGCAGGGTCAATTAGAAGCTTCCATATGGATCCCATGCAAGAAATGGAGCTGATGGAATAAGCCATGCAATCAAAGAAGGCAAATCACACAAAGCCATATGTACAGAGTGTCACAGCACTTTGACATATGTCAGCACCGCATTCCTTCCGAGCTCGTCGTGTTGTCAACTGTCTCTACACATGTCATCACTCTATTTTTCCATTCCTTCCAACTGTGAGCCACACTATCTGTATTCGTGAATCACAGATCACCGTGTGGTGCCAACTTAATACTATTGACCCAAACCAGTCTGCTAGTGCTACGTGTTGTGCTATGATTTTCCCAATAAATTTTCCATGCCATATGTCTTCATTCTATTGGTTTGTGCTATTAATTTTGCTTGTTTTGATCTCAGTCCTTGACCTGAAGCTAATCTAACGGTCTAAATTTCACACGAGTTTAATTTAATCCCCTAATTGTCCCATAAACCCTAATGAGCCAAAATTAACATAATTTTTATCATATTTTGGAGTCAAGTAGAGAGAAAATATATAAAAATTTAAAATGAGATACAATTATGGTGGAGATTCAAGAGTAAATTCATACTATAATTCAAGAGATTTATTATATTTCTTATTTTGCTCATTTCTTTATCAATTTTAGTATTTTTTTTATGAAAAATATTAGTTTTATGAACAAAAGTATGTCTAGTTAATTTATTAATCTATGAGTCTTATGAACCCAGTTTTCAATATGTGATAGTCTAATATTTTACCTCAATTATGATTTTAATTTAATTAATCTAATTTTTATGCTATTAATAGTTTGACCAATAATTGATTTATAGAGACAATTAAATAGATTTGAAAGAATTATTTAATTGTTTGTTTTGATTAAATAACATGAGGTAGAGATGTAGGATTCTTATATATATGATTGATAATTGATTAGCTTAATGAGTAGTATGCAATTTAGATGACATGAGAGTGTGATTAGGTTAATTACTGTATAGTGCGTAGTTTACTTGAGAGAGAGAGAAACACATGTTATGTTATATTCAATTGATCATGTAATTAAGTTCTAATTATATTTAAGGGATTTTAGTGATTCATATGTTTAAAAAATTAAGAGATTAATTATTCCTACATATTTTCTCATATCTATTTTTAGTTGTCAAATCTGATTTAATTAATTATTGTTATTTATTTTTAGTTCTTTTAATTTTTCTTTCTTAAAACATAAAAACACAAAAAAAATTGATTTTAATTTTTTTATTTTAAAAATTAGTTTCTAATAATATAATCTTCGTGGAAACGATCTCTTCTTATAATTATATTACTTGTTACGATACGTATACTTGCGTATTTATTTAACACAATTTGTGTTCAATCAAGTTTTTGGCACCGTTGTTAGGGATTATAAGTATTAGAAATTAAATTTTATTTATTTTATTTTAGTTATTTTTCTTAATTTATTTTAATTTTAATTTTAATGCATTTAATTTTTTAGTTATTTATTTTTCTTCATTTATGTGTCATAATTTAAATTTATTTATTTAGTTATTTATTTTTAATTTTTGTTTATTTTAAATTTAGACATCTCCTTTAGTGATATTAAAAATACATTTGAGTCTATTGCACGAGTATAGTTCGTAAGGGAGAAATTTTACCTTTAAATCCTCAAATTGAGTGTACTTTGAGATCAATAAGAAAATAACAAGGTATTAACCAAGTGAAAGAAACGTCTAATTCAATTTAAATAAACAATAATGAGCTAAATTTGAATAAACATATTTTTTTAATGAATGATAGGGATAGAGCTATAGATGAATATGCAATACCTACATTGAAAGAGCTGAATCCAAGTATTACAAGGCCAAACATTCATGCTAATCATTTTGAACAAAAGCTAGTGATGTTTCAAATGTTACAAACAGTTAGACAATTCAGCAAATTACCAACATAGGATCTTTGTCTACATCTCAGATTGTTTATTGAAGTTGGAGATTCATTCAAATTTAGTGGTGTGATAGAAGAGGCTTTTAGGCTTAGTTTATTTCTTTACCTCTTACAAACAATATGAAGGAGAATTTTTATACGAAGCATGGGAAAGATTCAAAGAATTGCTAAGGAAGTATCCTCACCATGGTATTCCTCATTGGATCTAAATGGAGATTTTATACAATGCTCTTAATGCTCAAACAAGAATCATCATTGATGTATCCACTAATGAGGCTCTACTAGTTAAATCTTACAATTAAGCTTATGATTTACTTGAGAAAATGACTAACAATAATTATCAATGATCAATGGACAGAATGACAGCTATAAGAAGAGTAGCCAAAATGCATGAGGTAAAGGATATCACAACACTTATAGCTCAAGTGTAATCCTTGGTGAATCTTTTGAAGGCTCAAAACTCACCAACGAGTATAAACTAGGTCCAATATTCAAGGGCATCTTGTGTATTTTGTGGGAAAGGTCATTTGTTTGATAATTATCCAAGTAATAATGAATCAGCATTCTATATAGGTAATGTGAACTGAAACAATAATCCATACTCAAACACATATAACCCAGGATGAAGATAACATCCCAATTTCTCTTGGAATAACAACAACTAATTTGGTAACCAATTCAATCATCAATCATTTCCACCACCATATTTTCACCAACCATAACAATCAGAAGCTCAAGAGAAAAATTTACATACTGAGGATAATACAAATGCTTTAATGGGGGTGATGAAAGACTTCATCCAATCAGTAAATACAAAAATTCATAAAAATTCACAAAAAAGGAGCAACCATTTATCAGATAAAATTCTTATGTGATACCCTTCACTAACTCGCCAATGTAATCCCTCATCAAGTAGTTCATGACCCCATGTCAAGCTCTTCTATAAGTAATTAGCATGGGTGGTACATTGAGAAGAAACCAAGGTGGACGATTTTGCATATTTATATGTCAAAACACACGTAACCAAAGAAGTTGGATTTTTACAAGTAGCCAAAAATGTTTTGCAAATAGTTCCTTATTGAAGTTCTTTATATCACGAAAGCCCAAACCACCCATTAATTAGGTTTTACACAATTCTGGCCAAGACAACCAATGCATCCGTCGACTATCCTTCTTATTTTCCTACCAATATTGAGCAGCCCTAGATTCCAACTTATTGCATAAAGATATAGACAGTTTAAACATAATCATAGCATATGTTAGTATTGCTTGGTAGATAGATTTTAGCAAATTTCCTTTCCAACTTTAGATAGATTCTTTTCTTTCCACCCACTCAATCTTTTCATATAGTGTTCCTTAATGGTTTGAAAAGTGCTCCAGTTGCCTCTTTTCACCTCTATTAGGAGACCCAAGTATTTCTAATGACATTGTACCTCATGGATAGTCATTACATTCAATAACTCATTTTCTAACATATTGTTAGTGCTTGGGTTAAAAGATATTTTTTGATTTATCGAAATGCATTTGTTAACATGTTGCCTTTACATAAGTATGAAGAGTATTTTTAACTTCAACACATTGTGGCCTACAAGCATCAAAAAACAAAAAAAATATTATCATCTATAAGAAACAATTGAGTCACATTATAAGCTTTTCTTGCATCTTGGATCCCACTGTTCCTTCAAAAGTGAGGATAAACCCTCACCATATAGCAAGAAAAAGGTAAAATGAAAGAGGATCATCATGTCTTAGTCCCCAGGTTGGTATAATATTGCCAACAATGTTATTGTTCACCTTGATAAAGTAAGTGATAGAGGATATATAATTCCAAATCAAGTGAACCCATGGGTTAGAAAAGCTCATTTTTTCCAATAGCTTTCACAACAAAAGACCATTCAACTCGGTCATACATTTTTCTCATATTGAGCTTTAGCATAATTCTTCCATGTTTTATTTTTGATCAGCAAATTATATGTAGCATCCATTTCACTTTATTATGTTCCAATCACACCAAAAACCAGTTGTACTTTACTAATCTTATTTAAAGCTTGTGTTTTATTGGTAGATGCATGAAAGAAACAAGAATTACGGTTCCCGTGTATAATCTAGTTTGTTCACGACCTTTATGCCCAATATTGCTCTTCTTTGAATAAAATTTTATCAATACTATGACGTAGTGAAGAGAGTAATTGCCAGTTTGAAGATCCCTTTTACAATTACATCCTTGTACTATGCCTGTTTTGTGCCAACTGTCGCTTAACGGATCCAATATCCCATATACTCCTCTTTTGTATCCAAAACTACTCAAAACAAAAAGGTTTTTGCTATGATACTCCTATCTCTAAGGTTACCAATTTCATTATCAAACTTCACTAGGATTGGTGAATGGTTAGAATATGAAGAAACTAAATATGAAATTCTTCACCTAGGATATAAGTTTAGCCAATCATTGGTAACAACAACCCAATTCAAGCGTGCTTTGACATTTCCATCATCAAAGTGATGGTTGTCCTAATAAAAGAATACACTTCATACAATTGAATTTAGAAAGCAACAATGGAAGCTCCAATATATTTAACTATATTTCAATAAGAGTAGATACAAACTATAATAACTCTTAACTTACTTTCACTTAACACACTCTCATTACACTTGTCTTAGATGCACACATCTCACATCACATACACATATTTCACTTCCTTAAACACACACATATGTGCACACACACACAATATATATATATATATCTTAAGTAAGTTGGTTGTTTATCAACTTCCTAGAACCTTCTAATAACATGACATTCTAGTAATGTTTACATTTAATAGATTATACACTCATTAAGATATTAGTTAAGAATTTTCTAGAAATATTATCTAGAAGCCTCCTAAAAAACATCTAGAGTAGCCTATAAAGAAGATTCTAGATTGATGGAGAGATATAGTGATGATATTTTTAACACTTCCCTTGATCACCATCTTTCTTTCTTCATTTTTGTTGCTTATTTGACTCTACCATATTTACATATTTTGGATTTAGTTTTGATTGCCTTGTTGACCTTATGAGTGGTAGAGATATGACTTTTGCATCAATATCAAGTTGGCATGATATTTTATCTCCAATCACTATTGGTCACTTTTTTTTATCTTATTGAAGACTTATTGTTGCTTGTATTAAATCTCTTTCTTCATCTTCTTTTTTGATTTCTATATCTTCTTTAAATATTTTTTTTTGGGTTATTGGAATTCTTTATTTTACTTTATCTTTGGTTTCTAGTGAGTCTTGTAATTTGATTTTATTTGGTGACTCTCATGAAAAAGCTTCGTCAAGCATCACATGTCTTGAAATGTAGCACTTGTTAATCACAACATCTCCAACAATTTCTTTAACTGTCCTATCCTAATAATATGTATCGTATTACCTTTTTATCAAACTTGCTTCATAAACGATCTGACATGAATACATAGTAGACACACCTAAAGACCTTAAAGTGGCTAACTATTGGTTTGATACCCCATAATTTTTTATAGGGTGATATAAATCTTCACTTCGGTTGTAGAAGCCTATTAATTACATGTGTTGTTGTACTCATGCACTCAACCCAAAATATTCTTGGCACATTCTAGGCATGAATCATGCTTTTACACGTCTAAACTAAATGACAATTTTTTTCTTTATGTAACTCCAATTTGTTATGGGGTGTTTGGACACATGAATTGATACCTTATCTTATGCTCTTGTAAATATAAGGAGAATTCTTTTGACATATATTCTCCCTCATTATCCATGCATAGGCACTGAATTTTTCTTCCATATTCCACTTTTACTTTCTCTAAAAACTCCTTAAATTTTGCAAGTGTCTTAGATTTTGTTTCATAAAGTAGACCCAAACGTACCTAGAGAAGTTATCAATGAATGTCACCATATATCGCATTCCTTCTATGGATGGTTGTTTGAGAGGTCCAAACACAACAGATTGTACCAATTCCAATGGTTGTTTTGCTTTAAAGTTGAACTTTTTAAATGACAGTTTGTGAGATTTCCCATATTGGCACCCTACACATACTGTATTTTTTCTGACCTTGAGTTGAGGGAAACCCTTGAGCACTCCTTTCTTCATCATCACATTTAACTTTTCATAACCAACATGTCACAATTATTCATCCATAAATCTATAGTCTCATTCTTTCGAGTATTTTCTATGTATGCAGACTCTATTGACATCATACAGATAGACTCTACTATGTACCCTTCCATAGTTGGTGTACCTGAAACCTTGATATTTTGATACACCTTAACATCATTGGGTCTAAAGAGAACATAATTACCTGTAAAATTTAGTTATGTCGTAGATAGTAGGTTCTTTTTCATTCTTGGCACATGAAAGACTCCCTAGAATCCCTTGATCATAACCAACTCGTATAATTATATTAGTTTCTCCAATATGATTGATTGGTAGTTTCACATTGTTTGCGAAAACTTATGTTTGACTTTCATTATACTTGGTCAATTTCTGCAGCTTCTTCTCATCTCTAGTCATATAGTTTGAACACCCTTAGTCAATGATCTAATGCTTTTCATGATCAACTTTCCTTGGAATAGCCATTGCTAGTGCTTATTCATTTTCTTTTGTTATGATTGAGCTAATTGCCAACTCTTTCTCATTTTGATCGGGATTCTCTTCAAGCTCAGCTATTGCGAAACATATCTCAATGTTACATTCCTTCTCATTGTGTTTCTCCTCTTTTTAATTGGTAGTGGAAGCATTAATTTCAACAAAAGTTTTCATGAATCAACACTTTTTTACATAGTGGCTTATTTTACCACACACATAACATGGACCTTTGTTTCTTCTTTATTAACAATCTCTTTGGCCATAGTTATATCTAGCATCCCCTGATTGAGAAGCTCCTTCTTGTTTGACATTTTATTTCCTCCATTTTTATTTGTTTTTCCTTTTGCCTAACTTTGATTACTAAATAATGCTTCCTTTTGTGGCGATTTTGAGGATAGTTCAATCGATTGTTTAAATAAAATCTCCTTATTAAGCAATATATTTTCCAAATCTATTGAAGGTGGTATGGTAGACCATCCTTGTATTATAGTAGTGTATGGATCACATTAAGAATTCAATCCATTAATTATGATTCTTCTCATTTTATCCTCATCAATTTTTGCTTTAGGATCCAACTCTGCTATCTCTTAAAATTATAATTGAAATGCACTCGAGTTTTGAAATTGTTTCTCATGCACAAATTTTATATTTTATAAATAGCTCATAAGTGTATGAATCATTTTGTAAGAAATAATAAGTATATTTCCGTGGTAGGTCTAAAGATGAACTGTATAATTTTTAAATAATTCAAAAAAATTCTTAAAAATGAAAAATAAACATAAAGATCCTTTCACAATTATTTGCGTTTTAAAATATCCAAACTAATGAAATAAATTTAAAGAAATATTTGATTCAATAAATAGCATACAAATAAACCTTTAATCATTCAATGAAGAATTTATAGAATATATTAGTTAGTTATCCATGCTTGTTTAAAATTAATTAGGTTGTTAAAGATATAAGTTAATATTACTATTTTTTCCTTTTTTGTATTAAAATATCCAAATGGTGGCATTAGATTCCTTATTAATAAAAATTAATTAATATCTTAAGGTAAATATTACCAATTGATTATTATTAAATTATGATTTATTTATAAAGAAATAGCATATTATCTAAATCACTATTTAAAGTCGAGCACATAATTTAGACTTTCATTCAAGGTATTAAAGTTGGATTTAAGATTGATACAATTGAAATCTAACTCCTAAATTTTAAATTTATTACATAAAATATGTAGTCAGTATATTTTTCAATAATAAATCTTTGTGAATTTTTGAAATAGAATGTTATTCTAAATCACATCTAGATAATCAGATCATAAATCTAACTTTTATATTTTAAATCCATTATGAAAAATATCTCCTTAATATATTTTACTGTAATAAACTTTATGGAATTCTTGAATGAGAAATAAAAATCAATTTATTTTATAAAAATATTTATCCAAATTAATATTGAACAAGAAGAACAATATAACTAATACCTCATAATATTTTCAGCCATACATACATAGATTTAATAAGTGATCATTATATTAAAAATAACATTTAAAATTAACCTAAAAATAGAAGAATATATTTAAAATTTATACCTTAAATGTATTCTTCCAAGTATAGAATTTCAGTACTGATTTGTATCTGAAAATCTCCAAACATATCTACCAATACTCTTTTTGATCAAAAACTACTATATAAAACTAAAGAAATTTAAACTACCAAATTGTTTAGAAAATCAAGAGAAAACTCTATAATATTTGCGTGTAGAATACTGAGAGATTGAGATTTATATAGGTAGAAAGAATGTTGCAAAAAAGAGAGAATAATGTATTGTAAGGTCGGGTGTCGTGGCACACATATTCTATCATCGCGTTTTGCATCAATCTGGTATGCATTTCAATTACAATCTGAAACACTCATGCCGTAACACACTTAAAGCATCGCCGCAACATGCATTAATTTGTGTTTCTTCATCTTATTTTTGTTTCACCTCCTTACAAGCTTGGTTAGTTCATATATAAGGATTATATGTGTTATCCTTGTATGTTTCTTGTTTGCAATTGAGTGTGTTTATGTATGATTATTCATGTATTGATCTTTTTAGTCAATTTGAAGTTAGAAATACTAAAAAAATAACAAAATATACTCGTAATTTTAAAAACATAAATTTATTAAAATAATGATAAAATTATACAAATATAAATATATTTTTTACATTAAAGTTTATATAAATTATATAATATTTAATGCTTTTAAATACTCATGAGTTTCATTAGGTAATACAAATCCCATTATTTGGACAAAATTAATCCTAAAAGACTAACGACATTAGCTTATTCTATTAATTATAACGATGACCTATGTATGATTAAAGTGTGAAATAAATAAAAGACTTTTATGTCTTTTTTCTCCTAACAATATTTTTTATAGCTAACTATAACAAATTATATAAAGTAAAAAAAGGTTAAAAATAGAAAAAAAATGAAATAGAATATATAGTGAATCATATTTTACATCTATATTTATAATTTCTAAGAGTTTTTTTGATCATTCAATTGTATTTGAACTTTTTTAATTTTAATAAAATATTCATAACATATAATTTACAAAAAAAATTGCCTTAAAAGACTAACATAATCCATTTGAATTTTTAGAGTAAAACTACACCAAAATAGGAAAGAAAACTCTAGAAAACATTGAAAAAAGCATATTTTTTTTAAATCTCACAAATACCCTTTGATAAGAAGTTACATATTTATCGCATATTCTTCGATATTAATTTTTAATGAAGTTTTAAAAATAAGATTAACTCTATATTTTCTTATAAATTATGAGAGTTGAGGTGCTTAACCCACAAATTTTAAGACTATACTTTTTTTTTAAGATAATTATAAAACCTATGAAATTATACACCTTAAATATATATTTGCTAATTTGTTTTTGGCAAACTTTATTTTATATATATTTATATATGGCCATTGTATATTATATTATATATAAAAGTTTAAATTATTCACATATTTTTAGAATAATGATTATTATTGTCATCAATTAAGTAATAATTTATAAGTATTTAAAATTCTAACAATTATTGTTATCAAAATATAAGTTTTATGCTAACTTTTTTTAAAAAATAAAAAATGTAGTTTTAATTAAAGAAAAATTTATTTGGGGTCTCTATTTCTTGCTTGGGTTCTAGCCATATCCATAATAAGAGCTTTTTTTAATAGACTCATGTTATATTATATTAGGATAATAACACATACAATATACCTTAGTTCATGACTATTAATACCATAGTAACCTAATTTCACATTTATAGTCATAAATATATAATAATCTTTGGTATGTACATATACCATACATAATAGTTATTTAGTTATTACAAAAGTACAATGCTACAAGTAGATTGAAAATTGAAGTCCCCTTTTAACTTTTTATCCATTAATATTGCAATCATCTTTAGCTTTATTTATTGACACTCATGCAACTTGCTTGCCTCATTCACTAAAACAATAGATGAATTTTTATCCAAATACATAATGGTGTAAATTTAGCATGACAATGATTTGGCTTGATTCAATTAATTTAAAACTTGAATAAATTTGAATTAATTCGACCTATTCTATTTGAATAATTTTAGGATTCAACTTGGAGCCAAACATTTATACTATAAGCTTTACTCAAACCAAGCCCAAAGTACGATAAGTTTAAATTTTATAAAATGAGAAAATATCGCCGTAATTTCGTTATTATATGGAAATAAGAACTTTAATTCTATAATCCATATTTTGTATCTTTAATTTCGTTATTTATGAAAGTTATGTAGTATAAAAACTATTCTTATTTATGGGACTGTATGTGCTCAATTTTAATATTTTTGATAAATTAGAAATACTCATTTAATAATTATAGAATTAAAAATGTTTATTTTTCATAATAAAAAAATTAGTATTATCTTACCCATAAATTGCAGACTAAAGTATTTATTTGAAAAAATGTTAAAATTTTGCTACTTTGTATATATATATATATATATATCTTTGAATATTAAATGTTATTATTCTATTATATTTTATATAATTTAAACTCACTTACTAACTTAATTCAATTTAAAATTGAAAAAAGGAAGTTTCGTATATATATATATATATATATTTGAATATTAAATGTTATTATTCTATTATATTTTATATAATTTAAACTCACTTACTAACTTAATTCAATTTAAAATTGAAAAAAGGAAGTTTCGAATCTATCTGACACTTCTAAGGTCGGACTTTGGTCTTGCTTTTTAATTTGTAAAATCTAACTCGACCTAACCCAAAAGTATGTGTCTAATAATACCCGGCTTAAGTCCGACCCAAACCTTGGGCTAGCTTAGATCATTAAATTTACATCCCTATGCATACATGTTACCTTGAACATAATAGGAGTCCTATACCCTTCACGTTTACAATCATTTAGATAAATATGAATTGACATAAAATGAAAAATTATTATGTTAAAATATTGAATTTGTGACATATGGTTTAAGGATGAAATTTTCCATGAACGCAAGTAACGTGTGAAAATCGTTGAAAAATATAGCAAATGAGCATTGATTAATATTCTGGAGGGTCTGACCAATGCACTGTTGTGGGCGGAAGCAATAAATAGCGGTGTATGAATATATCAAAGCGATAAAATAAACACACAGAATTTACGTGGTTCGGCAATTCGCCTAGGTCCACGGGAGGCAGCAGATATTATTTGAACTGAGTAGAAAATATACAGAATACAGATACATATTTCCTCACTAATAATATCTCTCAAGTGTTTTCCCAAATTTATAGAAAACTCTCAAACTCACAAGTATTTTCTCTCTTTGAGTTTGCTTATGCTCTCTTTGATTTTTCTGATTTTTGCCTTGTTCTTCAATGCATGAACCCTTCCCTATTTATAGATGAAGCAAGACTCCTTTTCCCTAAATTGTGCCATAATTTAAGCCTTAAATTAGGCCACTAATTTCCTTAAATTATGCCACTAATTTCCTTAAATTATGCCACTAATTTCCTTAAATTATGCCACTAATTTCCTTAAATCATGCCACAAATTAGGCCACTAATTTCCCTAAATTATGCCACTAATTTGTTACTTTTAGAGCCAATATTCAACAATCTCCACCTTGGCGAAAAAGTTCATAACGCTGCCTCCAAATGCGCCCTAGGCGCTCTAAGCTCGAGAGATGTTGATCAAGTTCAAGTGTTGAAACTTGATCCTCAGTAACCACGTTTGTAAGCATATCTGCAGGGTTATCTGCAGTTTCGACTTTCTGGAGTATAACATTTCCTTCATCGACGATTTCTCGAACAAAATGAAATCGAACATCGATGTGCTTGGTACGACCATGATGAACTTGGTTCTTTGCCAAACAAATGGCACTCTGGCTGTCGCAGAAAACCTCCACGTTCTTCTGAACAATACCCAAATCCTTAGTCAACCCGAGAAGCCATATAGCTTCTTTGAATGCTTCTGTTACAACCATATACTCTGCCTCTGTAGTAGACAAAGCTACAGTTGACTGCAATGTTGATCTCCAACAAACTGGTCCTCCTGCCATTGTGAACACATAACCAGTTGTAGATCGACGCTTATCCAGATCTCCAGCATAGTCAGAATCCACATATCCAACTAGTTGTTTGCCTTCAGTCTTGTCTCTTTCAAACTTCAAACCAATATCCACAGTACCATAGATGTACCGTAGAATCCACTTCACTGCTTGCCAGTGTCCTTTACCGGGATTATGCATGTACCGACTCACCATACTAACAGCGTGAGAAATATCAGGTCTGGTGCAAACCATTGCATACATCAAGGCACCAACAAAATTTGCATATGGAACACGTTCCATTTGCTTCTTCTCATCGGTGGTGCTAGGTGACATCAATGCACTCAATTGAAAGTGAGGAGCAAGTGGTGTACTTACTGGTTTGGCTTTTCATCAATGTCAAACCTTTGTAGTACTTTCTTCAGATACTGAGTCTGTGTCAAACAGACTGTGCTTGTAACTCTATCTCTTGTGATTTCCATCCCAAGAATTTTCTTAGCTTCTCCAAGATCTTTCATTTCAAATTATGAACTCAACAGAGCCTTCAATCTGTCGATCTCCACCTTGCTCTTAGATGCAATCAACATATCATCAACATATAAGAGCAAATAAATGAAGGTACCATCTTGGAGTTTCCGAAAGTATACACAGTGATCAAACTGACTGCGTGTGTACTTCTGCTCTCTAATGAAGCTATCAAAGCGCTTGTACCATTGTCGCGGTGATTGCTTCAAACCGTAAATTGACTTGCTCAGCTTGCAAGCCCAATTCTCTCGTCCTGGAATTTTGAAACCATCCGGTTGAGACATGTAGATTTCTTCGTTCAAAGTACCATGGAGAAAAGCTGTTTTGACATCGAGTTGAGCTAACTCGAGATCAAACTGTGCTACCAAAGCCAATAGTATCCGAATAGATGAATGCTTAACAACAGGTGAGAATACCTCATTGTAGTCTATTCCTTCTTTCTGAGCATAGCCTTTTGCTACCAGTCTGGCTTTGTATCTGATATTGTCTTTACCAGGAACACCTTCCTTCTTGGCATAGACCCATTTGCAGCCAATAGTTTTCTTTCCTTTGGGAAGTTGAACCAACTCCCAAGTCTGATTCTGGTGTAGAGACTTCATCTCTTCATCCATTGCCATCTTCCACTTCATACTATCAACTCTCTGCACAGCTTCTTTGTAAGTGCATGGGACATCATCATCACCATCGGAAGTGCGAATGCTACCATGTCTGTGTATCTGGTAGGCTTTCTAATCTCCCTTCTCAATCGAGTAGTGGCAATAGATTCTGGCTGTTGATTGATTGGTGGTGATGGTGAGAGAACCTCCACCTCAACTGAGATCTCTTCTTGATCATCAATTTCATCTTCACCACGATCGGTAATCGGTGCAATCTTTTCTGGATCTTCTGGAGTCTCAAGCATCACCTTAGAAAGAGTATTTGGACTTTCATTCTCTTTCTCTGAATTTGTCTGTCTCAGCATAACAGACTCGTCGAATGTAACATCTCGGCTTAAGACGATCTTCTTGGATTCACCACACCAAAGTCGAAATCCTTTAACTCCTTCCTTAAAGCCCAAGAAAACAGCTTTCTTTGCTCTAGGATCCAGTTTGGATTCACTAACATGAAAATATGCTGGACATCCAAATATTCGCAATGAATCATAATCAGTAGCAGGTTGTCCAGACCATACCTCTTTAGGAGTTTTTCCATCTAATGCAGTCGTAGGAAGTCTGTTGACTATATGAGTTGCATATGACAAAGCCTCAGCCCAAAATGCCTTGCTCAATTTGGATTGAGATAGCATACATCGAACTTTCTCAACCAAAGTACGATTCATTCGTTCTGCAACTCCATTCTGCTGTGGTGTACGAGGAACTGAAAAATGTCTGATTATCCCTTCATCTTGACAAACTTTAAAGAAGGGATCTGATTTGTACTCGCCACCATTATCAGATCTGAGCCTTTTAATTTTCCTGCCTGTCTGAGTCTCGATCATTTTCTTCCATTTAAGAAAGATATCCAGAACTTCATCTTTGTGACTCATAGTGTATATCCAGACATATCTAGAGAAATCATCAATAAAAGTCACAAACCAGCGTTTACCTCCAAGTGAAGCATTCTTTGAAGGTCCCCAGACATCCGTGTGAATATAATCAAGAGATCCCTTAGTACGATGAATGGCAGTGCCGAACTTGACTCTTGTTTGTTTTCCCATTATACAATGCTCGCAGAAATCAAACTTTCCAGTCTTGGCACCATTTAAAAGACCTTGCTTCATTAAGCCTTGCAAAGCCTTTTCACCGACATACCCTAAGCGCATGTGCCACAGGCGGGAAGAATCATTTGTCTTTTCTTCAGAACTACTTGAGATAGCTGCTCTTCCTGTAACTGTACTCCCATCTAGGAAATACAAGTTCGCCTTTCGAGTACCCTTCATCGCTACAAATGCACCTCGTACAACTTTCAAGACTCCATTTTCCAATGTTACCTTGTAACCATCAGAATCTAGAACATCTAAAGAAATAAGGTTTTTCTTTAGGTCAGGAATATACCTTACATTTGTAAGTCGTCTGATTGTACCATCGTGCATCTTTAGTCGTACTGTTCCGATCCCTTTTGTCTGACAGGCATTGTCGTTGCCCATAAGCACAACTCCTCCATCGAGCTCTTCAAAACTTGAAAACCAATGTCTGTTTGGACACATATGATAAGAACATCCAGAATCAAGGATCCACTTATCTTAGTAGGTTTTTGATGATGAAACTGAAAAGGTTGATTCTTCATCTTCATCGGCCTTCTGTGCAACATTTGCATTTGACTTGTCCTTGTTTGGGCAATCTTTCTTCCAATGCCCTTTCTGGTGACAATAGGCACACTCATCCTTTGCAGGACGTCTTACGGATGAATCTCCGCTGGACTTTGATCTGGATCGCCCCTTATTATTTGATCCGCTGATTTTTTGTTGTTAGATCTACCTCACATTTGCCGTCAATGCTTCGATATTGAGTCTCTGTGATCATGTTGATCCTTCTTCCGATACTCATTATTTACCAAAGCATTTGAAACATCTACGAACTTAACCTCATCTTTTTCCATATAACGGGGTTGTGGTTAAATGCTCATAGCTCTCGTGTAATGAATTCAAAGAACAACAAAGCTTTATCTTCATCGATAATTTCAACATCTAAATTTTGTAGATCGGCCAAAATTTTATTGAAATTATCTAAGTGCTCAATCATAGGGATACCTTTCTTGTACTAGAAACGGAAAAGTTTGTTCTTCAACTAGAGTCTGTTCTCAATCCTTTTCGTCATATACTTGTCCTCTAGTTTCTTCCGAGAAGCTCAAGACCACATTCTCTTTCATGACAAAGTACTTCGATCTTTTCCTAAGCACGGTCAAATTGTGCCATAAGCTTGTCGGTTGACATAATTCCAATCTTCATTTGAATAATCTCCTGCACAGTCTCCAAGGCTATATTAGATCCTTCTCGAAATAATAGATCTAATACTTCACATTGCCACATGCCAAAGTTATTGGTGCCGTCGAATTTCTCCACCTCGAACTTTGTGTTGGACAACATAGTTCTTCGAGTAGAACAACTTGGTTTGACAGAAATTCTAAGGTCGGCTTGTTCACCTTCTTCGATCTCTCTTTTATCGGCCATAAGTACAAGCAGATAATGTAAATTTTGCACTTACAACTTAAAATGTTGTTTTTTTCCAAATTTTATACCTTATTTGAAAAACAGAGTCCATGATTGAATCCGGAATGGTCCAATTAGCTAGGAATAGATCCAACTCACCGAAAACGGATGAAAAACGGACCAACTCGGTCCAAATATCACTAGTGATCGAGTTGACTCGGTCCAACTCGGTGAGTTGACTCGGTCTTTGGCAGAACACTCCGGCGGCTTCGGCGGCGATTCTGATTTCCGATTTGAGCGATTCTTTCACCGTTGTGTTCGTCTCGTCGAGAGCTTCGATTTGATATATAATACTGCTATATTTGGCTCTGATACCAATTTGTTGTGGGCGGAAGCAATAAATAGCGGTGTATGAATATATCAAAGCGATAAAATGAACACACAGAATTTACGTGGTTCGGCAATTCGCCTAGGTCCACGGGAAGCACAAGATATTATTTGAACTGAGTAGGAAATATACGAGAATACGGTCTGATTTCCTCACTAATAATATCTCTTAAGTGTTTCCCCAAATTTATAGAAAACTCTCAAACTCACAAGTATTTTCTCTCTTTGAGTTTGCTTATGCTCTCTTTGATTTTTCTGATTTTTGCCTTGTTCTTCAATGCATGAACCCTTCCCTATTTATAGATGAAGTAAGACTCTTTTTCCCTAAATTGTGCCATAATTTAAGCCTTAAATTAAGCCACTAATTTTCTTAAATTATGCCACAAATTAGGCCACAAATTAGGCCACTAATTTCCCTAAATTATGCCACTAATTTATTACTTTTAGAGCTAATATTCAACATGCACTTGGGCTTAAAGCTTTAAACTAAGTTTAGTGAAAGTTTATAGCACTTGGAGCCTCATTTTTTTTCTAACAAGAAGAAATCTTGTTCTTGGATTAACTTTTGGATTATTACCAAATTGATATGAAACCATTACATTGCCACATAAACACCTTAAATTTGCTCAGGACAAGTACTTAATTAAACACCACACCATTTGCATGAATTGGTTTCTCTCTCTCTCGAACATTGAGCTTAACATGTCAAAGGCTGAAGCAATCAAATATCTATGTAATTGTGAAGCAATAAGTGTCTTGTCATTCCATTTAGCAAATTCATAGAAATATAAGACATATGTTGATTTTTTGGGTGAGATTTTTTTCAATTTATTTCGTTTAAATTTTAATAATTTTAGTTATTGAATGATAAATGTTTGAATTATATAATACATAGAGTTAATATTTGTGATAGATTGTTAAATGCATAAAAATAATAACGTTAACTCATCTTAATATTTAAGCTTTTGGTATGGGTAGTTTTTGGACAACTTCCAACACAAAAAGAAAAAAATATTAAGAAAAACCCAAAAGAATTTATGTTAGTTAGGTACATGAATGAAGAGAAATTAGGATACCATGCATGGTACTCGAGATAAATAAAAATCAAGATTAATTGTGTAATTTTTTTATAAAAAAAATGAAAACTTAATAAGAAGTATAACACGTAAGTGAATCAATTATTTGGGGTAAAAAAAAAGATTATTTCTATTGATTTGGGATGACAAAGTTATTGATTCCCCCACACTCATTAATGCAATGAATTTGTCGAGAAGGCAGACAACAAAATATTCTCTTTGAATTAAGCAGTCTCTATTGTCATCATTGAGCAATATTGTTGGATATGTACTGCTTTTAGAATCCATCTCAAATAAAATGAATGTTAAGAAGAAACTTGTTTTTCACCATAGACTAAGTAGTAGCTAGGTACTCTAGTTGTTAGGGATTTAGGAGGGAGGGCCATGAAATTTACTAGCACTTTTGACGGAGCAATTTTATAAGGCAAACTAGGGGTCGATCTTTGATTGATATATATATATATAGTCTCAGACTCTAGCTCAATTTGTGTTAATTAAGACCAAAATATAAATAAATATATAGTTCACATATGTAAGTATCATTACAATCTGTACTTAAACACAATGGTTCTTTGGGGCACCGAATTACATGATAAATATTAGTGCTTTTATGAATAAATTTCATAAAAATTGCACTCATTCTGTGTACTCCCCTTTTAAAGCATAGGTTTTATGAATAAATCATATATCCATGCACCAAAAAGTAAAAATTTAAAAAAGCTTAGAAGATAAAGGATTACCTCAAAAGTTCACAAATTAATAAGAAGCAGGAAGCTGGTTAAAACTTAAAAGAATGAAAGCATTTTGGTAAAATGTTCTCTAAAATCCACCCAAATAGGTTAAAGGCGGCGGCTGGGCGTTGTCGACCGCAGCAAGTCACCTTCTAATTAATCGCGTGTAATTACGCGAGTGATTACGTTTATGTACTGGATGGATTGTGCATGTTCAATAGAGCGTGAAGTTTGTTTCCAAAAAAAATATATATATTTAATAAATAAATAAATAGAGCGTGAAGTTACACGTAATTATCACCACCATCCTCTAGCACATTTGATTGAATAATATTTAAAAGTAACTCTTAAGTTTAGATTTCAAATTTTGTCACGGTGTCAATTAATCCCATACCCATATAGGAATGTTCATCGGATCAACGTGATTTTTACGTCCGATCCGTCACTATCCGCTTCGGATTGAAACATCCTAATCCGCATCCGTCAGATCCTCTTACATCCGCTCAATCCGTCAAGTAAACTATTCGGATGACATCCGATCAATCAAACCAATAAATTTAATTAACTCTATTTTTTGTATTTTTAAATAATTTTTTAAATTTTTACATAAATCATAACATAAAATTATTTGACTTAAAAAAACATTAAAAAATTAAATAAATATATATTAATTATATATATATATATTTAATTTAATAAATATATATTAATTAAATATATATATAATTAATTTCGGTCGGATCGGATCGGATCGGATGAATCGCAGTGAAATCCGCCATCCGATCCGCACTTAACGGATGGAAAAAATCTCCATCCGATCCGACCATCGGATTGGATCGGATCGGATGAAAAATCAACGGATCGGATCGGATTGATCGGATGATCGGATTTTTTGCACACCCCTATACCCATATCGTTTTAAAAGGAAAACAAACGGTGTTAATTAAACATTTGACTCTATTTGTAATTAAAATTAGACATTTACTTGCTAATTAATTATAATTTATTCAATCATGACAATAAAACATAAGAATAATTTTATAAAAATATCAAATTAATTTTTAACTAATAAGAGTTATCTAAGCATATAAAAAAAATTAAGGATCAAAATTGAAGTTTTTTCAGAAATATTTTTTAAAAAATAACACTACTAAAATTTATAACAAAAAAATAGAATTCAATATCATTGAACGCATGAAATTTAATTAAACGACGTTTATCATTGAATATGTTTAAATAATTATAGTTCGATTTGAATTATATTATGTGAAATAATATACCATATTTTTTTAATAGTGAAAATATATGAATTAATTATAAGGAATAATATTTGTGTGGTTATAAAATTTAAGAGTTTTATTTTTGTTATTTTTCGATATTTTTACGTATGTCACGTGAATTAGTTAATTAATATGCATATCAATCAAAATTTGTGATTCATGGTATGATTATCTCTTCCAAAGTAGCTATGCATCTACATAACGTGCGTATGTATTGATCATGCTTGTGATTCTGAATATTATCGATTGGTTTTCATCTCCACATTAATTAATTTTCAAGAATATTGAACACAACAATGCAGCTTTTATGGAAATATCAAATGAAGAACAAGTTGCACCATAATAATTTAAAATGCTCCGGTCTCGAAGCAGTACACATAGAATATATATGTTTATTTTCAAACTTAATTTAAAGGGAGGGACCTATAATTAAAGGCAAGCCGTGTAAGATTCTGTTGTACTCTCACATCTTTCACCTTTGTGATGCCAACATTTAACTACCAACTAAATATATAAAGATGTCCTCTTTCTCTCTCTTACTCTCTGCTTTTATGTAGCTTTATATATTTTGGTAAGGATTCTTAACTGGAAAAAAATGATATCTCATTAGATTCTCACTAATTATAAGGATGTTAAAGGCCTCAATAACCCTATAAAAGAAGAAAATGTAAGGCTATCATAGGTATAGAATCAAAATTACCCTTTAGGTAGCCATTATTGATTGGAGGACCAAAAAGAGAGATACCCACTTCCTCCATTCTTTGAGATCTCATATTTAACATTCATTCATGTCTCTTCCGAGCATATTATTATTATTGTCACATTGGACCATTGTGGAAGCATAATCTCTTTTATATATATAGTATCGAACAAGTCACATGGAGGATCTATGAACTTAAAGGACTAATTATTAGCTTGGAAGTGCCTTTTGTAGACGAGGGTTAATATTGAAGGAATTATTTTATCAGATTTATTTTAGATTGTTCTTTCGTTTGAACTATTATGAAAAATGCAAACATATAAATGATTTTTAATTTTAATTCACTTAAAAAATATATATATGTTTATTTACATAAAAAAAATAAACATATTTTTTTCAATGAGATTAAAAATGAAATTAATTATGTAATTAAGCCGAACACAATACGTGTAGAAAGGATTTCTAAGAAACAAGATAGTTTATCTAGCATGTTAAGAAACAACATCGATAAGTTTACACATGAAACATACTCCTGAAAATAGTAAATATATAAAGATGCATGGGTAATCATTAATTTATACTTAAATATAATAAGCTAAAGAATACTAGGATATATAGTTAAAATTAACTCCAAGCAAACATAGGTAATTAAGTCTTTTACCAATTTTGGGAGAACTTTGTCATCAAGTAAGAATAAGCTGCTCAATATTATAGTTAAAAAGGCAACCGATACTTAAAAAAAATAGAAATAAATAAATAAATAAATAAAAATGGAATGCTTGATTTACCAAACATTAGTCTCAATTCTCAACAGAAATAACATTGGGAAAAGTTGGTACAACCTCAATATATGTACAACACAAATGTTAATATTGTATCAATTTATACATATTTTTACACTCACACCCCATCATTTTATACCATGTATCAAAATTATTTTAAAAATTAGAAAAAATATTCAATTTTTGGATAATATTAACATGTGACACAATATATAATATGTGAACATAAATTTATTTGTTATTAACATTTTTCAAATGTACAATAACTTAGCTCATCATAAATCCGAATTGAAATACTCACCAGTTGTATTTTAGTACAATATTAATATATTGGTGCTATTTATGGTAACATACAATATCAAGTCTCATATTGTACTCACAACAAAACAGATCATTCGAACACAATCATGTAATGAGATAAACTCACATAAAATTTTTATCTATATAGTAACATTCTCAAGTTGCTTATAGAAACCATTCAACTACAAAAAAATACACTAAGTAATAAAACAAATACATCTCGCACAAAACTAAAACCACTAATATCTCTATCAATCGAAATCTCTGTTTGAAGTGCCTATTACTATCCTCGTGGCCTAACACATGAACCCAGTTTTCCTTCAAAGAAAAAATTACTCAATATAGTGTGATTAGTAACCGAAGATCATTAACGTGTATTATGTGAATAATCAAACGTGAGTACCACCCTCAACTATGAATCATCAACTACCAATGTGGGAAACATAGTCAACCACGTATCACATATAGCCAAAGTGAAAAACACATTCAACCATTTACCACAAACAACCATTGATATGAAAACTCAAAAAATACAACCCAACCTATTCTTATAGTGTTTTTTTTTCACAAATTCGTAAAATAGTCAACCATACTATTTTACGCTCACACAGACATATTGTAATTCCTGAAACATATTCAAGATATTTAGTGAAGATAAATTCAAATTGATAAAAAATAATTTGACAAAATTTTAGTAGTTTCTTGAATTAAAAAAAATTAAAGAGAGAAGTATTTATAGACAAGCACCTAAATTGATCCAAAAAATGTCATTCACAACCTAGCATGAATACTAAGAAGTCAATCCCATGGTATGTGTAAAATAAACTTTCAATCACAGTGTTCCTAACTATATGTGTATATGCATTACTGATCCATAGTAATCAACCTTATATAAAGGAAGATAGAAATATTGAATAAAAAAATAATCTTCTTGTTTTTCACATGGGAAGCTAACGCAAACACAAAAGACAACATGACTTACATTTTCTCTCTTTGGCTTTTCGTGTCAAAGCACTACACAATTAAGCATAGGCACACATCAATCATGAGATGATCATGAAGATGATCTAAAGATGTTTTTCCCATGAAAAAAGCATCGATGAATATTAAAACCCAAAAAACACACCTACATCAGTGCATCCATCTCCTTTTCTCAACTCATCTACACTAAAGCAAGTTGAAAATGCGAGGGTCTCAATGTAGCTGCACATAGCACATCTGAAGCTCGATGACTTCAATATACACTTGTAATTTACACATACAAAACAAACACATACCCCAAGAATGTCATGCAGAAATAACGTTTTGTCCCTATATAGGTACACATGGATAGGTTAAACATATACAATCATATAGCAACACATAAAATAATGCATATAATGTAAACAACTCCCCCTGACTTCATGCAACAATCACCCTAAGTGTATGCAAGTCAGGCAATAAGATGTAGTGCAATCTTACATTTATCATCTATGTAACACACAACATGGCAATAAATCATATAGTTGTGTACATAAACTTCTCCCACTTTTTGACACAGAAAGTAAAAAAAACACCCCTATATAAGAGAGAAAAGGCATACAAATATGCCATAATCTTAACACTGTAGCAACAATGACTAGACCATTAAATTGAACGAACAATGTGCAACACATGCAAGAATAGGAATCAAGAAGTCAAGTAACAAAACACAAAGTTCTTTAGGTTCATAAAAATCTAAAGAACTCAGGTAGAGGTCTTTTAAGGAGAGATGCAAACATCAATAGGCTTTCTTAGGGATTCAAACCTTTGAAAGTCTAAAAGTTTGGTAAACAAATTAGCAAGCTAAAGGTTGGTGCTAATATACTGAAATGACAAAATGTTTGATTCCACTAGATCTCTTATGAAATGGTGTCATATATTTATGTATTTGGTCCTTAAATGTTAGGTCAAATTTTTTGAAATGAAACTAGCACTGGTATGGTCACATATTAAAACAAGGTTTCTTATGGTGATATCATAGTTTGACAACATCTACTTCATCCAAAGCAATTGAGAATTACACAAACTTGTAGTAATATATTCAGCCTCATCAATGCATAGGGAGACAAAACTCTCTACTTTTTATTGTGCTAAGAAATCAATGAATTATGTAAGTAGAAGCACCAACTTGAAGTACTCTTTCTATCATCATTGCACCCTACCTAGTTAGCATCGGAATATCCAAATAACTCTGTAGTTGTGTCCCAAGGATACCAAATATCAAATTGTGACGTACCACTAACATATTTGATGATCCATTTGATAAAAGAAAGATGTGGTTCTTTAGGGTTAGCTTGAAATCTAGCTCAAACTCTTACACTGAAAGAGATGTCTGCACGACTAACAGTCAAGTAGATAAAACTCTTAATCAAACTATGGTACAAAGTATACTCTACTTCTTTTCTAGAAAGGTCTAGATGAAGTTTAAGAGTGGTACTCATAGGAGTGCGAGCATGATTGGTATTTTCCAATACAAACTTCTTAACCAATTCCTTGATATACTTTGATTGAGAGAGGAAGATCCCATCTTTCATCTATTCGACTTGAAATTATAGAAAGAACTCCAATTCATCTAGGCTCACCTCAAACTCACTTGTATAGTGGCACTAATATTTTGATCCACATCATCATTTGTAGACCCAAAAATAATGTCATCAGCATATACTTGAGCGATGATAACTTCACCTTGATTTATTGAGACAAATAATGTTTTGTCATCACCACATCTCAAAAAACAATTATTGAAGAGAAATGTGGTAAGACGCCCATACCATGCAAAGAGAGCTTCCTTTAAACCATATAATGATTTCTCCAATCTCATCACATGATTAGGATAGTGAGGGTCTTCAAACCTTTATGGTTGTTCTAAATAGACCTACTTTTTGATAACTTCTTTCAAGAAATAACTATTCATATCCATTTGAAATAACATTTGATAACTTCTTTCAAGAAAGCACTATTCACATCCATTTGAAATAACTTAAACCCAAAGTAGTAAGCTAAACCAATGAGAACTTTCACCGATTCAAGGTGGGCAATATGAGTGAAGGTTTTATCGAAGTAAATTCCTTCAATCTATGTACATCCTAGTGCTACAAAATGAGACTTGTTTCAAGCAATTATCTCATTCTCATCTTCCTTATTTTTGTACAGATAGCATGTACCAATTACATGTTTATTAGTAGGTTTGGGAACAAGGTACCAAACACTATTCCTTTTGAATTGATTAAGTTTCTCATGCATAGAGTTGACCCAATATGTCTTGCAGGGCTTACTTAACATATTAGGAAGAATAGTAGAAGTGAAACACATGTAGTTCAAGGTCACCTGTAACTAAGAGTGGTAATTCGTGCGAGATGGGCTAGTTCGAGCCAACCCAAATTGATCCAAACCTAACTCAATTTAAATTTAACTTGAGCCAGCAAAGGAGAGTTTGAACCCCAATCAAACACAAACAAACCCAAACTAGTATGAATTTTTAGTTGCATGGTTTTTTAGTTAATTGAATCTTTTTTTATAAATAAAAAAAAGTTTATTAAGGATTAAAACTCATTAGCTCAAACATCATTACATGAAATATAAAAAAAGAGAAATAATATTATAACATCTATTCTTTTGGAAAATTGATAAAATCAATACTGAATAAATAATTCACGCACACAACAAAGTCCATGGAGATAATACAACTTCTCACAAACTTGTTATGTTACAATAATGAGTTAATTATAAAATAGGCACACTAGTAAACATAAGCTAAAGAAAGCTAATTCTAAAAGCAAGAAGCCAATTTCTAAATAAATTTGACAAAATAAGAGGTCATTGTGTCTTCATAAAAACTAATAGTTTAAATAAAGAGCTCTAAAACAGGCACACTAATAAACATAAGCTAAAGAAAGCTAATTCTAAAAGCAAGAAGTCAATTTCTAAATAAATTTGACAAAATAAGAGGTCATTGTGTCTTCATAAAAACTAATAGTTTAAATAAAGAGCTCTAAATCTCAATAAAAATTCCCCATACACTAAACAAAGAAATATATGAGTAATATTAAACAAATAATTTCCTTCAAAACTAACCACATGTATATATAAAGCTCTCTAAGTATGTCCAAGTAGACCACATAGTGATCACACAAAGAAAAACCATCTTTTTAAGGTGGCACATAATATACTTTAAGTTGCTTAAATAGATGTAAGATTACGGTTGAAGAAGAGTAAAATAGTGTTGGACGTAAGGCTGTTGTTAGAGAAGTGGTTGTAAGTGGTTGTTGGAGAAGCAAAAAGTTAAGGAAATGAGATTGAGTTAGCTAGAAATTAAGAAGAAACGTGCTTCTCCAATTTTAAGTTCTTAACATAGCGTGTAAGTTATATCGTTTACGTGTTATAGTTTTTTTAAAATTATTTCGAGCTAACTGATTGGCTTGAATCCAACTTGATTGTTTTTAGGTTATTTGAGTTAATCATAATTTGATCCAAATTTAATTCGATTCAAGTTTGATTTGATTAATCGAGCTACAACGCAAATATTTGTCACCTCTACCTGTAACTGACGTCTTATCCTAACATAACCTTTCACATTACCAATAGTGTTACCTAAAGAGTGAGCTTTCTTTAGCCACTTAGGAAGGGAAGAATCTTTTTGTTCACTTTCTTTCTCATATTCAAAAGTTCTAATAAGATCAACTGGAGTTATAGTAGATGAAGTCTCAATATTGGGTGTGGCATTATCAAAAGTACCCTATCACCAAATATATCATTGTTATTAGATTCAACGAGTTTAGTAGCTCCAAATTCATCAATTACAACATTGATTGATTTCATAATAGTTGAAGTTCTTAAGTTGTAAACCCGATAAGCACGACATTATTGGAGTACCATAAGAAAATTTCAAGATCACTCTTGGTCTCAAACTTATCTTGATTATCTATGTTTCTAAGTATATAGAAAGTACTTCCAAACACATGGAGGTGCTTAACATTAGGTATATTTTTGTGCATAAGCTTATAAAAAGGCTAACAAGTACCAAGCCATAAGAAGCAACAATTCATCATATAATAGGCAGTGTTAATAACTTCAACCCAAAAATGCTCCGACAAGTTTTTATTGGACAGCATGACCCTAGCCATCTCTTGGATAAATCTATTATTCCTTTCAACTATACCATTCTATTGAGGGGTTTTAAGAGTCCAAAATTCATTTTGAATACCCATTTCATCACAAAAGAAATTAAACTTTGAATTCTCAAATTCTTTTCCATAGTCAATCTTTACTTTGATTATGGTACAATGGACTCAAATTTCTCATTTTGTAGTTTGATGCATAATGTTCTAAACTTATCAAAAACTTTGAACTGTTCTCTTCGAAACAAAATCCATGTATATCTAGAGAGATCATCAACAATTACCAAGATAAACTTTCCTCTCCCAATGTTAGCAGTTTGCACAAGACCTATCATATCCATATAAAGAAGTTGAAGATGTCTTATTGTAGACCGATATTGATTCTTCTTATATTGGTTCTTACTTTTCTTTACTAACTAACAAGAATCACACACATGTTCAAGAGGTGATGAGATAGTTGGAAGGCCTCTAACTATTTTAAGACTATAAATTTTCTTCAACAGTTTGTAGTTGACATGATTCAACCGTTGATGCCAAAGTTATTCAATACTAAGACTTAACCTATTACACACCACCTTATGAGGAGGACCCATACAATAAAAGTTGTCTTCTGATATGATGCCTCTAATCAATTATTACCTAAATCATCATACATAATGCAATCATTTTGAGTGAACTTGATCGTGTACTTGTTATCACATATTTGGCTAATGCTGATAAGATTAGCCTTGAAACCTTCCACATAAAGAATATACTTGAGTTCAAGAATTCTAGGAGCATGGATAGATACTCTACCACAAACTTATGCCTTATTTCCATTACCAAAAGTAACTAATCCATCATTATTGAGAATTAATTTGGTGAAAAAGGATTTGTCTCCAGTCATATGTCAAGAACATCCACTTTTAAATACCAATAACTGGATGTTTGAGCCTTCAAGATAGTATAGACCACATTAAAATTGAGATTTTGATCATTAGGAGTATTACCAAAGGAAGACTTAAACTCTTTAAAAATCACAATTGCATCATTCTACAAAGCCACCACTTCATTAGTCAAAGTAACAAAAAGAAATCATTCTTCTACATGACTTAGCATATTCCGGTCATAACTTGGAGAATCTTTATAAGAGTTAGAGGAAGAGAAGAAACAAGAGTTTTCAGATACGGGAGAAAGGGATAAGCTCTATGTACTCAACACATTGAAAAAGCACTCATTATTGGAAATCTCAATAGTGAGAGAAGGTTTCTGAACAATAGCTATAGTAGAGGAGGAAGAAGCATGAGTATCCTTGAGTTTTAACTACTTGTCAAAATTAGTATTTTCAATAGACCATGTTTAACCAATTTCACAAAAATCTTTAATTTTTCTCTTAGATTTGTAGTGCTGAAGGTGAAGAGTCTCAGCCAATAAATTTGACTTTTGTAGGATCAATATCAACAAGTGCTTGAAGATTATTCAGTTTATTATCACAATCCCCAACAAAGAATCAAGAAGGGCCTCATCATTCAAGATGCAAACATATTTTTAAGATTATAGATAACAACAAAATTTCAAGATGGGGACTTTAGAGTGTATTAACCATTAAAGGCTTCCAATTCTTTATTTTGAATTGTCTTTTCAAGCTTACTTACACAAGTGAGACACTTCTCACTATCACAAAGGAGAACTTGAAGTGACTTAATATGGTATTCAACTTCATCTTCAAGTTATTCACTTCCTTTTCAACATCCAAGGTGAGATTGAGCAATTGATTAAAAATATTGAAATGCTTCTTATCCTTTTCTATTTGGTGGTTGTTTCTTTAACTTCAAATTTTCATACATAAGTTAGTCATAAGATTCTTGAAGATAAAAACTTATCATCATCACCAGTATCTGTCTAATATAAGGAGCTAGAAGGGGTAGTCTCTGAATGAGAAGCGATTAGAGCAGAGTAATCAAAACTAGCAAACACTATCTTTTTTGAACTAGACACACCATCTAAAAAGAACACCTATCATATTTCTTTTTTAAGAAGTCTCATTCTTCCTTTGAAGTAGTAAAATTACAGATTAGAGATGAGTCTTCTGTGGTAAGAAAGTTGATTAGAAGATGTAACCCTTGATAATTTAGATTGCTAAGACGAAACTCCTTTTTGTTCCATGAAGTAACGAGCTTAGGTTCAATAACACTAGTCTTTGTAATGTGCATAAGGCATTTCCAACCATTCTCATTTAAGGACCAAACATCCTTGTTTGTAGATCTTAAGTAGGAACACATTTGAGATCTCCAAAAAAATAACATAAGCTATTGAACTAAGGAGGTCCACTAACCAAGCCTCCCACATAATCCATTATAAGAGATTTACAGAATTAAACATAGAGAAAAGGGAAAGGATCAACACTAGAATGGTTAAGCCCAAAAATGGTGTACCTATTTTGATACCAATTGGAATAGTTTGAGACCCAGTACGCAACTAGGATAAGGAGATATTGACTCCTAAAGGGCTTATCCCATAATTACTAGGATAATATATAATAACAACAATAGTAATAATCTTAAGAAAATTGTTTATTTACACAGATAGAAAATATATTCACATGCTACACAAATAGGAAGTAGAGCATACTAAATAGTAATAAGAAGTGTTCCAATCAAAGTCCTAATCCTATATATGGTAACATATAATATCAAGACTCAGATTGTACTCACAACAAAATAGATCATTCAAACACAATCATATAACGAGGTAAACCCATATAGAACTCCTATCTATGTGGTAACATCCTTAGGTTTCTTAAGGCAATCATCCAACAGTAAACAAATCCACTAAATAATATAACAGATACAATTTTGACATACATAAAACCACCAATACCTCTATCAATCAATACCTTTGTTCAAACTACCTATTACTTCCCTTGCTTACTTCTCTACAATAACTTGGTTTGACATATGAACCTGGCTTTCCTCCAAAGCAAACACTCAATGTAATGTGATTAGTAGCTGAAGATCAATAAAGTGTATAATGTGAAAAACCAAACATGAGTACCACTCTCAACCTTGAATTATCAACTACCATAATGGGAAACACATTCAACCATATATCGCACATAGCCAAAGTGAGAAACACATTCAACCAATTACCACAAACAACCACTGATATAAGAACTCAAACAATACAAGCCAACCCACTTGCATAGTGTTACAAGATTCATAAAATAGTCAACCATAATATTTTACGCTCACACAGACGTATCATAATTACCAAAACACATTCAAGATAATTAGTAAAGATGGAATTCGAATAGAAAAATTTGGTAGAGTTTAAGTAGGTTTATAGATAACCACCAATGGCCATCCATCCTCATAAAGGCCTCGTCGAGGTCCTCACTGATCACCTCATCGTGGGTCTAGCAATGAGTTTGGTGATTAATGTGGTGAGAGGGTTTAATGAAAGCCTTTTCGAGGTGTAGCAATATCTCATTTTTGATCTAAAAATTACTAAATAGGTGTCCGTAAATATCATACCCAAATTGAACCAAAAATTGTCACTCATAACCTAGCATACATACTAAGAAATCAACCTCGTGGTGTGTATAAAACATGCTTTCAAGTACCTAACTATGTGCATATGTGAATTATTGATTAGCAGTAACTAACCTTACATAGAGAAAGACAAAAACATCCAGTAAAATAAACAGACACCATGTTTTGCATACAGAAGGCTACATAGACACAAAGAATAACATGACTTACAAATGCTTAAAAATTTAAGCTAGTAGAAGGAATACCAATTATAACTTTATATACTTATCACTTCACCATAAGTGTTGGTTTTATAGACCATGCAATCAATTGAAATTGTTGAGGTTTAAACATAAGACCTCCATCTTTAATACCATTATTAGGTGTGCAAAAGAGAAAACAAGGTATATATATAGTTAGGATGACCTATTCATCCTATTATATTAATCTTTTGGGTATAAACCCTAACCTAATAAGTAGTATCAAAACTAGGCCCAATTTGCATCACATGGGAATAAATAGATTCTCAAGGTGAAAATGAACTCACATAGGCAGGTGGGCCATGGTGAAAGTGGGTCCTATGTTGGATTATTATATAAGTTCTACGATAGTGTTCTAAACTCATTGAATTCTTAAGCTGCAATTAAGTTGACATGGAAATGAGTAGTATCAGAGCTAGAACCCAATTTCATCGCGTGGGAACAAATGGATCATCAAGATGAAAGTGAACTCATGTAGACCGCTTATGCATGTGGCTTAAATTCGAACGAATAGTGGGCCATATGTTGGATTATGATATGAGTTCTATGATGATGTTCTAAACTTATTGAACTTTAAAGTGTGATTAAGTTGTCATGGGTTCTTCAATCATTTCTTGCAATGTTGGTAAACTTGATGGAATATAGATGCCCGATTATGAAGAATGCAGCTAAATGGTGGTCCTTGGTATAATGGGTTTGGTTCGAGTATAAGAGGGCTAGATGTATTATCGTTCAAGGTGGAATTGTTAGATGTGTGACTAAGTCTCACATTGAAAAAAATAAGAGAGTAAAGTAGCTATATAATTAAGATAAATTACTCCTTTTGATATGTTAATCTTCTTGGATTGTGCCATACCCGACAAGTCCACCTTATGTGCACCAACCCAATGCAAATTAGGCCATGCATTTGATACTATTGATTGGGCACGAGTTTTCAACCTAAAAAGTTAATATATTATATGAAGTGGATCATTTAAATTATATAATTATAAATTTACTTCTTATTTTTTCAATGTAAAAATTATTTGCACACCTAACAATATTTTAGTTCGTTATCATGTTTTACAATCTCCTAATAATATAGTAGCCATCATCCCCCTCCTCTTCACTTCCATCTTCAACCATGCATCCTCAATTTCCATCTTTATTCACCCATCACACGCATAACCATTGTCCCAAATTTTTCGCCACAAAATTAGTCATTCTTGATTTAATGTATCAAGTTTTCTATGTCCTTTCACCATAT
This sequence comes from Hippophae gyantsensis, assembly GCA_030763125.1. NCBI lineage: Eukaryota > Viridiplantae > Streptophyta > Magnoliopsida > Rosales > Elaeagnaceae > Hippophae > Hippophae gyantsensis. The sequence continues at coordinate 52,676,400 of CM061029.1, forward strand.
TCCAACCTAACTATATAATATTTATTAAATCTATTATCGATTTAGCTTCCAGTTGATCCATTGTCAAATCCATTGCTTTCATTCATCGCCCTAAAGCACCAAAACTTTTTGAATCTTCTCTCACTCTAAAGCTTCTCCTATCTCAAGGATCAAACTTTTTTTAAATAACATTACATAAGTCTACCTAATCAAACATTTGTTAGATTTAGTCTTATTGTATTGTTTCTTTGACGACCTAAGCCATCAACGTGGACGAAAATGACCATACTAAATTATTGTCAACGTTTAAGACGTCGATATCAACTTAAACATGGAGAATTCAATTCAATTTTATGAAAATATCAAAGATATTATTGTTGTAAATAAAAACTTTAAAATTTAAAAAAAAATTATCAAAATTTTATCAAAATCATGGAATTCATTTATAAAATTTTATAAAATATTAAAACAATCAATTACTTATATTTTTAAACTAGTTTTTTTTATCTAATACATATATTTATAAAAAGTATTTAATTTGATCAATAAATCAATTAATTAATTAAAATATTACAGAATAATTAGTTAAAATCTAAAATAATTATTTAGAATGTAATTTTTAATATTATTATAGATGGATACACATCGATGGTACATAATACAATTTAAATTATGAAAAAAATATATAAATAAAACCTAGTAAATTAAATGTAAAATGAGGTATAAATAAAAAAATATGTATGTGAAAAGAAGTATAAAATATTTTCATAAATAAATAATATTTTGATTGAAAATAAAAAACTATAAATACATAAATTCAAATTTAAATTATTTAAAAAATAAAAATTAATACGAAATAATATTTTATTGATATTTGTCGATATTTTCTAAACAATTTTGAGACAATATCTATAGTATCCACGATATTTTGACAAATTTTCTTGACCTTTTTTCAAAGACAACATTTTGTCGATAATGTTGCAATATTCTTGATATTTTAGTCCAAAGATATGAATATCATATTTTGACATCAAAATATGAAAAAAGTGACAATATCGTGACGATAACATCAACATTTTAATCATTAATTGTGCTTAGATTTTAAGGGATTGAATCTACTCCTAATATGTTATCTTTCTCTATTTGAGATTTTTTTAAAAAAGTTTGTATCATATAGTGCTTGCTTGCCTAGTAGTGTTTTGTTTTGTCAGTTTTGTTTGTCAAATGGTGTTCTTTATGCAATGTTCGGCCGAATAAATTCATATTAAGGATGTCGTGTTGGGTTTAATAGTTCTTTTATAGACACTAAAATATAAGGTTGATTCTGTCCTCACTACTCTAATCAAGAATGCAATTTAAAAACAATGATTATTATGTGTTTGGTTTTAGCGTAGATTAGTGAAAGAAGTAATTATTGTTCTTCCATGTTATTAATTATGTAATATTATTGTAATGTTTATAATTGTTGACCTCTTTTAAAAATCATTATTGTTGAGTCATTATCGCGGAATGACAATGTGTTGGTTATAAAGTCCACAATATTTCTCAAAACGTGCTTATCGGGAAAGTCACCCTTATAACCAACACATTCGACTTCCCTATGTGACTCAACAATTATAATATCACTTTTTTTAATAAAAGAATTAAATTTTTATTTATAATTATAAAAAATAATAAGAGACTAAATTATTCTAATTGAAATAACTAAAGTATCATTTGTGCATTTCCCTTTGATATAAATAGGAACTATTTTTATTGCCTAGTAACTTTCATTTATCTCAATTTTTACTTTCAATTATTATATTTTTTGAAATTTTAAAATAATTAAAATAATACTTCTAAAATTTATAATTATAAAAATAATATGATTAATTTATATATTTTTATTATTAAAATAAAATCTAAAATATTTTTTTTATCAAATTTCGTTTAAATTAAAAGTCAGTTATTTGAATTCGTCTGATATTAATTGATATTAAATTTGATTATATTTAAATGTGATTTGTGTTCTATTTTTATTGTTATAAGTTTATAGGTATTATTTTTTATAATTTTACTCTTTTTTTTGCAAAATTGATGGTAATTAACCAATTTTAAAGAAATATTTTTTCCCTTCACCTTTTGAACATTTCTTTATTTTTTTTAAATAATATATCTTTATTCTTTTAGGCTCTTTCCATCGTTTTCTTTCACATACACTTGTTTTTCTTGTTAGAATTAATTCATCCGTACTGTTTTAATATTCCAATTCGAATTTCACATATATGTACTCCCCATTTCTTAAGATTTTTATAATTATTTTTCTCCAAAAAATATCATATTACATAATTAGTGATACATGAGTATCGTCGATGGTGCATGGGTTTAAAATTTATACTTGCGAGTGCAACATACTTATAATAAAAAATATTATTAAATACTTATCAATTAATAATTATTTTTAATTAAAAAAATATTTTATATATTTTATTTTAATAAAAATATTAAATTTATATTTAGATATTTAGTATTAAAAGATTAAAATTAAAATTCTATTAAGACGTAATTTTATTATATATATATATAATTTATTTATAATTTTATAAATATTATACATCATGTTTTATTTTTTAATTCACAGACATTCGCCGCTCAGCATGGGGACATGAAACTCGGCTTTTCTACAAATTGTTTTAGGTGGAACCTTTGTTTTTCCATTGAAAGAGAAAAACGCCAAATAGGTACTGTTAATGTTTATAATTGCACAAACACAATTTAAGATTCTTTCAGAGTGCATGCGAGTTGCCGTTTGAAATAAATAATTGAATGAAAAATTAACTCAATTATTTAAATATATATTTAATTTTTGATTTTAAATTGTTTTAAGTGATTTTATAACTAAGTATACTTAATAACGAATTTTAGTTTTAATTTTTATATTTTTAAGAAAATATTATTAATATATGAGATGATTCATAAATATTTTAAAAAATGATTTTTTAATTAAACTTTTGATTTTTGATTTTAATCGAATATCTTTTATAAAGAATAAAATCAAATCTAATGACTTTTATATGTATAAATATTAAAAAATAAAAATAAAACTTAAAATTCATAAATAATAACTAATAATTTCTTCTTAATTTTTACAGGTTTTGAAAAAAATAAAAATTGATTATTCACTTCTTTTCTTAAAAATCATTAAATTAAAATTATTATCAAATATATCGATAATTATTTAAAAAAAATTTAAAATATTAAAAAATTAATTTTTTAATCATAAATCTTAAATTAAAATTGTTAACAAACGTGACTTTGGGTAATACATATTTGATACATTAATTGTTATTTCTTAACAAATAAAATTACTCTAATTTAATAAAATATTTTTACATTGCACGACTATATTATAATTATAATAAAGATTATAACTTCTCATGCCATACCGTTTTATAAACTTAATTACACTTATCGATATTATTATACAAGGTAACTTAATTTTTCCACTTATAGTACCCCTTTTCTGTTTCTATTCTTTCTGAGTCTCCCAATAAACTTAAAATATGGTACTTAGTGCTTCAAGCCTTCAACGAACTACACCTGTACTTCCTTTTGAAAGCATCTGACTTCATAGCGTAAAAGAAGAAACATAATCACACATGTATATTAAAAAAATTAAAACTTTAATGGAGTACACTAAAAATAATCTAAACAATATTTATGTTTAAATGCATGACTATTTATGAACTTATGGTTTGGGTCCTGTAGTTATACAGTGAAGATGGAAGACGAACGGGATTAGTACCCTAGATATATACATATTAATGTTACATTGTGTCATTAAAATATTTAATTTAAATATTCACATATGTTTAATCGTTTTACACAAACTTTGTTTTTTGTTTTTTTTTTTTGCCAAAACACATAAAATTGTGAAAATCTTTATAAGAATATAGTGTGAATTCAAGAAAAATAGAAAAAGAAATGCTTGATTGAGTAGGACTTGAAAACTATTGTTTAAAATTTTTGTAAGAGAATTATACATAAAAAATTGAATTCTTATAAAAAAAACATTAACCTATTTACCGAGTTAATTAATTAGTTTGGTTATTATGATCAAGTTGATTTCTAATTATAACCAAATATTCGAGCTCGAGTTCAAAATTCGTCAAATGTTCGACAATGTTAACTCTAACGTCTAGAGATGATGCAATATTTTAAAAATATATGATTGGGGATGGAAACGATAACCTTGATTGTCATAACTATAATATTGATTTTTTTTCCTTAAATTCTCACAATATTTTTATAAAATTTATTATATATAAGTCATGTGACATATTTTGTCTAAAAAGTAATCAAAATTACTAAAAAGGATACCATTACTTGAAATGTGATGATAAAACAAAATATTTTAATAAGATGTAAAATAAAGAGTATTAATGCATTGATATGAATACTTCTATGGTACCAATACCAAAGAACACTCATAAAATAATATTTAGAGATAATTATAAAAATAACACTCTTAAAATTTGTAATTATAAAAATAGTAACTCTTATGTCTATTTTATATATTTTTATTAATAAAAAATATCTAATATATCATTTCATATTAAACGTCGTTCAAATTAAGATACGATCATTTAGATCTATTTATTATTAAATATAGTTTAATTAGATACTGTTTATTTTTAAAGTGTTAATTGTTATTATAAATTTTAAAAGTTATTTTTTATAATTTTTTAAATATTTATTGAATGAATTAATTTATTTTGATTATACTAATAGTAAGTTCAAATTTTAAATAGCAAAAATAATATCCACTTCTTTTTTCCATTTATATTCAATATAATTTAAATTTACGATTTAAAATGATTCATACAATACAGTCTACTTAGTTGAAACTAAAAAGCTTTGAATTATTGTTCGTACTTTTATAAGGATATTAAAAAAAAATTCCTTCCAGAAATTTACTAGAAAACCCCCAACCGAAAAAAATTGAAAAAAAAAACAAAAAATGAGGAATTTATTTCTGAAGAAGTTAATTTTAACTCTATGCAAGGTAAGACAGTAACTTCAAGAGACATGGTGACGATTCAGTGGGAGTAAAGTGGCGTCCTAGTATTAGTTGTTGTGTCAGAGAAACAAAGACTTTTGTGGTAAAATATTAAAATAAAAAAAAAATAAAGAATAAAGAGAAGGCAGCATTATAACTCCAATTCGGATCTTCCAAATTCATTGGAGAATCACATTCTTCTACGTGTAATACAGGTGCCTTTGTAGCAGAGTCTTTAGACAGAGAAAGAGACCTCGAAGAAAACAAATTGCCCTTTCAGTCCAAACATGAATCAAAGCTCCAAATAAAGCTGCCAAAATAATGCTACGTACACTCCTTCACTCCATTTTTAATTTGTTTGGTATTTAGCATCTTTGCTACTCAGATGGGTATGTCACTACTCACTATTCGCCTGAATTTAATTACTGTACTCTGCAATTTTATTTTATTTTTTGATGGGTTTGTTCTTTTCTATTTTTTTCCCATCAGTTCTTGACATGGATGAATGAAATTCTCAAAAAGGTAGTTTTGATTTTTATAATGGTAACTAAAACGGTTTCTGGGTTTTCTTGGATTTCAGTAATGGGTAATGCAAGTGGTAGTAGAGATGGAGAAGGCTCCTCTGGAAGTAAGAACGTTGAGGCTAATGATTTAGCAAGTGGGTTTTTGCAATCTGCAGAAGATGATTCGGTTTCAGAATCCATGGGTCGCTCTCTTTTCCTTAACCTTAGGGCTCCCATGTTCACCCCCTTTGTGAGTTTCTTTTGATCTTCTATTTCAGATGCCTACTTTCTTTTCTTTTTTTCTTTTTTTAATTTGATATTATTTAAACCCGGGAGGGGAGGGGAGGAGAGGGGACAAGACAACTTGAGTGGCGGAGGGGCTAATTATAATTTTTGATTTTTTTGGAGTGATTTTTTTTAAAGAGTAAATCAGCTATTATTGACTTTTTTTTTATGTATATAAAAAATAATAATAATTGAAAATGTATTATTTTAAAAAAAATCAAAAATTTATTCCTAAAAAAAATTACAATACAATTATTAATTGATTTTTTATTTTCTTTTTCTTTTAAATTATATAGATCCTTATCAATCGATAATTATATGGAAAATAAAAAAAATACGCTAAAATTTATAGTAATAAAAATAAACTCAAATAATATTGAATAAGTTTTAATTCAATTTGAACAGTATTTAAAATAAAAAATAAAATGATATGTTAAATAAAAATGTATGAATTGTATATAAATGATATAATTTTTATAATTACAAATTTTATATATATTATTTTTGTTATTATTTTTATAAAATAATTAAAAATCACAAAAATCTATAAGTGACTACTCATATTAATATATGATGGTAAACCGGATAAAGAACAAATTTTTCCCATTAGTGATAGTCAAGCCCATCATATTTTAGATATTGATAGGATTATAAATTTAGTACATGATTAAAGTTCGAATGATCTGACGTGATATGATACATCTCGAAGTTTGATTTGGTTCGAATAAGTTTATCTTGATCCTACTGAGATAATTTTAGGGTCGAATTTAAGACTAAACGTTTATATATTGAATTATAAGTTAAATTTAAATTTTACAAAATATATGTATTTTTTTATATCGTGTATTATTATTTTATAAATTATTGTATTATTTAAATTCTGATACTATTTTAAGTCATTTTAAAGTTTTAAAAAAATAATTAGTTCCTAACCTACCCTAAATATTTTAAAAATAGGACTTAAAATTGTATTTAATTTAAAATTTTGGATCCAACTTAAAAGAAAAATATACATAACCCGACAATGCTCACATTTGAGCTAGCCTAATCAGCCCCAATTTACATCCCTCGATGTGAGGCGTTTTATGATCAAAAGGATCAGATGCACAATATCATGATCTATGGTAGTGCATTTTTGTTTGTCCCTTTCCTTGAAATCCTCTGTGTTTTTTTTTTCAAACAAACAACATTAACAAATTGAGAAGCAGTTGATTCAAATGATGATTGTTACATCGTCTGGAGGGTTTTGTTAAAAGGAGACACGAGGACATGAAATATCCATCGTATTATAATTAAAAATAAATTAATAAATATATTATCGAATTATTATAAAAATTAATAAACATATCATCTAATTTTATCGAGTTATAAAAATATCACTCAATTATAAATAATAATACAAATGTGTCACTACGTTATTTATATTTTTTATTGTAAATACAAACATATTATCTAATTTAACGAGTAATAAAAATATTACTCAATTATAAAAAAGTGATAAAAATGTATCATTATATAATTTTTTTAAGTTATATTTTTATAGTAGATTTGTATCGATAATAAAGAGTTTCATAGTAGATTTATTACACAGATTTATAATACTTGAATGCTATTTTATTACTAAATAAAATTAAATAATATGGTTGTAACTATAATAATAGGTGGTAAATTTATTAGTTTATATTTGTAATTAATTAAGCATACTTTTTTTAAATAATAAAAATTTAAAAGTTTTCACGAAGCATTGTAAATAGGAGTCGATTAAATTTATGTTTTGTAGAACATGGAATCTCTTCCAGGACATCAGCAGATGATAGACGCTCAGAACCAAGCAATAGCTAATAATGATGTAAACACTGAAAACTTGACTAGAGTAAAGCTCTCGTGGAATCATAGTGGCAAACAAGTGTTTGTCTCTGGATCATGGGATAATTGGGAGAGCAGGTAGAGTCTAGTTTGAGAAATGCTTTTAGTTTTTTTATTCTTCTTCTTTAACATCATGGGATGGCTTTAAAAATGGATCTATTTCTATCAGAGAACTCTTGCAGGTTTCTGGAAGTGAATTCTATGTAGTGAAAACTCTCCCATCAGGTGTATATCAGTACCGTTTCATAGTAGATGGCTATTACAGGTGTGCTCCTGATTTGCCATGGGTTTGTGATACTTCTGGGAATGCTTTTAACCTTTTGGATTTGCAGGTACTTCATATTTCTCTGGCTTTGCTCTCCTCTCTTAATGAACAAGGGATTTACTTTTTTTTTTCAATAGCATCTTCTCTATTTACTAATCTCAGTAGGAGTTTGAAAGGTTTGGTTGATACCTTTTTGAAAACAACTACTAATTGGATGTAAAATTGAGGATGTAAGATGATGAAATGATCTTGAGATCACTTACTAACATGAGCTAATTAGATGGTAGCATGTGAATCATTGTATGCATCGGGTTGGGATAAATAAAATTTTTGTATTAAAAATAAGAGCATTACAAGATATCATAAAAATATCACAAATACATCAACTGGATACAATTTCATTGGATATCATTTTGTGGACTCAGTTGGGATACTTTGATTTTTCACATCGTTTGGGATGCTTTACAAATTTGTAATGTAAAATCGTACATTTTTTCAAGAGTGCATGTGCTGATGAGAATTGTTATCATTTACTGGTTTCAAATTCAAGTTTTGGGTGTGCAGGTGTATATTTCTGAATTGCCAGCAGCCCTGTCAGAGTTTGAATCTCCACCATCACCACCTTCAAGTTACGACAATAGAAGCTTAAGTGAAGATGATTTTAGAAAGCCTCCACCAGAAATACCACCCCAACTACTACAATCACCTGCTCTAAACCATCCTTCATCTTCCTTTGAGGATCATGATGCGCTTTTTCCAAAGCCAAAAAAATCTGAGTTGAATCATTTGTACATTCAGAACCATGCTGGAGATCAATTTGTAGCACTTGGCTCCACTTACAGGTTTAAACAAAAGTATGTTAAAATGATACTATATAAGCCATCAAGGAAAACTAATTAGTTATCTATTTTTATTTCTTATCAGTTATTAACTAGTATTTATGGTATATATATTGAATGACTAGAAATTAATTCTCTTTCTTTTCCACGGTAAGTTCAAAACAATTAATAGTTGCACACACATCCAAGATGATAGTAATCTTTTAGTCATCATATGTAATATATATATAAATTAGGCTTCCTTTAATTATTAGTATTATTATATTTTGTCATCAAAGAAAGAATTCAATAGAACTGAAAATCAACCATACAAGCTTAAAGTCTTCAAGTTAAAACCAGAAATTGAAGTATAAAAAACAAAGGAAAAGGCTAATGGATCCATCTTTTATAGCAACCAGGCGATTCAAGGAACCAAATGTTAAAGTAGTAGCTTTCAGAGCCAGATTTGACAGAGTTCAAAGAAGACTTCTAATAACTAATTATCTAGCATGGTAAAAATAATAAAGAAGAAATGCTTCCATTAACAACACCATCACATCATTTGTTTGTGTTGTGTATCTCATTAAGGATTGGACATTTCTCCATGTCTGAAATGCCTTATGTTGTGATTTTTGACAAGCAAGCTTGCAAACTCACCAACATACTCATCATTGGCTCACCACGGTGCTTGCCAACCCTTTCTACCTTGATCGATGAGAGCTTGCAGCCATGGGTGGCCAGGTGGTTGGCAATGGATCGACGAGGGTATGAAAGGCTAAATTTTTCTATAAATTTCACTCTCTTCCTTTTTTGTTGGAATTTAGTGGGAAGTTCTACAGATTTAGCATCAGACTTTTCCGCTTTGTTCTTGATTTGTTTTCCTTCTGAGTGTTTGGTTTAAAGATAGTGTGTAAATTTGAAAGACATATAACATTAGAGAAGAATCTCTTATATTTTTCAAACATTAGATTGAGTGGAAAAAATGTGAGAAGTAAGGTTTTGTTAAGAGTTAAAATACTCATTCTCTAGTGAAAAGCCATACCATTTTAAGTAGTATCTCTCAGTGTTGATATGTCATGTATTAGATGGTAGTTTCAAGAGTATAACAACTTTCACAAATGAGGATCTTGTTCGGTAATGTGTCGTGTATTGATTGGGTGTTGTAAGGTTGCAATTTGTGTATAAGTGAGGAGCCTTTATATTTGTGTGTCATGTGTTAGTTTGGTGTTGTGAGGTTGCAACAAGTATGCATGTTAGAAGGTTGGCTATCAATATTCGATTACATAATATGGTGATGGAGTTATAGGGATAAGCTTGGATCTAATTGGATGATCAAGTGATGTGTTAAATGTGTTGACAACAAGCAAGGATAACTTAGGCACAATTAGGCCAGATGTCTCAATTGGTAAAAGTATTTACATTTATACTTTTATCGAGTTGTATACTATTGATTTGCTTTTTAATAAATTATTTGATATCGAATGGTTACCTTAAGTAATCTAAAGATGTTACCACATATGAGCTAGATCTTACGTGGGTTTACCTTGTTACATATTGTGTTATATATTATCGCATTTTATAAAAATATAATCATTATTTATCAAATATGTTCGCACATATGAGGTCTTAAAATGATTAAAAATCCTTTATGGAATGTCCATTATATTTTCCTGATTCACATGCTTTGTGTTATTTGCTATATTAATGCATGTTACTAGCCTAGACAAGATCTCGTAAGGCACATCATTATTAGTGTGTTTACCGCATATTATTTATTCTTATATGCTAGTTTTTTTGTAGTATATTGATTTAAGCATTTTGTATTTATTGTATTTTCAATGTGATATATGCTTAATTCACGTTGTAACGAATATTTGGATGAGTTGAAATAGAACTCGTGAAAATATTCCATAGGTTGACGTTCCACCCTTTTTAGGTTCCAAATACTTATTTGGATCGAAAATACAATTTACATACATGTAGTTATTCCGATGTATAAAACTCTCACTTTCATCATTGATCTCTTTCATTGACCCCATAATATTATAATGTATAAGTCTTGTCTATATGTGCAACAATGTTTGCATATAATTCATATACTAAACTTGTGTCACTAATACATGTTATAAAGAAAAATAAAGCTGAACGAGAATGTTTAGAATAGAAACACTTAGAACATGAGGAAGCATGTGTAGAGAAAAATGTTTTATAAGGGTTTTGATCAATACAATACAATCTATTAATATACAAGTCATGTAAGTAATATAATATACCTAAATATAGATATCAATATCATAGGAAGTTGTGTAACTTATAACCGAGTACCAATATAATTATTATGAATACTATTTAGAAAATATAAAATTAGAAAAAATGAAAAAATAAATAACAAATAATTTTAAATCGTAAGATTCAACAACTACAAAGGTATATGAAAAAACAATCTAAGAATCTTTAATCTTCCAATTTCCTAACATGTGAAATACTAAAATTCCCCCTAATATAATCATCAATCAATTATATGATCAATTGAATTTAGCCTAACATGCATTCCTCTCTCAAGTACACTACACACTATATAGTAATTAACTTAATTACACTTTCATGTCAATTAGATTGCATACTACTCATTAAGTTCATCAATTATAGATTACACACATAAAAATCAAAATATCTACCTAAAATCATAATTTTCTCGAATCTATTTAATTATCTCTAAAGATCAATTATTGGTCAAAAAATTAATAACATAAAAATTAGATTAAATAATATAATTGTGAATTGCAATATCAATTGAGGTAAAATATTATATCATCACATGTAGAAAACTAGGTTTATAAGACTCCTAGATTAACAAATTAGTTAGACATTATGTTATTAAAGCTCTTATTTTTCATAAAAAAAGACAATAAAATTGATGAAGAAAGGAGAAAAAAAGAGATACACTCGATCTCATGATTTATAGTACTAATTTTTTCTTGAATCCTTCACAAAGTTGTTTCTCCTTTAATCTCCTCTTGAACTTTTTCTCTATTTTTCTCTTCTTGGTAAATGCTAGGGTTTTTGTAATTCTCAATTGTGTATTGTTTATGACCTCCATATAGTGCTTTAAATAGGCTTAAATTGATCCTCATTAGATTAGGATTCATATTAATTTAATCTAAGGGCTAAAATTTAAAGTTAGAATTTAATTTAAAGTTGACACGTTAAAATCCTTATCGCTCAATCGATCGAGGCCTCGGTCAATTGAATGATGAACCCTCAATCGATCTATAGATATATAGATTGACCCTTATCGATCTTGTACATGTCATAATTTTGATCCATTTGATATCATTTCAGCTACATTTTCATATTAAACACAAATTAAGCTTATTCGTGATATTTTTGCAAAAACGACAAAATAAATGGTTCAATCGTGACGACTCTACTTTCGTAGAGTTATGATAGTTCCAAGCTTAGCTCTTTACCTGTCCTCAAACAAAGTCAAGTCTAACTAGCTAAAATAATAAAGGTAGTTTATATATACATGTTCAACAAAAGTCATACAATTTTATGATAAATAAATTCATATATTTATCAATTAACGTTCTATTAATATAAGGATATGCAAGGTTTTGGATGAACTAATTTTTGTGTATGTTGCATGTGATGTCATCAATCTACTCATGAAAACAACTTATATGTCCATGCTAATCAATTAAGTCTTAGAACAAGTTTTATCGATCTATTCTTCACACCCCTTTCCACTAATGTAAATATGCATTAGTAGGTCTTTACATGCTTGTAGTTTAAGGCTTAGATGAGGGTAGATAAATGGATATATTTAGGATTTTTTTCGCACCTTAACTCTCTTTTTATTCATCATGCAATATTTAACTTCAATTGAGATTTAATTTGATATTTTTGTGCACCCTATCTTATCATTCTTTTCATTCTTTTATTACACATCTCTTCTTCACTTTCTTTTCTTTCCTTTTTCTTTTTTATAGCCTCACAACACCCCTAAACTTATTTTTGATTTTATTCTTTTTGTTTATAGGGATACTTGAGTTTTAATTTTATTTTTTTGTAGATTTGAAGAAATGGGGTACAAAATAGTTCACCTCGCTCTATAGCATAACGCATGATTGCATTTTTCATAAATGCTAAAGGTATAAAGATAAAGGTAATGCTTATTGATTAGGCTAAAAATGTGGCTTAAAAGGATGAGTAAGGATATAAACAATAGCTAGCTTGAAAAGCTCAATCAATTAAATAAAGGCTTAAATCATTTTTTGACTGGATTCTAAAATAAGATAGATCTCATCAACTAGCATAACTCACCCCAAATTTTCTCCCAATAAAAGCACTAAAATCAATCATGAATATGTGCATAAAAATCTAAATCAATTCAATCAAAACTCGCAAACATATCACATGATTAATGTAAGTATCTTAATGAGTATGTTACGTTTCTTATGCTAGTCATGACAACCAGTTCTATCATTGGGTTCATATGTTTCATATCAAATATGCATACATTTGGTTTCTATTTATTCATCAATTTCTACCCAAATCATAATAGAAAACATCCTAAAAATGAAAATGCATACTAAACACTAACAGAGAGAATGAAGTTTCCTTCTGATCAATTGAATTTAATCTAGTATGCATTCATCTCTTAAGTACACTACATATCATATAGTTATTAACCTAATTATACTCTTATATCAATTAGATTGCATACTACTTATTAAATTCATCAATTATAGATCACGCACATAAGAATTATATATATATGCCTAAAAATTATGCATATTATTTAATCAAGATAAACAATTAAATAATTCTCTCAAATCTATTTAATTGTCTCTACAGATCAATTATTGGCCAAACAATTAATAGCATAAAAATAAGATTAGATAATAGAATTGTGAATTGCAATATCAATTGGGGTAAAATATTATATCATCACATGTAGACAAATGAGTTTATAAGACCCCTAGATTAATAAATTAACTAGACATAATTATATTATTAAAGCTCTAATTTTTCATAAAAAAATAAAATAAAATTGATAAAGGAGTGAGAAGAAAAACAATACACTCAATCTTTTGATTTGTAGCACTAATCTTCTCTTGAATCCTTAACAAAATTGTCTCATTTAATCTCATCTTGAACTTTTTGTCTATTTCTCTCTTCTTTGAAGCTACTAGGGTTTTTTAATTCCCAATTGTGCATTGTTTATGACCTCCCTAGATCGATCTTTTCCTTTTTCGATCAATCAAGTGACAAACCCTCGATCGATTTATAGATGTCTAGAATGATATACTCCCTTATTGATCTTGTATTTGTCATAATTTTTACCTATTTTTGAATCTTTTCATATCTTTTCACCTATATTTTCATATTAAACATAAATTAAGATTGTTCATGGTATTTAAACAAAAACAAGATGAATAAATAGTTCTAAAATGGTCAAATAACTCTACTTTCACGTAGTTACCAAGTTTAAATTGAGAAAAATTAGTTTACTATAGATCGTTATAAATTAAACCCAACAAATTAAATATTAATCATTTATAATGTACTTTAAGTTGGGCTAAATAACTTTTGAGGTACTAATTTTTGTGTTCATTTTACATCATCTGTTTAGATTTTTTTTCTCTACATAAATGTACCCAGAATTTTTATTTACACATAAGTATTTTTTTTATTTAAGTTCTGTTATGTTAGTTAATTAATACTAATCAATTGACATTGAAGAACTTAATTAGAAAAAAAAATTTATATGTAAATAGAACAAGAGTATGGGTACATTTATATAGAGAAAAATCCACACCTATTAAGCAAGTTTGCGTATTATCTAGAATACTTAACCTTTAATGTATTTACTAATAAAGAAAACAAATTAGGAAAAAGATAGTCATTCTCATTCCCTTATATGTTTTCTAAAAATATGGTTGAAAGTGAATAAGAACCCATAAATTTGTATTGATTGTACATTTATCTACTTCCTCTCAGTATAGATTCTCTTTCTCAAATTCATAAATATAATTACAAAACTATATATTGTTTTAATATTTTATTTATTAAAATATTTTTTATCATTACTTAAAAAAATGCATTTACATAATTGTGTAGAAAATTTACATGAATATGTAACTAAAATTTTACGATTATATTCGCATGTAAAAACTTTTCATCACTACTAAAAAAAGGGGTATTAAAGTCGTTTCGTTGAACCATATTTAAATGAAATGACTTAAAATTTAAAGTCGGTTCATCGCATGAACTGACTTTGAATTTTTTTTTTACAAAATTTACTCATTTTTTATTATACTCAAATTAAAACCTGTATTCGATCACTAAATAACAGCAGGAAAAAAAATCTATTTAACAAATAGTTTAAATAATACAAATAATTAAAAAAAATAAAATATTGCTTAATAGCAGAAAAATTACCATGGTGTATTCTTCTCTTGATGTTATAATACAAACCTACATATATAATACAAAAATTTATACACATAAATAACAACACATAATAACAGAAAAATATGAATAATAAGTACGTAGAATTAATAGAAATACTTACAAGAGTAAATGAAGTAATAAAATGAAGGAAATGAAGAAAAAATGATATTTTGTAAGTAAGAAATGAGTATAAAAAATTTAAATATTTTGCTCAAAAAATAGGGGATCTAAAAGATTAGTTAGAGAGGAAGAAAACCCACTAACCGAAGCTGGAAATGGTGGTCGTAGGTGGCCGGAAAATGAGAAAGAGTGGAGGAGGTTTTTGGTTTTTGAGAGTTATGCAGCGCTTGGAATAGTTTCTGTCTAGGGAAGAAAGAAAAGAAAAGAATTTATCCACGTGTGTAGCGTCGGTTCTACGTGTCAACCGACGCTATCCACATGTGTAGCATCGGTTCCAAGTATCCTTCGACGTTACATCCACGTGTAGCGTCGGTTCGACACGTCAATCGACACTACGTCTTACGTGGATAGCATCGGTTCTACACCAAACCGACTTTAAATTCATTATAAATCGATTTTTTCCAAAAACCGACTTTACATATCAACTTAAATACCGTTTTTTGTAATAATGTATGGATATATAAATGAAATATTTGAAAGAAGGAAAAAATAAATGTGAACAATGCATGCACCAAAACATATGTTGAACTATGGATAGCTTAAATTAATTGTGAATATTGGTATAACTGTAACCTATTAAGTGAGTTTGAGTATTATCTAGAATATGTATTTACTAAAAAAGAAAATAAATTAAGAAAAAGATAATCATTCTCTTTTCTTTCTATGTTTTTATGAAAATATGGTTGAAAGTGAATAAGAACCCATAAATTTGTATTGATTGTAAATATTTCTACTTCCTCTTAGTATAGATTCTCTTCCTCAAATTCATAAGATATAATTACAAAACTATATATTGTTTTAATATTTTTATTTTTTAAAATTTTTTTTTATTATTACTTAAAAATAATAATATGTTTATTCCGATTTCTTATCATTTTTAGTAAACACAAAGAAGAAGAATGAATTTGAACTCTCTTTTTTCTTTCAAATTCATATTTATTCTCATTTCGATAGATTTCCATTCTGAGCTAGTAAGTATACCTTAAATTATTAACCCAATAAATATCTTATTCTCTGACATACATTTTCACTTGTATCTATAACATTGCTAGTCTAATAAACACACACTGGATTTCAATATGATTCGATACAAAAACTGATAGAAGATACTCAAAGTTGCAAAGAAAATTCATAAGCCTGGTAGAAACTGAAGTGGGCATATAAAAGAGCACTCTGTGCGGGTGTTACTCTCATCGAATAGGTACCTTAACTCAGCCATTAGCAAAAGCAATGGCTAATATATTACGAAAGGTGTTGAAATTCCAAATATGATAATGTATGGAATTGGTGTTTTCATTGGATTTTCACCTTCCCTTTCCCCTGCTGTTTGCCAATACCTATACTCAGTGAAACCCGTTACTGTAATTAATAATTCTTTTCAAATATTATATAGATTTAATGATAAGTAATAAGAAATTAAGAATATATTACTGTTGTGGCTCTTGTTCTCTAGTTATGAACTTCTTCTTGTCCCCCTTCTTGGTTTCCCCATCTCCACCTAATTAGTATTTACACCACAAATACCAAAATTTCTCAAAATTATATATATATAGCCCAAATAATAGACATGAAATTTAAAAAAAAAATGTAGTGATGTAATAGATAGACTTACCTAAATTGACATGAATCTTGAAATGAAGAGCTAGCCCTCTTCTTTGGTGAGAGGAGAGTGTGGGAGAGAGGATTAGGAAGTGATGATGAAGTGGGTAGGTGTAGAAATTTGGTGCTGACTTGAGAAGAAGAGAAAAAAGCCAATTTGGCTGCCATTTTTGAAGGACTTTGCCCATGTCTTGACCTTCACCTATAAGTGTCTAATTTTGGATATGATAGGATATTTTATTTACTATTTAACCTTATCTAACCAAATGTAGGATAAACATTAACTAACGACTCAATTTTCCATCTTTGAAACTTAATTTTTAACATAAAAATTAGATGGAGTTGGTATTTCTAAGGAATGACCTTTGAGTCATTGACCATATGAGAAATGCCTATTTTGTTTGTGAGGAAACGATAAGTAACTTAATTATAAAATTAATCCTGAATATTTAAGTAATTGTAAAAATAAAAAACATAGTTTTGGTAATTTAATTATCTCCACTTCTTTTGATATATTAACTTTGAATTAATGCCTATCATAAATAATATAATAATTAATTACAAAGCATAATCACCTTTACAAATAGTTTTATTTTTAAATCTCTTCGTGCTCTTTTATATATATATATATATATACTTTTTCATGTTTAAAAATATTATACACATATATTTTTTAGATAATATAAAAAATATATATAATTTTTCTAAAAAATATTAAAAGTGATATCATATAAATAATTAAAGTATATAAAAATGGAAGGAAAATATCAAAGCAACTAAAAAATAAAAATGAGGAAATATTGGATTGAAGTTCAAATTACATCTCATGCGAAAAGTTGGCCAACTTATTTTATAAAATTGTCCTAAATATTAACCTTTTAACTAAAATATGATTTTTTTTTTAAATATATGCTCAATTTATTTAGAAAGTAAATATTTTAATTGTATAGCCGTACAGTTTATTATATAATGAACTTACATGAAAAATTCCATGTTATTGTTTCTTTTAATAAACAATTGCATGCGTATATACTTTACAGTTGAAATCCACGTTTTTCTGTTGTTCATTTGAAATACATGTTATTTCACTATAATCGAATTTCACATTTCAAGTTAATGTTAGACATATAAGTAAATGGCACCTGAATTTTTAATTATTGTTAGACCATATTTTTTTCTCATGTAATCAATACTCTTGGGTGGTAGAAGAAAGAAAGGGGACAAGCAGCCCTCTAACAAGAGCCAATTATATTGGAGCTGTACCGAGACCTAAAATTTGTACATATTTTAAAGGTGTTTAGTGTTACACATAAGATTATTGTTCAATTATTGACTTATTTTATAAATAAATCCTATTTTTATGGTTTTGAAAATACTAAAACCTTAGCATATGTATAATCTTATAAAAATTGATCTTTAAATTGATTTTATCGTTGGTTTGAATGCGGTTGATTTTTCGATATTAAACCATTAATTTTTATCAAAAAATTATTTATAAAAACATAATCTATAATTAACTAAGAAGAATTTTTATTCTTTGTATGTTGTTATTCATAAACATTTACATTTAATTACAATTAAAAATGTCTAAGAAAGATTTTAAAATGGATATTATATCTCAATTCAATATAAAATGCAAAGCAATAATAAATATTATTGAAATTTTGAAATAAATAAAAAACAAATTTCATGTTAATCTACTATAAAAAATTTGTTAAAATATGTTTATCTCTTCCTCCCCAAAAAAAAAAGAGAAAAGAAAAATATTTTATTTTACATGAAAATGATTAATTTAAAGTAAAATTTATGAAAAATAATGAATACAATAATTAATATATATGAATATAATAAAATTAAAATTTATTTATAATAAAAATTAATCAATTTTATAAAATAAAAACCCCTAAATGATCTGATTAGCTCAGTTTTCTAAATTTGTAACGTATACTAGAGATTAAACAGCTTATAAAAAAATATAGGTTTAACTTAGTCTTAAATTCGGTGGGTTTGAAGATTTTTAAAAAAGTATGCCCATCCCTATATTAGATATTTTTTCAATTTAAATGATTTTACTTTTAATTAATATATAGATTTATAATTTTTTTAAATATATATTTAAATTTAATTTTTTGTTATCCTACAATTTTTTACCATTTTTTAACATGCAAATTGCATGATTTTTTAAAGTAGCAAATCGATTATGAAAAAATATATAGTAAAAATGTTTTGGCTTTGAGATAAAATTGATTTCAAATAAAATTATTTTTGCCTCTATAATTAAAGTGATTTGC
The DNA here is from genome assembly GCA_030763125.1 of Hippophae gyantsensis. Lineage (NCBI taxonomy): Eukaryota > Viridiplantae > Streptophyta > Magnoliopsida > Rosales > Elaeagnaceae > Hippophae > Hippophae gyantsensis. The sequence continues at coordinate 52,695,683 of CM061029.1, forward strand.
AAAAAGTAATTTAAAGATAAAAATTGATTTTGAAATAATAATTCTGGGATAATATTGATTTGGTAAATTGTTTTTTTAATAATATAAATGTATTTTAAATTTAAACAAGAAAATTTGATACAATTATTTTATTATTGTTAGAAAAAAATGTATAAATTATTTATTATAATTAATTATACTTAAACTTTAATATTATTAAATAAAATTACAATTAATAAATTATTGTCATGTAGATAATAAAAAATAATATTATAGCAATATCATCACCTATAAGCTGAAAAAATCGTGATATTTTTTTAATATTTTTTGGTTGATATATTAGTAAAATCAAAATGTGGATATTGAATTATGTCATTTTTTTCAAAAATATGAATAACATATATATATTGGAATGTTGATTTCAATTCAGATGTTGTTTTACATTCCCAAATGCCATGAAAAATATTGGATACATCAGGAATATCGATCATAAATATCAAAAGTAATTTCGGTTAGAAAATTTAAATGTTTTTTAAAATTGTATAAATGTTTTATTATTTGCAGCATATTCAAGTTAATATTTAGCTAATAATTTTTTTACTTTTTATTTTATACAGGTTCTTATAATGATTGAGCAAACAAATTATTATGAATGTAACATTTATTTATTATATATTTTATATTGTTATATATATATATATATCATAATAAAATTAGATTAATTAATGTATTTATTATTATTTTGCTCAAAACACAAATATTTATTAATATTCATTACAAACAATAATAAATAAATATTGAAATAACACAAAATTATGAATAAAACCCTCAAACTTGATTATAATAAGTCTATTTAGTTAAATAATTACCTATAATATTTAAATTGTTGGGTACCAAAAAGGAAAAAATCATACTAAACATTTGTAGTAGAAGTTTGATTTGATCGATAACATTACGATTTTTTCAATAATGATAAAATCATCATGCATGAAGACTTTTATGACATTACAATTGTCACATTTCAAATAAACATTTCAAAAAGAGATAATAAACTAAAAGATGATTTGTAGTTTTTATAATGGAAAAGGACAAGAGATATTAAAAAAATTAATTATTTGATTGATGTAGGAAAATAATTAGAAAAAAATGGTCAACATAACACTTTTATTTTCTCATGAAAATTTTTGTTTAAAAAAAATTCTAAAAAGAGGGGATAATTTCTTGAAAATCTAATAAAAATAATGTTATTTAAAATCAAAATGACATTTTAAATTATGAAACTAAAACCAGGAATGAAATTTATTAATAATAAATCGTGAAAATTTTGAGAGATAAAAACACATTAAAAAACTCCAAATTATAGAGATTAATTAAAAATTCTAACCTTTATCTTGATCATTAAGTAGATTGTGCACCTTGATGACGATTTAAATGAATCAAAGGGGATGAATAAAGGAGATTAGAAGACCAATAAATCTATAGATTTTCATCTCCTATTTTACAACAAACCTCAATTTTGAGTAGTGATATGGAGGAACAAATATCTTTTCAAATGCAAGAGTGATAAGGCCCAATTTATAACCAAAAAAGTCTTTACATGTATAGTATTTATATTGAAACAATTGTCATAACCAAAGAAGTCTTTACATGTATATTACTTATGTCGAAACAATTGAACCCAACTTTTGACATCATTGTTTAAAAATTGTCATCCAAGTTTGGACAAAAGGATGAGGTTAATATCTTCAAATTTGATTTCAAATTTTATAGGCAATACATATTGAATTAGAGCTAATTTGTTAGTACCATAATTTCATCAAAATTTTCTCAAAATAGAATCCCCTTTTCATAAACAAATTGAAAATTTTGAATGTGCTGATAGAATAAGTAGGTAAAGAGACAAAAGTTGATTTAAAATAAGTTTTTTTACCATTTTTAGAAAGAAGACAAAATCTCTAACAATCTGTTTTAGAAATAAGATTGTCAATAATTATTTTGAATTCTCTACTTTTATCTATGTAAACATAAATTGTGACTTAAATATTTAACTCCACCAGAAGTAGTAGGGATACCTAAAATATTTTAGATCTGAGATCTCAAATGACTTGAAACATTAATAGAGTATATAATACAAAATTAAATCATCAGCATATCGAAGATGACTAATGGTATGAGTATTTGTGAAATTTTTGATTTCATGAGATTCAAAGAGTGTCACAATTTCAACCATAATAATAAACAAATAAGGAAAAACATGATCACCTTGTTGAAGACTTATTTTAAAGAATAATGTTACCAAAGGAATAATAATAATAAAGAATAAAAATAGAGCTTAAATAAGACAATTAAATTTACAAAAAATTTCAAAAAAATCCAGATGTCTCGTGATTTTAATAATGAAGTTTTACTTCATATTATCATATGTCTTTTACACATTAGTTTGACTCTAACTAAATCAAAAATTCCCATTTTGTTTTTAATAGTATGGAAATTTCTTGATCAATAATAAAATTCTTAAAAATCCATCGATTAGGAATCAAAACATACTAAAAATGAGAAATAAAGTTGTTGAGCTTACCTCTAAATCAATTATAAAGAATTTTAAAAATAACTTTGTATATGACATTGTAGAGGCTTACAAATCTAAATTGATAAACTTAATATATTATTTTTTATTTTAGAGTAAATAAATTTCTATAATATTGACTTTTGAGATTGTGATAAATATATTATCGATTTTAATTTGTTACATCTATATCATGAAATTTTTTTAATATTATAAAAATACCATCAATATCAATTCAAGATTAACAACAAATACAAGTGTGTTGTACATGTAAGTCTTAAAATATCAAATTCTTCGTAAAATTGCCCTAGACTCATGAAATAGAGAGCCTCCATAGAAATGCATCTCTCTCCTCTATTCTTCATTTACTCTTATTTCTTTATTTCCATTTCTAGTTAGTTTCTTTCATATAACTAGAAAATTGATAAATAAGTATTAATTTTGTTATTTGATTCATTATGTGTTTTTTTAATAGGGGATGAGATATCAACGATGGTTGGGATGAACTGTGGCTAACTTGGAAACAACCTTCCATTTCTATCAAAATTGGTGAAAGCGAAATGAGTCAAGCTTTATGATGCCAAAGGCTTCTCTTTAGCTTCAATGATAATTCTTGGCAATGGAAGCCAACGAAATTTCGATGACACTCATGATGCCAAAAAAGTGTGGTATATGAAGATCTTCACCAATCACTCCAACAAATTATCGAACAGTTAAATGAATTACAACAAAGCTTGAAACAAAAAGGCAAAACTCCCTATCAAGGCTTGTCATCTCCACCCGTGGACTTTCTCTCCCGAAATTCAAAAAACAACATTTTGTAGTTCATTGCCATCATCTACACAGCCATCTTTCTGACCTCCTAACCACCAACGAATTACCCAAAGTTAATCAACTCCGATGATGTACTCAATTTGTTTGCTTAATGTTACGTCCCGTTCGAATTGTCCTGTAAAATCCAAACAAATGGCACTTGCCTAAAAGATCTAGACTTTTCTACATGGGAAGGTTCTAGAGTGGCCTAGAGATGTCTAGAAAGGGCTAGAGTTTGATGGACTCAACTCAAGCCTTAAAGACTCTAGAATGCTCCAGAGTATACTAGCATGTGCTTGAAGGTACTAGAATGTGCTGGAATATTCTAGAACGTGGTGGATGGTTCATGAAGGATGTAGAAGCCGTTGGAAGCTTACAGAACATCCTAGAACTTGTATGAAGGAGCTAGACAAACCTAGAAGACTCTAGAGTTGGCTAGAAGGTCCTAGAACCTTGTGGCATATTGTAGATAAACTAGAACACTCTTGTACATTCTAGACTTAGAATGATCTAGAAAGTTGTGGCATAACCTTAAGCTTGGAGCCACACTATAAATAGACCCATTGGTCTTCATTTGTATTCATCCTTGGGAAATGGTAACATAATCTCTCTCTAGAGCAATACAAAACATTCTTTACAAACTCTCTTTCTAGTCTCTTTGGAGTTTCATTCGGATTCAAAGGCAGACTTAGTGCAACGGATGGTGCTAAGTGTCGCACGATCGCTACTTGAAATTTAAGGTCGTGATAGTTGGTATCAGAGCTTTCGGTTGAAGCATTTCTACCCTTGACATAATGAAGAACAATGCACCATCTACACCAAGTGTTGATGTTCCACCTATGGAACATGGGCGTGAGGAAGTTCAGAGACCACCAAAGGAGTCTCGAGCCAAGTCGAAAGACATACTTTCTAGCTTAGAAGCACGTGTTGGGAATGCGCAGGACAGCTTAGGGGAGTTGTTCAACCGGGTGGACAACTTGGAGGAACGTTGCAATGGCTTGGAGGCCAAGGATGTAGAGATCCATACAATGGTCAAGATGTCCCTCAACGAGCTAAATGGTGGGTTAAGGTAAGAGATTGAAAGGTTGAAGGCCAAACTTGCCAAGGTAAGGGATCTTGTCCAAAGAAAAGTTGCTAACGTGTTGCTTAGAGTGGAGGATATGGGTGGTGATCTAGCTCTTTACAAGCGGGTTATGGTCGAGAAAACTAGCACAACCACCGTCATTGAGGCTAAGAGGGTGGATGTTCCCAAGCCTAAAACCTTCAATGGTGTTAGGAATGCTAGGAAAGTTGAGAACTTCCTATGAGGGCTTGAACAATACTTTGAGGCTACTGGCATAACGGACCATGCTAGCAAGATCCGAACGGCTGCCATGTACTTGTCTGACACTACTATGCTATGGTAGAGACGGAGGCATGGTGATGTGCAATAAGGGCTTTGCACAATTGACACCTTTGATGACTTCAAGAGGGAATTCAAAGGCCAATTCTTTCCCGTAAATGCTGAAGAGGAGGCAATGGGTTGATTGCGACGACTAAAGCAAACAAGTAGTATAAGGGATTATGTGAAGGAGTTCATAACCTTGCTACTAGAAGTCCCTGACACTTCAGACAATGACTCTTTATTCTTGTTCATGGATGGTCTCCAATCGTGGGCTAATCTTGAACTCAAGCGACGTGGCGTCCAAGATCTATCTTCGGCCATTGCGGTTGCTGAGAGCCTTATAGATTACACCATAAACAAAGAGAGCTCAAAGGCCACATACAAAAATTTTGTTGGAGGAAAGAGTGAGGGAGGCCATGCTAAAAGTCAGGGTCCCAAAAGTCACAAAGAAGGCTCCTCGTTCAAATCACAGGATAAGGGGAAAGAAAGAGAGGATCGTGGTGCCTCGAAACCCCGTGTGACGTGCTTCATATGTGACGGACCGTATTGGGCACGTGAATGCTCGAAAAGGAAGGCCTTTAGTGTCTTATTTGCCTCCACACATGACCAAGATGGAGGTAAGACGGACGAAGGTGCAAAGATGGGTTCTTTGCGCCTACTTGGTGCAATACAGAGCGCCCCAAAGACCCCCAAAGGTTTGATGTATGTAGATGCAACCATCAACGGGAAGGTCGCCAAACCTTTGGTGAACAAAGGTGCATCGCATAACTTTGTTTCAGTGGAGGAAGCAAAAAGACTCGGCCTTAAAGTTGTCAATGGTAGAGGATCGCTCGAAGCAGTTAACTAGGCAGCACTACCTTTGCAAGGAGTTGCTCGTGGAGTTAAGATCAGTCTTGGTGCTTAGACTGGCCAAGTGGACTTATCAGTGGCGCCTATGGATGACTTCTTAGTGGTATTCGGCATAGAGTTCTTGGACCAGGTTAGAGCTTTCCTAGTGCCATGTTCAAACTCTATGTGTATCATGGATGGACCAAAGGCTTGCGTGGTATCGACGGAGAGGACCACTAGACCTACTACCCAAGCTTTCTCAACACTTCGATTCAAGAAGGGATTGAAGAGGGAAAAAGAGAGTTACTTGGCCATCTCAAAGGAATACGACGACAAGGAAGTGTCACCAAAGCCAAGCTTGCCGACGGAAGGGTAAGTTGTCTTAGATAAGTCCCATGATGTGATGTTGGAGGCATTGCCCAAACGGTTGCCTCTAAGGAGGGAGGTGGACCACAAAATTGAGTTGGATCTTGACACAAGAATACCAACATTGAGCCCTTATCAGGTGGAAAAATCAGAGTTGCAACGGAAGCGTGGTGGTTGACCTGCTACGTCGAAAGGTAGAGTTAGCAGCCTTGAGTAGGCCAAGTAGTCCTTTGCTAGAAAGGATCAAAGAAGGGTTAGAGCATGATGCTCTTGCTCAAAACCTCCTTGCCCTCATCAAGGAAGGAAAAACAAGGCAATTTTGGCTGAGTGACGGACTACTCTATGCCAAGCAGAATTGCATCTTTGTGCCAAAATGGGAGAGCATAAGGAAGGAGCTTATCAAGGAGTGTCATGATTCGCTATGGGCTGGACACCCAGGAATAAGGTGCACCTTTGCTTTGATCAAGTCAATCTACTACTAGCCTCAACTACGAGATGATGTTGAAGCCTACATGAGGACTTGTCTTGTATGCCAATAGGACAAGACAGAGCAACATACACCCGGAGGTTTGCTAGAGCCGCTACCTATTCTAGAGAGACCATGGGAGAGTGTCTCAATGGATTTCATCACTTGCCTATCAAAATCAAAGGGTTTTGGCAGCATCATTGTAGTCATTAACTACTTCAGCAAGTATGCAACATTCATACCAGTCTTAGCGGATTGTACGACAGATGAGACGACACGGTTGTTCCTCAAACATGTTGTGAAGCATTGAGGGATTCCATCCAATATCATGAGTGATCGAGACCTACGATTCACCAGGAAATTTTGGACAAAATTGTTCAAGTTGTTGGGATCAGATTTGAACTTCTCTACAAGCTTTCATCCCCAAAGCGATGGACAAACGGAACGTGCCAACGCCTTGCTGGAGCTTTATCTCAGGCACTTTGTTAGTGCCAACCAACACGATTGGGTTAAGTTACTGGATGTAGTCCAATTCTCTTATAATTTATAGAAGAGCGAGTCCACCACGAAGAGTCCCTCCGAAATCATCATGGGGCAACAACCCATGACTCCTCATGCCTTAGCCATGAGTTATGAAGGAAAGAGTCCTGCTACCTTCAAATTTGCCAAGGCGTGGCATGAGCAAGCTGAGTTAGCCCGTGCCTATTTAAATAAGGCATCTAAGAAGATGAAGAAATGGGCTGACAAGAAAAGGAGGATGGTGGAATTTCAGGAAGGAGATTTGGTCCTTGTTAAATTATTGTCCCAACAATTCAAATATTTACAAAAGGTTCATAAGGGGTTGGTATGAAAGTATGAAGGACCATTTCCAGTCCTCAAACAAGTCGGTAAGGTATCTTACAAGCTGTAACTCCCTTCGAAGCTTAAAATCTATCTTTTTTTTCATGTAAGCATGATAAAGCCTTATCATGAAGACAAGGAAGACATAAGTTGGGAGAATCAAAGAGGGCGCCTACCGTAGTAGTAACCTCCTTCGACAAAGAAGTGGACTTAATCTTGACAGACCGCCTAATTCGACGTAGGGGCGTACCAAGCTATCGGGAATACTTGATCAAATGGAAGAATACCCTGGATATAGAGGCAAGCTGGGAACCCGAAGACTCTTTGTGGCAATTCAAAGATGACATAGAAAGGTTCAAGCTTGGAGACGCGACGATGCCGTCGCGAACTTGAGTGGGGGAGGGTGTTACGTCCCGCTCGAATTGTCCCACAAAATCCAAACAAATGGCACTTGCCTAAAGGATCTAGAATTTTCTACATGAGAAGGTTCTAGAGTGGCCTAGAGATGTCTAGAAAGGGATAGAGTTGTATGGACTCAACTCAAGCCTTAAAGACTCTAGAATGCTCCATAGTATACTAGCATGTGCTTGAAGGTGCTAGAATGGGCTGGAATATTCTAGAACGTGGTGGATGGTTCATGAAGGATGTAGAAGCCGCTGGAAGCTTACGAAACATCCTAGAACTTGTATGAAGGAGCTAGACAAACCTAGAAGACTCAAGAGTTGGCTAGAAGGTCCTAGAACCTTATGGCATATTGTAGATAAACTAGAACACTCTTGTACATTCTAGGCTTAGAATGATCTAGAAAGTTGTGGCATAGCCTTAAGCTTGGAGCCACATTATAAATAGACCTATTGGTCTTCATTTGTATTTATCCTTGGGAAATGGTAACATAATCTCTCTCTAGAGTAATACAAAACATTTTTTACAAACTCTCTTTCTAGTCTCTTTAGAGTTTCATTCGGATTCAAAGGCAGATTTAGTGCAACGGACGGTGCTAAGTACCGCACGATCGCTACTTGAAATTTAAGGTCGTGACATTAAGCTACCTAACTTTGTGGAAGATTGAGAACACCTAAGTTCGTCATGAAATTGAGGCTTTTAGAGACACATATGCATTTACCATTAACTTCTCTTAATGTATTAAAGTCAATATTTTTGTAATAATTAAAAAAATTAATAATATAAATGTAACAAACTAATTTTGATAATATATTTGTTATAACTCCTAAAATTTGATGAAATGAAAATTAATGGGACCTTAGAGATTTCTTAGATTAGATTATATGTGTGATTTAATTTATTAGATTATAAGTTTTATCCTTTAGTCATTTAAATTTAAAAAATAATCTAATTAAATAAAAATATATTATTTTAATAATTTTTTATTAAAATATTATTTTAAATTTTCACGATAACTATGTTATTTTAATATTTTATATTAAAATATTAATTTAAATATAATATTTTATATTAAAATATTAATTTAAATATAATATTTTAGTTAAAAATTATTAAAATAATATTTTTTACCTTAACTTATTTTCTAAAATTTAATGACTAAATGATAATTTATTATTTATAGAACAAAATAAAGTCTTTTACATAAGTGTGGGACTTTTAGATACCTTTTTTTATAAAATATATTAAAAAATAATAAACATAATAAGTTTAAAATTTATAATCATAATAATAGTACTGTTTTTATTCACCTTACACATTTTTATAATTAGATTTTTTATATTCATTTATTTTAAATATCACATAGATTAAAATACGATCATTTATATTATTATTGAAAATTATTTTTATTATTATATATTTTTAAAAATATATATTTATCATAAATTTGTGATAAATTATAAATAATGTAAGGTAATATTATTGGTAAATATAATTTATTATATCAATTATAATAATAATATAATTATAATATATAAATATGATCTATTTTTTTTTTTATAATTTTCAAATATTTTCAAAGTCGAGTTTTACAAAGTCGTTGGTTGTCTTTGTCTACGATTCTTACTATTAAAGCAAGTCCTTGAAGTCTCCGGATTTTGATTGATCCCCTGAAGCCAGAGGCCCAGAAACGGCCACTACCTTTTACCATTCCACCATCTATCAATTTCCCTAACCTCGAAAGTAAGTCTTCATTTAGAAATTTCCTTCTAGACCTCTGTTTGGCCCCGTATGTTTGCTAAAGTCCGTTCAACAATTTCGTAATACAGGCCGTCGATCTCGAGACTTTCACCGTTTGAACCATCCATTTCTCAAAAAGCTCGCAAGAATTAGTTTTCATCATAAATCCATTTTCTTTTCTGACTTTTACCAAGTGAATTTTTCGATTTCCAGCTACATCAACGTTGATTTGTTGCATCCTATTTGAACCGCTGCCAGACGAAGCTCGATTTCCCGTTCATGGGCTTCAACAAGAACAAATTTTGATGCTTCAATCTCAGTTTGGAGGCTCTTGTCGAGGTTTTTGATGTGTTCTTTTTTACTCAAACGATAAGTTGTCAAACTAGTTTGCGCAGTTTTTTGCCTTAAAACTGTTATGATATGAAATTTTGGGTTTCCTTCTTTTAAAAACTTGCGGATTCTAATTCCTGAACCCTATGAAGCTTTAGATATTGTTTTTCTGTTATTTAATACAACTTTGGCACTTTCCTTAAGTAGTAGTGCTATGGCTAGTAATAAGAAAAACCGTCTGAAGGATGTTTCAGCATTTCGCCGTTTTCTATCGTTGTTCTGGTTTACTCTCTTGGGGGTTTTGCTGCTGATTTTTGTTCTGAGAACACAGACAAAATCGAATTTTTCGATCAGAACGAACGTTTTGGTATCATTTTCAGATGAATCAGGTAAGAAGTTGACTGATAATTACATTGATTCACATAATAGAGAAAAACTAAACCTTCCAAAGCAAAATGCATTGTCTATTCAATTGGAAGAGCTAAACCAGATGCCTCCTAGAAACAGAGATCTATATCCAAGGTTGGCAATAGATCATATAACTATAGTTCTATATGTTCATAACCGTCCCCAATATCTCAAAGTTGTGGTTGAGAGCTTGTCCAAAGTAGAGGGGATAAGAGAAACTTTACTGATAGTTAGTCATGATGGGTACTTTGAAGAAATGAACAAGATTGTCGAAAGTATCAGATTTTGTCAAGTGAAGCAAATATTTTCCCTGTACTCTCCTCATGTCTTTCCTGATAGTTTTCCAGGGCACTCATCAAGAGACTGTAAGGATAAGAATAATGCAGCACAGAAACATTGTGAAGGGACTCCTGATCAGTATGGAAATCACAGGTCTCCAAAGATTGTATCTTTAAAGCATCATTGGTGGTGGATGATGAATACAGTGTGGGATGGATTGCAAGAGACTAAGGAGCATTTGGGGCATATTCTTTTCATTGAGGAAGACCATTTTATTTATCCCAATGCGTATCGTAATTTACAAATTCTCACGGCACTGAAGCCTAAAAATTGCCCTGATTGTTATGCTGCAAATTTAGCTCCTTGTGATGTGAATGCAAGAGGAGAAGGTTGGAATGCTTTAATTGCTGAGAGAATGGGAAATGTGGGTTATGCTTTTAATCGGACTGTCTGGAGGAAGATACATAAAAAGGCAAGAGAATTTTGTTTCTTTGATGATTATAATTGGGATATAACAATGTGGGCAACTGTCTATCCATCATTTGGTAGGCCTGTTTACACATTACGGGGAACAAGAACAAGTGCAATTCATTTTGGGAAGTGTGGTTTGCATCAGGGCCAGGGGGAGAAGGAGGCGTGCGTTGACAATGGTGCTTTAAGATTTGAATTGGAGGACATAGATAAGATTGCCAACATCAAATCAGGATGGGATGTGCGAGTGTATGATAATCAACCCGGGTATAAAGCTGGATTCAAAGGTTGGGGAGGCTGGGGAGATAAGAGGGACAATGAGTTGTGCTTGAATTTTGCCCACATGTATCACCTGAAAGATACCGCTCCTCTGTGAAGAGTTGCATATTCTTGGCGTTTATCTTGAAGCGTGTACAGTTGGTGAGGTATAGATTAATTTGTCGAGTATTTTTCTTCTTTGTGCTTAAAATTTTGTTCAACAATATAGTATAACATAAAGAGCTGTAACTTTTAATAGTTATTACACTGTTTTCTTTTATATTTCTCATAATATTGCTCAAAAGAAATTAAATTATCATGCCTTATGTTAGTCTTTTTTTGTTGGGTAGTTGAAGGCATGTCCTTTGTTTAGCTCGTTGCGGTGCAGCAGACACATACATTTGATAACCTTGGAAACAAGACAAATTGCTTCATTGATTAATTTTTTTTGTTATGTTGAATAGAAAAGAAAGTTCCATTGATAACTCAATTGAGCAAAGCAACTACCGTAGAAGCAAGGCAACACACCAACCTCAGATGCACAACACCTAAGGCAGTTCATCGCAACCTAAGGAAACCATTACCAAGGCTTGCACCACTTGCACACAAACACAATAGCTACTTTAGTTAGTACGCATACTAGTGGCAACCCAAATACCAAATAGCAAACAAAAACAGCAACAAGCTAGAACACAAACAATTCAACATTCACAAAAACAAATACCTAAACCAATACACCACCTTTCACAAACACATGCAAAGAAAGTTCCAACAAATACAGGAAAAAAAAAGCACACTAAAACACAATGCCTAACCAGCCAAATAGCACCTCAGATCAGTAGCAACAAATGGCAATCATAGAGCACCAATCCAACTCAGAGTTCCCTATCACCACCATCCATACTAGAGTCCTCGTGTAATTTTGGAGGTTGAGGCAAGTATTCCAACTCTTTCCTCGTACTTTTTCCACCATCTTTTCTTTGTGTCCTTAACCACTCACATGCTTGGCGTTGGAGCATCACTTTGTTCACAAACAGTAGAACCACTACTAGCTAACCTTGAACCACAATACTCACACCTAATATTCTTAGGAAGACAACTAGGTGAAGCATTTTCTTTTCCAACCCCAATTCATCCACCAGCCTGCAGTCGAGAGCCATCAGAAGAGCCATAAAGGTCAGAGAACCCTCAGAGAGTCTTCTCGTGCCATCACCCTTGACAAAGTCAGGTACATGCATAGACATGTTAGAACGCAACCATTCCTCGAACCTTGCATTCCTCCCTCCATATCTAGAGCCACAATTAGACCAAATAAAGTAATTTCTTAACTCATTAATTAATCTTCCACAACTATAACAAAATTGTGGAATTCGTTTATATTTTATTTCAATTTGCACTAAATCTCTTATGTTATGTTTGATTGGAGGGAATGGAAAAGAATTAGAATTGATTCCTTCCATTTGTGTGTTTGGTTGGGGTGAAAAATGAGTCAGGAATGAAATCAAATCATAAAGGAGAAGGAATCACAATTCCTTCTCTCCCTTTGGGAATCATGATTCCATTTCCATCTCAAATTTTTTCTTCAAATTTACCTCTACTCCAAATACAACCCTAAACTCAAATCACAAATTACAAAACTCTAAACCCTAAATCTCAAAATCATAATCCCAAATCTCAAATCCTAAAACCCCAAACCTTAAACCCCAAATCCCAAATCTCAAAACCCTAAATCCCAAATCCTATTTAGAAAAATAATAATTTTAACCCTAAACCTTAACCCACAAATATAACCCTAAACTCCAAATCCCTAAATCTCAAATCCCAAATCTCAAAACCCTAAACCCTATTTAGAAAAATAATAATTTTAATAATATATTTTCTTTTTAAGTAATAATTATTTAGAAAAATAATGATTTTAATAATGTATTTTGTTTGATGAAAAAATAATAATTAAATGATATTATTTAAACTTTGCTGAATATAGAGGTATTAAGATAATTTATAATTTTTTCATTCTATTCCAGTGGCAAACCAAACCCTATAATACTGATTTTTTCTTTGATTCCAATGGTCAAACCAAATAATATTGTTTTCTTTTCATTCCATTTCGATTTTGATTTTGATTTTGATTATGATTCCATTCTGGGAACCGAATGACACCTTAATGTTAATAGAATCCACACTCCGATAGTAGAGAATTACTTAGCAAAAACTTCACTCAAATCCTCACAGTTTTAGCAAATCACTCCCTAAGTAAAACATATTAATTTCTAATACAAAGCTTATTTTACTAGCAATATGATAAACAATCATTTGATTGTCTCACACCTTCAATTTGTAGGAATATCCTAAAGTTGAATCCACGATGACTTAGACTCAAAATGAAGTGTATAAGGAGAAATACGTGGGTTCATTCTTTGGAACACAAGAAATTGCTTCATTAATATTTGTTTTTTTGTGTTTTTTTTAATCCTCTTATAAGCACGTATGTGTTTTTAGATGCATGTTTATTCTATATGTTTTATTGACTAATTTGCAATTGAGTTTAGACGTGGAGTGCAATTTAAATATTATATAATATTTTCTTAATTTGTATGTGTTACAATAATTATTTATTTAAAACTCAAGGATATTTTAGTACTTTAAATTTCATAGTCTATTTTTTAGTAATATGTATGTATATAGTCCTTGTAATCTAAATGACTAGGTAATAGTAATTTGTCAATTTGCTCAACATGGTATCAGGAAAAAAAATCTTTTTTTTTATCTTTCTTCCACAAATGCCCATTTTTGTCGGTCGTTCATCACAGATTGCCGAATCTCCATTACATATTCAACCAAACACCCATCTCAGCTAGGGATGGTAGTTTTAATCGACAAGTCAGGGCCCCGTAGGTACCCGGCCCATTTGAAGTAGATGGGATGTATCGGGTCAAGTCGGGTACGGTTCGGGTAGTGATCCATTTCATTTAATATAGTTTGTGTTGTAATCAGATCGGGTTGGGGCACCAATTGGGTTTCCTTTTTTCTTTTATTTTCTCTATTCCATTAGATTAAATTCTTTTTATCATTTTACCCAAAAAAAAAAAAAAAAAAACTCTAGCATTTCCATATCTCCACGATGGCATAGCGGCACAACTCGACCACTGCTACTTAGCCATTTTGTTCGCCAGTCATCACTTATTGGTTGTCAACCATAATCTTCATCTTCTTCATCCGCTATCTCGCTGCCCTAGTAAGGATATATGTTTGTTTGGCCTTCGCTATATCATATCATCTTCATTTCTTATTTTTAATAGACTTATTGAACTTTATAAAGGTGAAGAAATCAATATTACAATAACAGGGCATAGTCTTGGTGCTGCTCTGGCTTTACTAACTGGTTATGACATGGATGAGATGAGATTAAACATTGATAACGATGGTGATGAATTAACTGCTTATTACTCTTTTCTCCTGTGTGGGTCCTAGAGTGGGTAATCTTAAATTCAAAGAAAGATGTGTACTTGGAGTTGAAGTTCTAAGAATTGTGAATCCTCGTGATAAAGTTCTTATAATTCCTGGGATTATAACAAATGAGAAGTTTCAGTTTCAAAAATACTTTGAAGAAACTCTATATTTTCTATGGAGTTATGCTCATGTAGGAGTTGAATTATTACTTAATCATAGTCTAGCTCCTTTCTAAAGCCTAGTAATTACAAGAAAATCAAGAATGAAGAAAATTCTAAAGAGAAGTTCTATTATTTCATGTGTGGATTACATAAGCTATGTGCTCTTATATAGGCCAGCTGCAAGATAAGTGTGAACACAATGCCTAAGCAAGTGCAAGTCGTGCAATGCATTGCTATGGCAAGTGTGAACACTAATTGGTGCAGCAACCAAGCAAAATGAGCATGATTAGTTGGTTATAAAAATATCTATGCCAATACCATTACAGGGAATAATAGAAATAACAAACACTACACTACTAACAATACTAATCCTATCATGAGTTTAACATAAAATAACAAACTAAAGGTAAGCTAAACTGGTAGGTTTAATAGCCCCCTCAATTGGATGGTAATGGTAACACCATCAATTTGTTGTGTAAGGAGACAAGGCAAGGCAAAGAACCACAAGAATGATGGCTGGTTTAACCACAGCACTAAAAGTCTCATAAAAATCCACCCATTCTTCTTACAAGTAACCCAAAGCAATAAGCCTACTTTTATATTTATCAAGTAAAGTTAAACTAAGAAGTTTCACCCTAAAAACCCATTTACAACTAATGGCTGATTGACCAGTAAGCAAGGGAACAAGATCCCAAGTCCTATTATTTAAGAGTGCATCATATTCTTTTTACATGGAGTCTTACCACTTAGGAATTTTTTTAATTGCAGTTTTCCAAGATTTGGGGATAGGAAGAATATCAACTTGAGCATTGAGAATTTTAGGTTTCTAAATGTCATTCTTGGCTCTAGTGACCATGGGATGGTGGTTGATAGGTACTGTGGAATCAGTGTGAGAAGTACGGGGAAGAATAGGAGAAGAAACATGTGGAATTGATGGAATAGTGGTGTCATTGAAGGATATAGGAATAGGAAGTGGATCAACAACAAGTAAGAAAGGAATAGAAAGAGAAGCAGGAAGAACATAGGAGGAATCAGATGAAGGAAGAGATGTAGTAATAGTTTTAGTAAAAGGAAAGATGTGCTTATTGAAGGTGACATGTCTGCTTATGTAAACCCTTCTAGAGGAAACATCTAAGCACAAGTAACCTTAATAATTGGATGCATAACCAATGAATACACACTCAATAGATCTAGGTTGCAACTTATGATGTATATAAGATCGAAGACAAGGGAAACATTGACATTCAAAGGATTTTAGGGTTGTGTAATTAGATGGTTTGTGAAACAAAAATCCATAGGGAGATAAGTTCTTCGACGACTTAGTAGGCAGCCTGTTGATAAGAAAAATCAACATTGCTCATGCCATAGGGCCAAAGAGGCAAAGGCATGCTTGACTGATGCAACAAGGCTACCCTATTTTTCTACAATACGATAATGACATGATTCCACTACACTATTTTGTTTTGAGGTGTGAAGACATGAATGTCTATGTAAAATGCCATGTGGTTGAAGAAAATAGTGAAGAGCAATAAATTCCGCTCCCCCCATCGGTTTAAATGCTTTTGATAACAACATTGAATTATGTTTTAATCATAGCAATGAAGGATTGAAAAATAGTGATTGTTTAAGACTTAGATTTAAGAGAAAATAACCAATTGAATCGACTACAATCATCAACAATTTAGAGAAAATAGTGATCACCATTATAAGAGGTAACAAGTGTTATCCAAAGATCTATAAATAGTTTTCTTATCCATGCTAATCGAAAAAGGAATTTTACGAGACTTAGAGGTTTGACAAGAAACACAAAACAAATCAATCTTAGGTACATTAGTAGCATTAATAGATTCTTTGTGCACAAATTGTTGAACAATCTCAAAAGAAGGATGTCCAAGTCGTGAATTCCATTGAACCACAATGGTAGTTAAGGCACTAATATTGATGTGCAAAGAAGTTGTAGAAACAGTCCCTTTGAACTTATAGAGACTCTCTTCAGGTGCTCCTTACATTAACACCTTTTTCATGATAATATTCTTGACATAAAACATATTTGCATAAATTCCACAAATACATTATTGTCAAAACATAACTAATGGACAGAAAGCAAATTGTGAGTAGCATGAGGTGTATGGAAGATGTGATTTAATGCAAGAAAACATTTGTGATTATTGTGAGTGAGTGAACCATGTCCAATGTAATAAATAGATAAAGTGTGTCCATTACCCAAGGTAACACCTTCACTACAATTGTAAGGAATAGATAGAGGAACATTGGCAACACTAGAGGTTACATGGTGACTAACACCACTGTCTAACAACCAAGCATTATCTTGAGGAGTAGAACTTTGAAAGGAAGCAAAATTAGCAAAAAAATGTTTGATTAGTAGAATGAGAAGACATATCTCCTTTGTAAGTTTTGTTGAGAACTTTGAGAAAAAAAAATATCGAGAGCCTTGTAGTCAATTTTCTCACAAATTTGGCAAATATGACATTCACTAGAAGGTTTCTTGGACTGAGAAACACCATAATTGAAAGAACCAAAAAAGTTGTTTTGAGGATGTGGTGAAAAAATGGATTTGAAGATTTAGAAGAAGAATAGGAATGACCTTTCATAAAGCTTTGTAAATTCCAAGATTCAGGTTTAGAGAGATTAGATATTGGTGCTTGAAAGGCACCAAAATGAGATGTAGAAGCAAGATTAGCAAGAAACACTTTATCTTTGTCAATTCCTGACTGTTGAACAATCATACATTCATATGTATTCAATTGGCTATGAAAGGCACTGAAATTAGGTTTCTCAACCATTATGTTAATCAAAGTGACAAAAGGATTGTAACAAGAATTGCAACTAAAGGCACTAAGAGCATACATTAATAGATCACAATTTAAAATAGGCTCTCCAACAACTACAAGATGGTGAGCAAGAGTGTAAGCTTTTAAGATATTATCATGGATAGAAATTCCTTCTTTCCTTAGTATTTGCAATTGATATAGCAGATTAAGAATGTGTGACTGAGCATCGTAGGCAAAAGTATCTTCGAGTTACCTCCATTGATCATAGCAAGTAACTTTGCAAGAAATGTAAGTGTTCATATCTGAAGAAATTAAGGCATATATCTAGCTTTTACCATATTATTGAATGTATTTCAATTTGATTAGCGAGGATTCAATACAGTTTGGCTAAGATCAAGGCTATATGCAATTATCAAGCTTTCCATCTACTCGTACCAAATGAGATAATTTCTATGATAAAGTTTTATGGATAGAATAGTATTTATAGGAGGAGTTGAAGAAAAAATATGAGCGAGAAGATGAACTGAAGAAGATGAATTCAAGTTTGTAGATGGAAAACTGGTAATTGGATCAAGGATTGGACAAATTGAGGCATTTGAATTAACTACACCACTATAGGTAGTTGGATGATTAGCCATGGTAGCAAGAAAAATTCAATCCCTAGAAATCACTTGCTTTGATATCATACACAAGCAAATCAAGAATGAAGAAAATTCTAAAGAGAAGTTCTATTATTTCATGTGTGAATTACATTAGCTATATGCTTTTATATAGGCCAGTTACAAGATAAATGTGAACATAATGCCTGGGCAAGTACACCTCGTGCAATGCATTACTATGGCAAGTGTGAACACTAATCGGTGTAGAAATCAAGTAAATTAAGTATGCTAATTTGTTACAAAAATATCTACATCAAAATATCTATGCTAATATCAGTAAAGGGAATAACAAAAATAAAAAAACACTACACTACTAACAACACTAATCTTCTCATGAGTTTAACATAAAATAACAAACTAAAAGTAAGCTAAATCGGTAGATTTAATAGTAATGATCTTGGTTGTGCACATAATCTTGAAGCTCATTTGCATTTAGTAGATGGGTACTACGGGAAGGGAATTAAGAAGTTTTGTTTAGTTAATAAGAGAGACATAGCTCTCGTGAATAAAGCTTGCGATTTCATTTGCATTTTGATGAAAGTAACAAGAAATTCATTAGTTTTATTTGTTCTATTTTTTTCTTCTTTCTTTCTTGGAATTTCTCAAACTCGTATTTTCTCATCTTCTAGCCCACTTGGTTGAATTTGGTAAATTGGTCTGTGTTTATTAATAATGAACAATTGGTTTGATTAAATTTTGATAAAATTAATTAGTTTGATGGATAATCAGTTTGAGTCATCCTATATTTCATATTAATTAGTTTGATGAAAATTTTAATATATTTTGACAATCTGAATTGAAGATTTCTATTTGGTGAATAGTGCTGCAAATAGACTCGAACTTTGTAACGATGGGTTATCTATCCAAGGAGTTTATATCTCCAGTTTATGTTTGTGAGGAAGATCAAGACCACGAATCAGCTAAGAAGTTAAAATCTAAGCATTGTAATGATTTTGATAGAAGAAGAATTGATGAAAAAATGAAAGCAATTTTTTGAAGCTTGTAAGAGGGCATTGAACAATGAGACAAGCAATGACACTACATATTTGAGAAATCACTCTAAGGTGTCCAGTGAGAAAATTAGAGGTAAATCAAACTTCTAGTAAAGAAAGACAACTCCAACTATGACTTCCTCTTTTGATCATAAAGTTGCTAAAAGAGACTCGATTATAATGATAATTTTGCATGAGTATCCTTTATGTATAGTGGAACACATTGGGTTTAGGAGATATTTCAATACTCTACAATCATCTTTCAAGGTAGTGTCACGAAATACAATAAACATGATATACTAAGTATATATATAATGGACAAGAGCAAGATAATACAACACTTGAAAACTAATGAAAGTAGAGTGACAATTACTACTAATATGTGGATCGCCTCCAATCAAAGAAAAGAATACATGGTGATCATTGCTTACTACCTTGATCATTCTTGGGTTTTATAGAATCAATTTTTGAGGTAAATATTTTATTATTAACCATGATCATTTAATATGTTATTCTATAAATACTCATGAACTATTTTCCAATTTGATGTTTATTTCACTTTTATTTATTATTAGGTTTGTATATGTTTCATGTCCGCATAACAAAAAAAATCATTACAAATATGTTGTTGGATTGCTTCTTTGATTAGGATATTTATGATAAGTTATCTACTATAATCGTAGACAACTATAGCACAAATAACTCAGTCATTAATGTTTTGTTGAAAAAGTTGATACTTCTTCACTCTTACTAGATGAGTGTGTTTTTCACATGAGGTGTTGTGCTCATATGTTAAATTTGGTATGAAGGTTGGGTTGGGAGTTCTTGGTGATGGGCTCCATAGGATTCAATAAAGTGTTACTTATTGGTCAATTACCTTTAAATAAGTTGAGGACTTTAGAAAGGGTGTCAATAAGACAAGAGTTTAGTATAACTTACAAAAAGGTATTTAATCTCCTTAAATAGTGTGAACCTTAATTTAAATATACTCTCTTGATAATGATTGGAGCTTGGTGGTAGAGATTATCAAAAAATTACAAATTAGGACTATGGCATCAATTTGAATGTTTGGATTTTTTGTATTATACTATTATTGTTAAATTTGTTACTTTATTTAATTATTAATAATTATTCATGTTTGTCATTACTAGTAAAATAAATTTTAAATTTTTCAAAGTATGATATTAGTGAGTTTAAAGATGTAGAGGATAGAAAAAGATGACCCAATGATTATTGATCTTTTTCGAATAATTATGTATTATCTTTATATCTTTTCAATGAATTAATGTTTTAGTTATACACCATGAACTAATGTTATGCTTTATTGATGAAACTATATGGAATTTTAACTATTGATTTGTTTATTTCATTTTTTAATTATATAGATACTTGTAAATCACTCCAAAGGTAACAATATATTATAATTTGTGATTATGTTGCAAGAAAATCTATATATTAGAAGGATTTATAAGTCTCAAGTTTTATTCTTGTGTAGGCTTCATAGTTTAAAGAATGTTAAACTTTAATGAGACATTAAAATTCATCTAGCTTGTTTGAAAATACAGCTCGTTTATACAACATCAAAAGACTTCATTTTTATTTTCTTGAATAGTTATGCATGAACATGTCATCTCATATTAATATCACATTCTCTCAAATGTATATATTTTGTACAATTTTGATTTGAGATATAAGATATGCGAACAATTTGAACCTCAAGTAATCCTACACGACCTATTTAACTCATTTATTAAATTATTCAAATATGACATGATAACCCAAAGTTAATTTGTTGAATTAATAATTTAGTAATTATTATATATTAATTCGACATGAATAGATAGGATACTCATTAATTTGACACGAACAACCATGATCCTAATGATTTTAATAAGTCGCATTTGGTTGAATTAAAATTTATTATTTTTTTCATTGTCATTGAAAAAAATTAAGATCACAATTTTGTTAAAAAGGAAAAGAAGGAAAAAAAATCAACGAGTCAACGGGTTGGTTATCTTCCCTATAGATATTTCTAAAACCCGACCCAAATTTGAACGATCCAAAATAGGTCAATTCATGTTTTCCCATGCATCAATTTGGGTCGAGTCAGGTCTGACCCAAACTGCTCCATTGTCACCCCTAATCTCAACCCATCAGTGATCCCCTTACCTTCATTAACCTAAGCCATCTTGCGACATCTTCTGCCATCAAGGATGATCACATCAAGCCATTGAAATATGGCTTCCATCAGGCTTATTTAAGCCATTTCTTCCCAATCATGCACTACTCTTAGAATATCCCACATGTATATGCACAATGTTATCAATATATCCCATATGTTTGTACTTTATTCTTGAAATACATGGAAACTATAGCTCATTTTCACTACTCTCACTTGAACATTGTATCCTTATTTGCTTATGTTATTATTTGAATATAATATTTTTTAATAAAATTAAAAAAAGCTTATTCCTTCATTGGCAGTCGACATATGTCATCTCTTTCATCAGTCAACTAAAATGGTGTTGCTTATTCTACTGATCTTGTTTTCTTAGATTGTGATAGAAAAAAAGGTTGTCTATTCTATGTGGTCTAAGTATTATGGAATTTTCCTTAAATTATATGTAACCTAATCATAATTCTCTTAGTACTAGAAATTCAATAACAACAATTAAATTGAATGGAGATAATTTTCCTATTTGGGCATATAGTGTTAAGATTACTTGTTAGGTCAAGGTTAACTCAAATACCTTACAAATATACTACATGTTTCCTATAAAGCAGAATATGTCAAATGGATATAGAAATATGCTCATGTGAAGAGTTGGTTGTGATATTCTATTGAGCCTAAACTTTTGAGTACAATAGTTCAAACCTCATCCATAAAAGTAGTATGGGACAAACTTAGTTTCATGTATGGCAGATGTTGTGAAGTTAATGGTATTTATCTATTGTCAAAATCTAATGATTCAATTCCATCATTGTCTTCTACTATTAATCCTACCCATTGGCATAATTTCCTTGGACATGCTCCCTTGTCTCTCATTCATCATATTGGTATTCAATCATTAGGTTCGTCTATTTTAGAGTGAGTCATGTCAGTTAGGGAAACATTATAGAGTTTCTCTCCCTACTCGCATCAATAATGTTAGTTTATATCTTTTTTATTTAATTCATTCAGAAATTTGGAATCCTATATGGATTCCAATTATTTTTTATTTATATATTTCGTTACTTTTGTTGACAATCATTCCAAAGCTATTTGGATTTATTTATTAAAAGAGAAGTTATAATATCATTTTATGCTTGACACTTTTTATAGACAAATAAAGAATCAATTTGGCATTTGTGTTAAAGTTTTTCTCTCAGATAATGCATTAGAGTATTGATCATTTACTATCTCTGAATTTTATTGTCGATTGTATGGAATTTTGCATCACACTTCATGTGTGATCACCCACCAAACAATTGGGGTGGCTAAAGAAAAAATAAATACTTGCTTGATGTGGCATATAATGTCATGTTCTATATGAAAGTTCCTCCAAGTTTTGGGAGGATTATTGCATGTTATTTTATAAACAAGCTTCCATCATCAGTTTTCAAGTTTAGGACTCCATACTCAGTGTTGAAATATGAGAAAAGTGCATTTTCTCTACTACTTCAAGTATTTTATTGTGTGTGCTTTGTTCATGTACATCATCCACAAAATGATTTATCTCCTTAAGCACCTAAATGTATATTTCTTAGTTATTCTAGGACTTATAAAGGAAACAATTTTTTCATCCTCCTACAAATAAGTTCTTTATTGATGCATATGTTACCATATTTGATTCTACTTTATATTTCTCAAAGGAAGGTGAGTCTTTAGGTGAGGTTTTTTAGGTGTTTTCTAGTGTTAGTTACTTTTCCACGAGCTTCTAAGTGATATCTAGTTCAAGGATTGTCTGAATAAGAACATGTAGGGGACACAACTATTGAAGTTTGAAATAATGATTCGCAAGGTGATACAACATCATTAATCACTTCATAGTCCTCCCAATTGTCTACTTCAACACCTGATCATTGGTTTTTTATCTTGATGTTTCTATTGCTCAACTTGTTACCTTTGATAGAATCTCTATCTTTTTAAGCCTTTTTGGCTGCCTTATCTAGAATCACCTAACCCAAGTCAATTGAAGAAGCTTAGGCTCATCCAGATTGGTGAGTTGATATGGAGAAAGAGATGAGAACATTATCAAATTTCTTTAAGATGGAAAACGGTTCACTCAGACTTATAGTGTTGACTATTTTGAGAATTACTCATATATTGCTCATTTAAATTATCTACGAATCATAATCTTTGTGGTTGTGAACTTAAATTGGTCTTTGTTTTAGATAAATATAAAAAATGCTCTCTTATATGGTAATATGCATGAAGAGGTTTATATGAAGAAATAACTTGGGTTTGTCGCTCAAAGGGATTCATATATGGTATACAGGTTTTAAAAATTCATCTATGGCCTAAGATAGTCTCCTAAGACATGGTTCAACCATTTGAGTAGTGTACTACTTGTTGTAGAATTTAGATAGTGTCACTCTGAACACTCTGGTTTTTGAAACATACTATTAAAGGTGTCGTTATCCTTGTGGTATATGTAAAATACATTATTGTCATTGGAAATGATCTAGCATGTATTGAAGGAGTGAAAGCACACTTGAATTAGAATTTTCAAACAAAGAATTTGGTACAATTAAGATATATTTTAGATATTAAGGTGGCTAAGAGTAAGCCAGGAGTAGTTTACCTATTGACTGATACTAGCATGCTAGGTTATAAGCCCACTGATTCTCCTATGGATTAGAATGTTTCACTTGATGATATATCCAGTTCTATGTTTGAAGATGTAAGAAGATAAATAAGTTTAATTGGTAAACTCATTTACCTTATAGTTACTAGAATGGATATTATATTTGTAGTAAATGCATTGAGTCAGTACCTGTAAAGTCTACTCCAATATCATTGGAATGTATGTTACAGAGTCTAGAATTGATGTTGTTGGGTACTTTGATGCCAACTGGGCCAGATCCAAAAGTGATAGAAAGTCTATTGATGGGTATTTAACTTTTGTAGGAGAAAATTTGGTCACTTGGAGAAGCAGGAAACAAAGTATGGTTGCTAGATCTAGTGTTATGGCAGAGTACAAGGCAATATCTCATACAATGTGTGAACATATATGGATTAGAAATCTATTAAGAAAATTACATCTCAAATTTAAAGAATCACTGATAATGTTTGTGCTAATCAAGTTGCTACTCACATTTTTGAAAATCCAATTTATCATGAGAGAACTATTCACTTGAAGTTAATTGTTACTTTATTAGAGAAGTTTTCATAAAGTGTGAAGTTATTACTCCCTACATCAAGTCTACAGAAAAAACTGAAGATCGTTTTACCAAAGATGTTTCTAAGGGAATATTTTCTTATCTTTATTCCAAGTGGGATATGGTAAACATTTGTGTTACAGTTTGAGGAAGAGTGTTAGAATAATTATTTGTTTAAAGCATAAGGATATTTTAGTACTTTAAATTTCAAAGTTTATTCTTTGTAGGATATATATGTAGACCTTGTATTCTAAATAATTGAGTAATAATAATTTGTCAATTTGATAAACATGTTTTTCTATTGGTTGTGCAACATGTCATGTTTGAATGAAAAATGTATTGTTTTTTTAGTAGGTTGTGCAACATGTAATGCTTGAATGAGCAATATATTGTTATGTTCAAAGCTAAGTCAGATCAAGTAGTTTATGGAAACTATAGGTGTAAGGTAAACTATTTTTGAAGTTTTTGTTTGACGTCTTAAAGAGTCGTTGAAGAGAAAACTAGTATTAGAAATTTGGCTTAAAATTCGTGATAATTCATAGATTTTTGTTCGTTATGTCTGATATAGGGTATTTTTCTTTCTAACTAAAATAGATTTTTTTCATTTAATTTTTTTCTTTTTAACTAATAGATGCTCGAGGTTAATGAGAAGTTGTAATAGGTTTATGGGTAAGAAGCATGGTTATTTGAAGTGAAAAAAAGAAGAAGAAGAAGAAGGTAATATATATATGGCACTTTTTTATTAAAAGGACAACCTATTTATTAGAGAATATATGGATTCCTATTAAAACTTTCATGCAAGACTTGTCTAAAATAAAACTCTGGGAAATATCAATTGGTGTCTAATTGCTTGATGTGGAATCTTAAAACTTTATAAATGTTTTTGGGACTTAACATGGAATTTCCAGTTCCATCCTATTTTGGGGACTTGTAGTGATATCCAATGTTTAATTGTCAACATATCTAGTTTTGCACTTGTTCAATGTTTGTATTTTACCAATTTTATTGTAGGCTTGTGTTGTATTCAAATGAACAACTACCAGAAATTATGTTCTACACCTATTCCGAGAGAGAGAATAATCTAGTTTGAATAGAACAAGGCATCAAACTAGTACTTGTTAATTTCCTTTGATCATCTTTTAGTATTGTAGGTTTAGGACATTGGAAACTGTTTGGAGAGAATTTGATGTACTAGGGATTCTAGTGATTTTTAGTGAGTAAAAAATATTGATAAAATGAGCATATCATGTATTCTCCCTATTGAAGAGGTATATATAGCACCTAGATAGGTGTATGAGTTATATGAGTAGAAACTATCATACAAACAACAAGAATACGTATTAAAATACATACAATACAATTTTTGCTAACTAACTTGCCCTATGATGTAGAGCTCTAAACTCATCAGGTCTTCATCTTCATCACCTCACTACATATCGAGGTCGCTTTATGATGCAAAGATCCAAACTCATCAGGTCTTCGTCTTCATCACCTTGCTATATAATAGCGAGGTACCATAGTTTGCTAGGTCATGTACCTGTATCGTGTATAATACCAAACATTCATCAGGTCTTCACCTTCATCACCTCGATATATAATAACAAGGTACCGTAGTTTTCTAGGTTGTATACCTGTATCATGTATAATACCAAACATTAACTCTTTTATTCCCTTGATTTTGAGAAGTCAAGAGAATATTACTTATTTGTATAATCTTCAGTTTGTCATAAAGTGGAAAATTTGACACGACGAGCTTATATAATCATTGAGATAACGATCTAGTGCAAGCTCTCTTAATTATAAGGTCAACACACCATTATGAATTATATTCCTCTAATTACCTATTTTAAATTAGTTAAAAAAATTCAGAGAATTTCATCCCATTAATTTTCTTTTCATTACCCTATTCTTTGTTAGTCCGTTAGGAAAAACACTTGGTTGGAATTTCAACTCGTTTGGTTAACGACATCAGTTAGGAATCATCCCGTTATTTTGTCTTTAGGTCACAACGTGAATGACCTACATCATATTATTTAGGTAATTTCTTCATCTTAATCTTATTTTCCATGTCTTATAAAGGAAAAGAGGTAGTTCATCCTCTTCCTGAGGAAACTTCTGCTAAAAACATGCCTTCAAGAAAGGATCCTTCCAAGGA
Source organism: Hippophae gyantsensis (assembly GCA_030763125.1). Lineage (NCBI taxonomy): Eukaryota > Viridiplantae > Streptophyta > Magnoliopsida > Rosales > Elaeagnaceae > Hippophae > Hippophae gyantsensis. Next base: position 52,722,383 of record CM061029.1, read on the forward strand.
AATATCATATTTTTAGGTCATTTAATGACTAGGTTGTTGCAAACTAGGTGACTTTCTAAGATTATTGAGAGTAGCAATAAAGGACCTACTTCAGAGGCGCCAATCAAGGAGAGTATTCTTGCTCTCCCTGCCCCATCGGGATCCTGAGTGATCTCTTTCTTGTCTTCCTAGGGTCTTGTACCAGTTATTAGGATTCCAGTATCAACGACCACCAAAGTTCCTCGTCCTAAGAAAAAGCGTGAGAGTCAGGACGAACCCACTCATAGGACTAAAGATAAACATCAGATTGAAAAATGCCTAGCGTTCTTATAGAAAATGATTTGATTGAGATTAGGCAAAAATTTGAATCCCTTCCCGCATAGGTTTAATACATGTACCTCCTTATCTATGTGATGTTGATGATCCCCTTACGAGGTGATGGGTGATACATTTAGAGGCTTTTAAAATTGGACTTTGATATCCCTTTCCAAGGTTGATAGCTTGTGCCCTTAATACATTTGATGTCAATTTCGCCCAAGTAAATCTTAATGGATGGTGAACTCTTATGTGTCTCTCTGTGGTTGCTAGTGAACACAGTATAGACCTTACAAGAAACAAGCTTAGGAGCTTGTATTGTTTGAAAACGAATGGCCTAGATAAAGGAAGAGCCTATATATCCTATGTTATTAGACACGTGTTTTTCAACACACGAACTCGTGCAAGCATACACGGTCACAAGTAATAGAGATTTGTAAGTAAAGATCGATCCCACGAGGATTTGTTACTATAGTTTGTCGAGTACTAAAATTATATCTCTCTGATTTTATCCAAAACAATCGTTGGTTAATAAAAAAGTAAAATAAGAAAATAAAAGAAATCTAGGATTGCAATTTTTCACCAATCTAATCCACTCAAATCATCTTATTTTCTTTTGATTTATATTTTTTAGTACATTTAATTTGTCAACCGAAAACTTCTTTTTTTATTATTCATACATCTCTTTCGAGCTCCGTATAAACACACCTCGTTAAGTTAATTTACTATATCTCTATGAAAATTAAATTTACCGAGATTCATTACGTTCTAAGTTTTCAAATGGCCACACATACAATTAGGGTATATCTCTATCCTTCATCATACATGTCATTCTATTTACGAGCAATATACACACAAATGTCTTTCTCAAGTTTATTCATGTGCCACGGATCGTTTTGATAAGATTCGTAAATAATCAAAAAGCATTACGCACAAAATAGAACGAACAAATCGAACGTCTTATAAATCTATCAAAAATAATTAAAATTAAAGCTTCATAAATTTAGATTAAATGCAACCCTAGAAAAATTAAATTACTTCATAAAATTAAAATAAAAATTATAACAACTACAGAAAAATTAGAAGAAGCAGAAATAAAATTAAAACATCACATACTAAAAATATTTGGTACACGCAGAACACAACAAAAGCCAAAAATGGCTTCTGCGTGTTCCGCAACCAACACACAAACACAATAAAAATTACAAACTGAAAAAACTAAAACACTCTAAAAACTTTCGAAATTAAAACTAAAACTCTACTCCAAAAACTACTCCAACCAAACTTTTTTACAACTAAAAACTATCTCCTATTTATAGCAAAAAAATACATTAATAAAATATTAAATTAAAATCTACGCGGGGGACAAAATGGTGTGGCGAAAATAATAAATTAAACGCGTGGGGGACAAAAATTGTATCGAAAATGGGATCGAGGGACGCTGCGCGTTTCTGTTTTAATTTTCTTCCACGCTGCCACGTGTCGCATTCTGATTCGCGGACACAATAAGTGGGACACGTGGCAGCATCTCATTCGTTGAGGGGAAACGAGCGCACGATAAATGGTCGCACGGGAGCCAACGGCTACGACACGGGTTTGATCCAGCGCGGTCGCGCTCATTGTAACATGCCACGTGTCACAACATGATTAGCTGCAAAATTGAGTGGGACACGTGTCATATCTTTATTGGAGGAAAATCGGGTTGCAGCGCAGATCGGCCGCCGGATCGAGCGCGCGAACGTGAGGATGGCGTACGCGGCGTCAGACGGGTGGGTCCCACGCTGCACGCCGGCCTGCGCGGCAGGTGGGCCCCACTCGGGCGCCAAGCCGCGTGAAAGAATCTTCCCTGCATCCATTCGCTTTGGTCGGATGTGATTAACACGCGCCAATCCTAACCGTTTATGATTTGATCGGACGGTCCACGTTGTACGCGTGGATGATGACGCGTGCATTCTTCTCTCCTGCACGAATATTAAACTTTATTTAATTATATTTTGACCCACAAATTTAATTCAAATTACATTTTAAACTTTCTTTAATTACAGTTGACCCCTTTTCTAATTTTAAATTAAATTTTTCAACTTTTAATAATTACAATTAAGCCCAAAATTAAATTTAATTTATATTTTCAACTTTTATAAATTGTAATTAAGAACTCTAATATTTGAAATTACATTTGTGGACAAAAATTTGAAATTAAGAACATTTTCGATACAATTTATTTATTTTTCTTATAATATATAAAAAACAGTAAATACTAATTTACTAAACTAAAATTAACTAAAAATAGAGAGAACATAGCAATTATGATTAATAAAATAGGTGAAAATAACTATATAAAATACAGTTATCAAAGGACAAGTATTTTTATATTACAATGGATATTTGGGGTAGTGGGGTAGATCTTTCTATTTGTTACACTCGAAATCATCATTTTAATACCTCCCAACCTCATGCAAGCGAATTGAATAACAAATTAGATCCAAGTGAGAAGGAAAATATTAGAAGGATCGAGCTATAGAATACCTCACATAAAGGCTATCAAAAAAATTTGACTACAGTTCATCTAAAATATTTCGGTGTGTGGAGGGAATACATAGAAGAGTATTCATCTCATCCCCCATTTTTACGAGGTAACTACTTGAGTTCATGATTTGTACCATTTTATTGATTTTTTACTTTCCTTGTACAAGTATGGATTACTCACATATCGACCTAAAAGATTTAATAAACACCTCTTGTGTCCATGACTTAGTCCACACTTATCCACTCTTGGAATCCATAGAGCTGCATCTGGAGTCCACATTGCCTCGTCTGGAGCCCATGTCACCTTCTCCCACCATAGATCAAGTTCTCTTATGGAATCTATGGAGGTCGTACCCATAACAGAGGTCATACCCCCTCTTGTATTACCTGGTCACCCAAGTTCTCTCCCCCTTCCCAGTCAGGAGGCCACTAAAAAGAGGTAGGTTGGGGAAGAGTACACTCCAAGTACAAAGGCCATATATATGAATGACTTCGAGTTTGATGAAGTCATCTTGAAGGATGTTGTTATGTTAGACACCCTGGTGACCTATTTCAATGAAGGTATATTTTGAAGAACTGGCTTAAAGAGGGACTTGTTTCACCATTTGGCACTAATTCTAAAAGGTCCCAAGTTAGGGCTACTCGTCAAACAGTGGACGGGACAAAATCCGAGCTAATAGCAGATCGTATGATCGAAGTGAGTTTCTACATTGTCTTTTCATTGTTGTACTTATCTCTATTATACCTTACCCATTTTTTAATGTATGTAGGCCATGTGTTTAGCAAGAGAGGGTGAGCTGTCCCTTAGAGGTTACAAGTGCAAGGTGCAGGCTAGTCACCTATAGATCGTAAAATATGACAAGCTTATGAAGGAGAAAGATGTCCTTATGGTTGTGTATGAGGCCAAACTATTAAAGTTGGAGGGTGATATGTTGGTTAAAATTGAGAAATTGAAAAAAGTGGATAGATACTGTTTTGAATAAGGACAGTGGGCGACCCACTTTGAACAAATGGCTAAGGAGTTTGCACAGGTCACCAAAGAGGCTGAAGAAAAATCTTGCACAATACAAATGTCGCTTTCAACCCTAGTAGACACTTTGAAAGCGTAGTGCACCAAAGCCTATAGAAATGGCATGAGTTTCATGGTTAGTAGCCTCCAAACTCAGGCCGAAAAGTTGGAGGGGACAGTGCCTTACTTTACTTTGGTGTAGACTTTTCAAAGTAATTGGTCGAAGATGCCACCATCTGATACCCCAAAACCTTCACCTCATGATAATAAGGTCGCAACTACCCACCGACCTAAAGGGACGATTGAAGAGGTCACTCCATAGAGAATGCCTTGTCGTATTTATTCGTTTAAGATGTAATTTTGGATGTATATTTAATGTAAGGAATATTTTTGGAATTTTGGATTTTTATGGCCATTAAATGCATGTTTTTATTTCTATTTAATGTCTTTCCTAGCATTTCTGTGGTTTATCTATATTCATAAAATATGGTTTTCCCTGAGTGTTTGAAGCCGTCTTAGAATTAAGGTTAATTATAAAGTTACAAACGACCTAAGGAAAACCAGAATTTTGTTTGAGACCGTGTGTTTATGATGGATTATAATCAAGTAAATTTAGACGACCTAATTGAAATGGGGTCATGTTTTTCTTGTACCCTCGAAGTATCTTTTCCAATCGCTAGAGAACTCCTTGTTAAGGGAAAACGACCTCATTCACCCTTGATTAGGGAAGAAGTGAATCAAACGGCCTTACGAACCACCAAAGTGCTTTCTTTTGTGATAAAGTGGGCTACCTCTCCCACCCTTAGTGAAGAGGTAAATCATATCCTTCCCAACATCCTAGTGGGTGGGCTGATGAAAAGATCCAAGGAAACCCCTATCTCACCTTTCTCCCTGAATAAGGGATCACTTGCAAAGCTAGATCAGGCTGGCATTCTTGGCAAAAAGGATAAGGTAAAAAAATCCTCCTCTAAGTGGACAACGATCTAACAGTTTATGACTTGGTAAGGGTTTGTCTCTGTTAGGGGGGAGCCCATTGTAGAGCATATACCCCGAAGAAGAGAGCATAGTGAAAGAAGTGGTATAAATGACCTATTTAAAGGTGAGATGTTTAATAATTCTGATGGGAAAGTTGAATTGTATCATCACTTTAGGGTGCCCAAAGACTGACCTCCCATTTATGTAGCTCATAAACAAGAAAAGGGAACAATCTGGCATATGATAGCCAGACGTGTACTTGATGTAAGTGACATTATATTATTACCATATATATAAATATATATTTGTTAAAAGATAATTATTAATCCATCTGTATTTCTTTGTGTATTATCTTAATGTAAACCATAGCTCGTGTAAAAGATTCAGAAGAGAAGGATGAAACTTGTCATGAAGTGATCGACTTTGTAAATCAGGAGTTGTGTATCTAAAACACTCATTGTAGAGTCATAAAATAGGAACTAATAGATATGTGTAATAAATTGAAGGTTGCCTATCACGAATGAGATATATATAAGGAGGAACGAGATTATTTGTGCAAATTGGCATAGTATTGGAAACATAAGGCACTTGATAATAAGACCTAAAAGGCTCCAGTATTAGATAACGCCGAAGCACATCTCGTACATAAGTGATGATCCACATAATGTAACTCAGATGTCTTGTTTTTAATAAATGTATTTGGGGGCTATAAGAATTATACTGTGTAATTAGTTTCACGAAATAATGTAATAACATTTAAACATTTGATTTATCTATATTGATGTTATATTGGTAGAACAAATGTGTTGTTGATGTCTTGGTGATGATTTTAAGACATATCTTGCATCTCAAGTGATGGGTCAATGGACTCTTTCTTCCAATCATGAGGCATGAGAGGTATTCCGCATCCCAAGTGGAAGGGTCAATTGACTCCATCCTTCAATCATGGGGGGTCGCTGCATTTATTTTTCATAGGACAAGAGACAAGTAAGAGCAAAATTGAATTCAACCCCTAAATGTGGTCCTAAAAAGGAGGTCCATTGTGGAACTCAAAGCTCTTTCGTGGGACGTATCCTGCATCTCAAGTGGGGGGGTCAGTGGACTACTTTCTCTAATCATGAGGTATGGGATATATCTCGTATCCCAAGTGAGGGGATCAGTTGACTCCTTCCTCTAACTTAGGGAGCCATTAAATGATTTGTTGACATTATAACACAACACAGGGGTGAACTCCAACTATATAATGATTTTTTAATACATGGATCACAATATTTCATACATAATACTTCTTGAGGTATTCCTCATTCCAACTTAACTCTTCCTTTATGTCATTATGTTCAATCAAATAAGACCTTTATGGAGTAATATCATATATTCGATATGGGCCTTCCCATACTATGGCAAATTTTCCATAGGTAGTTTCAACTTTGTTTCCTAGTGATTTCTGTAAAACCCACTACCCTATACTAAAGCTGAAGCTTTTATACTTGACGAATCTGTTATACATCTTTTGAACTGCTCTCTTTTGTGACTCGATACGTATCAAAGCTTCTTCCCTTCTCTCTTCAGCCAACGAGAGGTCCTCATTTCTGAGGTGGTCATCATCTTGTTGCGTGATCCTTGATCTAAGATTCGTGTATTTTCGAGGGTATAACTGCTTACATACCATAGACAAGAGAAAAAAGAATTTTCCCCGTCGATATTCTAGGGGATGTTCTTGTGGCCTAGAGAATATCGGGCAATTCATCCACCCATTTTCCTTTTACTCCTTCCAAACGTTTTCGCAATATGTTGACAAGTGTTTTGTTGGATAACTCAGTTTGACCATTTACTTGTGGTCTATAAGGGGTGGAATGGGACAGTTTAACAACCATTTTACCGCAGAAAGATACTAACTTTTGGCCTATGAACTATCAGTCGTTATCAATGACTAACTAGCAAGGTAGACCGTATCTACAAATGAGACTTCACCAAATAAATTTTTGCACGTCCACCTCCTGAATTCTAGCCAGTGGTTCTGTCTATATCCACTTAGAAAAATAATTAGTTGCAACAATTGAAAATTTTCTTTGGCCAGTGGCAAGAGATAAGGGCCAAACAATATCTAGTCCTCATTTTTGAAATAACCATGGACTGACTATAGACTTCAAATCATTGGCTAGTTGATATGGTACATTGGCATGCCTTTGGCATCTATCACATCTTTTGACATGAGCGATGCAATCCTTAAGAAGGGTAGGCCAATAATAACCTAGTTAGATGATTCTCTGAGAAAGGATTCTTCCTCCATAGTGGACGTTGCATTGTCCCTCACGTAATTCACTCAACACAATCTAAGCTTCCAAAAGGGGCAAGAATTTCAACCACAATCCACCATAATTTCTCTGATACAATACCCCATAAATAGTGGTATATTTTTTTCCTTCTTCATAATTTTGCGAGCTAAGTCCTTGTCCTTTGGTAGGGTATCATTGATGAGGTATTCTAAGTATGGGTTCAACCAAGAATATGAGTTGTAGAATTGATGTTCGACTGAGTTTAATCTTTCCCTCTATCTTTCCCGATATTGGGACTCGATAGAAATGATACCAGGATCACCCACTTTAGGTTTGAGTTTACTACTGATGCCAATGTGGCTAAGGAGTCTGCATGTACATTTCCCTCTCGAGGAATTTGTTTAATCTCAAATATTTCAAATAAAACCCTCATTTTTTTTTACCTTTTGCATATAAAATTTAATTTTTTCTTCCTTAGCCTCAAACTCTTCATTTACTTGGTTTACTACCAATCGTGATTCATTATCGATCAACACTATTTTGGCTTTGAAGCTTATCAATTAGAGTAAGGCTAAGAGTAACGCTTCATATTCAACCATATTATTGGTTGCCCGAAAAGTAATACGAAGACATTGCTCTATCAAACCCCCTGTTGGAGTAAATATTACAATTCCAATCCCTGCTTCTCTCGAGTTTCTTACTCTATCAACATATACCTTCCATATATTAGATGTGGGGGCAAGTATTACTACCATAGATGTTGTATCTATGGTCTTTGTTATTGGAGTGCACTCCTGAGTCCATTTAGTGAAAAAATATGCCAAGGCATGTCCCTTAATTACCGACAATGGCTTATAGTGTATCTCAAACTCACTTAATTCAATGGCTATTTGAGAGAGGTGACTGGACTGATTCGGCTTACCCAAGATTTTTTTTAAGGGGTATAAAGTGAGGACCACTATTTTGTAAGCACCAAAATAGTGTCTTATTTTACGTGTCGTCATTCATACCATGAATGTCGCCTTATCCAATGGGGGATATAGCTATTGCGCTCCCGTTAAGGAGTGACTTACATAATACACAGGGTGTTGTTCCCTCTCTCTGTCAACTATCAAGATGGCACTAATGGCCTTATCCGTAAAAGACATGTATATGTATAACACCTCGCCTACAATAGGATAGGTCAAATAGGTGCTCTCCCTAATTAATCTTTAATGGATTGAAATGCTTGTTCATAATCGTTATCCCAAACATATTATTTGTTCTTCTTCAATAATCGAAAAAACAACAAACACTTTTTGATACATTTTGAGATAAAGCGATTGAGTGTTGTTATAAAACCGTTCAATTGTTGGACTTCTTTAGGGCAACTTGGGGACCTCGTATTTACCAGGGCCAAAATTTTGTTGGGATTGGCCTCTATACCCCTAGACAATAACAAATACCCAAGAAATTTTCCTGAGGTCATCCCAAAGACGCATTTTTTTGGGTTTAGCCACATCTTATAACTCTTGATTATAGCAAAGGCTTCTTCGAGATCAGAAATGTGGTCCTTGGCACACTTGGTTTTTACCATCATGTCATCAACATAGACCTTCATGTTTCAGCCAATTTAGTCTTCGAACATTTTGTTAACCATCCTTTGGTAAGTAGCCCCTATTTTTTTCAAGCTGAAAGGTATCTCAGTATAACAGTAGGTATCTTTTTCTGTGATGAACGCTATTTTTTCTTCATCTTTAGGGTGCATTCAGATTTGATGGTAACCCGAGTAAGCATCCATAAAATTCATCGATTCAAAACCAGTAGTGGCATCGACTAATTGATCAATATTAGGCAATGGGAAGCAATCCTTTAGTGTCGCCTTATTCAAGTCTATGAAATCAATGTACATTCGATGTTCTCCCTTCTACGGAGATTGATAAGCATATAGTTCCTACTGACATAGTTACGCTAACATTGAAACCTACTAACGACATTTATTGTTGTGTAATCTCTTTAGGGTCAATCCCCATATCCAATAAGGCAAACAAGTATAGTAAATCTGAAGAACTACGATTATCCACTAAACTTTTGCGCACTTCACAATGTGCTATCTTGACTGTGATGACCATAGGGTCATCATGATGCGGGAGAACTTATCATTCATCAAAAATGATAGGGTAAATAGGTCCCTTATGTCTCAAACTATAGACCAATCGATTTATGTCTCTGGCTTCCCAGACATACCTTTTCTGGAATTATTGGAATGATCGACAATAGTAGGTCCACCATGTATGGTATGAACTATTCGAACATCCTCTGGTAGAGTATGATTAGTTTTGTTTGCATCCCTAGGGGCTGGATTTGAGGGTTTTCTACCTCTTTGAATGGTGTTGTTACCTCCTAGGTTTCCTTATTGTGGACCCTCTTCTCTATCAACAATATCCTATAGATATCCTTCAGAAAGCAAATGTTCAATCTCCCATTTAAGATGTCAACAATCTCTTATCCAATGTCCCGTGCCTTTGTGGAAAACATAGTATTTGTTAGAATTTCTGAGCAGACCCTTCATAGGTGGCGTGCAATTAATATTGTTAAGACGTTCCATTCGTTGTACCACCTCTATCAATGAGACCCTTAAAGGTGGACCTTAGAAAGGGGATAATGTTCGACCCTAGGTCCCTGAGCCTACCTTCGATGTGGTCATAGGTTTAAAACATAGAGGGTACGGACGTCTCTCCCCGACAAGCCTCATATTCTTTTCCCTTTTGCTCGAGGTAGGTTTATTCACACTTCAATTAATCATTCCTTTAGTGGATTTCATTTCCCTTTCCACATTTATAATTTTTTGGGTTTCTTCATAGACCACGTCCAAAGATCGAGGTGTGGTTTTTTTTAACTCGATGAAAAGGCCAGTATTGCACTTGATTCCTTTACGAAAAGCCTTAATTTCTATAGAGTCCAGACATTGAGAAATTTCCATCTTTTTCGTCTTAAACCTCCTCATATAAGCTTCAATTGTCCCTTCCTCCTCTTGGATTATCAAAAATAGGTGATGAAACTCCTTTCTTATGGGCTAAGGAGTGCATGATGCACGTCCCCTTCTAGATGGGTGATTATCCAATATCGATGGGCCAGGCGTATGAAATGAGCTCTCTGCCTCCAAATATTCTTCTTGTTCCAATTGGGACCTTAACTTGTTATTCTCCTTTTGAGATTCGACGAAAGCTTGTTGCAACTCATTTATTTGTCTATAAAGGCTCTTCATCATTGTATCCTTTTCGAGGGAAGCACTTTCAGAACTATAATTCAACGAACTAGTGGGATGTTGAGTTGGATTTGTTCTAGTAGGTCGGGTCATATTGAGACGATATGAGATTTGGTGACTTTTGCTGACTAGGGGATGAATGCTACCTAGTTCACGATCTAATAACGACCTAATAGGAAAAGATACATGCATCTAGTCATTGAGATCAAATTCTTGAGTTGAACGGGAAACAATATCAACTTGTTCAGTAGGTACTAACGGGCTATTCATGTTGCGTTGCATGAAGGTCTCTGAAACACAAGTTAAATTCTCCTGAGGATAAGATGTCAGGTCTCAAATGCTAACTATGACTAGAAAGATTTAAGTTCCCACAGATGACATAATTGTTTGGAGAGAGTTTGATGTGTTAGGGATTCTAATGATTTTTATTGAGTAAAAAATATTGGTAAAATAAGTAGATCTTATATTCTCCTCATTAAAGAGATATATATAGCACCTAGACAGGTGTATGAGTTACATGGGTAGAAATTATCATACAAACAACCATAATATGTATTAAAATACATATAATACAATTTTTGTTAATTAGATCGCTCTGTGGTGTAGAGCTCCAAACTCATCAGGTCTTCATCTTCATCACCTCGCTACATATCGAGATCGATCTATGATGCAGAGTTCCAAACTCATCAAGTCTTCACCTTCATCAGGTCTTTATCTTCATCACCTCACTATATAATAACAAGATATTATAGTTTGTTAGGTCGTGTACCTGTATCATGTATAATAACAAACATTCATCAGTTCTTCACCTTTATCACCTCCCTATATAATAGTGAAGTATCCTAATTTGCTAAGTCGTGTATATGTATCATATATAATACCAAAGAAAGACTAATGCTTGTCTACTTCATCTTTCTCATTTTATCTCCGTTGAGAATTTTCAGTGAGGCAAAAGCTTTGGTACCAAGAAAAGTGCTCGGGATGAAATGAAAGTAAAAACCAGTTTGGCAGCAGGTGAAAGATGTCCAATAAAGCTTCATGAAAAAGTAGTCATCTGCTTTTAAGATTCTTTCTTTCTTGTTAACAGATAAAAAGAAAAAAGAAAAGAGGTGAAGCAAATAGAAGGAAAAGAGGTTAGTGGAATTTAATCTTTCTCTATTTTTTACTTTGAAAGAAATAAACTTAAACTATCAAGGACACCAAAATGCTCAAAGTTGCCGATTGATAAACAGCACATTGAACTTTAGACCAAAAGTAGACATGTAATGTTGTGAAGATTTAATCCCATGAAGTTTAATGATCAAAAAATGAAGAAAAAAAAACTGAAATAATCATGTAATTATTAAAAAGTGCAATTTATAATTTAATAATTACCTTAGTTAAATTAGAATACTAATTATATTAAAGATCCAAATAAAAAGAAAAAAAATGATATAATTTACTTAAGCACATGAATTATTAGAGGATAAAACTGAAATATAAAAAAAAAATAGTATTAAAAATTAAAATACCATTAAATTATACCTAACACCTTCATTTCATTTCGAACCCATTTCATTATACCGAACACTTACACCTCCACCTCCACCTCCACCACCTCTGACGAACACCTTCACATCACCAACCTCAACACTTTCCATTTCATCACCTATTTGATTATATCTTAATGACAGCTCAATAATATAGGAGGAAAAATAATGTCCTTTGATAATGACAGTGATTTTGATTTGGAAGGTAGTGAAGATGAATTTAAAAAGGGGGCAAAGAGGGGACCATTTCCTAGTTATTTGCAAGATTTCCACGTGATTGAAATTAACTTTTTAAAATAATTTTTGAAAGATGGAGAAGATGAATACATAAACATATCATGGCTCAATTAAGTCCTTTCAACATTCTTGCTTCGCAAAATGAAAAACAAATTGAAAAAATAATAATATCATGAAGCAAAAACAATCAGAAAATTTAATACTTGTTCATAATAACCATATATATATATATATATATATAATTTACGACATGGCCAGTGCAACTAGTCCTTTCAACAACTTAATTGCTTCCGAAAAAACATTCACTCTTTCATGTTTATATTGTTGACAATAGCTTCTGAACTGCTTTTTTTTTTAAGAAAAGAAAAAAAGAAAAGAGCTGAAAACAAAATTACAGAGCTGAGGACGAAAATAAAAAAAAGAGCTAGAATTATCGTTGCAGATCTAGGGTGGGGGTTTTAAAGGTTGAGATCAAGGTTTTATTTACAGATATATATATATACCGAGTATATTATAGTTGTCGAAGCATTGAAATTTTTTGTACAAAATTATATAGTAATAAAATTATAATTTTTTTAATAAACATTAAATATATCAAAATAATTAATTATTTATATTATTTAAAATATATAAATATAAATACATTTTATATTTATTTAGACCAATAAATTGAAAAAAAATATAAAATGGGTAGTTAAAATTTTTAAAATAATTATTTAACTAATAAATTTTATGATTAATAAAATTATATAAAGGTATTTAATAGTAAAATTTAAAATTAATCATGAAAAAAAATTTATTTATATTATTCTATATTTTATCGAAAATATTTTTATTATTAATATTTTTTAATATCAATATTTTATCTATATTGTGTCGGATAATATGTAATAACATTTAAGATATCTAAAATATGAATGTTATTGAAACGTTATAGATAATATCGAAGATATTTTCATCTTTGTTGAGATAGAGTTGAGGGTGGTTTAAAATGGTGTGGCGAATGGCATTTAGTTGAATGAACGTCGGTGGTGCTTTTAATAGTAGGTTGGTGAAAAAAAGTGGGGTGATTTTTGGAGAAAAATAATTTTTTTAAACTCATATTTCGATAATGCCTCCACTGAAAATGATTGTGCGCCAAACATACTACCGAAGATTAACATTTTTAAATATTTTAAGCTTGCTTCAAAAATTTATTAAATTATTGTCATTATGTAGCTTAAAAAAACACTATATTAAAATAAATATTTTTTAAAAATGTAGTACATATTTACATAAAATATTCTCTCTCTTTTCTCAGCATAAATGAATTTAAATAAAAAAATATATAAAAATAAATGATAAATTTTATTATCTTAAAATTTTATCCATATTATTAGTTTATGAGTTTAAATAGTAAAATATTTATAATTAAAATTAAACTCTAAAAGATACCCACTTTTATGAAATGAAAGAAGACCATCGTCGTCGACGTTCTCCGACCGGATGTGTCATGCTGAGTCTGAGTGAGTTGAAGCTACGAGATAAAAAAAAAATTCTGAGTTGTTTTATCCTAAGGACGATGAGACTGTGTTTGCTTACACAAATTTGAGAAAAGTTATGAAACTTCTTAAAAAGAGCAACCTAGTTTGCAACTCAACTCAAGTAGTATATTTTAATATATCAGTAATAATATTCTTATATTATTTTCATATACTTGTTAAAACAATTTTAAGATGTTTTCAATCTGTCATATCTACTGAAATATTAACTGTTAATCTCAACAAATCTCTAGTCTATAGTACTCAATCTTTAGTCCTTTACTGATGGCTCTTTAAAAGCACTCAACTTTCCAATTATTTACAACCAATGCCATTGACTCCCTCTTTTTCGTCACTACCAACGATTTTACCACCATGGAGAATAAACCATTATCATATCCACTTAAACCATCGAATATTACTTCTACTAATTACCATAATCTTAACGATAACGGTCATCAGAATCCTCGTTCTCATTATTTTCCTCTACCCTAATCTCTTATTTAACCCTACGACGCCATTTGATCAAACTCAACAAAGCAATAGAACCCGATGAGTCTCCTACTCACTTCTACGACAAGCTACTGACGCGTTTTCAACTTTGAATTGGCTTAGACATGTGGGTTTGGTTCTATTTACAATGCCCAATCGAAGCCTCCAAGATGCACTTCTTGATTAGAAGTGTATTGAGCTGATGGAATGGAAGAGAAGGTTTTGCATTATGCTTTCCATTGCAAAAGGTCTTGAGTATCTTCACTGTTTTTGTAATCTGTTTGTGATTCATAGGGATATTAAGCCCAGTAATTTGTTTTTGGATTCTGATTTCAATGCTAAGATTGGAGATTTTGGCCTTGCATAGACGAAAATAGAGGACCTAGAACATATTGGTCATGTTGTATTGGAGGTTGAAGAAGAGATGGAGGAGATAAGGGGAAACCATAAGAAGAAAAATAAGAGAGAGAAGAGTATTGAAATTGGAAAGAAAAAATGCTTCAATCATGGAAGAAACAGAGAGTACAAGTTTGAATGTGAGTGTAATGACTAATGGATTTGAAGATGGATGTGTGGGTATTGATCAATCGCCAAAGAGTAATATAACAAGGGCTTTGGATTCTGAGGCCTCATCTGAGAATGTGGTGGCTTTGTCTATGTCACCGAAGACAGTAGGTGATTTGTTAAGAAAATTTGGGATGCATTTCAAAAGAAGTATGACATTGAGGAATCTGGAACAAAGAAGTATGATGTCAGCATATATATGAAGTACCAAATGACTAATGACATATATGTGGAAGCTCAATCACATGAATTACAGAAGATAGCACATGAAATAACTTCTGAATGTATGGCTTTAGATGAACAATTTCAAGTTGTTATTATTATAAATAAATTACCATGGATAAACAGATTTCAAAGCGATAGAGGCATTGAATATGATTCCAATATTTTCAATGTTTTTTATAAAACTCATGGAATCATTCATGAAAAAATTGCACCTTATTCTCCTGAAATGAATGGCAAAGCTGAAAGAAAAATAGAACTTTTACTGAATCAGTTGTTACAATTTTATTAAACTCTAGTGCTGTTTTTTGATTGGTAGGGAGAAATTTTATTAACTATTTTCTATGTGCTAAATAGAGTGCCTAAATCTACTAATAAAATTTCACCATATAAAATTTTGAAAAATAAGAAACCGAACTTAACGTATTTTAAAAACTTGGGTTTGTTTAGCATATGTTAGGATTTCTGATCCTAAAAGAAATAAACTTGCTAGTAGAGCATATGAATGTGTGTTCATAGGATATGCTATGAATAGTAAAGTTTATAAATTCTATGACTTAAATGATCATGTAGTTATAGAATCGAATGATGCTAACTTCTATAAATATAGGTTTCCCTTTAAATTGAAGAATAATGGGGGCTCGTCTTCTAGTAGTTTACCCATAACTAGAACTAGTGAAAAAATGAGTAATTAGACACAGAAATTAGGAGAAGTAAACAAGCTCAAACCTTTAAGGATTTTTGGTCTAATTTCTATGCTTATACTTTAGAGGAAGATCCCTAAACTCTTCAAGAAACCTTATCTTCTTTAGATGCCAACTTATGAAAAGAAGCCATAAGTGATGAAATGAACTCTCTTGAGTATAATAGAACTTGACATTTAGTTAACTTACCGTCTGGTTGCAAAACCATAGGATGTAAATGGATACTAAAGAAGAAATTAAAACCCGATGGTACTATTGAAAAGTACAAAGCTCATCTTGTAGTCAAAAGGTATATGCAAAGAGAAAATGTAGATTTATTTGTACCTTTTTCACCAGTCACATGAATAACTTCCATACGTATGCTTTTCTCTCTTGCTACTATTCATGATTTAGTAGTGCACCAAATGAATGTTAAAACTGCCTTCTTAAATAATGACTTAGAAGAATAGATTTATATGGACCAACATGAAGGTTTTGTTATCCCAGGTCAAGAAAATAAAATTTGTAAACTAAATAAATCATTTTATGGTCTAAGTAATGACATGAAAAATTTGATAATCTAATTATCTCACATGGATTCAAAATGAATGAAAGTGACAAATGCATTTATTATAAATTAGAAAATAACATTTGCATTATTATGTGTTTACATGTGGATAACATGCTTATTTTTGGGACAAATATTAATATTGTGAATAATGTGAAAAAAATATTTGTGTGTTAAATTTGATATAAAAGACCTCAGAAAAGTGAGTGTAATCTTTGGTATAAAGATTACTAGGTCTGAAAAGGGACTTTCTCTATATCAATCTCATTATATTGAAAAGATCTTAAAGAAATATAATTACCTTAATTGCAAACCTGCATGTACTCCTTATGATCCTAGTGTAAAGTTATTCAAGAACACTGAAGGCAGTGTTAGACAAACTGAGTATGCAAGCATCATTAGTAGTTTACGTTATGCTACTAATTGCACTAGACCAAACATAGCTTATGTTATAGGACTATTATGTAAGTTTACCACTAAACCTAATATAGAACACTAGAATGTAAACAAAATGGTCATGAGATACCTTAAGAGAACTGTGAACCTTGGATTGCATTATAAGAAGTTTCCCGATGTTCTAAAAGGATATAGCGATGCAGATTGGAACACCCTATCAGAAGATTCCAAAGAAACTAGCAGTTATATATCTAGCATTGTTGGTAGTGTTGTTTCTTGGAAGTCTAAGAAACAGACAATTTTGGCTCAATCTATGTGGAGTCTGAAATGATAACACTAGCTACTATTAGTGAATAAGTAGGCTAGTTAAGAAGTCTGTTAGCTAAGATCCCTTTATGGGAAACATCGATACCAGCTGTCTTGATCCACTGCGATAGTACCGTGACTATTACAAAGATTCAGAACCGTTATTACAATGGCAAGAGAAGACATAGACATTGTAAGCACAGTACTGTTAGATAATTTATCTCTATAGAAGTTGCAAGAGAAGACATAGACATTGTAAGCACAATACTTTTGATGAAAGGATTAACAAGAGAGAAGGTTTTCAAAACCTTGAAAGGAATGGGATTGATTTCCTTATATGAAGAGTCATTCATGATAGTAACCCAACCTATAGACTAGAGATCCCAAGAAATAAGTTCAATAGGTAATAACAAGTTATGAAGTGATATGAGATGAATCATTTTATTATGAAGTCCCATTATATATTTTTAGAAGCATGAAGTTCTAAAGCGACAAAAAGGATGAGTTAATTATTAACTCTTAATGAGTTCTATACTCTATGTAGAGTGGAGTACATAACTACATGAGTACTCTTGATAGACTCACCTATATGAATGTGGAAGTATGGCCACTTCCTATGAAATTTCTGGGCAAAATTTACTAGAGCATTCACTATACTGGGATACACATGTATGGCCATAAAGCACGAGTTTTTTGAACTACACCTTGGAAAGGTTGTATATGTAATGTTGTTAGAGATAGAGTTCAAAACTACGAGTTATTCTAGTATATTCTAAAGCATCAATACTATGCAAAGGTTCAAGTCGATATACACCTTTTGTTGATGCACAATCTTATACTTTTAATTGATCGGTTACTCAATGAAAACTATTTTTATATAAAATTTCAGTAGGGATTCTTGGAAATGAATTTAAATAAAAAAATGATGAGAATAAGTGTTAACTTTTACTCTCTTAAAATTTTGTCCCACATTGCTAGTTTACATCTCTTAAAAGGTGTTTAAATAGAAAAAGGATTTATAATTAAAATTGGGCCCTAAGGGGCATCCACTTTTGTGAAAGGTAAGAGAACATAGGCAATTATGAGTCCTCACACACACACGTGTCGCCATCGCCGCCTTCCGTCCGACCACCAAGTCATGTTGTACCTTGTCGTGTTGAGTACGAGTCCGTGTGAGGTGAGGTGACACTTTATTTTTTGAAAAAAATTTCATTATTAAAACTATTTTTTAACAGACATGATCATTATTTTGTGACCGTTATTTTCATAATTTTGTGGACATTGCACATCTTTTTTCAACTATAAATAGATGGAAATAACTCTCAGTTTTAAAACACAACTCAATAACTCAAAAAAAATGCTCTTAATAGCAAACCCAAGAAAAAGAAATTCAAAATTGTTTTTTCAGTTTTTAAAGCAACATAAATATTTTAAAGGTGTAGTAGTATTCCAGACTTTATCAATGTAGTGAAGCTTCGAGACAGGAAAAAAAATTATGAGTTGTTTTATCCTGAGGATAACGAGATTGTGTTTATTTACACAAATTTGGACAGAGTTATAAAACATTTTTAAAAAATAACTTAATCTGCGACTTAATTTAAAGAGTATATTTTAATATATCGATAATATTATTCTTATATTAATTTCAAATACTTTTGCAACATTTCTATTCACATCAAATACTCTTTTTTCACTTAAATGGAGTAATGGACTCGGTCAATGAAGCTATGGCCGAAGGTTGTTATGCTTTCAATGATTCAATGTTGTACAAATGGTTTTTACCTTTGAAGAGTTTGTTCATTTGGAATCAAAACTTGTTTGCTTTTCCTTTTTCACTTTTCTTATCTTCTTTTTTTTTTTTTTACATTCAATTAAAAAGCTCGAATGTCTGAATATTGGACAACCTTGCCCTTTGTTTTCAAGGGTTATTCTAGGTTATTCTAGAAAAAATAAGTGAATTATTCTAAGATTTGCTTCTTCTTTTTTCCCTAACAATATTCACAATTTAAAAACAAGATTCCACGTATACTTTTCGGTAATAATTTTCTGCACCTTTTTATTTTGTTTATATTTCTTTATAAGTATTTCCACCAAACTTAAATCATAAGTGTAATATTTGAAAAAAAAATAAAAAATGGAAACTCTAATTTTGTTTTGCCTAATTTTTATATTGTTTTTAAAAAGTCACAGAATTATGGTTACCGAGGAAAGATATATTCGATTCCTTGCAAAAGTGAAAAGGAATCCATTAAATTGATAAGGATATACTAGGGATTTACTTTTATATAACGATCAGAAACTAAATTAAAAAAAAAATAGATACGTAATTAACAAAAATAATATTAGTTAGATTCAACTTATATATTTAATTATTATCCTATATTTTTAATAATATAAATATATAAGTTGAATCTAACTAATATTATTTTCGTTAATTACAAATATTAACGTATCTATTTTTTTTTAAATTTAGTTTCTGATCGTTATATAAAAGTAAATCCCTAGTATATATTTTATATAATTTTTTAAAATTCATTATTTATTTTTATATGTTTTATCCATATAACAATAAAATTTTGATTATATACTCATATATAAGTTTTTCTTTTTTCACACACTACATTAATTCCTCACAGTTTTACTATTTTTCAGAAGAAAAAAAAGTATTTACTATAACAAAATTATAAATAGCTTAAAACTTTTGTATCAATAATTACCGTAAAATATATACCTGATATGATTATTCTACCATTCTTGTCAACTAATACCTACATTAAAAAAAAAAGATAATAATAACGTGACAAAGTGAACAGTACCCACTGACTGAATTCAACCAGAGTCGTCTAAGCTATATATTTTATTGGGTCTGAACTTTCTGATTTCATGGTGAGTTACAGAAACAGAAATCAGGTCGGTTTCACATGTTTCTGATTCATATACCCTACAACTTTTATGGTCAGTCATGTTCATCTCTATCATATCGTATTTTGTAAATTAAATTCTGCAAAATTTAAGATTTCGTTCGATTGCTCATTTTGGTGTGATATCATATCGTGGTTTTGGGATATGGAACTGTTCTAAAGTGATCTTTGGTTGGAGACTGGAGTTCTTAACTTAACTGAACTGTTTCTGGAAAAGTCGAAGAACAGTATTTTATTTTCTGTGACTTTGAGAAATTAACTAATTACTATTCTTATCTTGTTATCTTTACTGGGATAGTTTGCTTGTTTGTTTGTGTGGGTTCTTGTTTTAGGGGGATCTATAAGGCCTCGGTGAAGTTCACCAAGTAGTACCCATTTTGGAGAATTTCTTTTTATGAGTTACATTTGGGATGATCCTTCTGCTTTTGCTTCTTTGTTTGGTCCAAAACTGAATGGTGATTGGTGAAGGCTTTCCTAATTCTTAATCCTCTCTTTTGCCCAGCTTTTTCTTGCCTTCTTGTGATTTAAAGTAAAAGGGCACACCTTTTGGTATTATATTGGTGGTGGATTTCCAATTTTTCAATTTTAATGATGATTCCTGGGTCCGGTGTTTTCCTACTCTCAGTGTTACTTGGTTTGTGTAGAGTTGTTTGAATTTTGTTCCTGGTGTATTTCGCTATCTATTGCTCACTGGGTTTGTTGATTAAGCATAGCAAATAAGGAAGTTAATAATAACTATTGGAGAGGAAGAGGATTGAGGAATGTCATCAAAGTCCACAAACAAGACAAATTATTCTAGGACCAGCTCTGCTCCATCAAAACATAAAGCTCGAGTGGCTGCGCAGACTCCATCTGATGCCAAGCTCAGTTTGGACTTTGAAGAGTCCAAAAGAGATTTTGCTTACTCCAGTTCTGTTGACTTCAACATCTCGAGTTCCACCAGCAATGTTCCTTCCTCCACAGTATCAGCCTACCTCCAAAATTTGCAGAGAGGTAAGCTTATACAGTCGTTTGGTTCTTTGATAGCTATTGATGAACAAAACTTCACTGTTTTAGCATATAGTGAAAATGCCCCAGAAATGCTGGACTTGTCCCCACATGCTGTTCCAAGTATGGAGCAACAAGAAGCTTTGACTTTTGGAACAGATATTTGTACCCTTTTTCGCTCCTCTGGTGCTGCGGCACTTCAGAAAGCATTTCATTTTGGAGAAGTTAATCTTCTCAATCCCATTTTGGTTCACTGTAAAACATCAGGTAAGCCTTTCTATGCAATTCTGCATCGGATTGCTGTGGGGTTTGTTATAGATTTGGAGCCCGTGAATCCTGCTGATGTTCCTGTAACTACTGCTGGATCATTAAAATCTTACAAGCTTGCTTCGAAAGCTATCACAAGATTGCAATCTTTACCCACTGGGGAGATCTCGCTTTTATGCGACGTTTTAGTTAAGGAAGTCAGTGAGTTAACAGGTTATGACCGTGTTATGGTGTACAAATTTCATGAGGATGAGCATGGGGAAGTTGTTGCTGAAACCCGTAAAGCTGACCTGGAACCTTATCTAGGTTTGCATTATCCAGCTACTGATATACCACAAGCTTCAAGATTCCTTTTTATGAAGAACAAGGTTAGGATGATTTGTGATTGCTTTGCCCCTCCGGTTCAAATAATTCAAGACAAGACATTGGCTCAGCCACTTAGTCTTTTCGGATCGATATTGAGATCTCCCCATGGTTGTCATTTACAGTATATGGCAAATATGGGTTCAATTGCATCACTTGTAATGTCTGTGACAATCAATGAAGAAGAAGAAGAAGGTGTGGAAAATGATTCTCAGAGAGGAAGAAAATTATGGGGCCTAGTGGTTTGTCATCACACAAGCCCTAAATTTGTTTCATTTCCATTGAGATATGCTTGTGAGATGTTGATTCAGGTATTTTCTGTACAGATAAACAAAGAAATAGAATTGGCTTCTCAGTTGAGGGAGAAGCATATGTTGCAAACTCAAACTGTGCTTTGTGACATGCTTCTTAGAGATGCCCCTGTAGGGATAGTTACTCAGTCACCTAATGTAATGGACCTTATTAAGTGTGATGGAGCTGCATTATATTACAGGAACAAATGTTGGTTGCTAGGTGTTACTCCCACAGAGGCACAAATTAGAGATATTATTGAGTGGCTCCTTGAGTACCATTGTGGGAGCATGGGCCTAACTACTGATAGTCTCTTGGAAGCTGGCTACCCTGTTGCTACGGTTCTTGGAGATGAAGTTTGTGGAATGGCTGCTGTTAGGATTACTTCAAAGGACTTTCTCTTTTGGTTTCGCTCCCATACTGCAAAGGAAATCAAATGGGGTGGTGCAAAGCACGATCCTGATGACAAGGATGATGGTAGAAAGATGCATCCAAGGTCCTCATTCAAGGCCTTCTTGGAAGTGGTTAAGTGGCGTTGTCTACCATGGGAAGATGTCGAGATGGATGCTGTTCATTCCTTGCAGCTTATATTGAGAGGATCGTTGCAAGAAGAAGCTGTGGATAATTCCAAAACGATTGTGAATGTTCAATCTGTTGATAACAGGATACAGAGAATGGATGAATTGCGATTTGTTACAAATGAAATGGTTCGCCTTATAGAAACAGCTGCAGTTCCCATTTTTGCCATTGATGTCTCTGGTAATGTAAATGGGTGGAATAATAAAGCCGTTGAACTAACTGGATTGGCTGTTGAGCAAGCAATTGGTATACCCCTTATTGAGTTTGTTGTGGATGATTCAGTTGAAAGGATGAAAAACATGCTCTTGTTGGCTTTACAAGGTGACCTACTTCTTATCCTTTCATGCTATTCAGAGAATTTCTTATACTGACTAAGTGGATATCTTAAAACTGCTGCCATATGATTTGGTATTTGTCCCTTTGCCATGGTTAGAATAGATAGATAGTGATGCATGGGGGAAAAAATTCAAAGTAAAAAGAGTGCCCACGTTTAGAATATATAGATTGTTATATATTATCAATTGATATCCTTCAAAATCAAGATGAAGTTCTCTAGGAAAAGCATCTTACTGGGTTCCAATGTGAAATTATTAGGTGCTCATGATTTTTTTTCTGTAAGGGTGTTATATCCTGATCAAATTTTATTATTATAAGCTTACTTCAGGATATGGAAAAATATGCTTTGTCTTCCCATCATCTGTTCAGTTCATCTAATGCATCACAGATAAATTATGTGAATTTAAGCTATCGGACGGATTTATTACTTTAGTAGTACCTTATTCAATAAAAGGTAAGCATATTGACCCATATTTTCATAATAATACATTAATAGTTTCTACATTTAATTTTAGATACACTAGTGTTTTAAAATTGTGATTTAATTGGGGTTCTTAGCATGTGTCACACACATGAGAAAAAAATGAAGGGAAAATTTGTCTTTAAAATAATTAAAGAATAAAGAAAATTCATTTAACCATTATTAATCTAAAATGTTTTTTGAGGTTAGCCCAAAAATGAAACAAAATCATGAAAAGCTGAGAGAGAATTGAAAATTAATCCTTGTAAAACTCAGAATTCACTCTTTTTATTTTCATTCAAAGACATTACATATTTATATACAAAGTTAGGGACACTCTAAGGTGACATACACCTAATACACAATTAATATATTCACCTAGTAATAGACACCTAATACACAACTAACATCTCTAACACTCCCCCTCAAGTTGGAGCATAGATATTAATCATGCCAAACTTGTTACAAAGATAATCAACCCGAACCCCACTTAAAGCTTTCGTAAAGATATCTCCTAGTTGTTCTCCGGTCTTCATATATCCTGTAGAAATCAAACCTTGTTGAATTTTCTCGCGAACAAAATGACAATCAATTTCAATGTGTTTAGTTCGCTCATGAAACACAGGATTAGAAGCAATATGAAGAGCAGCTTGGTTATCACACCACAATTTTGCTGGTATTGAAGTTTTAAGACCTACTTCATCCAAGAGCTAATATATCCATATTATCTCAGACGCAGATTGTGCCATAGCCCTATATTCTGACTCTGTACTCGATCGTGACACAACATTCTACTTCTTGTTTTTCCATGAGACTAAATTTCCTCCAATGAAAATACAATAGCCTGATGTGGATCTTCTATCTACTTTGAAACCTGCCCAATCTACATCTGAAAAACATTCAATATGAGTGTGTCCATGATTTGCATACAAGATACCACGTTTAGGTGTTCCTTTCAAGTAACACAAAATTTGCTCTAACGCTACCCAATGGTGAACTATTGGGGATGACATAAATTGGCTAACAACACTGACCGAATATGCAATATCCGGACGAGTCACTGTAAGGTAATTCAGCTTTCCAACCACCCTTCGATATCTCTCAAAATCTTTAAAGAGTTCTCCATCTCCTGTAAGGTGGATGTTCGGAGTCATTGGAGCACTACAAGATTTTGCTCCTAATTTTCCTGTCTCAGTTAATAAGTCCAGGATATATTTTCTCTAAGATAGAAAGATACCTTTTTTACTCCTTGTGACTTCAACACCCAAAAAATACTTTAGCATCCCCAAATCCTTCGTGTGAAACTGAGTATGTAGGAAAGACTTAAGAGATGAAATTCCCGTAGTATCACTTCCAGTAATAACAATGTCATCTACATACACAACTAAAAAAATGATACCAGCTTCTGATTGTTTGTAGAACACAGAATGGTCAGACATGTTTTTCATCATACCAAACGCTTCTATAGCTTGACTAAATTTTCCAAACCAAGCACGAGGACTCTGTTTCAAACCATACAAAGATTTGCAGAGACGACAAACTTGTCTAGACTCCCCCTGAGCAACAAAACCAGGAGGTTGCTCCATAAACACCTCTTCTTGAAGATCACCATGAAGATCACCATGAAGAAAAGAATTTTTGATATTTAGTTGATGCAAAGGCCAATGGTGGGTAGCTTCCATAGAAATAAACAACCGAACATATGTCAATTTAGCAACAGGAGAAAAGTGTCAGAATAATCCACTCCATAGGTTTGAGCATATCCCTTAGCAACAAGACAGGCCTTTAATCGAGCAACTGACCCATCCGGATTAACCTTAACTGTGAACACTCATTTGCATCCAATAGCCAGTTTCCTCGAAGGTAAATCAACCAAGTCCCAAGTACCATTATCATCCAACGCATTCATTTCCTCGATCATTGCATGATGTCAACCAGGATGAGATATGGTTTCGTGAATAGTTTTAGGGATAGAAATAGAATCAAGAGAGGCAATAAAAGCGCAAGAGGAAGACGACAAGCAGTTATACGAAACAAAAGAAGAAATAGGATAAGTACATTGACGTTTATCTTTGCTTAATGCAATAGGAAGATCATCGTTCAGGATTGAATCTGATGACGAAGGAGCAAGTGCAGGACATGAATCAGAAGGTCTATGTCTGGAGTAGACTTGAGTTATAGGAGGCCTAATAGGAACTGGATCAGAGACAGGTTCAGATGATGTGATAGAATAGACTAACAAATCGTCATCCTCCCTGTGCCGGTGGTGAGACGCGTGGAAAGATGGCAGAAAGTCGCGGTGGCGCGTGTGGCTCACTCGCGGCTCGTCTGGTGACCGGACTTCAGGGTTTGGCCGGTCGGTAGCTGGTCTTCCTCCCTATGCCGACGGTGAGAAAAAATGTGCACTCTAAAAGTGTGTTCCGAGTTGGAACCCAAAAATGTACTAAATCCTAATTTGTATTTACCCAAAATCAGCCCCTAATTTGAACGGAAAAAAAAATTCCCGAATTTTGTAACCCAAATGCTCTGATACCATGTAAAACTCAGAATTCACTCTTCTTATTTTCATTCAAAGACACTACATATTTATATACAAAGTTAAGGACACTCTTAGGTGACATACACCTAATACGCAACTAATATATTCACCTAATGATAGACACCTAATACACAACTAACATCTCTAACATAAAAGAATTGAATCCCTGGTTTTGCAAGAAAAATAAAAGAAGATGAATGATTTTATGATAAAACCTCAATCAGCACCTAAGAAAATTTATAACAACTTTAATGTTCTTACAAATGACGAGCTAAATACTGAGAGATGATTCATTGACGGAAAACAGTTTTAAAGATGAGTTTGTCGTTCATTTTTTGTCCATTTGCGTGTTACATATTAAAATCCTCAATTAAATCTTAATTTTGAATCATTGATGTATTTAAAATTAAATGTATGGACCATTAGTATATTACTATGAAAATATGAATTCACATGTGTACTTTTTGTTTAATAGGGATACTATAAAGTACCCAACCCGATCATTTGCTTTGAAAACAAAAGATTTATCATGAGTCGAATGAATTTTGATCACTATACATTCTGTAATAGTTGAATCCTATGTATTCCTATAAGCAAAGTTTCTTACTATTCTCTTAACTGTTAAATTCTGATATGATATCAAAATGACAGGAACGGAAGAGCAAAACGTCGTAGTCAAATTGAAAACTTATGGTCCTCAAGAAAACAGTGGTCCTGTTACAGTCGTGGTTAATGCATGTTGTAGCCGAGGCAGGAAAGATAGTATTGTTGGGGTTTGTTTTGTTAGTCAAGATCTTACTGGGCAAAGAATGATTATGGACAAATATACTCGTATCCAAGGTGATTATGCTGGAATTCTGAGGAGCCCATCTGCTCTAATTCCTCCAATTTTTATGTCTGATGTGCACGGACGTTGCTCAGAATGGAATGATGCTATGCAAAAATTGTCTGGTTTGAAGAGGGAAGAAGCAACTGACAGGATGCTCTTTGGGGAAGTTTTTACTGTCAATAATTTTGGTTGTCGTGTTAAAGATTATGACACACTAACCAAACTCCAGATACTACTGAGTGGAGTAATTGCGGGCCAGGATGCAGATAATTTGTTATTTGGATTCTTTGATCACCAAGGTAACTTCATTGAAGCATTGCTTTCTGCCAATAAACGAACAGATGTAGATGGAAGGATCACCGGGGTTTTGTGCTTTTTGCACGTGACTAGTCCAGAACTCAAGTATGCTATGCAGTTGCAGAGAATATCAAAGCAAGCTGCAGATGATAGCATAAAGAAATTGGCATATATTCGTCAAGAAATAAAAAAGCCTTTGAATGGCATTGTACTTACGCAGAACCTACTTGAATCTTCCGATTTGAGCAAAAAGCAGGAACATCTACTTAAGAAGAGCTCATTGTGCCGGGAACAATTAGCCAAGATTATAGATGATGCTGATATTCAGAGTATTGAGGAGTGGTATGGATCTTTTAACTTGAATTAATTTTTTTCAGTAATTAAAAGTTGAATTCCAACCATGTTTTTGTCTTAAAAGTAATAGAGGAATTACATGACTTACAAATTTTCAATATCTTTTTTGTTGGAGTCATTGAGGATGAAGGTAGTCTGGTACTTTTAGACCTAGTATTGTTTCTAGAAAAGAAAGAGATCATGGACCATGATGATAATCTTTGTCCCTATTTCTCTTCACTCAATAAAATAACTTGCACATTAACATGTGAGTTAACAATTGGTGTATATTGCTATATATTTTCATGACTTTTTGAAAAGCCTTTGATCTTTTGAGATCCCATTTGCAGCTACATGGAATTGAACTCTATCGAATTTAACCTAGGTGAAGCACTTGGGGTTGTAATAGATCAAGTAATGATGGTAAGTGAGGATAGACAGGTACCGGTGATTTATAATTCACCTACTGAAGTATCAACAATGCATTTGTTTGGAGACAACTTGAGGCTGCAGCAAATACTTTCAGACTTCTTGAGTAATGCACTATATTTTACGCCTGTGTTTGAAGGATCATCTGTTATCTTCAATGTGACTCCAAGGAAGGAAAGTATAGGTACAAAATTGCACATTGTTCATCTCGAATTCAGGCAAGTCATATTTACAGATTCATTCATCTCATAGTTTTTCCTGGTAAAATCTATACTCATTGCAATGTTATATACTTTTCTAGATAAATCAATTGATGAATTACCTATTACAATTTGTTGTTATAAGATCCCGAAAAAAAGAATTCCAAAATTTTGAAGGAATGCTGAAATTATTATGTGTGGTTAAACATGGCAGGATAACCCATCCAACTCCAGGAATCCCAGAAGTTATAATCCAAGAGATGTTTCATTACAAAGATGGCATCTCAAGAGAAGGTCTTGGGCTACACCTTAGCCAGAAGCTAGTGAAGATAATGCATGGTACTGTACAATACCTAAGAGAAGCAGAAAGATCGTCCTTTTTAATTCGTATAGAATTTCCATTGGCTAAGCAGATTGACCAATAAGCCAATGTTTAAGATATTTTTGCATACACAGTTGCACATAACTTTCAGTTTGACCTAAGTTGTATCACCCTGAATAATCAACTTGTTGAGGTCAGGAATGGACCTTGGCACCTTGCTATGTACATAGGCTCAATAACTTGGGGGGTGTCAACAAGAAACACAAAAAATGGATCAAATTGGAAAGTCGGACCGGACTGGTCCAAATGGTTTCTAATATCAAATGTTCCGATCCGATTTGATGAAAGTCAAAACCGTTTACATTGGACTGAACCGTTCGACCAAAATGTATTAATTTATAAATTTGTTTTTTTCTATTTGTACTTGTCTCAATGGATGAAGCTACTCCTTTGCATTCCCTTGGTCAGGAGTCTTGATGGACGCGACTATTTATTAATCTTTTTAACGTGTTTAAATTCTGAAGTAAAGAAAGCTCTCTCTCTCTTTCCCTCTCTCTCTCTAAGGTTTATTTTATTTTCTTTTGGTTTTAAATGTTTAGTAAAATCTGTGTTAAAATTATGAAGGAAAAGTAAAATAACATAACACTATTCGTGGGATTCAATCACTGGTTCGTTTGGAAACCAAAACAGCATTCAACCACTGTGCTGGAGCATATAGTCAAATGTATTTCATGCGAACAAAAATATACAACTATTTTTCAAGTTTAAACAGTTTAGAACCAAAAACCATATTGGACTCTAGTTTTTTGTCTGGTTTGGTCCGGCTTCAATTTATGTAACGGTTCTGGTCCAATTTTGACTTCTTCTTTTTTCTTTTTTTTTTCTTTTTAAGAAATTGGATATTTTAACATGTTAAAGTTTTAAAATTCAGGTCTTATTTATAGGTGTAATAGTTTTTTTTAAATTATATTTTGTTGATTCAAACAAATAATAGAAGAATAATTAAATTAATAAAATAAAAATACATTAAATTATTCTACATTAAAAAATTTATTTTGTTGTAAACAAATATTAGTCATTTACTAATCTTCAAACATTGCAAAAAATAAATTGTAGTTGTTTCTTACATAATAAATAAATAGCATGACATTTTGATGATTTTACTTTCACAAATTATATGCATTAGTTATATTTCTTAAAATTATTACACTTTAATCATATTACTGTTATATTTTAAACATTTTAGTAATTTATAGCCATTTTTTTAATTTTTCTCACAAAACCTAAGTTGGTTTAATATGAATCTTACTAACAAGAGGTCCGTAAATAGATGTATGAAAATAAAAATATCTCAAAAATTTAATAAAAAAGTAAAGAACGAAGTAGATTAAAATTATCAAAATTTGACTAAAATAACTAAAGTATCTATAAATATAATAATAATGTGATTAAAATATACTAATTTAAAATAAAAGTATTAATGTATGTCATATATATGAAATTAAAATAATATATTAAATATATTTTTTTTAACGAATTATCTTTAAATTTTATTAAAAATAAAGAAAATAAAATGTAATATGTGTATACTAGAAGCTAATATATATAGAACAAAATACTGACCAGAGTTGTTGAGCTCGGATCTAACCTCCAATATACCTACGCATTAACAACCAAAATCTCCCTTGAAGCTATGGAGTGACTCACCTAATTTATTTGCTAAAAATATTCAAGCTAGCTAGCTCTCTACATCTTTGCCTGGATTCTAATCCTCTTGTCACTGACATATATGTGAAAAATTAGTCTGAAAATCTAATTGAAATCTAAAAAGTACTTGGGTAGGTGATTTGAATTACTTTGCCTGAAGTCTCACACAAATGATCAAGTTCATGTGCAGAAATTATATCAGAAAGACTATCATGCATGCGTTAGAGATATACATTTTCTTAGAGAACTTTTTCTTTTTATTATTTATTTATTTAAAATTTTCACCAACTAAAATAAAGGAACACTAACAGCTGATGATAGCCGACAGCTGAAAGCAAGATGTTGCTAATTATGGTGTTTAAAAATTGCAAGGTAGAGTTTGTGTTTCTCATCTTGTCATTAATTAATTTGAGAGAATTACTTTAGGCTGCTTCTCAATAATCCCATTATTATTGATTGCTCTTTATAGTAATTCAAGCAAATATAAGATACAAGTAACACTCTTAATTATATTTTTATTTTCACTTATATTGTTATTCAAATAATATGTATAAATTTTATTTTTTCAAAGCATTAATTTTCTTTAAAAAAATATTAAAAGAACTGAAAAAAAAAGTAAAATTTACCCATATTAATTATTTGAAGTAAAAATAAGAATATTGCTTGCACTGTTAGAGTCTCAATTTAATCCAGAAACGTTCATAAAACCATATGAACTCATAATTTAAATGCAGCGGAAACAAAATTGGATTGAAAACATACCTCTTGTCATTGATCAATTTTCAACACTTACACGGGAATTTCAAAGGATTTTCTGTTCGATGCTTTCACTGGTTTCTCACACTTATTCTCTGCGTATTGATGGTGTATCTGAATTGTTATGCAGTTAATAGTGAGAGGACCCGATACTTTATTAAGGTTCTTCCATCAAGAACCTCGTTCGGTTTCGGAACCGACGTACGGTTCCGACGAAACCGAACCGTTACCACGGCTCACTAACGTTGCACCACTCTGATTTACATTCTCCCACTTGGTGCAAACGTTAAACGAAATTCTCTTGAGTAACAAAACACATGAATCATAGCGATAGGTCCTCTAAGAGCGAGTATTATCTTCCATGTATTACAATGTATTTAGTTTCTCAAGTACTATACTTTATGTGGTAACTAAACTTAATGAATAAATCCTATATTTATTCTTGGTCCAATAAAATATATATATTTTCTCAAATAAATTAAGGTGCACATGAATATGAGAAAATATCATAATATATAAGAGTTTCATTAATAAATTGTATATATACATTTACAAAGTGGAACCAATTCCCATTTTCTCTACATGATCCTTGAATTTCATTGGTGGCATGCCTTTAGTCAAAGGATCAGCAATCATCAACTCAGTGCTTACGTGCTCAATGACCACTTTCTTTTCCTTAACACGTTCTCTTATGGCCAAGTACTTAATGTCGATGTGCTTACTACGACTACCACTTTTGTTGTTCTTAGCCATAAATACAGCAGCTGAGTTGTCACAGTATAATCTTAATGGCCTAGAAATAGAGTCAACTACTCTAAGCCCAGAAATGAAACTCTTTAACCATACACCATTCGATATGGCCTCAAAACATGATACGAACTCGGCCTCCATAGTGGAATTAGCAGTCAAGGACTGTTTCGCACTCCTCCAAGACACAGCTCCACCGGCAAGCATGAAAATATAACCAGATGTTGATTTTCGTGAATCAATACAGCCAGCAAAGTCCTCATCGGAGTAGCCAATTACTTCCAATTCATCGATTCGTCTATACATGAGTATATAATCCTTGGTTCCTTGTAGGTACCTCATCACTTTCTTTGCAGCTTTCTAATGGTCAACACCTGGATTACTCTGATATCTCCCTAGCATCCCAACAACAAATGCAATGTCAGGTCTGGTGCAGACCTGAGCATACATTAGGCTTCCAACAGCTGAAGCATATGGAATGGTTTTCACTTGTTCTCTTTCAAAATCATTCTTTGGGCATTGGTCCAAATTGAACTTATCACCCTTCACAATGGGAGCAACACTTGGTGAACAATCCTTCATCCGAAATCTCTTTAAAACTTTATTGATATAGGTTTCCTGAGATAAACCCAAGATACCTCGAAGTCTATCTCTATTGATCTTAATGCCAATGACATAAGATGCCTCACCCATATCCTTCATATCAAAATTTTTAGAGAGGAATTGTTTTACCTCGTGTAGCAAACCCCTATCATTGGCTGCAAGCAAAATATCATCCATATATAGCACCAAGAAACAAATCTTACTCCCACTAACTTTCTGGTATATACATTGATCCATGACATTCTCTTCAAAACCAAATGAAGTGATGACGTTATGGAATTTCAAATACCATTGACGGGAAGCTTGCTTTAATCCATATATGGATTTATTAAGCTTACAAATCAAATGCTCACCATCACTAGAGAAGAATCTTTCAGGTTGTTTCATATAAACCTCTTCCTCTAGGTTACCATTAAGGAAAGCCGTTTTCACATCCATTTGTTGCAAATCTAAATCAAAATGGGCAACCAATGCCATGACCACACGAAGTGAATCTTTCTTAGATACAGGAGAAAATGTCTCCATGTAGTCGATTCCTTCCTTTTGAGTGAATCCTTTGGCAACGAGTCTTGCCTTATGTCTCTCAATGTTGCTTTGTGAGTCTTTCTTTGTTTTGAAGACCCATTTACATCCAATGGCTTTCACACCATCAGGCAACTTGACGAGATCCCAGACTTGGTTAGACGCCATAGAATCCATCTCTTCTTTCATGGCATTGTACCATAAGTTCGAAACCTCAGAACTCATGGCCTGTGAAAACGTCTCAGGATCATTTTCAGCTCCAACATTATAGTCACATTCTTGTAGATACACAAAATAATCATTAGGAATCGCTGATTTCCTTACTCTAGTAGATGTTCTTAATGTTGCATCAACATTCTCCTAAAGAGCAAGATCATGTTGTTCAACTGGTTGTTCAACAGTTGTAGGCATCTGTTGAACTTCAACATCTACTGGATCAGGATCAACAGCTTGTGGTACTTCTAAGACTGGTTCTTCAACATGCATTTGTACTTGAGGCATGTTGTTAACAATAACGATTAGTCCATTACTTGAAGTGGCATATTGAGCATCTGAATGATCTTTCTCAGAACCAATGCTCTGGGATCGATCGCTCCCACTAATCAAGTAATTCTCAAGAAATTTTGCATTTCTTGATTCCACAAACCTAGTGTTGTGAGATGGACAGTAAATCTATAACCTTTAGACCGTTCGGCATATCCAATGAAATACCCACTAATGGTCCTTGGGTCCAGCTTTTTCTCTTGTGGATTATAAATCCTCACTTCAGACGGGCATCCCCAAACGCGCATATGTTGCAAACTCGGTTTCCAACCTTTCCATAATTCAAATGGTGTCTTTGAGACAGCCTTGGTTGGAACTCGGTTTAATATATACACAGCCATCTTTAAAGCTTCAATCCACAAGGATTTAGGAAGATTGGAGTTGCTAAGCATACTCCGCACCATGTCCAATAGTGTTCGGTTTCTTCTTTCTGCTACACCATTCTGGTCTGGTGAACCAGGCATAGTGTATTGGGCAACTATCCCATGTTCTTGAAGAAACTTAGCAAACGGACCAGGCGCTTGTCCATTCTCAGTGTATCTACCATAATATTCACCACCTCTATCTGATCTCACGATCTTTATTTGCTTTCCACATTGTTTCTCTACTTCAACCTTAAAGCTTTTGAAGGCATCCAATGCTTCGCTCTTATTATGAAGCATATAGAGATACATATATCGAGAAAAATCATCAATAAAGGTGATAAAATATTTCTGACCTTGAATGTCCATGTCTGGACAACATATATCCGTATGTATGATTTCTAATATGTTTGAACTCCTATTGGCACCTTTCTTTGACTTGTTAGTCTGCTTTCCCTTAATGCAGTCCACACATGTCTCAAAATCAGTAAAATCTAGAGTACTAAATACCCCATCTTTCACTAATCATTTAATTCTTTCTATGGAGATATGTCCTAATCTCCTATGCCATAACGTAGAAGAGTCATTATCAATAATACACCTTTTAGTGCCAGCTTGAACATGCATAGAGTTATGAGTGGCATTATTTCGTAAATTAATGCAGTAAAGACCATCAAACAAAATATCATTCCCAACACAATTAGATTTATTAAATAAATTGAAAGATGTTTCTGAAAAGTGAAAGGAATAACCATAAGGTACAAGTCTTGAAATTGAAATCAAGTTTCTAGAGAAACTTGGAACATAAAAGGTCTTTTCTAATTTTATTCTCAAACCACTACTTAAAATCAAACTACATGTCCCTACAGCCTCCACATGTGAGCCCATCTTGTTACCGGATAAGATGTATTGCTCACTTCCCACTGGCTTCCTTAGATTTTGCATACCCTGTAAGGAGTTTGCAACATGGATTGTAGATCCAGAATCAATCCACCAGGTGTTAATATTAACATTAACCATATTAGATTCATAACAAACAAACGAGGTTGGATTACCTTTATTCTCAAGCCATTTCTAGAATCTGATACAATCCTTCTTCATATGTCCCTTCTTTTTACAAAAGAAACACTTGGATTCTTTCTTAATATCAACTGGAGGTGGAATTATCCCTTTTTCCTTTCTGGTACGTTGTAGCCAACATTGCACTTTCACCAAATTCCATAACAAGCCTCCCTTCCTCTTGAACACACATGGTCATTAGTTCATTGATTGACCATTTATCTTTATGTGTATTGTACGAGATTTTGAATGGACCGTACTGATGTGGGAGAGTGTTAAGGATATAGTACACCAGAAAGGATTCCGACATCTCAACCTCGAGATGCTTAAGTTGAGCCGCAATGTCCCTCATTTGCATAATGTGCTCGCGCACACCTTTCACACTGGTGAGTCTTAAAGAAGAGAACTTCATAATAAGGGTGCTTGCTAAAGCCTTATCTGAAGTGACGAATTGATCATCAATGGCCTTTAGCAAGTCTTGAACATTGGTATGCTGATCAACGGAACCACGAATACCAGTAGAGATTTTAGTCTTAATGAACATCATACTAAGGCGATTAGATCGTTCCCATTGTTCATAAAGCATGATATTCTCTGGAGTACTGGTTTGAGTAATTTTAGGTGGTTCATTTTTCCTAATAGCATAATCAATATCCATCCATCCTAATTGAAGGAGAATTCTTTCCTTCCATATTTTATAGTTATCCCCTTTCAGATCGGGAATATCACAGCGAATATCAGAAAAATTTACAGGTTGAGAAGCTGCAATTAAAGATTATATGCTTATTAAAATTTGAGGCCTAAACTATAGTCATTCTTTACCAATGTAAATCATGAATAATATGAATCTAGTGACATAAAACTTGCATGTGGGCTAAAGTTTTAATTCAATTAAATTCATCCTAACTTTACGATAAAACTATCAAATTATGTTCCTTTTCCTAATCCCTGTGGGTAAATTAGAAAATATAATTTGATATTATATCCTAATTAATCACACAAAAATATAATAAAAATTCATGTGGGATAAGATTTATTATATCACATATGATTAATTACAATTAATATTTATTTTCTAAATGTGATCCTAAATAAAACTTTATTATAATTTTAATTAATTAAAGATGTTGTGGCTACTCCCTAATTAATCAAACTATATGAATCACTTAAATATTAATTAAATTCTTATGCTCAATTATTGCATAAAACCATAAGCAATATTAATTTAATATCAAATGTACAAATATTATTTATCTTAAATTGCATATATGACAATAAATTATACAAGCAAAATTAAATAATATAAGCACTAATTAAATCCATAAGAGCCATTAAAAATTAATTTAATTATACATAAATTATTTAACTAAATTTTATATGTATAATTAATTATAAAATTTATACATATAAATACACAAAACAAATAATTTAAGCATAATGTATTTAAATAAAATTTTAATGTGTCCAAAAATTATTTAAATAAATATAACATGTATAATAAATATTATACATATGATAAACATAAATTAAAATTATATTCAGAATTTATTTGTATTTTTTTTTTTGTATTTTATTAAAATCAAAATACAAATACATGTTTAAAATTAAGTCAGATACTAGTTATAATATAAAAGTAGTTACAGCTTAGTAGAAAGTCTCACTTATTCCCACCATTGAAGTCTGGGTACAATTCCCAATTAAAGCGTTTTTTTTGTTTTGTTTAAAAATCAAACTCTGAATATATATAAATATAAGTTTGATACAAAATAAGTGAAATATATGTTGCAGCCCATTGGATGAGACTATTCAAAATTTCACACAGGATCTGTGTTCGAGTCCCCCAGACAGCGTGTGTTTTGATTTTTTTTTTTTAATAAACTTCATCTTCAACCTCTAGCCGGGTCAACTCGACCCGTTTTTACACTAACGGATACCCGGCCGTATCTTTCTATTCCGGCGACGGAATCCAGCGTTCTTTTTATCAAAATTCTCAGAATTCAATTTCCGAGTGATTCATGATCTTAATTTTAAGTAAAAACTTCATTTTAAACAAAAAGTTAATTAATGAAGAAAATAAATACCCACGACAAATTGGATTTATTTTCTTCATTGTTTTTCAAGTTTAATTTTACAGAATCATTCAAAAATCAATATTGAAATACTTTATAATTTTCATATGCATCAAAAACAATCAATATGAAAAACCCAAAATTTCAGTTCTCGTGAAACAACAGAGCAAAACAGAGTTGTTTTCAAATGACTCTGATACCAAATGTTAGAGTCTCAATTCAATCCAGAAACGTTCATAAAACCATATGAACTCATAATTTAAATGCAGCGGAAACAAAATTGGATTGAAAACATACCTCCTGCCATTGAACAATTTTCAGCACTTACACGGGAATTCCAATGGATTTTCTGTTCGATGCTTTTACTGGTTTCTCACACTTATTCTCTGCGTATTGATGGTGTATCTGAATTATTATGTAGTTAATAGTGAGAGGACCCGATACTTTATTAAGGTTCTTCCATCAAGAACCTCGTTCGGTTTCGAAACCGACGTACGGTTCCGACGAAATCGAACCGTTACCACGGCTCACTAACGTTGTACCACTCTGATTTACATGCACCACTCATGTAAAGTAAATGTAAAATAAAAATAAGAATATTGTTTGGACGACTCAAGTAATATAAACGTAATAAATTTTCTAGAAAAACTACTAAATTATTAAAAGAAGAATCATTAAAATTAATTTTAAGGATACTATTTTATCTATCATAAGTAATGAATAACGCATCAAATGATCAAATCTCATTATGGATGTGATAATAATATGATTGACATATTCATCAAATTACATCATTGTTATTATTTAATTACAGGCAACAATCTAGAATTGTGATTATAGCTTTTTCTTGATACAAAAGTTGGAACATAATATTCAGTATTTTTCCTTTTACATAATATGTAGAATCACTTATGACATATATAGGACCAACACGTAATAATATATTCTAGTTATATGTTGTGTAAGTTAATTATAGTTATCAATTGCCTTGCAGTTTCTTAGCCTTCTTTCAAGGGAAATTAAACATGAAAGTCACAGCATGTGCAACATGCAATAGAAAGTTAAAAATCCACCGGAAGAAGATATGCACAACTAAATTAAAGATCAAAATTAAGGAGAAAATCAAAATACATGTAATATATATCAAGAATGATCCTGGTCTACAAGATCCTAATCGTTCTTAATTCCTATCATTTCTTAAGAATCAATTAGAAAACAAACGAGTGCATCTAGTTAGTTCGAATCAACAGTTGATTAATTCATGAGAGTTGTATTTAATTTGCACAAATGAGTGAATTATTTAATTGTGGTATACCTAGTGGCAATAACATTAATAATTTTGTTTAGTCAAATGTTTGAATGATACGATGTAAAAAAATTACTTAATTATTTATTTTCTCTATTAATTCAATTTTGATGGTATAGATTGACGCATTGAGCATTAGGTTTGAATATTCTAAGTGCATATTGTATAATGCCATTCTACATATTTATTAGGCTAGCTAGTTTGTTACAACTATTTGAAGTTTTTTTTTCCTATTCGTTTTTCTAATAAAGTTATTAATCCCTTTTAACCGTGTCAATTAATACAGGTTGTTTCAGTTTGAATTATCCGAATTAATTCAATTTAAATTAATCTAAATTTAACTCAAGTCAAATTTCATTAGAAAAAAAACACAAACTCAAACCAATTACAAACAAGTTAGTAAAATTGATCTAAATTAATCTAAATTGTTAATTGTATTCTTTTAATTAATTGAATTTTTTTTATAAATCAAAAATATTTTTAGTGATATTAAAACTCAATAGTATAAACATCATTACATGAAATAACAAAAATAGAGAAATAATATTACAACAGTTAATCAATCATAAAAAAAGTAAAAACATCGTATATTAATAACATCATAATATATCATTCAAACATTAATATTCAAAATAATTTATACCACATTTCAAATTTCAATAATTTTAAGTCATAATTTTATATACGTATAACAAAATCATAATATTTTAAATTTATTTCTAGCTAACAAGCTGGTTCGAACTTAACTTGATTATTTTTTAGTTATTTGAATTAACCATAATTTGATCCAAATTTAATTCGATTTGAATTTTTTGATTTAGATTCTATTCGTTTAATCGAATTACGATAGAAATTACTCTCATATTTTTTAGGTTGACGCATATAATTTAATTTAAGTTTAATTGCATGGTATAATCATTTTTACAGATTTAGTTTCATTTTTAACTTCTTCTGAGTAATACACATCTATTTTTTAACGCATATTCAAAAAAATATATGTTTAATGCATATTAAAAAATGCAGTGTACATATGTTTATTCAGATTCAGGGAGTTAAAAACAAAACCATTTACGTAATTGTTTCAAAAAAAAATTATTACTTTCAACTAAAACAGCCGGACATTCTAGCATTAAAATATTAGTTTCAACTAAAATAGCATGACATTCTAGCATTAAAAATATTAGTTTCAATTAATTAACGATAGTAGTTAATGAATGATGATCGATTTAAAGAAAAAAAAAGTGATAATTAATTAAGCTCCAAATTAAATTTCTCCTTTCATCCTTTTGATAAACTCATCACATTTCTTGTTTAACTCCTCTGTACTTAGCAACTCAACTCCTCCTTTCTCATCTTCATATTCTACAACCAAAATCTCTTCTTCTTGTTCTTCTAAAAGTGCAACAAAAACTTCAGTTTCTCTTCTTTTCACTTCTTGATTTGCAAATAATGTCTTTCTCGGCCCAATATCACTACTAATAATCTTCCCAACATGCTTATCACTACTATTGAGATCAATCCCTGGTGGAGAATTCCCAATGAAACCAGAGTTGTTTACTATAAACACTAGGAGTCCATTACAAACTAAGAACATGTAATTCTTATCAAACATGTAACTCATTTTTTTTGCAATAGTAATGAAGATAAGTAAACATGGAAGTAGTAAAAAAGTGAGTGTATAAAATGAGAAAATGACAAAATGAAAGAAAATACTAAGATCAAACTAAGACTTTGATAGCTTTTTTGGAATTATTATTAATTATAATGAGTTAAAATTATTTATTTTTGTTTTTATTGAAAAAAATATTGATTTTTTAATTTTTTTGGATTTTTATTTAATAAGTGGATTTACTTAGAAATACCGTGAATGTACTTAACAAAAGTGGATGTACTTAGAAATATCGTGAATGTACTTAACAAAAGTGGATGTACTTAGCAGATCATGGATGCACACAGAAAAAGAAGCCCAAAATGGCACTGTTTCATAGCCTCCCCTTGCGTCCACTCCCCCAAATAGTAAGTCATTTCACGGCTCCTATATCCTCTATACGACTTGTTGTATATGCCTCGTTAGCCACAACGCGCATGCATTTTTCACTCTTAATCTCACCAGTTGACATGTGCACCCCTTTTATTCATCAGCGTGATTTTCACATGAGTTGGTATTCTGTTTCGTGTGATTTTCGTGTATTAACCGTCCTAATACAACATAAAAACAAATTAGTTTTGTCAATATTAATACAAAACAATACCTTACAAAATATAAACATCAAAATTATACAAAAATTAAGTAAAAAAAATACAAAAATTAAAGAATCAATTTGAAGGTAATAATTGAAAAGAAGATTCAATAAACTATCAAAGGAATTAAATATCATAATAAAGACAAAAATCTTAAGATTTATTTTCTTTTCTTTTATTGTTATCATAAATAATATTCTTAATTTATTATTTTCTATAAATAATTAATTTTATAATTTATTAGGGGTGATTTTAAAGTCTTAAACATGAATTACAATTTAATAAAATTTGCAATATTTTATTTATTTATTTTTTTAGATTATGTATTAATTCTTGGTTTTAATTTTTATATAAACTTATTTGATTATTTAAGTATACAAAAATATTGAAATTAATTCATCGTTAATTAATTTAGTTGATTAGGTACATAATTATTTGATTAATTTAAATAATTAGTGATAAATTACTTACAATTAGAATTAGCAATCAAGATAATTAAACTAGCTTTGTTTTTAATTTTGATCCAATTTACTTCTTAAAATTAAATGTTGTTGATAGATTAAATTTAAAGAGTTGATTATAAGTTGTCTATTAAAAAAGTTTAAATTAAGAGTTTGTTTACTTCAACGAATAAGTAATAAGTCGTTAAGTTGATATAATCAAATAATAAAAGAATATATATGATTTTGTTGATTTATAATATACACTAGTGGTGAAGAATGATCATGCAATCGTTCTTTTATTTGAATCTTTATGATAATCTTTATATCTTGTTTTTATATTTATTAATCTTTATTTATTATATTTAATCCTTAGTTTACAAAATAAAAATCTCTCCTCCATTTTTTAATAAATAAGAGTTATTTTTTAAAATCCTCTATGAAAAATGGCCTTATTTGTTATATACTAACTTATGATATCTTAAGCAATTTAAAGTAAAATCTAAATTGACTGTTCATCTAAACTGTATCAAATTTTTGTTGTCATTTCCTAGGGGTTTTCGTTAAATTAAATCTTATTTACTTTTATTTATTTTTAAGTTTTTCATATATAAAAAAATTTAAAAATAGAATTTTTTTATTAAAATTTTAAAAATATTTTCTTTATTTTTATTTGATTTATTTACATTTTTTTGTTATATTTTTTACTTAATTTATTTTTAATCTTTATTTGCTTTTCAGAATCATAGTGAACTCGCGCTACAATTCGAGATCAAATTCACATATTGCACAATTTTTTGAATAAAAAATTTAGACAGATCTTTGAAGTTCAAGCGACTCATTTGACGATTCAGATCATTCCATCCATGTAGAAATGACTGTGAATAATCTCAATCAAACTCTTAGGGAGATAGCAACACCGGTTTTAGATCAACAACTATTATGTATACAATACAATGACAACGGTGATGATCTTGAATTGAAGTCTAGCA
Organism: Hippophae gyantsensis; assembly: GCA_030763125.1. NCBI lineage: Eukaryota > Viridiplantae > Streptophyta > Magnoliopsida > Rosales > Elaeagnaceae > Hippophae > Hippophae gyantsensis. The sequence goes on from CM061029.1 coordinate 52,763,727, forward strand.
TGATTCATCTCTTGCCTACTTTTTGAGATTTTAACTAATGATGATCCAGATAAGCATCTAAAGGAATTTCATATGGTCTGTTATAACATGAAACCTAATGTCATTACTAAAGAATAAGTAAAACTTAGAACATTTTCATTCTCTTTAAGAAATGGGGCTTAAGAGTGGTTGTACTACTTTATTTCTATCTGGGACTATAAGTAGTTGGAATAAGATAAAATTGCCCTTCTTGGAGAAATACTTTCCAGCTTCTAGGGTCACTCTAATCAGAAAAGAAATTTATGTTATTCAGTAGTACAATGGGAGAATTTATAAGAGTCTTATTATATGCAAGCTATCATCATCATCAAATAAGTGAATAATTCTTAATCCAATACTTTTATGAGGAATTGATGCTGAGGGATAAAAGCATGATAGATGTAGCAAGTGGTGGATCTTTGGTTAATAAGACTCCTAAAACTATAAGGAATTTGATTGTCTTTATAGTTACAAATGCTTAATAGTTTCGCACCTGTTCCAACCCATCACAAAAAACCAATGAAGTGGGAGTTCTTAGTAATATTGAATAACAATTGGGCACCCTCACTTAATTTGTGCAATAATTAGCGATCAAATAAGTTTAAACTTATGAAATTTGCACTGATATTGGACACCTAACAAACATGTGTCCTATTATTCAAGATGGTAATGTTGAACAAGTAAATGCTATAGAAGGATACTAAGGACAACAAAAGCAAAAATATGATCCCTACTTTAATACTTATAATCTTGGTTACATGGATTACCTTAACTTTAGCTATTAAAACTGACTACCATCTCTTGCAACAATATCTTCATTTGCTTAGTATGTAGAAGCATTATGAACTTACTCAAGGTTGCAAGTTAAGTGATGATTAGCTCCTGAATATAAAAGCCAAGTGCTAGCATTCATAAGAGAAACTGCCTTATTTCCTGATGCATTAGAAATTGCATTCATAGTTATGGGCAATGCACTAGCAAATTCTTGATTCTTTCCAATAAAATAATCACGAAGCAAGAAATAAAAGGAAGCAACATGACCAACTTTATCACATATCTAGCAAATAGTTCTATCATCACCTTTTTTAAAATTCTTAACATTATAATTAGGAACAACATTACTTTCTGATATGTACCATAATTGGTACTTTGTTGTTGCTTCAAGAAGATGTGAAAATACCATTGAGGTCTGTTGTTACCATAAGAACAAGGATTTCCAATGATTAAAGTATGTAATATTTACTTCATAAGAGATTCTTGATGCATTTTTTCAAAGGCTAGAAGCATTCTTTCATAATTCTAAATTTGATTATGAAGAAATTCCCACATAAGGATGAATTTGGGTCATGTTAAAGGTAGTTACAAAGGTGAAATGTCGAGGACCCAAGCAATTAAGTATGTAAAGAACTATTCCACATTCTGGCACAATTTCTCCTATAGTAGCTAAGTGATCAAATAAAGTCCTAGCTTTCAACATATAGTCACTCGCAATCAAGCTACTCCTAGCAAGGATTCACAGTTTCCCTTTCAACTCCATAAACCTAGATTGAATGGTTTTGCTATATCTCTCTTCAAGTGCAAGTCATGGTCTACTAGCAAATATATTCCCCATTAGCATAGCATTCGTGTCATGTGTTACTAAACTATAAATCCATGTGTTTCACTAAGGAATTTTATTGTATCCAAATATTGAATTAAGGATTATGAATCAAACATTCATTATTAAGAAAGGGTAAAGGTTTGAGTAGGGTTCCATTAATGAAACCTTCCATTCGAAATTTTAAGATGAAACATATTAATTGCTCACACCACGCTAGGTAGTTATGGTCATCAATTTTTATTGAAGGAGCAATATTATTTGGAGGCATAGTAGAAAAGTATTGAGAGAGAATATAAAGAACTAAATTATTACCAACTCTTCTTGATTCAAAAGGTGCAAGACCATTCTTGGGATGATCATCACTTCAATACCTTTAAAGTGTTGTAGGATAATTATCATCAGTTCCATGTGTATTGGTTGCTTCTCTGATGTTAGAGGAATCCATCGATGGATATCATAGAATCTTCCAAAAGCTAACTTAGGAACCTATATTCAAGATTCACAAAATCAAGATACTAGCTTTGATACCATGTAAACTCTAAGGAGAGTAGCAAAATGAAGGAAAATTTGGAATTGAGTTTTATGATGTTCAATTGTACATAATACACGTACAAGCAATGCTTATATAGGAGATGCTAAAGGAGTATGTAATGCATATAATGCATCAAAATAAACACATAAATTCATAAGGTATATAGTGCATACAATGTACCGCACCACTTACAATCATAAAAAATACAATAAAAAATTAACTATTGTAACTAACCAGCCATATCTCATACAAGCTATACTTTTATAGCATAGTTATTATTCGACAAAAAAAAGCATAATTATTGTCATAATAATATTTTTTATTAATATATAAAACATATTTTTCACACCTGAATAATAAGTTATTTGGTAAAATTTTAATTTTTTTTAAATTAATTATTATTTTATTGATATAGATTATATGATTACAATGTGAATATCAAATTATTATAACTAACAAATTTAATTAATCCTATCTCATCGTTAATTTTTTTCTAATTAATGATGAATAATATGCAATTATGTATTATTTGATTTTTAATTTATTTTAAAAATTATTAATTAATTTTAAATTATAAATTATAATAACATTTATATCATTAATTTAAATTATTTTATATTTAAAACAATTGGTTAACAATATTGTCTTCAAAATGAATATTGTTGATAGCATTTAAAACTATTATAAATTTTTAAAGTATTTATTAGAATTAAAAATATATTTTTTTTGTAAAAAGTCAATTATCTTATTCTTGTTTTTCTAAAAAAATTATCATCTTTAATAAAATTGAATTATTTAAGGTTATGTTTGATAGGTAGAATAATAAGATAATGAAAATAAAAATGGTATAGAAATAAAATTAAAAGAAAACAGTATTATTATTATATTTGTATAATTGTTTAAACAGTAAAATCAAAATAGTAATAAATATTAAAATTATAAATAAAATAATATTTTTTAAATTTTTTAAATAAAATTAAAAAATAATAAATAATTATATAAATATGTTAGTAAAATAAAGAATTTGATATATTTTTAATGAGCTTAGAGTAATAAATATTTTCTATAATGTTTTATATTAAACTCTAAATTAATGGTCACGATGAATATTTTTTATAATACTTTATATTATACTCTAAATTATTAATAAAATCAAACCTACGGATACTTTGAATAATTCACTTTATTATTTCTCTCATTATCATCCGAATATTACCTTAGATATTTTCCAAACTCTCTCCCAGTTTTGAGTTAAAAATGAATCATTTTAAATAATGACTAAATGAAATTTTTTATCTAATTATTTTGAAAACAAATTTGTGTTTTATTTTTTTCTCATGAGTGTTATACACTGAAATTTAAATTAAATTTTAAATTTTAAATTGTCAATTTACTTAAATTAAATAAATATATTATTAATTTTCATATTAATCAAAAAATATATATATATATAATATTATACTATTAAATTATTTAAACCAGACTTTATTTATGCATTTGAATTTGTAAATAAACTTAGCCTTATCCTATTCTAATTAAGGTATCTCTTAGAGTGGGTCCCGGTCTAGAGTCTGTTAAAGGTGCTAGTATAGTGAATGATAGATAGTAACAGACTGAGTGAACACAGCTACAAGTAGTAGAGATGCAGAGATAGAGTCTACTAGAATATTAAATCGATATATAGGGAGGACCCTACAAAACCAAAAATGCCTTTTCACATTTCATATTAATTATAAAATAAATTTATTTATTAATAATAATAGTAATAAAAAGAAATGTTATTCCTACTCTCTTTTTTAAAAATTAATATTATCTTTAAATTTAATAAATTTTAAAATTATTATAATTTTTAAAAAAAATTTAATAAAAAATAATTTAATTAACTTAACCTTGACTAAGTAGTAGAAGTTGTACTTTGAAGAAAAGATCTTTCAGTTATATTCCATCGAGAACCACCGCTGATTAGACACAAGCATGCCCTTTCTCCTTGGTCAAAAAAAACTGCTCTGTTTTTTTTTTCCTTATGAACCCCACTTTTCTTCCCGATCTTAAAAAGAAAAGATATTACACAAAAGCTACTCTCTTTTTTTAAACAAAGAAAATGCACTTTCTGATATTTTCAATTATGATCCAATAACATGTTTGAAAAATTCGACCTCCGTAATAATATTAATAAAATACTTATACATTTCTTTTAATCAAAATTATTAATATTTTTTAAAAATTATTAAATAAATAATTAAAATATTTAAGATATTTATATAAATTATATTTATACGTATTTTTTATAATACACCTGAAATTAATGTCTTATTTTTTCATGCAATTTTTTTATGAAATATAAAAAAAATTTATCATAAATTGTTTATAAATAAGTAATATCTTAGTAAGTATAATTAAATTTATAAAATTTTATTAAATAAAAAATTATAATATAATTATAATTATAATATATAGAAGTATATTATAAAAAATGCTATTAGTCGATATAAAAAGTAATTAATAGTCATATAATTGTATTGAAGAAATATAATTTTATTTAAAGTTATTAATATATCACGTGTATTTAGTTTATTCATGTCAAGTGTGATATCAGAAGAAATTTTAAGTAAACTCAATTTAACACAAATACAGTGAACTATTAATATTATAACATATTCTTTTATAATTTTATTCTTTACATATTATTATTTTAATTTTATACATGTATATATAAACATATTAATAGATGAATGTTCACAATTATTTATATAACTTAGTAATTTTTTTCCTAAGGGTTTAAGATTTATAAAATAATGGAAAGAAAAAAATATTTATTTAAATTTAAATCATTAAAATATAAAACCAATGAAATAATATTTTATAGTTATTAATCATGTATATATATCAAAAATTAAAAGTAATTTTATCAAAATAAATATGATTATGATGTAAAATAAAAAATAAAAATAAATAGAAAATATTATTCAAAACTAAATTAAAAAAAAAAAGATAAAAACATATAACAGACTAAATTTAATGGCAAAATGATTTGGTAATTAAAGAAAAGATGCAAAATAATAATAATAATAATTTAGTAAGCAACGATATGTTTTGGATTTTTTTTCTAAAATATTTGATGGTATTTTTTATACTATCACGATAATATTCACAAAATGTTGCATATTTAATCAAAAATAATATTTTCTAGACAAAATTCTATCAATAATATCTTAATAGTCTCGACATTTTTTTTACATTTTTAACAAATAAGATGGAAATCATGTATTAGTCTTGAGGGGTCAAAAATCTCAACAATATTATAATATTTTTGTAATATATTAAACTTTAATCACATGTTAGGTCTCAATATAAATGTGTATCCATGAAAATGTCTACTATATTAACGATGTTGTATATTTTAATAACGTTGAGGTTTTAAATATCACAACATGGATATATATTATCAAAAAATATCATTGAGAAAATATTATTTTATTATTGAGATATATAAATGTAAAATATTATTTATTGTTAATATAGAAAGATGTTTTGTAATCAACAAAATTTATTATACTATAAATATTAAAAAATGGTGCATTAATTTTTAAATATTAATTTAAATAATTATTTTAAATATTAAATTTATATTTTTTTTATAATATATTTTCATATTAGTTAATATAACTTCAACTTTTCCAAAGCTATAATTTTGTAAAATTTGTGTAAATATTTTATCTAATAATTATATTATTATAAATATATTTTTCATTAAAACAACAAAAGAGTGAAAATTATTTAAGATAATGATAATGATATTGTTAGAATATACTCGTAGACCCTATACTCTACCGTAAGAAGATTCTTAGACTTCATATCTAATTTAAAGTACGTTAACGAGTTTCTTTCGCCTATCCCAAGTCTCGAACCTGGAACCTAGTCTTTAAGTACTTCAGGTTCATAGAGGTTGGTACCAATTGAGACGCGAGGTATTTAAGGACTATGTCGCAGGTTCGAAGCTTAAGAAAGGCGAAAGAAACTCGTTAACATACTTCAGATTGAAGATAAAGTCTAAGGATCCACCCACGGTAGAGTACGAGACCCATGAGTATATATTAACAGTTACAATAATATATATATTAATATTATCCATAATATTATCATATTTTAGTATCATTATTATTATTGAATAAAATTATCATTAATAAATTATTATTTTATGATAATATTATTAAATATTTATTATTATAATCTTATAATTAATTATACTTTTTCTTATAACAAAAATAGCCTCTGCTGTCATCCTCTTATCAATTACCAATGATGTATTAGAAGTAAATGAATTTGTGATTAAATGATATACTTCTTATGTAAAAGGTTTAAGTATTATCTCTCGTAAATCTCAATTTGTAAACTAAAATCTATATATAATTAATTACACTTAAAATATTATTATTAAATTAATTTAAATTATTATTAGTGAGATTTTTTGCGTTTATAACAATTTAGATTTTACCATTCATCATATTTTAAACTAGGCGATTTTAACATTTCTAAAAATGCTATAACATCCAAATTCCCTTTTTATGTCTGCAACGTCCTTATTGCCATCATTGGATTGATTTGGTTTCTTGCTTTATTTTGATTGTGTTTTTTTTAATTACTTCTATTTGGAGCAAATTGGGCATGGAACTAATCATCTCAAATTATAAGCACTGGTCATGCTTGCTATAATCTTTAACAAGATTGCACATACACCGAAATGCTTTTGTTAAATATCGTGTAAATTTTACATATAGTTACTAACATAAAATATACAATCTTAATAAGTTTGAAAAAAAAACTAAAGCTAAATTTAGTATTAATTACATATATTACATTAATATCTTTTTTAATCAATGTGATATACTTTATCGAAATCATTTGATACATATATTTGTGCATCAATTTTTACATATTTACAATGAATTGTTATTAATCAACGTTTTGTATTTATTCTATGTTCTACAGATATTTAGGGATGAAATGAGAAAAAAAAGACAAAAATAATACACTAAAATGATCGAACTTCAATCAAGATCAATTGAGGAGTTAAGTGAAGAATGGAAAGGAAGTTTTGATTGATCCAAAAAGGGACTCAATGCATCAATTTATAGGTCGATCGATCAAATTTCGATCAAGCATTTTCAAGTAGAAAATTGTTTAAGGTTAGATATATTGAAGAGTGTCTTGATCGATCGGGCAATCCAATCAACACTTAAACATGATGTTTTTAAACACCAATTTTAAATAATGATCATTGGAATAATCAAATTATAATCCAACTCAAATTAAGCGTAAAAATACATTATATAAACAACTCTAATGGCCTTTAAAACACAATAATTGCAACAAAGAACAAGAAAGATCAAAGTGTACATCTAGGACAATTTTTAGAAGAGTTTTAGATATCTTCATAAGTTTTTCTTAATCTTTTTTTTATTTTTTGCTTTTTTAGTTTTTCATCATAATAATATTAATTCGCATGAAATATAACTATGATTGAATGTATATGTTAAAAGTTAAAGATTATTTTAATATATTTAGTTTTGTTTATTTATTATCTTTCTAAATCTTAATGCAATGAAATAATTAAATATAATAAACATATCTTTAGATTGTTCGAGATTTAGGTTAGTTAATAAACTGACATTTAATTAATTGTACAGAAAAAAAGATTAAAGTTTTAAGCGAATCAACACTTCTAAAGTTAGAATTAAGAATTTAAGAATGATTTAAAATTGTGAAAGTGATTTAGAACTTAAGAAACTAATTTTCATTCTTGATATATTTTAATTAAATTGTAAGATAATTGTGAGTAATATCATTTTTATTTCTTTATGTTATTCTTTTCAAGAACAATCCAAAACCCTATTTTACTAACATGAATTAACTTACTACTAAATTAATAATTAAGAATAAATATTATTAGCAATTATTATAGATGAAAAAATTCTTATTTTTAAATTACTTATTACATATATATAATCATATATACATGTGTGTTCTCAATTGTGTCAACACAATTTTTATACACTATCATCTCCCGATCATCACATATCACTTTGTATTTTTGACCTATTTTAATTATATTTAGATCACTTAGTTTTATTTCTTTTTACAATATCAATGTATTTTTTATGAAAAATTCTTTAGTTTTTTTGGCACACTTAAATTTCATATAAATTTTATATAGTATATAAGTAACATTAATCATAAAATAATAATCTTAAAAGAAGATAAATCTTATACTATTTATAAATATTACACTAATATTTTTTTAATTAATAAAAAATATTATTTTGGACAAAAATGTAATATAACAACCCAATGATACACCTTATACTTATAACAAAATTTGTAATATTACAAATAAGCTAATAAAATATGACTGGACAATAATACAATGAATAATACATATGTTTTGTTTTAAAACAAAACTACATTATATTTTAAAATAAAGACATATCTCAATCATCTTTATATTTTAATTTAATTTTTTTTAAAAAATAAAATTAAGCTAACCATCTTAATTAAATATAATAAGGGTTCAAGCCTTATCTTAAAAGAAACTATCTAGGACAATGCCGATCATTCCATAGATGAAAGCCGATTGTTAGTGGTGTTATCTACTTGTATGTTAAATAGGTAAATTTATTATACAATTAAATATAATAACTTTGAAATTTAAAGTACCAATCATAACTATATTTAAAATATTTGTTTTTTAATAATTAAAATAGTTATTATTTTATACTTCATAATATTATATTTCTATAATTAAAATATTATTTTTAATTATAATTTATTGACTTTAACTATAAAATTATGCATATTTATTTTCGTATATTTCTCCTCCAACTCTCTAAGAATTGTGGAGAAAATAAAAATTCTACTTTACCTTTTATCTTTATTGTATTAATTATTTAATCGACACATTATCTCGTTACAAATCTTAAAATTGTAAAAATTATTGTAAAAATTACTGGATAAAAGTAATTTTCTAGGCATATATTTCCAAAATATAAGTTTTCATATAAAGTAAATTTTATCATATTAATTAATTTTTGAGTTTTTGTATGTCTCACATGTTAATTGAGGTGTTAATAATCTATTAATTAAAATACTCGAATTAATTTTTAAATTTATTAATATATACTACATAATTTATTAATATGCAATTAATTATTATATATAGACCTTTTTCTTGATTTTATCATAAAACATATATTATACTCATTTCAAATATCTCCCAATCAATTTACTTCTTTATTTTATACAAGAGATGACATCCTTTTATAAAATCCTTTTATAGAAATCCATCTATTATAGAATGCATTTTCTCATATTCTTAGTTTTTCATTCCTACGACTTAATATTTATGCCTATTTATTTGATTTATATATTTGATTTATATAATTATTTAAACAAACTACATTAATTCTATAATTTAAAAATATGATTAATTAAATAAAAAATTTAACAATAAAATAAAAATTATATATTTTATGAATTAAAAATATTTATATAAAAAATGACGACCCTCCACCTCGACCTTCATCGTCACCTATCTTTTTTTCTCTTTTTCTCCCTTCTAATTTTTTTTTTCTCTTCACTTAACATTATTTTTACCTCCACCTCTCTTTCTTTTCTCTCTTTTTCTCCCTTCCATTTTTTATTTTTATTTTTATTTTTTTCCCTTCACTTAACATTATTTTTTAATTAAAAATAAAATAATGAGAAAGAAAGATTGAATAAGAAAGAATAGAGATAGAAGTAGGGGAGAGAGAGAAAAAAAAAGCGCTGAGATAAAAGTATCTTTTTCTTATTTTTTTATTAATAAAATATATAATTTTTATTTTATTCTAAATAATTATAATTATAATTTTTAAATTTTTTAATTTAATTAATAATAATTTTATATTACAAAATTAATAAAACTCACCTATAAAATTATAAAATTAAAATATATAAATTACTTAAGGATCCAACACCCTATTTTAATTTCAAAATTTAATTATTTTTTAAAAAATCCAATATATTAATTAAAATTGTTAAACATTCGATTAGAACTCTTTAAAATATAGCAAACGATCAGATGACAGCTCAAATTTTATCAATGTGCTAACTAATACTGATGTATTTAAATGAATGGGTTTAATATTAAATAAAATTTTATTTTATTTCTAAATAAATAATTAATCCATCACATCCAACGAATTTATCATTTAAAAGTATCAAATAAACTATAAAATATAATAAAAATTAATTATTTTAATATGTTAGTTATCTTACTCTCTTTATATATATATATATATTTGATATAATGTTAATTTTTTATTAAATCTCAACAAAAAAAATACAAGTTCCACATTCGCAGCAACAAGAATACACTGATACATCTGAACAAAAAAAGGGAAAGAATACACTGCTACAACAGTGAAAAACTAATACATATTTATTGTAATCACTCAGGAAGGAAGTTTTCTCTGGTGAAAAAAAATTATATGATTATAATATATAAAATTACTTATTCAAAATTGATTGCACTTCCAAGTTGAAAAGCACCTTTGAAAACTTCTGTCATTTTTCAAACCTGAGATTTCTGTGCATAGAACCTCAATTAAACACCAGTAAAGCAAAATCACAAACAAATCACTAAACAGTAACAACATAACAAAAAATTAACAAACCAGAAAAGATCTCAGAAATATTTAGATCCTTGCACCGATTACAACCCACTAACGAGAGATTAGATCCTTGGATCCAAAACATGAACAAAAACCACCCATGAGCGAAAAAGATGAAAAGGGTATATTGAGTTAGGGAAAACTTATAAAGAGAAAATTAAAGAACAAACTAAGGAAAAAAAAAACAAAGAAAGAGAGAAGGCAAACAGATGTTGAGAAACGAACAGGCCTGTTGAGGTTGGATTTATGAAGGAAAGAGAACCAGATATGGGAATGGGCGAAGAGGAAAACGCTCGTCTATTCTTTACTTAAAGTGCTATCCCTCTTTTATGTGGGATAGATCAGATCCTTATTTCGGGAAGAATGTGATTGAGGGAAGGTCTGATGATGGTGATAATAGTGACGAAGGTGAATCTGATGGCGGTTCAGTAAAAAATGGCTGAAAATGGAAAATGAAGGACAGAGAGGGCAAAGCCCTAGCAGAGAAGAAAGGAGACTCTGAAGCGGATAATTTTTTCTATACTCCAAAATAAAATAAAATAAAATGAGCAGTGGATGATAGGTAATACAATAATAAATTTGAAGTTACGAGTATATATATATATTTTAAATATCGATTACAGTAGTATTGAAATATTTTTTCCATAAAAAGATCAATTTGAGTTTATGTTAGTAATTATCTTATTCAATCACACCAATTCAGTCTTTTTCTTCAAAATAATAATAATAATAATAATAATAAATAAATAAAATAAACCCAAGATTCTCCATTTATATTTTCTTATTGTTACAATTTATTAAAAAATCACACCAATTGAGTCTTTTACAGAAAATAACAATATAGTATTTTTTTTAATATTTTTTTACATATTATTTATTAAGCAAATTAGAAACAACTTATGAAGTTTCTGTTTTTTCTCCTTCATTCACCGTGTACAAAAATGGACACATAAACTTTGCTAATAAAGCTCTCAATAACCCAAATTAAAATATTATCAAATTGACTCTAAATGGATATTAATGAGACACATGCACAAATAAATTAAGTTTCTTTTTTTTTTGTCTGATGCAACAAATAAAAATAAGTTTGCATATTATAATATTTAGTCTTTCATTGGTTAACATTTGGAAAGAAACAAATATTTATGTGTTGATTCTACATGCTATTTGAATAGTAAAATCAAAACTCACATAATAAATCTTTATGATATGTAATTATATATTTCAATTATATTTATTAATAATAATGTAATATATAATTAAAGATTCATTTAAAAATCAAAACATATAAACTTTCTTTATTTTTTATTTTTACGACTAGGATCGATAATTATTTATTATTTCTTAAAAGTGTTACTTAATTTGAATATTTCAACCTAAATAAATTTAAAATATATATAATTATTTTTTAAGTAATAATATTATCATAATATTTTTTATTATTATTTCAATAAAAATATATAAAATATCTATTTTATACTAATATTAATTAGATTTTAATGTTATTGTTATTAAATTATTTTTATAATAATAATAAAAAAATATATTATGTAAATATTGCTCTTCAATTTTTAAGATGTAGAGTGTTAAGTTAGAAAGGGCTACTTACGGATGAAAAATAATGTTTAAAAGAATATTATTTACATGCCATCCCTGAAAAGTGAACTTTTTACGCTGAATTATAAAATAAAAGATAATATTTAAGTGATGTTTCTTTTATATAATAGAATGAAATTGGAATCCGAATGAAATGGAATATTTTTGTTTGATTTAACGTTACAATAAAAAAAATCAATATTATAGTATTTGATTTACAATTAAAATAAAATGAAAAACAATGTATATTATTTTAATACTCTTATATTTAATAAAATTTAAATAATAAAATTTAATTGTTATTTTTTTGTCAGACAAAATACATTATTAAAATTATTATTTTTTTAACTAATTATTACATAAAAATAAAATATATTATTAAAATTATTATTTTTCTAAATAGAGTTTAGGGTTTCGAGATTTGAGATTTGAGATTTAAGGATTTGTGGTTTTGGGATTTGGCATTTGGGATTTAAGGTTTAGGGTTTATGGTTTAGAGTTATATTTGTGGGTTAAGATTTAAGATTAAAATTATTATTTTTTGAAATAAGGTATATGATTTATGGTTATATTTATGGGTTAAGGTTTAAGGTTAAACTTATTATTTTTCTAAATAAGGTTTAGGGTTTTAGGATTTAGAGTTTAGGGTTATATTTGTGGGTTAAGGTTTAAGGTTAAACTTATTATTTTTCTAAATAAGGTTTAGGGTTTTAGGATTTAGAGTTTAGGGTTATATTTGTGGGTTAAGGTTTAGGGTTAAAATTATTATTTTTCTAAATAGGGATTAGGATTTTTGGATTTGGGATTTAGGGTTATATTTGTGGGTTAAGGTTTAAGGTTAAAATTATTTTATTTTTAAATAGGGTTTAAGATTTGGGATTTGGGATTTAGTATTTAGGGTTATATTTGTAGGTTAAAGTTTAGGGTTAAAATTATTATTTTTCTAAATAGGATATAGGGTTTTAGGATTTGGGATTTAGAGTTTAAGATTTAGGGTTATATTTATAGGTTAATGTTATTATTTTTCTAAATATGATTTATGATTTAGGATTTAGGATTTTAGGATTTAGAGTTTGAGGTTTTGAGATTTAGGGTTATATTTGAGATTGAGATAAAATTGGAAAAATAATTTGAGATGAGAATGAAATTATGATTGCTTAAGGGGGGAGAAAGAATCATAATTCCTTCCTTTTTAAGAATCAATTTTATTCTATTCTCACTTTTCAGGTCAACTAAACATAAAATTGGAATAAAATTGAAATGAATCAATTCTAATTCCATTCCATTTCAATAAATCAAACATGCATTTATTTTCGTTAATAAGTCTCCGTACATAAATAAGAATAAATGTATTCCTTTAATTTCATTTAAATTAATGTCTTATTTTATAATTTTGAAAAAATTATTTTTAAATTTTATATTTTTGACGTCCAAGATGTATTTTAATTTTAATTATTAATTTTCTTGATGAACTTTAGAAGATAATAAAAAAAGAGAAGATTTAAATCCAAAACATTTGCAAGAAGACAATGATTTATATTGATATTGTGGTATTTATATACACAAAATTGGGTGAAGCTCGAGATGCAACAAACTCATCATATACACACATGCATAGCTGCTTATACACCAACACTATATAAACACATGGAATTTAATTCCTTTTAGTAACTAACTCTTTAATTAATTGTGTAATTTGTTTTTAATGGCTTAACATCCTCTCTTAAAGTTCATGATCTTGGTCGAAATGTGAGCTTGATTCTTAATTATTTAAAACATGTGGTGTTGAGAGGCTTTGTTATTGCATCTTCAAGTTATTCTTGTGTAGATGCGTACCAACAAATAGTTTTCTAGAAAGCACTCTTTCACGTCTAAAGTAGAAGTCAATATTCACATATTTGGTTCTTGAATGTAAAATAATGTTTCAAGCAAGGCAACTAGCACCGATATTGTCACAGGAAATTGTTGATGATTGTGATAGTTAAATCTGTAACTCTTTTAAGAATTTCTAAATCCATAGGACTTCTGTGGTTGTCAAGGCTAAAGCTCTGAAATCAACTTATGTGGATGATCTATAAATCACCTCCAGATTTATAAGAGATAAGAAAATGATCAAGAAAAATATAATGCTCATATGTACTTCTTTTATCATCCACACATATTGTCAAGTCAAAGTTTGTATAACCAATGAATTCTAAACTTTGAACTTTGTGAAGCATTAACCCATAATTTTTTGTGTCATATAAATACCTCAAGAGATGTTTTGCTATATTCCAATGACATGAGGTAGGATAGTGAAGATGCTAACAAAGTTTGTTAACATAATATGTTATATATGGCCTAGTTATTGTGCTATATTGTAAAGAACTTATAATAATTCTATATAGAGTGGTATCATGCAATAATTCACCGTCATTTTTTGAAGTATTTTCCCAATGGAAAAAAAGTTGTGGCATATTTTGCATCCATCAATTCCACTCTTTCAAGTAACTGAGTGATATATTTATTTTAATTGAGATGTAAACCAGTAGATGCTCGAGTTACTTTGACACATAGAAAATAAAAAAAGCTTTCTAAGTCCTTAAGTGTAAAGTTTTTGTTAAGTTTGTCAATGATAACTTCATTATTTCATATGACTGTTATGTCATCGACATACACAATTAAAAAAAATAATCATATTATTTTGTTTATTTTAAGTAAACATACTAGTATCTGAGTTGGAAGATTGAAACCTTATGCCATGTAAACATTTGCTCAATTTTATAAACCAGCCAGATCTTTCAGTATAATAGTTATATGACAAGTGGATCTTTTTATTGGATAACCCCGGCCGCGAGCGCGAGGTTTTAATTTTTTCACAGTAGTGCCCTCGTTGACTTCAGCATGTTCTACATGCTTGTTTTAGACTATAAATGACTTTTTTTAACTTACAAAACATTACGAGAGTAGATAGAGCCAATGTGAAAACTATCGTAATCATTACTAACTTGAATACTTGGTTAAAAGTCTCAATGTAGTCTATCCATTTAATGTAAAAATAACCTTTTGAAACAATCTTTGATTTGTAACACTTCAACTTGAAGCTTAGCTTTATGAATTCATTCATTTATTATCGATCACCTTTTTGTCCTTGGGTCTAGGTATTAGTTCCTATTTTTGTTTCCAACCAAGGCATCGTATTCCAATTGTATAGATTTTTTTTCATTCTGTTATGCTTAGTGCTTCAGCTTTTATCTTGTCATTATAGAATGGACATTTCCCAATTAAGTAGGACCAATTGGTTTATGATAATAATATAAAAATGCATTTATAAAATATGTAAATTAATTTCTTATGATCCAAATATATTAGAATTTTTATATTATTTCAATAAATGTTATTTATTTTAATTATGACTTTTTATGCTTTTAGTATAAAAAAAAATTTAAATTTAAATTTTACAACATATCTTAACAAGATTTTATAAATAAGTTATTGAATTTAGATCATAACTTTTGATTTGAAAATTCAAATAAAATGTTTGAGGTTGATATGGAAATCTAAGAGATTTATCTACAATTTCATATTTCATGAAAAATATCTAAATCAAATTATTTCAAACTTAAAAACAACCTTAAATCTGAAATATATGACATTTAAATATATGTTAGTATTTATGATATATCCTTTTGATTAAAGCTCCAAATTAGATAATTCTTGATCCTCTCAAAAGATAAGAGATTTATTTACAATTTATGTTTTAAAAATATTTTTTAAATCAATTATCATGAAGAAGAAAACAACTTAATATTATTAAAATTTAGTAAATTATAATGCTCTAACACTATAAATAGATGGAGTATGCAATACTTTGAAGCATCATAAAGTTAAAAATAGCTCTTACTTTTTTCTCTCATTTTTTCTTTTTAGAATTTGTCAAATGATTTGTAAGTTAAGCTAAAGCTAGAGCAAGACTAGATATGAGTTTTTATTTATATCTTTAATTCTTCTTATTATTTTTTAGATTATAATTTATTTTGTTTAATTATCTTTTGTTATATTCAATATATTATATTATTTAATTTTATATAAATTTAATCATTTTTTATGTGAATTCTTAGTTTATAATTATTACATTTATTTTATAAGTTGATCTTTTATTGTAATATTATCACTTTGATATATTATTGATCTTAGATAACTTATAACAATAAATATTATTTGTTCTTTAATAAGAATATTTTCTATAAAAAAATATTAGTTTTATTTATTTATCTTCAACTTTATATGTACGATTGATTGTTTGGAATGTTAAAAAAAGATAAAAGTTGATAATATTAAAATAAAACAATTAAGTAAATCTCGAAGTATTATTATTTAATATTGATTTTCTTTTCTTTCAAAAATTTTATATTTAATTATTATTTTTATTTTTCAATAATCATTTGCTTCCTTGTGAAATTGAAACCTAAAAGTATACTGCAACAATTACTCAACTAAGTGTAATAATTTTGAGCATGGTCAATTCATATTGTAGTTCAATAAACAAATTGATGCCTTCAATATCTATGATGTCTAGGGAGCTGAGAAAAGAAGAAGATTCTAATGGTGTATTTTCTGAGATGGGAAAACTAGGTTCAATTGAAGAGGAAGATGAACGGGATTAACTAGTCGAAATAGTTATAGGACTTGTTATGGAAGCAAGCAAAGAGACGACAATAAGACTGGTAGATAAAGGGGATTGAGAATGTAACGTGGTTGACACAAATGGAATAATAGGAAAAGAAGGAGATAAATTTTGCATTTAAGGAACTGTAGGAAATACTATATGAGTAGGAAATGTATGAGTATCTTAAACTGTTCAAGGATATGTAGAAGTACTAGGAAATTATACAAACCAAGAATTAGAGCTAGATATTTGATAGTTAACTAAACTAGAATAATTAAAATTTTTAATCATTTTCTTATAATATTTATACATACAAAAACAATTAAAATTTATTTACTCTCTAGAAATTTTTTTTTTATGAAAATAAAAAAATCAATTTTTTTATTATTTATGAACCATTATATATTTTAATAGTTAGTAATTAAAAATATAGTTATTAAAATAAAAAAATTATTATGAAAGACACATCATAGTTATTTTTTTGCATTATATTGAATATGTTAAGTATAATTGTAATGAAATTGTAAGGACTATGAGTATTGGATATTTTCGTAGACAAAATATTTATCTGTAAATTTATTTTTAGGCCTATTATCAAGTCTATAAAAAAAACCAAACAAATGCTTGAGTTTCAGATAATTATACTTCAGGTATATCTTTAATAACTACGACACATAAGATTATATTTATGCATTTAATAGCACATGCTTATAAATCTAAAATTATTTTTAGTGCTAAAATATGAAATAAGATATGTTAAAAGATATTAGATAAGATACTCTAAAATAAGATATGCTAAAAGATATTAGATAACATATGCTTTAAATTATATTTGAAATCCTTATCATAAAAGATAACATAAAATCTATTTTAAAATAAATCTATTTTATATAAGAGTTATCTTAATTAATGAGTAATATTAATCCTATTTGTAATAGAAAAGATATTTATTAATCATATGTGAGTTATCTTAATTAATGAGTAATATTAATCCTATTTGTAATATAAAAGATATTTATCAATCATATATGAGTTATCTTAATTAAGGAGTATTATTAATCCTATTTGTAATAAAAAAAATATCTATCAATTACATAAGATTAAAGGTTTTAATTTTTCCTATAATTAAAACTCATTACTCATTGTTTCAATTAACCACACAAGAGCATTATTCTAATATTCTTAATTTCTATCTCTTGTTTTACAAATATAAAATTATAATTTTTTAGGCTTCTTTATTTAGTTAATCTATCAAATATTGGTGGTTATATTTGATTCATTAATAATCCTAATTATTTTATGATATTTTGATATTATGTTCTTATGGCTTATTCTTTATTTTTGTTCTTAAATTGTTAGATCAAATAATTATTTTTGTCATATCATAATTATTTGATTTGATTATTAATCTTTAAAGAAGTTATTTTTATTGAACTTATATTTGATCTTTTTGGTCTAGGATTTGCTAGTTGATTTAATTTAAATGACATATATTTTGAATCATTTAGTTAGGATTATTCATTATTAAATCCATTCTAGAACACACACGTACACTTGTGTTTTGTGCTAACTATTTTGCAGTTACTTCGAAAACGTATCTGATTGGCGGGAAGCTTCTTGGAACGTTGGTTTGGAAACCGCTCACACTAATATTAGAAACTGTGAAAACAGAGTAGGGGCTCGTAAGTAAAGTACATTGAGGTAGTATCCTAAAGAGGGTAGCATAAGACCGAGTTTGTACTTGAACATTTGATTTTCATAGTGGAAAGTTAGGTGGTTCGGTGGACCGGTGATTTTCCTCTTAGGTCATGGTTGTGGCCTAGATTGTTTACACCTAAAAATATCATGTGTTATTATTTTATTTTCGCACTTATTTTTACACATAATTGCATGTCTTGTTGCTTTGTTTAGGTTATTAAATTATAAATTAGTAAAAATTAAAAATAACCTATTAACCTCCTCTAAATTAATTAGGTCCATAATTTATAAACTTTTAAAAATAAACCGAATTGAAGTATATTATAATTATTTTGTACATATTTAGTAATAATTTATATTATATAGTAAGATAAAATTGATAATAAATTTTTTAATAAAATAATTTATATTTAAAATAATATTTAATTTATTTTATGTATTATTTACCTATCAAAATAATTCTATTATATAAATATTTTAAATCAATATTTATTTTTTAAATATTTTTCTTAAGTTTTTAAAATTAAAAAAAATATTTTTAATTTAATATTAAATAAAAAATAAGACATAATTTTAAAATTAAATTATAGATAGATTAAATAAAATATTTAATATACTTTAAATCTATTAAATTTTTGTATAAATTTATAAAATACGATGTTATCTTAAAAATTATACAATAATACTCTCGGTCCAAACCCAAAGCATTAATAGGATGCAAGTTACATACCGTACGCTGTTGAACTTGTCGAAAGAAAGTCTTAGACTTGTCACAGGCATTTTCCAGAGAAAACAGTTTCACCTGATAGATATCATGTTTGATCAGGTGTATGGTTGGTTACTTGTATTTTTGGAAAACATTCCCAACATTTTTTCCCCTACCATTTCTAAAAGTTAAAAGCATATTTTTTATTTAAATTTTAATTTAAGAGCTATTTTATTTTTACATTAAAATTTGCTTTTTGTTTTAATTTTGATTAGAATTAAATTCCAATTTTTAATATAAATTTGAAACTTCGTATTTTAATATTTCAAAAATTAAATAAATGAATTAAAAGTTTCTATTTTTTCACTTGATTTCACCGAGCAAATAATCCCACATCTTTTTCTATTACAGTTTTCAATAATGTTAAAATTAAAATAATGATATAAAAATTAAAATTATTTTAAATAAAAATATAAAATAAAGTTTTACCAAACAAATTTCATGGCCATATTTACTAATACATAATAAATTTTGAATGGAATTGTAAAAAAAGATGAATCGGAATCATAAATAATTGAAATAAGAGGATTTGTACGTAAATTTATTTTGATTGTTCTCATTTATTTTATTATGTAATTAGAATAAAAATTATTATTTTACTAAAATAGTTATTTTAAAAGAGTTTAATTTGAAAATATATGATTTAATTTTCTTAAAAAAAAAAATTAATCAAAGATACTTTGTCATAATCAAGTTGCTAAACAATTAGAGACTTAATTAGTTATTACTTGTTTTAGGATGAGTTTGATTCTTGATTTTTTATTCTCTTAAGTGATTTAAAAAATCGATTATATTTGTTAATAATTTTTGGTTTTAATATTTTTTATTCTCTTATTTGATTTAAAAAATCGATTATATTTGTTAATAATTTTTGGTTTTAATTTTTACTTTTAAGCAATCAGAACATGTGATTCATAACTATTTAAAATAATTTTTTTAAAATTAAATCTATGATTTATGATTCTTTTTAAGAAATATCTTTTTATAAAATAAATCAGATTTTATAATTTTTACATTTTTAAATATTCGAAGAAAATAATTGAAAATATAATTTTTTTAAATAATAATAATTTTATTTATTTTTTGAATTTAAAGAAAAAATCAAAAAATATAAAGTGTTATCGAATACATCATAAGTAATTTAATTTTTTTTATAAAAATATTACTAAGTAAAAATTATAATTAAATATATTGTGATTTTTTAAAAAAATAATAAATTATAAAATCAATTATTTATTAAAAAATTATAAATCTATTACACGAAATCTTTTTTATACGTAAATAAGTAAAAGAAAATAATTGTTTATAATTTAATTCTTAAGTAAATTAAAAAAAGAAAACAATAGCTTTAAAATTAAGTTAGAAATAAGTAAAATTCTAACTAGACAAGATTATCTGGTACTATAAAAATAATATATTGTGAACCATCCATCGACCATCACACATCTGTTTCCGCCATCAAAAAACTTGATCGAACCAATTAAAATTGATAAACAAGAAATGATAAATGTT
The DNA here is from genome assembly GCA_030763125.1 of Hippophae gyantsensis. Classification (NCBI taxonomy): domain Eukaryota; kingdom Viridiplantae; phylum Streptophyta; class Magnoliopsida; order Rosales; family Elaeagnaceae; genus Hippophae; species Hippophae gyantsensis. The sequence continues at coordinate 52,784,805 of CM061029.1, forward strand.
TAATTATTTTTTTCTTTCTCGTAAAGATATTTCCTTGTTTTTAATTTTCATAAATGTAAAAAATAATTATTTATAATTTTACAATATTTATTAATAATAATATGATTAAATTATTATAAAAAAATATAAAAGATTTCAAATAAATAAGAAATAAAGTTTTTATTTTATTTTATTTTAAATAACTATAGCGAATTAAAGAGAGAGAGGCAAAGAAGAAGGTGAGATTGTGGAAATGATATATATTACCAAGAATTCTAAACAGCCTTTCTGGGTCCCCTACTTTGTGTCTTTTTCCAAAATCTTTTTGTCCCTTGTTTCTTTATGATCCTCTTCCTAAATAGAATAGAATGTCTTCATCTTCTTCTCATTCATCAGAAGAACACAATGCTGGTCCAAGTTCAAGAAGAGGAGGTGTTGAATACGAAGGTCCATCATCATCTCGTAGACGTTCTAACGACGAAATCTGGCCTGAGCATTTTGTTGAATCTCTTGCTGTCCAAGTCGCTATTGATGCTTCTCTTTCTTTTGGTCGCCTCTCTGCCGCTCCTGCCCTCGCTAATGTCTTTCAGGTTCTTCTTTTATTACACACATATATATTTTTTATCAAAATAATCAAACACACTCAAATATGTTTTTTTCTTTAATTTTTATCGTTAGTGTGATTATTTATGGTTTGTGTTCGACCATATAATCACATATCATCATCATTATTATTATTGGAATAGTGATGAACTGTGATATCTTCTTCTTTCCATTTAGAAAATTTTCAACCGATCGATATATAGAACCTTTTATTTCTGTGTTTTGATTCAAAATTTATGAAAATTTTAAAATAAAACTCAAAACTTACATGTACATCCATAACTGTTACTCTAACTCAAATCTTAAAAATGCCCAAATTCAAATTTAAAATGTGGCATGGAGTTATTGATGTAATGTGTTAGAGTAGACTTGTGTTCTGAAAGCAATTGCTTAAATTTCGGATGGGTCATTTTAATGGACTTTCTGAGACTTGGATTTCCTTTTTGAAAAATTATTATTTAATTTTTCACAGCTTAATTAGAAATTTCTATATTTAGTTTCCCTTTCTCATAAAAGAGGATCTTTTGGCTTTGAATTTCCCTTTTTTCATTTCCCTCTTCAGTGTGTCTTCATCAGTACCAATCTCTTTTAGTGTTCCAAATATTCCTCACCTTTTGACTGAGCTTTCTTACCTTTCTATAATAATCAATAGGCATGCTTCTCTATATAAATTCTTAAATTTTGAAAGGGACTTGTGATTCTGAATCCTACCTTTCAATACTAATTCTGGGATATATGTATATATATATTTAACACAGTTCAAAGGAATTAAAGGCTCAATATTATATGAACCTGGTATTTCTATATAATGGTCCAAATCTACCCTCCCTCCATCTATACTTGTTCCATGTTGCTTATTTCATGATTTTGGTAATAAATACTATGAAATTTGAATAATTAATTTGGGTAGTTGATGTTTCAGATACTCATACTCTTTTACCTTCTTTTTTTAAAAAAAGAAAGAAATGGTGAGTATGAATATATTTATTTTGGTCAAAGTATGTGAAAATTATTAACTCATTCCAAACCATATAATATCAATGCAATTATTGTATTTTAAAAAAAAAAATACAATTACCAAATAATTTAATTGTTGGAAGTTTATTTTTTAAATCACAATAACTCATAGTGAAAATATAGGATAAAATTTCTAAAACCACCTCTTAAATTACCTCATATTACAACATCAATCACAAAAAAAAGTGACAAAATCACTAGCTACAATCACTCACCCATATCTCTCTTAGGATTAGTTTCATTTTTTCCTTTCTACTTTATTTATTTTTAAATTTCAATCATTCATTTAAATCTAAAAAGTAGAAATAAAAACATACAAATGATCTTATTTTTATCCTTTTCTCATTTAAATTATCAACCATTTAATATAAAACTTGTATTATATTTTATAAAATTAATTACATACCAATAAAATGATAGACGTTAAAATCAAATCACCCCATTAAAAGAGAAATTCAAATCATAGCATTTGACAAAAAAAAAAAAAAAAAAAAATCTCAAAGGGATACGAGATCTTTAGCAGTTAATTGATGATATGATGGGAGGGGGAGAGTTCTCTGTTCTAAATTTGTAAATGGGGGTATCCCATCAGTCAAAGCATATGGGTGAGTGCCAAAAAGTATATGGAGCCCAATGCTGGTTCAGTTACTCATGTCTCCCTCATTGTGATACCAGCCAGATACACAACAATAGTCTTCTCGCATCTCTCACTTCATGACTTCTATTTCGTTTTCTCTTGTTTTGTCTTTCTTTGTTTAGACCGTTATAATTTGTTGCTTTCTTCTTAGTTGTACTTCTGTTTCTTTGTTTTCTACTTATTTTTCTTATTCGTTTTAAGAGATTGGTACAATACCTATAAACCGAAAGAATAAATATTCCTCCATTAGTCTTTTTCTTTTCTCTTTTTTTTTTTGTCTATTTTGATTTTGATTTTTATGGATCAATTTTTTTTTCAAGGAAAAACTTAATTTAGATTATAAATTGAAGAGATGTTTGAAAAATAATGTCTGAAAAAGTAAAAAAAGAAATCACCAAAATCACCAAAATTTGGCTAAAATAATTTAAATGCCTATATATATTCAATTACATTATCTTAAACTAAATGTTTGTAAATTGTAAAAGTAAATGCACTTTTTAAAATTTATTTATGAATTATGAAAATGTTAAACAGGACACTATTTAACCTGTGTGCTTAAGAATAAATTATACCGAAACTAGTCAGAGGAACAAATATGTAAGGAGTAACCAACCCTACAAACACATAAATTTATCCTTATACTACTATAAAATAATTCAGTCACTCACATGATAAAATGTGTGAGCATGTTCTATATTGTTATTTAATACTTGAATTATCCTCTTACCACATTTATTTTGTTGCATATGTGGAGGAACATTTAAATAAAAGTGACAGTAATGGTAAGCTTTTGCTGTATAAGAGTTTTATCCTCTCTTTTTTCCGATGTGTTTGCTATGTTACACACTTTCAGTACACAGATTTATAAATTTATGGATGCTCATCTTGATGTCTTATGATTTAATTAGGTTTTATTTGTAAATATGTTAAAAGCTTTTGGTTAGTTGTAATTATGTTAACAACTTTGTTTAACGATAAAAATTTCCTCTATTGGATTTGTATTGTTATCAGTATAATTACTACCAAGTAATTTTGTACATATTTATAACTAATTTTTAGTAATTGATCTTATTAAGTTCTTGATAACTATTTTAATTTATAGTTTCTTATTATTGAATTTTTAAATTTTTTTAGAAAAGATGAAAGTCCTCTAAAACCTATTTCTAATTTCAAATTTAAATATTATTTATTTGATAATTAATTATTAATTTTTATGTTAGTATAATTACAACTAAGTGCAAATTTTGTACATATTTATAACTAATTTAGTAATTAATGTAAACACTTACTTTTTTTTATAAATATTTTTTACATAAATTTTTACTAAATGTGAGTTAATAATTACCAAATATGTAAATATATGCTGTATTTTATAATTATTTTAATTTATAGTTTCTTATTATTGAATTTTTAAAGTTTTTAGAAAAAGTAAAAGTCCTCTCAAACCTATTTCTAATTTCAAATTTAAATATTATTTTTTTGATAATTAATTATTAATTTTATGTTTTTAAGCTCTAAAATTTAATCCAAAACTTATTTTCAATAAATTTTACATTTGTAATTATTTTGAATAAAGTTGAATAAGAATAATTATGATTAAGTTCTTAATTTTTAGTATCAAAGTAATAAAAAATAGACATTTAATTTAAAAATTTATAATTAAATTTAAAAATTTAAATAAATTAAAAATTAATTATCGAACGTATTTTATTTAAATTTAAAAATTTAATTAAAAATAATTATCAAATTTTATTCTTTTTGGATTATCCTTGGTCAAAGCTATGCTAAAAGATTCGGTTATTATTACCTAAAAAAAAATGAAAAACAGGCTTTTTCAACCTTTTGGCTAGTATACTATTCCTTGGAAATGAAATAAAAAATAATATGGGAAAACACGCTTAGTAAACCTATATATCTTTTTAAGTTAAGGTGATTTATTGGTAAATTTTTTTAATTAAATTTATATATAAATTTTTAAATTTTATTTATATTTGTCTAAATTTTTAAATCATATAACAATTTTTTATAATTTTACGTATGGATGAATTAAAACTTTAGAATTTATGTATAAAATTTAATTAAGAAATTTTTATATTTAAAGATGCATTATATGTTTAAAAATTTGAATAGTCGTGTGATTTACAAAAAAAAAAAGGTTTGAAGCTAATGATACAATTAAGTACGTTTATATAATGTGCAACTGTAAAGTCTACGTTATGTTAGGGACCACATATATATTTTTGTCTTTATTCCAACAGATGCCTCTATTTATTATTTATTTATGTTTCGAAACAATTTTACTTTTTAGGTTTCCCAGTTTATCATGCCTGTCTTATGTCTCTCTGTAATCTAAATTCTGTTTCTTTCTTTACCTATTAAATCGGGTAAACTTCACTTCTTGACTTGTTCGGTTCCCAATGGTCTAATCTTCTTCTAATACTATTATTAGAAGATTGATTGAAGATTAAAAGTTTGAGCTGTCACTATCTTTTCTGATGAAAATTAAATTATTTTATACATACATACACACGTCATCAAGCCACTAAGATTAGAAAGTAATAAAAGATGACATATATATGACTGTTTGCTCTATATAGTGTCTGGCTTAACACTGACACTAAGCTACTACTGCTACTACTACTACTCCTGTATTCTAGTTTTCTAGCTATTTCTGCTCTGTAATTAATCAGACATCTCATAAATATAACTCCATATCTACGCCCTTGGGGTCTGAGTCCTCTCTGCTACCATTTTGATTCTTAATTAGTAATGTACATGGTGTTTACTAGGAATCATGCTTTCTTCGTCACAAATTTATATATATATTTATATGTTATATTATAATTAGTATTGCTATTAATTATCAAGTGTATTACAATTTTCATCTTTCTTATTTAATATTATTCAGTTATGTCACTGTATACAATTATTTGATGAATGAAACTAATATTGTTTGTTGCAGCAGTTGCATGTTATGTTATTGATAAGTAAACCCATCATGATTAATAATAATAAATATGATCTTTTATTTAAATATTTCTATTTAATATAATTTTGTCTTCATGATATTTAAAATTTAATTGAACTTTTGGATATAAACATTTACATTAGTTTATTATTTATCGTGTTATCCATTTTTCCTTAACCACCGAATTTTTATAATATTGACTGACTGACAGCCCCTTTTAAACTTCGAAATTGAGGGAGGGAAAAGACTTTTTTATATTAACTAGCTAGTATGGAGATTGGAGAAGGTGGGTACATCATAATGTTATTTGTTTTTTTTTTAAAAATTTGTTACATTTGATTTTTTTTTGTTTCTGTTTTCATATTACTTAATTATACATGAAAAATTCAAAATTAATAACTTATTATTATTATTATGTCATTGATTATAAATATTGCAATTTTTTGTTTTTTCATTTTTATTGATACTCATGTTTTAACAAACGTATCAAAAATTTAGTGTTATAAAAAAAAGTTTTAGTTTAATACGCACTGCTTTGACAGATACATTTTTAAAAGTTTAGTTATTTTTTATTACCCATGTTGTCAAATCGAGTATTTCTTTTATCTTTATTTTTTGTCATTTACTGATAAAAAGGGATTTATTTGTAATTTTTGAAACAATATTGCAAATGATGGGAAAATAAAATTAAGGGAGTGGATCTTGTATTTCTCTTATATTGGTTCATTGTTTTCATTTGTTTTCTTAAATTAAAAATAATTGCACTTTGTCACATTTCTTTAAAAAAAAAAAGTATGAATAAAATATATTATTTTAATAATTATTTTTATTATAATAATATAATTTATTTTTTTGATAATAATTTTGTTGAAAGCTAAATAAGTATAAAAAAAACTTATAATTTAAGTGTGATTATATAACACTATCTTAAAATAAATTATGACATTTATTTTAAATTAATTACATTTTGTGTGTACCCATTAATTAAAATCTTTGAATTGCAATTGAGTTTGTGTATTTTGACGTGACTTTTAGTGTGATAGTGTTTGTAACATTTATAACTATCATTCTTCTATTTTTTGTTTATTTTAAAGCCTGAAATCATTTCCATAGTTCAAAATTTGCTTATGGTTTTCTTTTTTGTTGGGTAGGTGTGCTCCACGTGGCGTGCAGTATCTCGATCAGGTTTATTATGGCTTCGCCTTACGAACCTAATATGGGGTCGGACCCATCTCGTACGAGACTCATGGCACGAGGAATACGTCTACTGGCATCGGACGGCTAGGAACTTTCGAATACATAGGTACAGGTACAGTATATTGCATTTCGATCTGTCCGACGTCGAGGATCTAGATGGTCTCATATGTCGATGTCTCACACTATCAGACACTCATCTTGCATGTGGTTTCTCTGATGGAGCGGTTCGACTCTTCAATTTAAGGGATCATCTTCACGTCCGAACATTTCGACCTCTTCAGCGAGACCAACTCGGCCAATTCTCTCAAGCAATTTCGGGCATAATCATTTCCAATTTTCGGCTTATTTTTGCATCTTTAGACGGCGATATTCATGTGGGCTTAATTAACAGACCAACAACCCAAATCCGTAGGGTCCATGTAGGAGATGTGGTTAATGATGGGGTTTTAGTTGATTTCACGGGCTGTGGACGTTGGTGGGTTGGTCTTTACGCTGGTGTACCGGGTCGGACCTTTCACATATGGGATGGAGTTAACGAAGAACTTTTATTTGTTGGAGGTTCGTTGACAGACCCAGAAGCTGTAATGGGTTGGCATATGCTCACAGAATTGACTGAGTTTGTTGGTCGAATTCGTGTCACGAGTCATGAAACTGCCGTGGCATGCACAAGTACGAGATTGATTGTATTTGATTTGAGAAACCAAGGGGTGATATTGGGTGAGCAAGAGTACAGAAGAGGAATTTCTGTTACTTCGCTTGATGTTAATGACACGGCGTATGTTATGATGGACAATAGGGGTTTAGCTAGTGTGCGCAATCTTGATACGTTAGAGGAGGAGTTGTGTAGATTTACTGTGATGAGGGGTGCGTCACAAAGGGGAGTAATGGGTTGTATGAACCGTGGGTACACGTTAATGTGCGCAGGGGGTGTGATAAGGATATGGGAAGTAGAGCGTGGTCAATATTTGTACGGTTTTAGGGAAAGAATCGGGGAGGCAAGTGCTTTAGTAGCTGACGAACGACATGTCGCTGCGTGTTCGGGTGGTAGGACATTGCACTTGTGGGACTTTGGCGCACAAGATCATGAAGACGAATGAATGAATTCTGAAGGTGAATGTTTGTGGGGCCCTCGTTGTTAGAGAAAGGCTAGCAGAAAGTGACATTTCAATGTTGGGAAAATAACTGTGTTAATGAAAGTCGGTACCTTTTTTGACTTGGATGATATGATTATGGAAGGTGAGAAAAAGAAAGAAAAAGTTCAATTCAGGGTATAGATTGAAGAAGACTTTTAATGGAGCGTGAGAGATACGCTGTTTTGGGCACGTTTATAGGTTCTGAGTTGACCCAACAGGTCATAATGAGGTTTTAATTATTTTTTTAAAAGTTGATTTTGTACGGTATTCATGTATGTACCTGTTTGATGCAGGATTTGTACCTCATTGTTTTGACTTGTTGCTTTTCATTGTTGTTTTCCCTTTACCCTTATTCAGTTGGTGGGTATGTGGAACTGGAATATGTGGAGGAAGTTTCTGTAGCTCCATTTGTTTATCAATTTCTTTTGAGAACTTGCATTACATGTTCAATGGAACTTGCTCGTTATTTCATTTTGGGTAAAGTTCAGATAAGAAATTTACAATTAAACATTAGGAATAGTAATTATTTAAAATAAAAAAATTAATGAAGTGACTTGTAATTTATTTATTTAGCTATATAGAATAAGTTTAAAGTATTATAGTACTATTTTCTATGTAATATTGTAGTAGAAGTAATATAATATAATTTCCATTAATTTCCCAAATAGCTTTGATATCACCAGCAAGTACAATTATTTATTTTTGTAAGGACATATTAATGGCCATATATATCACATTCAACCAGTAAATGCTTGCCGTTTTAGGAGAACGCCCATTTGGGTTTTTAAATTTCATACTTAATAACTGCTGCATCTTACATTTATCATCCATATAGTATATCTTATTTATTTTATTTTATTATTTTGCTTGTTCATAATCAATTGAAGTTGCCTGGACACCATTAACCCATCATGGATGAACCTTCAAACCCATTACTAGTGTTCTTTCCATCCGGTTCAGGCCAGTATCTTTTACAGTTAGAAAGATTTGAACAGATAATGCATTATTTCATGATCTATGCTAACCTTATAATACTCTCTCTCTCTCTCTCATCTTAAAAATATTTATTTCATGACACATTGATATGGCATTTAAAAGACTTAGATTAATTTTTAAGAAAATTAATGAATGAGATACTCAGTTCAATAGAAGATTTAATCAACGGATGATCCACGCCCTTATTAAAATAGCTTTTGAAGGTCATTCAATTAATGCATTTATTTTCTATTAATACAAATATTAGTTTAACTTTCATTAATTAATATGGATAACACAGTGAGTGTAATATGTTTGGAGGGGTTACATTTGTATATGTTACAATTAATATATTATTATAGGAACAATTCTATTGCTTACAATATGTAGATAATCTTATTTGCTTCAATACTTAAATTTACTCATTTAAAACTATGTCAACATTATTCGTGAATAATGATGAATAAAAATGAAAGTTGTAAAAAATAGGGAAAATATTAATAATATGTGACTGGGTAACAATCTTATTTTTACTGACATTCTACAGAATTGTACATGAGATTGAAAATCTCATACGTTCAATTCTTTTGAAGTCATTGGATCATTTTCTTCGTTCGAGAATCTCTTTCCTTCTTCCACTCCGTTCCGAAGAGTAATTAGGACCAATTCAATCACGTTTTCATTCATTTAGAATTTAGACTCTTCTATTTTGCGTATTTTTTTCTTATTTTTCTTTTTTTTCATTTTATTCATTTTCATCGTTCCTTAAGTGTCATAGGATTGATCCTGTAGAATCTGACTCATTTTTTCATTGAGCGAAAGGTACGAAATAAATTAGATTGATTTTTTGACCAAAAATAAATACTATGTGAAATCTTCGGTACTTTTCATCTTTCTCTATCCTTATCCCGTAGGTATAACGTTTGAATCAATAGAAAACTTTTTCTTATGTATTTGTATAAATGTATCTATAGAATCTGTATCTGTATAAATGTATATCTATAAATCGATATTATTACATTCCAAGGAATTTATTGTTGTTGTAAGCGGCATAATGCTCAGCAAGGTCTCTAGCTGTAACAACACAAGTGTTATAGCAACTAGGAAAAGGAAACCCTTCATTTCTTTCACTCTTACCATATATATATAATATTGTTTTTAGCAGTTAGCACTACACAGTACTCTATATGATCTGGAAATGTTTGAGAAAATTTACGCAGAGATTGGAGCCACAACCGCCTCTATTTATAGGCTCTTTCTGAAACAAGAGAAAAAAGAGAGGTAGCGGATATGGTATAGAACTTCAAAATTTAGAAAACAAAAAAAAGAGGTACGTGGATATGGTTTAGAACTTCAAATTTAAAAAAACTGATATAATCATTGACTAACAGGTTCATTTATTAAACTGATAAAAAACTAGCCAATATATTTCTATTATAAATGTATTATATATATTTATAATATTTATATATATTAATTAATATATTTATATTTTTATTAAAATAATTATCACTATTTTTGTCTAAATTTTAATTTTTAAATTTAACTATGTTAAGTTAATTTCAATGAATGAAAATTTTATTTTCTTAAAACTATTTCCATGTTCAATAAATCTTTTTTTTTTTCATTTTGAAGGAGATACATATGTTTTAACAAATTTTACTTAGTTTGCATGAGGTTTCTTACCTGATTTATTTTCAAATTTCAACCACTTTCATGACCTTCATTGTCATGTGCGGCTATCTACAATGATTTTGAATTTGGTACACATTCTAAAGTCTTTAATTTTTAGGCAATTTTAATTTTTTTTAAATTTATATATTTTTGAGAAGTTACAAAAAAATAAAATCCATAAAATTTATAATAATAAAAACAACACCTCAATAATAATATTGAATGAAGTACAATTAGATGATATTCAAAATGAAATAATATATCAGACATTTTTAATAATAAAAATATATAAGGTGAAAATAAAAGATGTTATTTTTGTGATTATAAATTTAAGTATGCTATTTTTGTTTGTTCAATATTTTTAAATAACAACATGCAAATAAGATCTAAGATATATTCTTAGTTCTAGAATATGATTTTTAAAGGTCCCTTTTCGGGATTATAGGTCTATTAAGAGTAGAGTTTTCAAAAATTTCAAGGATAGGTTGTCTTATAAAATAGGCTGATAACAACAAAACCGACTAATAATGACAAAACCGACTGCACTTACCCTTAATCTAAATTTAGTTATTTACATCACTATATGTTTTGAAACAAAATAGTAAGGACATATTTGATACATAGTACTGAAGATCTTGATTGTATAATTTTATATAATCATATGTTTGGCTGTAAAATGAGATGTTGATTTACATAATTAGTCATTACGCTTTATTGAAAAGCCAGTGGTGCAAACTATCATGCGTTGGATTATAACTAAATGCCTCTAAGTCAGAATTTAAGCTAGAAACAATGCGTGTACTTGCTACTTATTTATCAACATGCAGTAGGGGCGTTGGTCCCTAAAGGCACATACCATTGGTGAAGTTTTCATAGTGGACTAGTTGTAAGGACTGTCTTGAAATGTAATTTCCATCAAGTGGCTAGTAAAATCCTTTGCATAGACGACTGAAATATGTGATATGGCATTATGAGTGATATAATGGCCTTGTTGTCCCTATCTACTAAGATTCATCCCTCCCTTTTTTGTTATCCCCATATGCATTAGAAGATTTATACAATGCCCAAAAAAGCCACAATTACCATAAGTGTATATGCCATTTGCCTCAACATGCACACAAGCCATTATTTCTTACCATGAACATGGCACATACACTATATAGTTGATGATAACACCTTATCACTCAGCCATGTCCAAAGGCTAAGATGAGATTTATTGATTATTGGTGGCCATATGTGTGACTACCTTCTTGGCAATGTGTGTTTGTTTCATATGATACAAATGTGACATATGGCCATGTGTTTATTCCATGTGACATATGACACATTGAAAGTTCTAAGCGAATCTAATAAGCCTAAAAGGGAGTGAAAAGTTATTTTTAATTTTATCAAATTATAATTTCGTAACCTAATCATAATAGCCAAACAAGTAATTGCGTATCAAAATTAAATACAAAAATAGGTAAATAAAACACAAGATTTTTAAGTAGAAACAACCTATACCATAACCATGACCAAAGATAAAAACATTGATCCATCGGACAACATAACCTTTTAACTATGAAAGACAAATGTACAAGTGCAAACTTGGTCTTATGCTATTCTCCCTTGGATAATGCCCTAATGTATCCTACCTATGAGTCCCTACTCTATTTTCACAGTTTTCAAGACTAATAGAAGCGGTATCTAGGCCAAGGTTCTAATTAGTTCCTTACCAATCAAACACGATAATAAATAAATCTGCAAACAAGATTAGCATAAAAATCACAACTTTTCATGTGTTTTTAAGTACAGATTTAATAATAAATAATCTTAACTAAATGATTTAAAATATGAATAAAATAAATCAAATTAACTAACAAATTCTAGAACTTTAATTAAACACAAATTCAATAAATAGACTCAGATGTATACTAACATAATCACATGAAATCAAAAATTCAAAATCAATGAGCAAGCTTAGGTTTATGCTAGTATAATTATATGAATATATTAAATAAGATAAAGAAGCTCAACCTAAATAAAAGAAAGCAAAAAGATGAAGAGATCTAACTGTACATACTTCACGCTTTTTAAAATTCCTTTGTCATTTTGTATGTAAATTATAAGAGACAAGTGATGTATTTAAAGAAAATCTAGATAGAAAAATGTCACTCATATGATATGGAAAAATATAATAGAAAGTTGGCAGCTGTTTGAGATTAAAAAATTCATAAAACAGTACAAAATTAAACAATTTTCATAATAAAGTTATGCAATGAAAATAAGGGATCGATCTTTCTCATGTGGGGATCAGTCCTTCTCTCTAGACTCATTTTTTAAAGTTACATGATTTGACATGATTGATTAAGGATTCTTTAGAGAATGATCCAGTGTGGGATCGATCCATCTACTAATAGGATTGATCCCTCTTTCTGAAAAGGCTTAAAACTCCATCATACAATATTAGAATTGATTAAACCAAAAGTCTATATTAAATGCACTTAAATATGTATGTAAGAGTACCTGAATATGAGTCATTTGAGCATTGTAATTACAATATGATGAATATTATCTTTATTCATGTTGTGAACATGCGCTAGTAAATAAAACGAGTGCAATCCTGTGTGGTAGTTATAAAAGATATGTCTGAAGTATGAATATTCAAAACTCTAACATTTCTTCAATTTTACATGATAGACTTGATAACAATCCTATAAATAAGTTTACAAGCTAACATTTTTTCTACAAAACTAGCATAAAATCATAGCCCTTACAAATTCCCCATTGGCATTTTGTGTGGTAACACTTTTTTTCTCATTACATGGCACTCATAAGAACAAAGTAAAAAAAGCATTTGTTTGGATGTATGGATTGACCAAGCGATAACATGAGCCAAACAAGAGTCCAAGCCAGTGACAATATCACATCTATTGTATACATCAGCACATTCATCTAACCAAGCCTTGGATGGTTAACCCCGATCTATAAGCGTATTTATTTTACTCTTATGATTATTTTGACATACTTTCATATGTCCATCCTATATAATCAACACCTGTACATGTAAAATTTTATAAATATATGGATACCCTAAGATTACACACATTCCACCATTTTTCTAACTTTTCTCTCTAAAATTTGGACTAAATCCCAACATTATGGCACCTACCATAAGGCTTAGATTTTTAGGCTGAGCTTAAGTTTCTCACCCCGTATTTTACAGGATTCACTCCAAGCTTTGAGAGAAACTTGGAAGATCAAAAGCACTATATATATAAGCTGAATTTGAAAGTCATGATCACTTGTTCTATAATATTATGGTAGGAACCTGTGCTAAAGGATGGCTGAGTCTAGCTAACGAAAGGGCAGCAACAATATAAGAGAACACTTCGCCAACACATGATGAGACCAGAGCAGCGACTAACATTTATCGAGAGTTAGCTCGCCAACTCCTCAAGTTAAGGAGGGAACTTAAGGAGACAAGGAGAGAAAATAGGTCACTACACTTGAGTTAGGAAGATGAGCCTTTAATGATCTAGCAACAGGCCCGATTGATAAAAACATACTAGAACGTGCCTTGCCTAAACCTACCCAAGCTGAGCATGAGGTCGAAGGGAGCCCCTTTTAGTTTTACGAGACTTAGAAATGAGTAATGGATTTAGGAAAGAAAAAAATGGGAGGCTCAATTTCTAGCTTTGAAAAAGGCCAATAAAAATGAAGATGAAGCTCTAAAGGTGACCAATGAGAGGCATAAGAAGGGAAAGGCCCTTTATGATGTAGATAGAGATTGTAAAAAATTATGTATCCTAATTTTTCAACCAGATAGAAAATGATGAGTCACCAGCCAAGTTTAATGCTCCTTAATGCCTCAATTATTTTAGAACCATAGACCCTATGACACATGTGTAATACTTCAAGACATATATAGCCCTTATGAGCCTCACTCAAGGAAAGAGAGATTATATGATGTGTAAATTGTTTGTTGTCACCCTCTGCAAAGGTGCATAGAAGTGGTTCAATAACTTGACACTTTGTTCAATTACCTCATTTTCACAGCTCGCCAGATTATTCATCGCAAACTATGCATGCAATAAGCTCTTGAGAAAAGATTCACATCACCTCTTCTCAATTATTTAAGATAGAGGTGAGTCCATAGAGGTGTACATGAAACGGTTATGGAATGAAAAGTTGGAGATCTCCAACTGTCCTAGCTTTATTGCTATAGGGGCTTTCAGGCAAGGTCTCTTAAAAAACTCTAATTTATTTGTGGAACTAACCAAAATAGTTCCTTGCACTTTGGAAGAAGCATATGGAGAGGCAAGAAAATTTATCAATCTCGAGAGAGAGTTGGGTATAGAAAAAGGCTATTGAACTAACGTAGAGATGGTACCAGATAAAGAAAAGAGAAGGATAAGCCCAAATATGGCACATCAAAGCAACAAAAATAAATGTTTTATACCAAATAATAGGAGAGTCATACAATGGTCAAGGAATAGAGCTCCTTGGGGGAGTCCACTTTCTCCTTTTAAAGGGACTCATTTAAGAGTAGATCTAACCCAGGCTGTAATGAGGATGGATAAGGAACCTAATGTCAGATGGCCACCAAAGATGAAATCCCTGCTTATAGACACATCTAAATGGTATGCCTTTCATAAATATGTGGGCCACAAAATGAGAGATTACAGACACCTCAAAAAAGAGTTAGATGAGTTATTAGCAAAGGGATATTTGAAGGACATCATCACAAGAAACGAAGAACAAAGAAACCGTCAGAACAGGTGAGAGGTACCAGGATCAACGAACCCATCGAGTAGTGAAATAGAGTACCACAAAGAGCCCAACATTAGGACTATACACATTATACATGGAGGGCCTGTGCTCAAAGAAGTCTCAAATAATGCACACAAAATATTTTCAAGAGAAGGAATTAGATATTGTTAAGGTAGAGCTCTCCCTAGTAGGGTTCAATAGTAGTACCACCTATTCAAAAGGAACAATAATGTTGCCTGTTCTGGCAAAAAGGATGATAGTAATGACCAATTTCGTAGTCATCAATGTCCCAGTCCAATATAATGCCATCTTAGGTAGGCCATGAATACAAAAAATAAGGGCAGTCCCATCCACCTTTCATCAGGTAATGAAATTCCTTACTAAAGATGGCCCAAATGAGATAAAGGGAGACTAGGAAAAATCAAAAAGTTATTATAATACCAAAATGAAAAAGGTTGCTCATAGTAGCAATCACAGAGGGGTCTCCTTCCAAGGAGACTAGGTGGTAAAAGGTTGGCGATTTTTGTCAATCTAAATAAGGTAAAATATTGTCCAATAGATGGAAAGGAGGGTAAGAGCCACCCTTTGAAAGTAGGCGGGGACTTGACGGTGGAACTAGAGAAGCAACACTCTCAATTCCTTCTCAAGTCTTAAAGTCAAACATTGAAATCTTCGTATGGACCCCAACAAACGTGCTTGAGATTGACCCAAAAGTCATAACATACCAACCAAATGTCAACCTGAAGGCTAGACCTATAAAGTAAAGAAAAAAAATTCTAAGAGAAATGAACGAAGTAATCGGGCACGAAGTTATTGCCCTTAGGGAAGTTGGGTTTATAAGGGAGGTCAACTATCCTTCATAGTTATCAAATGTGGTGCTGTTAAAGAAGGCATGTGATTCACCTCATATATGTGTAGCCTTCATAAATCTAAATGAGACATGCCCCAAAAATTGCTTCCCCCTTCTAAGTATTAATCAACTGGTAGACGCTTGTATTGGGTTTTGGATAATAAGCTTCTTAGATGCATACTTTGGGCACCACCAAATCAGAATGCATCCCAAAGATGAGGAGAAAGCATCTTTCATACCAAATAAAATACTTTCTATTATACTAGTTTCCATTGAGATTGAAAAATGCATGTGTCGTATATCAGTGTCTAGTTAACAGAATGTTCAAAAAACAGCGAGGAAGGAATCTGGAGCCTTATGTAGACGACATGGTGGTGAAATCAGTTCAACCCCTAGACCACTTCAAGGACCTGAAAGAGGTATTTTTAGTAATTCAAAGGAACAATATGAGACTTAACTTCAACAAGTGTGTCTTTGGTGTTATTGTAGGAAGATTCTTGAGATACCTTGTATCGACCAGAGTGATTGAGGCCAACCCAGACAAGATACAAGCTTTGGTGAACATGAAGCCATCTACCGGCCTTAAGGGAATCCAACAATTGAATAAAAGAATAGTGGCGCTAAAAAGATTAATCTCAAAATACACGGACAAATGTATGCTCTTCTTCAAAATGCTAAGAAAAACACATCAGTCTTTTGGGATGAGGATTATGATAGAGCCTTTGTAGAAATCAATAAATACTGTGTGTAACCCTCATGTCTTGGTTAACCTTATCCCAAACTAGATTCCTTATTTGTATTTGGTTGTAGAACCTAAAACATTTAGTTCCATGCTCTTATCCGAAAGAGACAAGATCCAACACCCTATTTACTATGTTAGCCAAATCTTGATGGATGCTCAAAGCAGATATCCAACCATTGAAAAGATGGCCTTCGTTCTCAAAGTTAGTACACGAAAGCTCAAACACTAGTTTGGCTATCACGTTGTTATGGTACTCACCTTTCATCCATTTAAAAGCGTGTTGGTGAGGCCAGGAGTGGCCAAAAGGTTACCACAGATTGCCATAAAGTTGGGGGAATATGAAATTAAATACATGGCTACAATAACTATAAAAGGGAAAGTAGTAGCTGAGTTTGTGATGGATTTCAGTGAGACACTATAGGTCATCAATAATGATGGGGAATAAGAAGTATATATGGTTAACCAAAAAGATGGAGCTCCCTGACAAGTATTTGTAGATGAGGTACACAACTTCAATGATGTTAGACTAAGGGTGGTCATAATGGATCACGATGACAACTATATCGAGTATGTGATCAGACCTAATTTTTAAGCAACCAATAATGTTGTTGAATATGAAGTGGCTATACTCAAGATTAGTGGTTAACCAATTCTTAGGAATATTTGAAGCTATGGATGGAAAGATGAAGGAAGGGGTAATTAAAGAGGTTAAAACGAGAGTGTCTTAAATTTTCCAAGTTTGAGATCAAGCAAATAGCCCCAAATGAGAATGGTCACGTGGATGCACAAGCCAGTTTGGCTACCGTGCTTGAAGCCAACCTTGGCTGAGTAGTGTAAGTTACGATATTGATAGAGGCATGCCTAGAAGAAGCTGAAAGAATAGTTGCCTGTATGGATGCCTCCATTCACTTATAGTTCACTCCAATCTATGATTTCTTATTGAAAAAAAAAAAGACTTGCTCATAGATCCCAAACTTGGAAAAGAAATAAAAAAGGTTGGTAAGATATATAGAAGGACCATGCTCGGATCCAAGCTCTTCTGCATAGCCAAAGAGGGAACTAGAAGATTGATGTTTAAAGCACATGAAGGGGAGTGTGGTTCTTATTGAAGGGGTAGAAGGATGTTTCAATAGATTATGACGCAGGGTTACTATTGGCCCACCAAGTTGGCATATTGTACAAAATATGCTCACGATTAGTTCAAAAAAATAATGAGGTCCTATCATTCAAAAAAATAATATATAAATTTTCAAGTGTGAGGGTTAGTTAACCATCATTGGGGACCACTTCCAACCTACCCCAATAATTGTGTGGGAAGGGTCTTGCACTTAAGGGGCCCACCGAGGCTTACGAATAATCTGGACAAGGGGCTCCACTGAACCATGTCTCCCCAAATTGCATGCAACAAAATGCGGGGTATTCAAAAGATGCCTCAAGGGGGTCTTCTCATAAAGATATAGTTCCAGATGTTGCTTTGCATCCAACAATAAAGCCATTATAAAGGAACCTATGTTCCTTATCACGACCTTAGTATCATTCCAGGTGCTCCTAATCAAACTGGTGTTATTGGTTTGAGACTCCTACCGACCTATGACATAGAAGAAATATTCCTTCCAATTCTTCCCATTCTCAAGAAGGGCCATATTTATACCTCTATCCTTCTTCATAAACATGTATACCCATCTTGGGTATATGAGGTTTTATTTCAGGATGTAGGCTTTGTTAAACTTGGGCATCTCCAAATCCACGTTGAGCTCTTGGTATATCACTGTGTGGTAGTACAAGTACCTCCAATTATTGGGCATCAACTGACCCAGCACGAGTTGAGTTCTTTCTAGAAACCTCATAATAAAAGTGTATAAGGGGAACCTGACCCCAACCATAAAGCCTTCTCATGAAATACCATCCACCCAATTGGGGGAGAGTCCTAGGCATTGGAATCATTAAGTCCACTTAAAAGAGAATATTATACATTTTCCTCAACCTCTCCTTGTCTAGTGCTGATAAGCCATTGGTATCAACTTTGGCCGACCAACCCCTATATTCCTGTCCATTTTTTCCAAGTCTTAACCATTGAGATTTATGTCTAGGGTATATTTATCCTAATAGTAGGAAAGGCTTGAGAGGGGGAAGAGGTAGAAGGATGAGACTGAGATTGCCCTTCATCGCTTGAAGAGCATGCGTCAGTAAAAGACCTTGTGCCATCACTGATGGTGGGATATTAAGGGCTTTTCCAAGAGCCTAATCTAGAGGTATCTTCTCTATGCATAATGGCTACAAAAAAAATATAAATTACAAAATATAAAGGAGGGGTTAAGACACAAGAAAGAGAGATTACCTAGGGTTGAGTTTGAAATAAAAAAGGAAGATGATTCTTTAAAAACCAACTTGAAAAGAAAGCACAAAAGTGTTAAACTTGAAGTGTTGAACTCTTAAAACTCGAACACAAAGTTATATGTTATGCTAATTTCTTAACACCAAACTAAACTTATTTTACGGCTATATCTGAGCTCAAACAAAGTATTTTTTCTCTTATTTTTTGTCTTATGTGTAGGAAATTATGGATAAGTCTCAACCTAGGCACCTCTTTATATAGAGGCCCTAAAATTTTTCTCTCTAATTAACTGGCATGCATTTATTAGGAGAGCTCAATGATTCAGATTTATTGCCCGAGTTTTACTCTTTCACCTCAACATTGAGCATTTATTCTCTTATTTTTTATCTGATGTGCACGAAATGATGAAGTCTATGCCTAGACACCTTTTTATATAAAGGCTCCAAACTTTCTCTCTACAATCAAATGACATGCATTTATTAGGAGAGCTCAATGATTCAGATCTACTGCTTAAGTTTTACTCTTCGAGCTCAAGCTGAAAGAGTAGGGAGACTTGATGTTTGGATGTATGGATTGACCAAGAGACATCTCAAGGCAAGTGACAGCCCAAGCCAGTGATAATTTCACGTCTATTGTATACATTAGGACATTCACCTGACCAAGCCTTGGGTGGTCGACCCCAATTTAAAAGCGTACTTATTTTACTCTTATGCCCTTTCTGAAGTACTCTCATATGTCTATCGTATGTAATCGACACCTGTACATGTAAAATCCTATAAATATATGGATGCCCTAAAAAATACATATATTTCACCATTTGCTCTGACTTTTCTCTAAGTTATTTCTCTAAAATTCAAACTAAATCCCAACAACATTGATATCCTAGACCCCATAGTGAAACTATCCTATGATCTTACGAATCAATTTTCACTTGAATTAGGAAAGCTTGAATGTAGTTAAAACAACATAAACAAAGCACACAATAACTTGGCTTGGAAGTCTTATTATATATTAATTTAATTTACATAAAAATAAGTGAAGTATAGAGAGAAATAATGAAGTGCACTCATTCATATCAATCAAGTAATAACATGACACATAAGGGCATATGTGTGTGACATAGTATAGCTTGACTTGGCATACCTTGGTGATGGTGGGCATATGTACTACATCATATGCCTTGTTCATTGTTGGTGGATATGTTATTTAAATGAGTATCGTATATAATCTTGTTGCCCATAATGCTAAGTTTCTTCCTTTAGTCTAAAAAAAACTATTATGATATAAATACATAAAATATGATTATACCCAATGGTTTACATGTTATTGGCACGTATGAATGCCATATGTGGTCATGGTCAATTATGTTATTTAAACAAGTCTCAAACCCGAACTTGTTATTCATAAAAATCTTCTCAATCTTGAGGTAAAAAAAACTCATTATAACATTATTAAACATAATATGGTTATTATGATCATTTGAGAAAGATAAAGGCATATACCTTCGTCATGGTGGACGTGCACAAATTGATATTTAAAAACAATATTTTTTTATTTTATTCATATTTTTATTGTGTAAAGCTTTATATTTTATTATCAATAAATTATAGATAATAAAAAGAATATTCTTCAAAAAGAACGAATCATTTTCATAAAATTTGTAATTTTTTATGATTTTTTAAAGATTTAGACTTTAAAAAATAAAAAATCTTTCTATATTCATAAAATTATGAAAATTTTCATAACGTTAAATTATACTTTTCTTAGCATGTCTACAAAAAATCTCAATCAAAATTTCATATTTTGACATTATTATGCTTTTGGTATGTTGGACATATGTGTTTTGATAATGGTGAATATGTGTGTGCCATGTCATGTCTTGGTTGTGATTAAAATTTGTATGTCATGGCATGCCTTGAATGCTGTACATAGACATAACGTGGGAGGCTTTTCGTACCTGTTGTACACATGTAAATGCCTACTTTTATGACACAACATTTGAGAACAATATTTTTTTATGATTTTTATATTTTTACCTTATCAAATCTAATAACATGTGATCAATAAATCAAGTACGATAAAAGTAATATTGTCCAACAAGAAATAATTGTTTTTGTTGAATTTTTAATTTTTACGATTTTTTGAAGATTTTAAATTTAAAAAATAAAAAAAATACTTATAATGTTCGTAAAATTATGAATTTTTTTTAGAACGGTAGATTACATTTTTCTTAACATTTATGAAAAAAAAAGAAGAAGGTTAAAGTAAGTCCAAATTTCAGTTTTTAGCTTAATCATTTATAAAATCCAATACGTGCAAAAGAAAAAGAAAATTTAGAAAAACTTTCATCGTAGTTTTCAATAATCATAATATACTAACAGTTATTATTAGCTTTAATACTATTGGCTGTCGTCTCTAAGAAAATAGAATCTATGACTTGTCAGAGGGAAATATTAAATCCGTGACTTGTCAGAGACGAGTTTTCTTCCACGCAATAGTCTCGTCTCCCACGTCTTCCCTCGATGAAAATATTAAATCCGTGACTTGTCAGAGGTGAGTTTTCTTCCACACACTAGTCTCGTCTCCCTCATCTTCACAGTTTTCTGAAGCCGCCGATTCCATCGACTCCACAACCAATGACCCACCTTCCTGAGCCCAAAAAACCTTCCTAGTTTATCTGTTTCTTCCAAGTTTCTCTTTTATGCAAAAATATTGATGTTATGTTCCTTATTTTTTCATGGGTGATATTGTTTCTATTATGCAGGGGAAAAGTGATGGGTAAGGCCTTAAGCATCATGACTTCATTTCCTTAGGTTTATTGTATTAAAGCCGAGAGACATTAAACAAGAACTTCGTAAAACTTCTACTTTATTGATAATATAACTTGATTATATAAAACCATTATAGAAATTGAAAGGATAACGATGAGTAACCCTCGTTTATAGCTACAAACGTGGTAACTGAACTGGTTCTTAGAGATCAGGTCGTTTTATTAACAGAAAAACAACAAATTTTCTAAGTTTAAGGATCTCTAATTCTAACATACCCTCCCTTAAATTCAACTGCATAGCTTAGTTTATTTTTGATGACTCATATACTCCCAACAGACCTCGAAGCTTTTGAAATTGCTCCAGCTTTAACGATTTTGTTAAAATATCTGTAATTTGCTGCCGTGAATCACAATGAATTAGTTGGACTACTCTTTCTTTGGATAAGTGGAAACGAACTCCAATATGTTTACTTCTCCTATACATTATTGCATTTTTAGATAGCTTGATAGTTGAGTTATTGTTACAGAAAATAATTGTGCATTTATCATCTTCACATCCAAGCATTTTTAGAATTCTTTTCATCCACAGCCAAGCATTTTTAGAATTCTTTTCATCCATATTGTTTGATATGCACATGTTACAGTTGCCACAAATTCTAACTCTGTTGTGGATAGGGTTACAATTGGTTGCTTCTTAGATGACCACTCTACTGCTCCTAAGTGCTCATTATGAATGCATAACTTGAAATGCTCTTCCTATCTTCTAAACATCTTGCATAATCACTATCAATGTATGCAATCAAACCACTACTTGCCTCCTTCTTGTACAAAATACCAAAGTTAACAATCCCTTGCACATATTTTAACACTCTTTTTACAACCATTAGATGAAGTTATGTAGGTTGAGACATGTACCTAACAATCAAACTTACTGCGTATACTAGGTCTAGACGAGTGGAGGTTAAATATATTAAGCTCTCAACAAGCTGTTTATAAAAGGTGTCATCTATTCTATTTCCATTCTTATCCTTTGAAATTTTGAACCCTGGAACTAAAGGATTTAGTACTGCATTGCTTTCTTCCATGTGAAACCTCCTGAGTACCTCCATTGCGTATTTCCTTTGGTTGATCTGCATTTTTCGTACTTTTATTCCCAGAAAGTATCTCATTCTTCCTAAATTTGTCATGTCAAACTCCTTCATCATTGAGTCCTTGAACTTTCTTAGCATGTCATTATTATCCCCAGTGTAAATTAAGTCATCTACATACAAACTTACAATCAACAAGTTACCTTGGGTATTGGTTTTGACAAAGAGTGTCTGCTCACTTGGGTAGTTATCAAATCTCTCCCTTAAGAAATAGGTTTCAATACGACTAAACCAAGCTCGAGGAGCTTATTTTAGTCCATATAAGGCCTTTCTTAGTTTGTAGACTTTGTTGGGTTCATCTTTCTTCTCAAAACCTTTTGGTTGCTCTACATAGACGTCTTTCATCAATTCACAATGCAAGAAGGAAGATTTGACATCAAGTTGATACACCTTCCAACTTTTGTGGGCAGCGAGAGCAAGAATGATTCTGACCATGTCCATCCGTGCCATTGGTGTATAGACTTCTGAATAATCAAACCCTTATTCTTACAAATATCCTTTAGCAACCAATCGAGCTTCAAACTTTTCTATTTGTCCATGTTCATTCAGTTTTGTCTTGTAGATCCACTTGACTCCAATTTGTTTTGCTCCCTCAGGTAAATCAATGAGAAACCATGTTTCATTTCTTGTTATAGAGTTGATTTCAGACTTCATTGTTTCCACCTAATCTTCATTCTTCACAGCTTCTTCAAAACATATGGGATCTGTCTGTGCAAGATGAGCAAAATGTGTGAAATTTTCATCAGTTTCACTTCCTGAGAATCCTTCTCCACTCACGTAATCCTCCATCCAAAATGGTGGCCTCCTATTTTATTCTTCTTCTTCTGTATTTGAATGAGTTACCACTGGATTTTCAGTTGTCACAGTTGGATTCATACCTGTATTATCTTTAGTTGTTACAACAACATTTTCTTCTTCGTTGTCATTTGGAACCTCAAGTGTGTCATCCTCATTGTCTCCCCATTCTAAGGTATCTGGTGCTTGTTGTTCATGAGGTATATTCCAATCCCACTATCTTTTCTCTTTAAATACAATATCCCTACTCGTAATTATCTTCTTTGTCACAGGATCATATATTTTATATCCTTTTGATTCATCACTTATCCCCAAGAAAAAACCACTTGTGGTTTTATTCTCCAACTTTGTTCTCTTTGCATCAGGTATATGCACATGACATATGCATCCAAAGACTCTCAGATATTTAACTGATGACTTGATGCTACTCCAAGCTTCTTCTGATGTTGTGTCCTTCAAAGCTGTTGTAGGGCACCTGTTTAGCATATACATAGCCCACTTCACTACTTCGGGCCAAAAAGTCTTTGGAATTCCCTTCTCAGATAGCATGCATCTTATTGAATTCATTATCGTGCGATTCTTTCTTTCTACCACTCCATTCTACTGAGGAGTGTATGCAGTTGTTAACTATCTTCAGATTCCATTTTCCTTGCAGAAGTTGGTGAATTCTCTTGATGTGAACTCTCCTTCTCGGTCTGTACGCAAAAATTTAATGAATAAGCCAGTTTCTTTTTCAATGAGTACTTTGAAAATCTTAAAAGTAGCAAGTGTCTCTGACTTCTCATTCAGAAAATAAGACCAAGCTTTTCGACTATAATCATTAATTAAACATAACACATACTTCTTTCCACTGTTTGATTTTGGGGAAATTGGGTCACATAAATCAACATGAATGAGTTCTAGTCTTTGAGTTGCTCTCCAAGTGCTATTTTTTGGCATAGGTTCTCGATGTTATTTGCCTTTTAGGCAATCAACACATACAACATCTGAGGTTGAGAGATCTGGTAACCCATGAACCATATTCTTTTGTTGTAGGGTTTGTAGTCCTGTGTTACTAATATGACCAAATCTATAATGCTAGAGATGAGTAAGATCTTGGGTTATTGTGTTGAAACAAATTTCTAAGTTAGGATTAGGTATGGTTGGCTGAATTCTTGTTGTTAAGATAAAGATCCGATTAACTGTCATCTCAGATTGAATAATAAGTCCTTTGTGTGGATGATATATCTTTCATTTCCCAGATTGAATGAGGATTGCTAAACCTTTCTCCTATAGTTGTCCTATGCTTAAGAGATTGTTTTTCAATTCTGGCATATAGAATACATCACCAATGATGCAGTTGACTCATTCTACTTCTAGCTTGATTTTACCTTTCCCTAATACTTCCATTCTGGTGTTGTTGCCTAACTTCACTCTCTGTTGGAAGGATTCAGTAAATTCAACAAATAGCACTTTGTTGCCACATATGTGGTTGTTGCATCCTAAGTCCAAGAACCATAGTTCTTCTCTACTTGCTTGGATATCTTTAGCATAAGCCATTAACGACATCTCTTGCTCATCTTGCTTGGCATAATTTGCATGTTTATCCTAGGTGGGACATTCATATTGAAAGTGATCGAGTTTGTGACAATGATAACACTCCACTGTGGCTTTATTGAATCCTTGCTATCCCTTTTCTCTACCTCTTCCTTTGCCTTTGAAGCTTCCTCAACCTCTTCCTTTGCCTTTGAAGCTTCCACAACCTCCTTTGTTTCTGTCATCTATGGTCATTTTTAGAGCATGCTCATCTCCACTAATTCCACTGCTGTTCCGTGTGAATTTTTGCTCATATACAACCAATGAACTTTGTAGTTCATCGATTGAGAGTGAATCAATATCTTTCGATTCTTCGATTGAAACGACTACATAGTTATATTTCTCAGTGAGTGTTCTGAGAATCTTTTCCAAAATGGTGACATCCTTCATGTCTTCACCATTGCTTCTCATCTTATTTGACAGATTCATAACTCGAGCAAAGTATTCTGTTATGGTCTCACCTAACTTCATTTCCATGATCTCCCAATCTTCTAATCTCTCCTCAATGATTGAAGAGCTGCGTGCCTTACCCTAGTGTTTTCTGCATACTTCCTTTTTCATTGAGTCCCATATATCTTTTGAGGTACATTTCTCCAGAATCTGCTTTAGAATTGTTCTGTCAATGGCTTGGAATAGATAATTCTTTATTTTCTTATCTTTTTGCTCCACATCCTCCAATTTCCTTAGTTGATCGTCTGTTAGATCTGTTTTGGATTGTGTTTCGTCATAGCCTGTCTGAACTAACTTCCAAAAACCCTTAGATCTTAGCAGATTTTCCATGAGCATTGCTCAATGATCATAGTGACCATTGAAGCGTGGTATGGCAGGTTGCGTGAAATCCTTTTCTTCACTCATCTTTCTTTGGGTTTTAATAGTCGTAGCTTTGATACCAAAAATGTTAAAGCCGAGAGAAATTAAACAAGAACTCTGTAAAACTTCTTTTTTCATTGATGATATAACTTGGCTATATAAAGCCATTACAGAAATTGAAAGGATAACGATGCGCAACCCACGTTTGTAGCTACAAACATGGTAACTGAACATGAACGCTTTAACACTAATTGGTTCTTAGAGATCAAGCGGTTTTATTAACAGAAAAACAACAAATTTCCTAGGTTTAAGGACCTCTAATTCTAACATATTGAAAATATTGTGAACTCTATTTCTTATTTTTATGTTGAAAATAGCATAATATACCCATTTTATGTGTAGCATCAAATACCTATTTTCTAAAAAAAAAATTCCATTAAAGGCTGAAGAGAAGAGAATAATAATATTTCTCTGTTTTGTCAACGAAGTAGTTTTTTTTGGTAGTGTATCTTTGTTTGTAGGTCAATGGGTTCCTTGTATGTGGCTATTATTTTATTATCTTGTATATAGAAGATATTCATTATTATCAATTTTTTTTTTTAGATTCATTGCAAGGAGTACTTGTTTTCTATGGTTATATTTCATTACGGTTCATTGCTTGTTTCTGTCCATATTTATATTGATTGTTAGTAGGAAGACTGATATGTCATGCTTCTGAAGTTTTAAATATTCTGTCTTCTTGATAATGCTGGTATCTTCACATGTCAACATATGTCATGCTCTCAAGTTTTAAAAATGCACGGGATATTTGGCTAACGCATTCAAGCATATTATTCTGCTACTGTTATTATTAATAGTGAATTTTTACTGCTTTAAGAGCGGTTTGGCAGCAGTTCCTCTCCACTAATTGTTATAGACGGAGGAGAAATGCTGGCCAACTAGCTTGTAAACTACTAATTGATTAAATTTTTGATCTTCTTCTATCAATATTCTTTTTAAGATTATGCATTTTATTATCAAATCTACAATCATTCATGATATATTGCAAGGAGGAGATTGTGAGTATGAAATAAAAAATAAAAAAAATGAAGAAGGTTAAAGTCATTGATATGTAATTATGAGATTGTTGGTTTTGATTATTTTTGTGAAATATTAGTGATCTCATGGAGATTTCTTGTATTAGTTGAATTCTAAGTATGCTAAAAGCATCTTCAACAAGGCTCTTAGGATCACGTGTTGGTATATTACTACAAGAAAAATAAATTATCTTTGGCGACAAATCTCTTTGGACAAAAAATATTTGTTGCTGAAAGAGGCTATTTAGTGACAAAATTTGTGGAAAAAACCTTTGATTGAGTAATACACTAATTTTTTTAATATGCCATTGTTTTTTTGGGACAAAATTTTGTCACACATACTAATTCCTCGATAAATTTAATATTTGTTGTAGAAAGTTTGGTGAAAAATCTTGGCGCAATATTTTTTTCTCAACAAAAAATTATTGTAGAAAGTATTGATGTATAAAATGGCATTTTCGGTGTCACTGAAGTAGGTTAGTCTTTGTTATAGACATTGTATTGTGTATTTGGTTCTGTTACATATGGCTTTCAAGTTTCAGTCCTAATACTAGCTATCAAATGTATCCTAAATTTTATGGTTACTAAAGGTATTCATTAAAGCGGTTGAGTATACTACATTGTTCAAAACACTACCCAATCTTCTACTTGACGTTTCAGCTAGGGTCACGTGATGGAACAATTCAATGCTTTATTAAAAGGGATGCATCTAATTTAACTTACCACCTTTTTTTGTGTTTAAGCTCAGGTAAGCGATCATCATTCTGTCTATTGATATTAAAGTTCGGTTTGCCTTAATAGCTTCATATATTTATATTAATCAATGGTAATTGCATTTATCATTATTCACTACATATTTTGCATTTCACTTCGTATTGAGAGGGAAGTAATGATGGAGTTGCAGTAGAAATAAAAACAACTGTTACCTCTTCTTTTTATTAAGGACCAAAGATCAAACTCAAAATTGAAGGAATAAACCTTTGGGTCCATCACATTAGCCTTTTCAAACATTGGTAGATTATAAGTGGGATAAATAGAGGATGAAGGGAAGGGATCATTTGTTCATTGTTTTATACTTTGATGTTGTTAGAAGTTATAACAAGTTCATCTTAAAGACTATATTGGAAAATTGATATTTGTGAGTTGTGACTTCTTGTAATATTATATAGTTTATCACCGAACGAGCTCATATAACTGATCAAGACCAAATATAAATCATGTTGTCAACAGATGTATTCAATTTAATTGTCTCTGGATTAGCTGTCTAGTTTAGTAGTTCCTCACTTTTCATAAAAATAAAAATAAAAAATTATATAGCACTGCTTTAAAGTACATGTTTTGACGGCTAATAATCTCTTACATTCAGGTGCCATTGCATATATACATAATTGCATTTCACATATGCTCTTGGTTGGATCAATTCGTCCTCACATTAGACAAATCGATCCCACTATGAATTGATAGGTAATTGATCCCACTTTGATCCTTCCTTCTCTACATAAAATTAAACACATCATTTTTACACTAGAAATCAATCTTATTTTAATCTTGAATTGATTGTATTCATTTTGCGTAAATTTTAAATGGAGATCTAGAGAGAGGAATCGATCCCTACCTAGGACATATCAATCCCTCGTCTTGTTAGCCTAACTTATTTTTAGGAGGGGTCGATCCATCTCATAGAGGGATCGATCCCGCCATTGGGATTGATGTATTTTGTTTTTTTATTCATTTTTTAATCCCTGTAACAACCAATTACTCGTAAAATTGTACCATATCATATGAGTGACATTTTTTACTTAGGGATTTTTCTATAAATATGTCACTCATTCCTTTCAATTACGCATACAATTATAGAGTAGTTTTTGGAGCACAAGGTTTTTACAGTTAGTTTTTCTACTCTCTTGCACTTTATTTTACACTTAATTTTATTATCTCATCTAGCATATTTACATGATCGTGCTAGTTTAAATCTTAGCCTGATTGTTAATTTTGGATCATTGATTTTAGAATTGTGCTTAAAATTATACTTGTTATAAGGTTTCAGTATGCTTCTTATCTGCATATTCTTATCTTGTTGGAGCATATATATGATAGGATTGTTCATTGCATTAGTCCATGTAAAATACACATATCACTTGTGTTATTTGTGTTAACCTTTCAGGTTATTTTGTTGATGGGTTCGATAGCTCAAGGAGAGTTGATCAGAATGTCGATCCATATTCGTTCACCTACCTTGGATATATTGTGAATAAGAGAGTGACGACTAGTAAGTAAAGTACACAATGGAATTATCATTGTAAGGGTAGTTTAAGACCTCCTGTACTTGAACATTATGTTTTCATAGTGGATAGGTTAGGTGGTTCCAGTGGATTGGTGATTTTCCTCTTAGGTCATGTTGTTAGGTTGTTTTCACATAAAATCGTGTCATTTATTTAATTATGCATTTACTATTGATATGCAATTACATGTTTGGTCCTTAGGATTAATTTATTGATTTGGATTTTTAAATTTTTTAAAACAACCTATTGACCCTCTCTAGGGTTATAGGTTCATAAAAGATGAAAAAGTCAAGGAAGTTATTCTTAATGGTTGGGAATTACCTTTGGTAATAAAAGATGTGTAACAACCATAATGCCAAGAAAATATTGGACCTGTGAAGAGCGTACCCTTAATGGGGAAAACCAAAAAAGTTGAGCTCAATTTTTGTTGTAATGTCGATGTATAAGTTTCATCATAACTTCGATTTCGAGATTATGAAGGTGCATGTAATGCACTTATTCTCACTCGTGAGGAAACTTCCCAAGTGAACCAAACAAAATTAATATTGTTAACATCTTAGTTTGATACCCTTAAAATGAGCAAACTTTTTGGTCAATTCTATGCTCACTTTTGTGATATCACTAATGCTTATTCTAAATTTGGTGAGAAAATATTACAACCTATACAAGTACAAAAACTTCCAAGCTTCTTAACAGGAGACTACAAGATGAAAGTTACAGCTATAGAGGAAAGCAATAATATAGACATACTAAACATTGATGAACTTGTTGGTTCAATCCAAACATATGAACTTACTCTTGATCCACCCAAGAAAAATAAGGACGTGGCATACAAAAGCTCTAAAAATGACATATTTGATAGTGATGAGGATATGAATGATGAGACACTAGTCTTACTAGCATGAAAATTTAAGAAGTTCTTAAGAAAAAAGAGTCAACAGAATAATCAATCTAACAAGGGACAATCTAGTTGTTTCAAGGACCAAAAATCAAGGGAACTTAAGCCTACTAGATTCGATGGTAAAAAACCAAACCACACTTATCCTCATTGTTTTACTTGTGGTGGTTTTGCTCTTATTTCTACAATGTGTGCTAACATCAAAATGAAAGTTTGAAGAGCCTTTAATGCTAACTCAGTGACACAGAAAGTGAGTAGGATAATTCTAGTAACTTAGAGGATGATGACATCAAATATCTTGATTTCACTACAACTACCATAGCACACCATAATGACCCTGACTCTAGCTCAGATGAAGAAAATGAGGGAGTAAACTCTTCTCTCTTGTTGTCTAAGTTTAATGCATTGAATTTTGATGAATTTTTCATTGATTGTATAGGTGCTAAGAAAGAGAGAAAATATTTACTGAAGTAACTAAATTTAATGATATCATGAATGTTCACAAAATAAATTCCTTTAGCCTAGAGAAAGATATAAAGGAATTGTTTAAACATATTAATTTCTTCAATTTGAGTCTTGTAGGAACCAAACAAAAAAACAATAAGCTTAGGTATGAACTTAGTGTTATTAAAGAGATAGTGAGGAACTTGACCATAGGTGCTGAAAATTTGAACAAAATCCTAAACTATGGAAAGACATATAGAGATAAGAGAGGTCTTGGTTACGTAGATGAACAGTCAACACCTTCATCATCCAAAACTCAATTTGTTAAACACATTGTTGCTCTAGTAGGGAAGGTAAATTCAGCACCCAGTCACTCTTAAAAGAATTTGTTTGTTTCCATATGTCATCATTGTGGTAAGAAAGGATACATTAGAACTAAGTATAGATATCTTTATACCTATGATTCATCATGAATACAAATTTTCCGATAGCATCTTAAAATTTTTCAAAACTTAAATTTTTTATTGTAAGAATCATACAAAAATAGGAACTGAAGAACCATTAGTTCAACTTCCAAACTTATTCTACCTGTTATTTTCAAAATTAGAAGATGATGGATTAAGAAGTTTGAATTGCATTGCTTTGTGGTCCACATAGCATTTAAAGTAAATAAAATACCACATGATATTTTGACAATGAATGATCTAGACACATGATTGAAAATCTTTCCTTGTTTAAAACCTTTGAAGAATACAATGAAGTGACGGTTATCTTTGGTGATGGTAAAATATTTAAAATTGTCAAAAAAAGACTCTGTTAAAATCGAGAGTATTCCCAAACTTTATGAAGTTTTATACGTGGAAGGACTTAAGGTAAACTTGATTAGCATAAGTCAAATATGTGACAATAATTTTTAAGTATAATTTACTAATAATTATGGCATTGTAACATATTAAAAGGGTAAATGTATTATTAAGAGAATTATGTCATATGACAATTGTTATTGCATTGACATATCACCAACTTAGCTAACAATAATTCAACTACTTTGTGGCATAAAAAGCTAGGTCACATGAAGTTTAAAGATATTTTTATGTTAAGTAAAATTATCTTTTTATGTTAAGTAAAATTGAGATTGTATGTTGTCTACTTATTCTTTCAAAAATTGAAACATTTGTATGTGGATCATGTCAACTGGGTTAATAAACTCGGATCGTTTATAAGACGATCAAGAGTATCAATACAAGCATAGTACTATAATTAATACATATTGCCTCATGGGTCTTATGATAATCAAAAGTATTGGAGGTAATAAATATATTGTAATTGTAGTAGATAACTACACTTGGGTATATTTGCTTAAAGATAAGTCAAATGCTTTTGATTTATTTAGCTCTTATTGTACAAGAGTGCAGGTTGAAGTAGTAACAAAATAGTAACCATTAAGAGACTGAAAAGAGACCATGGAAAAGAGTTTGAAAATACCAAATATAATGACTTCTGCAAAGAAAATGGTATATTCTACAAGTTTTTTGCTTTTATCATACTTCAACAAATTGGAGTAGTTGAAAGAAAAATAGGATTCTCCAAGAAATGGCTAGAGTAATATTACTTGCCAAGGGAGTCTCCAAAATATGTTTGGCTTAAGCTATAAGCACACATGTCACGTTATATATCATTTCTCAGGTATAAACTAAACTCCTAATGAGATATGTAAGATAAGAAACTCAATCTAAAATTCATGCATTTTTTTGGAAGTAAATGTTGTATACTTGGAGACCGAGAACAACTGAGTAAGTTTGATACAACAAGTGATGAAAGTATATTTCTTGGTTATTCCTTAAAGAGTAGAGCATATAGTCTTTGATTGTAGAACTAATATTGTAGTGGAAACTATAACTATTGTTGTAGATGATGTAGGTAAGTAGATTACAGATGTCAAAGTTGATAATAAAATAAATGTCACAGGTTCTTAATTTAAAATAACTAGTGACACAATTGAAACAAAAAAAAAAGAGTTTGAGGAAAGAGAAGAAATAAAGAAAGAAATACCAACCTCACTAGTGAGAAATCCAACCTATACCTCAAAAAATCATCATATTAAAAACATAATTAGAAACCCTAAGGCAAGCATAGTGACAAGAAGACAAATAAGTGAGGTAACTCATTTATGTTATATTTTCCAGTTTTAACCAAAAAAATGTGAATGAAGCTATTAGAGATAAATTTTTAATAAACATCATGTAGAATGAGTTAGCCTAATTTAAAATAAACAATGTGTGGATATAGTGTCTAAGCCTAAAATTCAAAATGTTATAGGAACTAAATGGTTGTTCAAGAATAAATTTGATGAGCATGACATTATTGTTAGAAATAAGGTTAGGTAGCTTAAGGCTACACGCAAGTAGAAGCAATTGACTTTGATGAAATATTTGCACCTATAGTTAGGTTAAAGTTAATTAAGATTTTACTTGTTGTTACTTGTCAATGAAATAAGTCTATGAATCAATGATCATCGTTCCAAACAAGACAAGGTATATGTTAGAGGGGAATTTATGACTTTTACTAGTGATACCTTAAACAAGTTACTAAGGATTCCTCTTGTACCATACCCTGAATTTGTTCTATTGGAGGTGATTGAAGAATAATAGAATATTGAGCTTGGACTTCCAAACAGTCGAGTAATTTCCTTGAAAAAGTTAAGTTAATTTAGTTTAAAACCATTTTATAAAGCCCTAAATTTGATCATTAGTACCAACATAATATCTTATAAACACATTGTTGAATTTTGTGCCATTATTGCCAAGCTTGTGTGTTCTATTCGTATGGGTAAATTGTAGATATTGGGAAACTAATCTATGATCAAATCATAGCCCGATCCTGATTCCATCAGAAAAACATTTTTCTTCCACATAACTGCTTAGTTTCCATACTAATTAAAGTTGGAATTTCATTTGCTCCAAATGAGCTCAAACTTAAAGGTCTTGGACCAACTAACAACTCCTATATATTAAAGTCCAATACCCTATCTTGAGCCATCTTGGCTATAGGTGGTTAGTATCCACCTTAAACTGAAGAACTCGATGGTGCCTACTTGGGTGACTTGCCTATTGATGCTCCATATGATGAAGGGCCATCGTTTTACTCCATATGATGTTAATTCCCTCCACTATGATGTAGCATATATTGGAAAAAAATAGATATCTTAAATACTCAAATGAAATCCATGAATACGAGACCAAAAAAAATTGAAAATGAAATGAGAACAAAGATGAGAGATACATACCGACGTCACTGACCTCTTGACCCAATTCATCAAATTTCATGCAGATTTGCACATGTTCTCAGCCAACTTGAAAGACTTCATTAATAATTTCCTTGGTGCTCCACAACCTTCCTACTTTATATTATTATTGGATTTTTGTTCCCTTTTGGATTATCTATTTCAACTAAATTTGTAATATATTTGGTGGTGTGTTCTTATTATGTTGGAGTGTTTATTTCTCCTATTTTATGCCCATTTCTTGATTTGTTTTATTATCTTTGGCATTACTTGTGACAAAAATGGACAGTAATGAAATTCACATGATTATTTAATGTTTTACACTTGCTTCTATGATTTATTTTTACCTAATTACTTTACCATTGATGCTTGACAAGTTTGTATTTTTTGTTATGTTTTATGTTTAAGCTATGTAAAAGTGGAACATGTCTATAAGTCAAGCTACTCCAGTTTTTAGATTAGTTCTACTATGGAAATTAGGATTAAATTATATCTACTTATTTATTGAGTAAACTTTTAGTTAAAGAGTGTTGTTTTGTCTCATGAAAATACCAAAGAGAGAGTTTGAGAGGTTAATGAGTGTTTGGCAATTTTATTAACATAGCTTTTTTATTTTAATCTCTTAGCTCTTAGGACTTCTCCCAACAAGTATCTGATTACATGTATCGCATCATGGTTACAGTGCTCCAATGATCTACATTAAGATAACATTGTATACATATTTAATTGCATTTGATATAGGCTCTTGGTTGGATTAATTATGATATTGCATAATAAATATATTAGTCTTTTTTGTTTGAGGGATCGATCCCTATAATAGACGGATCAATCACACTATAGGTTGATATGTAATCGATCCCATTTAGATCCTTCCATCTCCATATAAAATTGAATACATCAGTTTCACACTAGGGATCGGTCCCCTTTGTAGATGGAACAATCCCCCTTTGGAAGGATCGATCTAATTTTGATCTTTAATTGACTGTGTTCATTTTATGTAACTTTTAAAAGGATGTATAGATAGGGATTAATCCCTACCTGAGAAAGATTGAATCTTTGTCTCATTGGCGTAACTTATTTTTAGGAGGGATCGATCCTATTATAAGCAACAGAGATATTTTGTCTCCTCTAATTCATTTTTTAATCCCAATCAGTATCCAATTACCTATAAAATTATGCTACATCAGGTTTTTATAGTTAGTTTCTCTACTCTCTTGCTCCTCTTTATTTAGGCTTAATTTCATTTTCTTATCTATCATATTTACATAATGATCATGCTAGTTTAGATATAATCTTGATTATTAATTTTGGATCCTTGATTTTGGAATTGTACTTAAAATTATACTTGTTCTAGGGTTTCATTATGCTTCTTATTTTCATTTGCTTATCTTGCTGGAGTATATGATAGGATTTTTAATTGCATTAGTCCATCTAGAACATGCATATCAATTGTATTATTTGTACTAACTTTTTAGGTTATTCCGTTGATGTGTTCGATAACTTGAGGAGAGTTGATTGAAATGTTGGTCCATATTTGTTCACATACCTTGGAGATATTGTAAAGAAGGGAGTGGTGACTCATAAGTAAAGCACACAGGGGTGTTATTATTGTAACCCAATGTATGGTTGACTGGAATGGAACATAATCAGAATTGATTCATTCTAATTTTATGTTTGGTTGGGCTGAAAAGTGAAAATGGAATGGAATGAAATCGATTCTTAAATGAGAAGGAATCGGGATTCCTTCTTTCCCATTAAGGAATCAAAATTCTATTCCTATCTTAATTTTTTTCCAATTTTACCCCAATTCCAAATATAACCCTAAATCTTAAGCCTTAAATCCTAAATCTCAAATCCTAAATCCCAAAACCCTAAACCCTATTTAGAAAAATAATAATTTTAACCTGAAACTTTAACCCACAAATATAACCCAAAACCTTAAACTTCAAATCCCAAATCCTAAATCCCTAAACTATATTTAGAAAAATAATAATTTTAACCCTAAACCTTAACCCACAAATATAACCTTAAACCCAAAATCTTAAACCCAAAATCTAAATCCTAAAACCCTAAACCCAATTTAGAAAAATAATAATTTTAACCCTAAACCTTAACCCACAAATATAACCATAAATCCTAAACCCTAAATCCCTAAATCCTAAACCCTAAATCCATAAATACTAAACCCTAAATCCCTAAATCCTAAACCTTAAAACCCTAAACTATATTTAGAAAAAACAATAATTTTAATAATATATTTTATTTTGAAGTAATAATTATTTAGAAAAATAATGATTTCAATAATGTATTTTTTCTAACAAAAAAATAATAATTAAATGATATTATTTTAACTTTAGGGGTATTAAAGTAATATATAATATTTTTTATTCTATTCTAGTTGTAAAACAAGTACCGTAATATTGATTCCTTCTTTGATTCCAGTGGTCAAACTAAACAAAACTGTTTCCATTCTCATTCTCATTCACATTCTGATTCTATTATGTTAATCAAACTGCACCTATGGATAATATAAGACCTCTTGTATTTGAACATTATTTTTTCATAGTGGATCGGTCCGAGTGGACTAGTAGTTTTTTTTTAGTTAGTGTTGACCTAGGTTATTTTTACTTAAAATTGTGTCATTTATTTAATTTCGTATCACTATTGATACGTGATTGTATATTTGATCGTTGAGATTAATTTATTGATTTAGATTTTTAAAGTTTTTAAAATAACCTATTCGACCCTTTTAGGGTGATTAGGTTTGTATTATAAATTTTAACTTATGAGATGAAAAACATAAAACATTGGACTTATTTATGTTTGCCAGACTCTAGGTAACTTATCAACACATTTTTATTGTGTTGGTTTTTTTCCTTGATCAGGTCTAGGCGGTGATTCGTAGTAGCAGTGGCAGTAAAACATCTCTTTTTGAGGGCATTGAGGCATTTGTTATATATCTTTATTTTAAGGCATTAGCTAGTAAGGTATTTGCTTCGATGTCCTTCTAATGTATCAGTATTAAATTTATTTGTTTTCATGATTTTCATGTTAAGATGCTATTTTATAAGTTTTTTATGTTAAAGCATGCCATTGCTTGACCTACATAGACCCACGACAGAATTTAAAATTCTAAATGACAGTTGCTTGGCCTAAAAGATGCATTATGATAATAAATTAAGGTAGCTCTTATAATAGTTTATGAAACTATTTGAATTTATATATAGTTAATTGATACTAGTGGTTATTATAATTTTCTTTTTCCATTAAAACAAGTTTAATTGTTTATGTAACTGGATACCCTCTTTTATATGTTGAAATTTGAAACACAAATATATACCTAAATTGTTCTTAAATGTGAAGTAGATGTTTTCTGTGTCAATGCTTTGTGCATAGTCCATGTTAAGTTACTTTTTCAATAAAATAAAACATAAAAAGCAAGGTTAAGTTAAGCTTAAAGAGTCATCTTTTGTTAATATAGTTTTGAAATTCTAATAAACGAATCAATAGTTATTAAAAGGACATGAAATATAATTAATTATCTATCAAAATAATCTACTAAAAGTACATGTTGCAATATGTTTTATTGGATTTTCAAATTGTAGTCGTCTTTTTTTTTCATTTTCACATTTATATAGTTTTTTTCATTTATTTAATCATGCTTATTTTTTTACATTTTACAGTCCTTAAAAGCCAATATATGAAGCTATTGAAGTAATTTACGTATTAGCCATGTTGAGATTTAGTAGTATTATTTTGAACTTGAAATGTTTGATTTAATTCATTTTATCAAAGGTAAGTTAAATAATGTACTAATTTTGAGATATATTTGTATTTATTTATAAGTAACTTAGTTTGAATATATCGGGACCAAGAAGCGTGTTATTTAAGTAGATTATCACTTTAAACTTATTTAAGCATTTTATTATCTATTAAATGAACTTAAGAACGATAGTTATAACAATTTTTACTTTAAATTATAGATAAATTTTATTTATCTGTATTATGAAGTGAAGTAAGCCTCCAATAATATATATGTATATATTGATAGAAACATATTATTGTATTACATTTAAAAATGTTAAATAAGAATGTTCATATATGTTGTGAAAGATGTGTAATAACAAAAGTAAGGGTATGTTGTAGAATAATACAATTACAACAGACATTGTTTATTGTAAAATGGCTAAACTACGATGAATTGTGAATGTTGTAGAAATATTAATTAATAATATATGTATTATGGTGTAAAATTATTAATTAATAAAGTAAGTATTATATCGTAGAAATACTAATGAATAGCATATGTATTATGTTGTAGAAAAATTCAACACAACATTTGTGTTTGTTACTAAAACTTTTAATACAACGTGTGGCTCATGTTGTGAAAGTTTTATACAAATTATTTGTTAGATTTTCAATTCAATCCAGAAACGTTCAGAAAATCATATGAACTCATAATTTAAATACAACGGAAACAAAATTTGATTGAAAACATACCTTCTGCCATTAATCAAATTTCAGTACTTATACGGGAATTCTAATGGATTTTCTATTTGATGCTCTCATTAGTTTCTCACACTTATTCTCTACGTATTGATGGTGTATCTAAATTGTTGCAGTTAATAGTGAGAGGATCCGATACTTTATTAAGGTTCTTCTATTAAGAACCTCGTTCGGTTTCAAAACCGACGTACGATTCAAACGAAACTGAACTGTCACCACGGTTCAATTAACGTTGCACCGCTTTGATTTACATTCTCCTACTTGGTGCAAACGTTAAGCAAAATTATCTTGAGTAACAAAACACATGAATCATAGCGATAGGTCCTCTAAGAGCGAGTATTATCTTCCATGCATTACAATATATTTAGTTTCTCAAGTACTATACTTTATGTGGTAACAAAACTTAATGAATAAATCCTATATTTATTCTTGGTCCAATAAAATATATATATTTTCTCAAATAAATTAAGGTGCACATGAATATGAAAAAATATCACAATATATAAGAGTTTCATTAATAAATTGTATATATACATTTACAAAGTGGAACCAATTCCCATTTTCTCTTGATGATCCTTGAATTTCATTGGTGGCATGCCTTTAGTCAAAGCATCAGCAATCATCAACTCAGTGCTTACGTGTTCAATGACCATTTTCTTTTCCTTAACACGTTTTCTTATGGCCAAGTACTTAATGTCGATGTGCTTACTACGACTACCACTTTTTTTGTTCTTAGCCATAAATACAGCAGCTGAGTTGTCATAGTACAATCTTAATGGCCTAGAAATAGAGTCAACTACTCTAAGCTCGGAAATGAAACTCTTTAACCATACACCATGCGATGTGGCCTCAAAACATGATACGAACTCGGCCTTCATAGTGGAAGTAGCAGTCAAGGACTGTTTCGCACTCCTCCAAGACACACCTCCACCGGCAAGCATGAAAATGTAACCAGATATTTATTTTCGTGAATCAATACAGCCAGCAAAGTCTACATCGAAGTAGCCAATTACTTCCAGTTCATCGGTTCGTCTATACATGAGCATATAATCCTTGGTTCCTTGTAGGTACCTCATCACTTTCTTTGCAGCTTTCCAATGGTCAACACCTGAATTACTCTGATATCTCCCTAGCATCCCAACAACAAATGCAATGTCAGGTCTGGTGCAGACCTGAGCATACATCAGGTTTCCAACAGTTGAAGCATATGGAATGGTTTTCATCTGTTCTCTTTCAAAATCATTCTTTAGGCATTGGTTCAAATTGAACTTATCACCCTTCACAATGGGAGCAACACTTGGTGAACAATCCTTCATCCAAAATCTCTCTAAAACTTTATTGATATAGGTTTCCTGAGATAAACCCAAGACATCTCGAAGTCTATCTCTATGGATCTTAATTCCAATGATATAAGATGCCTCACCCATATCCTTCATATCAAAATTTTTAGAGAGAAATTGTTTTACCTCGTGTAGCAAACCCCTATCATTGACTGCAAGCAAAATATCATCCATATATAGCACCAAAAAACAAATCTTATTCCCACTAACCTTCTGGTATATACATTGACCCATGACGTTCTCTTCAAAACCAAATGAAGTGATGACATTATGGAATTTCAAATACCATTGACGGGAAGCTTGTTTTAATCCATATATGGATTTATTAAGCTTACAAACCAAATGCTCACCATCACTAGAGAAGAATCCTTCAGGTTGTTTCATATAAACCTCTTCCTCTAGGTTACCATTAAGGAAAACCGTTTTCACATCCATTTGATGCAAATCCAAATCAAAATGGGCAACCAATGCCATGACCACACGAAGTGAATCTTTCTTAGATATAGGAGAAAATGTCTCCGTGTAGTCGATTCCTTCCCTTTGAGTGAATCCTTTGGCAACGAGTCTTGCCTTATGTCTCTTAATGTTGCCTTGTGAGTCTTTCTTTATTTTGAAGACCCATTTACATCCAATGGCTTTCACACCATCAGGCAACTTGACAAGATCCCAGACCTAGTTAGATGCCATAGAATCCATCTCTTCTTTCATGGCATTGTACCATAAGTTCGAAACCTCAGAACTCATGGCTTGTGAAAACATCTCAGGATCATTTTCGGCTCCAACATTATAGTCACATTCTTGTAGATACACAACATAATCATTAGGAATCACTGATTTACTTACTCTAGTAGATCTTCTTAATGTTGCATCAACATTCTTCTGAGGAGCAGGATCTTGTTGTTCAACTGGTTGTTCAACAATTGTAGGCATACGTTGAACTTCAACATCTACTGGATCAGGATCAACAACTTATGGTACTTCCAAGACTGGTTCTTCAACACACGTTTGTACTCTGGGCATGTTGTTAACAATAACGATCAGTCCATTACTTGAAGTGACATATTGAGCTTCTGAATGATCTTTCTCAGAACTAATGCCCTGGGATCGATCGCTCCCACTAATCAAGTAATTCTCAAGAAATTTTACATTTCTTGATTCCACAAACCTAGTGTTGTGAGATGGACAGTAAAATCTATAACCTTTAGATCGTTCGGCATATCCAATGAAATACCCACTAATGGTCCTTGGGTACATCTTTTTCTCTTGTGGATTATAAATTCTCACTTCAGATGGGTACCCCCAAACGCGCATATGTTGTAAAATCGGTTTCCAACCTTTCCATAATTCAAATGGTGTCTTTGAGACAGCCTTGGTTGGAACTCGGTTTAATATATACAAAACCATATTTAAAGCTTCAATCTACAAGGATTTAGGAAGATTGGAGTTGTTAAGCATACTCCGCACCATGTCCAATAGTGTTCAGTTTCTTCTTTCTGCTACACCATTTTGGTCTGGTGAACCAGGCATAGTGTATTGGGAAACTATCCCATGTTCTTGAAGAAACTTAGCAAACAGACCAGGCGCTTGTCCATTCTCAATGTATCTACCATAATATTCACCACCTCTATCTGATCTCACGATCTTTATTTGCTTTCCACATTGTTTCTCTACTTCAACCTTAAAGCTCTTGAAGGCATCCAATGCTTTGCTCTTATTATAAAGCATATAGAGATACATATATCGAGAAAAATCATCAATAAAGGTGATAAAATATTTCTAACCTTGAATGTCCATGTCTGGAAAACATATATCAGTATGTATGATTTCTAATATGTTTGAACTCCTATTAGCACCTTTCTTTGACTTGTTAGTCTTCTTTCCCTTAATGCAGTCCACACATGTCTCAAAATCAGTAAAATCTAGAATTCTAAGTACCCCATCTTTCACTAATCTTTTAATTCTTTCTATGGAGATATGTCCTAATCTCCTATGCCATAACGTAGAAGAGTCATCGTCAATAATACACCTTTTAGTGCCACCTTGAACATGCATAGCGTTATGAGTGGCATTATTTTGTAAATTAATGCAGTAAAGACCATCAGACAAAATACCATTCCCAACACAATCAGATTTATTAAATAAACTGAAAGATGTTTCTAAAAAGTGAAAAGAATAACCATAAGGTACAAGTCTTGAAATTGAAATCAAGTTTCTAGAGAAACTTGGAACATACAAGGTCTTTTCTAATTTTAAAATAAAACCACTACTTAAAATCAAACGGTATGTCCCTACAGCCTCCACATGTGAGCCCATCTTGTTACCGGATAAGATGTATTGCTCACTTCCCACTAGCTTCCTTAGATTTTGCATACCCTATAAGGAGTTTTCAACATGGATTGTAGATCCAGAATCAATCCACCAGGTGTTAATATTAACATTAACTATATTAGATTCATAACAAACAAACGAGGTTGGATTACCTTTATTCTGAAGCCATTTCTGGAATCTGATACAATCCTTCTTCATGTGTCCCTTCTTTTTACAAAAGAAACACTTGGATTCTTTCTTAATAGTAGCTTGAGGTGGAATTATCCCTTTTCCTTTATGCTTGTATTGAGATTTTCCTTTTTGGTACGTTGTAGCCAACATTGCACTTTCACCAAATTCCATAACAAGCCTCCCTTCCTCTTGAACACACATGGTCATTAGTTTATTGATTGACAATTTATCCTTATGTGTATTGTACAAGATTTTGAATGGGCTGTACTGATATGGGAGAATGTTAAGGATATAGTGCACCAAGAAGGAATCTGACATCTCAACCTCGAGATGCTTAAGTTAAGCCACAATGTCCCTCATTTGCATAATGTGCTCGCACACACCTTTCACACTGGTGAGTCTCAAAGAAGAGAACTTCATAATAAGGGTGTTTGCTAAAGTCTTATCTGAAGTGACGAATTGATCATCAATGGCCTTTAGCAAGTCTTGAACATTGGTATGCTGATCAACGGAACCATGAATACTAGCAGAGATTTTAGTCTTAATGAACATCATGCTAAGGCGATTAGATCATTCCCATTGTTCATAAAGCATGATATTCTCTGGAGTACTGGTTTGAGTAATTTTAGGTGGTTCGTTTTTCCTAATAGCATAATCAATATCCATCCACCTTAATTGAAAGAGAATTCTTTCCTTCCATATTTTATAATTATCCTCTTTCAGATCGGGAATATCACATCGGATATCAGAGAAATTTATAGGTTGAGAAGCTGTAATTAAAGATTATATGCTCTTAAAATTTGAGGCCTAAACTATAGTCATTCTTTG
The DNA here is from genome assembly GCA_030763125.1 of Hippophae gyantsensis. Classification (NCBI taxonomy): domain Eukaryota; kingdom Viridiplantae; phylum Streptophyta; class Magnoliopsida; order Rosales; family Elaeagnaceae; genus Hippophae; species Hippophae gyantsensis. The sequence goes on from CM061029.1 coordinate 52,827,921, forward strand.
CCAATGTAAATCATGAATAATATGAATCTAGTGATATAAAACTTTCCTGTGGGCTAAAGTTTTAATTCAATTAAATTCATCCTAACTTTATGTTAAAACTATCAAATTATGTTCCTTTTCCTAATCCTTGTGGGTAAATTAGAAAATATAATTTGATATTATATCCTAATTAATCACACAAAAATATATTAAAAATTCTTGTGGGATAAGATTTATTATATCACATATGATTAATTACAATTAATATTTATTTTCTAAATGTGATTCTAAATAAACTTTATTATAGTTTTAATTAATTAAAGATGCTGTGGCTACTCCCTAATTAATTAAACTATAAGATTCACTTAAATATTAATTAAATCATTATGCTCAATTAATGCATAAAACCATAAGCAATATTAATTTAATTTTAAATGTGTAAATATTATTTATCTTAAATTGCATATATGATAATAAATTATACAAGCAAAAAATAATTAATATAAGCACTAATTAAATCCATAAGAGCCATTAAATATTAATTTCATTATGCATAAATTATTTAATTAAATTTTATATGTATAATTAATTACAAAATTTATACATATAAATACCAAAAACAAATAATTTAAACATAATGTATTTAAATAAAATTTTAATGTGTCCAAAAATTATTTAAATAAATATAACATGTATAATAATTATTATACATATGACAAACTTAAGTTAAATAATTAATCACATTATATTCTGAATTATTTTATATATATATATATTTATTTTGTTTTAATAAAAAATAAATAAATAAATACCTAATATATATAAAAGTATTGCATATTAAATAACATATAATGTGTTATAGCTTGTTGGTTTGGTTGTTGAAAGCTCTTTTTTGAGACTAAGGTTTAAGTCCTAGAAACTCCAAATGTTTAATTTTTATTTTTTTATTTTTTTTAATAAAACTAAATTCTGAATATATATAAAACATGTGAAAACATCCTGGGTCTAGGGGTCGAGTGGACATACCATTACAAAACCCGTAGTATAATCTGGGTTTGATTCTTAGACGAGGTAAGAAGTTTTTTTTTTAAAAAAAAAAACTTCTTCTTCAACTTCCAACCGGGTGAACTTGACCCGGTTTGACCTTAACGGATATCCGACCGTATCTTTTTATTCCGGGGATAAAATTCGGCATTTTTTTTATCAAAATTCTCAGAATTCGATTTCCGAGTGATTCATGATCTCAATTTGAAGTAAAAACATCATTTTAAATAAAAAGTTAATTAATGAAGCAAATAAATACCCACGGCAAATTAAATTTATTTTCTTCATTGTTTTTCAAGTTTAATTTTATAGAGTCACTCAAAAATCAGTATTGAAACACTTTATAATTTCCATATGCATCAAAAACAATCAAAATAAAAAACCCAAAATTTCAGTTCCTCGTGAAACAGAGCAAAACAAAGATGTTTTCAAAATGGCTTTGATACCAAATGTTAGATTCTCAATTCAATCCAGAAACGTTCAGAAAACTATATGAACGCATAATTTAAATACAGCAGAAACAAAATTGGATTAAAAACATACCTCCTGTCATTGATCAAATTTCAGCACTTATACGGGAATTCCAATGGATTTTCTGTTTGATGCTCTCACTAGTTTCTCACACTTATTCTCTACGTATTGATGGTGTATCTAAATTGTTGTAGTTAATAGTGAGAGGACGCGATACTTATTAAGGTTCTTCCATCAAACCTCGTTCAGTTTCAGAACCGACGTACGGTTCAAACAAAACCGAACCATCACCACAGTTCACTTAACATTACACCACTTTGATTTACATTATTGTATTATTTTAACAACGTTCTTATTGAAATTATATAAGTAGGAAATATTGTAGTCTTACATGTACGATACCATCCTTATAGATAACGTTCATTTGTGTGTTGTTAGAACTATTTTACAGTGTATCATGTTCTTTATTAAAGGGTATTTGGTTTAGTTCATCTGTGAGTTGTTGGAACTATTTTACACAGTATCATGGTCTTTATTAAAGGGTATATTTGGTGTAGTGATAGTAAGGTTGAATATAATCATATTTAATTGTTTCCCAAAAAAAAATGAAGGAGAAAAAAACAAAATTGATAAAAGATGTTTCAAGTGTTCAAAGATGTAACAATGAGTAACTAAATTGTATTAATTTTTAAAAATATTATTAGTATATTTAATTTGTTATCTTAGAAATTAAGGATTTCTTTATATCCTACCACAAATTTGAATTGTATATGCAAGCAAATTACCAAATTTTATATCATAACTTAACATCCCTTTGTCAGCATTCACTGGTTCAAAATTTAATTTAAAAACCATATTTTGATTAGGATATTTTCCTAATAACCAACTAATGTTAAGTGTTTTTCTTTACGTGGATCCTATTTCAATAAAAATTTGATGAATCGATCGCTGTACGTCTTGCTTTTATTGCTATATTAGGACTTATTTCACGTATTGCTATATATATGTATACTAAGTTTGCTTGTGAAATCTGCTTATTCATATTCATTTACGGTTGGATGGCGGACAATATGTAGGCTGGCCACAGGGGCATGACGTATAATAGCCACCGCAGTTTGACAGAGGGCCATTTCCTCTAGACCCACCGTATCCACTGTAGGACTTTCCATCCGCTAATGGCGCAATACTAGGCCTCGCTGCACCATTAACTGCAAAGTAATTTTAATTACTATGATACTGCAATGATTTAAATATATATAATTCTGGTAGCAATGAATGGAACATATCTGTGTTCAACCAATTGAGCTAGAGGTTTTAATTGATCAAATGTTCAGAGCTGAGCTAAAAATCATATTTAAGGAGGCCACCGTTAAAATTATGATAAAGAGTAACATATTAATCATCCATAAAATTAATGTTCGATTATGTGAGTGTAAAGTAGTTAATGTCAACATGTAGCACACACTATAGACTCTTATGTCAGAGTTGGGATACGTGTTATGTGTATAAGGTTTCTTAGGAGGTTACGGAGTTGTAAATAAGCTTATATCTACTAATCAGATTAATTAACACACAATTAATCCATCAAAATCCCCAAAGCCTTAAGTTTATCGGTTCAACTTTTTCCCTTTTTTCCATTTTAAAAATTTGAGACAAGTCTTCAATTACACTTAATTAATACTCAAAATTATTTCATTCATTTAAAACCCTAGCCATTCTGTCATCTCCCTTCCAAAGCCTTCAAGCAATTTGCATTGCTTCAACCAAAAAGGATCTCCATCTACAAGATCCTCCATCTCTAGAAGAATAATTTTTCTTATCTTTTCATTACTTTGAATAAAACACATATTTGTGTTTCTTCACCTAAATCTTGTTTTGAGGGTGATTTTCTTTTATCTATATATTAATCTAAATAATTTATTTTATATTTATACCTATTTTTTTTTGTGTTTTGTTGAGAGTATATTTTTATCTAGATTTATTGTGTCTAAGTTCTTAAAGATTACAATATGACAGTAAGATTCAATTGTTTTTAAAGAACATCAAACAAATCAATTGAAATAATAAAACACTAGCTGTGAGATCATACAACAAAGCTAATGATCATGAAAACTCAAATTTTTCTCTATGTGCTAACGAAGGTTTTTAATTTTGAGTTATTAATTTTGATTATTAATGTATTTAGATAGATAGAGTTTTGATCTAAATTGTTTCTTTGATTTTATTAATGAAATTTATTTATTTTTTCTAAAAAAAATTTCTTTTACCGTAAAGATATATATAGGAATTTTTGTATGGATAACAGCCCAAATTCATTCTATTATTTTTAAAAATGGGTAGTTTAGTTTCGTTATTTTCAATTTAATCCTAATTGTTCTTAGAATTTTTAAAAAAGAACCAATTAATTCAATTGTGATTTTCTGTTTATTTAAAATAGAAGAATATACGTGAGTGATCTCTTTATTCATCGGTATTGGATGAATTTTAACTTTTTTGACGTCGAATGAAGCTATAATATCCTTAAATTTTATCATTTTTAAATCAAAGTTTTTTTCTTTGTATTATAAAAAAGATATTCCAAACTTTTTGTTACGCATAAATCTTTTTTTCCAAAATTTATTATATGTTGTAACTTGAAATTATTACCTTAGTTTTAGTTAATTTGGTATGTATTTAAAAAATACAGTTTTAGTTATTTGTATCACCTAATTTGGATGATGATATGTTAATTAGATCAATTTAATTATTTTTATTAAATTATGGGATCTAATTAACTCAACAATTAGGGAGTTAAAATACTTATTTTTATGATAACTATAAGATTAAATGTTGTTTCCCTATTCTTTATAATTAAACAATATTTTAAGATATAAAACTTCTATTAGAATTAGGCAAGATTTGATCATGACTTTGAAATTCTATTACAGTTAGCAACTAAACAATATTTGAAGAGAATATCTTACACAATTAAACAATATTTGAGTATTTTGTTTTAAATAAATTAAACATGGATGTAATTATTTACTTATGATATGATTCTTCACAACGAAAATATTTCACTCTCTCTTCACAGGGAGTAATTTTTCATGTTGTGAAATTGTAGGTAACATGCATATACAGCGGCTTACTTGACCAAATATATATAGTGGCTTACGTTTAATAATATTTTTTTTTTACATTATACAGGCTTGAATATAAATTCCACTAATATGGATAACACCTCGTGTCTGATATATTTAAAGGCTAAATTAAATTTATGCTATTAAAACTATATATACATCATTTATGATAATTATGGGTAAAAAGAGTCAAATTTTATTACTTTTTTGGTACATTGTTATTTGTATTATTAATACGTGATAAATAGATGAATAAAAATAATTAAAAATATAAACTCTTATTGTATAAAATGTGAATTTATTGTCCGCATTTCTATTAATCACTAATAGCACACAAAGTAAGAAAAATGTTAATAATTAATATAAAACATAAATTTGAGTTTATATTTGTACCTATATAGTCTAGATTTTATCACATGTTAATATTATTTAAAAAAATTAAATTATTTATATGATTTCCAAAATATTTTTGATAAATGACATGATATAAAGAATATGAGTGTAAAAATGTGTGCAAAATTATATCATATTAGCATTTATCTTCACAATACTTGATATATAAAAGGTAGCAATTAATCTTACCATTATTGTTGTTGTAAGTGGCGTAATGCTCAGCAAGATTTCTAGCCGTAACAGCACAAGAGATGATGACAAGAGTTATAACAACTAGGAAAAGGAAACCATTTATTTCTCTCACTCTTACCATAATATTGTTTTTAGCAGCTAGCACTACACAGTACTCACTACTACAAAAAGGGGCATTAAAGTCGGTTAAAAACCGACTTTAAAGTAAATGACTTAAAGTTTAAAATCGGTTCAAGGCGTGAACCGACTTTACGTTTAAAGTCGGTTCACGCGATGAACCGACTTTACGTTTAAAGTCGGTTCACGCGGTGAACCGACTTTAATTTTTTTTTTTTTTTTAATTTATTCATTTTCAACCTGTATTCGAGCAGAAAAAAAATCAAAATCAATTTAGCAAATAGTTCAAATAATACAAATATTTGAAAAATAAAATATTAATTAATAACAGAAAAATTACCATGGTTTTGTTCTATTTTATTCAAGATCGTCATATTCTTCTCCTTATGTTATAATACAAATCTACATATATAATACAAAAATCTATACACATAAATAATAACACATAATAACAGAAAAATATGAATAATAGGAGATCTAAAAGATTAGTTAGAGAGGAAGAAAACTCACTAACCGATGTTGAAAATGGTAGTCGTAGGTGGCCGGAAAATGAGAAAGAGTGGAGGAGAAGTGGAGGAGGAGGTTTTCGGTTTTTTAGACTTCTACAACGCTGAAAATAGTTTCTGTCTGGAAAGAAAGAAGAGAAAAGATTTATCCACGTGTGTAGCGTCGGTTGACGTGTCGAACCGACGCTATGTTACGTGGATAGCGTCGGTTGATGTGTCGAACCGACGCTACACCTGGACGTAGCGTCGGTTCCAGGTGTCAACCGACGCTATGCTACGTGGATAGCGTCGGTTCACCACGTCAACCGACGCTACGTCCTACGTGGATAGCGTCGGTTCGCCAACGAACCGACTTTAAACCAATTTAAAGTCGGTTTTTGAAAAAAACCGACTTTACGTATCGACTTAAATATCCATTTTTGTAGTAGTGACTCTATATATATGATCTGAAAATGTTTGAGAAAACTAAGCTTTTGTTTTCTATTTATAATAGGCTCTTTGCCAAAAAAGAAAAAAAGAAAAAAAAAAGAATGAGGTATATGGATATGGTTTGGACGGTTGGTGTATGCTAAGCTTTTGTTTTCCATAATTTTCTTTTTTTAAGTGTTCCTTGATTGATGGTTAATTAATAATATAGAGAAAGGAAATAGAAAACTGACAAATTAATACAACGCACGTAAACTAGTACTGTATTATTACCAATTTTACAAGTAACTAATGATATAGCTAGGTTATTTGTATGTGGTCCTACGTACGTATCAATGTAATGTTAGCATATTGTAGATCATTCACACTTGTTTAATCATGTATATATACGTTTCCAATATGTATATATATGAAAAACTTTGCATTAATATCTGTAGAGAATATAAATATTACAACAGTTTATTAGTGTTTGGATATATATTGGGGTAGACATCTTTTTACCTACTGACCGACCTAGTTTAAGAGTAGATGGAGGCTACATTTTCTTTATAGATTGACTCTTCCTTAGTTTATAAGAACTTAAAAATTTAGAAAACTGATATACTCGGATTTATTAGTGGTTTTATTTTTATAAAACCAAAAAAAATCAAACAAACATATTTTTATTATAAATTTATTATAGTTTTATTATGTTTATAATATTTATACATATTAATTAATACATTTATATTTTCATTATTTTCTATTCTCTAAATTCTAATTTTTACGATTACCAAACTTAAAATATGTAGTTTGTCTATTAAGACGGCCATCAAGGTAATGAAAATTTAATCTAAATTCTAATTTTTAAACTTAATCAAGTTAATTTCAACAAATGAAAATTTTATTTTCTTAAAACTATGTTTTAGTATAATAAACTTTTTTTTTTCTTTTTTGGAGGAGATAAATATGTTTTAACAAATTTTACATAGTAGGTTTACGTGAATTTTTTCCCTTGATTTATTTTCAAATTTCTTTCACTTTTATAATCTTCATTCTCGTATTTCATTACAATGGTTTGAAATTTAGTACACATTTTAAAGTCTTTTTTAGACAACTTAATTGTCTCAAATTTAAATATTTTTGAGAAGTTACAAAAAAATAAAACTTATAACAACAAAAATAACATCTCATTAACATTGAACATAATTTAATTAGATGATGTTTAAAATGAAATGATGTATCAGACTTTTTTATAAGACTTTTTTATAAGGAGAATGCATCAGATGAATATAACTATTGTTATTTTTGTTGCTATAAGTTTAAGTGTGTTATCTTTAATATTTTCTTAATATTTTTAAATAACAACATACAAAGAATATATATTGTACTAAAATTTATTTTTACTTTTAGGTTATGCTTTGTGAAATAAGTTTTTGAAAAATATTATAAATCCAAAACTATCAAAATAAGTGACTTCAATTTGGCTTTATAAGTTGCTTGAAGGTCTTCTTTGTGAATTATAGGTTTGCACAGGTTAGTTTTTTTCAAAAATGTCAAGATAAGGTTTTCTTATAAATTGTTGTCCACAATTAAAATTGTACGGTCTTATCAAAATTTGGTATTAATAGTGGGTGTGGATTTAAACTTTATTAAACATTTTACTTATGTTTGAAATTTAATTTTAAAATTATGTGTCTTGATTTTATCTTTTGTCTTAAATTAAACTATTTTTATTTTTAAAATGTAAAAAAAATATATAAAAATAAATAAATATTGATTTAAAAAATTATAATGAAATTATTTTGATAGATAAGAAAATTACATAAAATAAATTGAACAATATTTTAAATATAAATTATTTTATTAAAATATACATTATCAACATTATCTAATTATATTTATACAAAATTATCACCAAATATTATAAAAAATAATTATAATATAATATAATTATATTTAATCCATACATCCACCAAACAACCCTGAAATTCTATTATACTGTAAGATGCATATATAATTTATGGAGTCAATAATGACTATTCACCAACATTTTTTTATATTACTTTAGGTACTTAATTTTCTAAGCGTTAATGAGGATTTTGATGGAGTACTTATGTCAAGACTTTAGAGTCATGCATAACGCATTACTGTCTTATTATATTTATTTTAATTAAGAAAGAAAAAAAATTATATACGCAAATAAGAGAATTGATTTATAGTTTATTTACAAATTAATTATTTTAATTTAAAGAAAACAATAAAAATAACAACTTCTAAAACTTAATTATAATCACAAAAATAACATTTTTTATATCTACCTTATATATTTTTACTAAAAAATGTCTTTCATATTATTTTATTTTCAATTATATTTAAATTAAATTATAATTATTTAAATTAATTCAATGTTAAATTCTATTTAATTATATCTCATTATATATTATTAGAGTAATAATTTTATTCTAACAAATTTTAGGAGCGTCGGTTTTGGTGCTGCATGTACGTGTACCATTCTTAAAAGTAAATATTTTAAAAAAAATTGTTTTATCACAACTTTTTAATATACGTGTCATAATATTAATTAGTTTCTATAAGTAGTTCAACGATTAATACAATATCTCACATTTTTTAATTAAAAACTTTAAATCAATATTGACACGTCGCTTCATGTAAATAATATTACATTGTTTTTATTCTATTTGTTGGTGCTTCTTTTCAAAGTTACTTTGGACAAAAAAAAAAAAAAATTTCAAAGGGTTTTTTCTCCATCGATCTTCCAAAGGTGTTCTAGGCATTAAAAAATTACTTCAATATTAAATAATTTTTTTATTATTAAAAGTACTTTTAAAACTTAAAAATACATTTTATAATTACTGATATATATATAAAATAATTTTATACTTTTTTCTGAAATCATTTTTTAATTAAACAACTTCTGTCTTAAATAAAATTTGACTTAACACATGAAACAGACCCAAAGTCTAACTATAATCTTTCACTAATTTATTTATTTTTCCCTATAAGTATAACTTGGTGATTGAATTCCCTGCATCGAATTTCAACCGTCAAATCCAAACCACCTAAGAGTGGAGTTATACATATATATACTGTCAGAAAAGTCATACATATATTATATCATAATAATAAATATATCAATAAATTTTTATAAAAATTATAAATTACACTCAATTATAATTAATAATATAAATATATTTGTTGAAAAAACAAGAAATAACTCTACACAAAAGAGTTCTCTAGTTTGTATTATTTTCTTCATGTTTTCATTACAATTGTATAGCTATTTATAAGAAAATTTTACTCCTTCAATTATTCTTTAAATTAAGCATTCCTTGATTTACTCCTTGAATTAAGGATTCCTTGTTTTATTCCTTGAATTAAGGATTCCTTGTTTTACTTCCGAAATAAGGATTCCTTGTTTTGCTCCTTGAATTAAGGTCCTTGTTTTATTCCTTGAATTAAGGTCCTTGTTTTATTCCTTGAATTAAGGACTAATATCCAATACTCCCCCTCAAGCTGGATCCAGAAGGTTTATGGATCCAAGCTTGGACAAAAGTCGTTGAATCGATGAGAAGCTGGCTTGGTGAAGATGTCGGTTACCATTGAAGCTTCTCAGAGTAATGTGTCCGAATTACCTGTGATTGAACTTGTTCACGAACGTAATGACAATCAACTTCAATGTGTTTCGTCCTCTCGTGAAACACTGGTTTGATGCTATATGCATAGTGGATCGATTGTCACAAAATAAGGACATAGGAAGAGTTGCAGGAACACCTAAATCACACGTAAAGACCTTTAAGCCATATCAACTCACGTACAGCTGAAGCCATTGCTCGATACTCGCCTGCACTTGATCCGCAATGACGCTATGCTTTTACTCTTCCACGTGACCAAGTTTCCACCGACAAATGTACAAGTAGCTGCTAGGACTTGCGATCAATTGCATTCCCCGCCCAATCAAGCATCACAATACCCCATGATTTGTGTGTTGTCATTCTTCTTCATGATAATACCACGACCCACCGATCCTTTTAAGTAGCATAAGATTCTTTTTAACAAGGGTTAAATGCTCAAGTGTTAGGGAGTTGCATGAATTGGCTCACAATACTTACAGAATATGTGATGTCAGTGTCCGTGATTGTTAGGTAGATCAACTTACCAACCAAATGGTAATAACTTATATCCACGAAATGCGCTCTTCAAGCTAGGTTTGAGCCTTGTCGTCACAAGAAGGTAATGGCTGGTTTAGCATCACCATGTTAGCTTCCTTAAGCAAATCTAGGACATATTTCCTTTGGTTAAGAAAGAGTCTTGTCTTGAGGTGCCATTTCTATACCAAGAAAGTACTTCAATATCCCAAGGTCTTTAATTGCAAACCTTTGTCTCGAGACTCGAGGTTGAAAATCTCGTCACATTATCACCCGTAATTATCGGATCATCTACATAAATCGGCCTGACAACCAATTTGCCCATAGCTCCCGTGCGAACAAATAGCGAGGAATCGGCATTAGCGCTTTGAAACCAACACTAGTGAGACCGAGCTTAGCTTCGCATACCAAGCTCGTGGGGACTGCTTTCAAACCATAAATAGATTTGTGCAATTTGCACACTAAATCCAGCTCATCGCTTTGCGATGCCCGGTGGTAGTTTCATATAGACTTCTTTCTTTGAGATCACCATGCAAGAATGCATTCTTCACATCCATTTGGTACATGGACCACCCCTTGTTTACAAACCACGTACAATAGCACTCTATCGTGTTCATTTTTGCAACAGTGCAAATGTTTCTTTGTAATCCACCTCGAATGTTTCGAGTGAATCCCCCGAGCCACCAATCTTGCTTTATACCTCTCAATTGATCCATCCGACTTGAATTTGAGCTTATAGATCCATTTTGCAACCCACAACTTTCTTGCCTTTTGGAAGTTTGGTGATGCTCCATGTGTTGTGTTGATCTAAGGCTTTAAGTTCTTCTTGCATGGCTTCCTTCCACACCTGCGTCATTGGCCTCACAAAGTTTTGAGGCTCACCTAACTCGACATAGGCCGAGGAATGCGGCATGGGTTGGTGTCACTTTATATGACACATAATTTGAGATGGGATGCGTGGGTTTGTAGAGTGACAAAGTCTTGAAGTCTTGTGGGAGGTTGCCTAACACGCATTGGATTACGTCGTGGCCAGGCGGAGTTATCTCACACTCGCTCACATCTTGTACCATATTGTGAGGATCATCTTGATTATCACCATCTTCATGCAAAGTGTACCATTAAGACAAGACCCTTCATTGTTACTTTCAAGTGAGAGATGCATCAATGTTGACATGGCCGGGATCTTGTTGTACAGCCTCAAGTTCAATTCTTGGTAATGGAAACACATCCAAGATGCCATCCCCTTGACTTGTGATTTCATGTGACTTGTCAAAAGGGGTTAGTTTCATAAAATCGAACATCTTTAGACACAATTAATCTCCTAAGTTGGGGATCATAACACTTATATCACTTTTGTGTAGATGAATAACCAAGAAAAACACATTTAATGTACTCTAGGATCCAATTTATTCTGACGATGATTGAGATATGTACAAATATGCAAAAATGACCAAAGACTCTAAGGCGTGAAAGGTTAATTTTCCTTCCTTTCATGACCTCTAAGGAGACTTGAAATCCAAGACTCTACTGGTAATCTATTGATGATGTAGCGTTACCATAACCCTGGGACCGAATCTCTTTGGTACATTCATTTGTAGCATTAATGCTCTAGTTTTTTCAAGTAAGTCCCGGCTTTTATGCGTTCACTACACCATTTTGTTGAGGTGTGCCAACACAACTCTTGTTTGATGCATAATGCCATTAATGCTCAAATATTGTTTCATGATATATGACATGTATTCGGTGCCATTGTCGGACTTTAAGGTTTGAATTTTTAGAGAGAAGTGATTTTTAACAAGATTATGAAAGTCCTTAAATACTTCCATAACTTCATTCTTAGACTTTAAAAGATATAACCATGTGACTGAGAGAAATCATCAACAAAAATCACAAAATACTTATAACCATCAAAAGATTCATTAATTGGTCCCCATACATCCGAATGAACTAGTTCAAACACTTACTAGTACAGACAAGGAAGAATTAAAAGGCAACCTAGTGGCCTTAGACAAGTGGCAAGTTTCACATGTAATTTCATCATTTCCTAAGTTTGGAAATAAAGTTGACAAAATTGGTGTAGAAGGAGTGGGCTAAACGTTGATGCCACAATTGATTATCTTGAATAGGATTAAACTTGGCTTGAAACCCTCGGGATTGCTCTTGGATATGTAATGAGACCATCTAAGTAAAACCCTTCACCAATCGTCTTTTGGTGACACAATCCCGAAAAATGACATTGTGAGGAGAAAAGATGGCTAAGCAATTCAAGGTATTTGTGATTTTTCCTACGTACGTAGTTGGAAAGGAAAGGAATGTACATATAAACCGCCGACTCGATTTCATCCGACATTAATTTTATTTTTTCCTTTCCTAAAACCTTTACATTCTCACCATTTGCAATTGAAACTTGAGAAGGATTTGCTAATTTTTCAAACTTACGAGACTTTGACACATGATTTGTCATACGATCTGTGGCACCCGAATCTACAACCCAAAAATCATGCAACATATTTATTTTAAGCAGTTTAAAGGCTTTATGATACCTTGTACGTCTCTCAGGTATGAGTTTTGTATCTCAGCTAAGAAGCTCCGCAAACTTGCCTAGCAATGTCACGAAGCTTCTTCTTCTATGCTATCCATACCAATTCTAGCTCCTCCCTGCCTTGCTTTGAAGATACAACATAAACTCATTCATGAGTTCAACTGGATTCTATTGTGAAGTTCTTGAATGGATCGGACCCATTGGGAGGTAGAGGCAAAAGCATGATTTATGCACGGTGTCCAAGACGATTCACTTTCTGAACCCTTATCCTTTATAAAATCGGGTTTTAATTCTCGATGTAGAATCCAACATGTGTCCTTACACGTCTGCATTGCAATGTCGACACTTCAAGTTTGGATGCTTCCCTTTGTACTTTCTCTCGTTGGTTAGATAGGTTTCGCTCGTGTGAATCCTAGCTATCATTGTACCCTTTATTCACGACTCTTCCTCCTTACTTCTTCACGTTGAATTGTCGCACATACATTGGTGAAGGAAGTTCGTATTCATGAGCATATGACATTGTATATCTTCATATGTTGAATCCATTTGACCGGACAAAAGTTGAAATATCTTATCTTCTTCCGCTCTCTTTCGTAGTGTAGCTACACGGCCAGATGAGGACGATATATTTCCAACTCATTCCACACTTTTCATGCTTCCTAAGAGTCAGTACAAAAGGCTTGCCATCTGTGCGAGATCCGAGATGTCTTTCTTTAATTGAAAAACTCGTAAAGATTGTTTTCGACCGCCATACATTTCCTTGACCGTCTCCCATAGCATGGTATGCGGTCGGAAGTAACCGAATATTTCGATAATTTACGTTCCATGGAATTTAGGAGCCATGACATAACCAGTTGATCCTTACTAAGCCGGGATTCATAGGTTGGTGAGGAAACATCGTACTTCGATGCCTCCATTTATGAACCCCAACTTGGACCTTCCACCTGGGAGACACCGCTTCGACCAAGGCAAGTAATTAAACTCATTCAACAAGATTGAGCTTAATCTTTGATCTGGGCCGACATCCACTTATAAATGCGCATATTCACGAAGGAAAGTATCGATGAACTTTCGGCCGATCCCTGGTGGCTTGCCTTCTTCACCATTTCAAAGATTAAAGATGTTAAGATAATAATAAAGCGAGAAGCAAGTTAATTTTCTCGCTTCGATACACGTATTGAAAAACAAGAAATAACTCTACACAAAAGAGTTCTCTAGTTTGTATTATTTTCTTCATGTTTTCATTACAATTGTATAACTATTTATAAGAAAATTTTACTCCTTCAATTATTCTTTAAATTAAGCATTCCTTGATTTACTCCTTGAATTAAGGATTCCTTGTTTTATTCCTTGAATTAAGGATTCCTTGTTTTATTCCTTGAATTAAGGATTCCTTGTTTTATTCCTTGAATTAAGGATTCCTTGTTTTACTCCTTGAAATAAGGATTCCTTGTTTTGCTCCTTGAATTAAGGTCCTTGTTTTATTCCTTGAATTAAGGTCCTTGTTTTATTCCTTGAATTAAGGACTAATATCCAATAATATTATTATGTTATTTTTTCATAATTATATTATATTTTTGATAATAAATTTATACAATTAATATAAAAATTGATAATAAATTTATATCACTAACTAATAAAAAGTTTAGTGTTAAATTTTTAACAATAATATATAAAGAGTTTGATGTGGTAGATTTATACCATTAATAATACTTAGGTGTTATTTTTATCACTTATAAAATTAAATAATATTTTTATAACTTTTAATGGGTAATATATTTATTAGTTTACATGTCTTTCACTACTTAATTTTGAGGCATTTAGCAGGAACATGGGTAGAAGTTTGGTTTAGCTTTCCAGTTTTAGCATTTAGCTAAAAAAGCTGGTCCATCCGGTGGAGCATTTAGCTTTAGTTGTAGGTTTCTCTGATAGAAACAAACGATTATGAATTAACTGACTCGTCATTCTTTAGCAAAAATATGGGGCAAGAGAACTCTATATATCTTTACTACTTATTTATATTGTATCTCAACTCAAAAAATAAATTAAGTACTCATAAGTCATTATCATCTCACTTAATTTAATTAAAAAAAAAATAAACATATTGACCAGTTTTTTAATTAATACAAATAAAATTGCATTATAATCAAATGTACTTGTTATTAGTTAAAAGATATTTGTTTGATCTGGTCTGCATATGGTTGGACAAAATTGAGGTTCATTTCTACGACTATTTTATATTTTTGGAGATTTACAAGGATTACAACCAAATATTTAATTGGTTTTCTTAAAAAAAAAATTAATTAATTTAAATGTTGAAGAGTATAAATGATTGTTATACTTATAATCCACGAGTTTAAATTTTTAAAAAAATTAATTTATAATATTAAAGTATAAATGATTGTTAATTTTATAAGTTACAACTTAAACTTTTAAAATAGTTAATATCTTATCTTTATTCCTTAAATATTCCCGGTGGTAATCTTAATAAACTTCAAAGTTTTCAAACCATGTGTTTTGAAATGTATGCAAGATTCGCAATCACCATCCAGAGATGACTTAAACTTTTAAAATAATTAATATCTAATATTTATTTGTTAAGTATTCCTAGTTGCAATGTCTTTCAAAATCTTAATAAACTTCAAAGTTTTCAATCCATGTGTTTTGAAATGTATGCAAGATTGGCAATCACCATCCAGAGCAATTTGAGAAAATAAGTCATGTAAATTTTGTAATGCCTGTGATAACCAAAAATAATATTTATAATATTCTTTAAAATTATTAGTTTATGTATAATTTATATATTTTAATTTTTATTAAAAAAATATAATCTAAATATTTCATGTTAAATGCTAACTATTTGAATAATATTTAAATTAAACTGTAATTATTTAGATTCTTTTATTGTTTAATTTTATTCAATTTGATCATGTTAAATGTATTTTTATTTTTAAAAGTTTTATGAGTTATTTTATAAAAAAAAAATTATTATGTTTTATGAACGGCTGACCTATCATTTTATTACTAACAGTCCGTTTCAAAAGCCCCAACACACAATTTGCACAACTGTATTACTTGGAAAAATTCCAAGATGAATGGCCAATTTTTCAATGCTTGAGTCTTAGTCTAGGCCGTTGGAAAATTTTCATAATACTAGTCAATTTTGAGAATTAATTTTCAGTATGATTTTAGATAAGCTCAAATTTTTATCTAAGTAAATAAGAAATTCACTTTTGAAATTTTGCATATGAAAAATTAATTACGTGTTTGATAAAATTTTAGATTTTAGATTTATGGTTTCTTTAAAGTGATTTTTTATATTAAGTATGTTTGGTATGTAATTATTGATTTTGATTTTTAATTTTTTTTAAAATCATTAGGAAAATATGAGGTGATTCATAACTCTTTAAAAGAAAATTTTTGTATTAGATTTTCAATTTTCAATTTTTTTGATTTTTACCAAATATTTTTTTAGAGAATAAATTAAGTTTTATAACTTTTGTATTTATAAGTATTTGAAGAAAGTGATTAAAAACATAAAATTTATAAATATAACCAAAGATTTTTTTTATTTTCTAAGTTTAAAAAAAAACATTAAGTATTACCAAACATCTTGTAAGTGATTTTTTAATTTTTTCTTGAAAATCACTATGAAAACATTATTACAAAATATATTGCTGATTATTTTTATAAAAATTATAAATCACAAATCAATTATTGAATTATAATTCATAAATTATAAATTAAAATCATTATATTAATAATTCTAAAAAAAATTTCAACTTTCTTATAAGTGAACATAAAAAACTTCTTCATAAGAATCTTATGAATTTAATATACATAAATAATATTCATGAAAATAGTAGAAGGTAGATCATGAATTTAGCTGCCATCTATCAACTTCTAAAAAAAATTATCTTCCTTTTTTTCAAAAAAAAATTGTTAGTCTCAACTATTATATTATGAGGGAAAAACACCGATAAAATCACAAGCATTTATACGAGAGGACGTCTTTATTTTAAGGAGGTCTTATGTTAAGACTATGAGAGGAGGAATTTGTTTTAAAGAGTTATTATAGTAAGATTATGAGAGGACAAATTTAGTTTAAGGATTTCATACGTTAAGATATAATACTTTTAGAATCTAGTCAAAAATTATGCAAGTTTATTTAGTTAAAGAAAGAGAAACAATAACTGTTTGCTTATCAATTGAATTAGCAAATGCTATTGTATATAAAAATATAATTGTTGAAAGTGATTGTAAAAGCATTGTGGATTTTATTCATGGTAATCCTAGTAAGTAGAACAATTTTTAGAGATAAATTTTCCAATCTTAAATAGTTTTAATTTTTTTATATTGTTTTTTTAATGAGTTTTTTTATATTACTTGAGTACTTAGAATCTATAATAGTATAGCTAAAGATATAGATAAATGGTTTCTTGAGGAAAGAAATGAAGGATCTTTATCTCTTGATCAAATTGCAGTACAAATTTATAAACAAATTAATGTGAAGTTAAAAAAAGTTCTCTTTATATAAAAAAATTATTTGAAGAGTATACTTTACAATTAAATAATATGTGAATATTTTATTTTAAATAAATTAAATATTTATTTAATTATTTAATTATGATATAATTTTCATTAATATCAGTAATGTAGATTTATAATATATTTAGAGATGAATTAAATTTACAATTTATTGCATAAATGATTTAGTTATTTAAATTATTTTACTTTTAATTTTATTTAAGAAAAAATATATATTCATTTTTTTATAACATTAAAAATATATTTTTATTTACGTTTTAAGTAAAATTAACATATATTTTTTTTCAAAGGGTGTTAAAAATGAAAATATATATACGAATAGTGGTTATGTTATGTAATTTAACCTTACGTTAATACTACTAAAACTATATCAACATTTTTTATGCTTAAACATTATAGTGCAAGTGTTAATAATTAGTATACAAGGGTAATTGATATTTAAAGTTAGCAATTAATCACACCATTATTGTTGTTGTAAGTGGCGTAATCCTCAGCAAGATCTCTAGATGTTACAACACAAGAAATCATGAAAAGAGTTACAGCACTCTATATGATCTGGAAATGTTTGAGAAAACTTATGCAGAGATTGGAAAATTTATATGCTTTCTCTGCAACACGGACATCAAAAAATATATAAATATATATATACGAGGGATATGGTTCTGGTTTGGACGGTTGGTGTACGTACGTACGATAAGCTTTGAATTCTCTTTAATTGTTCTGATTGATGATTCAATAAAAATATATATAGGAGTTTAAAAAAAAAAAATTTGAGAAAGGAAATAGAAAACTGACAAATTAATACAACGTAAACTAACTAGTACCGTATTATTACCGATTAAACATGTGATTAATGATAAGAAAAACTCATACATTATTATAAAAATGAGTATTTAAGTCGTTATGTAAAATTATTTTTTGAAAAAAAATTGACTTATAATGAATTTAAAGTCGGTTTGGTATAGAACCGATGTTATTTACATAGGATATAGCGTCGGTTGACGTATCGAACCGACGTTATGTGTGGACGTAACGTCGGTTGACACCTGAAACCGATGGTACACACGTGGATAAATTCTTTTCTTTTCTTTCTTCCCTAGACAGAAACTATTACAAGCGTTGCATAACTCTTAAAAACCTAAAACCTCCTCTACTTCCCCTCCACTCTTTCTCATTTTCTGGCCACATACGACTACCAATTCCAACTCCGGTTAATGAGTTTTCTTCCTCTCTAATTAATCTTTTAGATCCCCTATTTTTTTTTTGAGCAAAATACTCAAAAAAATTATACTCATTTCTCACTTACAAAACACTATTTTTTCTTCATTTCCTTCATTTTGTCACTTCATTTACTTTTGTAAGTATTTCTATTAATTTTACGCACTTATTATTTATATTTTTTTCTGTTATTATGTGTTATTATTTATGTGTATAAATTTTTGTATTATATATGTAGTTTTGTATTATAACATCAGGGGAAGAATATGATGATTTTGAATAAAATAGAACAAAACTATGGTAATTTTTCTGATATTAATTAATATTTTATTTTTCAAATATTTGTATTATTTGAACTATTTATTAAACTAATTTTGTTTTTTTTTCTACTAGAATACAGGTTTTTATTTGAGTATAATAAAAAATGAGTAAATTTAAAAAATAAAAAATTAAAGTCGGTTCACCGCGTGAATCGTGAACCGACTTTAAATTTTAAATCATTTTATTTAAAATCGGTTTAACGAACCGATGTTAATACTACTTTTTATAGTAGTGATACATAAGTAGTTTATACGTGGTCCTCCCTACGTACCAAGGCAATGTTATAGTAATTAACAGCGTATTACTTTAAGCAGCGTTTATAATCCCGTATATTTATTGTATTAAAAATTTAATAATTTTTTATAATTTTTTATTTTAATTATATAAAAATAAAAATATAAAATTATATATAAATAATTAATTTTAAATTTATCATATTAATCTTTATAAAATAAATTATCAATTAAAAAAAGAGGAAACAACTCGCATATTAAAAAAACTTTATAAACAATAATATAAAATGAAATTTATCGTAAAAAAGTAATAAATATTAGTATTGTTAAAAATATTATTAGTTTGAGTCAAATTTTTACAAAAAGTGAAATAAATCACAAATAATATAACTGAGAATTGTACTATGAAAATATTTTCATATTAAAGTATAATTAAGTTTTACTGTTGCTAAAAATTTAATAAAAATAAAATTCATGTTTTAAAAAATAAATAGAAGTAAATGATGTGATTGTTGTTTTGTATTTAATATTAATAAATATCAATGAAAATAAAATAAATATTAAAAAAGTAAATATATAATAATAAAACATTAATGGAGTCAATTGCTTCAAATTGTTTTCTCCTTTGCTCTCCTGTAAACTCTTCAGTGCAAATTCTCATTTAAAACATTAAGAAGATAAAATTTCAAATAGCTTTAATGGTTGTCTGACTCGAATAAAAATGATCGAATCCAGACTAAAAGGATTTTTTTGGATATTATCAAAATTTTAAATTCAAATGGCCACAAGATATATAATATGCTCCAAGTTTTGGCAACATTTTACATGAGACAGTAAGGGAGATATGCCAGGGAGAGGCTTGAGTTTCATGGCAAAGAATAAAGAAGAGACAAAGCTAATTTGGAAGAAGACACGTACGTACGAGTAAAGGGTAAAAGTGGTATTTGCTTTAAATGATCGTGGATGCAACCTTTTGGGTCGTGTATATAGTGTCTCTCTTTCTTTCTTTGATGGAGTATTATAGTTTGTTTTTGATAGTTATTTGTTGCTTATTAACCAATAGATAAAGTTTTCTTAATTTAATAAAGATTCTAGTTTTCAAACATTTTCTTTCAAAAAAAAACTTATTTAATAAAATAGTGATTAAATTATTAAAAAATATTAAAATAAATTACATAAAATACTAAAAATAATAAAATTATAGTGTTTCAAAATCTTCAAAAAAAAAAAAAGCATCTAAGTACCAACGAAATAAAAATAAGAATAGTAAAATAAAAAAATAATACATAAAATCTAGAAAACATTGTAAAATTTAATGAAATTCTCATAAATATTATGAAATTTTGAAGATAAATAAAATAGATCAATTTTATTTTCTAAAAAAATTTTATTTTATTCTAATATTTAAAATAATGTAAATTATCTATGAGTTATTGTAAGTAAAAACTATTTTTACAAAAGATGAATTCTACAAGTTTTTTTTTCTAAATTCATTTTGTGATAATTATGAATTAAAAAAATACAAAAAAATAGTCGACAAATAAGAGACAATAAAAAAATCATTGAAATGCGATGATAAGAGTTTTATTATAAAATAAGTTATAGATAAATAAAATTTATGATATGATTTGATTGTTATTTTATTTTATCTCCTAAAATAATAATAAGATATATAATTAAAACAAAAAAGTTGAATAAAATAGTAGAAAATGAAAAATAACACGTAAACAATATATAAGATAATAAGATAAGTATAAAGAAAGACATAAATAAATCGCTAAACAGTTTATTAGTGTTTGGATATCAAGATTGGTATTTTTTTTAATCAACTAACCAAGTTTAGATCAAACATATATTTTTTTTATAGGTTAGTTGGCCTATTTTAGATCTTAAAAATTTAGAAAATCAATATATTCGAGGTGATCAAGGGCAACATAAGTTTATTAAATTTATAAAATAAATTTTTGTTAACATTTTCGTAGAAATAACAAACTTGTGATGTAGAATAAAGTATTCTTTTATTATAAGGGTGGTAGATCAAAGATATTATTTTTTCTTCTTAAAATATGTACTTGAAAATAAAATATTTATTAAAGGTATGTCTATTTTCATTTACAAAATGTTTCTTTCGTGTACTTAAATAAATTTAACATTTTTTTTATGTTTTTCATAAGTAATAATTTTTTAAAATTTAAATGGGTGGAAGAATTTATTTTATACATGATAATATGTGCACCCTTTAATATTATTGATATATATGATACACAATTATGATTGAAAATAATAGTAGAAAAACAACTGAATTTTTATTGATTAAAAAATTATTGAAAAATAAAAATAATAATGTAGTATAAGTATGACATATATAAAATTAATTATGATAAAAAAACATTGTCTCACATCAAAAGGATTGTAAATTCCATTTAAGGAAAAATAAAGTTTTGTCATTTATCAAGTTTTACTCCATATGAGATTGTGTAGATATATTATTTGAAAATATTTGTATTTTTTTTACCTCACTAAATTATATTAGGCCTAACAATTGTATTATTATGTTGTATTTGTGTCTTGTTCATGTTCACATGTTGTAATGCAATTGTGTAATAATTATGTTTGATGGTATTAGCGTGTCGTACTAAAATTGTCATCCTGCACTTAAATAGAAAAGAATAAAATAAAAAATAAATTTTTAATTATATTTTAAAAATTTAAAAAAATTGATTGTGGCCCTAAACAGTAGTCTATATAACATCGACCTTGGCTCAGCAGTAATGTCTAGTTCATATATTTATATTAAAAAAAGGTATAACTTAAATATTTCACATTGAAAACTAACTCCTTAAATGTCATTTAAATTGAACTCTAACCATTTAGATGTGTAAGATTTATAAGTGTTAATGATATTCGTGAATAAAATATTTAAATGTAATTCAATTTCATTGTGACACTTTCAAGAATACTTTTCAAGTTAAAGAAACTATCGAGCTTCAAGCGAACACGCATAAAATATATTTATATTCTTATGCACATTAGATTTCATATTAAACATATAATAATATTTTTTACTTAGGTTACTCGATCGAGGTGAGTTGATCGATCCAGAATCAATCTATCTTATTCAAAAGGTTCTTGGTTTAATTTCTAATTAAGGTAGATCGATTGGAACTTAATGTTTAATCGATCGAGTATTAAATTGATCGAGAAATTATTTACCTATCTCAAGATTTATTTTTAGTGTCTTAGATCTATCGAAGATTGATTATAGGTCGAGCTCGACCTATATCGATCGAGCCGTCAGAGTTTTAACTTTAACCTAATTTTTACTCAAGCTAAATATTCTAATTACCATTTTATTCCTATATTTACTGCTCTATGATAGATAGAATTGTAATTGAACTTTAGCCTAACATCAGGGCTTCAACTTTTTCTATAAAAAGAACCTAATGTTCCATATTTTAATTAACTACAAGAACGTCAATCTTTACAAAAACATGATCACATTTTTTTAGGCTTCTTTCTTTAATTAATCTGTAAAAAATATTGATAGTTGTATTTGATTGGTTAATAAACCTAATTATTTTGTGATATTTTGATTAAATATTCATGTAGTTTCTTCTTTATTTTATTCTTGAATGTTTAGATTAAATAATTGTACATATAATATTATAATTATTTGATTTAATTATTTATCTTTAAGAAAATATTTTTTATTGAACATGTGTTTCAACTTTTGTTCTAAAAATATCATGTACCAATCTTTATTTCTGCATTATTTGATTTACATGTCATTACATGTTTGATCGTATAAAATTTTAATTTAACATATTTCTATTAATTATCTATCATTCTTCTCTGGCTAATTAAATACGTAACGTAAAAATTTTCAAGATGTGTACTGTTGTAATTTGACCTAGTAGTATTAAATTGATATAATGTTATTATAAGTTTATTAAATTAATATAATTTTGTTATAAGTTTTAAGATTAAATTTTCTTATAAAAATAATATTTTTTTATCGATGGGTGACCTAATCTTTTTATTACTAATAGTGAGTAGTAAAAGCGAGACTCTACGTTCACTAAGAATCCAGTTTGCACAATTATGTGTTGGCTATACAAGGAATTACTTGGAAAAATTCCAAAATCAACGGCCAATTTTTCAATGCTCAAGTCTTAGTCTTGGGAACAAGTAACTCAATGATGGTCTTGGGAGCTCTAACAAAGTTACTGATTCTATAATACCAGTTTCTGTTTTCTTTAATTTTCTTTAAAAAAAAAAACACTACGAATAAGAAAACACTAACTATTTTCTAAAACAATAAGAGGTATAATATTATAATATATAAAGAAAACACTACGAATAAGAAAACACGAACTATTTTCAAAAACAATAAGAGGTATAATATAATAATATATCCACTAAAGCTCTTTTATTAATTGTAGCGTCTTACAAATTCTATGATAAAACTAAGTTAAATTTCCTCTTCTCATGGTTCTGATATTTCTTCTTGTTGAAAGCCTAACTCTGAAATTCATAGCAAACCACCTCTGCTTTCTTGAAATTACAATCTGCCCAATAACTAACCCAACCACCAACCCACTTGCATAACCTATCAAGACTGGTTTCCAACCAAATTCAAATGCAGACCCTGAGTCATGGTGATCTTCTTCACTTGTGAAAGATGGAGGTCTTGAATACTCAGAGTTTCCACATCTTTTTGTCAAAGGATCACCACAAAGTCCCAAGTTTCCTGCATAAGAGGTGTTCTCAAATATAGCAAATTGGTTACCTTGAGGTATAGGCCCAGTGAGGTTGTTGTGCGAGACATTGAAGTATGAAAGGAAAGTGAGCTTCTTCAATTGTTCAGGAATATGGCCTGAAAGCTTGTTTTTAGAAAGGTCTAATGATTCAAGCTCTGTTAGATTCCCCAAAGATAATGGTATGTCTCCAACAAGAATGTTGTTGGATAAGTTGAGTGCTTGAAGCCCTTTCAAGTTCCCAATAGCTGCTGGAATTTCTCCTTCAAAATTGTTACTTGAGAGGTCTACGACTGCAAGCACATCTTGGACTCTACCATAATTTAAGTTCCCTCTTTGTTTGCTAATGTAATAGAGACAAAAATGTTAAAGGTAAATATATAGTCATTTTTGGCTTTTATCCCAAACCTTGTATATATCTTTAAATATGTAGGAACATTGCTGACACTGTTGTTTTTCATTGCATTCCAACTTTGAATGTATTTGGATGGTAACTGTCAAAATATTCTCTGATAATTATCATGTATTTTCATATTCTTTCTGTTCTAGTTTCTGTACAATAGTTGAGATATATGTATAAAACGAAAATTAAACAATAACCATAATTCCTGCATATCCATGTTTTATGGATCCACTACCATTATTGTATGCTCCATGTTTTACTCCACTGAGTTATTGGTGTCTGCCACAACAACACACACCAACACTCCTCCTCAAGTTGGTGCATATATGTCTCTTATGCCCAACTTGTCAAGTGAGTTGTAGAAGTTCCTTGCATTACGTATTTTGTGAGTATATCAGCCAATTGATCTTCTGATTTAACAAATGGAAGCTTAATAATCTTTTCTTCAAGATTCTGTTTGATGAAGTTCCGATCCACTTCAACGTGCTTCGTGCGATCATGTTGAACTGGATTGTGAGCGATGGCAATGGCTGCTTTGTTATCACAAAATAAGTTCATTTCGTAGTTGTGAGCAACACCAATCTCGCTAGAAGGTTTTTCAACCAAAGGAGCTCACATATTCCCTCGACCATTCCTCGAAATTCACTTGACCTTTGGATAAGGCAACTACATTTTGCTTCGCTTTCTCCATGTAACAAGATTGCCCACGAAAGTAAAGTACCCAAGAAGAGATTTCCTATCCTTCATATTCCCCGCCTGGCCCGAATCAGATATCCAAGGACTTCCAATTGACCATTCTTTGAAAACATAAGTCCTTTCCCGTGAGGATTTTAAGTAACAAAGTATTCGCACGACCGCATCCATATGGTCTTCACTGGGCAAAGGTATGAACCGACTCACGACACTCACAAAGATACGCACATCGTGTCGAGTATGAGATAAATATATGAGTTTACCTACTAACCGTTGATATCTCTGTTTATCTCACGGTACTTGGTCCACATATTCTCCGAGTTTATGATTTTGAACCATTGGAATATCGACAGTGTTTACAATCTAGTAGTCCTCGCTTCGCTAGTAGGTCCGCAGTATATTTCCTTTGCGAAAGACATATGCCTTGTTTTGATCTTGTTACCTCAATACCTAAGAAGTATTTGAGCCCTCCCAAGTTCTTCATTTCAAACTCATTTGTGACAGCTTGTTCTTGAAGCTTAGAGATTTCTTCTTTATCATCCCCCGTAATGATCATGTCGTCTACATAGACTATAAGGGTACATTATCTTCCCTAATCGATGTTTTAGGAAAAGAGTATGATCATGGTTTCTTTGTTGGAACCCATATTTCTTCATTGCTGAACTCAACCTACCAAACCACACTCGAGGTGATTGTTTTAGTCCATACAATGCTCGTTGTAATCTACATGCAGCTGCTTCCGATGTAACAAAGACATCCCGTGGGATATCCATGTAAATCTCTTCTTCAAGGTCACCATGAAGGAAGGCATTCTTCACGTCAAGTTGGTGCAATGGCCAATCTAAATTTGCTGCAAGAGATAACAAAACTCTCACGCTTTTAGTTTAGCCACAGTGAGAAGGTTTCTTGATAATCTATCCCATGTTTCTGTATATCCTTTTGCTACAAGCCTCGCCTTGTAACGATCAACTAACCCATCTCGCTTTATACTTAATGGAGAAAATCCACTTGCATCCTACCATCTTCCTCCCTCGAGGCAACTCGCTAACACCCATGTGTTATTCTTCTGCAATGCCTCAAATTCCTCTTTTATAGCTTGAGCCCATTTTGGATCAGATAAGGCTTCTTCAATGCTACTCGGAATTTGACACGATGAGAGTGTTTGTGCGAATGCCCTAATAGGTTCTGATAATCTTTGAGTAGATACATAATTTTCTATTGGATACTTGGGTTGTCGTTCTTCTCTTTCTGGGGAGTATCGATTTGGAGGTTTACTTCGATTGTGTCTGAAAGGTAAAACATAACCAACAGGTGTATCTATAGCATTAGTTTGTAAAGGTGTGATAGGATAGCTTACCTCAGGAGTGTTCTCAACAGGAGGATCATTGGGTACTAGAGAATGGAGGGGTACATCAACCACTTCATCTTCTGGAGATTCAATTACTACTTCAGCTTCAGTTCTTGGAAGTTCAAGCTCGGGTCTAGATACGGGCTCCTCCATATTATTGGCACGATCCGAGTATGTTGGATTAGTGTCTAATATTTCAACATCAAGCCAATTTCGTTCTTCACCATAACTCTCCTCCTGAAGAGTGTAATTGGATACCGGTGATGGGAAAAAACATTCTGATTCAAGGAAAGTGACATCCATGGTAGTATAGTTTCTTTTAGTAATTGGATCATAACATCGGTACCCCTTTTTTTGTACACCATACCCCAAGAATACACATCGGATAGCACATGGATCCAACTTAGTTCGTTGATTTTTATGGAGGTGGACAAAAGCAACACATCCAAAAATTCGGGGCTGAAGCATTAAAATAGTAGGTAAGGGAAGATGATCAGATAACACCTTTAATGGAGTCTGAAATTGTAAGGTCTTTGTGGGCATTCGATTCAGTAGATACACAAATTGTAGTAACAAAGATCACTCCGCATTTATTAGGCATATGTGCACCGATTAGTAAGGCCCGAGCCGTTTCTAAAATATGCCTATTCTTCCTCTCCGCAAATTCTCCATTCTCATTTGTGGGGTTTGTGAACATGAGGTTTCATGGAGAATACCACGGTTGTCCAAGTATGTCCTAATTGTTGATTAACATACTCCCCTCCATTATCAGACCTAAGTATCTTAATTTTTTCAAAAATTTGGGTCTGAATCATGGTGTGAAACAGGTGAAATGTAGCAAATACTTCATCTTTATGTTTGAGAAGGTAAAGCCATGTCATTCGTGTACAATCATCAACAAAAATAACAAACCAACGATGACCATGACGCAATAACCGGGAAAGGTCCCCAAACATCAGAATGTACCAAAGCAAAAGGAGTCATACTTTTATTCATGCTCCTAGGATAAGCCGCCCTATGACTTTTTGCTAGGATACAAGTATCACATTTGAAATCTGAATGTGTGATATTTGAAAATAAACTAGGGAGTAGGCATCTTAAATACCCGAATGATGGATGCCCAAATCTACGATGACATAGCCAAATGCTGCTCCTTGTTACCAACAAGATGTTGCATGTGATTGGCTCTTCCTGAACTGACGTCATCCACATAATATAACCCTCCTCTCCTAGTACCACGCCCAATGATCTCCTTGGTGAGAATATCCTGTAGAAGGCAAAAAGTAGAATACATCAATACTACACACTTAAGGTCTGAAGTGACTCGACTTACGTACATTAGCTCGGTTTTG
Source organism: Hippophae gyantsensis (assembly GCA_030763125.1). Taxonomy (NCBI): domain Eukaryota; kingdom Viridiplantae; phylum Streptophyta; class Magnoliopsida; order Rosales; family Elaeagnaceae; genus Hippophae; species Hippophae gyantsensis. The sequence goes on from CM061029.1 coordinate 52,855,731, forward strand.
ACAGATGGTACAAGCAAAGTATTAGATAATGATAATGAGGGACATAAGGTCACTGTTCCAGCCTCCCGTAATCGGATAAGTTGACCCCATTTGCATTGGCAACACGGCTTCGTCTTGGCCGGGTTGTATTGGAGAGATCGTTTGGGTCAAATGTCAGCGTGATCTGTAGCTCCAGAGTCCGTAATCCAATCCTCTTTATCACTACGAGTAGAGATGTGAAATGCTTTACTTGAAATACACGGATCCTGGAAAGATTCAAATTTGGGAAGTAAGGGATAGTGAGGCATTATTGGTAGCCACAATTGCTCGTCTAGTGGGTGTCCCGTTTCTTCCGTGCTTGAAGATCATTCCACCATTCTGGATACCCATGGAGTTTGAAGCAGTTTTCACGGGTGTGTTTGGAGTTTCCGCAATGGCCACATTTCATGTCAAGAGATGGTGGATTTCCCGAGGATTTCTTGCTGCCCAAGGAGGTTCCTGTTTTTGGTGGCATCTGATTATGGTGTCCTCGACCCTTTAAAAGTCATAATCAAGCCCGGGGTGTCGTATCTACACCTGTGATCATCACGGTCTCCGTGACCTCTTCCCGACGGACGAATCCATAGGCTTGTTCCACCGTAGGGAATGGTTTGATTTGAAGCACATCACTTCGAGTTTTGTCGAGTCTGTCATCAAGTCCATCAAGGAAGGTATACACTCGATCTTCCTGTACGATGGAGTTGTATTTTTGTATGTCATTTGCACACTCCATTGGATTAGGACGACGGAAATCAATTTCTCGCCACAACCCTTGAAGGTCATTGTAGTATTTTTCAATGGATCCACCCGCCTGTTTCATACGAGTAACTCGACGACGAAGATCATACACTTGAGACGTGTCTGTCCCATCATAGAAGGTGGTAGCAGCAGAATCCCAAACTTGTTTCGCAGTTGGGAATCGAATAAAATTTGCAATCAAGGAGGGGTCCATCGAATTGATCAACCATCCTTTAACAATGGCATTTTCAGTGCGCCATCTCCTGAACGAGTGGGTTTTCAACAAAGCCGAGGAAAATCCCCATTAATATATCCCGCTTGTCTTTGCCGTAGATATACATCTCCACCACCTGGGCCCACAACTCATAGTTGGATCCTCCCAACTTGATACTAATGGGAGCAATGACGCTTCGCCTGACAGAGGTCAGGAAATGATCTGAGCTCTAGTGAAAACTTCCGTCATTTTCGCCGTCAAATCTTCCAACATGAAATTGGTAGTTAAATCACTAGATTCCGCCATGAAATCTAAAATTTTTTTCCTTCCATTTTTACAATTCGTACAACACTATATAAAGAAAAAATTTCTAAACCTAAATCATTTTCGCAGCCCTTCGTAACCCTAAATCCCTTTTTTTTCCTCTCGCGCACGCCCTAAAGCTCACCCCACGCGACCTTCACGCTGCCTCTCTCTCAGTCGCCCTCTTCTTCTCCGATGGAAGAACCCTAGCCGACTACAAGCATCCAAATGAGTCGCCCCTCTACTCGTCCTCCATCTGCGGCCGAAGCGGCTCTTTCTTCTTCTTCGTTCCAAGTTTCTCCACGATGGTCGCTAGTAAGAGACGTTGGCCAACGCGATGCCTTCACGAGTGGTTCGAATGAAAGCCTAGATCAGCATGGCTCCCGAAGTGTTCTATCGAGGTTGCAATGGCGAATCGACGTTGAGAAGAAATGGTGACTCGAATACTAGATGGTCGCAAAGACCGGCATGAAGGTGACTGCCTACCTATCCCCTCGAGGTTTTGTTGTTACGCCTTACAAAATGTTCTTTGTACCGATGTTGTTTTACTTGATATTTTTTTCCCCGTTGTTGCAACACCGATCGGTTTTAAATAAGAAATCGAAACCAGAGACAATCTCGGGACAAATACAAACCGTAGATCGAACTCAAAGAAAAAACGAAAAATGATGCTACAATCAAGAATCACCCGTGTAATCAAATCGACCAGAATCAAATCGACTGGGAATCGTAAATCAACAAATCAAGAATCAAAGAAATCAGATTCAATCAAATGGTAGTTCCATTTAAATCGCCAGTAGTTTCATTAGTCACCAATAACCTGCTCTGATACCATGTCAAAATATTCTCTGATAATTATCATGTATTTTCATATTCTTTCTGTTCTAGTTTCTGTACAATAGTTGAGATATATGTATAAAACGAAAATTAAACAATAACCATAATTCCTGCATATCCATGTTTTATGGATCCACTACCATTATTGTATGCTCCATGTTTTACTCCACTGAGTTATTGGTGTCTGCCACAACAACACACACCAACAGTAACTTTCCTGTAAAATTATTGTAAGATAGATCAATTATACGCAATTTCGGGAACTCCAACTTCTTTGCAGGCATGCCTATTTCCCCATACAACCTGTTGGATTGCAATGTTAGAATTTGCAGCTCCGATAGAGTTCCTAACCAAGAAGGAAAAACATCTTTGAGCTTGTTATTACTGAGTTTAAGGCTTTGAAGCATCTTACAATTGACTAATGATCTTGGTAATGACCCTTCTAAATTATTATAACTCAAATCAATCAACCCCAATTGGTTTCTATCTGTAAATGTCTGGGGAATTTCCCGGGAGAAAGAGTTGTTACTGAGATTAAGTACAGCCAATGAATTGCTGAAGTTTCCTAGACACCCAGGAATTGTTCCACTCAACTTGTTATTAGACAAGTGGAGGACTTGAAGATTCTGCAATTTGCAAATCAAAGGTGAAATTTCCCCAGTTATGTCGTTGTTTGAAGCATCATAGATAAAGTTAGAAAGTGGAGGAATCGGCAAAGGCCCTATTAACATGTTAAGAGAAAGCTGGAATATGCGAAGACTAAGCCAAGGAAGTATAATTGGACGTTGTTCAAAACCTGTTAAGAAGTTCTCGGTAAGGCTAATAGCCACCAAACTTTTCATGCTCGTGTTCCATAACCACTTTGGTATTTCACCACTGATTTCGTTTCCTCGAAGATATAAAAACTCCATTTTTTCTTGGTACCTCAGAAATTCAGGGAACTTTTTTAAATGGCAAGAACCAAGTCCTAAGTGTGTGAACTGTGGAAGACTTGCATTTATATTACTCCTTGGCTTAGTGATCACTGAAAGTCTATTATCAGAAAGAGAAAACTGATTGAGATTTTTCATATCAAGAAACATTTCAAAACTCACCTTGCCACTCAAATCATTTTCCTGTAAGACAAGGATCTGGAGATTTTTGAGTCTTGAAAAGGAGTAAGGAATTGGACCAAATAATTGATTGTGTTGAAGCCTTAATTCAGTGAGTTGAGTCAGGTTTCCTAGGGAATTCGGTATAATACCAGTTAAATTGGAGTAACCAATATTCAGATGAGTCAACTTGGTTAGGTTACCAATCCAAGATAAAGTTCCTTTGCTGAAATTATTAGAAGAAAGATCTAAATAAGTTAGATGGTTAAGGTTGGATAAGGAAGAAGGGATCTGACCCCTAAAATCGTTTTTTGAAAGGTCTAAGTAGCTGAGCCTGTTTAGGTTTACTATAGCAATCGGAATCACCCCTGAAAACTTGCAACCTGAAAAATCTAACTTATTCAAGAAAGTAAGATTGCCAATTGAAGAAGGTAAATCACCTGAAAAGTTTGTGCCTGCTAGCCCCATCAACTCAAGAGGACTATTTTGTTGAAACATTGGAGGCAATTTGCCACTTAGATTTTCGTTATATCGAACACTAAGCACACGTAAATTTGGAAGTTGAAAAATTCTTGAAGAAAACTCTCCTTGCAATCTACAATTTCTAAGGAGGAGGGATGTTAAAGAAGAAAAGTTTGCCAACAAATCTGGAACTGTATTTGATATGTCAACATAACTAAGAGAAAGTTGTTCTAGACTTGTTAAGTTCACAATTAGGCTTTTGAAATCTGGGCTTTTGAGTTTCAATAGCATTTCTCCTGACAGATTAGTGTTACCTGACAAATTAAGAGAAGCTAACTTGGTAAGTCCTGAAATTTCTGATGGAACTTGACCAGAGAAAAAAGAAGATGAAAGGTCAAGATGGGTTAAACTCGAAAGCTGATTGATAACATGCGGTATTTGGGAATAATTGAAGTGATTGTCTGCAAGATTAAGCCTCTCAAGATGAACAAGTTTGAAAAGAGTACTACTAGAGTTGACAGAACCATAAAGATAACTACTGCTTAGATCAAGGCTTATAACATAGCCAGTGTTCTCATTGCACTCAATACCATCCCAAAAGCAGCAATCAGTTGTCTCTCCTTTTTCGGTCCATAGCTCAACCTTAGAATAAGCCAAAGGGTTGGTTGAAGCATTCTTGTATGTGGCCAAACTGTTTTTGAATTGCAACAAGAAAGATCTTTCTTGATCATGACAAAGTTGCTGCATAGAAGTTGAACATGGTGAAACCATAAAATGCATAATAAGCATAAGGACTAGTATATGAAAAACGAATTGTGATGCCATCATAATATCTCAAGTTTATCTCGATCTCTCAGGTATTAATGAGCTGAAATAGAGATGCTCTTTTATATTTATTTGTTTATGAGATGAAAGAAAGAAAAGAACTAAGAGAAATTTATCAAAAGTTTGAGCAGTCAAGAATGCAAGGGAAGCAGGAAAGCAAGAAGAAAAGATGAAGAGAAGAAAGGAAGCAAGACATTTGAGAAATCATCTCTCATTTTCTATATTTATAATAGCAATATGATCGACTTCCGTATGAAGCCTTACAAGCAAAGCAATGTGAACTGCATATTAAAGTGAATACAATTTGTATTTGAATATCAATGAAATGTAAATCTATAATTGCCTAAACAAACTAATAATCAATATTACTCCATTGCACATGCGTTTGTAATTTGAGCTGCAGTTGAAGTCACGATGTGGTTGAAGTCTTGGTCTATTTTTTTTAAAAGTAAGTAAACACTCAGTAGCAGAAGTCTTGTCTTTCACACGATTTATTAACTTCTTTTTTATTCATTAAAATGATTTATTGTTTTAGTGATATCGGTTTGCATATCTACTTTAGTTCACGATTGTTAAATTTATATTTCACACATATTTTAACTTATATAATTTAATCATTAAATTTAAATTTTGAATTGTTTTAATTCTTAAAATTTTAACTATTACACTTTATCTTTTTTTTTTTAAGTTGTGACCTAAAATTTCTAATTGAAACTTTAGGTATTAAAGTATCCTAATAACATAAATTTAATATCATATTAATAGTTTTTTAAGTTAAATTTATAAATATAATTTACCTAAAACAACGAAATAATAAGTACTTAACCTTTAATATGCTTCAGAGGAAGTATATCCAATTAAAAATTTAAATAATTTTAATGGAGTTTTTAAAATAAAAAAATTTATAAGAATTTTCAAAATATTATAAAAGTTATATGCATTCATTTAAGATTTTATGTAAGTTTTAAAAATCCAGTTATCAATATACATCAATTATAAAAGATTTTGAAAACTTAAGAATTTTTATGAAGTTTAATGAATTTTTTAGTTAATATTATACTAATGAAATTCACATTTGTTTTCTCCAACTCAAAAATTTATTAAAATTTTGCTATCTATAATAGCAGAAAAAAAATATCAAAAATTTATAATTTTTTTATTTTTATTAATTTTCTCTATCTCTTACTATTAGTTTAACTATTATCAATATAAAATTTATAAAATAAAATACACTACTTTGATAAATTTTAAATATATATATATATATATATATATATATATATATATATATATATATATATATATATATATATATATAATTATACTACAATTATTCTAATTAATACAATTACTTTAATTAATATAATTACTCTAATTAATATATTGGTATTTTAAATATCTCATGTTATTATATTTCGTTTCGTTACATAATTCTCTTACTAATACCCTTTCTATCCTTTTTAATAGTAATAAATATTTTTTTACCTAAAATACCCTTTTGGTATTTTTACGAAGAATTTTTTCGTTTTTGCAATTAACTAGAGTTAAAAAAAATCAAAAATTTTGTTAATTTTTAAAAAATCTTTTTTTTTCTGACAGTATTAATAATATAAATATTTTTTATTTAATTGTTCAAAAAAAATATTTTCATCATATCTTATTGAAATTATTGAAATATTATGATTTTTAATATTTATTTATATTATTTATTTTGTAAAGGTAAAAATTTATTAATTTTTATTTTTTCTCAACTTTTATCCAACTTTTAATCAAAAAATAATAATTTTTCAATTCTAGATAATTTTCAAAGAAGAAAATAAAAATCCTTACTAAGAACAAAAAGTTCATTTTGAATAAAAAATAATTGATTACTTTTAAAAAAATAATATAAAAGATACCGATACTTAAATTAGATGTTAAAATAAATTTTTTTAATAATATATAATATTTGAAATATCAATATATTAATTAACATATCCTAAGGCAATATTCCCAAGGTAAGCTATTAGTACTAGCACTCCATATCATAATATTAATACCTACATAAATAACTGTGTTATTTGTCGCACTAAGTCACAATCAGAGTTTTTATGTTGCAAAACATTAACTTTATAAATAAAAATACTTATAATACTCCTAATTTTTTTTATAATATTACCTTTAATCAACGTGTGATAACATCACCTACACTATTATATCTAACATTTTTTTAAAATATAAGTCTCTAATTTTTTATATTTTTAAATTATTTTATTACATTTTATGTTACTTAGTCCCATTTAATTTTTTTTAAGAGTAGTTACAAGATTTTTAATGTTAACCCAATAAATATTAATTAGATACTTGTAATCTGTGTCCTGTCTACTCTAACATTCGACTTTCGCACAAAAGACTTGCTTTTTGAGATCACTATCTAATATAAAGGAAATGCAGTGACTAAATGAATTTACGGTTTCAAACCAAAGCCTTGAATTATGCAAAACAAACAACCAACAAAAACATACATCAAATATCACAACTTCCTCCAAAATCTTGATTTTACAAATAACAATTATCTCAACCTCATTAATCAATTATACAACATAAGTCTTTGTTTGATGGGAGAATAATTTATGGTATTTATATATTTAATTTACCTATTAATATGTAATAAAATATAACTCATTTTAACAATTAGAATACATACTTTTCTGAGTAAAAAAATAATTATACTTTTCTGATTAGTTTTTGGTGGGAAAAGAGTTTGTTGTGTTCGCATTAATATTTTGTTAAATACAAGTATTAAAATAATAGATTTTTTAAATAATATAATTATTTTTTATTTATATTATATATATCAAGCATTTCATAAATTTTTTAATTTAAAACATAAAATTAAATTATTTATATGTTTTAAAATAAATTAAAAAAATATTATTATATTATTTTAAAATATGATTGAATATAAATACATTTTAATTAAAAGGTTACGCTTGATTTCATTCTCCACTTCAACATCGTACATCTAAATCGTCATGCATTACCACTTGGTATAAATAGTCATATTCATAATTTATGGTCAATAATAGTTATAGAATGTTCAACTACAAATACTTGGTTTTAGGTATTTTGAAATTTTCTAAAAAAATTGATTATTTATTTTAAAATTATTTTATCATGAGACAAATAATAACTTATGAATATAAATTTATGTATTTTTAATATTTCACATTTGAAAATAACAACAATATTTGTTCCTTATTTCTGTGTGCAGATTTTTTTTTTAAGTGTGGGAGATAATTATTGAAAAATTATTTAAGAAAAGGCATGAAATTTAGAGATGATATTATAATAAAAAAATTAATAGAATGGGTATATTTCTCCTCAAGGTGTTTTTATGGTCTTTGAATTCGGTAGTACTTAATGTTTTTATGAATTGATAATGGACATGATTGATTAGTCATTTTCATCATTTATTTTTATTAAAATAAAATAGTATTAAGAATTAATATTAATAAATTTACACATAATATATTATATTTAAAATTTTCTTTACAATTAAGTCCCAACTTTCACCAAATATAGTAATTTTTTTATAACTTAAATTATAATATAATTACAATTAATATATTAAATAATCATCAAATAAAATAATATGATCCATTTTTTATCAACCTATAATCACGTCAAAAATTAAGTTCATTTAAGATAACATAAACAATTGTAAAAGAAAACTGAGAGAGTTGAGACTCTGAAAGAGACATAAATGGATCCACTTCTCTGGCACAAAGTAACTACACTCTTTGGTATTATCTTCTCTCTTTTAAAAAAAAAAAAAATTTATGAGTTATAAAAATTTCATTGAATAAGAGACAAAATTATATTTTGAACTATCACAAAATCAAAATTGATAAACTTTTGTAGCACTAATATGTCTATAAGTAAATATACAAAGTTTTCAATAATAACTCTATATTACAACCCACCTTAATGCTTAATTGTAGTAATTGGAATAGTAATTATTCGATAACCAAGGACATTGAAATTTAATTGTAATGATTCACCAGATAAACAAGAAACTCTTATTTTAACAAACACCTTAACCATAAACAACAAAACAAAACAAAACAACAAACAACATCTTTTCAATAAGGAAAACCAAAATACTTATAATTTTTTAAATAAACTAAAAACTACAGGACAACAAATACACAAAAAATACCAACCATCTAAGCTGAAACCACCACACAACTAAGTTGAAAACACCACCCACCCAACTAAAACCTCACCACCACTGAACCTATCCAAGAACACAATGAGAAACACCAATGAAACACTAGCAAAAATGACTTGTGCTGAAGGCGACAATTCCAATAACCATAGAGCCTAGAAGCTTCGAGTAGACAGATGAGGCAGTGGCAATAACACTAACCAAGCCTTATTGACATAAGAAGAAAACAAAAATAGGAAGATAAGGAAGGAAGGATGTGTGATTGAAACTGTAAATGGGGGACCAACCCTAAAGGAAAGCAAGACTCGTCTCTCAAAACAAAAGGCAGAGGTATATTTTAAATTTTTAATGAATGGTGAGATTCCCTAAACATGCTAATTATATTTGATGCTTATTTTCGCAAGTGTACGAATCATTCAAGTAATAAAGTGTACAAAAGTACGGATATCGAACCCACAAGGAATGACGTTACTAAGTATCGAAATTGACTAATCTTAATTTTATTTGAAAACCGGATTGTTGAAATTGTTTAAGAAGAAAATTAACTTAAAACTAAATGCAAATAACAAAATTGAATGTTGTTCCCAAATGATTAACAACGCTAAGACATTTGATTTCACTAAATCAATTCAATCCGATTTCAAGTCATGTTATATGAGAATCAAAGCTAAAAGTGATGGTTGAAAAACCCAAATTTACCTAATACTCTCTCTCGAGTTATATTAGAATTACTTATCTATGAAAACCAACTATATTTCTATGAAGATTTAATCACAAACAAGCACATTATGATTTATGGAATTTCTAGAATAACCACATACATCATGCATTAGTTCACACACTCGCATTCAACATACGATATTTATCACAAGAAGCATTCATTACACATCTCCTCTCGATCTCAATATAATGCAACAAATCATCTAAATCTTGGCCAGAAATTTAAAAACATTAAGCATGGAAATAAATACTCAACTTGAAAACAATGACTCATATAACAATAACAAAAGAAATAAGATTTTCTTGATTCAACTACATCATAGCCTTAGCAAAAACGAATTAGTTCATAATAGAAATAAGAACAAACATTATCTCAATTGAATCCATGAATAACAAATCTGAATAAAATGCAGAAAATAGAAGCTAAGGAGAAGAGATGAAAAACTCTTGAAGATGAAGACTTGGTAGTAACAAAGGTGATGATTCTTCAAGCTTTTCCAAACTTTCTCTCCAAAATTGTCTTTTCTCCTCCAAAAATGACTTAGATCTACTCTATCTGCCATGTTTTTCTTTCTCCATCATATTGTATATATAGATCTAGGGTTTTGGGGGCAATTTTGGAACAAAACAACATAAAAAATGTGTTTTCGGACGAAACTCGTCGGTGACGACATTATTCTCGCCGCGGTGAGATTTCTGGAAAAGTTATGATTTTGGTTCCGCTAATTTTTGCCGGCGGTGAGATTAATGTGGCCGACAGCGAGATTACTTTGGCTGGCGACGAGATTAATTTGGTCGGCGGCGAGATGAATTTGCCAAAACCCATGCTCCCTGTATGATTTTCGCCGGCGGCGAGAATCTTCTCGTCGGCGGCGAAATTTCAAATTTTGAAACTTTGTTTTCTTTTTATTTGCACTCAATCCCGATAATTGAAATTTGTCCCAAACTTCTCCAAAATCATGATTTTACCTAAATTGTACTTTAAACACGAAATACCCATGAAATGATATTTGTGGATTAAATAATCAAATAAATGCAATTTTCACACAAATATCAACATTTAAATCATAACAAAAATGCAATAATTTGACTCTTATCAATATTTATAATCATCATAACATTTTAATTTATTTTGATTTAATTACTCAATTCACTAATCTGAGGTCTAAAAAATTTCCATAAAATTTGAGTGAAAAATAGGAGTTGATGGTAAGATGTTAAGTGTATGATTTGGTTGTATGTTTGTTAGTGTTAGTATGCACAACTAATATGTGCCATGTAAGGGCTTTGTTAACCTACACTAAGTTAGTTAGAGATAAGGCTAGGTAGTAACTAGCCTACTTGTATTATTGTAGTCGCCATGGTCTATATAAGAGCATGAGTTCATTGCTTATAATTTAGTTAATATGAATGCAATTCTTAAATCGCCTTTCACATTCGTTTATGGTATCATATCCTTTTATCTGACTTAATTTCTTGATCAAACTTCATAGCATGAATTTTTTAGTCTAAAGAAAGAAAATTCTCTCTCAACTCTTTTATTGATGCTCCTATGAAGTTTGTTAAATGAACAAGACAATTCACACCTGAGTTTATGCGATGGAATTGCATGGGCATTCTTATGCAAAGATGGATCTTTTTCTTGGTTTCAGCTAATATTGTTACTCATATTATGAAGACATTATTAGCTACTGATATGTGATATACTTTGGACATAGTTTTCTAAACTTTATCAGGTGCTCGAGTTATGGATCTTCATCTTCTACTACAAACCCTCAAGAAAGACAATCTTTTTGGTGAAAATTTTGTCCAATTCATCAAGACTATTAATCATCACCTAAATACTATTATTGAACCAATTTTAGAGCATGATCTTGTGTTATATGTGCTAGGAAATCTCAATTCTTACTACAATTCCTTTGTCTCAAGTGTTGTTATGAGAACTAACTCAATTTCTTTGGATCAAGTTCATAGTATTTTCTCACATATGAGTTATGAGTACTTAGAAAGCACTAAAATTATCATGATTTAATGCACTTAAATTAATTAAAAATATTTATATTTATATGATTTTATCATAGTTTTATATAAATTTGTATTTTCGGAATCATGCGTATTTTTATTATTTTTTAGATATTTTTGCTTCAAAAAATAACTTAAAGACTCGAAGAAAAAATACTAGAAGCAATCCATTACAAATATATTGAGAAAATAAATAAGCAAAAAGTCAAAAAGATGAAAAAATTGGACAAAATGGATCAAAAATTGTCAAAAAAGTCAAAAAGATTGAAATCGCACGCGCAATCGCACCACGGTGTGCCAAGAAACACGCATAGCTGTGCCACACCATGCCGCATGTCTACGCACATCTGCTCCCAACAATGCCAAATTTGTGCGCATCACTACTTGCATCAACGCCTACGTCAGCATCTATCCATCACGCATTTTAACCCATTTTTTTTTATCATTTTCCCAATTTTTTACCCTTTTTTCTTACTTATAAATATCCCCTCTCCCCCATTATACACAACACACCTCAAGAAATAAGTTTCTTAGCTCTTTCTCTCTAAAAAGTTTTCTTTTTTTAGTTTTAAAGGTCTTCTCTTTTTGAGAAGAACTAGCTATGTTTTTATAAATTTCTAGCTGTTTGATTCAATAAATGAAAGTACAAATCTGTTTAGAGGTTTTTCAGAAGCGGAATTAACATCAAGGTTTTGTAAGGATTCTTATTCTTTAGTTATTTTTATGTTTTATTCTTATATGTTATATTTAATTTGTCTGTGATTAAATTTAACATGACTGATTGTTTGTAAACATGATATAATAATATCGTTGTTATGCTTACAAAGTATTAAATAGGTAAAAATCTCAATAAAATGAATTTATTTTATTTTTATTCAAGATTTTATATTAAGGATGTTAGAGAGAAATATATTATTTTTCATTACAAACTTAAATCTGAAATTAAATTTTAAGGTTTAGTTATCCAGTTTGATTTAAAATATTACTCTTTTATTTGTTAGTACAATTGCCTAGTAGTTAGAGTGAAACTCTATTTCAAAAGTTTTTATAAGAACTATTATTCGAAAATGTATTGACGATATATTTTCAATAATGATTTTAAAACTTGAAAGTTAGTTTAATTAATAGTACAATCGGATAATTAAATTCTTAGGTTGAATTTGGACATATTAAATAAAGTTTAAACTGACTAATCCCACCAAAGGTGGCATTTAAATGGTTCATTTTTAATCTCTCATAAAAAAAATTAATTTAATTGACCAAATTAATTATCAACCCTATCCATAGATGTTAATTTATTTATTTAATTAACAAATAATATTTAAACCCACCAAATGTGGTATTCATATAAAAAAAGAGAATCAATAAATATCAATTTATACATTTAATAACCTAAATAATATAAGCAAGCATAATTAACTTAATTATTATATTCATAAATACTCCACTATTATAAATGATAAAAATTTGGATAAATGTTCATTGAATACATATCTATGTATATTTTTATGTTATTAGATTAGAAACACAAAACAAAAATATCGTGATAACACTTGCATTTCTCCATCACTACTTGCACATTCTCAAGAAATAGGTAACTTTTCTTCTCTTTTCTCTTTATCTTTAATCTACAATTGTTACATTGAGGACAATGTAAGTTCTAGGTTAAGGGTGGTGAAAAATTATCATGTTTAAATTTAAAATTTTTTACAATTTTCATTTTTATTATGTTTGATTTTATTTTCTTTGTGTGGTTTAGTAATTTTTAGAATTTTAGAATTCGTTTTAAAAAATTTCTCACAAAAATTTATTATTTTTTTAAATTAAATTTAAGTAAATATTTAAGTCTTTTGTACTGTTAGATTAATTTTTGAAAACATATCATGGAGTATTTTTTAATAATTAATTAGTTTTTTTCATAACTAGTATTTCTCGATAAGATGTAGAAATTATATTAAATCTAAAATTGGTGTTTAAGAATCAAATAGTGGAGACTACCCTCGTGAGATATAATTTGAGCCTAATGTCCTTTATTCTGAGTGAAATATATTTTTCTACTCCAAATACATTTCTTATTTCTTCAAATTTTTAGATGATCTCTATAAGTATTAGTATTGAATGTATGAATTTTTTCTTATCTTAATAGAGTGTCATATATTTTTATTATTATTTTTGCTTAGATTAAATGATTTAAGTATAAATTGATAATATATGTCTTTATCTCATTCATGCATGACTTATACCAAAAAGAGATATATTTGGGATTACCTAAACCAAAATCAAACAGAAAAGCCACAAAATTAACCACTCACCAAAATCCTACCAAAATGTTCAATCTGTACATGGGTTCATTCTCTAAAAACAAATAGATTGAAAAATCTCTTAAAAAATAGAAAGATAAATAATATATAGTATAATCTACATATTATGACCCACATAGCCTACAAAGTTGTGAATAAAGGCTAATTACAAAAGAAAGTTATAAAAAGTAAATCCCTAGAAGTCATTGCATTTATTTTTCCTACACTTCTAAAAGACATATATCTTGAAATTTTTGTTTAATGAGTTTGATTGATGCATGAAAATAATTTATATATATAATATCTTTATAATTTATACATTTTATTCTTTTCGTGAGATCAACGCTAAAATAACACTTTGAGTCTTTCTTCTTTATACATATGCGAACATATTAGTTCATTTCTATATATCAACTCTTTCGCATATAAATTAGTATAAGTGTTTGAACCTATAGGATTCAGTGTTCTTGAGAGTATTGACTTGTGAGGAATAAAATTGAAGCGAATTCGGATTCTTAACATAGAATTTGGGTGAAATTAAATTTATACATTTTTGATATGAAATATGAAAATGATTTTCAACTAATTATTATAATAAATCATGACTATTTAAGAAGATGAAAATAACTTATGCTTTAGATTTTAATTATGATCTTAAAGGAGATTAAAAAGTATGAAACATTTTTGTGTTATGTTTCATTTTGTTTTCTTGTATTTTATTCTTAAGTTAATTTTTTATGTTGTTATAATTTTAGTTTTTGAGTTGATATTTTTTTATTATTTTTGTTATTTCTTTTAATTTTTATATTTAATTCAATGTTTGTAGGTATCCTTACTGAAAACCTTCACGAGAATCAAACTTGTCCACTGGGGAAACCTAGAGGTTTAAAGGCTTGTTGCATATGCAAAATATAACCGTGTTAATCCACGAAAATGAATTATGATAGTTTGATTTTTATTTTTTATTGCTTCTCATGCTAAGGGACTCACAAGAAGCTTGTTGGAGTTGTGATAAGTGCTTAAAAAACACTAAAATTATCATGATTTAATGTACTTTAATTGATTAAAAATATTTATATTTATATTATTTTATCATATTTTTATATAAATTTATCTTTTCGGAATAACGTGTATTTTTATTATTTTTCAGGTATTTTTGCTTAAAAAATAACTTAAAAAATCAAAGAAAAAATACTGTAGACAATACATAACAAATATATTGAGAAAATAAATGAGAAAAAATAAAAAAAGATGAAAAAATTAGACAAAATGGGTCAAAAATATCAAAAAGGTTGAAATCTTGCGCACAACTATGCCACAACGCACCTAGTCACACCGCAGCATGCCACAAGTATGCGTGCATCTGCATTTAACAACGTTGAATTTGAGCGCAACATTACCTGCGTCAACGCCTACGTCAGCATCCATCCATCACGTGTTTTAATCCATTTTTTCATCATTTTTCCCATTTGTTTCATCATTTTTTCCCATTTTTTTCCCATTTTCTCACCTATAAATACCCATCTTCCTCATTATACAAAGCACATCCAAGAAATAAGTTTCTTAGCTCTTTCTCTCTCTAGTTCTCTCTCTCTCTCTCTAGAAAGTTTTCTTTTTTTCATTTTTAGTTTTAAAGTTCTTATCTTTTTGAGAAAAACTAGCTATGTTTTTTTAAATTTCTAATTGTTTGATTCAATAAACGAAAGTTCAAATCCGTTTGGAAGTTGTTCAGAAACGGAATTAGCATCAAGGTTGTGTAAGGATTCTTTTTCTTTATAGTTATTTTTATGTTTTATTCTTATATGTTATATTTAATTTGCCTGTGATTAAATTTAACATGACTCGCTGTTTGTAAATATGATATAATAATAACGTTGTTATGCTTGCAAAGTATTAAATGGGTAAAAATCTCTATAAAATGAATTCATTTTATTTTTATTCAATATTTTATATTAAGGATGTTAGAGAGAAATATATATTTTTTCATTATAAACTTAAATCTAAAAATTAGATTTTAAGGTTTAGTTATCCGGTCTAATTTAGAGTATTACTCTTTTATTTGTTGGTACAATCGCCTGGTAGTTAGAGTGAAACTTTATTTCAAAAGTTTTTATAAGAACTATTATTTGAAAATGGTATATGATCTAAAGTTTGGAAACCTTGAATAAAGTTTAAACTATCTAACTCCACCAAAAGTGACATTTAAATGGTTCATTTTCAATCTCTTAGAAAAAAAATAATTAATTTAATTAACCAAATTAATTATCGACCCTACACATAGGTGTTAATCAATTTGTTTATGATTTAATTTTGTTTTTAAGAGTTTGAATAATAAATAAAAAATCACATATTTTCCTTCCTTAGATCGATCTGGAAGTATGCTTATTATTTGCTATAAAATGATTTGTGCACTTACGAGAGTTTTACAAATATAAAACTAAAGTATTTACAGGATTGGCGATGCCAGTTCTGCTCATCAATGAGCATCGCATTGAGAATCAATATAATTCTGATAATCAATTTGCTAAGCCTATGTAGAATTTGCAAGATTTTCTCGCTCAAACTAGTAAAACTTATGGTTCTAAGACTGTTCATGTTAATTCTAAAGCCAAACAACTTGGATGGAGTGCACTTAAGGTGCAATGTTATATTTGTGACAAAAAAAGTCACCATTCTAATAAGTGTTTTCTTTTTCATGACATTCTAGTCAGAAAATCACCAAGTGCTTTTTATGTTGGTGATTCAATCTATACATTACATACCTCTATTGGATCTAAGGATAGAAGCTGTTGGTTAAGGTCTCTCTTCTTGGCTCTATGCATAGTATGTCACATAAAAAAATATGTACATTTTATCTTTTGGCTAAAGCTCATAAACTTCCTTTTGTTTCTAAACATATTTTTAATAATTACACACTTTTATATATATATATATATATAGGTGGCACTTGAGTTCAGTTGCTTTTGGTTTAATATGATATCGATAACTTATATATATATAGGTGGCACTTGAGTTCAGTTGTTTTTGGTTTAATATGGTATCGATAACTATAATTATTTTTCTAATTTGTTGGTCCCGATTATAAGTTCTCGTTGACCACGACCTATAGGAACCAGACTATCTACCGCTTTTAATCCTATATGCAAAGGCTCGTGCACAAATTTACGTTTAATAATTCCAGGGGCTTTCACTTCAACATGTCTTCGCTCATGATCGCTTAGAGTGTGTGTAAAATATTAATTTAACAATTATAGTTATCTTGTGTTATAATATTTTATCTATTTAATAAATTAATAAAATAAATTTAGCTCATAATATAAAGAACAAATATTACGATCATAAAAAACTAAAATTTATAACTACTTATCATAAGTGAATTTGTATATTTTTTAAGACTTACTAGTTTTGAATATTATTTAATATTTTTAATTTTTTTAATTTATTGATAAATACTTAAAATTATGGTAAAAATTAAAAAAAATGGTATAATGTAAGATTTTAAATAGAAATATTTCACACTAAAAATAATTTCTAAAATAACTTTTTTCAAACACAATAAAAAATATGTTTTTATGTTTTTTATCCTTCAGAATAGTTTTTAAAATAATGGCTAAATAACTAGTTATTTTTTAAAATTATTTTTAAATAAATCAAGCCTTTAAAATTATTTTCAAATAAATCAAGCCTTTAATTATTTAAAAAAAAAGGCTAAATAACTAGTTATTTTTTTTCGGTGTTTCCTATAACATTTTGATCAATTAATATCGGAGAAATCACAGGTAGATTATATAACTCATCTCTCACAATAGAAATATGATTAGATCCACCAATTCCGTCCATTTTCCCCTCACTCAAAGGTGTTTACAATTGAAATATACTAGATAGAAAAATCAGCTAATACACGTGTTTTAATTTGACTAGTTCACGATATCATTAAAAAGTCAAGGATTTCGCACATGAGTCTTAGTTCTTAATTTTTTTAAAAGTTACATTAAAAGTTCCTTATTTATTTTAGGTTTCAGTTCATTTTAATTTAATTACTATTTAAATATATAAAATTTGGCTGATATTAATTACAAGGTAAAATTTTGTTAATATAAAAATATTTACTTTTTATTTAAAACTCAACAAATTTTAATTATTTTCATTGATAAAAAAATTACATTTTATTTATAATAGCATATATGTATAAATTTTAACCAAATTGAAATAATTATCTTAAAATAAACTTATGTATACCTTAAAAATAAGCAAAAGACTTATATTGTACATTTTAAAAAATTAGGGACTTTGTGTGTTATTTTTTCATAAGGTAAATAGATACAGTTAGTACATAATAAGCTTAGTTTGAATTCAAAACAAGTAGTCTATCGTAATCTTCATGAATTTAATATAAAAAATATATTAATGACTCAAACTCACGTATATAAAAAATCATTAATATATTAAATAATTTATTATTTATTTAATATCTAAACTAATATAAATAATTTATATATTAATTAATAAATATAACTTATTTACAAAATTATTATGACCTAAACCCTATATATAGGTCATTTTCACCTTCAAAATATATACATAAAAAAACTTTCAAACTCTTATCCTCTTTGATCTTAATAAACTCATTCAAATACTAAATTAAACATTGGAATGGATATGACATCTAACAATGTCATTCCTTCTGACGTTGTTTGCTAATGACTTGTAGGATCATGTGGTAAGAACGTGATGAACATAGAGAGTGACTTCAACATCTGGCATCCTCTGTGAGAATATCACAAATACAATCTAGAATCCAAAAAATGGCATCTGTAAATCAATGAACTAGGCCCTGTGCGAAAAACGAAATGGGCATACAACCACTTTGATACCCATAATAGTGTCAATCTAGAATTTAGATATTGGCACACTTTGCCATACCTCACCATTGTCTCAATAGACTAACTCTTGCGTGGAAAATGAAGCGTACATACAACCCTTTCAAAACCTATGATGATGATGGACTAAGATCTAGATAATGGCACCAATGTCTTAATGAAAAAAGTAGCAAACACACAATCCCTCTGGCCCCTACAACAACTGCAATCTAGGATTCATACATTGGAGCTTGAGTAAGCTCGCCATGGGAAGAAGCAAGTCACTACCTTCTTCACACCCGAGGACTTACCCATAGGATATTAGGAACTCATATAAGACCACCAAAGATGTGAGGCTTGTGATTAGAGCACTTAATCATACAATTTCATGGCAAAAAAGATGGATACTACACTATTTACAAGTTGGCATCGAGAAGATGTCCATTGCTTTCCACACTCAACAAGTTTTCCTAGCAAGGGGCTAGAAGCCATTAGGCTTTATAAAGCAAGACACAACCATATAAATAAGCTACCCAATAATAGGATTTTTTTTTAAGAAGAATAGATTTTCTAGAAGAAAATTATTGAGATACTTGGGAACCCACTAAGACACTTAGAAAAAAGATTCGACAAAAAAATTGAAGTCAACAAAAGAATGGAAAGTGTAAGAGTCTGGGCATAGTCGAGCCAAGAACACATCACCGTACTAATAGAGCGAAACTAGTTGTTCAACCGACCAATCATTGCCACTTGTCTTCATTGTAGACCAAGTAGCCAACCAACTAACTAGTTGTCCATCTATCGTCTTACTTTTCCCGCACTCGCTCCCGCCTTAACTATCGTTCATCCCTCTATATGTTATCAAGAACTTTCTTGTATCTGCATCATAGGGTGATGCTATAACCATGTTGGGTTGTTGGGACTAACTCCTTCTGGTTCGTCATCAAACTCACTAAGAAGTTTACAAAAATTTCAAAGTGTTCCCTTAGGAGTTCCAAGGTCACTAAAGTGTTAAGTGAAAACTTGTTGTCCAAATCTCAACAATGTGAGGAGCTAAGTTTTGTTTCAATGTAGTGCTATGTTATCAACAAACATAAATATCATGCATAAAAAAAAGAGTTATTGCCACAACAACAAGCAAAATGTGTGTAACATCAACAAAAATAAAATGCAAGTTTTGAAGCACAACGTCTAAGATAAAATTTCCAAATTCTTATTATTCATTGAAGTCATGATACTTCTAGAGCTATTAAAAAAAGGAGCAAGTAGTTACACTTTGTCCAACAAAGTAACTACTAAGTAAATGACAACAAAAAGAAAGAAAAGCCTAAGCCCTATGAAAGTCACCCTTGTTGGCTCGATGGGTCCTCACATCCTTCCAATGATGAACCACCCTCAACTAGATCCCTATTCTTATGCTTGGAACTGTCTACACACTGGTCATCCACCCTGAGTGTTCTTAGAGTTTCATCATAGTGCCTAAGGTCGTGTGTGTGATTCCCACTGTAATGCAAGGGGTTCATAGTAGAAAATTTATCAAATCCATTACAGCAAGATATGATGCCATTGGATCCTAAATACAAAAAAAAACATGCACATATTTTAGACATTTATCTTGCAAGTGTTTTTCATGTTCTTGGTATTCACAGAAATATTCAAGCATATCTAAAATGCAAGACAAAAATGAAGGGATTCTGATCTTATCAAAACTTGGTTGTTGTACAACTCTGCTATCAAATTCATCTACTACAAAACCCTAACCTTTGACTCTAAAGAATGAAATGGGTGAAGCTAAAAATGACTAGGTTTATTTATGTACTTTTAGGCTCAATTTCAACCTTCCATCTAGCTAGTAATCGAAGGGTCCAAATAGGAATGAGACCTATACTTTGATAAATCATAAATTCCTAATCATGACTTTAATTGAGATATGAAAATAACTGTTAGGAAGTTTATGACTTCAAGATTAACGTGGTGCAAAGAAAATAAGGATACTAAGTACAACCAGGACATCCCAAGGCCATATACCATTGTGTCGTCATATCCAAATGACTAACCCAAAAGGTCTAGCTGGCTTGTATTGTATGGAAAAATCACCTAATATGCATAGTTTTATTTTATTGATTAACACCGTTATTAAAGTAAAAAAGGCACAATAAACACATAGTAACCTCAATTTGAATTTAAAACAAATTATGTATGGTAAATTTTTTGAATTTAATATTAAATATATATTAATGATTCAAATTTATATTTATGAAAAATAATTCATATTATTATTTATTTAATATCTATATTAATATAAATAGTTTAAATATTAATTAATAAATATAAATTATTTACAAAATTGTCATCGAACTAAGCATATAAGTAGGTAATTTTCACCTTTAAAATATACTCATAAAAAATTCTTAAACTCTTATCCTCTCTAATATTCAACTACTAACTTAAGTATCAGAATAGATATGATACCTTACCGTGACATTCTTTTTAACACAAGAATATGATAAACACAAAAATTATTTCAACAATTTATATATAAAAAAAAGAGCATATGCAACCCAAAAAGTGCAGTAACAATGAAGAGTAGGGAGTGTTTTGTTCCTCAAAAGTTGTGTACTAGTTGTCCTTTACTATTCAAATATGTAAAAATTTGAATATTTTAAATTTGTGATAAAACTTAATTAAGCATTTAATATTATATTAAATAAGATTGTGTTAAATTAATTTCGTCTGATATATTTTTGTAATAAAAAGTCTATTTATTAATGATATTAACAAAATTATATCAATTAAAGAAAATTCTACGGTTTAGTCAATAATTTTCTTTCATAATGTGACATAAAAGGAGTTATATTTGTTGGAAAAAGATGAAGTTTATAAAAAAAAATTTAAAGCCTTATCCCACATTGCTTTTTTAAAATATTTAAAAGATGTATAAATAGTGAATAGTTGGCTATTGGGATTGGGCCTCAAGGGGTACCCATTTTTGTGGAAGGGGAGAGGACCTAGGAAAATGTGATACCATACATGCGCGCGTCGCCACCGTCGTCCGTTTGATCGACCGACCGTGCCGAGCAGAGAGTGTGTGTGTGTGTGAGAGGTGAGGTGACATTTTATTTTTTGGAAAAATGTTTTTTTACAAAAACTTTTTCACTCAGAAAATGGTTATTATATATATATATATATATATATATATATATATTTTCAGAAAAAAAAAACTGTTATTTTCTTTTACTCAGAATATGTCTGTTGTTTTCTTTTATCAGAATATGATCGTTAAATGGCCGTTTCTCTTCTTTATTCAGAAAAATGGTCGTTGCTCGTCTTTACTCACAAAATGTATGTTACTCTTCATTACTCAAAATAGATGTTACGCTCCATCCCCAGACATTACCGTTATTATCATAATGGCCACACGGTTTCTGAAACCTATAAATAGAGGGCCTCATCTCTCAGTTTCAACATAACAATCTGCAAACTCATCTCACTAAGAAAAAATTCTCTTTGCAATTCTAAGTTACTTTTCAGTTTTTCGAGCAGCAAATTTTTTAGGTGTAGCATTCCGGACTTCATTAGTGCAGTGAAGTTCCGAGACAGAGAAAAAAAGATTATGTGATGTTTTATCCTGGGGACGACGAGGCTGTGTTTGCTTGCACAAATTTGGGTAGAGCCACGAAACGTCTTAAAAAGATCGACTTAGTCTGCGACTCAACCCAAGCAGTTCATTTAAGCTTATCGGTAATATTGTTTCATCACTGTTTTAACGTACTTGTATCAACAATTTTAAGACGGATTCAATCTGCCATGTCTACTGAAATGCTAACTGCTGATCTAAAAAAACCATTCCGTTTTGAGGGACTACACTTTAAAAGATGGAGACAAAAAATGTTTATTTTTTTAACCATGAAAAAAGTCGTTTTTGCTCTTACTATTGAAAAACCAATACAGTCTACTCTTCCTACTAAAGATGCAACTAAGGATTTAGACACCTGGATGCAAAATGATTTTATGTGAAAAAATTATATTCTTAATGGTTTAGCTGATGACTTATATGATTATTATAACTCTGATAAGTCTGCTAAGGAAATTTAGGAAGCACTTCAAAAGAAGTACGACACTGAGAAAGCTGGAACTAAGAAGTATGATGTCAGTAGATACATGAAGTTTCAAATGATTGATGGCAAATCAGTGGAAGCTCAATCACACGAACTGTAGAAGATAGCACACAAAATAACTTCTGAAGGTATGACTTTAGATGAGCAATTTCACGTAGATGTCATTATAGATAAATTACCCCCTACTTGGAAAGATTTTAAGAATATACTTAGGCATAAAACTAAGAAATTTTCTTTAAAAAGTCTTATAACCCGTTTAAGAATAGAAGAAGAAGCCCGAAAACAAGACCAAAGAGATGAAGTACTCGTAGTCTCAAATAACAGTACCAATAAGAAACCCTCCTCTGCAATTCTAAAACCTAAAGGTATAAATATGAAAACTCAGAATCATAATAATAACCAAAACCGTAACCACCAAAATAGAAATAGAAACTATCCTCCCCAGAATGGACCTCAACCCCCTTAAGGAATAACACATTCATGTGTTATAGTTGTAACAGACTTGGCCACTTGGCTAGGAATTTCCAGAACAGGAATCGTCCTGCCCCACAGGCAAACCTTACCGAAGATCAACTTATTGCTATGATATCTGAAGTCAATTTTGTTGGTAGATCCGAGGGGTGGTGGATGGACATTAGTGCTTCTCACCATGTTTGCTATGATCGAGACATGTTCAAGTCATATTCTGATTCTGAGGATAAGAAAGTTCTACTGGGCGACTCCCACTCCACTAAAGTTGCTGGTACTGGTGAGGTGGTATTGAAGTTTACCTCTAGAAAGACTGTCATCTTGAAGGATGTCCTGCATACTGTAGAGATGAGAGAGAACTTAGTTTCAGGCCATCTTCTTAAAAAATCTGGGTTTACTCAAACTATAGGGGCTGATTTATATACTATAACTAAAAATAATATATTTGTTGGGAAAGGGTATGCCACTAATGTCATGTTTAAATTAAATGTTGAAATCAATAAAACCTCTTCTTCTGCTTATATGTTGAGTTCTTTTAACATTTGGCATGCTAGACTTTGTCATGTTAATAAAAGCATAATCAAGAACATGAGTACCTTAGAACTAATTCCTAAACTATCTTTGAATGATTTTGAAAAATGTGATTTTTATAGTCAAGCTAAAATAACCAAAACTTCACATAAATCAGTAGTTAGAGAATCTGAACCTTTAGAATTAATACATTCTAATATAAATGGAACTTAATGGAAATTTAACAAAAAATGGAAAACGCTATTTTATAACTTTTATAAATGACTGTTCAGATTACACTTATGTATATCTAATGAAAAATAAAAGTGAAGCGTTTGAAATGTTTAAAATATTTATGACTGAGATTGAGAATCAACTTAACAGGAAAATAAAAAGGTTTCGAAGTGATAGAGGCACTGAATATGATTCTAATATCTTTAATGATTTTTGTAAAACTCATGGAATCATTCATGAAAAAACTGCACCTTATTCTCCTGAAATGAATGGCAAAGTTGAAAGAAAAAATAGAATTTTTACTGAATCAGTTGTTGTAATTTTATTAAACTCTGGTGTTGCTTCCCATTGGTGGGGAGAAATTTTATTAACTGTTTGCTATGTGCTAAATAGAGTGCCTAAATCTATAAATAAAATTTCACCATATGAAATTTTGAAAAATAAGAAACCTAATATAACTTATTTTAAAACTTAGGGTTGTTTAGCCTATGTTAGGATCCCTGATCCTAAAAGAAATAAACTTCCTAGTAGAGCATATGAGTGTGTATTCATAGGATACGCTGTGAATAGTAAAGCTTATAAATTCTATGACTTAAATGATCATGTAGTTATAGAATCAAATGATGGTGACTTCTATGAACATAGGTTTCCCTTTAAATTTAAAAATAGTGGGGGCTCATCTTCTAGTAGTTTACCCATAACTAGAACTAGTGAACAAAATGAAGAATTAAACACTAAAATTAGAAGAAGTAAACGAGCTTGAACCCTTAAGGATTTTGGATCTGATTTTTATGCTTATACCTTAGAGGAAGATCCCCAAACTCTTAAAGAAGCATTATCTTCTTTAGATGCCAACTTATGGGAAGAAGCCATAAATGATGAAATGGACTCACTTGAGTATAATAAGACTTGGCATTTAGTTGACTTACCTCCTGGTTGCAAAACCATTGGATGTAAATGGATACTAAAAAAGAAATTAAAACCCAATGGTACTATTGAAAAGTACAAAGCTCGTCTTGTAGTTAAAGGGTATAGGTAAAGGAAAAATGTAGATTTCTTTGATACCTTTTCACCAGCCACACGAATAACTTCCATACGTGTACTTTTTTCTCTTGCTGCTATCCATGATTTAGTAGTACATGAAATGGATGTTAAAACTGCTTTCTTAATTGGTGTGATAATTGTATTTTATATAGTTATTTTCATCTATTTTAATAATTATAATTGCTATGTTCTTGACATTTTGGTTAATTTTAGTTAAATAAAGTAATATTTACTTTTTATTTGTTAAGGAATATATTTTTAAGAAAATTAAATAATTTGTATCGAAAACGTACTTAATTGCAAATTTATGTATAAAAATATAATTTCAAATAAAAGAGTGCTTAATTTCAATTAATAAAAATTCTAAAAATATAATTTAAATTAAACTTGGGCTTAATTTTAATTATTAAAAGTTTAAAATTTAATTTAAATTAGAAAAGGGCTTTATTGTAATTAAACAAAGTTTAAAATGTAATTTGGAATATATTTGTGGGTTAAAATGCAATTAAGAAAACTTATTTTTCTGCGTAGGAGAGAAGAATCCACGCGTCATAATCCACACGCGCAACGTGGACCGTCCGATCACAGAAGAAATGGCTATGATTCGCGCGTCTCTATGACACCCGACCAACTCGCGTGGGTGCAAGTTTCTCTATCTTTCACGCTATTCGGTGACCGAGTGGGGCCCACCTGCTGTGCAGGCCGGCGTGCAAGTGGTACCCACGTGTCTGACACGTCCAGCCGTTGTCCCCCTACGTTTCGCCCGCCCAATCTCGTACGACAATCTATCGTGCGCTCGTTCCCTGCAACCAATGAAGTACTGCCATGTGGCCCACTATTCCTTGCAACGAATCAGAGCTCGACACATGGCACATTTTATGGAAAAGAAAATCAGAAATGCGCGGCTCTATCCCACTCAGATTTAAACGCGTTTTCGATACCAGTTTTGTCCCCCACGCGAAATATTTTATTATTTTTGCCATATCTCTCTATCCCCGCGTGTATTAAAAAATATATTTCTAAATTAATATTTTTTTAGAAATTTAATGTTATAAATAGGGGATAGTATGAGAAGGGTTTTGGAGTTGGGAGTTTAGAATTTTAGGAGTATTCGGGGTTGGATTGTGGAACACGCAGAAGCCATTTTTGGTTTCTATTGTGTTCTGCGTGTGCCATATACGATCCAAAATGATTTAATTTTCTTTTGTTCTTCATCTCAATCTCTTTAACTGTTGTAATTTTAATTTTTAATATATGAAGTAATTTAATTTTTCTAGGGTTGCATTTGATATAAATTTATGAAGCTTTTATTTTAATTATTTTTGAAAGATTTATAAGACGTTCGATTTGTTTATTCTATCTATGCTTAATGCTTTTTGATTATTTACGAATTTTATCAAATTGATCCGTGGCACTTAAATAAACTTGAGAGAGGCATTTTTGTGTATATTGCTCATGGATAGAATGACATGTATGATGAAGGATAAGAATATACCCTAATTGTATGTGTGGCCATTTGAGAACTTAGAACTTAATGAATCTCGGTAAATTTAATTCTCATAGGAATATAGTGAATTAATTTAACGAGGTTTGTCTATACGGAGCTCGGAAGAGATGTAAGGATAAAATTAGAAGTTTTTGGTTGACAAATTAAATGTACAAAAAAATATAAATCAAAAGAAAATAATATTATTAGAGTTGATTAATTTGGTGAAAAACTGCAATCCTAGATTTCTTTTATTTTTAAACTCTTTTCTTTAACTTGTTCCAACCAACGATTTTTTTGGATAAAAATAGAGAGAAGTAATTTTAGTACTCAACAAACTGTAGTAACAAATCTCCGTGGGAACGATACTTTACTTATCAAAATTTATTACTTGTGACCATGTATACTTGCACGTTTTATGTTCTCATAAAGAGACAACATGGTGATTTAGAAGAAGAAATTTATATGGATCAACATGAAGGTTTTGTTATCCCAGGTCAAGAAAATAAAGTTTGTAAACTAGATAAATCTCTTTATGGTCTAAAACAAGCACCTAAGCAATGACATGAAAAATTTGATCATCTAGTTATCTCACATGGATTCAAAATAAATGAAAGTGACAAATGCATTTATTATAAATTAGAAGATAATATTTGCACTATTATATGTTTATATGTGGATGACATGCTTATTTTTGGGTCAAATATTCATGTTGTGAACAATGTGAAAACTTTGTTAAGTGCTAACTTTGATATGAAAGATCTTGGAGAAGCGAGTGTAATCCTTGGTATAAAGATAACTAGGTCTGAAAAGGGAATTTCTCTAGATCAATCTCACTACATTGAGAAGATCTTAAAGAAATATAATTACTTTAACTACAAACCTACATGTACTCCTTATGATCCTAGTGTAAAGTTGTTCAAGAACACCAGAGACGGTGTTAGACAAACTGAGTATGCGAGCATCATTGTTAGCTTACGTTACACTACTGATTGTACTAGACCATACATAACTTATGTTGTGGGACTACTATGTAGATTTACGAGTAGACCTAGTGTAGAGCATTGGAATGCTATTGAAAGGTTATGAGATACCTTAAGAGAATTATGTACCTTGGATTACATTATAAAAAGTTTCTCGTTGTTCTAGAAGGATACAACGATGCAGATTGGAGCACTTTATCAGAAGACTCCAAAGCAACTAATGGCTATATATTTAACATAGCTGGTGGAGCTATTTCTTGGAAGTCTAAGAAACAGACAATATTGGCTCAATCTACAATGAAGTCTGAAATGATAGCACTAGCCACTACTAGTGAAGAAGCAAGCTGGCTAAGAAGTCTATTAGTTGAGATCCCTTTATGGGAAAGACCGATACCAGCTGTCTTGATCCACAACGATAGTACCGTGGCTATTGTAAAGATTCAAAACCATTACTACAACGGAAAGAGACGATAGATACATCGTAAGCATAGTACTATTAGAGAATTTCTCTCTACGGGAGCTATAAGAGTGGATCATGTATGTTCTGATGAAAAATTTGGCAGATCCTTTGACGAAAGGATTAATGAGAGAAAAGGTTTTCAAAACCTCAAAAGGAATTAGACTAATGCCCTTAGAATGAAGAGTCACTCATGATGGTAATCCAACTTATAGACTGGAGATCCCAAGAAATAAGTTCAAAGGGTAATAACAAGTCATGAAGTGATATGAGATGAATCATGCTATTTTCAAATCTCATTCTATATTGTTAGAAGCATGAAGTCCTAAAGCGATAGAAAAGGATGAGTTAATTGTTAAACACTTAATAAGCTCTATACTCTATGTGGAGTGGAGTACATAGTTACATGAGTGCTCTTGATAGACTCACCTATGTGAATGTGGAAGTGTGGTTGCTTCCTATGAAAATTTTTTGGGCAAAATTTACTAGAGCGTTCACTATACTGGGATACACGTGCATGGCCATAAAGCACAGGCTTTTCGAACTACACCTTAGAAAGGTTGTGTGTGTGATGATTGTTAGAGATAGAGTTCAAAACTATGAGTTACTCTAGTATATTCTAAAACATCAATATTATACAAAGGTTCAAGTCGATAGACACTTTTTGCTTATGCACAAGCTTATACTTTCAATTGATCAGTTGCTCGATGCAAATTATATTTATATAAAATTCAAGTGGGAGATTGTTGAAAAAAGATGAAGTTTATAAAAAAATTTAAAGCCATGTCCCACATTTCTTTTTTACAATATTTAAAAGATGTATAAATAGTAAATAGTTGGCTATTGGGATTGGGCCCCAAGGGGTACTCACTTTTGTGGAAGGGGAGAAGACCTAGGTAAATGTGATACCACACACCCGCGAGTGCCGCCTCCGCCACCGCTACCACCGTCACCACCGCCACCGCTGCCACCGCCACCGCCGCCATCTGTCCGACCGACCGGTCATGCCGTGCCGGGCCGAGCTGGTCCGAGTGCATGTGTGTATGTGTGTGTGTAAGGTGAGGTGGCATTTTATTTTTTGGAAAAATGTTTTTCTACAAAAAAAATTTCCACTGAGAAAATGGTTCTTATATATATATATATATATATATATATTTTCTCAGAAAAACAATCGTTTCAAGTTGACACAAATAGGGAAGAGGACCTAGGTAAATGTGATACCACACGCACGTCACCGCCGACCGACCGACCGTTGCTCATCTTTACTCACAAAAATATCTGTGACTCGTCTTTACTCAGAAAATGGTCGTTACTCTTCATTACTCAGAATGACTATTATGCTCTTCATCCCCAGACATTACCGTTATTATCATAATGGCCACACGGTTTCTAAAACGTATAAATAGAGGGTCTCAGCTCTCAGTTTCAACACAACAATCTACAAACTCGTCTCACTAAGAAAAAATTATCTCTGCTATTCTAAGTTACTTTTCAGTTTTTCGAGCAACAAAATTTTCAAGTCATTCCAGACTTCATCAGTGCAGTGAAGTTCCGAGACAGAAAAAAAAGATTTTGGGCTGTTTTATCCTGGGGACGATAGGGCTGTTTTTGCTTGCACAAATTTGGACAGAGCCACGAAACGTCTTAAAGAGAGCGACCGAGTCCGCGACTTAACCCAAGCAGTTCATTTCAGGTTATCAGTAATATTATTTCATCACTGTTTTAACGTACTTGTATTAACAATATTTTTATAAAAGATAGGATTGCTCTTCAAATATTGAGGGCATCAATATCGTCTCTCTCTTATGCAAGCACTATCTCGTGATTATCAGGTTATGTTTCCTGCATTTCATCATTGCTTCCATTATTTGTGTCAACTTGAAACAAATTTCAACTTACGCTGTAGTTCTTACACTTTGGATCCCAATTTTTCAACGAATATATTTGTACAATAACTACTTAATTACTCATCTTTGGTTATACCGTAATAAAGTTCAATAAACATTGAAGTTTTTGGACCAATATCCATACTCAAAATCATTATAACTTCTTTTATTTTTCATCTAAAGACATAATGATCTAATCTTTTTAGATCAAAAGTACTTAGATGAGTCTTGGCTAGATAAGTCTTATCTATAAAATAATAGGTAAACCACTAGAATTAACTATTAAATTATGTACAATAAATGCATCTTGATGCAAATTGTAACATTAAAGTGGTGCAACGCAATGGTGAACGATGGTGATGGTTCGGTTTGTTTGAAACCGTACGTCGGTTACGAAACCATGTTCTTGATGGGAGAACCTTTATAAAGGTAGCGTGTCCTTTCACTACTCATTGATACATTCATATACACCATCAAAACACAGAGAGTAAGTGTGAGAAACCAATGAAAGCATCAAATCAAAAATCCATTGGAATTCCCGTGTAAGTGTTGAAATTTGATCAATGACAAGAGGTATGTTTTCAATCCACTTTTGCTTTCACTTTATTTAAATTTTACGTTCATATGATTTCCTGAACATTTCTGGATTGAATTCTGATCCTACATTTGATATCAGAGCCATTTTTGAAAATATCTCTATTTTGCTCTGTTTCACGAGGAACTGAGATTACGGATTTTTTATTTTGCTTGTTTTTAATGCATATGGAAATTATAAAATTGTTTCAATATTTATTTTAGAGTGATTCTATGAATTTAAACTTGAAAAATAATGAAGAAAATAAATCTAATTTACCGTGGGTATTCATTTGAATCATTAATTAACATTTTATTTAAAATGACGTTTTTGATTCAAACTGAGACCATGAATCACTCAGAAATTGAATTCTGATAAAAAGAACGCCGAATTTCATCGCCGAAATAGTGACATACGTTTGGGTATCATTTCGGGTTGTAACCGGGTCAAGTTAACCCGGCTAGAGGTTAAAGATGATTAAAAAAAAACTATTTTTTGAGAATCAAATTCGAGCTTCTTGGCTAGGAGCGAAGTGTGCTATCCACTATACCAAGACACACTTTGTATTATATTAAGTACCAGACTTACTTTTATATACATTAGTAATTTAATTTTTAAAAAATTTTGCTGTTAGGAATCAAACCCAAATTTTGATGATGGGCATAAGAGAATCCAATGAGCTGCAACGATTATTAGGTCTTATTTAATATCTGACTTATTTTTATATATGTATTCAGAATTTGATTGTATTAAAAAAATTTCAAATATAATTTTAATTAATTATTTAACTTATGTTTGTCATATGTATAATATATATTATATATGTGATATTTATTTAAATAATTTTTGGGCACATTAAAAAATTATTTAAATGCATTAAGTTTAAATTATTTGTTTTGGTATTTGTACGTGTAAATTTTGTAATTATTTATACATATAAAACTTTGGTTAAATAATTCATGTATAATAGAATTAATTGTTAATGGCTCTTTATGGATTTAATTAGTACTTATATTATTTATTTTTTCTTGTATAATTTATTGTCATATATGCAATCTTAAGATAAATAATATTTGTACATTTTAAATTAAATTAATATTGCTTATAGTTTTATGCAATAATTGAGCCTAAGAATTTAGCTAATATTTAAGTGATTAATATATTTAATTAATTAAAGAGTAGTCACAGCATCTTTAATTAATTAAAATTATAATAAGGTTTATTTAGGATCATATTTATAAAATAAATATTAATTATAATTAATCATATGTGATATAATAAATCTTATCTCACAAGATTTTTTATTATATTTTTGTGTGATTAATTAGGGTATAATATCAAATTATATTTTCTAATTTACCCACAGGGATTAGGAAAATGAATATAATTTGATAATTTTATCGTAAAGTTAGAATGAATCTAATTGAATTAAAACTTTAACCCACAAGTAAGTTTTATGTCACTAGATTCATATTTTTCATGATTTATATTGGTAAAGAATGACTATAATTTAGGTCTCAAATTTTAATAAGCATATAATTTTAAATTGTAGCTTCTCAACCTATAAATTTCTCTGATATTCGATGTGACATTCTCGATCTGAAAGAGAATAATTATAAAATATGGAAGGAAAGAATTCTCCTTCAACTAGGGTGGATGGATATTAATTATGCTATTAAGAAAAAAGAACCACCTAAAATTACTCAAACCAACACTCCAGAGAATATCATGTTTTATGAACAATGGAAGCGATCTAATCGCCTTAGCATGATGTTCATTAAGACTAAAATTTTTGCTGGTATTTGTGGTTCTGTTGATCAACATAACAATTTTTAAGACTTGCTAAAGGCCATTGATGATCAATTTGTCACTTCAGATAAGGCTTTAGCAAGCACTCTTATTATGAAGTTCTCTTCTTTAAGACTCACCAGTGTGAAAGGTGTGCGCAAGCACATTATACAAATGAGGGACATTGCGGTTCAACTTAAGCATCTCAAGGTTAAGATGTCAGAATCCTTCCTGGTGCACTATATCCTTAACACTTTCCTACTAATAACAGGCCATTCAAAATCTCATACAATGCATATAAGGATAAATGGCCAATCAATGAACCAATGACCATGTGTGTTCGAGAGGAAGGGAGGCTTGTTATGGAATTTGATGAAATTGCATTATTGGATACAATGTACGGGAAAGGCAAATCTCAATACAAGCATAAAGGAAAAGGGATCATTTCACCTCAGGCTGATATTAAGAAAGAAACCAAGTGTTTCTTCTGTAAAAAGAAGGGACACATGAAGAAAGATTGTATCAGATTCCAGAAATGGCTTGAGAATAAAGGTAATCCAACCTCGTTTGTTTGTTATTAATCTAATATGGTTAATGTTAATATTAACACCTGATGGATTGATTCTGGATCAACAATCTCGATTGCAAACTCCTTACAAGGTATGCAAAATCTAAGAAAGCTAGTGAGAAGTGAGCAATACATCTTATCCGGTAACAAGATGGGCTCACATGTGGAGGCTGTAGGGACATGTAGTTTAATTTTAGAATTAGAAAAGACCTTTTATGTTCCAAGTTTCTCTAGAAACTTGATTTCAATTTCAAGACTTGTACCATTTGGTTATTCCTTTCACTTTTTAGAAACATCTTTTAGTTATTTAATAAATCTGATTGTGTTGGGAATGATATTTTGTCTGATGGTCTTTACTACATTAATTTACAAAATAGTGCCACTCATAACGCTATGCATGTTCAAGCTGGCACTAAAAAGTATATTATTGATGAGGACTCTTCTACGTTATGGCATATGAGATTATGACATATCTCTATAGAAAAAATTAAAAGATTAATGAAAGATGGGGTACTTAGTACTCTATATTTTACTGATTTTGAGACATGTGTGGACTGCATTAAGGGAAAGCATACTAACAAGTCAAAGAAAGGTACCAATAGGAGTTCAAACATATTAGAAATCATACGTATAGATATATGTTGTCTATACATGGACATTCAAGGTCAGAAATATTTTATCACTTTTATTGATGATTTTTCTTAATATATGTATCTCTACATGCTTCATAATAAGAGTGAAGCATTAGATGCCTTCCAGAGCTTTAAGGTTGAAGTAGAGAAATAATGTGTAAAGCAAATAAAGGTCGTGAGATTAGATAGAGGTGGTGAATATTATGGTAGATACATTGAGAATGGACAAGCGTCTGGTCTGTTTGCTAAGTTTCTTCAAGAACATGGGATAGTTGTCCAATACATTATGCCTAGTTCACCAGTAGAAAGGAGAAACTGAACACTATTAAACATGGTGCGGAGTATGCTTAGCAACTCCAATCTTCCTAAATCCTTGTGGATTGAAGCTTTAAAGACTGTTGTGTATATATTAAACTGAGTTCCAACAAATGTTATCTCAAAGACACCATTTGAATTATGGAAAGGTTGGAAACCTAGTTTACCACATATGTGCATTTAGGGTTGTCTGTTTGATCCTACTCTTCAGGAGAATGTTGATGCAGTATTAAGAAGATCTACTAAAGTAAGGAAATCAACAATTACTAGTGATTATGTTGTGTATCTACAAGAATGTGACTATAATGTTGGAGCTTAAAATGATCTTGAGACGTTTTCACAGGCCATGAGTTCTGAGGTTTCGAACTTATGGTATAATGCCATCAAAGAAGAGATGGATTCTATAGGGTCTACAAGTCTGGGATCTCATCAAGTTGCCTGATGGTGTGAAAGCCATTGGGTGTAAATGGGTCTTCAAAACAAAGAAAGACTCATAAGGCAACATTGAGAGATATAAGGCAAGATTCGTTGCCAAAGGATTCACTCAAAGGGAAGGAGTCGACCACACGGAGACATTTTCTCCTATATCTAAGAAAGATTCACTTCGTGTGGTCATGGCATTGGTTGCCCATTTTGATTTGGATTTGCATCAAATGGATGTAAAAATGGCTTCCCTTAATGGTAATCTACAGGAAGAGGTTTATATGAAACAACTTGAAGGATTCTTCTCTAGTAATGGTGAGCATTTGGTTTGTAAGCTTAATAAATCCATATATGGATTAAAATAAGCTTCCCATTAATGGTATTTGAAATTCCATAACGTCATCACTTCATTTGTTTTGAAAAGAACATCATGGATCAATGTATATATCAGAAGGTTAGTGGGAGTAAGATTTTTTTTGGTGCTATATGTGGATGATATTTTGCTTACAGCCAATGATAAGGGTTTGCTACATAAGGTAAAACAATTCCTCTCTAAAAATTTTGATATGAAGGATATAGGTGAGGCTTATTATGTCATTGGCATTAAGATCTATAGAGATAGACTTCTAGGCATCTTAGGTTTATCTCAGGAAACCTATATCAATAAAGTTTTAGAGAGATTTCGGATGAAAGATTGTTCACCAAGTGTTGCATCCATTGTGAAGGATGACAATTTCAATTTGGACCAATGCCCAAAGAATGATTTAGAAAGAGAACAAGTGAAAACCATTCCATATGCTTCAGACATTGGAAGCCTGATGTATGCTCAGGTCTGTACCAAACCTGACATTGCATTTGTTGTTGGGATGTTAGGGAGATATCAGAGTAACCCAGGTGTTGACTATTGGAAAGCTGCAAAGAAAGTAATGAGGTACCTATAAGGAACCAAGAATTATATGCTCATGTATAGACGAAACGATGATCTAAAAGTAATTGGCCACTCTAATGCAGACTTCATTGGCTGTGTTGATTCACGCAGATCAACATCTGGTTATATTTTCATGCTTGTAGATGGAGTCGTGTCTTGGAAGAGTGCAAAAGAATCCTTGGAACTCCCGTGTAAGTGCTAAAATTTGATAAATGATAATAGGTATATTTTCAATCCATTTTTGCTTCCATTTTATTTAAATTTTATGTTCATATGGTTTCCTGAACGTTTCTGGATTGAATTTTGATCTTACACAAACTTCACTAGCTAGTAAAATTAGGACTTTCTTGTTTCTCACAGATAAATATGCACTAAATTAAATAGAAACTTCTCTAAAATTTAGAGAAGTTGACTCTATTTCTAGGCCATTAAGATTGTACTGTGACAACTCACCTGCTATGTTTATGGCTAAGAACAACAAAAGTGGTAGTCTAAGTAAGCACATCGATATTAAATACTTGGCCATAAGAGAACGTGTTAAGGAAAAGAAAGTTATCATTGAGCACGTTAGCACTGAGTTGATGATTGCTGATCCTTTGACTAAAGGCATGCCACCAATGAAATTTAAGAATCATGTAGAGAAAATGGGAATTGGTTCCACTTTGTAAATGTATATATATATATATATATAATTTATTAATGAAACTCTTATATATTGTGATATTTTCTCATATTCACGTGCACCTTAATTTATTTGAGAAAATATATATTTTATTGGACCCAGAATAAATATAGAATTTATTCATTAAGTTTCGTTACCACATAAAGTATAATACTTGAGAAACTAAATACATTGTAATACATGGAAGATAATACTTACTCTTAGAAGACCTATCGCTATGATTCATGTATTTTGTTACTCAAGAGAATTTCGCTTAATGTTTGCACCAAGTGGGAGAATGTAACATTAAAGTGGTGCAACGCGAACAATGGTGACGGTTTAATTTCGTCGAAATCGTACGTCAATTACGAAACAATACGAGGTTCTTAATAATAGAACCTTTATAAAGGCAGCGGGTCCTTTCACTACTCACTAATACATTCATATACACCATCAAAACACAGAAAATAAGTGTGAGAAACCAGTGAGTGTATCAAATCAAAAATCCATTGAAACTCCCATGTAAGTGCTAAAATTTGATCAATGACAAAAGATATGTTTTCAATCCATTTTTACTTCCGCTTTATTTAAATTTTACGTTCATACGGTTTCCTGAACGTTTATGGATTGAATTTTGATGTTACACAAACTTCATCGGCCAATAGAATTAGGACTTTCTTGTTTCTCACAGATAAATATGCATTAAATTAAATAAAAACTTCTCTAAAATTTAGAACTCTAGAATTTTTTTCTCAATGTTGGAGAGAAAACTACTCTGCCTTTGGTCATTACATTCTTTTTTTCTAAATGAAAGCATACTAGAACAGTACTAGCAATAGTCTTAATTACACTCTCATCTTCACTTGTACTATTTTTCAAGTGACACATATAAATTTTACTTTTTTTTACACATTAAATATTTTTTTAAAAAAAGTGTAAAAATATGCCAACAAAGTGAAATTTACAAGCGTCACTTAAAGAATCGTACAGGAAAAAATGAGAGTATTACTAGTATTAATCAAGCATACTATATCACCATTCTCCTCTAAAAGCCCACAAAGCCACAAACTATCTTGCTTGCCTTTTTGGGATGACATTTATGAGGAGAACTATAATAGCGTTCTTCTTTCATTTTCGTATGAAGTCCCCAAGTCCAAGTAGTTGACAAAACCATCAACAATTTGAGCTAAATTAGAATAGAAGGGAAATAATAAGATCCCGTTGTTTATGTAACTTGTGTCTTTTTGTCTGAATATTTATGTAACTGTTGATATTCCATTCCTTACCGGAGATGCGAACGGATTTTCTGGAAGATTAAGTCCTTGATTGCTGCAAACATTTCAAAGACGGACGAAATTAGATATTTAAAAAGGTAAAGGACTAGCGCAGTAAAAAAACATAGAGTTACTTATACCTGTCTTGATCACTACAATTAGTTTTAATATGTCTGATTTTCTCTCCACCAGTTGAACCAGAAAATAGGTAAAACGCTTAAAAGTCGGAAAATCTATTTTTTTCTGGATGGACTACAGTTTCATAATTATTATGGAGAAATTTTAGTTTCAAGAACATATGATAAAAACAAACTTAATATGATTGTAGCTAAGAGGATATGAATAAACCTTCTGGGAGCTTGAACTCATCTATTGAACAGCCAAAATAGGGACGATTATGCATGGACTTAACTACATGGAGTTCTGGGAGGTACATTCTCTCAAGTTTAAAAGCTTGTTCATTTTCCTCCATCTGTGCTTCCTAAGCAGTTTTGAATTATCACATACTCTGGGCACTGTAACATTACTTTATATCAGATACAATGACATAACATGGCTTGAAAATTTTTATTATAACTGATCATTCTCACTTGCCAGCAAGTCTTGATTTTTCCCGGTAAGGTTTGACAAGGAATCAAACCCTGCATACGAAATGAGGATAACCCTTTGATAAAATTTTCCTTACAGTCTCTGTGTAAACAAAGCTTATGAACCCAAACATCCTTTTCTGTTGGCATGGAATCCTCACATCTTGAACAGGTCCAAATTTGCTAGAAAATGAGTACAAATACGAAAAAAAATAAGAAAATGCATGTTAAACAAATAATGTTTAAGACCCAATAAAATGTCAAAACCTCCTTACCTAAAGTAAGTAGAAACATCTTGCGCAGTGAAAGTACTCTAAGCTGGAAAAGTAAGATAAATCTGTCTAGAACCAACAACAATGCTACCAGGTTCACTTTTCTCAGCTGCATACTCTTGATAACTACGAAGATCTTCCACCAAAACCACAGTGTTGCCCATGAGGCCTGTAAACAAGAAATTGATAAATGTAAGCAAAACACAAATATTTTTTTAATTGATCAAACAAAACAGTACTTGATGACTTTCGAACATGCAAAATCATAAATATGATGTTTAAAGAAAAGAACCTGTCAATTACAAGAATACTATTCTTCAAGCGAGCAAGAAGCTTTGTCAAACTATAGCCAGCCTTACCATGTCTTTGGCTCTCAGTGAGAGACCATTCAGCCTGAAGAGTCCTCCCATATTTCTCATAATACATCATTGGCAAAGAAGCTATCAAAACTGGCAGCCCTTTTCTTGATTTCAAAAGCTCAATTAACTTCCTCTCTAATTTCTCAAGAGACGCATGAGATATACCATTATCATCATTTGAAATTGTTGTTCACAGAAGCAATAAATAGCAGTATATTAATATATCAAATCGGTAAAAAAACACACACAGAATTTACATGGTTTGGAAATTTGCCTAGGTCTATGGGATGCAGCAGATATTATTGAACTGAGTAGGAAATATACAGAATACAGATACAGATTTTCTCACTAATAATATCTCTCAGGTGTTTCCTTAAATACACAGAAAATTCTCACTTTCACTTGTGTATTTTCTCTCTTTGAGTTTACCTATGCTCCTTTTGCTCTTTTTTTATTTTGCATTGTTCTTCAATGCATAAACTTCTCCATATTTATACATGAAGCAAGACTCCTTCTCCCTAAATTATGCCATAATTTAAGGTCACTAATTTCCTTAAATTATGCCACAAATTAGGCCACTAATTTTTTACTTTGGAGCCAATACTCAACAATCTCCATCTTGATGAAATATTTCATAATGCTGCCTCCAAATGCACCTTAGGCGCTCTAAGCTCGAGAGATGTTGATCAAGTTCAAATAGTGTTGAAACTTGATCCCTATAATCACCTTTGTAAACATATATACAGTTTTGACTTTCTAGAGTGTAACATTCTCTTCATCAACGATTTCTCCAACAAAATGAAATCAAACATCGATGTACTTGGTGCGACCATGATGAATTTGGTTCTTTGCCAAAAAATGGCACTCTAACTATTATAGAAAACCTCCACGTTCTTCTGAACAATACCCAAATCTTTGGTCAACCTGAGAAGCCATATAGCTTTTTTGAATACTTTTGTTACAACCATATACTCTACCTCTATAGTAGACAAAGCTATAGTTGACTACAATTTTGATCCCTAACAAACTGATCCTCCTACCATTATGAACACATAACTAATTGTAGATCGACGCTTATCTAGATCTCCAACATAGTCAAAATCCACATATTCGACTAGGTGTTTGCCTTCAGTCTTGTCTCTCTCAAACTTCAAACCAATATCCACAATATCATAGATGTACCGTAGAATCCACTTCATTGCTTGCCAGTGTCCTTTATCGGGATTATGCATGTAACGACTCACTATACTAACATCGTGGGAAATATCAGGTCTAGTGCATACCATTGCATACATCAAGGCACCAACGACATTTGCATATGGAACACCCTTCATTCGCTTCTTCTTATCAGCGGTGCTAGATGACATCAATGCACTCAACTAAAAATGAGGGACAAGCGATGTACTTACTGATTTGGTTATCTCATCAATGTCAAACCTTTGAAGTACTTTCTTTAGATACTGAGTCTGTGTCAGACAGACTATGCTTGCAACTCTATCTCTTCTGATCTCTATCCCAAGAATTTTTTTAGCTTCTCCAAGATCTTTCATTTCAAATTCTGAACTCAACAAAGCCTTCAATCTATCGATCTCCACCTTGCTCTTAGATGCAATAAACATATCATCAACATATAAAAGCAAATAAATGAAGGTACCGTCTTGGAGTTTCCAAAAGTATACACAGTGATCAAACTAGCTGCTTGTGTACTTCTACTCTCTGATGAAGCTATCAATAAGCCCAATTCTCACGTCCTGGAACTTTGAAGGCATCCGGTTGAGACATGTAGATCTCTTCTTTAAAAGTACCATGGATAAAAGTTGTTTTGACATCAAGTTGAGCTAACTCAAGATCAAACTGTGCTACCAAAGCCAATAGTATCTGAATTGATGAATGCTTAACGATGAGTGCTCAAAAAGCACTAAAATTACCATGATTTTATGCACATTAATTGATTAAAAATATATATATTTATATGTTTTATCATATATTTATATGTTTTATCATATATTTATATAAATTTGTCTTTTTCGGAATCACGGGTATTTTTATTGTTTTTCAAGTATTTTCGCTTAAAAAACGTAACTTAAAGACTCAAAGAGGAATATTGGAAGCAATACATCACAAATATATTAATAAATAAATGAGGAAAGGTCAACAAATATCAAAAAATTGGACAAAATGGGTCAAAAATGTCGAAAAAGGAGGAAATCGCGCCGCCCACCTGCCCAGCCGCACGCGCCTATGCCCACTCCCGTGCGCGCCTGCTTCCATTTCCATGTGCGCACCCCTACGCATCACTGCTGCTTGCCACGCGCCCCAACTGCCCTCTACACGCGCCGCTGTCATTTCACCCCATTTTCGCGCGCAACCGCCCCACGTCATGCTGACATCATCAATGACGTCAACAATCACCATTCTGCGTTTTCATCATTTTTTTCACCCACTTTATCTCTCCATCCTCACCTATAAATAACCCCCATTTCTCTTCACTTCTAATCACACCTCAAAACACATTCTCTTCTCTCTTTCTTTCTCTCTTTTCTTAGATTTTTTAGTTTTTCTTAGTTTTTAGCTTTTCTTAGTTAATTTCTCTTAGTTTTAGAGTTCTTCCCTTTTTGGGAAGAACTAGTTATGTTTTTGTAATTTATTAGCTTTTTGATTCAATAAATGGGAGTGCAAATTCCGCTTGAAGGTTTTCCAGCAACGGGAATAGCATCGAAGTTCTGTAAGGATTTTATTTTCTTTACAGTTATTTTTTATGCTTTATTCTTACATGTTATATTTAATTTTTCTGTGATTAAATTTAACTCTGCTGGCTGTTTATAAACATGATGTAATAATAACGTTGTTATGCTTGCGAAATATTAAATAGGTAAAAACCTCTAAAATGAATTGATTTTATTTTTATTCAAGATTTTATATTAAGAATGTTAGAGAGAAATATATTATTTTTCATTACAAACTTAAATCTGAAAATTAGATTTTAAGGTTTAGTTATCCTATTCGATTTAGAGTAGTGCTCTTTTATTTGTTGGTACAATCGCCCGGTAGTTAGAGTGAAGCTCTATTTCAAAAGTTTTTATAAGAATTATTATCTGAAAATGTATTGACAACATGTTTTCAGTAGTGGTTTTAAAACTTGAAAGTTAGTACTCGGATAACTAAATTCTTAGGTTTAATTTGGACACCTTGAAGAAAGTTTAAACTGTCTAACCCCACCAAAGGTGGCATTTAAATGGTTCATTTTCAATCTCTTAAAAAAGGAATTAATTTAATTAACCAAATTAGTTATCAACCCCACCCATAGGTGTTAATTGATTTGTTTAGTTAACAAAGAATATCTAACCCCACCAAAGGTGATATTCATATAAAAAAGGGAGAATCAATAAATATCAATTCATATCTTTAATAACCTAAATAATATGAGCAAGCATAATTAACTTAGTTATTATATCCATAAATACTTCACCATTATAAATGATAAAATTTGCATAAATGTTTATTGAATCTATGTTTATTTTTATGTAAGTAGATTAAAAACACAAAACCCCAAAATATCGTGACAGGATGTTTAGGATTTAATTTCGTTTTTAAAAGTTTGAATAATAAATTAAAAACCACATACATTCCTTCCTTAGATGGGAGTATACTTATCATTTTCTACGAAATGATTCGTGCACTTGCGAGAGTTTTATAAATACATAAAACCAAAGTATCGGCAGGATCGGCGATGTCGGTTCTACCCGATCACTTAACAAGTGAGAATACCTCATTATAGGCTATTCCTTCTTTCTCAGCATAGCCTTTTGCTACTAGTCTAACTTTGTATCTAATGTTGTCTTTACTAGGAACACCTTCCTTCTTGGCATAAACTCATTTACAACCAATAGTTTTCTTTCCTTTGGGAAGTTGAACTAACTCCCAAGTATGATTCTGGTGTAAATACTTCATCTCTTCATCCATTTTCATCTTCCACTTCATACTATCAACTCTCTGCATGACTTCTCTAAAAGTGCATAGGACATCATCATTAATTACTAAAAGTGCAAATGCTACCATGTCTGTGTATCTGGTAAACTTCCTAATCTCCCT
Organism: Hippophae gyantsensis; assembly: GCA_030763125.1. Taxonomy (NCBI): domain Eukaryota; kingdom Viridiplantae; phylum Streptophyta; class Magnoliopsida; order Rosales; family Elaeagnaceae; genus Hippophae; species Hippophae gyantsensis. Next base: position 52,897,989 of record CM061029.1, read on the forward strand.
TCTCGATCGAGTAGTGGCAATATATTTTGGCTACTGATTAATCGGTAGTGATGGTGAGAGAACCTCCACCTCAACTGAGATCTCGTTTTGATCATCAATTTCATCTTCACCACGATTGGCAGTCGGTGCAATATTTTCTAGATATTTTGGAGTCTCAAGCACCACCTTAGAAAGAGTATTTGAACTTTCATTCTCTTTCTCTAATTTTTCTGTCTCGGCATAACAGCCTCGTCGAATGTGACATCTCGACTTAAGATGATCTTCTTCGATTCACCACACCAAAGTCGAAATCCTTTAACTCCTTCATTAAAGCCCAAGAAAATAGCTTTCTTTGCTCTAGGATCTAGTTTGAATTCACTAACATGAAAATATGCAAGACATCCAAATATTTGCAATGAATCATAATCAAAAGAAGGTTATCCAAACTATACCTCTTTAGGAGTTTTCCTATCCAATGTAGTCGTAGGAAGTCTGTTTGACTATATGAGTTGCATATGACAAAGCCTCTACCCAAAATTCCTTGCTCAATTTGGATTAAGATAGCATACATGAACTTTCTCAAACAAAGTACGATTCATTCATTCTGCAACTCCATTATGTTGTGGTGTACGAGGAACTAAAAAATGTCTGATTATCCCTTCATCCTAACAAACTTTGAAGAAGGGATCTGATTTGTACTCATCACCATTATCAGATCTGAGCCTCTTAATTTTTCTGTTTGTCTCAGTCTTGATCATTTTCTTCCATTTAAGAAAGATATTCAGAACTTCATCTTTGTGACTCATGGTGTATATCCAGACATATCTAGAGAAATCATCAATAAAAGTCACAAACCAACATTTACCTCCAAGTGAAGCATTCTTGGAAGGTTCTCAGATGTTCGTGTGAATATAATCCAGAGTCCCTTTAGTACGATGAATGGTAGTGCCAAACTTGACTCTTATTTGTTTTCCAAATACACAGTGCTTACAAAAATCAAAATTTCTAGTCTTGGCACCTTTAAGAAGACCTTGCTTTATTAAGCCTTGCAAAGCCCTTTCATGGACATGTCCTAAGCGCATGTGCCACAGACAAGAAGAATCATATGTATTTTCTTCAAAATTTATTGAGACACTTGCTCTTCCTGTAACTGTACTCCCATCAAGGAAATACAGGTTTGCCTTCCGAGTACCCTTCATCCCTACAAATGCACATCATACAACCAAAATCTAGAAAACCTAAAGAAATAAGGTTTTTCTTTAGATCAAGAATATACCTTACATTTGTATGTCATTTGATTGTACCATCGTGCATCTTTAGTCGTATTGTTCTGATCCCTTTTGGCTGATAGGTATTGTCGTTACCCATAAGTATAACTCCTCCATCGAGTTTCTCAAAACTTGAAAACCAATGTATGTTTGGACATATATAATAGGAACATTCAGAATCAAGGATACATTTATCTGAGTAGGTATCTGATGATGAAACTAAAAAGGCTAATTCTTCATCTTCATCGACCTTTTGTGCAACGTTTACATTTGACTTGTCCTTGTTTGGACAATCTTTCTTCCAATGCTCTTTCTGGTGATAATAGGTGCACTTATCCTTCGCAAGACGTCTTCTGGATGACTCTCCTTTAGACTTTAATCTAGATTACCCCCTATTATTTGATCCACCAAATTTGTTATTGTTCGTCCTACCTATGGCTACAGTCAATACTTCTAATATTGAGTCTTTGTGATCATGTTGATCCTTCTTCCGGTACTCATTATTTACTAAAGTATTTGAAACATCTATGAATTTAATCTCATCTTTTCCATATAATAAAGTTGTAGTTAAATGCTCATAACTCTCAAGTAATGAATTCAGCAACAATAAAGCTTTATCTTCATCGATAATTTTAACATCTAAATTTTGCAAATCAGCCAAAATTTTATTGAAATAATTTAAGTGCTCAATCATAAGGGTACCTATCTTGTATTGGAAACGAAAAAGTTTATTCTTCAGGTAGAGTCGGTTCTCTATAATTTTCGCCATATACTTGTCCTCTAACTTCTTCTAGAGAACTTCGACTACATTTTCTTTCATGACAAAGTACTTCTGATCTTTTCCCAAGCACAATCAAATTGTGCCACAAGCTTGTTAGTTGACATAATTTCAATCTTCAGTGGAATAATCTTCTAGCCTTGTCTCCAAGGCTATATTACATCCTTCTCAGAATATTAAATCTAATACTTCATATTGCCACATACCAAAGTTATTGGTGCCGTCGAATTTCTCCACCTCAAAAATTGTGTTAGACAACATAGTTCTTAGAGTAGAACAAATTGGTTTGCCAGAACTTCTAAGGTTAGCTTGTTCACCTTCTTCGATCTTTCTTTTATCAGCCATAAGTATAAAAGGATAACATAAATTTTGCTCTTACAACTAAAAACAGTGTTTTTTCTAAATTTTATACCTTATTGAAAAAACAGAGTCCACGATTGAATCCAAAATGGTCCAATTAGCCAGAAAAAGGTCCGAATTAGTTGAAAACGGGTGAAAAACGAAAACTCGGTCCAAATTCACTAATGATTGAGTTGACTAACTAGTCAACAATCAACGAAAAGTCAACGGGTCGATCAAACTAGCTTAGCAGCTTGGTCAACGGCTCGATCAAAGTGGCTAAATGGCTCGAGTTGACAACTTGGCCAATGGCTTAGTAGCTCAGTCAAATAGCTTAGATGGCTTAACTCGGTGAGTTGACTCAATTGTTGGCAGTAGCACTCCGGTGGCTTCTAGCGGTAATTTTGACCTCTGATTTGAGCAATTCTTTCTTTGTTACGTTCATCTCATCGAGAGTTTCGATTTGGTATATAATACCGTTATATTTGGCTATGGTACCAATATTTTATTCACGGAAGCAATAAATAGTGGTATATGAATATATCAAATCGATAAAATAAAACATACAAAATTTACGTAGTTAGGCAGTTTGCCTAGGTCCACGAGAGGTAGTATATATTATTGAACTGATTAAGAAATATACATAATATAAATACATATTTGTCACTAATAATATTTCTCAGGTGTTTCCACAAACTCACAAAAAACTCACTTTCACATGCGTATTTTTTCTCTTTGAATTTGCCTATGTTCTCTCTGTTTTTTTCTATTTTTGGGTTGTTCTTCAATGCATAAACTCCTCCATATTTATTTTAAACAATACTTTCTCTCTCTAAATTATGCTATAATTTAAGCCACAAATTAGGGCACTAATTTCTTTAAATTATGCCACTAATTTTCTTAAATTATACTACAAATTAGGTTACTAACTTCCTTTAATTAGGCTACAAATTAAGTTATTAATTTGTTACTTTATAGACAATATTAAAGAGAAAACCTGATTTGAATTATGTGAAAAGATATGTGAATGGCTCTCTAGCATAGCATTATTAAAATATCTATAGTTGCTTCCATGCTTACAAAACCCTTTGTTAAAGTAATGACAAACCTTCAAAGGTAATTTAGGCAAACTTGGTGACCTTCTACTATTTCTCACTACCATTGTAGGTTCATGATAATAGTAATTGTTTGAAAAATCTGAACTAACTGAATCAACATATTCTAATGGATCTTCTCAATTCAACAACTGCATTTGGTTTCTGAGATGATAATGATCTTCTAAACTAGTTGCATGATCTGTATAGCCTTGGGGAACAAAGTTTATCTTATGAACAAATTGTTGATCAACATGCACTTGTGGATCCCAATATGTATTATTTGTAGTTAGGAGAGTTGGTGGATAGGCAATTATGTTGGGAAATAACGCAAATTCTTGATAAGCCAAACTTATGAGAAAGCAAGAATAGAAAAATAACACACAAATTTGATAACGGTGTTTGGCCAATCTTGCTTACTTCTTCGGACCTGTTGCAGATCTTTTTACTGAAAGAGGAGAAATTACACAAGGTGTTTACAACACTCACAACCCACAACCCAATTACACCCAAGAAAATTACTCTCAATTTTTTCTCACAAAAGCTTTGCTCTCTAAGCTTTTCTCTCAATTGGAATGAATACTTTGGATGATTAATTCATTACAATTACACATCTATTTATAGGAAAATTCACTCCTTGAATTACTCCTTAAATTAATGGTTCCTTGATTTGCTCTTTAAATTAAGCTCCATGTTTTGCTCCATGTTTTACTCCTTATTTTGCTCCATGTTTTGCTCCTTAATTTGCTCCTTAAATTAAGGAGCTTTATAACAATCTCCAACAATCTCCCACTTGAAGACTGATTCAATCTGTCTTCACATCTCGATCAATGCAGTAGCTTTTCTAGTCTTTGTTACTCTAGCAGACCAACTGAAGTTGAGCACAACTTCAGTTTGTCAATAGTCACCACTTTTGTTAACATATCTGCTGGATTTTTGCTTCCTTGAATCTTCTCCAGTATTAACACATCATCTTCCAATAGAGATATGATGAAGTGATAACGAAGTCCAATATGCTTGGTTCTAGAATGAAATGCTGAATTCTTTGCCAAGTGTATTGCACATTGACTATCACTGTGCAAAACATTCTTCTCCTGTTTGAATCCCAGCTCAGTTAACAAACCTTGAAGCCATATCATCTCTTTACTAGCTTCAGTTACTGCTACATACTCAGCCTCTGTAGTGGATAGAGTGACAATTTTCTGTATTTGTGACATCCAACTAACAGCTGTAGTTCCAACAGTAAATATATAACCGGTGGTGCTTCTTCGGTGATCAACTTCACCTCCAAAGTCTGTGTCTACGTACCCTTGTACTTTTAAATCTCCTTTTACTAAAGTACAAGCACTTTTTTGTGGTGCCTCGCAGATACCTCAAAATCCACTTGACTGCTTCCCAATGAGTTTTTCCTGGATTTGACATAAATCTGCTAACAACTCCCACTACATGGCCAATGTCTGGTCTCGTACAAACCATTGCATACATCAAACTTCCAATGGTTGAGGCATAAGGAACCTTAGCCATGAATTCTCTCTCTTCCTCTGTCTGAGGGGACTGATCCTTGAATAGGCGAAAATGACTGGCCAAGGGTGTGCTAACTGGCTTGGCATTTCCCATGTTGAATCTCTACAAAAAACGATTGATGTATTCTGCCTGAGTTAACTACAAGGATCTTTTATTCTTATTTCTTGTGATTTGCATTCCAAGAATCTTCTTTGTTGGACCCAAGTCTTTCATGTCAAACTCCTTTGACAATTGCTACTTCAACCTTTTAATATCATCCATATCTGAACCTGCTACTAACATATCATCAACATAAAGTAGTAAAATGATATAACTGGACCTATATCTCTTGAAGTAGCAACAATGGTCAGCATTGCACTTCTGGAAACCTTCCTTGTGCATGAAGCTGTCAAACTTTCTGTACCATTGTCTCGGGGCTTGTTTTAGGCCATACAAACTCTTCTTAAGTCTGCACACCATATTCTTCTTCCCTCTTTCTGAGAAACCTTCTGGCTGGTACATGTATATCTCTTCATCTAAATCTCCATGAAGGAATGCAGTCTTCACATCCAACTGTTCAAGATCAAGATCTTCAATGGCTACAATACTCAATACTGATATGATAGTATTGAGCTTCACAACGGAAGCGAAAATGTCAGTGTAGTCAACTCCTTCCTTCTATTGAAACCCTTTAACAACTAGGCGTGCTTTGTATCTCTTGGAACCATTATGCTCTTCTTTCACTCGGTACACCCATTTGTTGTGAAATGCCTTCTTTCCCATAGGTAACTCAGCTAGTTCTTATGTCTGGTTGGAGATGAGAGATTTCATTTCTTCTTTCATAGCAAGCTCCCACTTACTGGAATCTCGAGTCTGACAGGCTTCATCATAGCATTCAGGCTCCCCTCCATCAGTTAGCAACATATAGTTCATGTATCTCCTGTTAGGCACATGAGGTCGAGAAGACCTTCTCAATACAGGAGCTGGGATAAGAGGTTATGATGTGTTGGATGTTGTGTACTGCTCTGTCCAACAAGTTCCTCTGGTTGAGGACTTGTTACAATTGGTTCTATTGCGGAACTATCTGGGACATCATCTGCATCTGCAAATACTGACTCATTCTGCTCTAAGTCATTGGCATCCATTTTATGCATGTCCTTATACATCACCCTTTCGTTGAAAATCACATCTCTGCTATGGATAACTTTCTTGTTTTCGGCATCCCAAATACGGTAGCCAAACTCATCCTCACCATAGCCGATGAATGTGCATTTCTTGGATTTGGGATCAAGCTTATTCCTGCCTTGATCACTGATATGCACAAATGCTACACAGCCGAAAACTTTTAGATGTGATAGTTTCACCTCTTTTCCGCTCCATACTTCCTCTGGTATTCTATGCTCCAATGGAACAGATGGGCCTCGGTTGATCAAGTAAGTCTTTGTGTTGATCGCTTACATCCGTAACTACTTCTGTAGACCCGACTGTATACGAATGCTTCTGGCTCTTTATGTCAACGTTCAGTTCATACGCTCAGCTACACCATTGTGTTGAGGTATGCCTGGCATAATTCTTTCCATTCTGATCCCGTGCTCATAGCAGAAATTTTTGAATCTGGTGTCTTCATATTCACCACCATTATTGGATCTGAGCTTTTTAATCTTCAAACCCGTCTCATTTTCCACCATAGCTTTCCATCTTCTGAAAGCCTCAAATACTTCAGACTTATGCTTTAGAAAGTAAACACATACCTTCCGAGAGTGATCATCGATGAAAGTCACGAAGTATTGTTTCCCACCAATGGATGAGACGGTTGTGGGTCCCCAAACATCAGAGTGAATAAGCTCTAGCCTTTCCTTCTTTGGGGTTCTGCCACTTGTTTGAAAGCTGACTCTTTTTTGCTTTCCAAGTATGCAATCTTCGCACATATCCATCTCTACAGACTGTAGACCTGAAAGTTTTCCTTTTGAGTGCATAATCTTCATCCCCCTTCTCACTCATGTGGCCTAGTCTCTGGTGCCACAGGTTTGGTGTTTCATTTCCTGCTACAATTGTGATTGAACAACGTGTTTTTGATATCATCTAAAGAGTGCCATTTTTCTTGCCTCAAGCAACTGTCATTGCACCCTTTGAAATCTTCCAATCATCACCATGGAAGATCGTAGTGTAGCCTTCACTGGCCAACTGCCCCACTGAGATTAAGTTCCTTCTGAGGTCGGGAATATGCCTAACATCCTTCAGCTCTCAAACAGACCCGTTTAACTTAATCTTCACTACACCTTTGCCAATAATAGCACATGGTTGATCATCACCAAGATATACCTTTCCAAGGTTTCCGGGGACATATTTCTCGAAGAATTCTTTCTGTGAAGTAGCATGGAACAATGCTCCAAAGTCTAACACCCAAGATTCTTCCTTGCTCTCCAAAGAGCATATCAATGCATCATCCCCTCCTGAGGTGGAAGTAACATTTGCCTCTGCCTTCACTTGTTTGTCCTTCGGTGCACTCTAGCACTGATTTTTGTAGTGCCCGGTTCTTCCACAATTCCAAACACTCGATAGTCTTCGAGCTATGGGAATTATTAGGATTCCTGGATTTGGACCACCTGTCCTTTGATCTACCTCGGTAGTCTGTTCTACCACGTCCATTCCCTTTGGTTGAATTTCTTCCTTTTGACTCTGTATGCAAAACTGAAGAGGTTGACGATTCACCTGGCTCTCTACGTCGGATCTCTTCACTGAGAACCAAATCACAAACATCGTCAAATGTCAACTTATTGCTTCCCGATGAGCTACTCACAGCCGTGACAGTAGCATTCCAGCTTTCTGATAGAGAAGACAAAAGTATCAATGTTCGTACTTCTTCATCGAATTCAATATTTACTGAACTCAACTGGGTTGTGACTGTGTTGAGTTCATTGAGATGTTGAGCTACCGATGCGCCTTCCGTCATCCGCAAATTGAACAAACGCCTCATCAAGTGCACTTTGTTTGAGGTTGATGACTTCTCATACATATTGGAGAGAGCTGTCATAAGATCCGCCGTGGTCTTTTCCTTTGCTATGTTGAAAGCAACATTACGGGATAACGTCAATCGAATAACTCCGAAGGCTTGTCTGTCTAGAAGATTCCAATCTTCTTCCTTCATAGCCTCTGGCTTCTTCCCTGAGAGAGGTTGATATAGATTTCTTTGATACAAATAATCCTCTATCTGCATTTTCCAAAACCCGAAATCTGTGCCATCGAATTTCTCGAGTTTCACCCTTCGTTCATCTACGGCCATTGCTCCCACTCAAATCTGACTTTCTCCGGATCGTTTCTGACTATTTTTGCAAACCACCGTGTATTAGAACACCTCCATCAACGAACAAATATCGTCAACAAAATTTCACTATTCACGTAATTCACTATTCACGTGAATAGTAACCTTGCAAGAAATTGACAAAAATTACCACCAAAAGCTCTGATACCAGTTGTTGGGAAATAACGCAAATTTTCGATAAGCCAAACTTATGAGAAAACAAGAATAGAAAAATAACACACAAATTTGATATCGGAGTTCGGCAAATCTTGTTTACGTCTCCGGACCTGTTGTAGATTTTTTTACTGAAAGAGGAGAAATTACACAAGGTGTTTACAACACTCACAACCCACAACCCAATTACACCCAAGAAAATTACTCTCAATTGGAATGAACACTTTGGATGATTAATTTATTACAATTACATATCTATTTATAGGAAAATTCACTCCTTGAATTACTCCTTAAATTAATGGTTCATTGAATTGCTCCTTGAATTAAACTCCATGTTTTACTCCATGTTTTACTCCTTGTTTTACTCCATGTTTTGCTCCTTAATTTTCTCCTTAAATTAAGGAGCTTTATAACAATCTTCAACAAATTGGGTGTGTTGAGTAAGGAGAATAAGGAACTTGGGTTACCCGGGAAGGAGAAATTGGGGTCGCATAAGCCAGTTCGCATAAACCCAGCTCCGTTTTGGCTTTCCGGATGAAAGATTATCAGGACTAAAAGCTAGTCCGATCATGTCACGTTCACCATGGTCTTGCAATAGGAGATAGCCAATAATCTTAGGGGGATTTTCAGGCTCTATTTTATGGACTCTGTTGAATACTATGTTAGTTGACTCTGAAAAATTCATCTTGGATCTACAACCTCTGCTATATTGGTGTCGTGTTATGGGGGTTATCTAATAAAATTCACATAATTTTAAATATAATAAAAAATTAAATTATTTTTAACCAATTTATTTATTTATAATTATAAAAAAATTCAACAACTTCATTATCATACAAAAAATTAATAATTAACTCCAATTAAAAATAATTATTTTTATGAGTTCTAGCTTGAATTTTCACACCTAATGATAGGGGTGAGCATGGCTAAATTTTGTTATTTTTGTTTAAAATATTAATTGAACTAATATTTATGAATTCTTTAAATAAAAATTGAAAATAATTTATAAAATATTGTTTAAAGTACCTTAGATCATATGTTTGATATGTTTTATTTGTGATTTAGAATTACATATATTTAAAGTAAATTATTTTAATTTTATATTAATGTTAAATTATAAAATATTTATTATTTAATTAATAAATTAAAATACAAGGTACTGTTTAAAGGGCGCCTTGTTTTTTGTTCAAATCAATTCTAAATATATAAACCATGTAATTAAAAAAATAAAAAATAAAAATTATTATTTATAATTTTTATTAAATTTATTATTATTATTATTATTATTTATTAACTATTTGAGCTTCTTGCTTTAACAATTCATATTTTGTTAAAAGAATAAAAAAATTATAATAAAAATAATATTACTATTATTATTAAAAAATAAGATTTTTTTTAAAATAAAATAAAATAAATAAATAAATAAATTATTATATCTTTATGAAAAATAATTTAAGATATTTTTAAAAAATATGAAAAAATAAGTATTTATATTACTATGAAAATATTTTATAATTTATTTTAAATTAATAATAAAAATAAATATAAAAAGATCTTAAATTATTTTCATTATTATTTTTATTACTCTTAATAAAAATCAATATAGTTTTTACTCATATGTTTGACTTTATCTACTAATTTTTAATGCCATTAAAACTTTAACAATTCACAGTCGAAATTCTCGGTGTAGAGATTAGGGTAGCGTTTGGTTCACAAAATGAAATCAGAATCGGAATGAGAATGTGAATGAAATGGAATAGAAAGGAAACAATGTTGTTTGGTTTGACCACTAGAATCAAAGAATGAATAAGTATTACAGTGTTTGGTTTGTCACTGGAATGAAATAAAAAAACTGTAAATTATCTTAATACCCCTATATTCAATAAAGTATAAATAATATCATTTTATTGAAATTATTATTTTTTTAAATAATTATTACTTAAAAAGAAAATATATTATTAAAATTATTATTTTTCTAAATAGGGTTTAGGGTTTTGAGGTTTGGAATTTGGGATTTAGGGTTTTAGGGTTTAGGGATTTGTGATTTAGGGTTTAGGGTTTAGCGTTATATTTGTGGGTTAAAGTTTAGAGTTAAAATTATTATTTTTCTAAATAAGGTTTAAAGTTTTAGGATTTAGGATTTAGGATTTAGGGTTTAGGGGTTTAGGATTTGGGGTTTAAGGTTTAGGGATTTGAGATTTGGGGTTTTGGGTTTAGGGTTTAAGGTTTTGGGATTTAGGTTTTAGGGTTTAGGGTTTAGGGTTTAGGGTTTTAGGATTTAGTGTTTAAGGTTTAGGGTTTTGAGATTTGAGGTTTAGGGTTTTGGGATTTAGGTTTTAGGGTTTTGGGTTTTGGGATTTGGGGTTTTGGGTTTTGGGTTTTGGGTTTTGGGTTTTGGGATTTGAGGTTTTGGGTTTTGGGTTTTGGGTTTTGAGATTTTGGATTTAGGGTTTTGGGTTTTGAGATTTTGGATTTAGGGTTTTGGGTTTTAGGTTTTGAGATTTTGGGTTTAGAGTTTAGGGTCTTGAGATTTAGGATTTGAGATTTGTAATTTGGGATTTGAGTTTAGGATTATATTTAAAATGGGGGTAAAATTGGAAAAAAGTATAAATGTGGATGAAATCATGATTCCTAAAAAGGAACAATTCTTTCTCATTTAGGAATCGATTATATTCCTGACTCATTTTTCAGTCCAACCAAATACACAAACGAAAAGAATCAATTCTGAATATTTTTCATTCCCTCGAACCAAATACAGTATAGAGAAAATAAGATATTCACTCAACAGTTTTGAAAAATTACATACAATTTTTTTATTTTTCTTATTATTTCCATACTTGAAAAATATAATAAAAGTAAGTACAAAATCTGTTTGGAGAACATCTATATGGTTGTAGCCTTCCTAGCCAGACATGTCTTGGTTTTTATGCTATTAATCTATTTTCCACCATTGGATTAAATCATATTGCTCCTGTTTAGAGGATAAGTTGTATTAACTGACATGGTATTAAATATTAAATTAAAAATTAAAATAATGAGATTAGATATAATATGATATTAAAATTTAAATTAATGATTGTCTTCCCGTTAAAAGTGACCCACATTTTTAATTATCGATTAAGATGTTACTGTTACACTTAATAGTGATCGATAAACGAAAGAATTTGGAGACAACTTTATTTTGACACGTGACTAAAAGTTAGCGAATGACAGGTTGATTTATCAGGAAGTTTCTGCCCGTGGGTACGTAGGTAAAAAATGGTAGGTAAAAAATGGTAGGTAAAAAATGGTAGATATAATATGGTATATGATATTTAATCTCTTTCTTATTTTTTATAAAAATATATATTTAATTACACTATTAATTTAGTTTTTTTAAGAATAGAATTATATTATTTATTTAGAATTAGAATAAACTATATGCATTCAAATCCAAATTTGATACGATAATAAAAAAATTCAACTCAATTCGATCTAAATATAATAGACCGTATTAAATTTCTTAATTTAAGTAGATTGATTAGATTATTTGTGTAATACTATAACTTTAATGCGTACATAAATAGGCTATCTCAAACTAGTTCAAATTAACTTTAATTATTAATTATATGTTTTTTTCTAATTAGTTAGACTTTTTTATATATTTAAAAGAACATTTTAATGATATTAAAGATCATTAATACAAACGTCATTACAAGCAACACCAAAATTGAGAGAAATAATGTTATAATAATTAGTCAATTACAAGAAATATATTAACATCACCTTATTATATTATCATTCAAACAATAAGATTGAAAACAATCTATACAATATTTCATACTTTAGAAATTTCAAGTCATAATTTCATCTATCACATTTTATATATTTATCACAAAATCACAATATTTTTAATTTAACTTTGATTTAATGGGCTAGTTCCAACCCAGTTCAATTTTTTTCGAGCTATTTTAGCTCACATAAATTTAATTCGATTTTATTCAATTTGAATTTTTCAATTTGAGTTTGATTTGATCATTCGAACTATGATACAAAGTGTCACCCTTAAGTTCACACTAAAAAACAATTTTTTAAAACAACACAAGGGTTTAAGAAAAAAACCAGAGTATTAGTTCCACTCCTTAGCTTTGGATTTTTTTTATTTGGCCATTCTCTCTCCCTTTGATACCTAGTTATTGACACTAATTTTTGTTCTTGGTTCTTCCCCTCTTTAAAACCCACAACTTCCTCTAAAATATTGTCTTATAAACAACACGATCTCTACCTCATTAACCAAACATAACATATAACCATACTTGTCCAATCCAGTTTATATGAATCTCTCTCTCCGTTTTTCATACACCAAGTCAAATTCCTTAAGCCTCACTTATTAATCTCTTACTCATATGAGTCCCAAGTCCAGATATTTTATATTCTTATGAACTTTCTCACTCTATTTCTCAAACACTAAGAAACAAAAAAGTCTCTTAAAGTTCAATTCATTGATCACAAAAAGAGTTCGATTAAGAAATTAGTACATATAAAAGATGGAAGAAGAGAAAGAGAGAAGGTCATGGCTTTACATAAATGAACACCTTGACATTGGGTTCATTATGTTAATATTAATGAACATCTTGATTAATTTTACACTTTCTTCGATATCTCTTCTTCATATATCACCTAAAAATTCAACAACTTTACTTATAATAGCATATTACTTACTAATATTTATCTAAATTTTATGTAGTTTATATAAGTTTTATTTTGATGAATATAGAATGAAATCGATTTGTTTACAAAAAATAACTCACAGGTCAACTCAATCAACATTGAGTCAGCATATAAGTATCAATATCAATTAAATATCTAATTGGATAAATGATCGGTATTTAAACTCTTAATTATCTATTTATGAGATAAATAAACATATAAAACTCCAAAATTTAAAGATAAGTCTATAAATATGGATAACAGTTATCAATAGATATATTTCCTTCTATAAGTATTCATTATTGTTCACCATTAAGCATAACTTCTTCTCATGATTACATACATTAAGATCGATACTCTTTCCTTAAATATCTCTCTGCATCACAATGAGAGATATTAGTCTCATCTTTCTTCTCACTACTTAAACTACTTAAGCATTGAAAGGCAAAAGGTTACCATACCCTATAGTCGTTTAATGTCATATCATCGTGTTCTCTATTCCTAGGTACATAGGAAGTAGAGGTGCATTCAATCATTGGTGTTAAAAAAATTGGTATCAATATATGGCACCTTCTATGGGAACGAGTGTGCTCTACTAGTAGACTCATAACTAGAAAGAAAAATATTTATAATGTTCTCTAGTATTCTAAACTAGGTGATCTTTAAAAAAAAAGTTCAAAAGAAAACTACTTTAGAAGAAGTTCACTTTATATGGTTTTTAAAGGCCACACATTTTTATTATTTCAAGATGAACCATCTTCTTAACTTGAGCAACCAAGCTACTATAAGCAACAAGTTGTGCCACCTCCTATACAGGTTGCCAACCCTACACCACTACGGTTATAATGGGCCCGAATGGAGCATCAACAAAAGGAACATATGAAAATTCATCTAAACATAATGGAGAATATGTTCCAGACCATCACAGGGAAAATTATTACGGGGACGTACCTACAATCCTCTATCCTATCATCAATTGATTAGCTATCCAATTATGAGAGGTACAAAAAATACTTAATAGGGGTGGTCTTCCAAACTTAGATATTTCTAATGAGTTCTCGTTCGCTCCAAAAGTAATAGTCATCCCACTCATAGATAAATTCAAGATACCCAATATGAGCTCCTATGATAGTAACAAGGACCAACTAGAATACCTTAAGATCTTTAAATATTGGATGGAAATTTATGCTTATAGTGATGCAGCCAAGTGTTGAGCCTTCTAGCTCACCCAGATTGATAAATCCCACGCTTAGTATCATACCTTCAAGCCCAACACAATTGGAAAGATATTATCTATTTTTTCAGTTATCATCATCATAGTGTTTTTAAAGAGTGATCAATCAACCTTCAAAAAAGAATTAAATAATGAACTAGTTCTAACACTTAAAATGATGAGGATAGTATCCTAACCATCCTCGGGGTGCCTGCTAGGGCCACAGGCACTTGGTCAACTTCCTATCCTAGCCCATGTTCTACTTCCTATCTTGAAGCTCGCACGTGGGGACATTTTTTCCAAACTAGCCACGTTAACCATATGGCCTCAACAACTAATGGTCACCCTAGAAATCATCACCTATGATGGTACTAAAAACCCTTAGAATACATGGGAAATTTCAAGGGATGGAATCATGTATCCACCTTGGAATTATGAAAAAAACACTCTAGACTATTTAGAGTGCCTCCATAGTCTATAAGAACTATAACCATTTTTCATCAATAAGGACTCTCTGTGGCATCTTCCAATGCCCAGAGTTTCATAGTGCTCACTCATAGGTTGTATAGTCTAGACCACCATCTCATAGGCCCTGTGGTCCACATCGATGCTTCAAAGGCCCATGATCTCATAAATAGAAGAGACTATAGTCAGGTTCAAAAATAAAACTACAAGTAAAGAAGTTTATGGATCAAAGCCAATGACATACATGTTATGGATGGAACATTCATGCAACCTAAAATTGTACCCTATTAACATATTGGGTTGTGAGGTGTAAACCACTCATATATCATCCAAGGGTGCACATCTCCACATGAATTATTTCAAAAAACATTCCATGAGAATGCCCCAGGAGTGCACTCCAGAAATCCACACAAGTCTCATATAAGAACACTTGGTAAGATTAACATAATCAATCAAGTATGGACTCAAACTCAATGAAGTAACACCTCATATATGTCCAATCACATATCGAAGGTCCAAAATAATGTTCCAACTCTTCCAAGATTATAGAAGTTCATATAATGCCTAAGAGGTACAGACCCAAAAGGTATGAATAGGCCAAGAAGGCCCCATAATAGAGTTACAAAAAGGTCATTCTTACATAAATTGATGGGCTCTTGTCAGATCATCTCCATCAAAATATCTAGAGATAATAATTGTATTGAAAGAGTAGAAAATGGCATAGAATTTCACTCATAAGGAACAATATGAGATAGAACTAACACTCCATTATGATAAAAAGATAGACAGTACTTTAGGTACACTTTTATGTTATTAAAAAAAATTATGTTTGCAAGTGTTTGGGCCAAGCTTATTTCACATTCCTCAAATTAAGCAAGGACAAGAGAAGTCCAAACTATAAAAGGACTAAGAGGTGTAGTCTATGAAAAGTTACATGCAAGTATCCTCATGGTCAGGAGTTGCTACAACGTATATGCCCTACTTTTACGGGCCATCCTTGACCTAGGAATAGGCAACAACTACATCCCATATTTATGAGTTACTATAACTTATGTGCCTTACCGCTATTACCCATGCTTAACCCAGGGATAGGTAGCAACTATGCCCTAGGTTTAAAAGTTTCTATAATTTATGTGTCCCATCTTTACGGGTCATGCTTGACTTAGGGATAGGAAACAATTATGCCCTAGGTTCAAAAGTTGCTACAACTTATGTGCCCCATTTCTATGGGCCAATCTTGACCTTTGTAAAGGTAGTAATTATGCCCAGTGTTTAGGAATTGCTTTAACTTTTATACACCACCTCTTTATGTCATGCTTAACCAAAGGCAAGAACTCTGTCCCAGGTTCAGGAGTTACTACACTTTTTTACCCCACCTCTATGAGCCCTAACTGACCTTTGAAAAGGCAGCAACTACACCCCGAGTATAGAAGTTGCTACAACTTCTACACCCTATCCAAGCAAACACGGATTTGCTAATGTTGAGGACCCTAAGTTTCTAACCTTGGCAATTGATAAAAATTGCTAGACACAAACATAGTGCAACGACACTTATCACATAATGGAATAATCCACCAAGTACTACAAAATTTTTATGTCTTAAGATCAAATTCTTGGATGACTTGATAAACTCAACCACCCTAAGGAGTAGGGCTGGTATAACAAGAACACTTTACTTCAAGAAAATCCACTTACTTAGAAAAAAATGAAAATAAATAATATGAATGTGATACAGTCCAAGCTCAAGCTCAATGGTTACATAGTCAAATTGAAAGTGACTGGACTAGCTAATGGACACACGACAAACTAGGCCAATATAAGCCCAAAAATGGCACATATGGCCCGACATGGAACACTTGGCTAGACTGGTGTATATGGCCCAACATGGTACACATGGTCAAATACGACCTTTGTGGCTGAATAAGGGGAGCAGGGTTGAATATAGCATATGTAGTAGGACATAATGTGTACGACTAGTTAGGGTGCATGTGTATGGATATGCAACCATCTTGATTACTCTAGACCCACACCCTAATAAGTACACACCATCACATACTAACACAGTGGATAACAGATCCCAACAAGAGATATGCTCAAGAAGCATCATGCATCTTGAAACATATGAGATCACTAATAGAACTTGCTAAAGAGTCACTACTAAAATATAAAAGTAAAGTAGAAAATTGAAAGGTACAAACAAAAATTAAGCCTACTACTAGAATGTAAAGCCACTAAGTACATGCACTTTAGTGGGAACTACAATCAAAAGAACATAAAATGGTAGTCTAAGCAATATCATCTTCTATGTTATCTTTCTTTTTTTATCATCTCAGGACCATCACTACCAAATCCATTCTCACTCTCCCCTTCCCAATCAAAAGTGATCATTCCATGGAGAGAGGCCTTCTCTTTTAAATCTAGAAAGATGGTGGTAGAAAGGGTTATGTTAGGATAAACCTTCCAGAATCACCATTTTATAGTTTCAAAACCATGAGCCCAGATCTTTTACATGTCTTGAGTATAATCATCATAATTTTATACTATTCAACTACACTTGCTCTAAGTGTCTTCGTCTTAACATTAAGCTCATGTATTCAGTCTCAAGATGAAGGAAGGCATGTAGATAACTTCTAAGTTAGCTTAATATCTTTGATAAAAGCAATATCTTGAGTCACTAAGGCAACCTTAAATATTGCCAATGATCTCACACAAGCTAATTGGGATCTATGATTTGTCTCTTGAACTTTTTCTAACTCTCATTCTACCTCACTATAGGTAATTATAGTAGCATAGTGAGCCTCAATCGCCTTACAATGCTCTTCCTTTACTGCCACCAAGTGACTCTTCGAATCAATATGAATCTTAACAATATGGTCTAGATTTAAGGCAAATGTCTAGGCCATAGTAGCAAGATTGTGCAAATCTAAACCCCCAATTCTTGTAGATTCTGGAAAGCATAGAAAAGTATGTGGTATAGATGATGCCACAAGAGGAATATCTAAGTCCACAAGTTGTGAACTTGTATCACTTGAAACCAATATCGATGAAATCTTAACAAGTATTGACATGGACCATGTCTTCCTAAGATGCTCCAACGACAGTCACTCTAGAAGTGGGGGATCTTTTCCTATTTGAACCCCCCAAGTTGCTGACCACTTTGGTCTGTAAAGAAGATTCCCTTTTATTGGACTCCTGGAGTAACTTAAAGCATATTATACTCATATTTTTCCTTCTAGTTGGAAGATCAAAGGTCATACTTACAGAAAGGACACAACTATCAACTCATTGGATGACATTCAAAATGAAATAATGTGTTAGACTTTTTTAAAAATGAAAATGTATGAAGTGAATATAAGAGGAGCTACTTTTATGATTATAAGTTTTAAGATGCTATTTTTGTTATTTTCCCAATAATTTTAAATAAAAATATACAAAGAAGATATATTGTGTTAAGATTTATTCTTAGTTCTATAATATAATTTGTGAAGGTCCCTTTTGAGGATTATAGGTCTACTAGGGTTGGTTTTTTCAAAAATTTCAAGGTATGGTCGATTTATAAAAGATGCTAATAATAATCAAACCAATTGTATCATCCCTTAATGGAAATTTTGGTGTTTACATTACTATATGTTTTGAAATAAAATAGTAAGGGCATGTTAGGTACACAATATTAAAGATCTTGATTGTTTAATTTTTATACAATAATGTATTTAGATGTAAAGTGAGATTGTTTATTTGCATAATTGGTTATCATACTTTGTTGAAAAGCAAGTGGTGCAAAGCTATCATGCATTGGATTATAACTGAATGCCTATAAATTTGAGCCTGGGATAGAAACAATGTGTGTGTTGGTGAAAGGGGAAGAACCGACATCGCCGATCCTGCCCATTCATTTGGTTTTATTTATTTATAAAACTCTCGCAAGTGCACGAATCATTTCGTAGAAAATGATAAGTATACTCCCAAGGTCGATCTAAGGAAGGAATGTATGTGGTTTTTAATTTATTATTCAAACTTTTAAAAACGAAATTAAATCCTAAACATCCTGTCACGATATTTTGGGTTTTGTGTTTTTAATCTAATTACATAAAAATAAACATAGATTCAATAAACATTTATGCAAATTTTATCATTTATAATGGTGGAGTATTTATGGATATAATAATTAAGTTAATTATGCTTGCTCATATTATTTAGGTTATTAAAGATATGAATTGATATTTATTGATTCTCTTTTTTTATATGAATATTACCTTTGGTGGGGTTAGATATTCTTTATTAACTAAACAAATCAATTAACACCTATGGGTGGGGTTGATAATTAATTTGGTTAATTAAATTAATTTCTTTTTCTAAGAGATTGAAAATGAACTATTTAAATGCCACCTTTGGTGGGGTTAGACAGTTTAAACTTTATTCAAGGTGTCCAAATTAAATCTAAGAATTTAATTATCCGAGTACTAACTTTCAAGTTTTAAAACCACTACTAAAAACATGTTGTCAATACATTTTCAGATAATAATTCTTATAAAAACTTTTGAAATAGAGCTTCACTCTAACTACCGGGCAATTGTACCAACAAATAAAAGAACACTACTCTAAATTAGACCAGATAACTAAACCTTAAAATCTAATTTTCAAATTTAAGTTTGTAATGAAAAATAATATATTTCTCTCTAACATTCTTAATATAAAATCTTGAATAAAAATAAAATCAATTCATTTTAGAGATTTTTACCTATTTAATATTTCGCAAGCATAACAACGTTATTATTACATCATGTTTATAAACAGCCAGCAGAGTTAAATTTAATCACAGACAAATAAAATATAACATGTAAGAATAAAGCATAAAAAATAACTGTAAACAAAATAAAATCCTTATAGAACTTCGATGCTATTCTCGTTACTGGAAAACCTCCAAGCAAAATTTGCACTCCCATTTATTGAATCAAAAAGCTAATAAATTTCAAAAACATAACTAGTTCTTCCCAAAAAGGGAAGAACTCTAAAACTAATAGAAATTAACTAAGAACTAAGAAAAACTAAAAACTAAGAAATGGAGAGAAAAAAAGAGAGAAGAGAATGTGTTTTGAGATGTGGTTGGAATTGAAGAGAAAGGGGTATTTATAGGTGAGGATGGAGATAAAAAGTAGGGGAAAAAATGTTAAAAAATTGTGAAAACGCGGAGTATAATTGTTGATGTCATTGATGACATCAGCATGACGTCATAGGGTGGCTGCGCGTGAAAATGGGGCGAAATGGAAGCAGCGTCTGTGAGGCAGGGCTGAGGCGTCTGTGATCGTATAACGATGAAGCGTCTTCGCGTCGTCTGGTGGCGGCGGCACGATTTTCTCCTTTTTGACATTTTTGACCCATTTTGTCCAATTTTTCCATATTTGTTGACCTTTTCCCATTTATTTATTAATATATTTGTGATGTATTGCTTCCAGTATTCCTCTTTGAGTCTTTAAGTTACGTTTTTAAGTGAAAATACCTGAAAAACAATAAAAACACTCGTGATTCCGAAAAAGACAAATTTATATAAATATATGATAAAACATATAAATATATATATTTTTAATCAATTAATGTGCATAAAATCATGGTAATTTTAGTGCTTTTTGAGCACTCATCAGTTGGCCACTTATTTGTCAACATATAATAGAAGCTTTGGCCCCCAAAGGCACGTGTTGTTGGTGAAACATTTATGACAAACTAGATATGGGGGTCATCTTGAATTGTAATTTCTATTAAGTGCTGGTAGAATCCTTTACAAATAACTTAAATACGTGAAATGGTATTGTAAGTGATAGAATGTCCGTGTTGTCATAATCTACTGAGATTCAGCCATATGTCTGTTTGATTCATCCCTCCCATTTTTTGTTGTTCTTATACTCATTGGCAAGTTTTTTCAACGCTAAAAAATGCCATAATTTCCACAAGTGTATATGCCATTTGCCTCATTATGCACACATGTTATCATTCCTTGCCATGAACAATGAAACTTTATCACTCAATCATATCCCAATCCTAAGATGAGATTGGTTGATGATTATTGGCCAAATATATGTATCCATATGTGTTTTTCCCAAGTGACACAAATTTGGCATATACCACATGAATATATGTGCCTTATTGGCTTATAATCGTGCAACTATAGACCCCAACCCCTACTCCTTTAGCCATGTGTCTTTGTTTCATGTGACATGTGCCACATAAATATGTGTGTCTTAAACATGACCTTATTTTCTATTACAAAGCTTCATATACCATATCAAGCCTTATTGGTGGCCACATGTACCTTACAATACCTTGTTTTTGGGCATGTGCATGCCATGTCATATTGTAGCATATGTCATGGTGATGGTAGGAATATGTGCTATGGCATGACTTGTCTATAAGCATATATGTGTGCCATATCATATGACTTATCTATAGCCATATGGCTCGTCTATGAGCATATGTGTTTGCCATGACATATGATTTATCTATAAGCATATATATGTGTCATTGCATGGCTTGTTTATGGGTAAATGTGTATGCCATATCATGGCTTTTCTATGGGCCTATGTGTGTGCTATGTTATGCCATGTCATGGCTTTGCATATGGTGGTGGTGGCTGTTGGAAAAGGCACATGTACCATGGAATATGGCTTGTCTATAGGCACATGTGTGTGCCATGGCATGGCTTGGCTTGGCATGCCATGGTGATAAGGGCATATATGCCATATCATATGCCTTTTTCATTGTTAGTGGATGTGTTATCTTGACGAGTATTCAAATGATCTTGTTGTTTACAACTCTATGTTTCTTCATTTGGTCTAAATAAAAGGACTTATTATGAAACAATTACATAGCATATGATTATTCTCAACAATTTACATGATGTGGCCACTTATGGCATGTCATGTGTGGTCGTGATCATGTGTGTTATAATTTAGACAGACCTCAAACATGAACTTCTTGTTCATAAAAATTCATTTCACCCTTAAGTTAAAAAAAGACTCATCATGGCACAATTAAACAAAGTATAGTTATTATGATCATTTGGGTATAACAAAGGCATATGCCTTGATGGTGGTGGACATGTGTATACTATGACATGCCGTCGTGGTATATATTGACATTCAAACTTATCCCCATAGTCTGTAGAAAGGGTCTAGCACTTAGAAAGTTCCTAGAGTTTACAAATTATCCTATGAAGGGGATCCATTGAGCCCTACCTCATCAACCCATACGTAACAAAGTAGAGGATGTTTACTAATTGCCTCTAAAAATGTTTTACAGGCAGATAGTTATGGAAATTAGCCAATTGTTACTTCACCTATTCACTCAAGGTAGTGATGAAGGAGCCCATATTCCTTATCACAACCTTGGTATCAACCTGGTTGCTCTTTTTTAACCTCATGTCACTATCTAGAGTTTCCTATCGACCTAAGATGTCAATAAATATTGTTTCCAATTATTCTCATTCTCTGGGAAGGCCATGTTTATACCCTGGTCCTACTTTACTAACATGTAGACCCTTCTCAGGTCTATAGCATTCTGTTTCAACATGTAGGCATTATTGAACTCGAGCATCTCCAGCTCCATCGCGAGCTCTCGGCATATTAGTGTGAGATAGAGCATTTACCTCCATCCATTAGGCATCAAATGACCCACGCGTGAGCTAAGTCCTAGCCAAAACTTTCCTTATAAAGGGGTACAGAGTAAGTCTAACTCTTAACGATAAAGCCTTCTCATCGAAGACTATCCACGCAGCTGGAGCTGGGTCTTTTTCACAAGCCCACAACATAGGAATCACAATTTGAATCAAGGAGGAAATATTATAGGTCATCCTTACCCTCTCCTCATCCTAAGGTGACAACCCATTGGTCTTAAACTTGGTCATCAAACCTTTGGTACAACCTGTATACTCTATAATCCATTTATTCCTTGTTTTCTTCCTCTATGACCTCAGGATTGATATATGAGTTTGATGCACGTTCAACCTAATTGGAGGTACGAACTGTACTTGAGAGATGAAGGTGGACGGTTGAGGTAGGACGGAGCCCCATTCGTTTGAGATGCTTGTCTCATTAGAGGCCTTGTGTAGTAACTTTCTGGCTGGCCTAAGAGAGTGGGATATTATAGGCTATCCTAGGAGACCGAGCTTGAGGTGCTTTCTCTATGCATGGTTTCTATCTACAAAATATCATGAAACATGAAAAAGGTAAGGCATGAGAAGTAGAAATTACCTAGGGTCAAGTTTGAAATAAAAGGGTAATGATTCTTTAAACATACCTGAAAAGTAAGTATAAAAATGTTAGACTTGAGAAGATTTTTTCTAAAACTTGAGAAAGTATGCTAGGTGCAGAGCTGATTTCTTACCACTGAGCTAAAAATTTCTATAGCTCGAACTGAGATGACAGAGTTTTTTCTCTTGTCAATTTTTGTTTGAAATGTAGGAAATGATGAAATAAGAAAAGGCCCATCTAGTCCTTATATAGATGTGGATATTTTCTCTCTCCAATCAATTGACAAATATTTATTAGGGCGAGTAGAGAGACTAGATGTTTGGACATATAGCTCGACCCTAAGCCCTATCCAACTAACATCCCAAGTTGTGAGAAAGAATCTGCCTGTGCCTGTTCCTGTGACTATAACCACACTTGTATTAGGGGACCCACCTACACATGCAAGCTTTGTTGTTGTAAGTTCGACCTCAAGTCTGAGCTATGGGATGGTCAATCTCAAGCTATAAATGTATTTTATTTTACTTTTATACCCCTTTGAAATGTTGTAATGTGTATACCTTATGTAATCAACTTGTGTATATGTAATACTCTATATATATTTGTATGTGCCTCATGAAAGAGCCACAGATTCTCACACAATTATCTAACTTCTCTCTAGTTTCTCTCTTTGTAAATCGGATCAATCCCAATAAAATTATTTTTTAATTAAATAGCTTCTATTTTATATTAAATTCAACATAAACACAAAAAAGAGATCCAAAGTCTAGCTATAATTCTTCACTACTTTTTCTTTTTTATTTTAAAAATATAACTTGTTGATTGAATGGAATTAAAGCATTTAATATAGAAATAATAATAAGGATCACTAATAAAGGATCAAATTTCTTCTTTTTTTAAATTTTTTTATATCAATAAATAACAGATGTTAATATACTAAATATAGTTTTTTTTTTGTTAGTTTTTCTATATCAATAAATATTAAAATATTTACAAAATAAATATTTATTTATGAATAGTTATTTTATATAATGTAATTATTTTTATTACATTAATCTTTATATATAAAAAGAAGGATCTTCGTTTAACGACTAAATTCTTTTAGTTTGTTAATTTTTTTACACCAATAAAAAAAATGTTCATATAATAAATACAATTTTTATCATTTTTTTGCTTTTTATTACTTGGGTAGATAAAAAATCACTTAAATATATGCTTAAAATCATCAACAAAATTGGAAGTAATATTTAAGTATGGTAAAAATTACAATTAGGCTTTCTAACCTAAGGTCATAATGTTTGGGGTTGATGTTGAATATAATTTTGTACATTACATGTGTTAGTCAAAGAGTTATCATAATCACTTTACCAATTTGTAACTAGTATAATTATCCTAGGGACAAGTGCTCAATAATTATCATTAGTCATTTTTAAAGCGATAAAGACCCAAAGATTAACCTTATCTATTTAAAAGGATAAGCTAACAAATAATAAATGATAGATGTATGCACACAATATCTTTACAACAAATAACTATCTACAAGACATAACTGTATAATATAAAGTTATCTACAAAATTACACCAGTTTAATTCTAATCAAACAGGGATAAGTTATCAGGTTCATTCTTTCCCCTATATATAATAACATATGCATAATATAATTTCATATCTTAACATCAATATCATAATATCATACTTAACATAACAAAGAATTATAGCTAAAGACACTCTTTTCATATAGTTACCAGGGGGAGATTAAGATTTCCTCTTTCCTATACCTTACTATTATTGACTTAAGGATCGTAAGGCCAAAGACTAACCCACCATTAGGTGGTTTAAGCTCCTAATAGTTTGTTCATCCTACATATTCTACAAAGAAAAGTCCTACTTAGTGTTGAAAAAAATTGGTATCAACATCTGGAGCCATCAGTGGGAAAAAAGTGCGCTCTAATTAGATGAAAATTTACAAAATTAGAGGACTTTCAAAAATGTTTTCCAAGTCCTTGATCCGTTAAGAAATAAATGAAATACATAAAATAAGATGTATTTGAAAGAAAGAGATTGTGAACCTTAACAATAGTTTTTTTGGAAAAAAACCCCAAAATATTATAGCCTTATATTTTTATCTTTTCTAGACTTGCAAAAATTTATGGACCAAACGACTAGCACTACCTCTCAGACTTTGACAACTAGTCAGGAGATCCAACTTACTAACTAGTAGGCTATCCTTCTAGCTCTACTACAACCTACCAAAAATATAAGCATTGCACTTGGACCTGTCCATCCATAATGGGCCAAGTAGGTTAAAAAGGTAAGGTAAGCTTAGATTCGAGCCCACCTATAGATGGTAAAAAATACATTCTAGGCCATCCAGAATGCCTACTACAGCCACTGGCTTCTAGACCATTCATCATCCTAGGGAACGTCCATGTGGCATCTCTAATGCCTAAAGTGCACAAGGTCAGGCCTATAGCCATCCAAGGCTTAGCTAGAGAAATGACCATTTAATTCCCAAGCCCAATGTTTCCATCCAAGACTTAGCCGACTAGGATCTTTCCATCCATTATTTGGTTACCTAAAATTTAGCCTTCTAAGATCTTACTACTCAAGATTTGGCTCCTAAAATTTGATCGCCAAATATTTTACTTTCCAAGATTCGATTGCCCAGACATTGTCGTCCAAGACTAGTACCACCAAATAGAAAATGTCTAGCCAAAGAGAGTCATTTGAGATAGATATCACCGACTAGGGTATGATCCATTTAGAACCACCTGCCAAGTCAACATTTATCGTACGGTCTTCATCCTTTGAACCCTCTAGTTCAATAGGTAGACCTGAGTTGCTTCCATCCTAAGACATGGCATCAATGATTATGCTTGATCAAAACTTAGGTACATTATTTCCATCAGACTAACAAGAAAGCTTAGATGAATTCCTAAAGAAAAATGTGCTTGCATCATCCTATAAGGATATGCCTAGCATAGATCTAGAAATCATAGCGTACCACCTCAGTGTGGACCCAAAATTTAAACATGTGACGTAAAAGAGAAGATCATATAATCAAGAAAGATACTTTGCCATAAAAGTAAAAGTTGAAAAACTTTTGAAATTTAGGTATATAACAAAAGTGTGCTATCCTTATTGGCTTACCAATGGTTTCCTAGTCAAAAAAGCCAATGGGTAATGGAGAATGCAGGTAGATTTTACAAACCTAAATAGGGCCATTCCAAAAGATAGTTTCCCATTACCACATATAGACCAACTTATGGATTCCACAATAGGATATCATGTTTTCTCCTTCATGGATGCTTAATTTGGGTATAATGAAATCTAGATGTACCATAATGATTAGGAAAATATGAGTTTCTTGTCCGACTAGGGATTATTTTATTACAAAGTCATGCCTTTTGGCCAAAAAATGCTAGCCTTACATATCATAGATTAGTCCATAAAATGCTCTCAAACCTCGTTGGAAAATCAATGGAGGTAAATGTGGACGATATAATTTTCAAAAGTAAGCACACCAATGATAATGTCACTCAATTGGGTCAAACTTTAGACATTCTCAAAAAGTATGAATGAAGTTGAACTCAAACGAGTGTGTGTTTTGAGTAAGTTTAGGAAAGTTCTTGGTGTTCATGGTAAACTAAAGAGGAATTAAGTCCAAACCTAAGAAAATAAAAGCATTGATAGATATGCAACCTCTAAAGATTACTAAAGAAGTCCAGAGATTGATAGGGATAATGGCTATTTTTAGTAATTTCATCTCATGGACACCTGACAAGTATGCACCTTTCTTCAAAGTATTATATAGGAAATCTAATTTTTCCTCGACTAAGAATTATGAGAAAGTATTCAAAGAGTTAAAGAAATATTTGAGTTATACACAACCATTGGTTAGTCCACAACCAAGTGATATCCCCACCTTGTACCTGACAACCTTAAAATAATTGTCGGGTACTATAAGAACATGGGTGATGACTATAACTATGTATAGACGACCATATTGTAAATTACAATACAAAATATAAATAAAACAAACTTAAAACTTAAATTAAACAAACTGAAAATAAATAAACAAACTTACTTATAAATAATTAATATTTAAACAAAGGTTATAAATCAAAACTGTTTTCAGAGAGTTGATAGTATTCAATGCTAGAGAGAAAGCTCGAAATTCTTGGGCCTCCTTCTCCTCTGACTTCGTTCTTCTTAAATAACCGAGTAATAATACTGTGGAAGATGCTGTTACTATTTATAAATAGTATCTTGTCTGCCACTGGAATAGTAACCTTGTCGGCCACTTGATACTGTAGGAATCTTGACTACTATTGCGAATAGTAGATGCTTCATTATTCCGAACAGGTGATAGAACAGTGCTTTGTCGGGAACTGTTTGGTTAAATCTACAGTAACCTTGTCGCCACCGTTTTATGTTTTGTTTTTTTTTTCTGAAAATAGTTATCCTCAAAAAATATAAAATAATTTAATACAAGGACACGCAGACCCTATTTAAATGAAAATGGACACGTAGGCCCAAATATTTGATAAACTAATGGACACGTAGGCCCTTAAAATAGTGGACGGGTAGGCCCAATAATATTAAGTTGATTTGGGAACCCAAAAATTAACATCTTGGGTTGAGGTATCTAAGTCAATTAGGTCCTCTTCTGTTCCCTGTGATGGAGTGACTGTTTTATTGGGTGATTGTGTCTCATCCGAATCAGCTTCCTCTTGTTGTGGTGTCTGGGATTTTTGCCCTGACGATAGTTGCTTGATGATGTCCAAGAGATCCTCCTGGGTTTTGGCTTGAGCAATCAAAGCAGTTGTATGTGCTTTTTGTGCTAATAATAGTGAAGAAGCTTGTATTTCATCCACTGGGTAATCCATGTGTCCTTTTTGGCGTAGCCATTTATCAACGGCAGGTAATAATAGTGTTTTAGGGATCGTGAATGACGACCACCATTTGATTTGAAAATAACGCTTTATAGTCATCACCCTTGTTGCTTCTGGATATAAGACCCATTGACATACCCAAGGGAGATAAAATTTTGTGCAAAAAATGCATAAGGGAGGGAATCTAGCCTCTCTTATCGATGGTTTATTATCGATGGTTTATAATATGACTGGAAAGATTCATAACTTTCTTTCACAGGAGATATTAGAATTGATGAAAGGTTTCCGAATAATTCCCACCATTGTGTAAACCAGGATGGAAATTGGTTTGAATCAATATTTTTGTTAATAAAGAAAAATAACCAAGAATGTTGATTATCTTTACTTTGAATGAGAAATGCATTAAACCATGCCTGGTGATAATCCCAATAATTGTACGAAGTACAATGGGGAATGGAATGAGTTGGGCTGACTGGAAAAGTCAGTTGTTTATAGAGGTCATTATTCCAATCTAATGGAGATATGACTTTATGAATTTTTGCAGTTGAAAACTGCACTTCTGTTGTTTTGGGGTAATGGAAATGTTTGAATTCCACACTACCTGTAATTTCCAAAATACTCTGACAGTATTGAGGAGTTTTTGAAGATAAGGATGGCCTATAAAAAATCCCTTTTCCAAAATAACTTTGGATGGCCAGATAAGGGTTTTGGTTGAAAAATTCTTTTTCAATAATAGTTACCACCTGAGTTAGATGTTTCTTAAAATACTCAAATGATGATTTTGTTTTAGGAAATGAATTCCTTGTTCCTTTGGAAGGAAAATAAGTTGAGGATGAAATTCCTCTTTCTGGAATAGAAATTTTTCCAGATGTTTTTGGAGTTATGATCTCCAGTTTTGATGAAGAGGTTGGTCCCCCTATTTCTGGGATACAACGTAATGCTATTCTGATTTTCTCAGAATCCATGTTTTGCAACCATTGATGGATGCGATTATTTAATTCAGAATCCTCAAGAGTTAGTTGAGGTGATGATTCTTCCAAAGTTTGTTTGGAGGAGGATGATTGGTTATGAGTGACTTGTGACCAAGTCATTATTGGTTTAGCCGATAAGAGGCTGGTGATGGTAAGGTTTGGGTTTTCACTCTTCTCCTTCCCCTTTTTCTTTTTGCTCATCTTTATACCTGTTTTGGAGAAATTCTCTGGTTAGAAAATCTGGTAATGAATTATTTTCTCCTCTGATAAATTCAATATCAAAATCAAAAATGCTTAATAATGCTTGCCATCTGGCAAAAAATTTTTTTGATGCAATATTTTTTACATCTTTTAATAAAATTTCTTTTGCAGACTTACAATCAATTCTTAATAAAAAATTTTGATTTAATAAATCTGATTGAAATTTGGAAATGCAAAGTACTATAGATAGTACTTCCTTTTTGACAGTGGAATAATTCTTTTGACAATCATTCCAATGGCCAGAGGCAAATTGAACAATTTGCTCATTGTCATTCTGGACTTGTTTTAAGATACCTCCGTAACCGATATCACTGGCATCGGTTTCTACAATCTTGGAGAGTGTTGGATCTGCAAGATATAAACAAGGAATGTTTTGAACTTGTGCTTTTATTTTTTGCACAATTTTGGTGTGATCTTCTGTCCATGGCTCAGGGTTTTTCTTAAGCCTATTATGTAGAGTTTTTGCTAATCTATTAATATTTGGGCAGAAACTTAATACATAATTTAAGCTACCTAGAAATCTTTGTAGCTGGGTTTTGTCAATAATCCTATCGGGAAATTTAGTTGTAAATTCTAAGGATCTATTGATTGGAATAACTGTTCCATTGGATATATTGTGTCCAAGAAACCTAATGTTTGTTTGAAAAAGAGTCATTTTCTTGGCTGATAGTGCCAATCCATTTCTCTTTATGATATGAAAGAAAGTTTTGAGATGCCTGATGTGTTGTCTGACATCTTTGGAAAATATAAGTACATCATCGATGTACACAATACAGAATTCTGAGTAAGGATTGAATATGTCATTCATAATCCTTTGAAACTCAGAAGGTGCGTTTTTGAGTCCAAAAGGCATAACATTCCACTCGAACTGTCCAAATGGAACAATGAATGCAGTTTTGTACCTATGTTGGGGCTCGATTTGAATTTTCCAAAAGCCTGATTTCATATCAAACTTGGAGAATATTAATGATGAGTATAATTTTTGAAGCAAGTCTTTTTTGTTGGGGATAGGGTACCTAATCCATTTTAATGCTTGGTTCAAAGGTTTATAATTAATGACTAACCGAGGAGTTCCTCTTTCAATCTCGGCTGATTTGTTGACATAGAATGCCGCACAACTCCACGGCGATCTGAATTTTGAGATTAATTTTTTAGATAAGAGATCTTCGATCTCTTTTCTACAGAATTGTTCAAGATCACCATTCATTTGAATATTTCTTGCTTTTGTAGGAATATCCGTTTCCTTAAAGGATGGTTCATATGGTAAATCTACCATGTGTTGTTTTCTTTCCCAGAATGCACTGGGTAATTCAGAACATACCTCCTTTTCAAAAGAGGTTTGTAGTTTAGAGATTTTATCTTTAATCTCTGGGATCTGAAGCTCTTTCTCAACTGTATGAGATTGAACCTTGGTTTTGAGATAGAGAAGGTCCTTTTCTCTATGAGTGATTAGAACAGAGATCTCCTTAGGAGATATTGAATAGGTTTTGATGAGATTAAGATCTCTTGTTTTTGGTTCTTCAATGAAAGGGAAGATGAAAGCATCTTGTCCCATTCTGAATGTAATTCTGTCATGTTGAACAGAATATGGGGTGATGATATCCATAAATGGTGTGCCTAATATGACTGAATAGCCTATATCAGATACTATGACGAACGGAGTTTTGATTAGGTATAATCCTTTAAGAATCGATACCTCCGTTTTCCCAATAATCCTCATTTCCGATTTATTGGCAGAATTAAGACGCTCTTCAGTTGGCTTGTAAAACCTTCTGGGAACGATTGATGGGGAGATACAATTGAGATCAGCTCCTGTGTCAAAAAGAGCATTGGTCTCGAGTCTGGAATCATCAGGAAATACTAGGGTTATCCTAATTTTGTATTTTCTGGTGGTAATTTTTCTTAAGTTTTGGATATTTTGTGTAAGATCATCGTCAGAATCACTCACATAGGTTGATGTTTTATCTCCATTATTAAGTAGTTGAAACTTAATGTCATATTCTTTTAATTTTTCTTTAAGCTGGTGGAGTTCCAGTTTAATGTTTTTGATCTCCAATTTTAAGTCTTGAATTTGACTTTCTGGTGTTACAATTTTGTTCCTTCGTTCCAAGACAGTAGAGAGGTTATAATATCCTTTACTGGTATTTGGAATTCCAGGATTTTTAATTGATTGTGATCTATCCAAAGATGTAGTTAAATATTCTACATAAAGTTTGGTTAATGATGGATCATTTAATTTAAGGATTTTATCTTGAAGTTGTTCATCTTCTTCCTTAGTTAATACATTGATATTTTTAATAGTCGAGGAATCTGAATTGCTTGTTGCAAATTCATCTTCCTGGGGATTGGATTCTTCGTATGTCCATTGTTCAGACTCAGATGATGAAGATGTTTCTACCATAAGAGCAGATATTTTGGCAAAGGTGTCTTCTTCAAGTTTTAATTCGTGAAGTTTTTTAGACATTTTGCAATAATTTGCAGTGTGACCTTTCTTGCCACATTTATAACATTTAAAATCTTTAAAGTTTTTAAATGGTTTTTTTATGATGTTTTGAATCTTTATTAAAATTTCTTTTATAAGGTTTTTTATAAAAACTCACCCTTTTTTCAAAGAATGGTTTTCTTGATTTTGGAAACTTATTATAAGGTTTTGATTTTGTTTTACTGCAAGTTCCCTCACAGTTTTTATCAATAGAGAAGTTGCCATCAAACTGTTTGCAGAATGATCCAATCTCTCTCTTTGAAACTTTAAGTTCCAATTTCATTTGTTTTTGGATTTTCAGATCTTGATAGATTTGAAGACCCTGGTTTTGAGCAAAATTGATTAATTGACCATAGGTTAATTGATCATAAGGGATTATATGATTCCCATAAGTTTCGCGAATTTTGTTTCTGGTTTTCTCACCTAAGTGGGGAGGAAGTCCTGCTAGGAATTTCTCCTTCCAGAATGGTTGAATAGAGTCATCTCTTAACATAACTCTAGACAGAAATGTAGTTTTATAATTTTGGAAATCGCTCATCTTCCTACATTTTATGTTGGAAAGAAGATCAGTGTTTTTATCTTTTAAATGGGATGGATCCCCCATAAAATGATGTGATATGGTGAAGAGTAATGTTGAGACTGCATCCTGTATAGGAGCACCTTGATGGGAAAGTATGGGTGTACCACACTCATCAGTCAATATTGCATTGCAGATATCTGACTGTTGTTGTTTCGAAAGATGATGATCCCACCATCCCTTTAGTTGGCCTGAAAAGCCAGCTATTAATAGCTCAACAACTGTTTTATCAGTTGTACCAATTTGGGTTTTATAAGCATTTGAAGCCATGGTCATTTACTGTAAGATATTTAATATCTCATGATCAGTCATTCCGTCTATGTTCCAAACATAGATAGAAGATGCGTTATACTTAGTTTGGATAACTTGGCTAGGTTGGGTTCCTATGGTATGAGGATACCTAACTGGGCTAGGTTCTTGCCAAGCTATTTTCTGGAGACGAGGAGTTAATTCTGAAAGGGTTTCTTGTGAACTATCCTCAATTGATATTTCAGATCCTAGTTTGCTAAGAATACTAAGATCCTGTATTGGTTTTTGGGTTGATTTTGCAGTCACTGGTGACTCAGGAACAACTAGTCCTATTTTGTTTGAAAATTGATCTTCTAATTGGGATCTAAGGGTATTATTCCAATTTTGAAGTTTTTCAAATTTTGATGTTATTTCCTCCTGGGCTGGCTTGGAGACCTGGAATGGTTTGAAGATAGGGTTTTTGATTATCCTATCTGTTTTTTGATAAGAGGTAGAGGGGATATCTAGTCTTAGATTCTTCTCTATCCTAATTAATTGTTTTCCTAAACTAGTTAGGCTGATATTTGTATAGTTATTTTGGGTAACTATGTTTTTGAGGTTGGTTGCCTGGTTCTCTTGAGGGTTCTTAAGAGGGAAGGCTTCTACCTGACTATCTTGATAAGGGAAAGTAATAGGTCGTAATGGAGGATGTTCAACTTCAACCGAACCATCTGGAGTTTCCCATACGGGTAACTTCTTTTTTGTTTTTATCATATTGACTTCGTCAATTAGATCATCCGTTTCTTCTAAAAACTTATCAAAGTCAGCTAATGTGATTTCTCTAGGTTTGATTTCTGAAAAGGTTTTGAGTTGTGGAGTTGAAGCTATTGATGTGCTAGCTAAAAACTCTACTGATTTATTTCCTAAAAGCATGTCGAAGTCAGCTTCTGTGACATCTCAAATACTGATTGAAGGAAATGATTTGTATTGGGGAACTATAGCTATAGGTTCTATGGCTATTGGTTCTACTGTAATGTCGACTGGTTTAGGGTCAATCTGAACCAAAGGTTTGACTATTAGTTCTGGTAATGGATCCTGGATAGTAACTGGTAGGTTACCTATTAAGACCGTTGATGGTTTGACTAAGTCAACTGGTTCTACAGTTTTTTCTGACTTAAGGTTAAGTAATAATTTGCTATCCTGGGTAAGGGTAACAATGTGATCTGGTAACTTTTCTACAGATTTGGGAGTTTTCCTATCTGTATGTTTTGATTGATGTATGAATGGGGAGTCTAATCCTTTGGTTGCCCTATAGATTTCTAACCATTCGAAAAATTTTATATTTTTATTATGTTCTTTAACATATCTTTCATGTTTCCTAAAGTAGCTAGCCCTAGAATGTTCTGAATGATTTTTAAAGAACCAATGTGTAATTCTCTTGTTTTGTGGTAGATTTAGATCTGTTCTAAGGGTTTTTTCTTCCCAAGATTCTTCTACTATTAATACGTTTAACTCATTAAATATAACATCCTAGCTGGGTGCTAAAGATTGAGTTGGTGATAAAGGAAAGATTGGTGACAGCTGAGGTGATTCGTCCATCTCAGATGCTTCAACTATATAAACTGGTCTGGGTATTTGGTTACTACAGTCTACCTTCTTAAGTTTTGTCTTCCTAAGTAAATCAGAGGTTGATAACCTAGGTTTTGTTTTGAATGGTAAATCCCTTGATGAGAATTCTGAGGCACTCGAAGAGCATCTCATTGATGAAGATCTATTGAATCCTATTTCAATATTTCCATTTTTATGTTCAATAATTTTAGAAAGTTCTGTGTTTTGTTCAGCTACTTCCTGGTGATTGTTTTCAGAAATGGGCTGGGAAATTCCTTTCAATAGCCAACTATCTGGGTATACTATGCTATTCCAACTAATTGGTCTAGGTATGGTGATATTGGATCTAGACAAGTCTGTCTGTAATAATAAGGTTTCTCCTTTGGTGGAGTTATGAATGGCGTTTATATCCCAAGTGGACACCATAATTTTGTAATGGACTCTATATATTAAAGCTATCGTAATTGTTCCTGGTAAAACCTTAACATTATGAGTTTGGATTTGAAGAGTTAATGTTTTTAATATTTGGGGATCTGTAATAGAAACCACTATGTTTGGAAAACAGTTGAAGGATATAGGTTCTAAACCTAAACCTGTTTCTACCGTTCCTAATAAAGATTCCTTGAAATCTGTTAACCTAGCATCTCGTAAGACTGCTAATATTGATGAGCTTAACCCTAATCGGGTTAAAGGTCTTAATCCAATCTGGACTAGGCCTATATGGACATACTTGAATTTTTTATCAAAATGTCTTTGTAATGATTCTTTTGAAAGTAGTTGAATAGATTCAAAAGGCAATGAAAGTTGAAGATCTCTTTCTTCAGTTTTAATAATGTAATCTGTTTTGAAAAGATGTTTCATCTTTATGTGATAAATTTGACTCCTACTGATCTTTGGAACTTTCCAACGATCAATAGATTTTTCAAAATTTTCAATAGTAACTTCGTTACTATTGGTAATGTAAGATTTTTTTTATGAAGTTTTTTGTAGCAAAGGTGATGATGCTGAAAAGGTTTTTTGAGACATATTAAAATTAAAATTAAGTTGTAACACAAATATGGGTAAACTAATCATCAATATAATATGCATAGCATGGTAAATATGATTCTTAATCAATAAATTGTAGTCTATTCATAACAAACAAGATACAGAGTAAAAGTCATGAAATTTGAGTCATGGAATTATTTTAAATAATTAATGCATGTAATATTTAACATTTAAGTTCTTGTTCTATCTCTTATAAGAATACTTATAACTTATAACACCTACCTAATAGATTTAGTCGGTTGCTAAAACCACTAGTATGTCTAAGGAATTATTGCCCTTGACGCCATTCTCTCGGCTAAGCGGGACTTACAACCCTTCACCCAGATCGAAGCATTTCTGTAGCAACCTTTCCTCCTCTACTAGAGTGAACAGCTAAGTGATACGTATTAGTACAAGTTAGTACTGAAAAGGAGAGATGGATGTTTTGAAAACACAGAGAACAATACTAATGAATATTAACTACTGCATGTATTAAATATAGTCTATAACATTTCTTACCACTCCTAGGCCATTAAGATTCAAAAATTGCCTAGACGACTAGAACATATGACTCTTCCTAGGCAATAGAGATTCATAAAAAAACACAAAATATTTACACCTAAAAGGTGAATGTGGGCCAAAAAGGACTTGTAATAGAAGTTCAAAAATGTCATTTATATACATAGTTAGGGTCATCTTCCCTACATATTATTTTGTCCTAAGGCTCCAAATATAATGGTAGTAATGGAAGGACAAGAAGTAGCATATGATGCTATGTGTGAAGAATATACAGAAGCTAAAAACAATTCCTTACTATAGCACAAGGACAATAATGTTTCCCTAAAAAATTTTCTAACAAAATTGTGTTTGTAGATACATAGGCCACATATGGCCACACTTAGAAGATTCAATAGGAAAGGAAGTCCAAAATCAAATGATGAGTTGGCTTGAGTTTCCTGGGCTTAAAAAATGCCAAAGCCCTTAGTACCCTACACCAACTAGTGAATAAGAGGAAACCCCGTATGTGAGTATTGCACCTTAGAGCCTAGACCACCAAACAGACTATATAAGTTATATATTACTAACTAACCTTGAAAGACCTACTTTGCTCCTAAGTAGTACCATTTAGGTCCAAGCTTACATGGATAATAGCTTAATATGTTCTAATAACCACTTAATTAGCCTTCAATCTTGAAAGGGGGTTACAGCTTGAGAATTTCACCACTCTAGTACTAAGTAGTCTTTAGTATATCATCAAAAATGCACCCCTACCAATGGGTAATGAATAAGAAATACCCTACGGATGGGCCTGAACTACCTCTAGATTAGAGAGTCTAGAAGCCTCAATGCACCACATATAAGTATTGCACCTTAGGATCTAGACTACCAAAAGGTCAATAGAAGTTGAATGTATTTAGTAACCCTGAAGGATGCACCCTGATCACATGTAATGCCTTTCGGGTCAAAGCTAACAAGAATAAGAATCCTAGCCTATGAGTTCCATACCTTAATACCTAAAACTACTATAAGGAAATATTAAGTGCAATAAAAGCCTTAGTATCTATCCAAAGCATACACCCTACAAATGTAGTGAATAAGAAGTATCCCAACAAGTGAGCACCAAGCTTTCACGTCTAGGAAACAAAATTATTTTCAACATGTTAGCTATATGGTCCAGGCTATAACTAATACCAAAAATGGCTCACCAGGTTTCCTATCGCCCTAAGATGATCGTAGACCTTGAAAAAGTACCATGGCTTAAAAGCCAAATCACCTCAGATCCATGAACTATATTTATATTCCTACATTATACTTAGGCCTACATGGATAAATAAGTGAGATGATACACCTTTAATGAATCAGTAGCTAAAAATTGTCTAAGTTGAAAACTATCTCTTGCTTGGACCACTTGAACAATTTCAAGTACTCCAAGCAAGGGGCTAATATAGACCAAGGGGCCTAATTAAGTAATTTTGGACCAACAAGTTACCACTAACTTAGAAAACTTTTAAGGCCCGAATATAAAAGTAAGATCATAGATACATGTTAATGCCACCCAAACTTCAAAGCCATTGGTCTCCCAATAGAGCCAATGTGTGGTCTAAATATCGAACTACCATCCAACCCAATATGCTAGAACCAACAGGTATGACCAACCAAGAAGGAAATTGACTAGCTAGGATAGTGGTTGGCTAGGGTTTTCAGCCAAAAGTATAACTGACCAAGATCAAGATTGGTTAAGAATGTGGCCAACCAAGGGTATTATCACCAACCAAGAAATTTTTACCCAAGGTACTATCGACTAAAAGGAAATTTTATGTGCATTCATCCAACTAGACTGGGTCACGATTTATTTTATGCCAGTACATCCTCATACACTTGCATGTCAAGTCAAGGATCCATGACTTCCCAAATATATGGGTTACGGTTGGGTCTAGAAATAATATTCTAAGTACAGGTAAGATGAATTATACAAAATAATACAAGGCTAAGGCCATAGAGCCCTAGCCATCGATTTTCATGACCATGGTACAATATGTGTACTTGGTGAGTGCTCAAAAAATACTAAAATTATCATGATTTTATGCACATTAATTGATTAAAAATATATATATTTATATAAATCTTCTTTTCAAAATCACGGATATTTTTATTATTTTTCAGGTATTTTCACTTAAAAAAGCAACTTAAACACTCAAAGAAAAATACCGAAGGTAATACATCACAAATATATTCATAAATTAAATGAAGAAAAGTCAAAAAAGATGAAAAAATTGGACAAAATGGGTCAAAAATGTTAAAAAAGAGGAAATTGCACACGTAGCCGTCCAACACGCGCAA
This sequence comes from Hippophae gyantsensis, assembly GCA_030763125.1. Lineage (NCBI taxonomy): Eukaryota > Viridiplantae > Streptophyta > Magnoliopsida > Rosales > Elaeagnaceae > Hippophae > Hippophae gyantsensis. Next base: position 52,935,918 of record CM061029.1, read on the forward strand.
CACGCCTAGTAGCACTGGGCAACGTGTGCAGTATGCCCAACAGCACGCACCACAACGCCGAAGCCACGCACCAATCTGTACGCATCTCCATATTTTGCACGCGCCCATCTGCACCCCGTCCACGCACACCTACGCCCATCTGCACCCAACCCGCGCGCACCTCTGTTCCATTCCATGTGTGTTGCCACGCCCTACTTTCTAACTGATGTCAGTTGACGTCATCATCACCTACTACGTGTTTCCTTCATTTTTAATCATTTTTTCACCCACGTTTTCTTCCTCTCCTCACCTATAAATACCCTCATTCTCTACACCTCAAAAAAACATCTTTTTCTATCTTTCTTTCTCTCCATTTCTTAGTTTTTAGTTTTTTCCTAGTTAGTTTTTATTAGTTTTAGAATTCTTCTCTTTTTGAAAAGAACTAATTATGTTTTTATAATTTATTTTCTTTTTGATTCAATAAATGGAAATTCAAATTCTGTTTGGAGATTTTCCAACAATAAGAATAACATCAAAGTACTGTAAGAATTTTATTTTCTTTATAGTTATTTTTTTATGCTTTATTATTATATGTTATATTTAATTTGTCTGTGATTAAATTTAACTTTGCTGGCTATTTGTAAACATGATATAATAATAATGTTGTTATGCTTGTGAAATATTAAATAGGTAAAAATCTCTAAAATAAATTGATTTTTGTTTTTATTCAAGATTTTATATTAAGAATGTTAGAGAGAAATATATTATTTTTCATTACAAACTTAAATCTGAAAATTAGATTTTAAGGTTTAGTTATCCGATCTGATTTAGAGTAGTGCTCTTTTATTTGTTGGTACAATCGTCTGGTAGTTAGAATAAAGCTCTATTTGAAAAGTTTTTATAAGAATTATTATCTGAAAATGTATTGACAACATGTTTTTAGTAGTAGTTTTTAAACTTGAAAGTTAGTACTCTGATAATTAAATTCTTAAGTTTAATTTGGACACCTTGAATAAAGTTTAAACTGTCTAACCCTACCAAAGGTGACATTTAAATGGTTCATTTTCAATCTCTTAAAAAAGGAATTAATTTAATTAACCAAATTAGTTATCAACCCTACCCATATGTGTTATTGATTTTTTTAGTTAACAAAGAATATCTAACCCCACCAAAGATGATATTCATATAAAAAAGAGAGAATCAATAAATATCAATTCATATCTTTAATAACCTAAATAATATGAGCAAGCATAATTAACTTAGTTATTATATCCATAAATACTCTACTATTATAAATGATAAAATTTTCATAAATATTTATTGAATCTGTATCTATTTTTATTCTTATGTTCTTAGATTAAAAACACAAAATCCCAAAATATCGTGACATGATGTTTAAGATTTAATTTCATTTTTAAAAGTTTGAATAATAAATTAAAAACTACATATATTTCTTCCTTAGATCGACCTTGGGAGTATACTTATCATTTTCTATGAAATGATTCATGCACTTGTGAGAGTTTTATAAATATAAAACAAAAGTATTGGTAGGATCGGCGATGTCAGTTTTGTTCATCAGTACTCCTAGCAAATATTCGCCCATTGGGATGCATATTAGCACATACTTCCTAATAAAGAACTTTGTTAAAATTTCAAATACCTATCTACATTTTGGATAAAGTCCAAACATAAGCTAAGGGTATAATTTATTAAAGTATATTAGGATACGAGCCCTAGCAGAATTTAAGGTGGTCAAAATATGACCCCTACTTCCTTGACTTCCTAATAATGTCTAGCCTTTTATATCTCTATATAACTTCATTCTAATGAGAAATGGGAGTATATAAGTTAACAGAAAGGTTACTAAGAATAGTCTAAGTGTTAGAGAGTAGGGATACCTATGAGAACAATATCAAGGATCCCTATACTAATGCAAATCCTTATGGAAAGAAGGAAGTTTTCTTATTGATGGATACTACTAGGATCCTATAATTATCTTCAAAGACATAGCCAAAAAGGTTACTAATAATAGTCTAAGTGTAAGAGAGTAGGGGCACCTATGAGAACAATATCAAGGATCCCCACACTAATGCAAATCCTTTTGGAAAGAAGGAAGTTTTCTTATTTATGGATCCCACTAGGATCCTAGAATTATCTTCAAAGACATAGCCAAAAAGTATTGAACTAACTAGAATGACTAAACCCATCAATCGATCTAGATCTCATAGGAATGGCAAGAACTTTAGTAGATAGGACTTAGTTGGTCAGAACTTCAGTGTATAGAACTTGGTTGGCCAAAATATTGTTGGCTACCACTTTGTTTTTCAGGACTTAGTTTGCTAGAACTTCACTTGTTAAGACTTTGCTACCCAATGGGCTGCCAACTAAGGGCTATTGTCTAAATAGCCACCGAACAAGGAAGTGCCACCTATGGAGTTTTTTCCCAAACCACTATCAACTAGACCACTATCAACTAAGTCACCATTAGCTAGGATGGTACCGACCCGAAATGGACCAACCATGCCTTCATTCGATTCATGTTTGACTACCAATGCTTGTCATCCACGTTGACATGTGTTTGCAATAGCTAGACTTGATCTTGTATATTCTTGGACCTAGTATCCATCACTTCCTATGAAGGAAATTTTGGCATGAGTGTCGTGGGATGGGAACTATTTGGGTGATAAAAATGACTATCCTACACTACATAGAGAATAAATTAAGAGCAATAAATGAAGAAAACTTAATGTTCAAGATCACTTGGCTAATCCTACAAGGATTGGACTTAGAATTTGAATCTTGAACTTCTCACAAAAAGAAGTGAATGTTCATGCATGTTTCAAATGGTCAGATATGGTATAAAGTTTTCTACTTGGATGAATAAAAAATCACTTAAGTGTAAGCTCAAAATTGTCAAAACAATTTAAAAAAATATTTAAGTATGGACACGAATTACAATCAAACATTATAGCACAAGAGTATTAGGGGTGATTTCGTACATCCCACATGTAGTCAAATAGTGATCCTAGTCACTGTACAAGTGGGAAAGTAGTATAATTATCCTATGGGATAATTGCTCAATAATTATCACTAGTTATTTTAAAGAGATAAAGACCCAAAGATTATAATTTTCTATTTGAAAGGATAATATAACAGATAATAAAGAATAGATGTCTACACATAATATATCTTTAGAGCAAATAACTATCTACAGTAGACAGAGATAAGCTATCGGGTTTATTTTTTCCCCATATATAGTCACATATGCATAAGATAATTTCATATCTTAGAATCAATATCAAAATATAGCACTTCTTATAATATAGAATTACTGTTATACATCTCTTTTTGTATAATTACTAGAGCGATATTAAGATCTCCTCTACCCTATGCTTGGTGTTGACAAAAATCGATATTAACACATATATAAACTATAATTAAAGTAAACTAATAAATATATCATCGAATTATCGTAAAATTATAAGGGTACCATCTAACTATATTGAGTGACAAGAATAACACTCAATTATAATTAATGTATAAATGTACCTTAATTTATTTTTTTTTGTAAATTTGTACAAATAATAATTAATTTTCTGGTAAATTTATACCACTAATAAGAAATTAGGTGATAGATTTGTAATAATAATAAAGAGTTCGGCGATAGATTTATATCACTGATAATAATTGAGTGTTAATTTTATCACTTGATAAAATTAAATGATATATTTATAAGTTTAAATTGTATATTTGTTACTTGATTTTAAGATATTAAGTTGGAACGTGGGTAGAACTCTTGTTTAGTTTCCAGTTTTAGCATTTAGCTAAAAAATCTAGTCCATCTGATAAGAGTATTAACTTTAGTTGTATAATAACAAACTCTTCATTTTTTAGCAAAAATATGGGGGAAGAAAACTCAATATATCTTCGGTACTTATTTATATTGCATCTCGATTTAAAAAAATAAATTAAGTATTTCATAAATTATTATGTTCTCACTTAATTAATAAAAGAATAAATATATTGACAAGTTTTTTAATAAATACAAATAAAATTACACTTAATTAAAAGATTTTTTTTCTATCTGGTCTACATATGGATGGAGAAAATTGAGATGCATGTCAACAATTGTTTTACAATTTTAGACATTTATGACGATTAGATGACTAATTTAATTGGTTTTCTACAAAAATAAATTTAATTAGTTTAAGTATTTCTCACGATAATGACTTGACTTGACTTGACTGGTGTTTCAGAATCTTAATGAGCTTCAACCGTTTGTTTTCAAACCGTGTGTTTTGATATACATGCATGAAAATCACCATCAATTTGAGAAAATAGGTGATAAGTGTAAATTTTGTGAAGCATGTGATATAACAAAAAAAATAATATTTATAAAATTAATTAAAATTTATAATTATAAAAATAATATATTTATTTTCAATTTATATAATATTATTAAAAAATAAAAAAACTTAACTCCAATATATTTAACATTAAACATCTTTAAATTAAATTATAATCATTCAAATTTATTTATTATTTAATTTGTTAAATTTAATTATATTCATTGTTATAAATTATTATATTTATTATTATAAATTTTACAAATATTATTTTAAATAATTTTATTATAATCTTTTAAAAATCAAGTCATTACCACACTCATTAATTTTATGCATAAGCGTGCATCCTTATAACTAAATTTTTCTTTTAATTAATTATTTTATAATATAATAATATATGTTTGTTTGAAGTATTAAAAAGAAGTGATTAAATTATGTGCTCATATCTACTAAGATACGTGCCTATTTCATTATCATGAGTGTTTAAAAAATCATGGGTCTGATATTGGAGACAAATCTTCACTACTCATCGGAAGGCTGAAAGAAACAAGAATAATCTCACACTAGGATGGAATTATAATCGAAAATCAAGGGAATAAATAAAGAGTAATTTTTTGATAACTATTATAAAAAAATAAATTTAAAATTTTATACAAAAATAATCATTTTAATTTCAAAAATAACATTTTATATTTTAATTAATAAGGTCTATTATAATTATCAATATCTTTTCTCATTTAACTTAATTCAATTATTAATGTATTAAATATATCATATAATTTAACATTCTATAAAATTTTAATTAATTGTAAAAATAGTATTACTTACTTCTTGACATTCTCTAAAATTGTAACTAAATGTAAAATTGTAATCAATTATTGCTACATATTGTATGAACTATATACATCTTGGTTTAAAAAATAATGTCAAAATTTTAATGTGTACTTTACCTATCAATATTTTTTTTCTTAGTATGATCTAATTCGATTACTATACATTAAATATATACATATCTTTTAATATTCTCTAAAATTTTAATTAATCGTAAAAATGTAATTAATTATAACTATGTACACATTTCATAAACTATATATTATTAAATTTTGATTTATTTATACTATTAAATATCGTAATAGTTTATTACTTTATTAAGAAATAAACTAATAAGAAGAAATAATAAAGTTTCATGATTGAAATTATAAACTTAAAGTTTTTAAAACTCTCAAATTTCTTTACATAAACTCTTCCACTTCTAAAAAGAATAAATTTCAATAATATAAATTATTTTTTATTTGATGCATAAACTTTTTGAAGTTCGTATAACTTTTTTAAATTACATATTTCTCTTATAATTTTAATCATTTGTTCACAATATTGTATTATTTCTACTACTACATGGTGAACTGATTTTAAATTTTAAGTCTTCCAATTTAATATCGGTTATTAATCAACTTTAATACTTTATTTTGGTACAGTGTTCTCACTTTTTTATTATGAAGATAACTATTCTTTAATACATCTAATATTGATCTTGTAATTATTCTATACTTTAATACATCTAATATTGATCTTATAATTATTCTATTTATGAGTTTGTATTAAATTATATAATGATATTGTGTATCTTAATATAGTGTATAAGTATCGTGTAACTAACTAACAAAATTATAAGTATTGCTTAGTTTGGTTTGTCAAAGTGTTGTTAAGTAGTATGGTTCATCAGGTGTTGGAATTCAAAATAGTGATGGTATCTTTACCTCTGTTGATAAAGTTCAAGTCCCTAATATTACATATGATTATTATCATGTTCTATGTAAGGTTCTTGTCAATGTTGAGTAACAAAGTCCTGATATTACTGAAGGAGTTCATGGTCATCTCACTAAGAAACCTTGGGAAATTGAAGTTGATTATCAAGGTCACATGTTTGGCTATTCAACAGATGTAACACGTAAGTTCATGTCTCTCACTCATGTTTGGGTATGGTTGGGTTTGGCTTATTGGCTTATAATGTGTGTATTTTTTTGATTGCATATTTGTGTAATAATGTGTGTATTTTGTTTCTCCTACTTCTTTTGATTCTTTAATAATATTGATCAAGAATCTGAGTAATGTCTTGTATAGAGATGTAATATTCATCCAATGTGCTACCCATTTTTGGATGTATATTCACAGTGTTTGAGCAACGTTATGTTCAGAACTCTATCAGTAGGTTGATGTTTTATTTTTCAAACTCTTGGTTGTGTTTTTCAAAGTATTACACATGTAATCCATGTGAGTATTTTATTGCCAATGAAGTTCACTTATACAAAAGTATCTTTTGTGAAAGGTTATATTTGTGAGTCATATTATTATCTTCGATTTTTTTAAAATTATAATCAATGATATATCTCCACCAATATAACTTATCTTTTTTCTCATCTCATCAATATGTATCATTTTTGGTGTAAAATGATTTTAGGTGTTATCCACATTTTTAAGTGTGGATTCAATTTTTTCTTTTACTTTTCAAACTAATGACCGTATAACTAACTAACATAATTGTAAGTGTCTGAGTATATAGAGATGTTTTTTTTGTGTACACTACATCTCCTATATAAGACATTATTGTGTAATGTTTTTGGTTAAGAATTCATTCAATAAAGAAACGTAATAAACTTTGAATTCTAGAAGTTTGCATGTTTATTAAGAAAATATTATAACGTTCTTAAAGTTTATATTATTTACTTTCTTAAACCCTAAAAGAATGGTATATCATAAAATAATTTTTGACTTTTTATTCTAAATTTTTATTTGTATATTTTATTGATCACACTTATCTTAAATTTTTAAGTTTTAATAAATATTATTCTTTATAAAATAATAAATAAACATAATTAACCTTCAAAAATATTACAAAAGTAGTTCTTTTTTTATTAGTTTATTTAAGTAAATAAAAAAAACTAACTTATCATCTTCATTTTGATATTATTTTTTCTACCATCTTGTGAGCTTTTAATCTTGATTATTGGTTAATACATAACTTAACTCTCTTTAATAATTGATGGATTTTAATTCTATAAATAGTTATACTTTAGTATTATTATTATTTGATAAGGTTGTTATTAAAGAAAAATAATTGTAATAAAATACCACCCAACATATTTTCTATAAGATTTATGAGATTCATAAATCATTTTGTGTATAATATTTAATTTTATTACTAATAAAACTTTTTTTTGCATTCGTTGTTTTTTTAAATGATATGCCAACCCATTTAAAATAATGAATCTGGATCTGCCACTAGGTTTAACCATTAGCAATAAAACGATGCTATTTAGCATGACTAATATGATTGGATCTACGAGGATAATTAATGAGATTTCCTTAGAGATAATATGTGAATTGAATAATTAGTATATGCGTATTAATTTTTATAATTGGTAGATCGCTATTTTGAAAAGAAAAAAAAATTATTAAACCCCTTTAACTGTAATTACCTTTCATAAATTAAAAAATTATTAATATTGTCAATATCATTTAAAGTCTATGATATTTTTTTCTTTTAGGAACTCTTAGATCTCCTTTATTCATATAATGTCTGCCTAAAGCTCTTTAATTACATGTAATTCAAAATGTGTTACAAATCCCATGCTTTTCAGTAACCATTTAGCATCAATCACTATCAGGAATATATATTATCTATATTTTTTTATCAAATTATCGTAAAAATATCGATAATATTACTAAAATATCATAGTTAATTAAATTTTTTTTTATATATTATCTATATTTTTTTATCAAATTATCGTAAAAATATCGATAATATTACTAAAATATTAATAAAATATTATAGTTAATTAAATATTTTTTTGATTAAAATATCATGGATATTATCACTAAAATATCGTTAAAATTTTACAAAAATATCTAACAAAATATAAAAAATATTAATTATAGATTTTTTTTCCTTTTTCTTCTTCTTAATAATTTCAATTCAATTTTTCTTACTTTTGTAGTAGATAATATATTATCTTTTTTTAACATGTTTGCTATATATATAAATATTTTAAAAATAATAATCAATTAAATTTATTTATATACTGTCGAGATTTATCTATTTATAATAGTTACAATTAGATAATCTACTTAATTATTTCAAATATTTTAACTACTTATTCTACAATATTTAACAAAAATAATATATATTTTATTATACAATATTTTTACTAATTAATCAATATAAATAATTTATGTATTTAAAAATAAAAAATTAGTTTAAAATATAAGTAATTAATTTTTTTGATTTTTTTTCATAAATTTTTATATAAAATATTCATGTTTTCAATAGAGTTTCCATAGTTTTCGTTATTTTTTTATAAAGTTTTCGCCTACAACAACGATATCTTTAATATTTTCGTAAAAATTATATCTCAGTATCTTCTTCGACATCGATATTTCAAACTTTGGTTACTACTAAATAATTACTTAAAATTATTTGGTAATTGAAGCTTTAAAATAAAAATAGAATTTAACATTGAGTTGGATTGTCACTATAATTTTGTATATAGTGTATAAGTAAAATGAGAAATAAAACCCTAAAAAGCTAACCTTAAAAAAATGTGAGTTTTATACTATTTATAAACACTACTTTGATATATTTCTTAGTCAATATAAAATAATCTTTTTATATACTAACATCTACTAAGTATGAATCGTTTCATCTAACACTTTGTATTTAGGTCACTTGTCTTCGTTTATTTTTGCAAGACCCATAAGGTTTTTTTAGGCTCTTATTTTTTTTAGCCCATTAAACGACAGAAGCTTTAACATCATTTTAATTTTGTATAATATATAAGAAATATGAAATATTCAATCTTAAAATGTTAACATAAAGAAGATAAGTCACATACTATTTATAAATACTAGACTTAGGAGTAATAATATCTAACATGACATGATAACACGGCTTGCATAAGACACAATATAAATAATTTTTTTTAATAAGAATTGATCAATAGTTTTTTCATATTCTTAAAATTCTAATTATTTCTTACTATTATAAATAGAAAACACAAAAAAATAAAGTAAATTTTTTCATGTATCAACTAACATGAAAATCCTACATGAATAATACAAAACGAACATGACATGAACACAGGTAATAAAACACGATTATCATCCCTAACTATACTAGTATATTTCTTAATTAATATGATATAATAATTTTATATACTAACATTCTTTTCAAAGTTTGGGTCATCTTACCCAATATTGTATATTTTTAATCTATTTTATTATATTGTAATTTTATTTAGATCACTTATGTTTTATTATTTTTGCAAGGCTAATTTTTTTTAGGCTTATTAATATTTTTTTTTTCATAAATTAACTAAAGTTTTGATACCATATATATTTTGTATAATGCATATCCAATCCTAAAAAGTTAACCTTAAATGAAATTGAATCTCATAATATTTATAAATATTATACTAATATTTTTCTTAATTGACATAAGACACTTTTATTATAAAATAATATATATTTTTTTATAAATTAACATACTTTCATTTCTTTTATTTTAGAAGATCTCATATATTCTTGATAGAGTACTCATAGTAGAGAAAGACCAACCATGATGAGATCTATATTTCAGGAGAGTATCAATGGGTTATGTTTTTTTTTCTTAAAGGGTATTTTGTCTCAACATCTAAATGATTCGTTCCCATTTCATCGTATATGGTTTCCTATTAGTCGTGTTTTTTTATTCACGAGGAGACGAACTTAAATTGCCCATGATTACGGTTAACTTAACATCAAGGAAGCTACCCATGATCTTTTATTTAAGAAAATGGGAAAAAACTAAAAACAAACAAAATAACCTTCTATATGCTAGCCTTTTTGCTCTACGAATTGCATTGAGTGGTTTAACATTTTTTTTTATTTTTCCTTACAAATGATCTTCTTCTTTCCTTGTGGATGAATTTAAAAAAAATTACCAAGAGATAGATCAAAGCATTGAATTTTTTTGATGTAAGATTAATAGCTTTCTTAATTTATTTATTTACTTTGCTATAATGATTATACACTATAATAGAATGTAGCTAATTTCATGAAATTGTAACCATTAATTTTGTAAAAGTTATTGGGATAAGTAGGAATGACATGGGATGGATATAGATAATTTTTGATATAATTGTTCTCGAATTCAAATATAAAATTTGTACTTAAAATTGTTTGAAAATTAATAAGGTTTAAAGATACTTTTTATTCCTAAGTTATAAAACAAGATATGTAATAAATAATTCTCAAAATCAAAACGTTTTAATAAATATATAAATAAATATATTAATTTAAAAATATATAAATTAATTAAATAAATATAATATATATCAAATAAGAAAAAATAATATTAATATTACTTTCTCCGTAATTAATCAAATAAAAATATAATCAAGGTTACTAATAGCCGCGAACGTGGGAACCCGCGTTCATTTTTGCCATTCCTAACAGTAAGTTATATTCACTATTTAAAAAAAAAAATCATGTCCATAGGTTGTATATATAGCAACGACTTTTAAAGAAACCGTAGCCAAATAAAAGTAACCAAAAATATGTACATTTTCTCTCTTCCCCACACCCGGCGCCCTAAAAAGTTCCCCCCTGCGAGCGAAAACCCAACCGATTAGCCATTAATCGTGCCTCCATCCCTCCAGCGGCCATCCCGAATATCACCGGCGACATCAGCACCACTGGCCACCCCAGATCCAGTAGATGTCTTCCCCTCTTTCTTGGTCGTTATCTGTCTCCACTCTCTCTTACAAAACTTTTGTTCTTATTGTCTTCGGAAAAGTTGGCTTTGCCTTGCAGCGAATCAAAACCCATATGCTCAACAGTCTAATTTTATGCTTTGATGATTATCTTTCGTTTATTAGTTTTGTAGTGTGATAAGATGTGTGTCTCATATGGCAGATGGGGTTTAATAGAAAAATGTGGAACATGCTTTCTGTTTTTTGGTTCATACTCAATTTTCAGTTTTTCACACATACCTATCAACTTGTAAGGCGAAATGTTGGACATGGTGGGTTTTTTTTATTGTTCATTGTTCAGTGCACTATGTTGTATTGCTATGTACTTTTTGATGCAATGCATTAAAGCTTTAATAGGTTGCAAAAGAATAACAGCTTCACTCACAAGGGTAGTTAGCTGCATATAGTTGATACTTTATGGTTTAGAATGTTTTATTGTTTTTAACTTAGAATGTTAATACTTCATGGTTTTTAACTTAGAATGTTAATACTTCATGGTTTAGAGCATATCTTCTCAAGAGCATAGTTTAGAATGTTTTGTTGTTTTTAACTTAATTAATTGAACATGAGACAGCTTTAGAGGTGGTTTTTTTATCAATAAGATGTGTTTAAGAAATTCCTAGCTTGTAAAAAACAATACAAATTTCAAAATTCTCATGAGTTATATGATAGTTCCCTTGTTTATCTTTATATTCATTTATTTACTCTCTAGGCATATGTAAGGCATCTAAATGTATTGTTTCTGAACTTAAGAACCACTGATAACTTCCTTTTCCCTTTGTGTATGATATACATATTTTTTCTGTTAATTTTTTTTAATTTAATTGTTATTCATGCCATGGTTTAGAGATACCAAACTTATCACATACTTTCCTGTATATGCAAATAGCAAAGACATCATTGCCATAGATGGCTTTATTTTTCTCAACGCCGAACTCAACATCTCACTTTTACTAATAGCTCTTAATGAGAGAGCATCCTTTTATAGGCTTATGATATTAGAGTTATAGACACATAAAATACTAAGAAAATAGGCTAAGATATATGTTACAAATAGGATTACAATACAGGACCTTATTCAGCAAGCTACTAATTACACTCAGCTCAATAAAAGGTTCTAATGAAGGTTTGTTTCTAGCTACTTGTTTAATTCCTTTGGTCATTTATAATTGTTCTTCTATTCATCTCAATTTCTTTTTGGAATTTCAACAACTAAGATCCCGAATAGAGGTATCTATGAGTTTGTTGTTATGGCGGCTGATACTGAGCCTTTTGAGATTCTTCTACACTGCCCCTTCTCACTGAAGATGATGTGAATTTTTTTATACAAGTTATTATAGGGAAATAGTATGCTTTAGTAATTTGTTGTTTCTATATACCCTGTTTGTGTTTAATTATACGAATGTTTTAACTGACTTTTTAGTTATGGTAAAATCTTGAACTTCTCCTCAATTAATTTACACCTACACTCATTGAGGGGTTTGGCAAAAGATAGAACCATTGGGCATGTTGTGACAAAAGAATGAATAATTTCTTATACTAGGTCTAATGATGCTGGTTCTATTTGTTTGGTCCAATCCTTGTAAAAAATTCAGAAAAAGTCAGCAAACCAAGTGGCAGATTGAATATAAGTGATGTCTTGTAAGCAAGTTCGTGTACATCAAAATCAAAGGGATTATCTCTACTTCTCAGCACAAGTAACCCCCTGCTATTTTGCATGTCACTAGATTAGGTTTGGGGGAGGATATTGTGCTAAAATATTCAGTGGAACTACGAAAGTATCTAGCTATGTTCCAATGATGGTAATTGTAATACAATCACTTTTTTGCTCAACTTCTCAAGATTTTTTAGCCAATGTTAAACAACTCTTTTTATCAGAATCAATAAGTATACGTAAATACTCTAAATAACAAAATTGATTCGTGTTTCTAGAATTGAATACCACTCATCTATAAGTTTGCCTTAAATAGAGCGGTTTTTTCTATAGACCTGTCCCAAAATTTAGGGTTATGGTTGCTTCTTAATATGTTTTATGAATATTGTCAGTATTGTAGAATCAATTATCTTTAGTTTTTGATTTATTTTTGAATTTGCAGAATGTCCCCTATGTGTTTGTGCCTTCAAAGCTATAACTTGGCGAGTATATGGTGTCACAAGGCCTATTATTGTGTGTTCTATGAAAACAAATGAGGGTAGTCAGTTGAAATCCCAAATTGAACAACTCAAGGTAATTTCCCTAAATTTTTGTCTTCCTTCCTTTTTGAAGATGATCGAGTGTCTTTCGATGAGAACTTAGCTCATAATAATAGGAACTTAGCTCATAGTATGCTCATACTATAATGTTAATAGAAAATGAGTTATATAGTCATGTGGATGCAACTTTTTATGGTGAAATTGGATGAAAACCCAGTTTCTTGTCTTTCTTATTATCACCCTAATGTTTAATTTAGGATGAGGATCTGCACATAATATTCTCATGCTTTGAAACCATGTTATCTTAAGTAAGGTTTCTAGTTTTTTCTACTATTTACTTGATGAATATCTTTTCTTGTATATTGGTTATGTATTCAATTAACAATAAATTTTATATTTTCACTTGAAGCGTGGAGGGGAATAAAAACTTTGGTGAAATATGAGATGGATGGACAAAGTTTCTTAATGTTTATCTTGAACTTTATTAATTATAGTACGTATGAGTTGAATTACTTACTTTTGACTACTTTTGCTTTTGGATTGGCAAGGAATGTTATATGAAATTTTCATGTTTTTACCATGGTTGGATTTGGTAGATAGTGATAATATTGAAAACCTATAGCCACGATTTATCTTAAAAATGGTGGCTATAAATTGATCTCTGATCACGGTTAAAAAATTAGTTAAAAGAGGTATCTTATGATATCTCCTTCTTTGGTAACAATTTTAATCGTGGTTGAAAGGTTACAGTCACAATTAAAAATCATGGCTAAATATAAGTAGTAATTTATATAGTTCGATTTACTGAATTGAACTCGAATTATAAAATTTGAATTGAACACGAATTGAATTAAATCAGGCTAAATTTAGGCCAACTCAAATACCCAGAGCAAAATTGACCTGGGTTTGAGCCAACCAGTTCGTCCAAAATAAAATTTAAAAAAAGTTACAACACATATATGTTACATGTTTACATTAGGTTGAAATTAGAGGAACACATTTATTCTCTAATCTCTATCTTTCTTCTTAATTTTGAACCGATTCACCCTTTCCTCAACTCTTTGCTTTTCTAGCAACCATTAGTCGCCGTTCAAAACTTTTTTTCCAATAACAGTTGCTTCTCCAGTTGTAATACTATGTTTAGTATTGTTTTACTCTTGTTCTCAAAGTCCATTGAAATAGTTTAAAATATTTTTAAGTATTATTATTGAAAGATAGTTTCATTTTAATCATTGGTATTGTTGATTTTGTTTATGCTTATTAAGTTGTGATTTTTTATAAAAATACGACAATCTTTGACTTTTGGATGGGAGGGGTTGGATGACATTTACCTTTGTTGAATTTATTTATATATGGATTTCTTGTTTTAACAATTAGTTTTTTTTAGTGACGTTTGTTAGTGTTCTTGTTTTGTAATTAACTATTTATTGTAATATAATAAGTGTGTGTGTGAGAAATTGTATTATGTTTGTGGGTTTTGTTGTGTATGAGTTAATTTTTATTTGTTCAAAAGATTAATTGTTGTAATAATATTTTTCTCATTTTTTGTGTGTGATGTAATATTGTTTGAGCTAATGAATTTTAATGATTGAAATGTTTTTTGATTTATAAAAAAAGAGTTCAATTAACTAAAAAATACAATTAATAATTCATGTTAGTTTGTAACATTTCGTTTGTATTTGGTTTTGGGTTTAGATTTGGTTCAAATTAAATTTGAATTAAGTTAGGGTTTGATAAGTTATGATGGATTACTTCGACCCATTTCGAATTGGTTTGGTTAGTAGGAATTGTCACCCCTAGCTAAATGTGTTACTACGACACATTCCTAGCTAAATGTGTTACTACTTGTCGTAGTGATAGTTGGTAAGTGTGGTTATTGTTAGGGCTGTTCATCGGATTGAAATCGCTGATTTTATTGTCATCCGATCCGATCCGACCATTCGCTCGGATTGAAACATCTTAATCCGCATCCGATCCGATCACCTTTTACATCCGCTCAATCTGATCCGTAAACTATTCGGATGACATCCGATCAATCCGATCAATCCGACCAATAAATTTAATTAATTCTATTTTTTTGTATTTTTAAATAAATTTTTTAAATTTTTACATAAATCATAACATAAAATTATTTGACTTAAAAAAACATTAAAAAATTAAATAAATATATATTAATTATATATATATATATAATTTAATAAATATATATTAATTAAATATATATATATATAATTAATTTCGGTCGGGTCGGATCGGATGAATCGCAGTGAAATCCGCCATCCGATCCGCACTTAACGGATGGAAAAAATCTTCATCCGATTCGACCATTAGATTGGATCGAATCGGATGAAAAATCAACGGATCGGATCGAATTGATCGGATTGATCGGATTTTTTGCACACCCCTAGTTATTGTTGGTATACATTGATATCAAGGCTCTCTAAGATTTTGAATCTCAAATGAAGTAGTTCTTGGGGTCTTTACTGGTATAAAGACTCTTTCAAAATTTTGAATCTCAAATGAATATATTATTAGTATTATATTTCATTTTGAAAAATAAGCTTGGAAATCTTTATCCTTAAAAATAAAAAAAAATAAAAAAAGAATAAGGTTATAGTATTCAAAATTGTTGAATTAAATTTAGCATGAAGACTAAATTTATAATCAAATTTTCCAAAACTCTTCAGTTTTTAGCTTAATCATGTATAAATCCTCTAACTGCGAAAGAAAAAGGAAATTTAGTAAAACTTTCATTGTAGTTTCAAATAAATATAATATACTAACAGTAATCATTATTTGTTATAAAAAAATTCTAATTGCCATTGAAACTTTATTTGTCCATCCCATTTATTTGGAAAAATACATACATAGTATTGATAAATAATTATGGGCATATGGGGCATCCTTTGGTAAAATGACTTTACTAAGGTTTAAAACCGTGACCAAAGGTCAATTTACTCGCTTTGTTTTTTTTTTCTTCAATTTTTTCAATTTATTTTCCAAACATTTACCAATTTTTTATTATTATGATTCAATTTAATCATTTTTTATTAGTATGGTTCAATTTAATCATACTTAAATATATTTTTTAAAAAATGAAGAAAAAAACAAATTTTGATAAATAATGATTAAAGTGTCCAAAAATATAACAATAATATAATTAAATTGTACTAATTTTTAAAAATATTATTAATGTATTTAATTTGATTAAAAATTAAGGTTTGTATATATCCTACACCAAATTTGAATAATAAATGCATGTAAATGACCAAATTTATATCACACTTAATATCACTACTGCATATTACTTTTATAATCACAAATAAAACATATTACTTCTATTTCAAGTTTGCTTGTGCAACCTACTTATTCATAATCATTTAGGGTTGCCTGACGGACACCATTTGCATACACGGTGGCTCATATGTATTTTCACCTACACCCCTATATCCACCATAGCCATAGTACCCACCATATCCTCCATGGTGGGTATCCACCATATCCACTACACTCATCATTACCGTAGTACTTCCTATCTGGTTACATCTCAGTACTATGATAGTAGCCCTCGTTGCATCGTTAGCTATAAGAATAAAATATCTAATACAGTGATTATTTATATTAAATATAAAATAATAAAAATAACATATTTGATAATTAAAAAATATAATTTTAAAAAATTAAAAAATATATATATTAAAAATCTTAAATATAATCTTCACTCAAATCACCATCAAACATTTATTAATAAAATATTTTCATTCTATATCATTTTTAAATTGTATTGTTATGCAAATGTCATTAATTACTCTTTATTATAGATAATATATATATATATATAAATAATTGTCGTAGGAAATGAATGGAACATTTATGTGTCTAACCAATTCGGCTAGAGCTTTTAACTGATAAAATGTTCAAGGCTAAGCTAGAAATTATATTTAAGGAGGCCACAATTAAAATTATGATAAAAGAGTATCATATTAATCATCCGTACAATGTAGACATGTAGCACCCACACACTATAGACTCTTAAAGTCGGTCAAAGTTGGGATATGTATATAATTTGTTATATAAGCTTATATCCACTTTTAGAGAATTTTTTGAATGTATATAATTTGTTAGAAAGAGAGAAAAATAAATGCTAAATACATGAGATTATTTCCTTCCCATAAAACCCTATTCGTTCTTTCATCTCCCTTTCTAAATCCTCCAAGCAATCCACTTTATTTTCTACACGATCCCCTCTCTCAGTGAGTAATTTCTCATCTTTTCGTTACTTCAAATAAAACACATATTCATGTTTTTTTCACCTACTTCTTGTTCTTGATGATTTTTTTTCATATAGATTAATTTAATCTCTATGATTTATTTTATATTTATGTATGTTTTGTTTGTGTTTTGGTAGAGTCTAGATCTTCATCTAGATTTGTTTGTCCAATATCTCAAAGGTTATATAGTATGTCATTAAGATTCATTTTTTTCTAAAAAGAATGCATTATATCAATTAAAATAATAAAATTTGATTTAATAAATGTTTTTAGTTTTGGTTTAATAAATTTGATTATCAATGAATCTAGATGGATGAATTTTGACCTAAATTGTTTTTTTGATCTTTATTACTAAAATTTAATCTTTACTTTTCTATAAAAAAAAATTCTTTTACACAATATGTAAAGATATATATTTATGAATTTCTTTATGGGTGATAGGCCAAATTAGTCCCATTATTTTTGAAAAAGATCAATTTAGTTTTGTTATTTTTTGTTTAGACTAATTAGTCCTGAAATTTTTAAAGAAGAGCCAAATAATTTAAATCGTGATTTTTTGTTTATATAAAACCAAAAAATATATGTGAGAGATGCATGATCTTCTTCTTCATGAGTATTGGATGAATTTTAACTTTTTTGACACCAAATAAAGCTATAATATTCTTAAATTTTACCTTAAGAGCCAAATAATTCAAATCGTGATTTTTCGTTTATATAAAACAGAAGAATACATGTGAAAGATGTGTGATCTTCTTTTTCATGGGTATTGGATGAATTTTAATATTTTTGGCACCCAATGAAGCCATGATATCCTTAAATTTCACCATTTTTAAATCAAAGTCTTTTTCTTTGTACCATAAAATTTTAAAAAAAAATTCATGCTTTTTGTTAGACATGAATCATTTTTTTCTAAATTTTTTTTATTGATTGTAACTCGAATTTATTAAATTAACCTTAGATAATTAGGTATATATTTAATAAATATATTTTTCGTTATCTATAACGCCTAATTTCAATGATGATATATTAATTAGGTAAATTTGAATATTTTTTTTGTTAAATTATGGGATCTTATTAACTTATTCCAATAATTATTAAACTAAAGTACATATTTTGTAATAATTATAGGATTAAATCAATATTTTTTTCTCTTTTCTTTATAATTAAATAATATTTGAAGATATAAAATTTCTATTAGAATTAGCCAAGATTTTACCACAAATGTGAAATTCATTTACAATTAACAACTAAACAATATTTGAAGAGAATATACATCTTACATAATTAAACAATATTTGAATTTAAGTCTCACTTAGGAGAAACAATATTTGTTAGAGATCTAGCAAATTATATAGGAGGGTTGAACTGAGATTTAATAAATGCTTTGTTTAAACCTAATTTGATTCACTTTATTAGTCTACTAGGGAACCCAGTGAATTTAATAGTCCCTTCTGCTTACAAGTTAGTATTCTTAAAACCTAATAATTTAAGGCTTCATTCAATTTAGAAAAATCTATGTGAACAACTAATAAAGATAAGATAGTAATAAGTGCAATTGCCCAAGGTGTATACTCTACTCTAACAATTCCAACTAGCACCTTCTCTCTTACAAAATAAAAATCAATGTTGACATGCTTTGTCCAGGAGTGTAAAACTAGATTTAAGTGCACTCCATCCATGACTTTGTGAAATAATATTGGTTGGGTGAAAGAGAAATAGAATCATTAGATTGTTTTGGAGATGTAGTGATTGAAGTTATGGAATCTGAGAATAAGGCTAGTGAAGAACAAAAGACATATTTAGACAAAGGAAAAACTAGTGAAATAACATTAGGTGAAGGAATAGAGGAAAAAATATGTAATGGTATTTGAGAGTGAATGGGGAAAAGGTAGGAATTTTTCTTGTGGTATGTATGAATGAAGTGATACCTGATAAAGACAAAGGGCTAGAAATAGGTAGTGTTATAGGTGTTGTAGGCGTTACAAGTTTTGAAGGAAAACCACTAGATTATAAAGTAGTAGTAGGGATAGTGCTAGTTATAAGAGTTGTATCAATCATAGGTATACTAGAAAAGCCAGACAAGGTTTCTTGTGATAGTGAGTTATCAAGGACAACTTTAGGACTAGACAATAGAGAAAGAAAGTCAACAACCCAAGAGTAAATAGGTGTAGAACAAGTAGGTAAGATAGAGGTATTTTCTTTAGTAGACAAAGATTTAGAAATATAGGGAAAGAAAAACTTATCAAACCTTACATGAGATGTAACATAGATTTTCTGTGTAATAGGATCCATGAGGTGGATAACCAAGAAAAACACAAGGGATTGAACATAGTTACAACTTGTTTGCATTATAGGCCTAATATAAGGGAAACACAAGCATCCTAATACTCTAAGAATAGAGTAATCAAGTTCAATGCTGACGAGTAGTTGATGAGGAGACTTATTTGACATATCCTGAGAAGGCATTATGTTAATAAGGTGGAAAGCATTGATAAAGATATGTTCCTAAAATTTGAGAGGTAAACAAGCCTTAATCATCATGGAAAGTTATGTTTCTATAACATGACTATTTTTATATTCAACAACCCCATTTTGTAAGGGGTTATAAAGAGAAATCCTTTTAAGAAATCCTTCTAAGAAATCCATCAGAAAATAGGAAGGGTTTAAAGACTTTTAAATTCAATTCCTCCATCATTTATTTAAGTATTAAACTATCAAGAAACAAAAGCATCTAAGTGTTTACAATTTTTAATAACCTATGATTTACCATGCATGACATAGAGTAACTAATACCTTGTATGATTATAAACAAACAAAAGGAAATATATCATGCCATTAGAGTTAAAAATAGGTTAAGAATCTCAAACATCTACATGTATTATATTAAAAGAATTTACAAAACAAGTACAAACATTAGAGAAAGGCAATCTATGGGGATTTTCCATTTGACAAGCACTGTACAGTTCATAGCAACTATGAAAAAAATGTACAAGTTTAATTTTACTAAGAATAACATCTAATACTTGTTGATGAGTATGACCAAGACGATCATACCACAAAGCACCATTCATTGATGTTTTATTTTGTAAATTGCTAGTGAAACCAAAAGGGTGGATAGAAGACTGAATAGATTATGATTGATATCTTGTGGAAGTAATGAAGGGAGCTTATAAAGACCATCCTTAGCTCTGCTCATGAGAATTGGAGTTCTCTTGATAAGTTCCTTTATAGAAAAGAAGTTAGGAAAATATTCAATAAAAATATTTTATGAGAACAAAGCTACCTAATAGAAATTAGATTTTAGCTAATTATAGTACATGAAATAAATTAGGTAAAACAAGAGAGCTAGTGCTATCACGAGGGACAAATTGACATGAACCAAAATGTGTAATAGGAACTATTTGACCATTACCTAACATAACTTGCTTAACACTAAGTGATGGCTTACTCCTGTGTCCATAAATTGAGAAGCATCAATAAAGACTTTAGGTGTTGCTATGGTAGATGAATTTTATTACAGATCTAGCAATGCAGTGGGACTAATATTTTGTTAAGTAAATGTTTGTGAATCAGAAGTATTTAGCGAATGAAATGGATATAAGGTGAGTTTTATGGTAATACAGTGAGTTGTGGTTAACATTAAGCATGATATGGTAATTGAGATGGTGGAGCAATTTGGGAATTGGAAGAAAAAGGTGAGAAAGGTTACTAATAGGGAGGGAAGGATTGTGTAGGATCAACGAATTTTGAGAAATTGGCTTGAGGTCTTTATGGTAGTGGTGGCATAGGAGGTCTTACATTATTAGACTACATATATCGAATATAGCATCTAGTAACTATATGATCAATTTTTTTTTACAAATTTAACACTGTGTTATTGTTGATCAAAAGACATATTAGGTGGTTTGATGTTATTAGATACAAAACCAAACCATTGAGGTGAAAAATTATAAGAAGGTAGAAGCGTATGATAAGGTGGTTGTGGAAAGGTAGGTTGATTGTTATATGGCTATGGTGAATAAGATTATTTAGGTGCATAAGGTTGTTGTGAAACAAATCCAATGGTTGGTTGGAAAGAATAAAGACTATATGGTGGTTGTGAAAATGACTGAGGAATTGGTTGAAGAAAATTAAACTAAGACATTGAAGAACTTAGGGTTGGATTAGACTAACTCATATGATTCACAAGTTGAGATACTGGTTGTGTAAACGACTTGACAATATTTGCTTGTATTAGAGTAGGATTTGGTAAATTCATCCTTACAAGCTAGTTTTCTAGTGCTCTTATCATGGAGAAAATTACATCTAAATTGATCTCTCATTTCTTATAGCTCAGTGGTAATAAAAAAGGATTAGATGTGATCCAAACCTCCTATGACATACAATATTTGTTCTCTTGCATTGATATTATCACCAATAGCAATTAGATAATTGATCAAATCATACGAATGAGTAATGTCAACTTCTATAGACTTAGTACCTTTCCTTATGGTTTGCAATTGTCATCTCAATTGAATTAGTCTAGTATGTGAATGTACTTTAAATGCTTTCAACAAGGCAAACCAATATTCATCTGTTATATGCATATTGACCAGATGCTTTAGATAACTAGTAGATAAAGGGGAATAAATCCAATTCTTAATAGTGTAGTCACGTCTATCTCAATCCTCATATGCAAGGTTTTCTTCAATAATCTCGGAGTTGAATTCACCATAATCCTTAACAATTAGTTCAATTGTTCTTTTGATAGTTAAGTAGTGGTGAAATTGTTCTATCGATGAAAGATTAGGGTCTATAGACTTTAATAATGTGTTTAACTTGCACCTTATAAATTAGATAATTAATATCATCTAATTTGACATTGAAAGAAGGATTGATGGGAAAATTAAAGAAAGATGAAGAAGAAACTGGTTGTGTCATTGATTTCATGTTCAATAAGTTGCTAACAAGAAGAAGAACAAATGAGGTTTGATCATTGCTTGTGTACATTTTAGACTATTATTAATGCAAGCTTTATAGAGTTTTGATACCATGAAAAACTGATAAAGAGAAAAGAGTACTAAGTGTAATGGCCCAATAAATGTTAAGTATTATTTAATGATGAAATGACATATTTATACTAGCGTATTGGAGTGATAGGCACATTACATGTTCTTAGAGTAGTTTTAATGATATGGTGTAGTATAGCCATTAAGCCTAGAGTATAACAAAAAACCTCCTTCTAGAACAACTACTTATTTATCTCTTGCTAACATTATAGAGATAAAAAATTCATGAAAGATGCATCGTCTTTCAATAGAGAATCTTGATCAATGCACTACCAATTAAGGTTAATTTAACTAGATTCAATGACCTATTAGACTTAAAAAGTCTTCTTTGTTCCATTGAGAATGAGTCTACCCAACAATGTAACATCTTACATTCATTATGGAACACATGGAAATGAGAGGTTAAGCTATAGCTTTTTAAAGATTTAGACATTTTGACTTTTTTCAACATCTTTTTAAATCCACCTTCCTAGTAATAAAAAATAATTTGACTTTGCTATGTCCATGATAATTATAATGCATACAATTTGGAGATGGCGAAACCATATGATTTTTAGGAATAAATATCAAGATGTTCGCGCTAGTTGTATTTGGTTGAGAGCCCCTATTTTAGATTTTAAAGCTTTTGTGAAGAAGGATGATAGAGAATTATCTATACAAGATAGGGGTGTCCATAAACCGGACCGGATCGGACCAAACCGTAAAACCAGACCAGACTGGACCAAACCGAACGGTTTTACTAATCAAACGGTCTGGTCCAGTTTGTATTAATTTTAAACCGTTCGAACCAGACCGGACCGGTTTAATAATATATTAAAAATTTCACATTATTCTTCATTAAATTATAAAAAAATCAAACCAAACCGGATCGAACCGTTTTATAAGTCAAACGATCCGGTCCAGTTAATTTTTTTTTTTAGACAAAACCGGATCAGACCGGACCATGGACACCCCTAATACAAGATATATCTAAAATCTTAGGTAATCATTGGCATACTTGTGACACCTCTTTTTTAAATGAGAATTTATCTATGGACATAATTGCTTGAGAAAGTTATGATAATACTTTTAGAATCTAGCTAGTCAAAAATTATGCAAGGATATTTGGCTAAAGAAGGAGAAACAATAAATGTTTGCTTATCAATTGGACTAGCAAATGCTATTGTATATAAAAATATAATTGGTGAAAATGATTGTAAAAGCATTATGGATTTTATTCATAGTAATCCTAGCAAGCAAAACATTTTTTTAGGAAAATTTTCCAATCCTAAATAGTTTTAATTTTTTTATATTGTTTTTTTAATGTTTTTTTATATTGCTTGAGTACTTAGAATTTATAATAATATAGCTAAAGATATAGTTAAATGTTTTCTTAAGGAAGGAAATGAAGGATCTGTCTCTCTTGATCAAATTGTAGTACAAATTTGTAAACAAATTAATGTGAAGGCCAAGTGGTTATAATCTTATTATATAAAAAAAGTTCTTTTTATATAAAAAACATTATTTTAAGAAAATATCTTTACAATTAAATAATATGTCAACATTTTATTTTAAATAAATTAAACATATAGTTAATTATTTACTTATTGTTTGATATTAAATATGTAACGGACATACGACTTAATAAGTGTAGGTACCCCGTTAGTATAAAGCGAGGACATAAGACTGGCTCAACAAAAGGCTCATACCTAACGAACTTGATAAAGCATACATACCTAGTCAACAAAAGTGTCTTGTTATCAAACATCGAGGTATTGGATGTCTAGACCTGATAAAGCTATGATATCCCGAGGTGATCAAGGTCGTCCTCCATGAATGACTTGCATATTAACACTCTCCTCTTGTTTGTAAATGCTTGTAACGATCTAATTTTTGTAAACTAGTTTGTGCTATCCAGGTCAATAAATGCGCACCCCACTATATACGTAAAGATGCACATATATATACCCCTTAAATGAGGAGAATACAAGATATATATTCAGTTATGCTATTTCTTACTTCTTACTAAAAATCACTAAAGTCAGATACCTAAATTCTTTCTAAACAATTGGCACCATCTATGGGAAACTAAAATTTTTTAATCCAACATTTGAGAACTGCTTTATTTTAAGAGAATTTACCGGTGTCACTTTCAACTCCAGATGGATCATCCATTCATTATCCAACCAAACGACCTCGTTCCATAAGCTCTAGAGCCAAATGACCTCGTCCCAGAGGCTCTAGAACCAAACGACCTCATTCTAGAGGCTCTAGAATGTGACCTTAATAATAAAATGCTCCATTCTTCACCCATCAGGTCGCTATCAAACCGTGCCATAAGGCCTACCGAAGAGCAATTATCAAACTTGCATAATAATCCCCATTACGAAGGAGATGCGATGATACGAGGACTTTAAAAACATATTATATAATTACAACAAGTTTTCATTGAATGTCAAAAGGATAATAAAAAATTAAGATCTTGATTGGAATGAAACACCTACTCGGATACAACTAGTTTCCTTCTTACACCTCGCAACCCTTAGATGGTGCATCAAACTCTCAGAAGAGAGCATGCAACTCATACTTCAAATCCTCATCAATGTGTAGTGAGGGAACAACACCCGCACATGGTTTCTGATCCTCCAATTATTAGAGGGACTTCTAACCCAAATCCTCCAACTCAAAGACCGAAGATTGAGTCCATTCCATTGCACGATCCGAGTGAAGAGTTAGACAAAAGGTTAAAAGAGATGGAGGAAAAAATGTAGATCAAGGTTAATGATAGATTTGCAAGACAAGAAAAGGCAAAACCTTGGGGTGATATAGAAAACGTTTGTAATCAAATATCTATGTCTCCTTTCTCTGACATCATTGAGTTAACAATACCTCCTCCCAAATTTAGTGCCCCTAAATGTCCAGCATACAAGGACTAAAGATCCTGTCGTACATGTTCTTCAATTCAAAATGGCTATGGCTGCGGTCAGCCTATCTGAAGATAAACGAGAATCCATGCATTACAAGTTATTTGTAGCTACTCTTTAAGATAAGACCCAACAATGGTTTATAGAATTACCCCCAAGAGTATTTCTAGCTTTGATGACGCTCTGGTCAAAATATTCATTACCAATTACGCTTGTAACAAACCTATGAAGGAGGAGTCACATCACTTATTCTCGATTATCGAAGTGGAGGATGAATCGATTGAAGCTTACATGTGAAGATTTAAAACAAAAAAGATGGAAATTAGTCAATGCCCTGATTCGATAGCTATAGAAGCTTTTCGAAAGGGCATAAAGCGTGATAATGGCCTTTTCATAGAATTGACGAAATCCATACCATGTTCGTTAGATGTAGTTTATGAGGAAACTCAAAAAAATTTTAATGTGGAAAGGGAGATGAAATCAAGAAAACCATCGGTTAATAGAAACCAGAGACGACCCTCTTTCAGTAAGAATGAAGAAGACAGAAGGCCTGTGGGCGATAAGCGTACCAATTTTTCCTATTTTAAACCCACCTTTAGACCAAGGAATAATCCCAACAATTGGAACCAAGCTTTGTGTTACGTCCCGCTCAAATTGTCCCGCAAAATCCAAATAAATGGTGGTTGCCTAAAAGATCTAGACTTTTCTTCCTAGGAAAGTTCTAGAGTGGCATAGAGATGTCTAGAAAGGGCTAGAGTTGGATGGACTCAACTCAAGCTTTGAAGACCCTAGAATGTTCTAGAGTACGCTGAAGGGTGCTAGAATGGGTTAGAATATTCTAGAACATGTCAGATGGTTCATGAAGAATATAGAAGCTGCTGGAAGCTTACGAAACATTCCGAAAACTTGCATGAAGGAGCTAGACAAACCTAGAAGACTCTAGAGTTGGCTAGAAGGTCTTAGAACCTTGTGGCATATTGTAGATAAAATAAGAACTCTCTTGTATATTTTAGACCTAGAAGAATCTAGAAAGTGGTGGCATAGCCTTAAGCTTAGAGCCACACCATAAATAGACCCATTGGTCTCCATTTGGATTCATCTTGAAAACTTGGGAAATCTTGGGAAACCTTGGGAATTCTTAGCATCTTGTAACATAATCTCTCTCTAGAGAAATACAAAGCATTCTTTGCAAACTCTCTTTCCATTCTCTTTGGAGTGTTTTATTTAGGTTGAAATGCAGGCTTAGTGTAATGGACCGTGCTAAGTGCTGCACGATCGTTATCTGAAATTTAAGGTCGTGACATTTGTCTCCCTTTCATGGAACTCCATTGCGTGTAACGTTAGTGGAAGTAGTACGTCGTATGGAATGCCTTAATAACGTATATTGGCCACCATTTGTGAAAGCTTCACTCAGGAACCCCAACAAATACTATGCGTTCCATAGAGACACAAGACATTGGACTCAGGACTGCTGCCATTTAAAATGGGAAATTAAGCACCTACTTTCAGAAGGATATCTAGGGGATATTGTTGATAAAGCCAAGAATACACGAGAAGAAATTCAGAGGGAAAATTCAGATCGAAGGGTCAAGACACCAGACAAATCAATTCCGATCCGAAATGAGCCAAATAGAGGACACCCCATTCCACTAGCGGATGTGCGGATAATCCACACCATACATGGTGGTCCCACCATGGCTGGTCACTCTAACAATTCCAGGAAAAGATATCTAAGAGAGGCTCGAGACACGGGACGTTTAATATATGACATGAGACTGGAAGGACCTTCATATCCTATTACTTTCAAAGACAAAGAATGCCTGCATCCTCATAAAGATCCTCTCGTAAAAAATGTCTTGTTTGTCAAGACCTAGTGTTACCCGCAAAGGCTACATTTGAAATGTTTTAGATCAAATAGATACCACGAGGAGAAAATGCCCACGCTGATTCCTTAGCCATGTTAGCATCGACGGTGAACTTGGATTTAAAGAGAGTCATCCTAATATCTTGTTTGTCAAGACCTAGTGTTACCCCAAGTGAATTGAAACTTCAAACGCGAAAAAATGTCATACATATTATTCATGATTCTTGGTTGACACCATATACATAATATCTTATCAATAGTACTCTCCCCGAAGACAAGCATTTAGCTCTTAAGCTCATGACAAAAGCAGGTAGCTATATTATCATTTAGGGAGCTTTGTATAGGAAGAATCACGGTGGTCTGTGGCTTAAGTGCTTACCTACAATTGAGGCTCAGATGGTCTTGAGTGATTTACATGACGGCCAATGTAGAGCTTATTATGGTGGAAAAGCACTTTCTCAAAGGATTATTCGACAGGGTTACTATTGGCCCACGCTTCTCAAAGATTACATCTCTTATGTCAAAAGGTGCAATAAATGCCAACGATATGCCAATGTGCCACACCGTCCAGGTACTAACTTAAGATCTATTATCAACCCCTAGCCATTTCAGAAATGGGTTTTGACATCGTGGGACCATTACCCATCGCTTCAAGCTAAAGAAAGTTTATCATTGTCGTAACTGATTACCTTATTAAATGGATAGAGGCGGAACCTTTGGCTCGAATCCAAGAATTGGATGTGGAGAGATTCATATGGCATAACATTATATGTAGTTATGGCCTACCTTGTGAACTGGTTACCGATAAAGGTAGACAATTCACCCACCAAAAAATTATATCTTTCTGCGATAAGAAAGGTATCAAATTATCTCATTCCATCCCTTATTGCCCACAAGCAAATGGTCAAGCTGAATCATCTAATAAGACCCTCATTAATATACTATCGAAAAATTTGGATGGAGTTAAAGGAAAATGGGTGGATGTGTTGCCAAGTGCCCTCTAGGCAACACGAACTACTCCCAAAACTACAATAGGAGAAACTCATTTTTCTCTCGTTTGTGGTACTGAAATGGTCATACCCCTTGATATACTGAACCTGCCCTTCGATCCAATATTGATAATGAAGAAAATGATTGCTTATGATGAGAAGACTTATTGCTAGCCGAAGAAAAATGAGAAGAAGCTATAATAAGAGCTTTGGTATCGGGGAATGGGTCTTGCGAAGAGTATTGGGCAACAAAGTTGAAACTAACGCTGGTAAATTTTCCACCACATGGGAAGGCTCGTATCAAATATATGATATCACACAAGCAGGCTCTTACTTAATAGATTGTAATGGCATAAAAGAGGGTTTGAGTTGGAACAGAGAACTTCTTAAGAAATATCACATGTAAATGCTTTATACTACATAAATATTTATTTATGAGATGAATTTATAATCATTAATTTACAATAAGGTTAAACCGTGATTGGAGGAGGAGTCCTCTGACCCCTCACTCGGGATGTAGGATACATCCTATGCCTCGTGATTGGATGAAGAGTCCACTGACCCTCCACTCGAGATGTGAAATATGCTCGCAATTGTGTTATGGGTGTCTTATTTCATGCCCCAAGTGGGGATAAGTCATTTGACCTCCTTACTTGAGGTGCAAGACATTGCTTCGTGATTGGAGATGGAAGACATTGCTTCGTGATTGGAGATGGAGTCCCCTAACCCTCCCACTCGACTTACGACCTGTCTTATGCCCCATGATTGGAGGAGGAGTCCTCTGACCCCCTACTTGGGATGCGGGATACATCCTATGCCTCGTGATTGGAGGAGGATTCCCCTGACCCCCTACTCGAGATACATAATATGCTCGCGAGAACATCATCATACTTTTGGATAACACGTTTACCAAATCAGGTCTATATGATATCATAGATTGTTAATCATTATTACAAACAAATTATTACTCAAACCATAAGATCTCATAGATTGCTCAAACATTACTACAAACAAATTTTTACTAACATACTTATGAAGAAATCTTATGTTGGTTCCTTCCCCCTCATTTTTATATCTTTCTTGTTCAAGAAGTGCTAACTTCAAATCTTCTCGAGAATCTGCTAATCTTCCTTCAAGACTTTACATCGTGCTTTCCACACACGTAACTCTTGCTCTATACATTCATTCGTTTCTTGACATAATTTTGCTTCTTTCTCTACATCTTTTGCCACAGCTATGGCTTAAAAAACCGACTTAATTAAATATTAATAAATACATACCAATCCACTTTGTTATGAATTCATTTTGCATCACTTACATCAAAAATACATCTCGCTATCATATGCCACATATGCCTTCCCTCTCTCTTGCAGGCTATGTAAATGGAAGGATGATCTTCGGGCACTCCAAAATGATGATATAATTCTTCTTGCGCACGAGGTGCGTTAAACATACCATCCTTGAAAAGAATCTTTACCCCGCTTGTCTCACCTCTTTCTTT
Source organism: Hippophae gyantsensis (assembly GCA_030763125.1). Lineage (NCBI taxonomy): Eukaryota > Viridiplantae > Streptophyta > Magnoliopsida > Rosales > Elaeagnaceae > Hippophae > Hippophae gyantsensis. The sequence continues at coordinate 52,965,797 of CM061029.1, forward strand.
CAAGGGAGGATATATACTCTATACATGCTTAATATCCTTTAAAATGAACACCTCATCAAGTGGTGATTTTTCAATACACGCCTTACTCAAAAAGGGAGTAGACGACCTAGAAATTTTAAGGCATCTTTCATTCATTTTCCCCTTTGCAACCTTCAGAGGAGTTTGATTAACCTTCTAGCTATGAGTAGGGGAAACATCTCGTTTTCTCACATTTGACGAAATTGGCATCGTGACTAAGGTTAAGCTTATCTTCTCACCCTGAGTAGAAATAACTCGCTCTCCTATTACAGGAAGTACTTTGTTAGATAGTAATAACCCCATCATTTCAAACAAATCATCCAAATTTACTCTACTATAATCCATTAAGTTAAACAGACTACGATTGCTTCTTAAAAGTTATTTACTCGTTCGATAAATAAATTTAACATCAACACAGCCTTAAATCCTCTAAATTATATATATCACACTAACACAGAAACTTCATAAATATATAGATTTCGAACAAGGCAAATATATATGTAAATAAATACAACATTTAAAATTAAATGATTTCAAGTCCCCAAAATTCATTTACATTTTACTTCCAAAAAATATATAAAATTTTATCACAGAGTAGCATCTTCCACTACTACCCCATCACGTTGATGACTCAAGGTGGCTACAGTATCACGAGGTGAACCTTGCAGTGTAGCAGCCCCAAGTGTTTAGGGCCTGTTACTCTGAAAAGCTCTCATCAATGATAGGTAAGGCGCAGTTAAACCTAGTTTTTTAGCATGTAGTTTGAGGTTATTTATTAGAAAGCTCGCACAATTATGGTAGGCCTTAGTACATTTCTCTCTTAGTGTATCTACTAGTGTAGATAGTGAACTGACTTGAGTTGACATGGAAAATTTTTCTCTTGAAGCACGAGGTTCTTTTCATCGGCCTCTTTTGCCAGATTTTCAAAGTGTTTAGCGGCTTCACCCTTCTCAAAACAATACGTGTCCGCTTTTCTTAATTCTCCACCTTATTGATCACTTCGTTCTCTAAATTCAAAATTTGTGTATCCTTCTCAACAATCAAGACATCCTTGTCTTTTACCAATCTATCATATTTGGCTATTTGTAACCGGCTAGCCTCTACCTCGCATTTATAACCCTGTAATGATAGCTCGACTTCTTTCGCCAAACACACCGCCTACGCATAACATAAGTTAAAACAAAATAATAAAAGTTGTATATCACAGATGCAGAATGAAATTAATACATTTTTTTTTACCTCTAACAAATGATATGAAATTAGTTCCCCATGTGTTCCCCCTTCGCTCTTACGAGCTGTTCTCACGTGCACCTTTTCAATTTATGTTCCAAAATGATGGTACAGATCTCTTTTGAGATCTATTCGTTCAAAAATCTCCTCGCTAAAATAAGTAATAGGGATCTCCAAAATAACAACATCCCTCAAGACGACTTCATCAAATTCAAAGTCATTGATATCCATTGACTCCATTCTAGGGGTATAATCCCCAACTTTCCTCTTTTTTGACGTTTTCGGTTCACGAGGTAATACCAAGCTCGGATTACCCAAATTAGCTGAAGGAATTACAGTTTCTTGGGTAGCTTCGACCTCTAAATTCACAAACAAATCTTCTTGAGTAGGTGAAGGGGTCATGCGCTCTAAACGTGGATAGGTAAGAGCCAGTTCTTATACACCTGAAGTGTCAATAAGATCTCCTAAATCAACATGTGAATAATCCATCCCTGCAAGATATATATACACATTAATAAAATTCACCAACGATGTGTAAATATATACAAACATAAAAAACAAAAAAATATATAATAAAATAACGACTCGTTTGTGTAACCTCGCCACACCCCGTCACCCCAAATATCTCCAGTAATATAAATATTTATCTTTCCAGCTCAAGGTGCTATCAGGTAGTCTGAGATGCAACCCGTGACATATAACACAAGATATGTATGCCTTCCCTTTATCTAACATATTCCTTTTTAAACAATATAAACACCTTAATTCATCAATTTTAGGTCTATTCTGTGCTCTCCAACTACCACGGAAAGACATAAAAGAGTTCGCCACCCATTTGAATTTATCTGTGCAAAATTGATATCAAAAGTGCTCAAAGCACGGGCCACCAATTTGGGAAAAAGACAACGTAAACCTATTTTAAAGGCTGCTAAATGTATCACCCACCACCCTAGTGGTAGATCATTGGCATCACATAAATGAGGAGGTACTGTCATTAACCCTACGCTGGCTGGAATGTCATATGTTTGTCTAATTTCTTCCAAATCTTTAACTATTAAGACACTCGACATATTTTCAATTTGATGTTTATCTTTGGTTCTATGCATAGGTTCGTCCTTGTTTTCCCTTTTCTTTTTTGGGCGAGGTACCTTGGTAGATGTGGACATGAGAATTTTGATAACAGGAATTGAACCCTGTGAGGATGAGGTAGACACTACTTTGGACCCCGAGGAAGCAGGAAGAGCGAGAATCCCTTCCTTAACAATCCTCGAGGAGGGCCTATTGTCACTACTCCCCGTTGTTGCAGGTTGTTTGGTTGGTAATGACCTAGAGGGAATACGGTTGGGAGAAATATTTTTGGAAATATCTCCCTTTAAAGATCTCACTTCTTTTCCTTTATGCGACATTAAGAAAGAGGATGAATAATTACCTAAAATGAGAAGTTCGTATCAAAATCAAGGAGTAAATGATATAGCACTGACTTGAATCCTAGCAAATGACATTAAATAAACGAGATGAGATGACTATCAAATAATTTTTGAGCGACCTTACGGAAGAATAAAACGACCTCTGAATAATGAACGGGTTGAAATCCTCTGAATATAATAACTTAGTTAAAAATAGGTAAAAGGTAAAAGTAAATTCTCCTACTATTTATAAAGGAAAAACGAGAAGTTGAAAAGTCTCTTAAAAATAAAAATAATATCGTAAAACACAGTATAAATTTGCATTATCCGAGTGGCCTTTATTTATATGAGGAATATGCGACTAGATTATTCTCTTGACTTCTCAAATCAAAGAGAATAGGGGAGTTAATGTTTGGTATTAAATATGTAACGAACATACGACCTAATAAGTACAGGTACCCTGCTAGGGTAAAAAGAAGACATAAGACTGGCTCAACAAAAGGCCTGCGCCTAACGAACTTGATAAAGCATACATACCCAGTCAACAAAAGTACCTTGTTTTCAAACATCGAGGTATTGGATGTCTAGACCTGATAAAGCTATGATATCCCGAGGCGATCAAGGTCGTCCTTCATGAACGACCTGCATATTAACACTCTCCTCTTGTTTGTAAATGCTTGTAACGATCTAATTTTTATAAACTAGTTTGTACTATCCATATCACTAAATGTGCACCCCACTATGTACTTAAAGATACACATATATATACCCCTTAAATGAGGAGAATACATGATATGTATTCAGTTATGTTATTTCTTGCTTCTCAGTAAAGTCAGATACCTAAATTCTTTCCAAACACTTATGATATAATTTTCATTAATATCAGTAATGTAGATTTTTAATATGTTTAGAGATTGAATTAAATTTACAATTCGATACATAAATGATTTAGTTATTCAAATTGTTTCACTTTTAGCTTTATTTAGAAAAAATATATGTTTATTTTCTTACAATATTAAAAATATAAACTCATTTATATTTTAAGAAAAATTAACATATATTTTTTTTCAAAGGTCGTTAAAAATGAAAGTATATATATATATATATATGAAGAGTGGTTATATGTTATGTAACTTAACGGCAATTAAAACTATATCAACATTTTTTATGCTATTAAACATTACATGTAAATAATTAATTTTAAATTGATCATATTAATCTCTATAAAATAAATTATCAGAGAAAACAACTCACAATCTTAAATATAAAAAAACTTTATAAACAATAATATAAAATAAAATTTATCGTAAAAAGTAATAAATATTAGTGTTGTTAAAAATATTATTAGTTTGAGTCAAATTTTTACAAGAAGTGAAATAAATCACAAATAATGTAACTGAGAATTGTATTATGAAAATATTTTCATATTAAAGTATAATTAAGTTTTACTGTTGCTCAAAACTTAATAAAAATAAAATTCATGTTTTAAAAAATAAATAGAAGTAAATGATGTGCTTGTTGTTTTGTATTTAATATTAATAAATATCAATGAAAATAAAATAAATATTAAAAACATATTAAAAAAGTAAATATATAATAATAAAACATTAAAACATTAATGGAGTCAATTGCTTCAAATTTTGTTCTCCTTTGCTATCCTGTAAACTCTTCAGTGCAAATTCTCATTTAAAACATTAAGAAGATAAAATTTCAAATAGCTTTAATGGTTGTCTGAATCGAATAAAAATGATCAAATCCAGACTAAAAGGAATTTTTGGGTATTATCAAAATTTTAAATTCAAATGGCCACAAGATATATAATATGGTCCAAGTTTTGGCAACATTTTACATGAGACAGTAAGAGAGATATGCCATAGTTTGTTTTTGATAGTTATTTGTTGCTTATTAACCAATAGTTAAAGTTATTTTAATTTAATAAAGATTCTAGTTTTCAAACATTTTCTTTTTAAAAAAAAACTTATTTAATAAAATAGTGATAAAATTATTAAAAAAGATTAAAATAAATTACATAGAATACTAAAAATAATAAAATTATAGTGTTTCAAAAATCTTCAAAAAAAAAAATGCATCCAAGTACTAACGAAATAAAAATAAGAATAGTAAAATAAAAAATGTAATGCATAAAATCTAGGAAACATTGTAAAATTTAATGGAATTCTCATAAATATTATAAAATTTTGATGATAAATAAAATAGATCAATTTTATTTACAAAGAGAAATTTTATTTTATTCTAATATTTAAAATAATGTAAATTATTTATGAGTTATTGTAAGTAAAAACTATTTTTGAAAAAGATGAAGTATATAAGTTTTTTTTTCTACATTCATTTTGTGATAATTATGAATTAAAAAAATACAAAAAAATAGCTTATAAATAAGAGACAATAAAAGAATCATTGAAATACGATGATAAGAGTTTTATTATAAAATAAGTTATAGATAAATAAAATATATGATTTGATTGTTATTTTATTTTATCTCCTAGAATAATAATAGGATATGTAATTAAAGAAAAAAAGTTGAATAAAATGGTATAAAATGAAAAATAACACATAAACAATATATAAGATAATAAGATAGGTATAAAGAAAGACAAATAAACCACTAAACAGTTTATTAGTGTTTGGATATCAAGATTGGTATATTTTTAATCACCTAACCAATATTAGATCAAACTTATATTTTTTCTAACCTTTTCATAAAAGTAAAATAAATATATTCGAGCTGGTTAGGAGCAACACAATTCTATTAAGTTTATAAAATAAATATTTGCTAACCTTTTCATAAAAGTAAAAAACTTGTGATGCTCTGCCAAATATATACATGATTAAAGTATTTTTTTTTGTTAAGGGTACTAGATTAAGGATATTATTTTTTCTTTTTAAAATATTTGCGTGAAAATAAAGTATTTATTAAAAGCATGTCTATTTTCATTTACAAAATGTTTCTTTCACATACTTAAATAAATTTAACATTTTTTTATGTTTTTCAGAAGTAATATTTTTTTTTTAAATTTAGATGGATGGAAGAATTTATTTTATAGATAACAATATGTGCATCCTTTAATATTGTTGATATATATGATAAACAATTATGATTGAAAATAATAGTAGAAAAACAACTATTGAATTTTTATTGATTAAAAAATATTGAAAAAAATAATAATAATGTAGTATTAATATGACATATATAAAATTAATTAAGATAAAAAAAAACACTATCTCACATCAAAAGGGTTGTAAATTCGATTTAAGAAAAAATAAAATTGTCATTTATCAAGTTTTACTCCATATAAGATTGTATAGATATATTATTTGAAAATACTCATATTTTTTTACCTCACTAAATTATATTAGGTCTAACAATAGTATTGTTATGTAGTATTTGTGTCTTGTTCATGTTCATATGTTGTAATGCAATCGTGTCTTAATTGTGTAATAATTATGTTTGATGGTATTAACGTGTCGTACTAAAATTATCATCATGTACTTAAATGAAAAAGGATAAAATAAAAAATAAATTTTTTAATTATATTTTAAAATTTTAAAAAATTGATCGTGGCCCTAAGCTGTAGGTTATATAGCATCAACCTTGGCTCAACCCTAATGTCTAGTTTATATATTTATATTAAAAAAAGGTATAATCTAAATATTTCACATTGAAAACTTATTCCTTAAACGTCATTTAAATTGAACTATAACCATTTAGATGTGTAAAATTTATAAGTATTAACGATATTCGTGAACAAAATATTTAAATGTAATTTAATTTCAATGTGACACTTTCAAGAACACTTTTCAAGTTGAAGAAACTATTAAGCTCTAAGTGAACACACATAAAGTATATTTCTATTCTTATGCACATTATGTTTCATATTAGACATATAGAAACATTTTTCACTTAGGTTACTCGATCGAGGTAAGTAGATCGATCGAATCAATCTACCTTATTCAAAAAGTTCTTGATTTAATTTCTATTTAAGGTAGATCAATTGGAGCATAATGTTCGATTGATCGAGTATTAGATTGATCGAGAAATTATTTACCTATCTTAAAATTTATTTTTAATATCTTAGATCTATCGAAGATTGATTAGATTGATCAACCTTTAAGAAAATATTTTTTATTGAACATGTGCTTCAATTTTTGTTCTAAAAATATTGTGTGCCAATCTTTATTTTTGTATTATTTGATTTATACTTCATTAAATGTTTAACCGTGTGAAATTTTAATTTTACAGATTTTTATTAGTTATTTATCTTTCTTCTTTGGCTAATTAAATATGTAACGTAAAAGCTTTTAAGATATGTTTACTGTTACAATTTGATCCCACTAAGTAGTATTAAATTAATATAATATTGTTATAAGTTTTAAGAGTAGAATAATAATATTTTTTTTATGTGACCAGATCTTTTTATTACAAATAGTGAGTAGTAAAAGCGAGACTCTACGTTCTCTAAGATTTCAGTTTGCACAATTATGTGTTGGTTATACAAGGAATTACTTGGAAAATATCCAAAATCAACGGCCAATTTTTCAATGCTCAAGTCTTAATCTTGGGAACAAGTAACTCAATGATGGTCTTGGGAGCTCTAACAAAGTTGCTAATTCTATAATACCAGTTTCTGTTTTCTTTAATTTTCTTTAAAAAAAAAACTACGAATAAGAAAATAATAACTATTTTCAAAAACAATAAGAGGTATAATATTATAATATATTTACTAAAACTCTTTTATTAATTGTAGCGTCTTATAAATTCTATGATAAAACTAAGTTAAATTTCCTCTTCTCATGGTTCTGATATTTCTTCTTGTTGAAAGCCTAACTCTGAAATTCATAGCAAACCACCTCTGCTTTCTTGAAATTACAATCTGCCCAATAACTAACCCAACCACCAACCCACTTGCATAACCTATCAAGACTGGTTTCCAACCAAATTCAAATACAGACCCTGAGTCATGGTGATCTTCTTCACTTGTGAAAGATGGAGGTCTTGAATACTCAGAGTTTCCGCATCTTTTTGTCAAAGGATCACCACAAAGTCCCAAGTTTCCTGCATAAGAGGTGTTCTCAAATATAGAAAATTGGTTACCTTGAGGTATAGGCCCAGTGAGGTTGTTGTGCGAGACATTGAAGTATGAAAGGAAAGTGAGCTTCTGCAATTGTTGAGGAATATGGCCTGAAAGCTTGTTTTTAGAAAGGTCTAATGATTCAAGCTCTGTAAGATTCCCCAAAGATAATGGTATGTCTCCAACAAGAATGTTGTTGGATAAGTTGAGTGCTTGAAGCCCTTTCAAGTTCCCAATAGCTGCTGGAATTTCTCCTTCAAAATTGTTACTTGAGAGGTCTAAGACTGCAAGCACATCTTGGACTCTACCATAATTTAAGTTCCCTCCCTCGTTTGCTATTGTAATAGAGACAAAGAAGTATTGAAAGATATATACAAAATTATTTTTGGCTTTTATCCCAAACCTTGTTAATATCTTTAAATATGTAGGAACATAGCTGACACTGTTGTTTTTCATTGCATTCCAACTTTGAATGTATTTGGATGGTAACTTTCCTGTAAAATTATTGTAAGATAGATCAATTATACACAATTTTGGGAACTCCAACTTCTTTGCATGCATGCCTATTTCCCCATACAACCTGTTGAATTGCAGTATTAGAATTTGCAACTCCGGTAGAGTACCTAACCAAGAAGGGAAAACATCTTTGAGCTTGTTATTTCTGAGATTAAGGATTTGAAGCATCTTACAATTGACTAATGATCTTGGTAATGACCCTTCTAAGTTATTATAACTCAAATCAATCAACCACAATTGGTTTCTATCTGTAAATCTCTGGGGAATTTCTCCGGAGAAAGAGTTGTTTCTGAGATTAAGCAGTCTCAATGAATTGCTAAAGTTTCCTAGACATCCAGGAATTGTTCCACTCAACTTGTTATTAGACAAGTGGACGACTTGAAGTTTCTGCAATTTGCATACCAAAGGTGAAATTTCCCCAGTTATGTTGTTGTTTGAAACGTCATAGCTAAGGGTGGAAAGCGGAGGAATTGGCAAAGGCCCTGTTAAGTTGTTATGAGAAAGTTGGAATATCCTGATACTAAGCCAAGGAAGTATAATTGGAGGTTGTTCAAAACCTGTTAATGAGTTCTCCATAAGGTTAAAACTCACCAAAGTGTTTATGTTCGTGTTCCATAACCACTTTGGTATTTCACCACTGATTTCGTTTCCTGCAAGATTTAACACCTCCATTGTTTCTTGGTACCTCAGAAATTCAGGGAACTCTTTTAAATGGCAAGAACCAAGTCCTAAGCCTATGAACTGTGGAAGACTTGCATTTATATTACTCCTTGGTTTAGTGATCACTGAAAGTCTATTATCAGAAAGAGAAAACTGATTGAGATTTTTCATGTCAAGAAACATTTCAAAACTCACCAAGCCACTCAAATTATTTCCCCTTAAGAAAAGGGTCTGAAGATTTTTGAGTCTTGAAAAGGAGTACGGAATTGGACCATTTAATTGATTTTCTTCAAGCATTAATTCAGTGAGTTGAGTAAGGTTTCCTAGGGAATTTGGTATAATACCAGTTAAATTGGAGTAACCAATATTCAGATGAGTCAACTTGGTTAGGTTACCAATCCAAGATAAAATTCCTTTGCTGAAGTTATTAGAAGAAAGATCTAAATAAGTTAGATGGTTAAGGTTGGATAAGAAAGAAGGGATCTGACCCTTAAAATCGTTTTCTGAAAGATCTAAGTAGTTGAGTCTGTTTAGGTTTACTATAGCAATCGGAATCACCCCTGAAAACTTGCAGCCTGAAAAATCTAACTTATTCAAGGAAGTAGGATTGCCAATTGAAGAATGTAAATCACCTGATATGTCAACATAACTAAGAGAAAGTCGTTCTAGACTTGTTAAGTTCACAATTAGGCTTTTGAAATCTAGCTTTTTGAGTTTCAATGGCATTTCTACTGAAAGGTTAAGATGGTTTAAACTTGAAATCTGGTTGATAGCATGAGGTATTTGGTAAGCCATGAAATCTAGAGAAGCTAACTTGTTATGCTTATCAGTGTTACCAGACAAATCTAGAGAAGCTAACTTGGTAAGCCCTGAAATTTCTGATGGAACTTGACCAGAGAAAAAAGAAGATGAAAGGTTAAGATGTGTTAAACTTGAAAGCTGGTTGATAACATGAGGTATTTGGGAATAATTGAAGTGATTGTCTGCAAGGTTAAGCTTCTCAAGATGAACAAGTTTGAAAAGAGAACTATTAGAGTTGACAGAACCATAAAGATAGCTACTGCTTAGATCAAGGCTTATAACATAGCCAGTGTTCTCATTGCACTCAATACCATCCCAAAAGCAGCAATCAGTTGTCTCTCCTTTTTCGGTCCATAGCTCAACCTTAGAATAAGCCAAAGGGTTGGTTGAAGCATTCTTGTATGTGGCCAAACTGTTTTTGAATTGCAACAAAAAAGATCTTTCTTGATCATGACAAAGTTGCTGCATAGAAGTTGAACATGGTGAAACCATAAGATGTATAATAAGCATAAGGACTAATATATGAAAAACAAATTGTGATGCCATCATAATATCTCAAGTTTATCTCGATCTCTCAAGTATAAGTGAGATGCTCTTTTATATTTATTTTGTATACAAGATGAAAGAATGCAAAGAACAAAGAGAAATTGATCAAAAGTTTGAGCAGCCAAGAATGCATGGAAAGCCGGAAAGCAAGAAGAAAAGATGAAGAGAAGTACGGAAGCAAGACATATGAGAAATCATCTCTCATTTACTATATTTCATTTAGTGTGTTGGGAAAATCGGGTATATTTTCCCTATTCTAAGTAGTAACTATTCACTTATGATTTAAATGAATAGAACTCAAACTAACCCGACAAAATAATGTTATTGAAAATATAATGCTAAAATATACTAAAACAGATATTAAAACAGAAATATTAAAGCAGAAAAAAAATAACACCAAAAATTTAACGAGGTTCGGTACAAATGTTACCTAGGTCCTCGGGCGTCGTTGACCACTTCCACTATCTCCAAATGAATGAACTCCAAAATTACAACTAATTGGGCAAAATTGAGCTAATCAATTACCCTTACAAAAGAGAGAAAGATTTACAAATTTTGGGATGTTTACAAATGGTGAAGGAAGGCTTTATTTATAGCCCCAAATCCAACACCCATCTTCATTCCTAACCAATGTGGGACTTTTCTAATTTGCTCACTAAGGAGCTATATAACAAATCTCCACCTTAGCGACTTAGTAATATTAAATGATTTCTTCAATTACTAGATCAGCGACGCCAGTGCCAATTCAGATTTGCAGGATGTTAATCAAGTCCAGACAATGTTTGAACTTGATTGTTGTTACCACCTTGGTCATCATATCTGCAGGATTCTCTGTCGTACTAATCTTCTGAACTAGTACTCCACCTTCTTCAATAATTTCTCGCACGAAATGATAACGAACGTCAATGTGCTTTGTACGTGCATGGTAGACTTGGTTCTTTGCTAAATAAATAGCACTTTGACTATCACAAAACACTTTAATATGTTTTTGACCAACTCCCAAGTCTTCAAGCAAACCTCGTAACCAAATAGCTTCCTTCACAGCCTCTGTAACTGCCATATACTCTGCCTCTGTAGTAGACAAAGCAACTGTGGACTGCAAGGTAGACTTCCAACTGACTGGTGCTCTAGCAAGAGTAAACACATAACCAGTAGTTGATCGACGTTTATCTAAATCTCCTGCATAGTCGGAATCACAATATCTGACTGCACATTGACCAACAATATTATCCTGCTGAAATACTAAACCAATATCTATAGTATTTATAATATACCGTAGAATCCATTTCACATCCAACCAATGTCCTTTACTAGGATCATGCATGTACCTGCTTACAGCACCAACCGCATGTGAAATGTCAGGTCTTGTACACACTATTGCATACATCAAGCTACCAACCGCATTTGCATATGGTACCTTTGCCATATATTCTCGTTCAAAACGTTGTAGTACCCTCTTCAAATATTGACTCTGGGTCAAACTAAGCTTCCCCTTCTTCCTGTCTCTGCTTATCTCCATACCGAGAATCTTCTTGGCTTCTCCTAAATCTTTCATTTCGAACTCCTGACTTAGTTGAGCCTTCAACTTCTCAATTTCTGCTTGGCTCTTCGATGCAATCAACATATCATCGACGTACAATAGAAGGTAAATGAAAGACTCATTTTGTAGCTTGTGAAAATACACACAATGATCATGTGTGCTTCTGGTGTACTTCTGTTACAACATAAACTGATCAAATCGTTTGTACCACTACCTTGGAGATTGCTTCAATCCATACAATGATTTGTTCAGCTTACAAACCCAATTCTCTTTACCAGCAACATTAAACCCTTCTGGTTGAAACATATAGATTTCCTCTTCTAAGTCACCGTGTAGAAACGCGGTTTTCACATCAAGTTGAACTAGTTCCAAATCAAATTGTGCTACCAAGGCCAACAAAATTCTAATGGAGGAATGTTTTACAACTGGAGAAAATACCTCATTATAATCGATTCCCTCCTTCTGAGCATAGGCCTTAGGTACCAACCTTGCCTTGTAGCGAATACCATCTTTGTTAGGAAATCCATCTTTCTTTGCATACACCCATTTACATCCAATTGCCTTCTTGCCCTTAGGTAGTTGTGTCAACTTCCATGTTTTATTTTTCTGAAGAGACAGAAGTTCTTCATCCATGGCTTCCTTCCATCTTTCAACTTCAGGGCTTCTGATTGCTTCTTTATATATGGAAGGAACATCATCATGCACAACTGAAAGGGCACAGTGCCATCGTATTCTTAAACCTGAAGCGGTAGGTCTTCAAAATCCTTGTATCGAGTAGGTACCTTGACATTTTGTCGTCGTGGCCTATCATCTGCAGTTTCTTCTTGTTGCTGTGGAGGTTCTTGGGTTAAAACCTCTTCATCTGATTCATCTTCTGTCAATGGAGGATCAACTTCTATCTTATCTTCACTAACTGGATTAACAATTTTGCTTTCAAACTCCACTTGTTTTGGAGTTTGCTCCACCTGCTCTAAAGTGCCATCAATCTTCTTAGTTACCTTTTGCAACAAGGCATATTCATCAAAGGTAACATCTCTGCTAAAGATTATCTTTTTTTGTTTCAAGGCACCATAGTCGATATCCCTTAGAACCAGAAGGGATCCCCAAAAAAATAGCTTTCTTAGCTCTTGGGTCCAACTTTGATTCTGTTACATGGTAGTATGCAATTGAACCAAACACATGTAAGAAATCGTAATCTCTAGCAGGTTTTCCAGACCATACCTCCATAGGCGTTTTGCCTTCAAGAGCAGACGATGGTAAACGGTTGACGAGATGACATGCATACGTCACAGCCTCAGCCCAATATTGCTTGCCTAAACCAGCATTTGACAACATACATCGAACCTTCTCCAGCAAAGTCCGGTTCATATGTTCTGCAACTCCATTTTGTTGTGGTGTTTTTCGAATAGTGAAGTGTCGCATTATCCCTTCTTCTTCACAAACTTTCATAAATGGATCGTTTGTGTACTCAGTGCCATTATCAGACCTCAGACGCTTGATCTTTTTACCAGTCTGAGTCTCGATCATCTTCTTCCATTTGAGAAAAATTCCCAGCACTTCATCCTTCTTCTTCATGAGATACACCCAAACTCTTCTGGAAAAATCATCAACGAAAGTGATATAATAATGTTTGCCACTCATGGATGGAGTTCTTGTTGCCCCTCATACATCAGTATGGATGTAATCCAAAATGCTCTTTGTATTATGGAGAGCAGTGCCAAAGCTTACTCTTTTCTGCTTTCCCAATACACAATGCTCACAGAATTCTAACTTGCCGGTTCTCGCACCTTTTAACAAGCCTTGCTTTACTAGAATCTGCAAAGCTTTTTCACCAGCATGTCCCAAACGCATATGCCACATCTTGGTAGTTTCTAAATCTCTTTCTTCCTCTGAAACTGCTGCTGATGCTGTCCCAATAACCGTACTACCAAGGTAGTAGTACAAGTTATTCTTCCGAACACCTTTCATCGCCACAAGTGCTCCAGAAGTAACCTTCAATGCCCCATTTTGTATGGTTATAGTGAGGCCTTTTGATTCTAAGACTCCCACAGCAATGAGATTCTTCTTCATATCTGGAACATAATGAACATCTATCAAGACCCTGGTTGAGCCATCTTGATTCTTCAAATGAATTGTACCGATTCCCAAAACTTTGCATGGATAATCATTACCCATGAAAACAACTCCACCGTCTAGTTCTTCAAAGTTAAAGAACCACTCCTTGTTAGGAGACATATGGAAAGTACATGCTGAATCAAAAATCCAATCACCAGGATGAGATGCTGTTGACGAACCAACCAATACAAAATCTGAATTTGAATTGCTTTCAGCTACACATGCATCAGATTGCACAGCTTTTCCTTTCTTTTGCAGCTTCGGACAATTTTTCTTCCAATGGCCTTTCTCATGACAAAAGACACATTCATCTTTACCAAGTCTTCCTTTTGATAGAGATCTACCTCTTCTTCCTTTCTGTTGTGTTTGCGGACGTCCTCTTACAGTCAATGCCTCTGTTACTTCATTCCTACTTTCTCTTTTATCTTTCTTTCTAATTTCATAACTATACAAAGCAGTACAAACTTCCTCAAAAGATACTTTATCCTTCCCAATGAGTAAGCTCGTAATAAGATGATCAAACTCATCAGGAAGGGAGGCTAACAACATCAAGGCTAAATCTTCATCTTTAAAAGTTTCATCCATATTTAACAAATCTGCTACTAATTGATTAAAAGCAGTAATGTGGTCGTTTATTGTAGTACCTGGAAGGTATTCAAACCGGAACAACTTCTTCTTCAAATAGAGTCGATTCTGTCCACTCTTCTTCATGAACTTGTTCTCCAACGCCTTCCACAACTTACTTGCAGATGTCTCCTTCATGAACGTGTACTTTTGTTCTCTTGAGAGACACGAACGGATTGTACCACATGCCAATCGATTGATATTTTTTCACTCTATTTCATCTGTTCCATCTGGTTTCTCTTCTTCAATAGCGATGTCTAGACCTTGTTGAAACAAAGCATCTAGAACTTCGCCTTGTCACATGCCGAAATGATCGGTTCCATCAAACTTCTCCACCTCGAACCTTGCATTCATCACCATAGTTCTGCTTGACGTGGATGACTGGCCTTTGTTTGAAAGAAATTTTTCTTCCGCCATTTCTTCAAATTACAACAACTAGCAACTATATTCTAATAGCAAACAAACGGAATACAAACAAATGCCTAGGTAGAAAACCTTCGGCTCTGATACCAATTGTTGGGAAAATCGGGTATATTTTCCCTATTCTAAGTAGTAACTATTCACTTATGATTTAAATGAATAGAACTCAAACTAACCCGACAAAATAATGCTATTGGAAATATAATGCTAAAATATACTAAAACAGATATTGAAACAGAAATATTAAAGCAGAAAAAAATAACACCAGAAATTTAACGAGGTTCGGTACAAATGTTACCTAGGTCCTCGGGCGTCGTTGACCACTTCCACTATCTCCAAATGAATGAACTCCAAAATTACAACTAATTGGGCAAAATTGAGCTAATCAATTACCCTTACAAAAGAGAGGAAGATTTACAAATTTTGGGATGTTTACAAATGGTGAAGGAAGGCTTTATTTATAGCCCCAAATCCAACACTCATCTTCATTCCTAACCAATGTGTGATTTTTCTAATTTGTTCACTAAGGAGCTATATAACATAGTGTATCATTGTACTATTTATAATAGCAATATGACTTCCATATGAAGCCTTGCAAGCAAAGGATTGGGAATTGCATATTAAAGTGAATACAATTTGTATTTGAATTACATCAGTGAAATATAAATCTATAATTGGCTAAACAAATAAATAATCAATATTATTCCATTACACATGCGTTTGTAACTTGAGCTGCATTGATGGGGTGGTAGACTGATGATGGCAAGATTTTATTTTTTTCCAATATGCAGTCGAAGTCTCGATGTGGGTTATATTAAAAGAGCTTGGTTGAAACTCATTGCCTTAATTTTTTCACCTACTTAATTTCTTATTTTTTTCTATTTTCAAAAGTAAGTAAACAAGTCTCGATCTATTTTTCATATATGTAGAGGATGTTAGACCTGGTACGGCATGTACATTAATTTTTTCATTCCCACGATTTAATAACTTCTTTTTTTCTGGGTTAAAATCCATATATTTATGTTCACATATATTTTAATATTAAACTTTTAACTATATAATTAAATTATTAAATTTATATTTAGGGTTATTTTAATTCTTAGATTTTTTAACTGTTACACTTATGTCTCTTTTTAAAAAAATTGTGACTTAAAGATTCTAATTAAAAATTTAGGTATTAAAATATCCAAAAACATAAGTTTAGTATCATATTTATAATTTTTTAAGTTAAATATCATTTATTTATAAATGTAATTGGCCTAAAATAGTTAAATAATAATTACTTAGCCTTTAATATGCATCGGCATACAACTATAAGAGGAGTACATCCGATTAAAAATTTAAATAATTTTAATAGAGTTTTTAAAATCAAAGAAAATTTAATAGGCACTTTAAAATATTATAAAAGTTAAGTGCATTCATTTAAAATTTTATGTAAGTTTTTAAAAAATCCAGTTATACTAAAAAAAAGATATTAATGATAAAAGATTTTTAAAACTTAAGAATTTTTTTGAAATTTAAGGAATTTTTTAGTTAATATTATAAGAATGAAATCAACACTCAAAAATTTATTAAAATTTTTCTATCTATAATAACAGAAAAAAATCAAAAATTTATAAATTTGTTATTTTTATTAATTTTCTCTATCTCTTATAATTAGTTTAACTATTATCAATATAAAATTTATAAAATAAAATACATTGCTCTAATAAATTTTAAATATATATTCATATAAAAAATCATTAAAATTAATAATTTTTTTAAAATCTATGAAAATTTTAATGAACATCTAACTCAATATTCTTTTACAATCTTTCCCTTCTCTCTCGTTTTTTTAGTCATAGATAACTATTCTTGTCCAAGCCTTATATATTATAGATACTCTAATTAATATATTAAATTTTTTAAATATATTATGTAATTAAATTATTTGGTTTTATTTTACCTTTTTTAAATATTAATCAATTGTTTTTACCCAAAATACCTTTTTGGTATTTTTATGAAGGATTTTTTTTACAATTAATTAGAGTTTAAAAAAAGTGAAAAATTTGGTAATTTTCGTAAGATCTTTTTTTTCCTTCATTAGTTATGAAACATATTTTAATCATATCCTAATGATATTGTTAGAATATTCTAACTTTTAGGATTTATTTATATTATTTATTTTTTAAAAGTAAAATTTTTTATAACTTATATCTAACTTTTACCAAAAAAAATTTCCATTCTAGTTAATTTTTATAAAAAAGAAAATAAAAATCCTTCACAAAAAAACCAAAAGGACATTTTCGGTAAAAAAAATGATTATTTTTAAAAAATAATAAGAAAGATACTAATACTTAAATTAAGTACTAAAACTAAATTTTTTAATAATATATAACATTTAAGATACCAATATATAAGCTAAGCTATTAGAGTGAGCACTCCATGTCATAATATTAATACCTACATAAATAACTATGTGTTATTTATGCATTGAGTTACAATCAAAAGATTAAATCAACAAATAAAAATACTTATAATACTCGTAATATTTTTCTTCATAATATTACATTTAATCAACATGATAATATCTCTAACATCCCCTGCACTGTTATTTCTAACATTTCTTTAAAATATAAGTTTTTGTTTTATAAAAAGTCTAACTCTTTATATTGTTGAATTATTTTATTACATTTTATGTCACTTGTTCCATTTAAATCTTTTTTTTCAAGAGTAGGTTGAAGATTTTTGAGGTTAACCCAGTAAATGTTAATTAGATCCTTGTAAACTGTGTGTTGTTTACTCTGACATCCGACTTTCACACTAAGACTTTTGCATTTTCAGATCAATATCTAATGTAAAGGAAATGCACTAACTGACTGAATTTCTTTTACAACGAACTCAAACCAAAGCCTTGAATTATGCAAAACAAACAACCAAGAAAAACATACATCAATAATCACAACGTCCTCCAAAATCTTGTTTCTATAAACAACAATTATCTCTACCTCATTAAGCAATTACACATCATAAGTCTTTGTTTAATGGGGAATAATTTAGGGTATTTATATACTTAATTTAACTATTAATCTGTAATAAAATATAATACATTCTAACGATTAAAATACATATTTATTTTTTTATGTAAGAAAATGATTATACTTTTTTGATTAATATTTGATGGGAAAAGAGTTTATTGTGTTAGCATTATTATTTTGTTAAATACGGTTACTAAAATAATAGATTTTTTAAATGTTATAATTATCTTTTATTTATATTATATATATTATGTTATAAAATTTTTAATTTAAAATATAAAACTAAATTATTTATATGTCTTAAAATAAATTAAAAAAATATTATTATATTATTTTCAAAATATGATTGAATATAAATACATTTTAATTAAAAGAGTACCCTTGATTTCATTCTCCACTTTAACATCGTACATCTAAATTGTCATGCATTCCCACTTGGTATAAATAGCCATATTCATAATTTATGGTCAATAATCTAAATCGTCATCCATACCCATTTGTTATAAATAGTCATATTCATAATTTATGATCAACAATAATTATAGAATGTTCAACTGCAAATACTTGGTTCTAGGTATTTTGAAACAACAAAATCGTTCATAAATTTTAAAAAATAATAATAAATATTCGGAATATTCACTTTAATTATAATGTATTATATAAAAGAATTTTCTCAAATAATAACTTATGAATATAAATTTATGTATTTTTAATATTTCACATTTAAAAATAACAACAATATTTTTTCCTTATTTCTGTGTGCAGATTTTTTAAGTGTGAGAGATAATTATTGAAAAATCATTTAAGAAAAGGCATGAAATTTAGAGATGACATTATAATTAAAAAAAATTAATAGAATGGGTATAATTCTTTACAAGGTGTTTTTTTTTTTTTTGTGGTCTTTGAATTCGGTAGCAGTTAATGTTTTCAATTGAGAATCTTTGATGGATAAGACATTTTTTTCCCTGATTTGATAATGGATACGATTGATTAGTCATTTTCATTATTTATTTTTGTTAAAATAAAATACTATAAATAACGAGAGTTAACAATTAATATTGATAAATTTACGTATAATATATTATATTTAAATTATTTTTTACGATAATTCCCAACTTTTACCAAATATAATAATTTTTTTATAACTTAAGTTATAATTTAATTACAACTAATATATTAAATAATATCGATTAAAATAATATGATCTATTTTTTAATCGATTAAATTCGAAGAGACATAAATAGATCGTAGATCTTAGCATAAAATAGTTGCATTTTCATCGGATAAAAAACAAAATTACATTTTGAATTATCAAATACATTATATGTTCAAATAAAAAATCAAAATTAAAAAATTCTTGTAATAATAATATATCTATAAGAAAATATACATAAGCTTTCAACAATAGTTTTATATTGGAACCCATCTTAATATTTGATTATAATAATTGAAATAGTAATTTTTTTACAACAAATGACATTAAAACTTAATTATAATAATTCATCAAATAAACAAGAAACTCTTATTTTAACAAACCCTTACGCACACACAAACAACAAAACAAAACAATAAATAACATGTTTTCAACCAAGGAAAACCAAAATACTTATAATTTTTTAAAGAAACCAAAAATTATAGGACAAAAAACACCAACCATCTAAGCTGAAACCACCACACAACCGAGTTGAAAACACAACCCACCCAACCAAAACCTCACCAACATTGAACCCAACCCAGAACAAAGTGAGAAACACCAATGAAACACTAGCAAAAACCACTAGGATTGAAGGCGACAAAACCAACAACCACAGAACCGAGAAGCTTCGAGTAGGCAGATAAGGTAGCAGCAATAGCACCAACCAAGCCTTATTGACATAAGAAGAAAACAAAAATATAAAGAGAAGGAAGGAAGGAGGTACGAATGAAACTGTAAATGGGGGTTCAAACCTAAAGAAAAGTAAGACTCGTCTTTCAAAACAAAAGGCAGAGGTATATTTTAATTTTTTAATGAATGGTGAGATGCCTTAAACATGCTAATTATATTTATAATCATCGTAACATTTTAATTGATTTTGATTTAATTGCTCAATTTACTAGTCTGAGGTCCAAATTTTTTTTCTAAAATTTGAGTGAAAAATAGGAATTACTTGTAGGATGTTAAGTGTATGATTTGGTTATATGTTTGTTAGTGCTAGTGTGCACCACTAATGTGTGTCGTGTAAGGGCTTTGTTAACCTACACTAAGTTAGTTAAAGATAAGGCTAGGTAGTAACTACCCTGTATGTATTATTGTATCTTTCATAGTCTATATAAGAGTATGATGTAAATCAAAGTGGTGCAACGTTAGTGAGTCAGGTAAGCTGATTCGGTTTAACCGCAAACGTGGATTCGAACCGAACGAGGTTCTTGATGGAAGAACCTTAATAAAGTATCGGGTCCTCTCACTATTAACTGCATAACAATTCAGATTACACCATCAATACGCAGAGAATAAGTGTGAGAAACCAGTGAAAGCATCAAAAGAAAATCCATTGGAATTCCCGTGTAAGTGCTGAAAATTGATCAATGGCAGGAGGTATGTTTTCAATCCAATTTTGTTTCCGCTGCATTTAAATTATGAGTTCATATGATTTTATGAACGTTTCTGGATTGAATTGAGACTCTAACATTTGGTATCAGAGCCATTTGAAAACAACTCTGTTTTGCTATGCTTCACGAGAACTGAAATTTTGGGTTTTTTATATCGATTGTTTTTGATGCATATGGAAATTATAAAGTGTTTCAATATTGATTTTTGAATGATTCTGTAAAATTAAACTAGAAAAACAATGAAGAAAATAAATTCAATTTGCCGTGGGTATTTATTTTCTTCATTAATTAACATTTTGTTTAAAATAAAGTTTTTACTTAAAATTAAGATCATGAATCACTTGGAAATTGAATTCTGAGAATTTTGATAAATAGAACGTTGGATTCCGTCATTTAATAGAAAGATACTGGCGGGTATCCGTTAGTGTAAGCTGATCGACCTAGAGGTTGAAGATGAAGTTTTATTTAAAAAAAAAAAAAAAATCAAAACAAATGTCATTCTGGGGACTCGAACACGGATCCTACGTGTAATTTTGATTAGTCTCATCCAAAGGTGCAACATATATTTCGCTTATTTTGTATCAAACTTATATTTATATATATTAGAGTTTGATTTTTAAACAAAAAAAAAAAAAATACAAATAAATTCGAATATAATTTTAATTTATGTTTATCATATGTATAATATTTATTATACATGTTATATTTATTTAAATAATTTTTGGACACATTAAAATTTTATTTAAATACATTATGCTTAAATTATTTGTTTTGTATATTTATATGTATAAATTTTGCAATTAATTATACATATAAAATTTAGTTAAATAATTTATGTATAATTAAATTAATTTTTTAATAGCTCTTATAGATTTAATTAGTGCTTATATTATTTAATTTTGCTTGTATAATTTATTGTCATATATGCAATTTAAGATAAATAATATTTGCACATTTGATATTAAATTAATATTGCTTATGGTTTTATGCAATAATTGAGCATAAGAATTTAATTAATATTTAAGTGATTCATATAGTTTGATTAATTAGGGAGTAGCCACAGCATCTTTAATTAATTAAAACTATAATAAAGTTTATTTAGGATCACGTTTAGAAAATAAATATTAATTATAATTAATCATATGTGATATAATAAATCTTATCCCACAGAATTTTTATTATATTTTTGTGTTATTAATTAGGATATAATATCAAATTATATTTTCTAATTTACCCACAGGAATTAGGAAAAAGAACATAATTTGATAGTTTTATTATAAAATTAGGATGAATTTAATTGAATTAAAACTTTAGCCCATAGGCAAGTTTTATGTCACTAGATTCATATTATTCATGATTTACATTGGTAAAGAATGAGTATAGTTTAGGCGCCAAATTTTAATAAGCATATAATCTTTAATTGCAAACTTCTCAACTCAGTAAATTTTTCTCGATATCCGTTTGATATTCCCGATCCGAAAGGGGATAACTATAAAATATGGAAGGAAAGAATTCTCCTTCAATTAGGTGGATGGATATTGATTATGCTATTAGGAAAGACGAACCACCTAAAATTACTCAAACCAAGATCTGAGAATATCATGCTTTATGAACAATGGGAACGATCTAATCGCCTTAGCATGATGTTCATTAAGACTAAAATCTCTGCTGGTATTCGTGGTTCCGTTGATCAACATACCAATGTTCAAGACTTGCTAAAGGCCATTGATGATCAATTCATCACTTCAGATAAGGCTTTAGCAAGCACCCTTATTATGAAGTTCTCTTCGTAAGACTCACCACAGTGAAAGGTGTGCGCGAGCACATTATGCAAATGAGGGACATCATGCTCAACTTAAGCATCTCGAGGTTGAAATGTCGGAATCCTTCCTGGTGCACTATATTCTTAACACTCTCCCACATCAGTACGGGCCATTCAAAATCTCGTACAATACACATAAAGATAAATGGTCAATCAATGAACTAATGACCATGTGTGTTCAAGAGGAAGGGAGGCTTGTTATGGAATTTGGTGAAAGTGCAATGTTGGCTACAACGTACCAGAAAGGAAAATCTCAATACAAGCATAAAGGAAAAGGGATAATTCCACCTCAAGCTGATATTAAGAAAGAATCCAAGTGTTTCTTTTGTAAAAAGAAGGGACACATGAAGAAGGATTGTATAAAGGTAATCCAACCTTGTTTGTTTGTTATGAATCTAATATGGTTAATGTTAATATTAACACCTGGTGGATTGATTCGGATCTACAATCCATGTTGCAAACTCCTTACGGGGTATGCAAAATCTAAGGAAGCTGGGAAGTGAGCAATACATCTTATCCAGTAACAAGACGGGCTCACACGTGTGAGGTAGGGACATGTAGTTTGATTTTAAGTAGTGGTTTTATTTTAAAATTAGAAAAGACCTTTTATGTTCCAAGTTTCTCTAGAAACTTGATTTCAATTTCAAGACTTGTACCTTATGGTTATTCCTTTCACTTTTCAGAAACATCTTTCAATTTATTTAATAAGTGTGATTGTGTTGGGAATGGTATTTTTTCTGATGCTCTTTACTGCATTAATTTACGAAATAATGCCACTCATAACGCTATGCATGTTCAAGCTGGCACTAAAAGGTGTATTATTGACGATGACTCTTCTACGTTATGGCATAGGAGATTAGGACATATCTCCATAGAAAGAATTAAAAGATTAGTGAAAGACGGGTACTTAGTACTCTAGATTTTATCGATTTTGAGACATGTGGACCGCATTAAGGGAAAGCAGACTAACAAGTCAAAGAAAGGTGCCAATAGGAGTTCAAACATATTAGAAATCATACATACGGATATATGTTGTCCGGCATGGACATTCAAGGTCGAATATTTTATCACCTTTATTGATGATTTTTCTCGATATATGTATCTCTATATGCTTCATAATAAGAGCGAACCATTGGATGCCTTCAAAAGCTTTAAGGTTGAAGTAGAGAAACAATGTGGAAAGGAAATAAAGATTATGAGATCGAGATAGAGGTGGTGAATATTATGGTAGATACACCGAGAATGGACAAGCGCACGGTCTCTGTTTGCTAAGTTTCTTCAAGAACATGGGATAGTTGCCCAATACACTATGCCTGGTTCACTGCACTGTAATGGTATAGCAGAAAGAAGAAACCGAACACTTTTGGACATGGTGCGGAATATGCTTACCAACTCCAATCTTCCTAAATCATTGTGGATTGAAGCTTTAAAGACTACTGTGTATATATTAAACCGAGTTCCAACCAAGCCTGTCTCAAAGACACCATTTGAATTATGGAAAGGTTGGAAACCGAGTTTGCAACATACGCTGCGTTTGGGGATGCCCGTCTGAGTCGGGATTTATAATCCACAAGAGAAAAAGTGGACCCAAGGACCATTAGTGGGTATTTCATTGGATATGCCGAACGGTCTAAAGGTTATAGATTTTATCGTCCATCTCACAACACTAGGTTTGTGGAATCAAGAAATGCAAAATTTCGAGAATTACTTGATTAGTGGGAGCGATCGATCCCGAGCATTGGTTCCGAGAAAGATCATTCAGATGCTCAATATGCCACTTCAAGTAATGGACTGATCGTTATTGTTAACAACATGCCTCGAGTACAAATGCATGTTGAAGAACCACTTAGAAGTACCACAAGTCAGTTGATCCCGATCCAGAGATGTTGAAGTTCAACAGATGCCTACAAGTTGAACAACCGGTTGAACAACATGATCTTGCTCCTCGGGAGAATGTTGATGCAACATTAAGAAGATCTACTAGAGTAAGGAAATCAGCGATTCCTAATGATTATGTTGTGTATCTACAAGAATGTGACTATAATGTTGGAGCCGAAAATGATCCCGAGACGTTTTCACAAAGCCATGAGTTCTCGAGGTTTCGAACTTATGGTACAATGCCATAAAAGAAGAGATGGATTCTATGGCGTCTAACCGAAGTCCGGGATCTCGTCAAGTTGCCGATGGTGTGAAAGCCATTGGATGTAAATGGGTCTTCAAAACAAAGAAAGACTCAAAAGGCAACATTGAGAGACATAAGGCAAGACTCGTTGCCAAAGGATTCACTCAAAAGGAAGGAATCGACTACACGAGACATTTTCTCCTGTATCTAAGAAAGATTCACTTCGTGTGGTCATGGCATTGGTTGCCCATTTTGATTTGGATTTGCAACAAATGGATGTGAAAACGCTTTCCTTAATGGTAACCTAGAGGAAGAGGTTTATATGAAACAACCTGAAGGATTCTTCTCTAGTGATGGTGAGCATTTGGTTTGTAAGCTTAATAAATCCATATATGGATTAAAGCAAGCTTCCGTCAATGGTATTTGAAATTCCATAACGTCATCACTTCATTTGGTTTTGAAGAGAACGTTATGGATCAATGTATATACCGAAAGTTAGTGGGAGTAAGATTTGTTTTTTGGTGCTATATGTGGATGATATTTTGCTTTAGCTCAATGATGTGGGTTTGCTACACGAGGTAAAACAATTCCTCTCTAAAAATTTTGATATGAAGGATATGGGTGAGGCATCTTATGTCATTGGCATTAAGATCTATAGAGATAGACTTCGAGGTGTCTTGGGTTTATCTCAAGAAACCTATATCAACAAAGTTTTAGAGAGATTTCGGATGAAGGATTGTTCACCAAGTGTTGCTCCCATCATGAAGGGTGATAAGTTCAATTTGGACCAATGCCCAAAGAATGATTTTGAAAGAGAACAAATGAAAACCATTCCATATGCTTCGGTTGTTGGAAGCTGATGTATGCTCAGTCGCACTGCACTGACATTGCATTTGTTGTTGGAATGCTACGGAGATATCGAGTAATCCGGTGTTGACCATTGGAAAGTCAAAGAAAGTGATGAGGTACCTACAAGGAACCAAGGATTATATGCTCATGTATAGGTACGAACCGATGAATTGGAAGTAATTGGCTACTCCGATGCGGACTTTTGTTGTATTGATTCACGAAAATCAACATCCGTTACATTTTCATGCTTGTCGGTGGAGTGTGTCTTGGAGGAGTGCGAAAGCAGGCCCTTGATCGCTACTTCCACCATGGAGGCCGAGTTCGTATCATGTTTTGAGGCCACATCGCATGGTGTATGGTTAAAGAGTTTCATTTCCGCTTAGAGTAGTTGACTCTATTTCTAGGCCATTAAGATTATCTTGTGACAACTCACGTATTTATGGCTAAGAACAACAAAAGTGGTAATCGTAGTAAGCACATCGACATTAAATACTTGGCCATAAGAGAACGTGTTAAGGAAAAGAAAGTGGTCATTGAGCACGTAAGCACTGAGTTGATGATTGCTGATCCTTTGACTAAAGGCATGCCACCAATGAAATTCAAGGATCACATAGAGAAAATGGGAATTGGTTCCACTTTGTAAATGTATATATACAATTTATTAATGAAACTCTTATATATTGTGATATTTTCTCATATTCATGTGCACCTTAATTTATTTGAGAAAATATATATATTTTATTGGACCAAGAATAAATATAGGATTTATTCATTAAGTTTAGTTACTACATAAAGTATAATACTTGAGAAACTAAATACATTGTAATACATGGAAGATAATACTCGCTCTTAGAGGACCTATCGCTATGATTCATGTGTTTTGTTACTCAAGAGAATTTCACTTAACGTTTGCACCAAGTGGGAGAATGTAAATCAAAGTGGTGCAACGTTAGTGAGCCGTGGTAACGGTTCGGTTTCGTCGGAACCGTACGTCGGTTCCGAAACCGAACGAGGTTCTTGATGGAAGAACCTTAATAAAGTATCGGGTCCTCTCACTATTAACTGCATAACAATTCAGATTACACCATCAATACGCAGAGAATAAGTGTGAGAAACCAGTGAAAGCATCAAAAGAAAATCCATTGGAATTCCCGTGTAAGTGCTGAAAATTGATCAATGGCAGGAGGTATGTTTTCAATCCAATTTTGTTTCCGCTGCATTTAAATTATGAGTTCATATGATTTTATGAACGTTTCTGGATTGAATTGAGACTCTAACATATGAGCTCATTGCTTATAACTCAATTGAATGCAATTCTTAAATATCCTTTCACATTCGTTTATGGTAGCAAAGCAATTAAGTTCATGAGGACTTGAATCAATGTCATCACCCAATTCCAAGCATTCTTCTTCCCTAATTCACATCAATGATGTTCAATCTATTACATCTATTAGTTATCATTCTATTCGCCTTAATTTTTCGATCAAACTTCATCGCACCAGTTTTTTGTTCTATCAACTCTTTTTTTATGCTCTAATGATGTTAGTTAAAAGAACCAGACAATTCACACATGGACAGTCTTGTGCTAAGCTAGATCTTTTGCTCAGTTTTAGCTAATATTGTTACTCATATTATGAAGACATCATCAACTGTTGATATGTGGTCTACTTTGGAAACAGTTTTCTAAACTTCATCAGGTGCTTGAGTTATGGATCTTTATCTTCTATTCCAAACCCTCAAGAAAGACAATCTTTCTTATGATTCATCAACATTATTAGTCATCACCTAATTATTATACTTGAACCAATTTCAGAGCATGATCTTGTGTTATATGTGCTAGGAGATCTCAATTTTTACTACAATTCTTTTGTCTTAAGTTTCACTAGGAGAGCTGACTCAAATTCCTTGGATTAAGTTCATAGTATCTTTCTCACATATAATCATCGCATTGAGAATTAGTATAATTATGATAATCAATTTGATAAGGTGTATATTGCTAAGTTTTATGGTCAAAATAACTCTTATAATAGTAATAATCGTGGATTTAAGACTAACTCTAAGTTTGTGTGGAATTTGCAAGATTTTCTTGCTCAAACCGGTAAAAATTATGGTTCTAAGACTATTTAGGTTGATTCTAAAGGCAAACAGCTTGGATGGAATGAACTTAAGGTGCGATGTTAGATTTATGACAACAAAAGTCACCATTTTAATAAGTGTTTTCTTCTTCATGACATTCTCATCAGAAAATCACCAAGTGCTTTGTAGGGTGGTGATTTAATCTCTACATTACATACCTCTGTTGGATCCAAGGATAGAATCACAACTAGCTGGCTGTTGGATTTAGGAGCCACTAATCATTTGACTAATGATAGTACTACTTTGGATCATAGTGAGTCTTATTTTGGTTCTAACTCTACCATTGTAAACAATGGTCAATCTATTCCTATTACATACACTACTACAAAATTTGGTATTTAAGTCAAGATTTAAAGTCACTTTTTGGAGAAAAATGACTTATAATGAATTTAAAGTTGGTTTGTTGAAAATTTGATGCTATCCACATAGTTTTTATCGTCGATTGACGTGTTGAACCGACGCTACACGTACGACGTAGCGTCGGTCTTACGTGTCAACCGATGCTATCCACATGGTAGCATTGGTTGACATATAAGACCGATACTACATCCTACGTGTAACGTCTATTCAGCACGTCAACTGATGATATACATGGATATTTTCCTTTTCTCCTTTTTCTTCCCCATCAGACAACATTTTTTATTTGCAAAGCTATAAACAACACCCAAAAATCCAAAACTGTCATTCCTCCTCCTCCATTCTTTTT
The DNA here is from genome assembly GCA_030763125.1 of Hippophae gyantsensis. Lineage (NCBI taxonomy): Eukaryota > Viridiplantae > Streptophyta > Magnoliopsida > Rosales > Elaeagnaceae > Hippophae > Hippophae gyantsensis. The sequence goes on from CM061029.1 coordinate 52,994,004, forward strand.
CATTTTCTGGCCACTTATGACTACCAATTTTAGTGTCGTTTAGTAGGTTTTCTTCCTCTCCAAATTATCTTTTAGATCCCTTATTTTTTTAGCGAAATACTCAAATTTTTTATACTCATTTTCTCAATTACAAAACACCTTTTTTTCTTCATTTTCTTAATTTTGTCACTTCATTTACTCTTGTAAGTATTTCTATTAATCCTAAGCACTTATTATTCACTTTGCGTTATTTTTTGTATATTATGTGTATAAATTTTTGTATTATGTATGTTTTGTATTATGTATATTATTATTTTTGTTATGTAGATTTTGTATAAGTATTTCATAATAAAATAAATTTATATATTTATGATTGTGATTTAAGGTTGGTGTCTAATTTATTTATTTATGTTAATATGAAATGAGAAAGACACGATTCAATAATATGATGCTCATTAAAATATCTGTGATTTGAAGTAGTATAGTTATTTAAAAAAAATCTTAATCATCACGAAATTGTTATATATCATAAATTTTAAATCAAATCAAATGATGTGACATATTATTATTAGTAATTACAATAAATCTCATATAATTATATTTATGTGTATATATTTGTTATGTTTGATTTTTATGTATTTATTTTTATATGATGTTTTGGTAAATATTCTAATAATTAGGGAATTCATATATAATAATATCTTAAATATATTGGTTGGATACATATTTAATATGTTTAATGTCATTAATCGAAAATGGAAAAATCTTGGATGTCAAAGTGTAGAATTGAGTAGGACTACATTTCTGAAGTTGAAAGTTTCTTGGAATTTGCTTGTAGAAATAGCAATAATGAAATTAGTATGATTCGATGTCCATGTGTTAAATGTAAAAATGAGAGATTTCATGATGTTGATGAGGTTAAGTATCACCTTATCCGTAGTGGTATTCTTTTGAGTTATAAATGTTGGTATTATCATGGAGAAAATATTGATAATACTCATGGGAAAGAGATAAATAAGAATGTGAGTGGATTATATACATCTTATCATAATATACAGACAGAAAATATGTTTCATAGTGTTGAAGATGAACTACATGAAGATGATCCCAAAACCTTTAAAAAAATTTAAAAGATGCCGAATTGTATCCATAATATAATAAATACACTAAAATATCGGGATTAGTTCATTTGTACAATGTGAAGGCAAAACATGATTTTTCTGACAAGGGATTCATAAAATTACTAAATCTACTAATAGATATGTTTCCTGAGGGTATTAAATTATCATCTTCAATGTATGAAATGAAGAAATATCTTACTCGATTTGGCATGGAATATCATAAGATTCATACTTGTCCAAATAATTGCATTCTTTATAGAAAAGAATATGAGATATTAAATGATTGTCCGATGTGTAAATAATCAAGATGGAAGAATGCTACAAATGAGACAATACCTAAGAAAGGTATGCCTACAAAGGTTCTTTGGTACTTCCCTCTGATTCCTCACTTTCAAAGGTTGTTTAAAAGTAAAGAGACATCAAAGATGTTGACTTGACATCCAGATAATCGATCTGATGATGGGGTGCTACATCATCCTTGTGATTCTCCAAATTGGAAAATAGTAGATAATTTATATCCTCAATTTGCATCTTATCCTCACAATCTTCATCTTGCTATTGTTGTTGATGGAATTAATCCACACAGTTTCCTTAGTAGTAGATATAGTTATTGGTCAGTAATTATGATAACATACAACCTTCTTCCTTGGTTATGTATGAAAAGAAAATTCATGATGTTAACATTATTCATCTCAAGACTGAAACAACCCAGTGTTGATATTGATGTATATTTGCAACCTCTAATAGATGATTTAAAGACGTTGTGGAATGATGGTGTAAATGTTTAGGATGTAGATAAAGAAGAACACTTTAACTTGAAGGGGTCTTTTTATGGACAATTAATGATTTCCTACCTATGGGAACTTATTAGGACATGCAACAAAAGGTTATAAGGGATGCCCTATATATAGTGATGGAACTTTTGCATCTTATCTTATTCATGGAAGAAAGATGTCGTATAGAAGACATAGAAGATTTTTTCCATCTAGACACAAGTTTAAATGCCAAAAGAAACCGTTTGATGGTGAAAAAGATCATGATCATATACCCCGACCTTTGCAAGGTGTTGAGATATTAAGGCAATTGAATGGTATGACATTCAAACAATATAGAAAGATGAAAAAAAAAGAATACTCACTAAGGTAGGGAGACGAAAGAGGTCAACTAATGAAAGGGGTGAAAATGAAAAAAGGAGGAGAATCAGTAGACCATGGTTGTTGGAATAAAAAATCAATATTTAGGAATTACCTTATTGGAAAGACCTACACATTAATCACATCTTAGATGTCATGCACATTGAGAAAAATGTATGTGAGAGCTTGATTGATACATTACTTAATATACCTGGAAAAACAAAGGATGGAATTAAAGCAAGACTGGATTTAAAGAAACTAGGCATACGACTTGAATTGACACCAAGGGTGGAAAATGATAAGAATCGAACATACTTGCCACCAACTATCATATCTTAATGCAACAGTTATTACCAGTTGCTATTAGATCAATTCTTCCAAAATAATGTTCGATTATCAATAATTCGTCTTTGTTCATTCTTCAATACAATATGCAATAAATCTATATCAATTGGTAAGTTAAACTCTTTACAGAAAGATGTTGTAGAGACTTTGTGTCTAGTTGAAAAATATTTTCCTCCTTCTTTCTTCGATATAATGATTCACTTCTATGTTCATTTAGTTCGAGAGTTTCAATTATGTGGTCCTACTTACTTAAGATGGATGTATCCTTTTGAGAGATACATGCAAGTCCTTAAAGGATATGTAAATAATAGAAATCAACCTAAAGGATGCATGGTGGAACGTTACATTGCTGAAGAGGCCATTGAGTTTTGTTCTGAATACTTTAGTGGTTGCACTGAAATTGAGAATCCTAAGCACAAGTTGTTCTTAGAATGTCACATGATCCAAGTACGTAACCCTATGCTTGGTGGAAGTAAGAAATTGTTTATTGATCGCACTCGATGGGAAAAAGCACACCGAATTATTTTTGTAAATAATAATGAGGCACAATCGTACATAGAGTAAGTGATGTTTAACCTTTCCATTTATGCAAAAATTATTTTTTATTTAACTATTAATGATGATATCTACTTGATATATATTTAATAACATTACATGATGTATTTAAACTTATTGAAGATCGATCCTTGTTATACAAAAAAAGGAGAAAAATAGTTGTATGATGAACATAAGTGAGAGCTTATTAATTGGTTTCGCAACCATATAAGTGTCACATATAAGAATTCATTAGTACTTTTATGCAATGTTTTAAAACTTTGCTTTAAACACATTCCATATTTTTTATGCATAGATTCAAGTTGAACTCAACAAACCCAATCATAAAATAACAAAAAGTTTAGAATGGCTTACACATGGTCCAAAATTCAATGTCAAATCATTTTCTAGTTTCACAATTAATGGATCGAGGTTATGACTCAAGCAAGGGACAAACTATGCAATTTGCCAGTTCAAAAGATGGTAATCCTATACTTTATGATAGAACATATTATGGTATAATTCAAGAAATTTGGGAACTCGATTATAAGGTCTTCCATGAAATAGTATTCTTGTGTGATTGGATCTAAGATGTTATCAATGTTGGATATAAAATAGATGATTTTGGATTTATCCTTGTAAATTTATCCAAGATAAGTCACATTGATGATCCTTTCACAATAGCACTTCATGCAAAACAAGTATTTTACGTGAGCGATCAAATTAACACAAGATGGTATGTTGTGTTAACGCCTCCACAAAAAGAGTTCTACCATAGTGATGCTTTAGAAGATGATGACCCTATGCTTGATACATTGTCCAATATTAGTCATTTCTCAAACAAATTGCCTAATGTATGTGATGATCTAGTTGATGACAATGATTCTTCATCATGGACTCGAAGTGATTGTGAAGGAATATATGTATACAATCAATAACCTAATTAAACATAATGTATGTTCTATATTATTCTAATAACTCTTGTATGTTTATATGTATGGACTTAAAATTATCAATTAATTTATATTTCATCATTTTTGTAGATATTTCATGGATCTTAGGGTACCAAAGCTTGTAGATCCAAATGATCCATTGGGGCATTTGAAAAGAAAGGGTTGAGTGAATATACCTAATGCTCCACTTAATCCAGATGATAGTGTACCCGTTCTATTTGATGCTACTAGTAATCCAATAGGAAAAAATGGCCAATAATTGAAATCCTCTACTAGTAGACTTGTGAAGTCAAGTATACCAATCAATATAAATGATTAGACGCAGGTTGATGAAGCTAAAAAGTTCAAAATATGGAAAACCATTTGTGTAATTCTTTTTTATTTTATAACTAATTACATATATTATATTTTTTTGTATTATACCTCATCTTTTGTAACGTATTTTTACAGAATCATTATAAAGTTCCTGACACTTGGAAGATCAAGTGTTATAAGATTGCAAATAAGGCGTGGAAGGAATACAAAACTTCTAGATTGGCCAGAAATTATGTGTTTCCATATTTGGAACCACTTTATGCAGTAAAACTATACAAAATCTATGAAGGACACCCCTAGATTACACCTCAAGTTTGGAAAGACTTTGTGGAATAGATGTACGGATGAATTTCAAATTATTAGGGAAGAACATCAGAATATACAAATACATAATATTCTTCCTAACTGTATTAGGAGGTCTTCAAATCTTGAAGTTAGATATAGAATTATATTATTAATTTATGTTAATTTATAAATATTTTTATATTTATTTTCCTCAAATTTAAGTTGATGTCATGGTTAATAAATTTATTTAATTTATGTTGGAAGCTAAAATGGATAGATCGATTACCCGATCTAAATTATACATAGAAACAAAAACCTCCAAAACGAAGAAGTCAAGACCAATGATTAAGCGAGGAGAAGAACAACTAAATAAGTTGGTTAGTAATTTAACTTGATAAAAAGTCCTTATGATTTTTGCTAATTGATATAATAATTTATGATATGTTTGTTTATTTTATTATTTGTAAAAAAGATGTTCAAGAACAAATAGCCAAGGGTGAAATAATTAAACAACCAGAAAGATATGTTATATATCATGCATTCGGACGCGAGTATCCTGGTCATGTTAGGGGAGGAAGCCAATATGATGGTTATATGGCGTCTTTTAACATTCCAAAACAAGAGCCTCAGATGGTCAGTAAGGAGAAGTATAGTAAAATTGAAGAAGAACTCAACTTCTTTAAGGCCTCAATGTTAAGTGAGATTGCCACTTTAAAAGAATATCAATCACAACACATGTCAAGCATGGCAGCATACTACAATCAGGGAATACCCTATGGGCCATGCATGAAACTATCCATGCCAAGCATTCCATCATCCATGTCAAGCATGCCACCCATGCAATCTCATGGTGCCCAACCTATATTCTATATGGGATATAGTCATCCTATTGATCCTCTCTTTATGCCAGGAATGTAGATGCAATCAAGTAGTGGATCATTTTCTCCAATTTAATTTGTGCATTCTTACCATCCATCACATCACGATGAACGTTTTGATGAGAATGTACTTCCAATAGTTACCCCACATGGGAGTCTTCCTCTATTTGATGAATCATTTGTGGAAAGATTTAAAGTTTATGTAGATAATCTATTATTATTATTTATTACTATATATAATGCTTAAATTGTTTTATAGAATATGAAATGTTTGTTGAAACATCCTTCATCAACAAACTTTGTTGTTATTGGAACAGTACAACAATTGAGCAATGATCGGATGATGCATAATCAATATTTGCCAAATCATTATTGAATAGTAATTTATCAATCATTGCTCCATGATTGTTGATCAGGCAGAACCGACATCGTCGATCCTACCGATACTTTGGTTTTATTTATTTATAAAACTCTCGCAAGTGTATGAATCATTTCATATAAAATGATAAGTATACTCCCAAGGTCGATCTAAGGAAGGAATGTATGTGGTTTTTAATTTATTATTCAAACTTTTAAAAACGAAATTAAATCCTAAACATCCTGTCACGATATTTTGGGGTTTTGTGTTTTTAATCTACTGACATAAAAATAAACATAGATATAGATTCAATAAATATTTATGCAAATTTTATCAATTATAATAGTGGAGTATTTATGTATATAATAACTAAGTAATTATGCTTGCTCATATTATTTAGGTTATTAAAGATATGAATTGATATTTATTGATTCTCTCTTTTTTATATGAATACCACCTTTGGTGGGGTTAGATATTCTTTGTTAACTAAACAAATCAATTAACACCTATGGGTGGGGTTGATAACTAATTTGGTTAATTAAATTAATTCTTTTTTCTAAGAGATTGAAAATGAACCATTTAAATGTCACCTTTGGTGGGGTTAGACAGTTTAAACTTTATTCAAGGTATCCAAATTAAACCTAAGAATTTAGTTATCCGAGTACTAACTTTCAAGTTTTAAAACCACTATTGAAAACATGTTTTCAATACATTTTCAGATAATAATTGTTATAAAAACTTTTGAAATAGAGCTTCACTCTAACTACCGAGCGATTGTACCAACAAATAAAAGAGCACTACTCTAAATCAGACCGGATAACTAAACCTTAAAATCTAATTTTCAGATTTAAGTTTGTAATGAAAAATAATATATTTCTCTCTAACATTCTTAATATAAAATCTTGAATAAAAATAAAATCAATTCATTTTTGAGATTTTTACCTATTTAATATTTCGCAAGCATAACAACGTTATTATTATATCATGTTTACAAACAGCCAGTAAAGTTAAATTTAATCACAGACAAATTAAATATAACATGTAAGAATAAAGCATAAAAAATAACTGCAAAGAAAATAAAATCCTTACAGAACTTCGATGCTATTCCCGTTGCTGGAAAACCTCTAAGCGGAATTTACACTCCCATTTATTGAATCAAAAAGCTAATAAATTACAAAAAACATAGCTAGTTCTTCTCAAAAAGAGAAGAACTCTAAAACTAAGAAAAACTAAAAAAACTAAAAACTAAGAAATGGAGAGAAAGAAAGAAGAGAGAAGTGTGTTTTGAGGTGTGGTATGAAGTGAAGAGAATGGGGGTATTTATAGGTGAGGATGGAGAGAAAAAGTGGGTGAAAAAATGTTAAAAAATGATGAAAACGTGGAGTGGTGATTGCTGACATCAGCATGATGTGGGGGGCGGCTACACGCGAAAATGGCGCGATATGGCAGCGGCGCGCGCGGACAACAGCAGGGGAGCGTACGGAACGGGAGCAAGGTGCGTGCGAGACTGGAGCTTGGCGCGCGCGAGACTGGGCGTGCTGCGTGCGGTGCGCGCGTAACTGGGTGCTAGTGCGCGCGGGCTGGGCGGCTCCATGTGCGTTTTCCTCCTTTTTGACATTTTTGACCTTTTTGACCCATTTTGTTCAATTTTTCCATATTTGTTGACCTTTCCTCATTTATTTATTAATATATTTGTGATGTATTGCTCCCAATATTCCTCTTTGAGTCTTTAAGTTACGTTTTTAAGCAAAAATACTTGAAAAACAATAAAAATACCCGTGATTTCGAAAAAGAAAAATTTATATAAATATATGATAAAATATATAAATATATATATTTTTAATCAATTAATGTGAATAAAATCATGGTAATTTTAGTGCTTTTTGAGCACTCATCAATTGTCCACTATGTATGCCTTCTGATGCTACCATAGTCCAAGAGGCCGTTGGACAATATATGTTTTGGCCGTCGATTCAAGTTGTGATAAATTTTGCGCGGAACTATTTTTTTACTTAAGATAACACTTTTTTTACTAACATTATATTATTATTCTTTTATCGTTACTAGCATACATAATACTTCTTCTTTGGTCTATTATACCAGAATTAGTAAGTGTGGTATATTTAAGAGATACAAAGTAAGTATCTCGTGGTAAATCTATGTCTAGTGGCTAATCATCGAGCACTAAGTCATTCAAGAAGAATCCATGGAAAAAGTATAGTTATGATTATGCTTTAAACTTTAGCAGAAATATTGGTGCTTTAATGACTATTATTGCGAGGGCATCTAGCATAAATGATGGATGGACTGTGCCACTTCCTATAGAAATTTCTATTGTAGACATCAACCAAACATATATATCAATCGAGTGCATATTACAGCTATTTAAATATCAAATGATCGATTTAAGTATAATTCAATAATGTACAAGGTGAGGCTTCAATCAATAAATAACTTTCATTTATGTATAACATATATAATTATATTTATATTAACTAATTATTTATATATATTTGTTTTATATACGATATGTTATTATTGACTTCAACATAATCACTCATCACATTTAGCAATGTTCTATGATTATTTATTTGTCAATCAATATCAAGAGAAGGATATTAGCATCAGAGTTAAACAATTATGTGATAGGGCATTAATGGGTAATAAAAATAAGAAGTTGATAATCCCTTGGCCACTAAAGTTTAAACAAGGTCAAGATCATTGGATGTTGGTAATCTTTAATCTTAATGGCAATCATGTTTGGTATTGTGACTCAGCTTCCATAGAATTGAGTAAAAATACAAAAGTAGTTGTTGAAATGTAAGAGTTATAACTAGCTATTAGTCTTCTATTGTTCTTTGTAATATTTAATAAAAAACTAACCATTTTAAACTTTGATAGGGCATGAAAGCTATGGAACAAGAGTAAGGGCATTGCCCTCAAAAATCACATAAGCTTATATGGAACAAAGTTATGGTATGTACAAGGAAATATTAATAATTTTACTATTGAATAATAAAGATGTTCAAATATGGAAAATCATGTACACTTTTTTTTTCTCTAGGTTCCATAACAAAATGAGGGAGTCATGTGTGGTTATTATATCATGAAATTTATGAGCGAAATCATCACAAATATCAAAATTTCAATTAAAGATGTGGTAATCTCTTTTTGTGAGTTCATGAAATTATATTCTTATTTTGAATTTAAATACACATAGTTCTTTGGTTGAAACAAGACAGGCTATGACCCACAAATTTTTGATGATTTACGAGAGGAATGGGCAAACCACATGGTTCAAATTATATCATCATAAGAAGAATTAGGAGAAGATTATAATGATCTTGAATAGAATTTGACAACAACATGGTAATTTTCATAATGCTTTAATTTTTCTATTCTTGAGTCTGAAGTTTGGGCAGCTTGTTTGATGGATGTTTATACTCATGTATTTAGGGGAATGAATTATTATATGGACCTTTTTTTTCCAAACTTCATCTCATCTCTCTTTCTTAGTTCCCTGGTATGACAACATGATGGTAGTCACTAGCCAACCAAGTACATGAAAACCACTAAGAACCATCATATCTTTAAGAGCAATTGTTGTTTCACCCCAAGGAAATACAAAATTATTAGTTTATGGGAACCAAAACTCAACCAACCTAAGTATCAAATCAGAGTTACACTTGACTTCATCTTTAGAGCTCATTATAGCATTAAAAATACCAGCTTGATTCCAAATAGCTTCATATTTATAGACAAAATATTAATACAATGTTAATATAATTTCAAAGGGATATGGTTATTATTATATCACTTCGGTGTCGATTTGGTAATCTCTTTTACTAATATTTTAACATATATAAGTTATTTTTTTGTGAATTCATGATATTACATTCTTATTTTGAATTTAATTACATATATATAATTCTTTGGTTGGAATAAGTCGGGTAATGTGGGTTATTATTATATCACTTTGGTATCGATGTGGTAATTTTTTTACTAATATTTTAATATATATAAGTTATTTTTAGTGAATTCATGATATTACATTCTTATTTTGAATTTAATTACATATATATAGTTCTTTGGTTGGAACAAGTCGGGCTATGGGGTTATTATTATATCACTTTGGTATTGATGTGGTAATCTCTTTTACTAATCTTTTAATATATATAAGTTATTTTTTGTGAATTCATAATATTACATTCTTATTTTGAATTTAATTACATATAGTTCTTTGGTTGGAACAAGTCGGGCAATCGGGGTTATTATATCACTCTGGTGTCGATGTGGTAATCTCTTTTACTAATCCTTTAACATATATAAGTTATTTTTGGTGAATTCATGATATTACATTCTTATTTTGAATTTAATTACATATAGTTCTTTGGTTGGAACAAGTCGGATATGCAAATTTTTGATGATTTACGAGAAGAATGGACATAACACATGGTTCAAATTATAACATTACAAGAAGAATCAAGAGAAAAATATGATGATCTTGAATAACATAAGATAACAATTTGGTAATTTTTATAATATTTTAATTTTTCTATTCTAGTGTCTCTGAAGTTTGGGATACTTATTTGATGGATGTTTATGTGCTAATGTATTTAGGAATGAATTTTTATATGGATCAGTTGTTTTTTTCCCAAACTTCATCTCATCTCTCTTGCCTAGTTTCCTGGTTACTATGCTGGTGATTCTAAACAAACCAAGCTTCCTCTACTTGAAATAAAGTGAAAATATCACAAAATCCATGACAAAAGAGACATCATTTTATTTGTAATTTAAGTTAAATATATATATATATATATGTATTTTATATAAATTATTTTTTGGTAATAAATTTAATTCTCAAGTAATTAATTATATTTAATTTTTCAATTATTTTTACTATTTAAACGTTGTTAAACATATTTTGGTTTTTCTGTTATATGTGATCAAATATAGGTTCTTAGTAGAGTAAAAAATGAGTAAAATATGTAAAAAAGAAAGAATTTAAAGTCAGTTCACAGGTTGAACTAACTTTAAACTTAAAGTTTATTCACGCGTTAAACCAACTTTAAATTTTAAGTCCTGACATTTAAAGTAGGTTTTAAACCGATTTTAAAGCTCGATTTTGTAGTAGTGACACATTAGTCACTCTTTTATGTCTATAGATCATCATAATCATCTCATTCTTAAAAATGTTTTACATGCACGTGACCTGTCTCATAATTATATGGTTTTTCATAAGTTGTGTCTAAATAATGATGCACTTGTTGAATTTCATGTGAAATCTTGTTATGTGAAGAAAGAACACATAAAGAAAGTACAAGCCCAGGGAAAAATTAAGCATGGTATCTACAGCCTGTGGTATGCACCAGAGTATAACAATAATTCTATGTAATCTTTATGCTTTTCTTGATGTTGTTCCTTCTAATTATGTTTAGAAACTTTCTTTTTGGCATAAATTCCTTGTACATCTATTTGATATTATGCTAGATAAGTTGGTTAAGGTCTTTCTTCTTGGCTCTCTGCATAGTATGTCTAATAAAAAATTATGTATAGTTTTTCCTTTGGCTAAAACTCATAAGCTTCCTTTTGTTTCTAAGCATATTATTGCTAGTTCTCATTTTGATTTGATTTATCTTGATCTTTGGACTTCACAAGTGCTTGATACCACTGGTGCAAGATATTTCTTGCTTATTGTGGATGATTTTAGTAAGTATATGTGAATATACCTTTTAAAAACTAAAGATTAAGTTTACACTATTTTTTTGATATTTCATAGCTATGATTAAGCGACATTTTTATCATAAAATAAGCATTGTTTAGTCAGATGGAGATGGAGAGTTTCACTTTCTTACTTCAAAATTGAATGAGATAGGAATTTTTCATCATGTGACTTTCCCATACACATATGAGTAGAATATAACTACTAAAAGCATACGTATGAGAGTTCTTGAAAGGGTTTTTTTTTCTTTTTTAGGCTGGTTTGGATGTTAAGTATTGGTTGTATGCATTTTGTACACGTGTTTTCATTTTAAATCATTTTCCTTGGAAGTTCTTGTTTAGAAATCACCCCATGAACTTTGGAATAAAAGGATGCTTGGATTCTATTTTCTGAGAGCTTTTAGTTCTCAGGTTTTTCCTTGTCTTAAAAGCTATAACTGTCACAAACTTAAACCTTGTTCAACACCTTGTCTTTTCTAGGATATGCATCCTAACAACATGGGTACCTATGTCTTGATGACTCTTCTAGTAGGTTGTACACCAGTCACCATCTCACTTTTCATGAGAATTACTTTTTAGCCGCTTCCTTATCTTTATTTGAGCAAGTTTCTCCTACTCTTGCTCAATGTGTGCTACCTATACCTACATTACCTGTGCATATGTATGTTATACATCCTATATCTATTCCTTTTGACATTATGTTTGGGTCTATGTCACCATAAAATTTGGAGTCTTCTCAAAATGATATTTTTTGCCTTTTTTTCCTAAGCCTATCCCTTTATCTTCTCACTCTACCTCATATGATGTTCTTTCACACTCACTCTCTTCTCCACTTAGTTCAAGGGTTGCGTCTCACTCACCTATTTTGTCTAGTTCTCCATCTGGTATTCCTTTTCACACTCCTCTTAGTGCTCAAGATTATAATGAAATTAAGTTGGTTATTAAGCTTCCTATTAAACTTCACATTTCTTATCTCATTTCTCACACCATGAAAACTCAATCCAAAGCTTGTATTATCAAGCCTAAGTTTTTTTCACAATTGTAAGTGGACCTCATTTTCTTCCTAAACCAAAAAATTTCAAAGATGCTAAGGGCATTGTAGAATGAGAAAAGGATATGATGTTAGAATATAAGGCTTTACTAAGGAATGGCACTTGGGAATTGGTGGAATGCCTTACAGATACTACTTTGATTAGTTATAAGTGGGTACATAGAACCAAAGTCAAGAGTTATGGCAGCCTTGATAAGTATAAACCTAAATTGGTAGCCAAGGGATATGATCAATAAGAAGGTGTGGACTATTTAGAAACTTTATCTTCTATTGTTAAGCCTCAAACACTTAGGATGGTTTTATTTCTGGCCATGGCTAGAAACTGGAACATTAGGCAGCTTGATATGCATAATATCATTTTGAATGGTGAACTTGATGAAATGGCTAATATGAAATAGCCTCTACAATATACAGATACATCTCATCCTTAACTTGTATGCAAACTAAAATGAGTTTTGTATGGTCTCAAGCAAGCCCCTAGAGCTTGGTTTAACAAGCTTAATGATATCCTCTATGCATTAGGGTTCATTCATTCAAAGGTTGATCCTTCTATGTGTTTTTGTACACTTTCTGGTCATTTAACAATAGTGTTGGCATATGTTGATGATATTATATCAAGGTCTGATAATGACTTTATTACTCATACAATTGATGTTCTTAATCACAAGTTTCCTCTCAAGGACCTAGGTGATCTTCATATTTTTTCCTTGTTCTTAATGTTACACAAACTAAAGACATCATTCACTAATCTCAACATAAGTATATTCAAGATCTACTTAAGTATAATGGGTTGGAAACATCCAAAGTTGGTAAGACACCTATAAAGTATAATGGGGTTCTATTAAAGCATAATGGTATTCTTTTGGCTAATGGTACTATATATAGAACAATTGTAGGGGCCTTACAGTATTATGTTCTCACGAGATTGTTTTCTCAATTAATTGATTGTGATAGTTTCTTCATCAGCTAACTGATGCACACTGGTTAGCTACTAAAAAGGTACTTGGGTATCTTAAAGGCACTAGTCACCATAGTCTCCTTCTACAACAATGTGATCTTTTTAACTTCATTGTCTTTACTAATTCAGTTTGATCAAGATGCCTAGATGATCAACGAAGTACTAGTGGATATGTGGTCTTTTTTGGCAACAATTTGGTGTCTCAAAAATCAAGTAAATTGAAGGTGGCTTCTCAATCAAGCACTAAAGCTCAGTATAAGGTCTTATCCATTGGTGCTACTGAGGTCTTGTGGCTTCAGTTCTTGCTCAAGAAGTTGTAGGTTGTTAAGCATACCATCATTGTGATGTTATGTGACAATATAGTGCTAATCACCTTTCAGCTAACCTTGTCGTGTACAATGAAACATATTGACATTGACTTCCATTTTTTGTGTGATTTATTGGTAGATGGAAAACTTGATATAACTATGTGTAGTCTGAAGATCAGCTAGTTGATGTATTTAATAAGCCACTTTTTGAATCAATATTTTTCCTTTTTGAGGCAATGTAATGATGCTTTCATCCCATCAGTTTATGGGGGAAATAGTAAGACTTTAAGTGTATGATTTGGTTGTATATTTTTTAGTGTTAGTGTGCACTACTAGTGTGTGCCGTGTAGGGGATTTTCCATCCTACACTAAGTTAGTTAGACCTAAGGCTAGGTACTTACTAGCCTACCTCTATTATTGTAGCAATCATGGTTTATGTAAGAGCATGAATTCATTACTTGTAATTCAGTTAATGTGCATGCAATTCTTAAATCTCTTTTCACATTCATTTAATGGCAGTACTTGGAGCGAGGACGTTTGGCCAAACCTCATAACCCAACTTATAAAGAAGTAATTTTCCATTTTATTTAATCACCCATTTTATTTTAGTCCACTTGTGTATTTGCTCTTAATTTTTCTTTATATCTCTCATTATAATGGAAGGTTTGGCATTCAACATCTTTGTACCATTTGGTTCATATTGCAAATTTGGTTACTACCCCAATCACCAAATGCCCTATCATTGTCCTTTGTCTATTTTGTCCATTTGGTTCTTGATTGTATCTCAATTGAATTTTTTTAAATACCTTTTTATGTTTTCCCAAAAATCCAATTTTTATTTTATATTGTTTTCATAATTATAATTTTTTATTTCTTTTTCAATTTTGAGATCCTTAAAATTATCATTTAGCTTCGTTTGAAACTTTAATGGATTAGGAAATTCCAACTCATGTTTAGATTTTTTTTCGATGCAATTCACTTTAAGGTAGTACCATGATAGAGACTCAAATACAAGAAGATTTGAGCCTCACCTTTATCACTAGACTACTAGGGTGATGGGTTAGCTCATGCTTAGTTTATAATGATATGAATAATAATGGGAAAGAATAATAGATATTTCTACATTTAGCTCAATTAGTAATCTTAAATGAAATGAAAAAAATTCCACCAGTAACAAAAAAACCCATTCCTCACACATCTTCTAAATATGTTCTTATCCTCTATTTTTTCACATATTGGTACTATCATTTATTATTTGTTCTCATTTTTCTTCATTTAGAAGTCTAAAATATTCCTTCCTTTTATTTTGCTTCATTTAGATTTTTTAAATATTATCGTTATTTTGATTTCACAACTCAAATAAACATAGGAATAATAATAACATTAATACTGTTTTTATTGAATTCAATTTATATTATTATAATCATTCTCATTAAGTTTTTATTTTGCAAACATGACCTAGTATGTATCTTAAATTTAGAGAATTGAAGTGTACGTTAATATCAATATCTTAACATTTTATTTATTAATCTCAAATCACAATATGAGTCTTTGTTTTCAAAAAATATGTGTTTGCTAATTTTTGGCTTTCATTTTCAGTTCGAATGCCTTTTGACCACCGAAAATATAGCATTTTTTGGAAAGCATGTGTCATTTATGTCTTTATTATCATTTATCCAATCTATGATATTATGATGCAAATCCATGGGGATGCTTTATTACTAATGTGGATGATCAAGCATCAAAGGTTGAATTAGAAGTGTTGCATAAAGAATAAAAAATGAAAAATCGCGACTGGAGCACATCCATCAGTCGAACTAATTGATCAATCCAAGATGCATCAATTAAGGATTTTTTGCATTGTTGTTCCAAATTTTAAATGGTTGATCGATTGAGCAAGTTTAGAAAAGCAGAGTAAATGATGAAATGGACACCATTTTTGGGACAAGAAACTAGGGTTTGATGGGCATTATTGTAATAGCCCATTTTGGGCAAGTATAAGTACTAGAGTGCCCTAGAAGCCATAAGGTGTGCTCGCTAGTGTGTGAGAGTGAGAAGAGAGACATGAGGCCATTTGAGAGATGATAGAGTGCTAGGAAGGAGAAAGAGTTAGGTTTTTCCACCATTTCTATGCATGAAAGATTCGTAAGGTATCTTTGAGTGCTATATCTCTTGAATGTGCATTTCTCTTTAAGATATCTTCATTGTAACTTGTAATCTCCACTGAAAGCTAGTGGAACTCATCTCTATTTAGAAGAGGTGAAGAAGTTGAGTAGACGCACCACATTGGCTGGGTTAAACCATTATAATCTTGGTATGTTCTTTCTTTATCTTTCTTTGCATTATTTTCTATTACTTTTGATATTTCATTTCTAGGGTTTGTGGTGTTTTGTTGGATATTCTTCATTAGGTGTTATTATTTTGGAAATTTCTATTCTTACTTGGATTAATAGACATTAAAAATATTGTAGAGGTTTATATTATCATAACAAGTTGTATCAAAACTTTTTCGACTTAGGGATATTCCATGGTTGTTGTGTGTGAATTTTTGGTGGTTGATATTGTGGTTTGTGGTTATGTCTTTAAATAACACTTGTGTGTTGAAAATGAGTAGAATGGAAATAGAGAAGTGGGATGGCAACGTGAATTTCCATATTTGGAAGAGTAAAACAAAGGATTTGTTAATCCAACAAAGGTAGCTCAAGCTTTAGACGATGTTTTGGAGTATTTGAAAGATTTTATTGAATTTTAGAAGAAAGAATTGTTGTTGATGGCTTACACCTCAATTTTCATGCCTTTGTACAATAATATGATTCGTGAGGTTCAAAGTGCAAAGACCATAAAGTCATTATGGAAGAAGTTGGATGAGATATACATGCAAAGGACCATGTATTGGAGGTTCCATTTGAAAGAACATTTGTTTGGGTTTCGAATGGATATGTCAAGTGCTCATATTTTGTTACATAACCTACCAGATTCCTACAAAGAAGTGAAGATGGGTCTCAAGTATGGAGAAATAATATATATTTAGAACCATTTTCTCTTATTTGAGAACGAAGGAACTAAAGTTGAGAAAAAGGCTTCACAATGGTAGAAGTAGTGGTGGTGGTGATGATATGTATTTGCGAGAAAGGGGTGGAAAAGGAAGTCAAACTAATGGCAAAGAAAAATATCCATCAAAATCCTGTGATCCAAAAGGCAAGATTAGATGCAACCTACGTAAGAAGAAGATGCATTTCAAGAGGGATTGTTCGGTGAAAGGAAAAATAACTAAGGGAGAGACTAGTAGAGGAGATGCATTAGTGGCGAAAGATGAGATGGGTTATAATAGTGTTGAGGCATTGGCAGTTTCTTCAAACAATTGTGATGGTGCTTGGGTCTTGGACTTGAGATATACTTTTCATATGACACCTTACAAGGAATTGTTTATTGATTATAAGAAAGTGAATGGTAGTACAGTTCACATGGGAAGTAATCATCCATGTAATATGATTGAAGTTATGTCAATGAGGCTATTCCTATATAATGGTTCATTTGTGATGAAAAATGTGAGATATGTGCTATCATTAAAGAAGAACTTGATCTTATTAGGTACATTAGACAACTAGCATTATAGCTACAAGGGAGGGCATGGTCAATTGAAGATGCATAAAGGTTCTTTGGTACACTTCAATGGTGTACTTAGAAATGGGCTTTATTATCTTGATGCTACTGTAGAAACAAATATTGCTACGGTGAGCCAAAATTAGGAGAATGTCAACCTTTGGCATAGAAGGTTGAGCCAAATAAGTGAAAAAGGATTGGAGGAACTTTCCAAGAGGAAGATTCTTAGTGACAGTATGCTAAACAAGCTTTCTTTTTGTGATCATTACACCTTTGGTAAGATGAATAAAGTGAAGTTCACTTCAACAAAATTGAAGTGATGTGACATACTTGACTATGTGCATTTGGATTTGTGAAGGTCAGAAAGAACATCATCAATAGGTGGTTCTAGGTATATTCTTACTATAATTGATGATTTCTCAAGAAAATTATAGGTTTATTTGTTGAAGAGTAAAGATGAGACTTTTGAGAAATTTGTTGAATGTAAGAAACTTGTTAAAAATTAAACTGAAAAAAATGTCAAGTGTTTAAGAACTGATAATAGTTTGGAGTTTTGCAATGAGATTTTCATAAGATTTTGTAGAGAGAATGGTACAACAAGGCATCAAACCTATCTTGAAAATCCCCAACATAATAGTTTGGAGGAGAGAATGAATAAAACACTTTTAAAAAGAGTAAGATGTATGATCTCCAATACAAACATACCCAAAATATTTTGGGAAGAAGATATTGATATAGCTAGATACCTTATCAATAAGTTTCCTTCAGTATTGCTCAACAATAAGATGCCTAAAGAGGTACGGTCTAGAAAACTTTTTAAATATGATCATTTGTGTGTTTTTGGCTATGTTGCATGTGTACATATGAGATATGGGAAGTTAGAGCCTAGAGCATTGAAATGTATGTTTTTAGGGTATCCTAGTAGCCTGAATAATTATAAGCTATGGTATGGTGATATTAAGAAGTGAATTACTAGTAGAGATGTAACCTTCAAGGAGGATAAGATGTATATAGATGAGGCTCCGAAATAATTAAATGACTCACCAAAAGAGTCCAGATGTGGACGTGTTAGCTTTGAGGTGGAGCCATTGGTATATACTAATGTACCTAGAGGAGACCATAGGAAACCAGAAGAACCTATTATACACGAACCTCCTAATAATGATGATCAAGGTATAAAGATGGAGGAAGAAGACACCATTGAACCTGAGTCACCTAAACTGAAAAATGACTACATGTTGACGAGAGATTAGAGCCAACGTATGAAACGAGCTCATGAGAGGTTGAACCTTATAGCCTATCCATTGAGCATGGAGTCATAAATCTTGGGACTTAAGCCAAGGTCTTATGAAGCAGCCATTAGTAGAAACGATGCCAATAAATGGCAAAAGGTCATGGAGGATGAAATGAATTCTCTATACAAAAACAAGACATGGACACTAGTTCATTGACTAAAGGGTCGAAAAGTTATGGGTAATAAATGGGTCTACAAGTTGAAGGAAGTGTGTTAGATGTCGGCCCAACCCATTACAAGGCTAGAGTTGTTGCGAAGGGGTTCCCCCAAAGAGATGATATTGACTTTACTAAAATTGTTGTCTATTGTTGTGCATAATGATATAAAACTTGACCAATTGGATGTGAAAACTACATTTTTGCATGGTTACTTTGAGGAAGATATTTTTGTGGAGCAATTCAAGGGGTTTGTTAAAAAGAACAAGGGTGACATGGTGTGTTTCTTGAAGAAGTCTTTATATAGCTTGAAATAATTTCCAAGATATTGGTACAAGAGATTCGACAATTTTGTTAAAGATCGGGTTCAAATAGAGAAAGCATGACAATTGTGTATATTTGAGAGGTATAACTAGCTCCAATACTGTGTATTTATTGCTATATGTTGACAACATCTTGATAGCTAGTTGTGACCGATCTCAAATTTCCAAGTTAAAGAGTCAACTTAGTCCAAGTTCGGAGAAAATGGTAGGTTGTTCATTACTTAATAAGGGTATTATGAGAAAATTTTGAAATGGTTTAATATGATCAATGCTAAATCGAAAACAACTCTAATAGCATCACATTTCAAGTTATCAGTCTCAAACTCTCCTTTGACAAATGAAGAGAAGAAAGAAATGTAAAAGGTGCCCTATGCAAGTACAATGGGTAGTTTAATGTATTTGATTATTTGTACAAGACCGGATATTACATTTGGTGCTAGTTTGGTGCTAATCTGGGTATAAATCATTAAGAGGCTATGAAATGGCTAATAAGGTATCAACAAGGTACAATGAGTGTTGGTCTTCTTTATGATTTCTATGAGGAGTTAAGTATTGGTGTGATGGGCTATATGGACTTTGATTTTTCTAGTGATCGTGAAAAGATGTGGTCAATCACAGGTTACTTGTTTGGTTTTGGAGGAAATTTGGTGAGTTGGAAAGTCAACCTACAATCAATAATAACTTTGCCTTTTACAGAAGTGGAATTTATCGTAGCAATAAAAGGGGTGAAAAAAGCTATGTGGTTGAAGGGTTTGGATAATGAACTCGAGTTTGAGCAAAAGAAGGTGATGGTTCATTATGACAATCAAGGTGCAATTTGCTTGACCAAGAATCCCCAATTTCATGACCATACGAAGCATGTAGATGTAAAGCTACACTTTATACAAGAGATGACAGAATAAGGTGACGTGAAGTTGTTGAAAATTCACACAGATGATAACTAGGTGGATATGGCAACAAAACATGTTCCCTTGGAAAAGTTTGTAAATTGTCAAACTTTAGTCAAGGTGACCACCCCATCTAAATGAAGGTGAAAGGGGTGGGCCTTCACCCAAGAGAATGAGTTCCAAGGATTAGCATCAAGGTATAAAATTGTGATATCGCGATGTAACTCCACAGGGGATTATTGATTACTAATGTGAGTGATCAAGCATTAAAGGTTAGACTAGGAGTATTACATGAAGAATGGAAAATGAAAATGGCTACTAGAGCACATCGATTGATCGAGCTGGTCGATTGATTTATGATGCATCGATCGAAGAGTTTTTGCGTAAATTATTATTCCCAGTTTTAAAGGGTCAATCAATAAAGATAGGACTTGATGGATTGAGAAAGTAAAAAAAAAATAGAATAAATGACAAAATGGGACATGATTTTTGGGACAAGAAGTTAGGGTTTGATAGCATTATTATAATAGCCCATTTTGGGTGTGTATAAGCACTAAAGAGTGCCCTAGATGTCATAAAATGTGTGAGAGTGAGAAGAGAGATAGAAGGCCATTTGAGAGATGAAGAAGAGCTAGGAAAGAGAAAGAGTTAGGTTTTCCATCATTTTTATGCATGGAAGCTTTGTGAGGTCTCTTTGAGTACTATTTTTCTTGAGTGTGTATTTCTTTTTAAGATATCTTCATTGTAACTTGTAATCTCCATTAAAAACTAGTAGAATTCATCTCCATTTAAAAGGGGTGAAAAATAGACTAGACTCACTACATTGATTGGGTTAAACTATTATAATTATGGTGGTGGGTCTTCAAATCAGCAGGGCAATATTGATGGAAAATTTTCAATACTCTTAAGATTTTCCTTATCTTCGTAAACATCCTCGATATATTAAAAATAACTATAATACTCTTAAATAAATCTTTATAAATACTCGAAAAAATAACAGATGTTAACTATTATGTTAGTTAGATTGGAAAAAAATTATATATTTAATATTTTATAAAATAATTTTTTTAAACTACATTAAAAAATAAAAATATAATTAAATAAAAAAAACAAAGACTAATGCTCCAGCCTTCTCCACACCTCTTTATTAATATTTTTTTATTTATTTATGCAAATTCATGGCAAAAACTCATCTCAAACATTAAATCAAAATCCAATCACATAACTCCAATCTGTTTCCAACAAAATTACAACCTTTAGGAGACTACTTTAATTATCTCTTAAAGGTTGGGTGCACTGTACAGGGCAAAGAAAAGGTAAAAATCATTACTTGTTGGACCTATAGAGCTCGTGAAATAATCAATCCCTACATGTTATCTCCATGCCATTTTGAGTTGTTATATGAACAGGATGAGCAAGATGTCACGTCCCGCTCAGATTGCCCCGCGAAATCCAAAATAAATGGTGCTTGCCTAAAGGACCTAGACTTTTCTACATGAGAAGGTTCTAGAGTGGCCTAGAGATGTCTAGAAAGGGCTAGAGTTGGACGGACTCAACTCATGCTTGAAGACCCTAGAATGTTCTAGAGCACGCTGGAGAGTGCTAGAATGGGCTAGAATATTCTAGAGCATGCCGGATAGTTCGGGAAGGATGTAGAAGCCGCTGGAAGCTTACGGAACATCCTAGAACGTGCATGAAGGAGCTAGACAAACCTAGAAGACTCTAGAGATGGCTAGAAGGTCCTAGAGCCTTATGGCACATTGTACATAAATCTAGAACACCCTTGTACATTCTAGACTAGGAAGACTCTAGAAAGTGGTGGCATGCTCTTAAGCTTAGAGCCACACTATAAATAGACCACTTGGTCTTCATTTGCATTCAACTTGAAAATTCCTAACAAACTTGGGAAATTGTAACATAAACTCTCTCTAGAGCAATACAAAGCATTCTTTGCAAACTCTCTTTCTAATCTCTTTGGAGAATTCGTTCGGGAAAGGCAGGCTTAGTGCAACGGAACGTGCTAAGTGCCGCACGATCGCTATTGAAAATTTAAGGTCGTGACAAAGAGCTCATAAAAAGAGCTTAATTAAATTGAGCTCGCACATAACAAAAATGGTTCATAAAACTGGAGCCATAACAAAAATTGTTATAATATTTGTTTTCATTGAAATTGAATTTATCTCTTAAATGTTTACAATATTTGTTTGAATTAATAGGGTTAATGTTTTGGGTTTTGATTTAAAAGGTGGGATTAGAATACGATGGTTTTTGGCGAAAAATAACGTGAAATTAAGAAGAGAGAGTTTAGAAAAAGAGATATTTTTCTTCCGTTTTTACTTTTAAAAATATTATTTGTTAGGATAAAAAAAATATTAATTTTATTTATTAATTCTTAAAATGCATCAATTTTAAAATTTATTATAAAATTACACTTTTATCCTAGTCAAATGAAACGATGTCCTAGTCATTTTCTCCTTAACAAATGTCTTACACTCATGCTTTGAATCTATTTAGAATGCAGATATGTGTTCTATGTTAATTAGTTAGTCTATGTAATATGTTATAATTAACATGACCTAGTTTATCATGTCACAAGTTAGAAGACTTAAATAAATAAACAGAAGAATTAATCTTATTAATATTCTTAGATTTTATAGTCATTACATTAAGTTTAAATAGCCCATCAGATACATACCTTTTACCTACAAACATCCAATTTTTGGTCACAATGACTTTATCAGATTCAAACACTATTCAAAAGCCAATTGTTTAGTAATGAGCCAGAAACAAGATTCTTACAGATGTCTAGCACATAGAGTACATTTTTTAATGCAAACTCCTCCGTAGATGTCATCTTCAGTTTAACCTAGCCTTGCATTTGAATGGTTGATGTGTCAGAATTTCCCATGAAGAGTTTCTTTTCATCTTTCATTAGTTCAAAAGTATTGAATATCTCTTTATCTGAGCATATGTGCCTTGTTACACCAGTATTAATACACCATTCCTTTTGGTTTAATCCCATCAAGTTCACCTCAAAAACGACTGCACATAAGTTAATATTAGAGATATCATCAACCATGTTTGCCTCACGGTTCCTATTTCTTTTTGGAAACTTTCAGTTTGGGGTTTTATGCCCTCTCCTCTGACAGTTAAAGTAAATTCATCTGAAGTTTGACTTCTTAAAAGTTGCTTACTAGGTCCCAATTTAGATCTTCTACCCAACTTGCCCTTGTTTTTGCCCTTATTCTTATTGTGCTTGGAACTTTGACCATGTTCCATCACATTAGCCTTAGTGTTGATGAGATATACTCTCTTTTAAAAGAAGTCTTGTTGTCTTCTTCCACTTTGAATCTTATCAGCAAATCTTTCAAAGACATTTCCCTTCGCTTGTGTTTAAGGTAGGCCTTGAACCCTATCCATGAAGGAGCAAATTTTCAATAATAGTTGCAACTTAGAAGGTTTCACTAAGTACTATCCCTTTATCATACATCTCTTTTCTGATATCTTGGATTTCACGTAATTGACTGCATACAGTTTTAGAATTCACTATCTTATAACCAAGAAAGCAATCAAACAAAAATTTCTTGGCATTGGCATTTTTAGTTTCATACTTCTGGTCCAATGATTCTCATAAGTCTTTAATCGTTTTCTCCTTATTGTACTCATTGTGTAAGGAATCAGTTAGACTATTCAGAACATAGTTTCAACATAGATAATCAGAATGCTTTCATGCTTCCATGCTTCCATGCTTCAATAGCATTAACAGACTGAAAATCTTGTTCACCCTCAAATTGATTGAGAGTTTTTTCAGTCAAGAACCTTATCAAATTTAAGGTGGTAAGATAGAACATCATTTAACCCCTCCATCTCTTGAAATTTAACCATTAAATTTCTCTGATTTTTCTACCATAGCATGGTTTTTAAGAACATAAACCGATAACATTAGGGTTACCCCATAAATCTCAAAATGTCTCATCATTTGGTTCTTAGTAGAACTACCCATAGTAGGGTTAACTATAACAGTTTTGATGTTATAATTTTTTCTTTTTTTTTCTAAAAAATTACACAATTAAGAATGAAGTCTTATAACTACAAAAATTATAAATATAAAGTTTAAGAAAACTTTAAAGATTGAAAAATTAACTCTAAAGCAATTGAAATAATACGGTGAAGAAAAATGCCTTAAAACAAATATATAAGATAATAAAAAAAACAAGGAGTATATATGTAAGCAAAACCAAAAACTACAAATTAAGAAAACGTAATAACTATTGGTTAATTAGTTACTAAATTAAATAAATAGTATATCAAACAAAATATGCTACCTGGAAAATTTGATATTTTAACACCACAATTAAAAAATAATATTAAACTAATACTGCAGGCACCAATTTAAGAAAAGTCGAAGCAATATAATTATAAATTAATTCATATTAGGAACAAACTTAAGAATCTGATTTAAAAAATAAACATAATACAATAAAAAGTTAAAAGTAATTTATGAACAAGAAAGTAGAAATTGGTAAAGTGAAAGTACCCAAATTACAGAAAGAACAATAATATTAGCAGTAAAAGAAAAAGGTAAGAACTAGCAGTTTAAAAAATTTGAATTTATTTGTCAAAAAATAAAAATAAAAATTATGTTAATATGTTAAAAATAATAAATGAATAAATAAGTTAAGAATTAAATTATTTTATTAAAATTAAAAAAATATAAATATAAATATATAAATTATAAATATAAAATTTAAATAGAATAAAAAATCAAAACTTATATATCATAAAATATCTTTAAAATAATTTTTTTAAAGTTTGTTAATTTATAAATTTTCAAATATCGAACTTTATAAAAGGAAATTAGCTTTAAATAAAAAATATACAAAATAATATTTTTTTTCTCTTTCCATACTCACTTTTTCCCTCTTCACTTCTCGTTATTCTTCTTTTTTTTTTCCTTTCTTTTTATCGGTATGTATATATATCCATGAGCTTCTAGAGCTGTATTTTTCTTTTCTTTTTTTTCTTCTTCTTTTTATGGGTATGTATATATATCCATGAGCTTCTAGAGCTGTATTTTTCTTTTCTTTTTTTTCTTCTTCTTTTTATGGGTATGTATATATATCTATGAGCAGAAATTTAATTCAAAAACGAAAAAGAAAAAAATAGAAACAAAATTTTAATTTAGAAACTGAAAATGAAAAAAAAATAATTTAGAAATGAATTAAGAAATAAACGGAAAAGAAAAAAAAACGTGATTTTTTATCGTTATTTTAATTCAAATTTTTTTTTACATTTTTTAAATAATAAAATTTTTAACAGACAAAAATTATTATAGGTCAAAAAATAGTTCCAAAGAATTACAACATAAATGACATTACAGTCACTCATATCAGCTGAATACACCAAAGAAGAACATACTCAAAGTACTGTCAAATCAAAACGGATCCCAAATCCCAATTGTTTGTGATATTTGCAGGAAACCAAGCAAGCAACAAAGAAAATTGAAAATACCGCGTGAGAAGGTCGTACTAGTAGAGAAAATGGAATAAAATTACGCATTTGACTCATATATCCAGAAAGCAAGCGAGCATGTAAGAGAAGATAATTGTAATTGTGAATTTGCCTTTTTTTGGCTTTTGCCCACTTTTTTCAGGGTCTTAAACTTTCCTCCCTTTTTTTATTCTTTTAAATTTTTTTTACTTCTTCTAATTAGTCTTCACTATCTGTCTAGGTGAAATGAATTTTTCAACATTCTACACATTATAGTCTCTTTATTATTTATTTATTTATTTATGAAGTCATCCTTTTATTTTTAATCTTTAATTTTTAATTTTTTCTTACAATTTAATATATATTTTTATTTTTTAATCTTCATACTTTTGTATTTTTTTTAAAAATTAATTTTAAGTTGGTATCAAACTTTAGATGATATATATAAAAATTAAAAAATAAAAGCAAATAAAATTATGAAAAAAAGTGAATAAAGCAATCATATCATAAAATTAAAAAAAAAACTACAATATAGAATGTGGAAAAAATAATTTAAGAATCATTTATATATTTTAACTTTCTTTAAAAGAATTATCTTTCCTTTTCTTTTATTTATTTAATAATTTCTTTTTAATGTTAGCTCTGAGTCTTTTGACATTTTGGTTCACATTTGTGTTGCACTGTAGCTCATAAAAGATATTAAAGTAGCGTAAATTTTATTTTTACTCAATATTTTAATAAATTTATGATAAATTTTTAATTATTTATTCAATATTTTAAAAAAATTATATTAAAATATCATAACAAAATTTATTTTTTCCTTTCTTTATTTACTAATAAAATAAAATATTAAAAACATAATATTATTTTATTTAAAATACTAATAAAAAATAATGTTTATCTTTTTGACTTTTTATAAAAATAAAGGATAAAATTTTATATTGTTTTGAAGAGATTAAATGATTAATTTAATATAAGGGACATATGTGTGGTATTTTTCTTTTAAAAAATATTAAGTAAAATTATAAAAATAATTTTTTTAAAATTTATAATAATAAAAATAGTATATTAATAATTTTAAACATATTTAATTAAACAGAATTTATTATTATACAGGTTTAAATAATTACATTTTAATTTAAAATAAAATAACATATTAAATTTTATAATAATAAATGTATAAAGTGATCATAATACTATTTTTATGTTTAAAAATTTTAAAAAAATTATTTTTATTATTTTTTAAATTTTATTATATGATAAAATATGTTTATTTTACTTTTATTAAAAAAATATAATAAAATTAATAAATAACGTACAGTAAATATTCTTTATGAATGTAAGTTTGTACGAATAACAAGAATATTTGAGTTTAAGCTGATGTGATATTGAATTTTGCATGCATATGAATATTTTCGGTCCATGTCGAGCAAAATTTTTAAAAGTAGAATAAAACTAAAAATACCTCCTTAAAAGATAAAAAGAAAATACTTAATTAAGGTTATTGATGAGGATCATCCACTACTTTTTAAATGTCAATTATTTATTTATATATATATAATATTTTGAATAAATAGAGTATATTTTGTTAACTTAGAATATATGAATAAATAATATTTATAATTAGTACGAGACAATCAAAAATATTAAATTACTAACATATTTTTATAAACTGACTATTTTAACATGATGTTGATGATAATCATGATCTTCTGCTTGATTTATTTTTATAATTTCAATCATTCATTTTTATATATAATATATGATGAATTTAAATTATTAATATAAAATAATATTTAAAAAATTTATACATATCTTAACTTCTGAAAACAAAAACCGCTAGAAAATTTTATTATGTCAATGAAATCATAAAACATTGCCCTAAATTGTCAAATGCAAAGAGATTATTATTATTATTTTGATACACAAGTGCCAAGATAGATTTAAAAAAGGGTAAAGATGATCATAATAATTTTGTTAATTTTATAATAAAAGTGTTTAAAATATTTATTTTATTTTTTATATTAATTATATTTTATTGTCATTATTATTATATAAATTATTTATGATAATACATAAATAAATTATTTTAATACATAAGAAATACACTTTTAATAATAAAATACACTATATTTTATATAATTAGATTAAATTTATTTATTTATATTTAAAAATATTTGCGAAATAGTTAAAAGATAAAAAAATTAATATTAATATTTTAAATAATATAATAAAGTAAGAATTATTTTAACATTTAATTTTTTAATTAAATATATTTTGAAATAAATATTAAAAAATAAAAAAAATATGATTAAATTATGGGAAAAATATTACACGTTTATAATCAATAATTTTTATTCAAATATATCCAAAATTAATACAGAATGATTATGACTATTAACATAACCATACATATTTACACCCGCATCCATGTCCAACTCAACTCATAGTAGACGATTTATAGTTCCATAGATGTAGTTATTGTTGGTATTCACGAATGTATCATCTTAATTTAATAGTGCAAATTAATAATTTTGTACTAAACAAGTGAAAATAGTAAAAATAAATAATTTTTTAAATTAAGTAATTACAAAATAAGATAAAATCGTGGTTATGTTACAAATTTTTTATAAATTTCAATGTTTTAAATATTAGAATATTAATGTTATATTTAAATATTTATTTGTATTTAATTTAAATAAAATCTTAAACTATCTAAATTAAGTAGTAATAAGATTATATCACATAGTTTAATATTTATGTAAATTTACAAAAAAATTAAACTACATAAAATATAATAAACATATAAAATATCAAAGAAAAATATATACCAATAATATTATATAGTATAAATAACAATAAATAGTTATATATATTATATATACATGAGTCCAATTCACCCGTCCTTCATCTTTGCCCCGTTAGACGGGAAGAGGTTGAAGGTATCAAAGGTGTTCCTTTCGATTAGATTTATGGATTTATGTGTATTAAATTTTTTTTATAATTGTAAATTTTTTAAAATTTTATTTTTAATAATTAAATAATTATTATATTAAATTTTATATTTTAATAATTTATTAAAGTTATGATTTAAAAGGATATTGATTTTTCCCAAATAATAAGTAAAGATTATATATTACAATTGTAAAGTTAAAATAAAACAAAACTTAACAAAAATATTTACAATTTATTTTCGTATCAATTTAATGATAAATTATATAAGTAAATAAATGTTTAATATAAATAATAAATATATGATTAAATAAATAAATAAAAAATTATATGCAAGTCTCTCAAATTAAGTCTTACGGCTTTTAGTCATTTAAATTCACAAATGTATTTTTTAGTTTATAAATTTCAGAAAATATTTTAATTAAAAAATAATAATATTATTTTAATAAATTTTTTATTAAAATATTATTCATTCTTATCAACTGATTAAAATATAATTAAAATTTATTCTTTAACCATGATAAAATGACATAATGTGAGATTTTTTTTACAAAATACTTGTTTTAATATTTGATTTTTATTACTATTTTTATTTTAATACTTTAATGATATTTTATTTTTTAATTTAAATAAAATTATGTTATAATATTATTAATATAATATTTTTAAAATAATTTCATACTAATTTTACTATTATATTTTTAATGACTTGTATTTTATTACATTTTAATCACTTAACGGTAAAAATAATATTTTAATAGATAAATTATTAAAATAATATTATTTATTTTTAATTGATCATATATGTTTTAAAAATTTGAGAAACTAAATACAAATTTTATAATTTGAGGATTTTTATACCCCTCATCTTAAATAATAATAGTTATTAGATAGAGTTAGGGATTAATTGAAAATCTATAAGATTGTTTGTTTTATTATTATCTTTTTATATTTTTTACTTAATAAAATTAATATATTAAAAATATAAAAAAATACATAATATAATATAAGTATAGCTTGTATCAGTTTTTAAAGAAAAATTAGTACTAAGATTGATTTAACCTATCATAGATTTTGCAATTTATAAATTAAGCCAATCTAATAATATAAAAAAAAAATGGGTAAATTCAGTTGTGTTTGTTTACATTGTATGGGTTGGTTCGAACGGCTATATTATTAAACACACTAGAAAGCATTCATTAATTAAAATTATTAAATTATAAAATAAAATATCTTTAAAATTTATAACAATCAAAATAATATCTTCTAATATTAAGTAAATTTTAATTAAATTATCTTTAGTATTAAAATAATCTAATTTATTATAGTTTAATTTGAATAATATTTGATTTAATAATGATTAATAATAATATTTAAAAAAATATGTAAAAGCGAAATTAATCGGTGGTTTATCCGAAACAATCGTATAATTTCCGGTTACGCGTTTTATTTGACTATTGATGCATGTTTTTAGCTTATAAATAGTTTATAATGAGTACTCTATCATTTCATAATTTCAAGTATCTTCTTCATTCCTGTGGGTAGTTTTCCTAGTCTAATATCTCTCCATTCCATTCCAATTCATCCTCTTCTTTTTATTTCCACCTTTTGTTTATGAAACAGGCCATCGTTATTTGCACTTATTTATTTAGAAAACTATAAAATTCGTTTTCCTTTAACCGAAATTGCTACTATACTTAAGATATTCTGAATTTCCGTCAATATTTGTTCAAAGGAAGAGATCTATCACAAAATAGTTTTCACAATCGGGTGAAAAGAGAGAGATGAAGAAATAAGAAGTTAAAGTCTACCGGCGAGAAAATCTGGCCAGTAGAATTGAAGAAGTAGTTTAAGAAAAACTAGGCTCAGATATATAACCCCATTCTCTGAATTTTTTCCAACCATAAACAGATAACACACATTCAAAAACAGTTATACCTTCTTTTTTTGAAATAAACAAAACAGTTATGACTTTTAGAAGAGCTCCTTTTTTGACTGGTTAATGATATTAGCTTTTGTTTCTGGTCTCTACTCGACAACTCTCTAGTTCTTTTGTTAATTTTTTTTTTAATTTGTTTTTGTTGCTCGTGAAGTGTAATCAAGATCATGCTGAACTCAAGAACCATGAATGGCGGTCAAGTTTCGAACCCCTTTCGCAGAAGGCGGTGGCTTCTGATCCAAGGCATGTTCGTATTCATCTCCAGTAGGAAAGGAGGTCAACCCACTGAGAACTCCTTTGCTCTAACCCAAATTAAAGTTGACATAGCTTCCGATTGCGTTGACCCCGGAGACATAGGTAGCGTTGACTCGGTGGCTTCTTCTTTTCGGAGATCACTTTCTCTGTCACAGGTATTGAATGGTTCGTTAATTTACTGAATGCTTAAAGCTTGTTGAAAATGGATGGAATTAAGTTCGAAAACTTACCTGTTCGTTTGACATGATGGACAGAATTCTTCTATTAGAGCCCATTTTTCAATTGATATCCCTCCGGATACTGACAACAGAGAGATAGTTGAAGAATTTGCTAATTCCCAGGTAACAAATCATTAGCTTTACTCAATTCTTCAATGTACTGATAAGTAATAACAGAAAGGTCTAATTGACCTGATTAAACAGGCGGAAGAGGACTCTGTTGATCATCCTTCAACCCCAAGAGTAAGGAATGGCACCAATCCAGTTCATAGAAAGGGGTTCTGCTGCCATCTATTGCAGTCTCGCATAGTTACAATCACCCTCTTAGTTTGCACATCTGGGTTGTTCTTTGCTATTGGTATTATGGATCAAGGGGCTAAAGATGGATGGCATGATGGAGTTGCCATTCTGGTTTGTACTTGTCTAGTAGTTATTGTTCCTTCAGTGAAGAATTTCCTTAGGGAAAGGAAGGTAATGAAGAAGAAAAACAAGTTCGATGTGGAAGTTGAAAGAAATGGACAAGTTATAAAAGTTGCCCATTCAGAAGTTTCGGTGGGGGATATAGTGCTTTTGAAAACAGGGGATTATGTTCCTGTTAATGGTATGCTCATAGAGGGTAACTTGCTGTTGGATGAAGTATTGCGCCCATGTACCGATCTGGATCAAAACTCAAATCTGTTTGCTGGCTTTAAGGTTAATGAGGGCCAAGGTCGCATGATGGTGAAATCTGCATTTGGAGAAAATGGGAATTCACATCAGTTTGATTCCAGCAACGAAAAATTGTTTCATGTTTTGATAGATGAACAATATGTTGCTATTGATAATATTTCATTTTTTGTCTGTGCCCTAATTGCTGTTCAGGCTCTGATACGTCTACTGTGGAAGAAACAACACCCTGACAATAGTGAACTCCCAGAAATGAAAGGTGAAGTTCCACTGAAATATGTAATGAAGGTGGTTGAGAAAATTCTCTTGAAACCTCAAGGAAGGGTTTCCAGCTTATCTTCTACTTTGGTAGCCTTTGTTATAGGGATACAACATGGACTACCCCTTGTGATTTCTCTATCACTTCATCAATGGAATAAGAAGTTGGTTTCAGCTGAGATAGACCCTCAGAATTTAGCGGCTTGTGCCACCATGGGTCTTGTTGACGTCATAATCATTGATGCAACTGGTAGACTTTTGTGCGGCCAGAAGATGGAGGTTAAGAAATTTTGGTTGGGTGAAAAGGATGTTAGTATTGATGCATCTGGTTGTGGAGCCGAACAAGTTGTGCTTGATAGGCTGCATCAGGGAATTGTTGTGTCTGTTCATGTGCCTGGGGTTTCTATTTGCCCCACAAATGATGTGCTCATTTCTTGGATGAATACCAGGTGGAGTATGAATATAGAGAGCTCCGATAAAAAGTTTGACATTCTTAAGTACAAAAGCTTGAGCTATAGCAAGAAAGGTCACGGTGTTTTGGTGAGGAAAATTGATGATGAACAAAGCAATTTGCACTTGCACTGGAGAGGTGCAGCACCAGTAATATTAAACATGTGTACCCACTTCTATGATGATAAAGGTAAAATACGTCCTTTGGAAGAAAAAATAGGAGAGATTGAGACAAGGGTCAAGGACATGGAGAACAATGGCCTTACACCTATTGCATTAGCTTGTGGACAAACAGATATTGAAGAGCTTAAAGAAGATGGGTTAATTTTGTTAGCAATAGTGGGTCTGAAATACACATGTTCTGAAGAGATGAAATCAGTGGTGGATGAGTTCAAAAAATCAGGCATAGCCATCAAATTAGTATCTGAGGATAAGCTGCCCACTCTCAGAGGCTTTGCTTCTGAACTAGAACTTCCAGATGAAATTGAAGCTGCTGAAGGTCAAGAAATTCAAGATGCTGTGTCAAATATTGACAGAATCGGCATTGTTGGAAATTGCAACTCTAAGGCCAAGTTCTGTGTTGTACGTATTTCAAAAGAGAAAGGCCAGGTTGTTGCGTTCTTTGGAGGATTGACCTCCATTGATGCTCTACCTTTAAAAGGGGCTGATTTGGGGATCACTCAAATTGGGTGCAGTACTCATATGGCAAGAAATGTTTCTGATATTTCCATTCCAAGTGTGTCATCATTAAAGCTGATTTTGAAATGTGGTAAATGCGCTTACCAGAATATTCAAAGATTCTTTCAACTTCAGCTCACTGCTTTCTTATCTCACTTAATCGTTAACATAGTTGTAGAAATGTTTACAGGAGACTCTCCCTTGACATCACTTCATTTGATATGGGTAAATTTGATCATAAGCCTTCTGGGAGGGTTGATGATGGTAATGGAGTTGAACGACAAAGAACAACTCTCGAATCGTCGGTCACTAGTAACGAAAGCCATGTGGAAAAGCATAGCAATTCAAGTGACATACCAGGTTTCTGTATTGCTCATTTTTGAATTTATTGGAAACCATGCCTTACCACACATGAATAAAGATGTGAGCAATACCATAGTCTTCAATACTTATACCTTGTGTCAACTCTTCAATCAGTTCATTGTTATGGACTTAATGAAAAAGAATGTGTTACTTGTCTTCCAAAGCTCTTGGTTTTTATGTGCTTTGGGAGCTGTTTTAGTCATGCAGGTGACAATGGTGGAGCTTGGAATAAAGATGCTAGGTTGTGTGAGGTTGAGTTGGATGCATTGGATCTTCTGCTTCTTTATTGCAGCCCTTTCTTGGGGTTCTGAGCCGGCGACAAAATGGCTTCAAGCTTTGATCCTAAGCCTTTCTCCCGCTTTGGCACAATCCACCACCATGTTAATTTCTTCAGATAGGAGCCATAGATTCTTCTCTATCTTTCCTGTTGGTTTTCTATTTTCTTTGATCTTTGTTTTCTCTGTATCATACTATTTTCAACCACAAGTTGCCCGAACTTTTCGCTAATGTTAAATTGTATCAAATTGCAGCCATTTTAGTTTGTCCATCAGAGACTCTCTGTTTCGTAATTGTAAATAAAAAAAATAAGTTTCAGTTGTTTTGTATGTAATCTGTATTGTGACTTATATTTTGTTATGGTAGTTTGACCACTCCTGCTTTACTACCAGCCTATTTTAATTTATTCTGTTGTTGATATAAATGCTCTTCATTTATCTCAAACTATCATTTATTCGTGGCACTGTGTAATTGTACGTAATAATAATAAACATCAATTACTTCATATAAAAAGTAGGATTTTTTTTAAAGAATTTTAAAATCACGTGCAGCATGACTCTTCACTTATATTCATTAACATACTATTCTACTAATTTTATTTATTTTTCCTTAAATTATAAAATCTTTTAAAATTCTCCCAACTTTCTCATAATAATAATAATTATTATTAAGAATTTATACGTTGAATTATTAATTATATATATATATATTTAATTTCTTGATTGTAACTAATTAAAACTTATAAAATTATTTTATATTTAAAGAATATAAATAATTGGGAACAAATAGTTTAGCATGTAGTTTTTATGATAAAAACATCATTAAATTAATAATATCTTAATTTATAATTTTAAAAAATACAATCAAATAATGATAATTAAATTAAAAAAAGGCTCCATAAGATAAAATAGTAAAAGCCAATTTTGTTTTGTTAAATAAGGATATATATTGTTTAATTAATTAAAAATTAATACTTTAAACATTAAAATCTCAATAAATTAAAAATACAAAAAAATTAAGTATTTTCTACGTCCATTTAATGAATATAGTCCTAAGATTTATCTGGATGAATGTCAAAAAGTTTAGAAATGTTAAAATGTTGCATTATAAGTAGATAGTTTAATAATATTGTACATGAGAAAATAATAGTTAGATAGTTGAACTATACATGGTTAATATGTATTGAACGTGTTATCTTTGGGGATTAGGGTGATATTTTATATATATAAAAGTGCAAACTTATTCACACTTTAATTAATTTTTATAATTAATTAGCACTTTAGAGAATGATAAATAGTAAAATATATTTAATACATAAGTAAGATGTTATAAGTATTGTTAATTTTTGTTGATAAAATATTGATTTTTAACTAGTTTATAGGCTAGTTGTTATGTCCTTTAAGTAAAGTCAAAAAAACATCAGAGTTAATTACATATTAGGTATAATCTGTATATTATTACACTTAAAATTGCATTCACGAGTATATTATTACACTTAGAATTGCATTCACGAGTATATTACACGATACTAAGAATTATTTGTTTTGTTCAAATTATTATTACTAAAATAAAGCCTAAAATATAAATTAAAAATATAGAGTAAAATATAACCTAAAATATAAGGTAAAATATAGCTTAAAAATATCATATTTTTAGACTTAGATTGAGATCAATCTTTCACCTAGTAACACTATGAATTTAAAAAAAATTGTATTTTAATAAAAAGTATAGCTCATTGAATCTTCCTTATAACGAGTTTTAACTCACCTCAATTTGATATCGGATGAGAAATATATGGTAACACTAATGACAAATGCTCAATGAGTATTATTAATCTTATTTGGACTATGAATGTCATTTAACAATGACCAATGATTAAGGTTTTAAACTTTCTTATAAATAGAACACATTGTTTATTCTTGCAAGACACCATATAACTTACACAAAAACTACGTGATTTTATTTTCTATGAATTTCATAGTTTTTATTTATTACTTTATATGATCATATAGTTTCTTCGCTTTTGGATTTTTTCAGACTTGTATCGATTCTTAATATATGTTGTCAAGATTTATTGAATTAATTCAGGATTTAAAAGAACTATTGCTATTGATCTTGAGCTAAATGATTTATTTTGTTATAGAACTCTTAGTTCCATGATTGTTTATATCTTTAGAATTAGGATTAGGATTTATTTGTTTTCAAATTTATCAAAAGCACATACAAATTTGTGTTTTTATGCTAACCCTTTTGTAGGTTATTTCATGATCATGTTTGATTGGTGATGCACTAATTACAACTTTAGTCATGATTCATAAGCGTTAATTTTAGAGGTTGTAAAAATAAAACAGGATTCGTATATAAAGTACGTTAAAACATTATCCTTGAAAGAGTAACATATGATTTAGTTTGTACTTAATATTGACTTTTATAATGAATATTTTAAAGTAAAAATAATAAATTAAAATTTAACATGTCACTTTTAAATAAAGATAGAATGATCATTTTTATAAAAAAAAATATTACAAACTCAATATATCATTAAATAACCGTGCTTATAGTTTTTACCAAAAGAAATAGATAGTTTTACTATTTGAATATAATATGTGAACAAATTAATAGGAATGATTCCTTTACTTATTTTTCATGGGGCTCAATCTCAGTAGCAATTACATGAAATTTTTAAAACATTGATGTAATGTTTAAGTGGTAGGAATGATAATGAGAATGAAATTAATTCTTTATAATTTTATGTTTAATTGTGCTATAAATTGGAAATGTAATAGAATCAATTCTTAAAAGAAAAGGAATAATAATTTCATCCTCCTTTTTTAGGAATCATGATTTCATTCTTATGCTAAATTTTTGTTCTAATTTTACCCTAACTTATAAATATAACTATAAATCCTAAACCCTAAATCCTAAACTCTAAATCTCAAAATCCCAAAATCTTAAACCCTAAACTCCAAAATCTCAAAACCTAAAACCCCAAAATCCCAAAATCTAAAACCCTAAATCCTAAACCTTAAAACTCAAAACCTACCCCAAAACCCTAAACTCCAAAACCCTAAACCTGAAAATCCAAAACCCTAAATTCTAAACCCCATATTCCAAACCCTAAACCCTATTAAAAAATAATTTTAATAATATATTTTATCTTTAAGTAATAATTATTTAAAAAAATAATGTTTTTTCTTAGAAAAAAATAAAATTAAATAGTATTATTTAAACTTTACAGAATATAGAGATATTAAGGTAATATATAATATTTTTTATTTTATTTTAGTTGTAAACTAAACACTATAATACCGATTTTTTTCTTTGATTTTAATGATAAAAGTAAATAATGTAATAATAATACTCTTTTTTTATCTTCGTTTTTATTCTAATTCTTGTTTTTATTTCTTTTATTATGTAAACCAAATGTAACGTGAGATTGAAAAATCAAAAAAGAGTAAAGTAATTTTACAATCCTCCCAAAATTAAAGTACATCAAAGGTAAATAGGATTAAACAGAAGGCATTAAAGTCATTAACCTAATTATTGATTCCTTTTGATGTAGAAAAAAATAAATTTATTGATTCCTTTCGAGAACTTACATCCAAATAGTATTTGTCTCTAAAAGTTCTCTTATATTACTTCCGGTTTAGTCATGATAGATTATCACGATACCTGTATGATCTATCGATTTAGTCAATAATTTAAAATTATACAAATGTTTGCATATTTTAAAGAGATTTTTTTTAAGGAAAAAAAAAGGTCCTTTTCCCTAAACTTCAACCTTCTACCAATCCAAAACTTTAAACTATAACCTTTAAACTTTTCTGTTTCGATTTGACATGAAGCTGCTGATTCTTATCTATATTACATCATCCAAACTCATTGAAAAAATCCTAAACTCCATTTAAATAAAAGTAACCACAACCCTTTGAAGAGAGGGATGAAAGATTTTATAGTTAATTTTGCTTTGAAAATAAATCATTATAATAATCCTCTTCTCAAGTCCATTTACTTTTAAATTAGGTTACTTTTAATTAATTTTTTAGTAGCTCATCTAAATTATTTTAGTTTTATAAAAATATATAAATTTACTTTAATTTATATATTGAGCTTTAAATTAAAGAAAAACGTATGTCAAGTGACTAGTAAATAACGACAATGGTTAAAGACCAATTAATTTTACCGGGAAAAAAATATTAATTGGTTATTTGCTGCCATTTTTTTTATTAAATTAATATATTTTTTCGTATTTATAAGTTTGACATTTCTATGTCATGCAATAGTTATCTTTCCCTTTCATTATTAATATAAACACAAAATTAAAATATTATAGTCAAATATATTTGATTGTGAAATAATCTTTTCTATTTGGTATTTCCTTTCACTGGACTCCAACTTGAGTCCACACACATGTGCAGGAGTCTCCAAAATTTTATTTTATTTATTTATTTTTCTTTTTTATTATTTCATGATCAAAATGATTAATTTACCTTTTGAAAGTATAGCATATTACGTAAGATTTTTTTTCCTAATTTGCAATTAAATAATATAAATTGAAGTAAAATTATTTATTTTGAAAAAAAACAAAGTGTTATAACGTGAACCTTTAGAAACAAAACTGACTAAAATGATTCATTTTAAAAGTAAATAGACTTAAGTAAACCACTAAAAATAAAATAATTAAATTGATTTCTTTGAAAATAAAATAACACACCAAATTATTCATTCATTAAATAGTATAAAAATTATAAATATTGATTATTTTGATAGATAAAATATTTACATATAAATTTATTTTTATACTCGATATTAAGTCTATTAAGAAGAATCGAATAAATAATCAAACTTCAGATAGTCATATTTTAGGTATAGTTTTTAAAACTATTACATATATTATTATTCATGCATTTAATAATACATGTTCATAAAGTTTAGAATTATTTTTAATGTTAAAATATTTATTTATACTCAAATTAATTTATAAAATTACAAATTAATCTTTTCTTAAATGTATTTCGACGCTTTTTATATTATTAAAACTTTTAATAAATTCTGTATAATTAAGTACATAAAAATTTAACCTTAATGATGTTAAGTTATTACTAATTTTTTATAAATACATATATATATTATAAGAGTTTAATATGTCAAGCTGCCGAAATAAATTAGCTGTCCAAAAATTTCCATTTTGCTTTAAAGGTTATTGATTTTCTTTATTTGCCTTCCTGGTGGTGACTTTATAGATATATCCTTTTATATATATATATATTCCTTTTAAAATATTTCTAATATCAGCGCTCTTTGCAAATTTTTAAGAAATGGTTTTATTTTATTTCATTGCTTTTGTGTATGTTTTTAACAGTTTCTCAGGTTTGTTCTTAATCTAGTGACTGCATTATTGTTTTAATATTATTTTACAAGTTACTCATTGTTATTTACTACATGCTTTAC
This sequence comes from Hippophae gyantsensis, assembly GCA_030763125.1. Lineage (NCBI taxonomy): Eukaryota > Viridiplantae > Streptophyta > Magnoliopsida > Rosales > Elaeagnaceae > Hippophae > Hippophae gyantsensis. Next base: position 53,033,201 of record CM061029.1, read on the forward strand.
TTTTTACTTGCTTTTATTTAAACTTTAATAACCTTTGCTGATATTAACTTTAAAGAATTATTTTATTTTATTTATTATTCAGTTATTGCAAGTTAGTCTTTGATTATTTGGTTCACAATTTTTTTTTTGTCAGTTACTTACCATCTCTTTAACTTTGATTATTAATTTTCAAGAAAGTTAATAACAGTAAACTATTTGTGTGCAATTTCTTGCCGTACGTGAATCCCTTTACATTAATTATGTCCTTTCATTACTCAGCCATTGCTAAAGAATTGTTTTAGAGAATTGATTGCTTTTTTATGTTAATATCTAAATTTGCATGATTGAGTATAATCTACTTTTGCAATGTGACTCTTTAGTTAACAGTTAAATTAATAAGTCAATTAACATTTATTTGTTACATTTTAAAGTAGTAAGATTTAAATTTATGTTTTTAATATTAAGATAAATTAGAGGATAAAGAATCTATAGCACTTCTTTTCTGATCTAGAAAAAATATGCTAATTATTTTGCTTAGTACACTAATTTATTAGCTCTGCTGGTGTGTGAGATATACTTATTGATATAATTTACAAATGCTTTCAATTTTGTTCATATAGAAAGTAAATTAATGATTATAGTTTCTTATTATTATTTTGTGATGGTTATGAAGTTTTTACTTTTTATTAAAGTTGTTTATTTGAAAATTTTATTGTTTCAATAGTTTGGGTTTGTACTTGTATTCTGTCATACTTGAATATATGCTTCAATCCATGGTGGGTGCTAATAACACATTTATTCCAATTTTTGTAATTAATGTGAAAACTGTTTTATATAATTGTATCCATAAACTGTTTTAATAGAATAATCCCAAATAGAAATTTTTGCAAACTATAAATTAAATGGTTTATTTTATTTTGAGTACCATTGCATATTATTTGATGATACTATAAAAGTGGATTTTGGTATTGAGAATATCAAAATATTTGAGGAATTTTTATTTCTGAAAAAATCAATTCATATTTTACAAATTATTAATTTGTAAAACGATGAATTTGATACTTCACAATTCACAGATTTGATGATTTTGTTATACAAAATAAAAAAATTGTACGCGTAAAAAAAGTAAATTTTTACATTTAACAAATTGTTCGATTTTATATTACGAAATAAGTAAATTTTGTATTTAAAAAAATAATAAATGTTGTTTTCACTAAAAATGAAATTTTGCAATCGAGAAATAATGAATTTCATATTTGATGGTTTAAGATTTATGAAATAAATAGATTTTGTATTTACAAAATTCTTGGTTTTCGAACTAACGAAAGGGGTGAATTTGATATTTACAAAAGAAAATAAATTTTGTATTCATTGGCCTTAAAATACTTAATTTTATAATCTATATAATCTATAGATAATCATTATTGGGTTTTGTATATGTTTAAATATAAATTTGAATTAGATTCAAAGAAAATTAAGTTTTTTTGTTGAATAAATTAATTTTTAAGTTGAATTAATTATATTAAACTAAATTCTCAAAATTATTGTTGTATTTTAAAATTTAATTTTGACTCATTTTGAATATTAATGTGTTTTGAGATGACAACAAATGTGATGGGTGACATTAATATATTGGTAATTGTTTTTTTATGTGAATTTGTTGGGTAAAACTTAAAAGAAAGATGGATCGATAGTGGTACTACTAGTCATATATGCTCAAATAATGAGTTATTTACTTTCTTCAAACCATTTGAAAATAGGGAAAAGTTGTGAACGAGAAACTTCTATGATTTATAGTGAGGCAATGTGATCCTAAGATGACCTCCAAAAAAGAGATGACTTTAAACAATGTACTATGTAGGCTAGAGATCCAAAAGAACTTTGAGATATATGTTGTTTGAGAAGTATGGATTCTAGATGGATGTAGAGTCTAATAAGGTCATATTGACCAATAATGGAACAATTATATTATAGGGCTATGTAATTGATGGACTATTTAAGCTCGATGTAATTATCTTTAAGTCATATATTAATTATGTTATTAATTTATTTGCTTATTTATTTTTCTTCCAAATTTTGGATTGGAAGACTAGGTCACTTGCGAAGGTTAAATAACATATATTATATAACCCTTTTATAAATTGATTCCAAACATAAATGTGAGACTTGTGTAGAGGTAAAATAATTATGTTATCTTTTCAATCAACTGAGAGGAATATGAAATCTCTTGATTTGATCCATAATGTTTTATGTGATTTGAATTTTTTTAGCAAGGGATGACAATAAGAATTTCATGACTTTTGTTGATGATAGTATGAAATATTGTTATATATATGTGCATAAAAGCAAAAATGAAGTTATAGAGAAATTACTTTTTATAAAATTGAAGTTGAGAATCAATTCAACAAAAAAATTAAGGTTTTGTGAAGTGATCATGGTGATAAGTATGAAACATTGTTTGATGAATTACATTCATAATATAGAATCATACATGAAACCACAACATTGTTATTGAACGGTAAAGATTGTGCCTTAATATAAATGATAAATACAATACTATTAAATTTTGCATTACCTTAGAACGCATTTGGAGAAGCCATATTGTTGGCTAATTATCTTTCAATAAGGTATGTCGAAATAAGGCATATGAAACACCATATAAGTTATTTAAAAGAATGGTGGATTCCTACGAATACTTATAAGTATAAGAGTTTCTTATAAAAGGGATCATATTTATACTTAAGAGATTGAATATATGTCTGAAACAATAGATTACATTTTATTGTATATGCATACTATATCAATGTTTATCAACTTTTGGTGCATGTGTCAAAGATTGTGTAAGATCTTGATAATGGAATCAAGAAATTTTTTGTTTTGGGAACACGTATTTTCTTGTAAGTCCCAAGAAAGATCAAAATCATTTAAATAAACTTATGAAATTATGAATGAAGATAGTCATAACCAATCAAGGATACCAAAGATGATTATATTATCTTATAATAACATAGTAATTGTGAGTATTAATAATCAAATGATCAAATCTACTAAGAATATGTTCAATTCAAAGTTTGACATTAAAGACATAAGACCTGATGATGTGATTTTGAGAATTAAGATATCGAGAATATCAAACAGTCTCATTCTAAGTGAATATCATTTTGTTAACAAAATACTTGATAAATTCAACAATGTTGATTCTGAAATTGTGAGAACACTAGTAGATATAAATCTACATTATCTAATAAAAGAGGTGAGGTTGTGTCTCAACTGAAATATTCTAGAGTGATAAGAAGTCTTATGTACTTGATAAGTTGTAAAAAATTGGACATAACTTCTACTGTAAGTAAATTAAGTAGATATACCAATAATTTAGGATTTGCTAACTGAAAAGGTATTACTAGATTACTTAGATACTTAAGATATATACATAACTATAGATTATACTACACAAAATATATAGTTGTATTAGAAGGATACGGTGATGTAAATTGGATATTGTTAGAATTAATAGATGGGAAAACTAGTTAAGAATAAAAATTATATTATTTAAATTAGAAAACCACAAATACAAATATATATAAGTTATAGATGCAAAATTTAAAAATAATAAAATATAAATAGAGTAAATAAAAAAAACGAAGTTCGTGTATCACACGATATTCTTAAAATAATTTTTTCACTCATTGTGGATGTTAAAGAACACCAAAAACTTATCTCCTAAGATACAATAATTAAATAATAATAAACTTACATCATAATTTATTAACCCACAAACTTTCAAGTATATGAACTCTATTAGATAGAACCTAACTCTAGATTAAGAATACAGGTTGGAAAAATATGTTTTTAATATTTCTTTTCTTTTCTTTTCTTTTTTCATATAAGTGATTTCCTTTTTTTCTTTTCTCTTTGTTGTGTCTACTCTCGTGTGTGTGTATATAAGGATATATCTATAAAGTCACCACCAGTAAGAAAATAAATAAAATTTAAAGGAAAATGGAAACAAATGTAAAAAAAAGAAGCCTAAATGGGCAAAAAAAATTAAAGAAATGAAAAGTTACCAAAAAAATGTGTAATAGTTCAATTTTTTCAATTAATTTCCTAATAATTCTCACATGAATGAAAAATATTGAGTTTTCAAAAAATAATGACTCAAATCAAATTTGACACGGATATAAAGTTTAACTATAAGAAACCTGCATATGATAGGTAGGTATTACACTTTGAACCTTCCCTTTTGAAAGTATATTTATCTATCTGGGTAAACAGTAGACCCGATGTCCTTGAACTGTTCTGTCTTTTTATATAAGCGATGACATACTTTACACATGAGTCTTTTCTGACACAATTCCCTTTCAAAGCATCCCCACTTTTTTCTCACATAAGTGATCTCTTATTTATAAGAGTAATCTATAAAGAGTAACCTGTATAATTCACTTGGAATTCTCTTCATAAAAATCATTAAAAGCCTTAACTTACACAATATTTTATGAGTATCACTATTTTCATTATAGGAATGGATTTGAGGTAAACACAATGATCTCACTAAATTTTTACAATCAACAAGGTTGGGTTTTCTTTACAAATCCTTATTCATTCACAACCTTTAGTCTTATTTTGCTTGATAATTGATCAACTAATTATCAATTTAATCATTTGGTTAGCGGATTCGTTATGTTATTTTTTTGACTTCACATATTCAATATATATAACTCCAACTAAGAGTATTTGTCTTATGGTATTATGTCTACGATGTATATGTACAAACTTACTATTATACATATTACTCTATGTCCTACCAATGGTTGATTGACTATCATAATTTATGCATATTGCAAGCATAGGCTCCACTCACTTAAGAATATCCTCTAAGAAATACATAGTCATTTAACTTCTTCGTCACATTTATCCAAAGCAATGAACAAAGATTCCATCATGGATCTAACAATTTATGTTTGCTTGGAGGACTTTCCTAAAAAAATTATACCATCCAATACGAACATGTATCCATTAGTAAACTTTAAGTGCATGAAAAATTAGCAGACCAATTAAAAAAATATTTTTATTAAACTTGTGCTTAATATTCTCTCTCTATAATTTCCTAATTGATTTGATTTAATTGATATATGTTTTGAATCATCTAGATAGAATTATTCATTATTAAATCCATTTTCTTGTGTTTTTATGCTAACCCTAATAATAGTTGTTCATGAACGTGTCTGATTGGTGAGGGGTTTATTTGAACATTAGTCTAGATACCGCTTACGTTAATCTTGAAAAATGTAAAACTGATGATTTTATGAAAATAAAGTTATTAGCGCACTTTTTTACTTAATATTTACTTGTTTTATTTAATAAATAGTATCTTTATGGACAAAAAAATTAAAATATAAACTTTTTAGTGAAAAATGATGAAAATATAATTTTTTTAATTTTTTGAGATTTTTATGAATTTTTTATGAATTTTTAATGTAGGACCAATCAGAAGCTATCACGTGGCATGCCACGCAAGCAAAGAAGCTGACTGGGTAAGCCACGCAAACTCCACGCAAGCACGAACATTGTGTAAGGAAGACAAAACACGCACCATGTGTCAGCATTGTGTTCAATCCAAGTTCGGAAATCGATCAACATGCCATGCCATGTGTCACCACTCCATTGCTCAGCATGTTCCACCTATGCGCCACGTCATCTGTTCCCATGAATCACATTGCGCCACGTGTTATTGACTAGGCAAGTGTTGACTCTGATCGGTCTCTCTTGTCACGCGTCGCTCCCTAATTTGCCCAATGAATTTTTGATGCCACGTGTCACGTTGTGATTGGCTAAAACTCTTAATTTTGCTTGTTTTGATCGTAGCCTTTGATTTGAAGCTGATCGGACGGTCTAGATCACACTTGAGTTTTCTTTAAGCCTCTAATCATTTCATAAACCCTAATTAGTCCCCATTTGCATAATTGTGGTCAGGTTTTAGAGCTAAAAAGAGAGAAAAATATAGAAAAATTCAAGAGAAGACACAATTTTGGTGAAGATTCAAGAGAAAATCAATTCTACAATTCAAGATATTGATTGTATTTCTTTTTTTACTCTTTTTTTTATCAATTTTTATGTTTTTTTTTATGAAAAATATGAGTTTTATGAACACAATTTTAGTTAATTAATTTATTAATCTATGGATCTTATGAACCTAATTTTCACTATATGATGATCTAATATTTTTTCTCAATTATAATATTAATTTAATTATATTATTTAATCTGATTTTTATGCTATTAATTGTTTGGCTAACAATTTATCTATAGAGACAATTAAATAGATTTGAGAGAATTATTTAATTGCTTGTCTTGATTAAATAACATGCATAGTTTCTAGGCAGAGATGTATGATTCTTATGTATGTGATCCATAATTGATGAACTTAATGAGTAGTATGTAATTTAATTGGCATGAGAGTGTGATTAGATTAATTACTATATGGTGTGTAGTTTACTTGAGAAAGGAATACATGCTAGGTTAGATTCAATTGATCATGTAATTAATTAATATTATATTGGGGAGATGTTAATGATTCACATGTTTAGAAAATAAGGGGATTAAGTATTCCTAGATATTTTCTCATATATTTTTTTAGTCACAAAATCTGATTTAATTAATTATTGTTATTTATTTTTAGTTATTTTAATTTTGTTTTCTTAAAATATAAAAACACTAAAACAAATTGATTTTTATTATTTTTAGTTTTAAAAATTACTTTCTAAAAAAATAATCTATGTGAGAACGATCTTTACTTATCATTATATTACTTGTTATGATACATATATTTGCGTATTTATTGATAATATCGTAGAGATGGTAGCATAAGATCAGGTTTGATAGAACATTAGTTTTTCTCTTAAGTCATAGTTGTGACTTAAATTATTTTCACCTAAAAATATTGTATATTATTCTTTAATTTTTATACTTTATATTTACACATAATTACATGTTTAACAGTAATATTAGTTATCAGGCTAGCTGTTGAAATAAATAAACGGGGCAAAAAGTCAAGCCGAAAACATAGAAGAACGAGGCTATAAGAAATAAAGGATTGGCAGCAGCTAAGCATACAATACACCCAGTCAAAAAGCTATTCAACAGAGCATTAATGATTTGACCATAGTCATTTATAGTAGCTAAGTTAATCATATATATATATATATAAAGGATTGGTAGCAGCTAAGCATACAATACACCCAGTCAAAAAGTTATTCAACAGAGCATTAATGATTTGACCATAGTCATTTATAGTAGCTAAGTTAATCATATATATATATATATATATATATAGAATGGTCAATCAGATAGTAAATGTTTATGCCGTAAAGGTATTCAGATAGAGGGACTCCTACTGAAAGTATTTATTAGTATATTTATTATGTTTATGCCGTAAAGGTATTCAGATAGAGGGACTCCTAGTGAAAGTATTTATTAGTATATTTATTTTATATTTTTCGTATACATGTAGCTTCTTTTTTATAAATATTTAAATTTAATTATTAAATTTTAAAAATTTATTTTTATTAAACTTATGTTTAATATTTATACTCTAATTAATTTAATTTAATTGATATATATTTTGAATCATTTAATTTAAAATATATATTATTAAATTTATTATAAAACATATATGTATACTTGTATTTTAAATGTTAATAACATGTCTATTTATTGGGAAGTTTATTGGAACATTTGTCTAAATATCACTCATGTTAATCTTAAAAATTATGAAAATAGAACAATGATTCATAAATAAGGTACATTAAGACAGTACTTAAGAAGAGTAACTTAAAATTATATTTGTAATTAGGTTTGATTTTCATAATAAAAAATTAAGTATACTAGTAAACCAATGATTTTTCTCTTAGTACATAATTCTGGCCTAAGTTATTTATACTTAAAATTATCGTATATTATTATTTAAATTTTACATTTTATATTTGTAAGTAATGACATATTTGATCATTTTATTTAAATTATTAAATTATAAATTATTAAAAATTAAAAATAACATATACTTTCTTTTCTAAGTATTTTTTATAATATCGTAATTATTTTTATTAATGTTTAATAAAAATACATAAATTTATTTTTAAAATCTATAATTAATTAAAATTTAGTATCATATCGTTAATTAGTTAAAATTTTCATAATTGTGGCAATAATACGGACGTGACACGAGCTAAGTAATGTTTATTGATACGGATTATGAGGAATCGTCTGGTGCGCAAGGCCTTTGACATGATTCTGGGAATATCTATGAGAATATAGAGGTATGTCTTATATTGAGTATCTCTTTATCTTGCTGAACTTTTCTTAAAAGTTATGTGAGAACATAGTTTAAGCAATGATTATGTATGGAAACATGGCTCCTTTATTTCAAGTTTTTTGTTCCATCTATGCTTCTCTCTTTTTTATTGTTCAAATTTCAGAAGATAGAGCAGCAAGTGAAGCAAGACGAGAAGAAGAAAGATGAAGGAAGCAAGAAGAAGAAATGGAGAAAAGAGGTGAAGCAAGACATTGAGAAATGTATTCTCATTTTCTGTATATTTTTCATTGTATCTTTCATCCTATTTATAGGAGTCATGTGGCTTTTTCTAGAAGCCTTACAAGCTACTCGTTGTAAATTGTAACAACAATATTAAACTGAATTCAAATTATTATTGAATTACATCAGTGAATTGCTTAACTGCATACACAAGCATAACTACTTAACAAACTGCCTAACAGAATTCATCAATCAAGATTCCCTTGCACATGCGTGAGTAACCTCGGTGAGGTGGCAAACTGATGTCGAGAAGGCAGTTAGAGAAGCTCGCTGACACTGGTTGTAATGCTTGAATGAGAGAGAACCCCACTCGTCTTCACATGAAATAATAAACTCATCTGCACATGATGACAAAATCAGTAATCTTGAAAGTTATATTAGCATTAGAATCCTTAACATGCCCCCTCAAATTGAATGGGAGTTGGATCACACTCAATTTGCATTAAAAAGCTGCGTGAAACAAATAACTTGAGAAAGGCTTGGTCAAAATATCTACAACCTACTCAAATGAAGGCAAATGTTGCACACATAAAGCACCACTAACCACTTTTTCTTGAACAAAATACAAGTCCAACTCAATATGTTTTGTACACTCATGCGATACTGGATTAGCAGATAGGACAACTAGGCTTAAATTATTACACCAAATCTTTGGTTTGCTAAGCAAAGAAATGTGTAATTCAGTTAGCAAAGATTGAATCTAGATAAGCTCAGTTGCAGTTGAGGCAATACTTTTATACTCAACTCCGGCACTTGATCAAGACACCACTGATTGTTTCTTTGTTGACCATATGATGGGATTTGTACCCAAGAAAACACAAATTTTTGATGTTGATCTACAATTATATGGGCAATAAGCCTATTCGACATTAGCAAAATCATTTACTAAAAGCTTAGTAGAGAATTTAAACTTCAACCTATACTCTAAAGTTCTAATTAGATAATGCAAAATTCTCTTTACAACTGTCCAATGAGCAACTCTTATTGCAACCATGAACTGACACACCTTGTTAGCAAAGAAAGTAAAATCTAGACGTGTAAAAGTACCATACTGTAAACTACATACAATGTTACAATATAAGATAGATTTAATGAACAAGTATCATTCATAAGCTGAGAGCTTGTTATCAGAGCACATAGGAGTGAGGGCTAGTTTAGCATCATTCATGCTTGCTTTGTCTAGCATGTCTAAGAAATGTTTGCTTTGGCTAAGAAAGAGCCTTGCATAAGACATATACTAAAGATCGATGCCAAGAAAGTAATTAAGACCAAGGGAAAATTTTTGCATAAATGGAGATATAAACAATAGAAAGGAAGTAACTCTTATAAAAAGAAATGCATCAACCTTAGAAGCAATGAAACAAAATGAACAATAGCTACCTTAAGTCTGTCAATCCAAACTTGTTGGCTTTTTAAGCCATAGATTGTTTTATTTTGTTTACATACATGGTTAAGAAATTTTCCATTCTCATACCATTGAGGTTGTTCCATATAAACTTCTTCCTCAAGTAGCTTATTAAAGAAGGCATTTTTTACATCAACTTGTTGCAAAGTTCAGCCAAAACTAAGTGCCAAAGTTAAAGTAATTCAAATTATGATAAATTTAACAGCTGAACTAAAGGTTTCCATAAAACCAAATCCAACAACTTAATGGTATTCTTTAACAACTGCATGAGATTTCAACTTCTCGATAGCTCCTGTGGCCAACCTTTTTACTCGATAGACCTACTTACTTCCAATAATTGTTCTGTTAGAAGGACGAGGCATTAGTTTCCATGTATTGTTTTTAATGAGTGCATCAAATTTTGCTTGCATAAAAGAATGCCAATCAGAATAGGAAAGAACTTGCTAGGTGGTTCGAGGTTTTGTAAAACCTAGATTACAAAGGTATACTTTAGGCTTTTTGGTTCCATCTTTAGTACATGTGATCATAGGATGCACATTTTGAGGTGGAAGAGGAACTAAGGTATCAGTCAATGGTGAAAATGAAGGAAAAGGTACGAAAGATGGCATGGAAGAGGAAGGACATAATGTGGAAGGATTAGATGGAGGAGAGATAGGATGAAAAGAAGAAGATACTAGCAAATCAAAAGACTATGAAATAGGCCGCAAAATTCCCAAAGGAAAAGTGACAAGAATAGTTTATGGTTAGGAAGTAGAAACATAAGTTTTGTTAAGATAAGGAAAGACATGTTCATTAAAGATGACATGGTGAAAAATATACACTACCAATATTAATAACACATTTATAACCTTTGTGAAAAACACTATAGACAATGAATATGCAAGGTGTGGATTTGAAAGCAAGATTATGTGCCTTATAATTTATGAGATGAGGACGACAAAGACAACCAAAAGGTTTGAGAAATTCATAATTTGATCGAATAGAGAACAAGGATTCCAATGGTGAAATGTTAGTGTTAGAGATATTAGTTATGTATTAGGTGTCTATCACTAATTGAATATATTAGTTATGTATTAGGTGTCTTAGTTATGTATTGGGTGTCTTAGTTGTGTATTAAGTGTATGTCACCTAAGAGCATCCCTAGCTTTGTATATAAATATGTAGTATCTTTGAATGGAAATTAAGAAGAGTGAATTCTGAATTTACATGGTATCAGAGCCATTTGGGTTACAAAATTGGGAATTTTTTTTCCGTTCAAATTAGGGTCTGATTTTGGGTAAACACAAATTAGGCTTTAGTGCATTTTTGTGTTCCAACTCAGAACACCCTTTTGGAGTGTAAATTTAATCTCACCGTTGACACAGGGAGGAAGCCCAACCGTCGACTGGCCAAACCCCGAAGTATGATCACCAGACGAGTCGCGAGTGAGCCCCACGTGCCACCGTGACTTTCTGCCATCTTTCCATGCTCCGGTACGTGACAGCGCGTCCCTGCAATTGTCTTCTCCGGTCCTCCTTGTGTTACTCTCTGGCATTCCCCTGCATCATCTGTGGTGGTTTGGCACTCATCGCTTATGATTGTTCAGGTTTGGGTTCTTCAAATTTTATGTTCTTGTTCACTGCGTGTTTGGTTGCTGCTATTGTTGGATTTTGTTTGTTTGTTTGTTCACTACCTTGTCGTTTGTAGGAGTTATGGATGAAAAGAACTCTAATGTTGTGACGGATATGGTGCCTGTGATGTCTAAAATCACGAACCATAAGCTCAATGGCTCGAATTATTTGGCTTGGAGCAAGACCATTCGAATTTATTTGAGAAGTATCGATAAAGATACTCATTTGACTAATGGTCCTCCTAAAGATGATTCAAAGCATACATGGCTTAGAGAAGATGCCCACTTATTTCTATAGATTCAAAATTCTATTGAGAGTAATGTAATTGACTTGATCAATCATTGTGAATTCGTTAAGGAATTGATGGATTATTCGGATTTCCTATATTCTGGTAAAGGAAATCTTTCTCGTATGTATGAGGTATGCAAAGCATTTTACCATGCAGACAAACAAGATCAATCACTCACGAATTATTTTATGGAATTTAAAAGGACTTATGAAGAGCTCAATAGTTTGATGCCTTTTAGCCCTGATGTGAAGGTTCAGCAAAACCAATGGGAATAAATGGCAGTCATGAGTTTTCTTGCCGGCCTTCCCTCTGCTTTTAAGACTACTAAGTCTCAAGTTCTTTCTAGTTCTGAGATCTCCTTTTTACAAGAGGTGTTTAGTCGAGTACTTCATACAAAAGGCACTTCACCTTCATCTACTTAATTAAATGGTGTTTTGGTCAGCCAAAATAATAATTATGAGCATAGATGGTCAACTTATATGAATAGAAACAAAGGAGGTTGCTCGCAAGGGTTTGAAACTCGACCATAGGACCTAGGAGGTATTGTGTGTCGCTATTGTCACAAACTAGGACATACGAAACATGACTATAGAAAGCTTCAATACAAGCATCAGAATGGTCACTCGGCTCATATTACATCCATTTATGATACTTCTGAAAAATCGGTTCTTATCTCTATAGATGAATTTATTAAGAATCACTAAGGTCTTCATCACCTTCTATCACTACTATTGCTGATTCAGGTAAATCAAATGCATGTCTTCTTTCCTCATCTTTCAAATGGGTTATTGATTCTGGTGCCACAGATCATATGACATGTAATTCTAGTCTTTTTTCTACTCTTTAGTCACACACTTCCACATCTACTATTACCTTAGCCGATGGGTCACCATCTAGTGTTCTTGGGTCTGGCACAATTACTCTCACTCATTTTCTTCCTTTTTCGTTTGTCTTACATTTACCTAGCTTATCCTTTAATTTGATCTCTGTAAGTCACCTTACTCGCAATCTTAACTATTGCATCTCATTTTTTCCTGATCGTTGCTTATTTTAGGATCTTATGACAAAGAAGACTATTGGTAAAGGACATAAGTCTGGAGGCCTCTATATTCTTGACACACCAATATCGAAATCTATTGCTTGCTCTGGTGTAACCTCTCCCTTCGGGGCACATTGTAGACTGAGTCATCTATCTCTTCCTTTACTTCAGAAACTTTGTCCTCAATTTAGTAAGATGTCTTCATTAGATTGTAAGTCTTGTCAATTTGCAAAATATCATCGTCTTAGTTCAAATCCAAGAGTTAATAAACGTGCTAGTGTTCATTTTGAATTAGTTCATTCTGATGTTTGGGGTCCTTGTCCTATTTTTTCTAAACCTATATTTAAGTATTTTTTTTACTTTTTTGGATGATTATTCTCGTGTAACTTGGTTATATTTAATGAAGAGTCATTTTGAATTGTTTTCTATTTTTTGTGCATTTTGTGTTGAGATTAAAACTCAATTTAATGTTTCAATTCGTACTTTGCGAAGTGATAATGCCAAAGAATATACATCAGCTTTGTTTCAATCTTATATGGTTCAAAATGGCATGCTTCATGAAACTTCGTGTGTTGATACTTCATCTCAAAATGGAGTGGCAAAACATAAGAATAGACATTCTCAAAACTGCATGTGCCTTATTATTTCAAATGAATGTTTCTAAACCTTTTTGGGCCGATGTAGTTTCAACAGTATGTTTTCTTATTAATTGCATGCCCTCATCTGTTCTTCATGGTGAGATTCCTTACAAAATTTTGTTTCCTAATAAGTCACTATTTCCAGTTAACCCCTAGGATATTTGGTAGCACTTGTTTTGTTCGAGATGTTCGTCCGCATGTTACTAAATTAGATCCCAAGTCTTTGAAGTGTATCTTCCTTGGTTATTCTTGTCTCCAGAAAGGTTATAGATGTTATTGTCCTAGTCTTAACAACTATCTTGTCTCAATTGATGTTACCTTTATGGAAGACACATCCTATTTTTTGTCTTCTCCTTTTCTTGCACGTTAGGGGGAGGATGATGATTTGTTAGTCTATTCTATCACATCATTTGAACTTGTCTCTGATCCCATTCCTGTTAGCCCTCCTATAACTCAAGTCTACTCCAGACATAGACCTTCTGAATCATGTCCTATACCTACTCCTTCGTCATCAGATCCAATCTTGAATGATGATCTTCCTATTGCATTACGCAAAGGTAAACGTCAATATACTTATCCTATTTCTTCTTTTGTTTCTTATAACTGCTTGTCGTCTTCCTCTTGCTCTTTTATTGCCTCTCTTGATTCTATTTCTATCCCTAAAACTTTTCACGAAGCCATATCTCATCCTGGATGGCATTATGCAATGATCGAGGAAATGAATGCTTTGGATGACAATGGTACTTGGGACTTGGTTGATTTACCTTAGGGGAAATGGGCTATCAGATGCAAATGGGTGTTCACAGTTAAGGTTAATCCAGATGGGTCAGTTGCTCAATTAAAGGCCCATCTTGTTGCTAAGGGATATGCTCAAACCTATGGAGTGGACTATTCTAACACTTTCTCTCCTGTTGCTAAATTGACCTCTGTTTGGTTGTTTATTTCTATGATAGCTACTCACCATTAGCCTTTGCATCAACTAGATATCAATAATGTTTTTCTTCATGGTGATCTTCAAGAAGAGGTGTTTATGGAGCAACCTCCTAGTTTTGTTTCTCAAAGGGAGTGTAGGCAAATTTGTCGTCTCCACAAATCTTTGTATGGTTTGAAATAGAGTCCTCATGCTTGGTTTGGAAAATATAGTCAAGCTATAGAAACGTTTGGTATGATGAAAAGAAAGTCTGACCATTCTGTGTTCTACATACAATCAGAAGCTAGTATCATTCTTTTAGTTGTGTATGTAGATGGCATTGTTATTACTGGAAGTAATACTATGAGAATTTAATCTCTTAAGTCTTTCCTACATACTCAATTTCACACGAAGGATTTGGGGATGCTAAAGTATTTCTTGGGTGTTGAAGTCACAAGCAGTAAAACAGGTATCTTTCTATCTCAGAGAAAATATGTTATGGACTTATTAATTGAGATAGGAAAATTAGGAGCAAAACCTTGTAGTGCTCCAATGACTCCGAACATCCACCTTACAGGAGATGGGGAAATCTTTAAAGATTTTGAAAGATATCAAAGGATGGTTGGAAAGTTGAATTACCTTGCTATGACTCGTCCAAATATTGCATATTCGGTCAGTGTTGTTAGCCAATTTATGTCATCCCCAACAATTCATCATTGGGCAACGTTAGAGCAAATTTTGTGTTACTTGGTATCTTGTATGCAAATCATGGACACACTCATATTGAATGTTTTTTAGATGCACATTGGGCAGGTTCTAAAGTGGATAGAAGATCCACATTAGGCTATTGTATTTTCATTGGAGGAAATTTGGTCTCATGGAAAAGCAAGAAGCAGAATGTTATTTCACGATCGAGTGTAGAGTCAGAATATAGGGCTATGGCATAATAGATAATATGGATATATCAGCTCTTGGATGAAGTAGGTCTTAAAAATTTAGTACCAACAAAATTGTGGTGTGATAACCAAGCTGCTCTTCATATTGCTTCTAATCCTATGTTTCATGATCAAACTAAACACATTGAAATTGATTGTCATTTTGTTCGCGAGAAAATTCAACAAGGTTTGATTTCTACAGGATATGTGAAGACTGGAGAATAACTAGAAGATATTTTCACTAAAGCTTTAAGTGAGACTCGGGTTGATTATCTTTGTAACAAGTTGGGCATGATTAATATCTATGCTCCAACTTGAGGGGCAGTGTTAGAGATATTAGTTGTGTATTAGGTGTCTTAATTGTCTATTAGGTGTATGTCACCTAAGAGTGTCCCTAGCTTTGTATATAAATATGTAATATCTTTGAATGGAAATTAAGAAGAGTGAATTCTGATTTTACAGTTAGACAGTAAGGATGTAGGTAAACAATTGATAACATAGGTGGAATTTAAAATGCTTCATCCATAAATTTTAAGAGCAAGTGAGCTTGAGGAAGTAAAGTGAGACCCATCTTTACTATATGCCTATGATTTCTCTCAATTATGTCATTTTGTTGAGAGGTACGAGGATAAGAAACTCTTTTAATAATTACAAACTTATTTAATAAAGGAATAAGAACTTGAAATTCTCCTCCACCAACTAACTATAAAGTTTTGAAAGAACAACCTGTTTTCTTTTTAACAAGGTTCTTAAATATCATGAAAACACATTTTATTTCTGATTTTTCTTTAAGAAAGAAAATCTAGGAAAATATGGTGAATTCATCAATAAAGTGAACATATCATTGAAAACCATTTGAGGAAATTATGGGTCCAAGGCCCCAAACATCAGTATGAACAATTGAAAAAAGGAGTTACAACAATTCTATCAATCAAGAGAAAAGGGAGTTTATGTCTCTTTCCTAATTGACAAGAATCACATACATTAGGCAAGTCATCCTTTAGGGAAAAATCACTACACTGAGATTTAAGAACCGTTTGTATAATACTAAAAAAGGGATAACCCAACCTCTTACCCCATAACAAGAATGATTTAGAACTTTTACAAACAAAAGCAAGCAGTCTCAAGGTTTTAGTCTCTAAAATTACATCATCCGTGGAGACTTTATTTATTTCTTGTTTATTACTAGTAGTAGTAAAATCTATTACAATCATCTTTTTATCATCTTTAACAACATTTGGCTTGAAATCAAATGCATTTAGCTCTTTCCTAAGTGTGCCTTCCAACAATGTTGCATCCATTTTCTTGTCTTTAACAAAACAAACACAAGGATGCAACTCAAAATAGACACCATTATTATGAATAAATTTTGACACACTAAGCAGGTTTTTGGCTATTACAGGCACACACAATGTCTTTTAACAGAAAAGTATTGCTAGGTGTTATAGAGCTACTAATATAACAACTACCAGTATGAGAAATGACCATACCAAATCCATCGCCAATGTGAATATGTTCAGTGCCTTTGTAATCAATATTTGTTGAAAAATAGCTAGGATCAGTAGTCACATGATGTGTTACACCTAAATCAAAATACCAAGAAGGATATGACAGAATATCAAGAGTAGCAACAAAGGCATGAGCCTCTAAAAAACTGTGAGAGGTAGAGAATTGAGGCTACGGTTGAGATTGAGATTGAGATTGATTCTCTTAGCCTGATGAAGATGATGATGATTGTAAATTTTGGTTGTTAGCAGAAGGTAATACCAACACTTACTTACCATATGAACTACCTTTTCATAAAGTTGGAAAATGTGCCTACTACCATTGTCAACATTGTATCTTCTACCATGACCTCTGCCTATAAATTCATTATTTTTAGAACCTCTACTAGAATTATGACCGATAAAGTTTCCTCTTCCAATATTTGGATCTACAAAGTGTGACTGAGTTTTAGATCAATCAAAATTATTGATGTAAGTATTACCTGAATGGATAACCTGGCCTTGATTAGGTCCTCTAAATTGGTCTTCTCTAAACTGCTTAGTTTTGTTAACTATATTACCTGGAGGTAGCAATGAACCATTTGAATAATTCTCGTGGTTTTCAAGTCTATTTTCATGACTCAATAGTAAGGCTTGAAGTTCTCGAACTGAAATTGGTTTAAGTTTGCTTTGGACAGTAGCATAGACCATGTATTAGTTGTAATCAAGTCTATTTAAGATTGAGTGCACTTGATCTTCTTCATTAACATGATAGCTAGTTGAAGATAGTTTCCTAATAATTTTATATGAGGTATCAAGATTAGAAATTTGCTTCATCAAGTCATCATTCATTAAAACAATGAGCCAAGAACCAATCATTTGGTCCTATCTACACCCAAACTAAATTCTTGATTAGTGCTTCCATCTTCGAGAAACTTTTGAGGACAATAACATTCGCCAATAATAAAATCATCAAGCTCGTAGCTCTTGAAAATTCTTAGCATTTTTTTTCAAATCATATGATTGGAATGATCTAGTTTAATTGTGGATATTTGATTATAAAAATTAATTAGGTAACGATCAATAGAACATGAAAAACTTAAAAAGGACTTAGATTGCTTATTTGCTTGATTGAGATCCTCCGTAATGCTAGTGTAAAATTTATGAGCCTAACTTTTGATACCATGAAAAAACTAAAAGAAATTGCAGAAGATAGAACAACAAGTGAAGCAAGACAAGAAGAAGAAAGATAAAGGAAGAAATAAAAAGAAATAGAAAAAAGAGGTGAAGCAAGGCAGTGAGAAATTAATTCTAATTTTCTATATATTTTTCATTGTACCTTTCATACTATTTATAAGAGTTATATGGCTTTTTCTAGAAACCTTACAAACTACTCATTTTAAATTGTAACAACAATATTAAACTGAATACAAATGATTATTGAATTACATCATTGAATTGCTTAACTACTTAACAAAATTCATTAATAAAGACTCTCTTATAGATGCGTAATTAACCTTGGTGAGTTGACAAATTGATGTCGAGAAGGCAATTAGAGAAGCTTGTTGACACTAGTGGTAATGCTTGAACGAGATAGAACCCCACTCATGCCATTTGCACACAAAATAATAGACTCGTCTTCACGTGAAATGATAAACTCATCTACACATGAAAAATCAATAATTTGGAAAGCTATATTTGCATTAGGATCCTTAAGAAATAGGTTCTTACAAATAGATGATATGTCTTCCTTATCTATTTTTTCTTTATTACTTATTGTTCATATTGTTTGTGTTGTAATGCAAGATGGAAGCGTGAATGTACCAATAATATCGAAGCATTTAGAAAATAAGAAAGAGATGAGCAAAATTTATACTAACCAGACTCATTCTCTAACAAGAGGTCCTCGTATTTGTGTTATAAAACAAACAAAAGAAAATTATTATCTAGAAAAACAGTTTAAAAAATCTAGAATAGAACAAGCTTTGCTCTATTATGTATCTTTAGACGAACATTCTAGCAACTCTAGAGTAAAAATAACCTAAATATATTCTTTTATCTCATAGAGAAGAAGACTCCAACTTCCAAATAAAAGAAAGAGAAATTATTTCTAAAATATTATGAATAAGAGAAAAAAGAAAGAATATGACTTTTTGAATATTACTAAGTTAATTATTTTATATGATGTCTTATATAAGCATAGGACCTAGTTACTTATAGTTGAAAAGTCCCTAAAATAGTTCATAAAATTTCTATTGGAATTCTAGTAATACACAGGAAAAATGAACTCTAAATAAAGGTTTTCATGTGTGATTCTAATAGTACATAAAAATTGGAACTCTAAACAAATAAGCTATTACTTTAATAGAATTCTAAACAAAATAAAATATTTTCTCTTTTCTAATCTTGTTCCTATTATTCCCCTCCACTAATTTAAAACTTGTCCTTGAGTTTTCTTCAAATGAGGATGATAATACTAGTAGCATTCATGGATTTTCAAAATTAATTTTTCTTATTGTTCCACTTCTTTGAACAATATTAACCAAATATTGTTTACATGTTCATCTTTAAAACTAATATTTTTAACAAGTTATGGAATAATGAAATATGACTTAATATCTTGAAGATGATTTGACAACTCTTGTTGCTTTGAAAAATAATTTGTTCTAATGTCAAATAATTGATTTCATTTGAAAGTAGTGAAGACACTTGATTCTTTAACTTTAGGAATATCTACAACAGTCGTGATATTTGAATCTTCTTTTATAGAAATAATTTTGAGATCTGTGAATAACTCACCTTGTAAAGAGATATCCTTTTCAAATTCTTCCTTTTGAATTTGTATGATCTCTAACTTAGGTTTGTTTGCCTCTATAATATGATCATTTTTGTCTTCAATCAAAATTATCTCAAGAATCTTATTTTCAAAAGATTACTCTTCCATTTTAAAAGCTTTAGGTGAGTCTTCTGTTTTTGAAAGTTCATATTTAATGTTATGTCAAATCATCTTTTCCACTCGAGCAATATCTTGAATTTGAGTTTTTCTATAATCTTTTTGAATAGGAACTTGATTTATATTTTTATTTAATAATGTCAATGATGCAAACATTTTATTAAAAACTTGACTAATCTCTTGACGAAATTTTTTTTTTTGTGAAATACCTTCATTATGCTCCATTGGACCCACATGAACCTTGATCTAATATCATCTAACATAGGACAGCAACGTAAATACACCAATAATATGGAAGTAATTAGGAAATAAAAAGAGATAGACAAAGTTTATACTAGTCAAACTCAATATCTAGTAAGAGATTCTCGTATTTGTGTTATGAAACAAATACAAAAAAATTATTATCTAGACAAGCACTCTAACAAATTTAGAATAGAACAATTCTATCTACATTATCTATCTTTAAACGAACACTCTAGCAACTCTAAAGTAGGATTAGTCTAAATATATTCTTTTATCTTACGGATATGAGAACTTCAACTTCCAAACGGAAGAAATAAGAACTATTCTTAAAATATTGGGAATAAGAAAAAAAAGTTTTTTAATATTACTAAGTTGATTACTTTCTAAGATGGCTTATACAAGAATAAGACCTAATTAATTATAGTTGAAAAGTACTTATAATAATTTATAAAATTTCTAAGTGGGATTCTAATAATACACACAAAAAAATAAATTCTAAATAAAAGTTTTCATGTGCGGTTTTAATAATACATAAAAATTAGAATCGTAAATAAAATAAGATATTATTTTAATAGAATAGTAAACAAAATAAATTATTTTTTCTTTTTTAATCTTCTTTTATATTATGTTTTTTTATCTTTGATGCCTCGTTTTGCTGTCTTATATTGGAGTTTTTATTTTTGTAGGATTAAGGATTATGACAAGCGTCGAAAAAAAATTGAATTAAAATTATTGAATCGACAATTTAAGAGAAAAACGTCAATTTTCATAATTGAGAGAAATGGCATTTGATTTTTTTTTCAGTTACTTTTTTTTCTACTGTTTCTTTTTCATTTGCGCGACCATTTTGACTTTCAATGTTTTAATTTCTCTTATTGGCTTTATGCCTATATATATATCAAGAAAACAGAGGATGAAAAGAAAAGGAAAAGGAAAAGAAAAAATCTATATATTATTCTTCTTATGAGAAAAAAAAATCTAATTATTGATATATCTTAATAATTAGATTGCAAAAAAATCTATATATATTTATAATATTGTACAAAATTATTGATAAATATAATTAGATTTATAAAATTGTATATAATGATATTGCACAAGGTTATTGATATATTTGTTATACATAGTAATGCTGTAAGGGAAAAGAATTGTCCAGCTCTGCCATTGTCACTGATACATCGTGCTCTTTATGCCTGAGGTCCATTCATTTCAGATCTAACATGTGCAAACCACATCAAGCTTTGACAAAGTATGGCATTTATATTATTTTATGCACCAATTAAGTTATGGAGATAAACGGTAAAAAAGAGAAGAAATTTTTTTTATAAAAAATAAGGTAGCTTTCATATTCATAGATGGATGGAGATCAGATCACTCTGTGGCTATGAGACTTTTCTATTGGTCCTTCAATTTATATTGGAACCTAACTGGCCATTTCAGCTACTCTATCATAATTTCATAAATAAATAAAATGTCAAAATTTATGCTAATTGTGATGTTGCTCGTGACTCTACTCGTTCTTTCAATAGTTCCCCAAAGATCACGTAATAACGAATTTACCATATTCCATATTCTTATTTTAGTAATTAGTAATACCTATTCCTACTTTATCTCCTCAAACTTGTCTCTTATTTATTATTATTCATGGAAAGAAAAAAGAAAAAGAAATATTTAATGGTGTTTGATTGTGTGAAATGTGTGTGTATTGATTACAATAGATGGGGAGCAAGAGCAATGGTATATAGCTGATGACCAGACATCAAATAATGAGTTACAAGCAACAATGGATTGGGTACGTGGATTAGGAAGAGGTGATTGTAGTAAGATTCAGTTGAACCAACCTTGTTATCTTCCAAACACTATGAGGGCGTTAGGGTTATTTTTGTTCTGATTACAGAAGATGACACACAGGGAAGGAAAATTAGATCTTCATTCTCATTGAAACATTCTCTGGATTCCTTGGCCTTTATATAGTCTTACAAATCAGATTTATTGAAAGGAAATTACATTGATTTAAAAAAATCAGTTGGATCGTAACAGAAATCAGCAGAAATGCTACGGACCTACCTTCGCGCCCTTCATACCTGTCAGAGTTTCTTCTAACGGCTTGAGTGGTTCCTCACTAACAGATTGGGGTGTTCCCCTCCTCCTCCGAGCCTGATCGTTGCTCTGGGATGGAGCCCTAAATCTCTTATCTCCTTTCTGCGAACGCGTGTAGAGCTGGTGCATTTTAGCACCCATCAACTCCTCCTTGCCTGAGGATCATTGTCCACAATGATGAAGGATGGATAGGTTTTAGAAAAACGCCATTCATTTTCCCAAGTAGCATCCTCTATCGATGCTCTAACCCACTTCACTAAAATTTCTGATTTTGGTCGATATTTACCCTTTTTGATCACTCTTCGATCCAAGACAGACTCAGGTTAAGGAAGCATGGTTGAATTGTCTGAGATAGGAGGTAGGATTGCAAAGGGTGGGACGTCCTGCCCTAAGTGTCTCTTGAGGCGACTAACATGAAAGACATTGTGTATCTGGGATTCCAGAGGCAATTCCAGCCTATACGCTACTACCCCAATTTGTGCTGTGATTTTGTATGGCCCATAAAAACGTGGAGCTAACTTAATGGAAGCTCGAAAAGCCACATATGTTTATCTATATGGTTGGAGGTGGAGGTATACATAATCTCCTATTGCAAAGGATACTTCTCTACGATGTTGATCAGCGTGACACTTCATACGGTTCTGAGCTATCTGGAGATGTTGGTACAGATCATGCAAAATGGTGTCCCTATCACGCAAGCATTCATCTACCAACTGAACTTTAGAAGTACTAGGAATGTAGGCCAACAGACGAGGGGGTGGGTGGCCATAAACTACCTCAAAGGGTGTCATTTTAGTGGAAGAATGTGTTGCTGTATTATAACTATATTCTGCCCAAGGCAACCATTCTATCCATTGGCTTGGCTGTTCCCCAGTAAAGCAACGTAGATATTGTTCCAAGGTGCGGTTGACTACTTCTGTCTGCCCATCGGTTTGAGGGTGGTAACTTGAACTCATACAAAGCTTAATATCCTGTAGACTAAATAGGGCTTTCCAGAAGGAACTTACAAATATTTTGTCTCTGTCACTAATTATTGAAGTAGGAACGCCATGTAAGCGTACTATGTTTGCCACAAAAGCTTTAGCAACAGTTAGGGCAGTGAAAGGATGTATCAAAGCTATGAAATGGCCATATTTGGTCAAACGGTCTACTACCACCATAATCACCATATGTCCTTTGGAAGGGGGCAACCCTTCTATGAAATCCATTGAGATATTTGTCCAGCTTTTATTAGGAATAGGTAGGGGTTGTAATAATCCAACTGGTTTCATGCAGTCATTCTTGCACCTTTGACATATATCACATAAACGTAGGAATCTTTTCACACCTTGCTGCATGTTGGGCCATATAAAATTTTGTTTGATGCGGGAAAGTGTCTTGTGGAATCCAAAGTGCCCTGTTGTTGGTGTTGAGTGACATTCAGCCATCAGCTGAGGAATTAGGGAGGACTGTGGGTTTAGATAAACCTTATTTTTTTTTTAACCAAACCCTATCACGCTGGCAAAAAAATTGTGTTTCCCCGGTGGAGATTCTGGCTTGTAGCTTTTCATAAAATGGATCTTGTTGGACTTCTTTTTGGAGGCTAGACCACCAGGCTGATTGGGGTTGCGAGATGGAGATCAATTGAAATTCCACCCTTCTTGATAATGAGTCTACTGTTTGATTCTCTGAGCCCTTCTTGTATTCAATCTGATAATCATACCCGAGCAGTTTAGGTAACCATCTTGCTTGAGCTGGGGTGGTAATCCTTTGCTCTAAGAGGTATTTAAGGCTTCGCTGATCTGTACGCACGATGAAAGGTTTTCCCAGCAGATAAAGGCGCCATAGTTTGATAGCCTTCACTACAGCCAATATTTCCCTTTCATAAGTTGACAGTGCCAACGCTGATCTTTTGAGGGCAGCACTGTAATAAGCCATTGGATGGTTTTCCTGGGTCAAGATTGCTCCTAGCCCTTTGCCACTAGCATCACATTCCACGACAAAGGGTTGAGTAAAGTTAGGTAACCTTAGAACAGGAGGTGAAGTCAGTGTTTCCTTCAATTTTTGAAAGGACTGAGCTGCAGCCTCATTCCACTAGAACCCTTCCCTCCCTAATAGGAAGGTGAGAGGTGCTGCTATTGCACCAAAGTTCCTAATAAATTTTCTGTAATAGCCAGCCAATCCTAGGAACCCTCTGACTCCCTTTACTGTGGTTGGGGTTGGCCATTCTATAACAGCTCGAATTTTTGTAGGATCCGTGGCCACCCCTTGTTCTGATATCAGGTGCCCTAGGTATTCTACCTGTAATACTCCAAAATGGCATTTGGAAGGTTTAACAATTAAACTGTTAGTTGCTAATACCTATAAAACCGTTTGTAGATGCAGTGTGTGATCCTCCCATGATTGAGAATACACTAAAATGTCATCAAAGAAAACCAATATAAACTTCCTGAGGTAGGGTCTGAAAAGATCATTCATTAAGCTTTGAAAGGTGGTTGGGGCATTAGTGAGACCAAAAGGCATCACAAGAAACTCATAGTGGCCTTCATGTGTCCGAAAGGCTGTTTTTAGGGTATCTTCTTCACGAACCTTGATCTGATGATACCCTGATCGAAGATCCAGTTTGGAGTAGACTCTGGCTCCATACAATTCATCCAATAGTTCATCTATGACCAGTATAGGGTATTTGTCTTTGATAGTAATGGAGTTCAGAGACCTATAATCCACGCAAAATCTCCAAGTTCCATCAGTTTTTCTTGCTAGCAATACTGGTGATGAGAAGGGGCTGTTGCTTGGTCTAATCAAGTTAGAGTGTAGGAGCTCTAATACCATTTTTTCTATCTCAGTTTTCTGGTAGTAGGGGTAACGGTAGGGTCTTACACTTACTGGTCTTGTTCCTGGTTGCAGGGGAATACATTGATCATGTAATCGTTTAGGAGGAAGGCTGGTGGAGGGTTCAAATACTTGGGGGAATGCGGCCAATATTTTACTTATCTTAGGTGAATGAGTTCTAGTTTGTTCCTCTGAGGGTTTATTGGGGAGTATCTGAAGGAACAACCCTGTATCTGGCAAGCTCTGGGTTTCTTTGCATGTTAGGGCTATAATGTTTGTGTGCCCTAATCCTTGAAGCTTATGAGTAGTACCTTTCTCTTGGAAACTGATGGTTAGCTTCTTATAGTCCATCTGAATAGGACCCAAAGTCTCCAGCCATTGGACACCTAACACCAGTTGGTATGCTGTAATAGGAAGGACATAGAAATCTACGGTTACCTGGTACCCTTGTATGGTAAGGCTAAGGTTGCAACATTACCTTGCGCATTCCACCTTCTCAAGATTGGCCACCATTACTTCCAGCTTCTTTCCCTTGGTAATAGTTATTCCACATTGGAGAGTAAGAGCTTTATCAATGAAATTATGAGTACTTCCTCCGTCAATCAACACTAACACTCTCTTTTTCTTTAATGGCCCCATTACCCGTATGGTTTGAGGATGTTCAGCTCCTGCTATGGCATGGAATGAGATTTCAGGCATTACCTGTGGTGATTCCTACTCCACATTTTCTTTAGAGTTTCTTGAGAGAATTTGTTCCATCTCCTCTATCATAAATAGTTGTGGTCGTGCACAACGGTGGCTAGTTGTGAACTTCTCATCATAGTAGTAGCATAGTCCCTTATCTCGATGTTCACGTGCCTCCTGATTCGTGATGCGACGAAAGGTATTAGCTGAGGCAATTGGTGTTGAGTTGGTTCTTTGTTGGGGAGGGGGTCCTAACACACCAGTATTAGGATTAGTGGAAGTCCTTGTTATCACAGAGGATGTTGGGTATCGTGGATATTGAATGGCCTTCCTCTGGAGCAGATTCTTCTCTTCAATCGATCTTGCCACCCCTATAGCTTCAGCCAACGTTCGTGGCTTCTTAATTTTTACTTCAATTCTGATCTCATCTCTTAATCTAGCGATGAAATAGCCTATCAAAAATTCTTCTGGAAGACCATCTACTCTGTGAGAGAGTTTTTCAAATGTTTCCTGGTAAGTAGCTACGCTTGAGGTATGTTTGAGTCTGGTTAGGGCTTCAGAGGGACCTTCATAATCAGTTGGGTCAAATCTTAGCTGCATAGCTTGGATAAATTCCTCCCAAATGAGTGGCCCACGGAACTTAGTGATCCATCTATGCCACTGTAGGGCAATACCATCCAAATGAAACGATGCCAACTGCACTCGTTGTTCTGGTATAGTATTTGTGACAAAGTATTGCTCGGTTTTGTATATCCACCCAGTGGGATCTTCCCCTACAAAGGTAGGAAATGATAGCCTAAAGTGGAAACGTGGTGGCTTATTAGTGTTTCTGAACCCACCATTTGGGCGTGGGTTTTCTTCTCGTGCGAACGGGTTTTCTTCAGGTAAATTCTGAGTGGCATGAAGTCCCTGTAACTCGGTTAGCACAGCCTGTAAGGTTGCGCCTATCTGATTGAAGCCTGATTCATGCCTTGCCAGGGTTTCCATTACCTCGCCGTGAAACTCAACGTTGGATTTACCCCTGGTGTCCATGGCTTTGATACCACTGTTAGGGTTATTTTTGTTCTGATTGCAGAAGATGACACACAGGGAAGGGAAATTAGATCTTCATTTTCATTGAAACATTCTCTGGATTCCTTGGTCTTTATATTGCCTTACAGATCAGATTTATTGAAAGGAAATTACATTGATTTAACAAAATCAGTTGGATAATAACAGAAGTCAGCAGAAATGCTACGGACCTACCTTCGCGCTCTTCATACCTATCAGAGTTTCTTCTAACGGCTTGAGTGGTTCCTCACTAACAGATTGGGGTGTTCCCCTCCTCCTCCGAGCCTGATCGTTGCCCTAGGATGGAGCCCTAAGCCTCTTCTCTCCTCTCTACGAACGCATATAGAGCTGGTGCGTTTTAGCACCCATCAGGGACACCATGCTTCTTATGCTTTCAACAGTTACTTTTAATTCAGAATATGAAGTATAAGGGAGGATCTTGTATGCTACTTCAAGGGTGCTGCATTGATTACTGAACTAGATCCGAGTGAGTTACTTCATTACCAGCTACTATTAATTTCCTGTTCTTTAATTCTCTATGTATGCCCCCCAGTTCATTTTATTTTCATAGAAATGAATGAATTAGATAATATATGGGCTATATGCATGAACACTTTTATTCATCATCTCAATTTAAGATTAAATTAATCTAGTTATTTGCCCTAATTTAGGTTAAGCCCAAACTCTTTTGCCTGCAGGTCAAAATTCATGTCACTATGAATTTATTCCCTGACTCAACGACTAATGGCCGATTAAAATTGCCTTCGATACACCATTTAAAAAAGAAGATATTTTTCTCAGTCCACAAAAATGTACTTCCAATGAACATCTTGACTCTCTGTTTTTTTTTTTTTTTTATAATTTTGGACCAATGAGTTTGGTTCTAAATTTGCTCCCTTTTAGGCTCTATTCTCTAACAAGAAGCAGAATCCAGTGTTTCTTCCTTCCTTCTAAATTCTGTTGTTGTTGATCTGAAGCGGATCTAAGTTTGTAATGCTAAGTGTTCTTTGCAAAGGTTTTACTTTTTAATTCTAAATTCTATGGACTATGGGTAATAATACTGTTTTTCACTAGATATATTTTTCTTTTTTTTATTTTCCATCCATATTTTTGTCCTCTCGCTATCATGACCCTTTGGTTTAACATCTTGTATGACTTTAATGATGATTTAATTTATGTAAAATTAATTCAATAAATTAATGAATTAAATTTTTTAATTTATTTAATTCATCGTTAATTCAAGTCGAGAGCTTATCTAAAAAAATATATTCCTTAAAAAAATTTATATACTATAATATCATTATTAAAAAAACATTTAAAAGATAATAAAATTATTTGTTTCTTCTTTTATTAAAATATAATCAAAAGGTATTATTTACCTTAATATTTTTATTTTTTACTTTTAAAAAATGTTAATAAACGAGCCGCGAGATGTTAAAATTTAAATTAATTGAGTGAAGTTGTTACTTACTAACATAAATAACTATTATATAAATAAAATTCTAAAATTGTTACTAATATACCCTCTATAGAGTCTTACTAAAGTTGAGTGTTTAATAACATGTGGAATGAGCTTATGCTAATAGTATAAACTGCATGATTATCTGCCTCTTGAATCAAGGATGAGAGAAGTGAGTGCTAGATAGATTAGCTAGCCCATTTAAGTTAAACATAGAAGATATATTGGCCCATTTAAGTTAAGCATACAAGATATATTGGCCCATTTAAATTAAACATACAAGATATATTGTTAAATTAGATTGGGATTGTGATTGGCTATATCTCTCTTAAAAAAATAGATAAATTGACAGTATAAATAGGGAAGACAAAAAGTCTACATAACAAGAAAAATCTTGAATGAAACATTATCAAGATGTAGTTTTGTGGCTAAATGAAGAATTAACAAAGTTTTAATAATTAAGTCTTAGAAAAAGTGAAATTCCATTCAACAACAAAGGTAATTTCAGTCAAGCTACGGACTTGTACATTTTTTGTATGTGACCTAAAGTGAAAAGACATGAGTCATGGGGGGTATTGGACTTTGGAATTTACAAGGCCCTTTTGCTTTAGGAAGAAGAGGACAAAATCTGAAAACTTAAAGCAAGAAAGAGATGGACTCAACCCTACCCAAAAGCTTTAAAATGGGTCGGCTTATTGATTGTGAAAGATGCGTACAAAGTCAAGTTTCATTATAATGCCTTCAAATATTGGGGTTTTATTCATTAGCTTCGTACAACTTTAATAAAAGATTCAAACATATGATAGTGCACTAAACTGTTACCATTCTCATTTCTAACCGTCCAAAAGACGATCATCTTTTAAACAAGATGTATTTATTTGTATATAAAGAGATTCATTTTAATATAACTATTCATACTATTTTTCTTGAAATTATAAAGATTAATGTAAATATGCATATATACATACAAAACTTTTTTCCCAAATAACAAGTTAACTGTGCTTGTCTTTACATAAATGACTCGAACAAAAAAGAAGAAAAAAAGAAAAGAAAGAGAGTTCCATCGAACTTTTTGTTGGTTGCAAACTTACAATGTATCAAATCTCCAAAATTGGATGATCTATTAATTGGTTATAATTGAAACCCCTACAATAATGCTCAAAAATTATTGGTTATTAAGTAGATGTTGAACGTTGTAAAATTGATGTCACAAACTAATTGTGCGACTTAGGGAGGTGATATTGAAATGACAAAATTGTTTCGTGCGATTTGAAAAGAGAATTGATAAATTAGATTGGACTTAAAAATTAAAATATTTTAAATTAGATAATTCGATTCGATTCGTAAAAATTCTAAATTATTCAAATTGAATCGGTTTAAATCTTTTATATATATATAATTTATATTTTATAAATATAATAGTGTGTATAACTTCATTAACTAAATTCAATATTATTTAACATAATATTCCTAAGTTAAACACTTACTATATAATAGTATTTGATTGATGATAATATAAAATATTTTTAATATATATTTTAAAGGATTATAACTGGATCAAATTGGACCAAATCGATTTAAACAATCTAGTTCAATCTAATTCGATACATATAAATAATTCGATCGAATTTATTTGAACCCAATTGAACCGTGTTCAACCCTATTCAAGATGAAATGCTTGACTTTGAATATTTTTGCATTATTTGATTATGTACATATTAAAAAAATATCAAGAAAATATAAATTTACGTACAAATTTACACTCATATTAATTATAGTGAATTATATGACAAAATAATTTTAAAAATACAAAACTTATTCATTATTAAGAAAATTTTGCCATGATACATCATATATAACTAGAAATGTTAAATGAGTTGAACCC
Source organism: Hippophae gyantsensis (assembly GCA_030763125.1). NCBI lineage: Eukaryota > Viridiplantae > Streptophyta > Magnoliopsida > Rosales > Elaeagnaceae > Hippophae > Hippophae gyantsensis. Next base: position 53,063,261 of record CM061029.1, read on the forward strand.
AACTTAGCTCATTTAAAATTAATACATTGAGTTCATAAGCTAAAAAATCATACTCACTTAGCTCACAAACTTAAATAAACAATTAAACAATTCATCTGATAAAGACATAATGAATTAATAAGTTAATAAATAAGAAAAAATAAAGAAGTTATCAAAATGTAAAAAAACATATATTACTTTTTACAACGTAAAACAACATATATTTTTCGGAAAAAAAAAATATTGTTTTTCTACCCTTCAATTCATGTTGTTTCCTTGAATCATATAACCACCATTTGATGCCCATTATTAGATGGTACAAGTTGGTCATGTCATGGAAAAAATCATCTTGTAGTAAAACATCACTATCAAGTTGACATACTCAATGTTATAATTGATTTTTAATTAATGGAGATAAATTAATTATTTAAATAATGCAATGAAACTCCTCACTCTTAACTCTGCTTTGGATCCTATTATTCATTTTAAATGTAAAATCTCAAAAATTCTTTATAAATAATTAAAGTGTCTTAAAAGAAATTTTAAATAATATTTTGAAATATAAAAATATATTGAAAAATTGGATTGAATGAAAAAAAGTTGAAAAATTCCTAGATACCACGCCACACCCTTGCCAACCCCCTCACCACACCCCTCGTCGGCCACTTCCACCACCCTTTGCAAGGTGGTTGACGAGCTCCAAATTTTGTCTATAAATAAAAGGCCAAATTCATCCCTCTTCTCACACCATAATTCCTCTCACTCCTCCCTTTCTCTTAATTGTTTGAATTTTTTGACACATTTTAAAAGACGTTTTAGGGATAAATATCAAGGAGTTCAAGTTTTAAAGCTCAGTAGTGGAATAACTTTCTAAGTAGAGGTTCTTACTTTAACTTTCTAAATAGAGGTTCTTACTTTAACATTCTAAATTTATACATTATTTTTTTTATAAATGAAATGTTATGTATCATATGATATGACTAAAAGTAAAAAATTATATGCCATGATTTTATTAGCTTTATTATAATATTATAAATATTGTTTAAAAATGAGATCCTCGTCATAAATATTTTATTGTGCATATGTTGAAAAAAAATTATAGATAAAATGAGTATCAAATATTGATATAAAATGAGCATTGAAAATGTGATATCTAAGAATTTTATACATGCATCATGAAAATGGTTTTATACCTGAGGAGTACACATATATGTTGTCTTGCGGAGTATGGTACCCATGAGCTACTAGTTGCAGTAAATTGTTTTCAACGAACTATAGGTATGCATCGTATATACATGTATTCTCGAAGTTTTTTGCCTATAGTACCTCTTATTGTTGACTATGGATTGTTATGGTCTTGGTTTATTGACTGTGGATTTTTTCTCGCACACGTGCCCCAGAGTTGCACCTCATTGTGTTCAGAGTTTATTATCTATTATGAATTTGTTGACTAGACATGGTCCTCAAAGTTGGATTGTCATTGTGTTTTGGAGCTGACTACCCGTAGACAAGGTCTCATATGACGTTGATTTTATTGATACTTATGTCATATGTATTATAATCGTATATAGCATCAGATGTAGACCTACATGCATCTTGAAGTTGGACCATGCATGTGCCTATATATTTGGAGATTAATACAAATTGGATTGTATATCATGTATTAGATTTATATCGCATAACATATTTTATATTATATAAGCATGTATTGTGATACCTGGAATGTATACTCCCCCGATCCTTCGAAAGTAAGGAATTAGAAGTATGTTTGGGTTTTATGACTAAAACTAAATCCCCACACTATATACTAATGATGATTACTTACATTCATGAAAATTTGTTAATAAATAGCATGCATAATGAATAATTGTTTATTAAAATAATATTTTAGAGTAGACTCCTACTGAACTATGTGTAGCTTACTCTCCACTATTCCCTTATCTTTCAAATGTGCTATTCGAAATGATCGTGGTGAAGACATTAAATTTTTACAACAAGATTCAGATGTTATAAGGATTGACATGAAATCTTATTTAATTTTTTGGCTATAATTTTCGATAGACAAGCTAAGACTACTATGATGAATTTTAATTAACTTTATAAATACCTTTGATTTAAATCTATGAATTTATATTTTTTTATTGTGAATAGAAAATCTTAAGAACTATATCTGCATTTAAAACAATTGATTTTCAAATAATTTTTCAATTGAAATTTTCATGATTATTAAAGAAATTTTCTTTAAATATAATTTAAAATTTATCTTTTTTTATCTTACGTACCCATTTTTTAGGGGGCGACAATTTGATACCAGAGCATGTTTCTGATCTCACATAAATAAAATATCTTCCTAAAAATTGTTTTGGTCTTAACTACCTACTCATACAATAGCCAAAAATAAATGTGTGTAAATTAATTACACTAAGTTACGATTGAACTCGAGAAGAACCCAAGGCAAAAATATAGAATTTATTACCATTAAGAGTTATAAGGACATGTTTACTTTACTTTAAGGAATGGTTAATTTTGTTATCACTACAAGATGACTTTGAACATTTTATGGAAAATTTATCGTATTGAACCTATTATAGGAACAATTGATAAACATTCATTGCATACCAAGAAGTTTTCTCAATGAATTGTAACAATCATAAATTGGATTGAACAAGTTGAACCAAAGACAAGCCAAAATCTTAAATTTCTCTTCAAAGTCTTGATTAAATGATTGGATCTCATATCATCAGTATTGTTATGAGAAGATTCGTGCTAAGTGTAATAATTTATCAATCTAGAAAAAAAAATGAGGATTGGGAACAATTAATAAACGTTCATTGTATACCAAGAAGTTTTCTCAACGAATTGTAGCAGTCATAAATTGGATTGAACAAGTTGAATCAAAGACAAGCCAAAATCTTAAATTTCTCTTCAAAGTCTTAATTAAATAATTGGATCTCACATCATCAGTATTGTTATGAGAAGATTCGTGTTAAGTGTAATAACTTATCAATCTAGAAAAAAATAAAAGATGAGGATTGTATTTTACTCAAAGGCATCAAATACTCGAAATAATTTCACAATGCAAAGTTAATAGTCTGGCTAGCAATTGCACAAACATTTTTTGATGACCAAGATAACATTTTCAAGAACCATCCTTCCAACCTTATCAATTGATTTGACAACCATTCTAAAGAATAATCTAATCCCTTGTAAACCCTTAATCAATAACAATCAATACAAGAAAAGGATAAGGTCATAAGCATCGCAATTCTAAGATAAGGATCACAAGAACAAACTTTCGCTATATCTGACAAGAGGATCCATAAATCAATGATGATTGATACAATTTTACTATATACTCTTGGATTCAAATTCTTTTTGACACCCATTCCACCTATTCTTCACTTCCTTAACCTTTATCTAAATGTTATATCTTACAAACCTTTTTACTTCGAATATTCCTCACAAAATCTCTTCTAATGTCATTTATGTCTGTAAAAGTTTAATTTTATGACACAAGGAGTGGACTTTTCTAGTATTTTCCTTAAATATTGACTAGAAGGAAGATAGGATCAGAAAATTGTAATCACTCCAAAATTCTCTGAAAGTGGATGTTGAGGATGGAAAGAGCTTGACACGCTACCAGTAATGAATAAATATTGGAATGTATTTTCAAAAGAGTTGCATGGATTTTCCCCAGCTCAAGAGTGATTCTATAATCAAGTTGGAACTGCGTCAATAATTATCTCTTCCTATTAAATGGCACCAACAAAGAAAAGAGCTAAGGAACTGTTGGATGAACTGTTGGCAAAAGAACTCATTTGGACAAGATCATCATCTTATGGAACATTTATTTTGAAAGACTTGGACACACTAATATGTTTGCATAGAGATCGATAATATATAATAGTAAATAAGATTTGTACCTGAGATGTCTCTTAAAACTTGAAGCATCATTTGTCTTGAAAGAAAAACTATGCTTGTGTGAAGAAAGACAATGAAAATCTATGTGATTTAAGAAAAATCAACCTTAATAATTCTGAAGATTAAATCAAGGTGGATCCATTGATAAATACATCTATCAACTTGTAGTGGTGGCAATAGCAGCATAACATATGGAGAATTTAATGATAAAATTGTCAATTTGTAAGATGATAACAAGGAGATAATAATTGTTATATTTTCCATAAAGATATGGAAGAGTCATGAATTTGAATGGACTTATGGGTGAACTACCTTCAAGGATTGCAATTCCATTCTATGGTATCATCCAAACAAACCAAGCAATGGATACTCTTAAGTCAAAAGATGGAGTTGTTGTACAAATGATATTGGTACCTTGTAAAACACTTAAGTGATAGAAGGATTACAAATCAAATTTGCAAGATGAAAGAAGACAAGTATAGATTGATGTTCGACCTTGCAACGTAACGAGTGACTCAATTTAACGATACAGACTTTTGCAAAGCATGGTGACGATTATTGGAAGGAGAAATAGTTGATAGAATATTCTCATTATTGGAATGTTTTGTTATCATGGGAAGATAATGATCCTAGATAAAGACTCTTTAAAGAAAAAAAACCATGGAGGAAAACATATAAGAATTAATTGTATATCCTGAAGTATGAAATGTATCGCTATTTTAAGAGAATTAACTAACAAAGTAGGATGAAAAAGAATGTAGATTGACTTGAAGCAAACTGCATTACATTACGATAATATAAAAGTCAATATTTGGTAAATGATTTTATGAAAAATAACACAACTTCATTGTATATCATGTCAATTGAGTTAGATAAAGATCCAAAATTCTTCCTTTCATCAATAGAATTGTTATAACAAACTTGAAGCACATAAATGTTGCATAATAAAAACTAATGAACCATTTGAAAGGATTATTTAAATATTAAAGAACATATTGTAAACAGGTGTTATGGAGTTCAAAGGAAATCAAATCAAACAATTGCCAATAATTGATTTCACCTATTACAAAAGTTGTTATACAAGTATTGGAATAACCCCAGATGAAGCCTTATACAGACAACCAAATAGACTCTTAAGGTGATGAATAGAAAACAAGAGATCATGAGAGAAGCACACAAGTCAAAGTTTATGGTACATCTTGAAAGCATAAAAATATATCATGATTTAAAAAGGACCTACTTGTGGAGAGGAATGAAGAAATATATTGAAGAATTTGTAACTAATTGTGTGACATGTCAACAAGTGAAGGCATAGCATAAGAAACCTACAGGACCACTTCAACCACTCTCGGTGTCAGAATGGAAAAGTGACGACCTAATAATGGATTTCGTATGAGGATTACCATGTACTTCTCAAGGTCATGATTCCATTTGGATACTTGTTAATCAACTTACAAAGACTATTCATTTCATTCCAATCAAAACTCAATATTCGATAAACACTTTGAGTAAGTTATGCATGCAAAAGGTTACACAATTTCTTGGCATCCCAAGTTCAAATATATATGATCGAGATACAAATTTTATCGCATGCTTGTAAAGGCGCATACAAGAGGCTTTGGATACAGAGTTGTCGCATAATATGGCTTATTATCTTCAAACAAATGGACAATTTGAAAGGGTTATCCAAATGTTAGAAGACATGTTACGTGCCTATGTTAGGAATTCAAGAAAAACTAGAATGAACACCTTCCCTCGATTGAGTTTTTCTACAATAATAGCTATCATATCAGTATTGGGAAGGCCCTTACAAAGCCTTGTATAAATTATTGTATAGATCTCTTATGTGTTAGGAAGAATGCAAAGATTTCAACATGATGATGATTGATCTTATATAAGAAATCACTAAAAAGATTATATCGCACAAGATAAGCTTCGTGCAACTCAAAGGCGATACAGGAGTTATACTAATCATGGTCAACGACCATTGAACATCAAAGTAGATAGTTACATTTTTCTTAAGGTTGAAGCTTGAAAAGGAATAATGATGACTCTATGAAAATAGAATCATTAGTACACTTTTTACTTAATATTTACTTGTTTTATTTAATAAATAGTATTTTTATGGCCAAAAAATTAAAATATAAACTTATTAGTGAAAAAGGGTGAAAATATAATTTTTGGAATTTTTTGGGATTTTTTTGGAATTTTTATGAATTTTTTATGAATTTTTAATGCAGGACCAATCAGAAGCTACCACGTGGCATGCCACTCAAGCAGAGGAGTTGATTGGGCAAGCCACGTAGATGCCACGTAAGCATGGAGAGTGAATCACGTCACACTACGTGTGAGGAGGACGAAACATGCACCACATGTCAACATGGCGTTCAATCCGAGTTCAGAAATTGGTTAACACGTCATGACACGTGTCACCATGCCATTACTCTGTGTGTTCCACCCGTGCACCGCGCGCATTCGTTCTCGTGAATCACTTCGCGTCACATGTTGCTAACTCGGCGAATGTTGACTCTGACCGGTCTCCCCTGTCAATTTTGCTTATTTTGATCATAGCCCTTGATTTGAAGCTGATCGAACGGTCCAGATCGCACCTGAGCTTTATTTAAACCCCTAATCACTCCATAAACCCTAATTAGCCTCCATTAGTATAATTTTGGTCAGTTTTTAGAGCTAAAAAGAGAGAGAAATAAAGAATAAATGAATAAATGACACAATTTTGGTGGAGATTCAAGAGGAAATTAATTCTACAATTCAAGAGATTGATTATATTTCTTTTTCTACTCTTTTCTTTATTAATTTTATATCTTTATTTATGAAAAATATAAGCTATATAAACACAATTATGTGTAATTAATTTATTAATTTAGGGATCTTATGAACCTAATTTTCACTATATGATAATCTAATACTTTTTTCCAATTATAATATTAATTTAATTATATTATTTAATCTAATTTTTATATTATTAATTGTTTGGCCAACAATTTATTTATAGAGGCAATTAAATAGATTTGAGAAAATAATTTAATTGTTTGTCTTGATTAAATAACATGCATAATTTCTAAGCAGAGATGTATGATTCTTATGTATGTGATCTATAACTGATAAACTTAATAGGTAGTATGCAATTTAATTGGCATAAGAGTGTGATTAAATTAATTACTATATGATGTGTAGTTTACTTGAAAGAGAAATACATGTTAGGTTAGATTTAATTGATCATGTAATTAATTGATATTATATTGGGGAGATTTTAGTGATTCGTATGTTTAGAAAATTGGAGGATTAAGTATTTCTAGATATTTTCTCATATATCTTTTTAGTTACAAAATCTGATTTAATTAATTATTGTTATTTACTTTTAGTTATTTTAATTTTGCTTTCTTAAGATATAAAAACACCAAAAAAATTGATTTTTATTATTTTTAGTTTTAAAAATTAGTTTCTAAAAAATTAATCTCTGTAGGAACGATCTTTACTTATTATTATATTACTTGTTACGATACGTATACTTGTGTATTCTTTACACACACAATTTGTGTGGCGATCAAGTAACTTGTTTCAAAATAAAAAGAAAGCTAGCACCATGATACATTGTACCCTTCAAAATTATAAAAAGGATCGGTGATAATTGATTCACGAGTCAGGAATTTGAGAATAAGAGTAATACACTAGTAAAGGTTCAGTGGAAACATCCTAGTGTTAAAAATGTAATTTCATAGTTAAATTTTGAAGTCCACACGAGCTATTCAAAATTAATGAGTTATGAAATTTTAAGGATGAAATTTTCTTTAAAGGGATAGGAATGTAAAACCCAAAAAATTTATTATAAATAATAAAAATGTCTTAAAAGAAATTTTAGACAATAATTTAAAAGTGTATTCTCTCACCACATACCACCACCCTTAGTGAGGTAGTCAACAAGCTCTAAATGTTTTCTATAAAAAGGGGTTGAATTCACCCCTCTTTTCATACCATAATTCCTCTTTTTCCTCCCTTCCTTTCTCAAATTTTATCTCTCTAAGCTATTCGAGTTTTTTTGGAAAATTTTGGAAGACGTCTCAAAGATAAATATCATGGAATTCAGGTTTCGAAGTTGAGTAATGGAATAACTTTCCATATAGGGGTTCTCATTCTAACTTTCTAAATTTATACATTATTTTATAAATGAAATGTCATGTATTATATGTTATGAATAAAAGTAAAAAATTGAAAGCCATGATTTTATTAGGAATATTATAATATTATAAATATCATTTAAAAATGAGATACTCGTGATAAATATTTTATTGTGCATACATTGAAATTTTTTTGTATATAAAACAAGTATCAAATATTGACATGAAATTAACATTAAAAATGTGATATGACATCTGAGAATTTTATACATGCATTATGAGCATGGTTTTACACATGAGAGTACACATATATGTTGTCTTGTGGTGTATATTACTCCTGGGGTTACTGATTGCAACTGACTGTTTTCAACGAACTATAAGTACGTATTGTATATACATGTATTCTTAGAGTTTTTTTGTGTCTATTATACCTCTTATTGTTGATCACTAATTTTATGGTCTTGGATTATTAACCACAGATTGTTGCTTGCACATTGACCTCAGAGTTCAACCTCCTATTATGTTTGAAATTTACCCTCTATTGTGGATTTGTTGATGGCATATAGGCCTCAGAGTTGGATCTCTCATTGTGTTTTGGAATCGAATACCTATAGATGAGGGCTTATATGACATTGGTTTGATCGATACATATGTCATATGTATTATGATCGTACATGGGGTCGAAAGTGGACATATATACATCTCAAAGTTGGATCACGCATGTGTCCATGTATTTAGAGACTAATACATATGGGTTGCATATCTTACATTGGATTTTATATGGCATATCATGTTTTATATTGTATAATTATGCATTGAGATATCTGAAATGTATACTCCTCTGATCTCCCGAAAATGAGAAATTACAGGTATGCTCGGGTTTTGTGACTAAAATCTCCTCATACTTTATACTGATAATGATTACTTATATTCATAAAAGTTTGTTAATAAATAGCATGCATTATGAATAATTGTTTATTAAAATTATATTCTAGAGTAGACTCCTACTATGTTATAGGTAGCTCACACCCTCCCCCACTTTTTCTTATCTTGCAACTGTGTTATTCAAAATAATTGTGATGAAGACGTTAAATTTTTACACGGAGGATTCAGACGTTACAAGGTGTGACCTGAAATCTTATTTAATTTATTGGTTATAATTTACGATAGACAAAGTACGATTATTCTGATGGATTTTAATTAACTTTATAAATATCTTTGATTTAAATCTATGAATTTATATTTTTGCATTGTGAATAGAATATCTCAAAAATTATATTTGAATTTAAAATAATTGATTTTCAAATTATTTTTTGAATTGAATTTTTTATGATTATTAAAGAAATTTTCTTTAAATATAATTTAAAATATACCCTCATTTCTATCTCACTTACCAATTATTTTAGGGTTTGACATTAAGTCATTCAACATTGATGATATTTGTAATCTTGATAAGAAATTTTATTACGGGGACTTCACCCAGAAAAATTTTGAAGACTTGAAAATTTAATTAATACATTACAAGATTAATGTAGTCAAAGATTCAAAATTTTGAGAAATTTTATTTTTCTTAATTGTTACAAGAATTAGTTAAAGATAAAGTTCAAAGATATATTTCTTAATTATAAATTAATCTAATTAATATTGATTCTTGTATCTACTGCAACTACATAACGTGTTGAAACAAAATAGAGAAATAATTTTTAGCAGATTGTATAAATTTTTTAACAAATTATATGATTTTTTATATTGAAAAAGATTTCATTGAAATTATTGATTGAGTTTGAGTTATAGATGAATTCTATGCTTTGAATTATCTCATAGCTCCACTTAGATAATGTTTTTTTTATTATAAAGTGTCAATACTTATATATATGACATCATTTTTAAGTGAAATTTAAATATTTTTAGTTAATTTAATTTATGTTATTATTATTATTTACTATTAATAATTATATTTAATTTTTATTCCTGTTATTAAATTTATTTTAATCCCTCCACGAAAAATTCCTAGCTCCGTGCACATCCATAATTGTCGTTAATTATTAAGTTCTAACTCAAAATTTAAACTTGAGGAATAACCAGTATTTGTAAACAATTTTTATTTTCACGTTTATTTTCTTTATTATTCTGTTGTTTACTCTTACCTATTACATATGGTAATAAAAAAAATAGGATTAAATTTGTAGTCTAAGTATTATGACTTCTTATCTTTATCAGATTAGATTTAATTTTAAATTTAATTTGTATAATTTTTATTCATTTAATAAAAAATTAAGATTTTAGTACTTTTTTTTAAGATTAAGATTTTAGTACTTTTTTTTTTAAGAAAGATTAGATTTAATTTTAAATTTAATTTGTATAATTTTTATTCATTTAATAAAAAATTAAGATTTTAGTACTTTTTTTTAAGATTAAGATTTTAGTACTTTTTTTTTTAAGATTTAATAAAAAATTAAGATTTTAGTATTTTTTTAAGATTAAGATTTTAGTACTTTTTTTTAAGAAAGATTAGATTTAATTTTAAATTTAATTTGTATAATTTTTATTCATTTAATAAAAAATTAAGATTTTAGTACTTTTTTTTTTAAGATTAAGATTTTAGTACTTTTTTTTTTAATCTTAGTACTTTTTTTTAAGATTAAGATTTTAGTACTTTTTTTTTTCTTAAAAAAAAAGTACTAAAATCTTAATCTTAAAAAAAAGTACTAAAATCTTAATTTTTTATTAAATGAATAAAAATTATACAAATTAAATTTAAAATTCTTAAAAAAAAAAGTACTAAAATCTTAATCTTAAAAAAAAGTACTAAAATCTTAATTTTTTATTAAATGAATAAAAATTATACAAATTAAATTTAAAATTAAATCTAATCTGATAAAGATAAGAATTCATAATACTTAGACTAAAAAAAAAGTAAACAATTCAACTTAATCGAGTAACGACCATATTATTTCGCAGCTAAAATTCTTCTTACAAGTTAATTAATGAATACTTTTCACTAATAAGTATCAACCCTTTTCATATACATTTAATTAGGACAAGAATTATCTTGTTGCGACTCACATTTTACATTCTGTATCCATTCGAGATCATTGTTAATTGGGTCAATCTATTTGCATGCCAACTAACATTATTCATTATTCGGAATTGAACGTTGTGTGGGAGCTACTTAAACTAAGGGTATAATAGGAATTTCTTTTTCTTTTGAATAAAAGTACTTTTAAATTATCAAATCATTTTTGAAGATATTTGAGAATCTTAAGAAATGTTTTTAAAAACTTGAGAATTACTATTTATTATTTATTCTTTTTTTAAAAAGTAAAGTAATATTTATTGATTCTAAAACAATTATCAAAATATAACTCAAAATTATTTATAATATTTTTATTCCAAACATTTAAATATTCTTATTAAAATTAGGGGTATTTATCGGATCAAAACCATTGATTTTAAACTAATTCGATCCGATCTGACCATTCGATTAGATTAAAACATCCTAATCCGCCACCGATCTGATTATCTTTTAAATTCGATGTAATCCAATCCGTAATCTATTCGGATTGAATCCAATCAATCTGATCAATCCGACCAATAAACTTAATTAACTCTATTTTTGATATTTTTAAATATAAATTTTAAATTTTCACATAAATCATGACATAAAATTATTTAAATTAAAATAAACCTTAAAAAATCAAATAAATATATTAATTAAATATATATATAATTAATTTCTATCGAATCAGATGAGATCGAATGAATCATAGTGAAATCCGTCATCGATCTGATAGTCGGATCAAAACCGTAAAAAAATAACGGATCGAATTAGATTAATCGGATAATCAATTTTTTTGCATATCCTTAATTAAAACTCTTTTTAATCTACCATTTTATTTTAAACATTTTTTTAAATTACTTATAAGAACAAATAACATATAAATAGAATCTAAATCATTTTAACAAGTATTTTGTCGAGCTATAAATTAATTATCTAGAAACATGCATAAAGGTAATGGAAGATAAGAGTGTGTACTAGAAGGTAAAGGGGACAATGGAGCAACAATATTCCCTTTTTTATTCCTTAATATTTTTGCTCAATTTGGTTCCATTGGCATAATTAAGGGTTAGAATCACTTCATGTATTAAATCAGTTGAATTATTTTATTTTATATCTTAAAAAAGTAAATGGGTCACGTTCCTTATCATAATAAGGGTTCAAAAAACAAAAAAATCAGCTACCGAACTTATTTTTGCATTAATTTAAATATATATTCTTCTTCAAGAAAATTGAAAAATATATATATAATACTACACCTTGTAACTTTTAAAGGATTTATAATTTAAATAATCGCTTTTAGAGCAGCACGCTCCTAAAGTGATTGATCAAAATAAATTGATATATCCAAAACAAGTACGGGCAAATTTCTATAATTAAATGCTTTAAAAATATTTTTGTTTAATTATAAAATTGTGTTTAATGATATTGTAAAGTTGGTTAATTTTGCTGGAATTTTCAGTAAAGTAATAATTAAAAATATGCAAATCGTGCAGTGGCATACTTATTACACGATATCACTGAATCATGCATGTGGGTCCCATTTACAAAATTAAAAAAAAAAACTTTTGATATATATAAATATTAAAGTAATAAATTAACCCATAAAAATAAAATTACATTCTTGGAGAAAATGCATGAACGGAATTAATCAGGCTCCAAACTATTTACTGTAACATGAGTAAGACTGTACGAGTGTCCTATTGAATCGAAGCTATTTGTGGCATACGTGGATGAGTATAATACATGAATCTAAATATTAAATAATAATACTTTATTCTAAAATCAGATGACGCATCACCATATGTCGCAAAATCTCATATTAAACGACAATTCAGTCTCTTCATTCAATTGCCAAAGCATCAAAGATATACAAGAATTATTGAAACTAAAATACTTTGTAGTTCAGTGTGGTAGATGTTGCTTTAACTAATTGATAGGTGAGTCACAGAAATCCCTTATTTAAAATATAAAAAAAAATAACTACTTTAAAAACTAATTAAAATAATACTCATTTTACAAACCAAGCAACTTTCATGCCCCTTTTATAAAAGGTTAAATTATTTTTACATAAAAAAATACTAATATGTTCATTTTAAAAGTTCTATTAACTTATCTATTAATTAAAAAAAATATAATAAATTATTGTAACTTCTTTCTTCGAAAATTAGTTATATATATATATAATAATAATATTATTATATCCTTATCAATATATCTTTTTTTTCTATTAAATCATATCGTTTTTTTTTGTCAGTTATTAAATCAGTTAAGATTTATAATAATTAATAAAAGATTTAATTTATTTTTAAGTAGAAATAAAATAAGAATGAGATAATAATTAAAATGTTTAAAGTTTTTCGGTTTCTTCGAATGAGTATTAGGATGATATGGTGCTTCTATTTTTACAAATTAAATTTATTAATTAAATTACATAAATATTTGTAATTTAATTATCTTATTATTTCATTATTAAATATTTTTGCCTTTTTTTCAGTTTTTTACTTTTAAGGTTTTTTTATTTTGAAAAATATTAGGTATAACCCATTTGAAAGATTTGATGCTGAAAATGTATTTAAAAAAGAGAGGGGATAATGGAAAATAAAGTCCATAATTGTTTTAAAATTGATAAATAAAAATGAATAAAATATTTAATAATATAATAATAAAATAATTAAAATATATTAATTTATATTATATAATATATATAAAAGTATAAATCATATTTTATAAATATTTCTACATATTTTAAAGAAAAATATGTTATTAAGATTCATTTTCTTTTCTTCGAGTAAAAGTATTATTTATTTTTTTAACTTTAAAAATATACTTATTAGTCATTTTAATTATAAAAAATGTATTCATTAATCATTTTATTTATAAAAATATTTTTATTGATATAATAAAATTTAAATAGATATTAGTGAATGTATTTTTATCCTTTATATACATCTTATCAAACCAAAAAAAATTACAAACATAATTTGTGAGAGTATTATATCTTTTACTCCCATCTTATGGCTATAATACTCTTAATAATTTAATTTTTTTAAAATAAAATTAAAATTATTAAATGTTTCTTTTTTACATCATTTTTATAAATAAATAGACTAAATATCACTTTCTTAAAGTTAAGAGATTAAATGATACATTTTATATAAATAAATTAACCAATGTAATTGATCACTCTATTTTAAAAATTAGTTATTATTATCTATAATTTCTTAATTATTTTATAATTTATTTAAAATTTTATTTTTTTATAACTCAAATAATAAATTATTAATATTGAAAGTATTTAATATTACCTTAAAGATTATTTAAAATTTTATTTGTATGTTTAATTTTTTTAGATAACAATAATATTATATTTTTAATCAAAATAAAATTTAAGAAAAATTATTTTTAATATTTTAATAAATTATTTGCTAAATATAGCTAATAGGTGATATTTGTAAAAATAAAATTATACACGTGCAATTTTTTTCTACAGGGTTTTGCCCGTTCACTTTAGTGTGCATGTTGATAAATATTGAACAAAATTATATGAGAATAAAAGACATTTATTTTCAGAGCTTTTTATTATTTTTAACTCAATAAGAATTTCTTTAAAAAAAAGTTCATTAAGAATTTGTTACGCTAATTTCATTTTAATAATTTTTTTTCCTGATAGTCATCTTAAAAAAAATCAAGGTCATCATTCTTTTCCTATAGAACCAATAATTTTTTACCTTTCACAAATACTCTATGATATTTTAGTATCTTGGAAAAAACAAATTATGCAAATGGCATTTTTAAAGACAAAAATATGTGTTTACTAATAATAAGGAAATGAGAAAGAAAAAAAATTCTTATTCCCTTTTTTTAAAAATAATAATAGAGTTTTTTTTATTAAAATAAAAAAATTATTACAGAATAAGATTCAAATTTAAATCCTTCATGGAATTGGAGAATCATATTAATTCTCAAATATTAAGCCTCATTAGTTTATTTACTTTTTAAATATATAACAAAAGGTAAAAAGGTCCAACATTTAGGTTACATTTAATTATCTTGTCATTAATTCTATTTTTCAAATTTATAAAATATAATTTAAAAATAATTCTTTATTTAGTATTCTCTTATTTCATGTTATTCATTGTTACATTTAAAATGATATTTAAATAAATTAATATGTTTATTATAATTTCTTACCGCTATTTATTAAACACAAATAAACAGAATCAGTTTTACATTATCTTTCCTTTTCATTACTATTTGTATTTATTTTTATTTTTATTGTTATTGATTTTTATTATAAATTAATAAACGCATTAAGGAACTCAAATTACAAACCCACGGGAATGAAAAAAAAAAGTATATTTTTAGTAACTTGAAAAAAAAAATATGCAAATAACATTTTTAATTAAAAAAATTTACTCGCACAGACACATATGAGTCATGACTATATGAAGGGCAAGGAAGTAGTTTCTTGAGTGCTATTTTTAAGCCCAGAGTGCATTCATTTCAGAGGACTCTGCAGCCTCTGTTTTTCTATCTGAGAAAGACCAACACCCCGGTCTAAATTTGAATTCCAAGCTTCATTTTCTCAATTCAGGTAGTTTTTTCAAAGTTGTTTGATTTGCAAAGCTTAATTTTGACTTTGAAATACCTCTGAAACCATAATTCAATTTTCATTGTTATTTCCTAATAAAATGCTCTGCTTTTGCTTGCTAGTATTATACTGTTAATGGTGGCCGGTGGGTCGGTGAGCAATTATTGGTAAAATTTTGTAATCTGAGCTATATTTTGTCTCATGCTTCGGTGTAACTGGAAATGGGTTGATTATGTTTCTTTGAATTCATTTATATTTTATTTCTTTCTTTGCCTTTGCCTTTGCTCTTGAACTTTTTATTTTTCTGGTTTTGTGTTTTCCGATTTATTGTTGAGAGTTTCTACTTGGATTCTGATGTAATGATATTGGCTTTATGAATTACGATTTGCATTTTTTGTTAGGATATCACTGCCTCGAGATAAATGGGTTTCCATGAATTTTTTTAAAGATAGGAATATGGTAATTGTTCAGTGACTGGATATTCAATTCCGTTCATAACTTAAGCCCTTTTTTTTCTTTCTCATTTCCAGATGGCTGATGAGTTGGGTTGAAATGCAATGGTCATCAGGTGAAGCTCTGAGAATTCTTAATTCGTGTGTGTCCGTTTATGTCCTTCATGTTGGTTAGGGTTTTGATTCATTCTCATTAAGCACTTCATTGTCTGTGCATTCAATTGAACAGACCTTGTTGTAGCTCTGGCCATTATAGTGGAAAGAAATTGACAACAAAGGTTCTTATAATTGGTACAACTTCTCCTTGAGGACTATTTATCCGTACTCTTTATTTTTATGAAATACTCATATACACTACATGGACATGGTTGTGGGTACTCATGCTTCAATTTGGTTTAAATTTACATAAAATTGAGAAAATGGGCATTTTTCAACACCTTATAAATTTTCAAAAAATTATGACATTCAATATCCCAAAGGAGTCTAATATAAATTGTGTAGGATGATAGAACCTTGTAAGTCTGTAAGTAAGGTTCAATAAAAAAAATTAAAAGTGAATTTTTTTTAATGCTATTAGATTGTTTAACTTGTTTTGGTTTAGGAATCCCTTCTTAAGTGTCCTGATCTCCTTTATTAAGAAAATTAGCACCAGGGCTATTTCCCATTTTCTGTTTTCTGAGTTTTATAATGCACTTGAAGCCATAGATTTTAGAAGAAACTACATTCAGTTGGCTTTTCATCCGATACTTTTCTACGTGTTTCAGTGTTTAAGGTTCTTTTCTCAAACTTGAGTTTCAACTTTCATTTTAAATGAATTTATGACAAGGTTTATGGAATATACCGATCTCACCCTATTATGCAGATCATCCAAGATCTATCTCAAAGAGAGTCACATTCCACAAATATCAGTGTGAGCATAATTTCTTGTACTTGACATTTTCATGAAGAAAAATACATGGCTTCCTATTTTTATTCCAACAAAATTGTCTGCTACAAAAAATATTCCCAGTTTAACTATGAGGCATTCCCTATAAACTACCCAGCTTGTGGCAGATATTGTTGAGGGGAAAGGGTAGATATTACAATTGGATTATTCTTCAATGCATGCATCTCAGCAGCTCAGAATTTCCAGAATGTCAAACAAGCTATACTACCGGCCGATCCAACAAGTAGAAGCTTATTGCACGCCTCAGTTTCAAAGTTTAGAGCATCAACTTTGCTATAGTAGCAGTAGAAAAGCCACACCTTTCTTGTCTTCCTGTGAACAATATTGCACTTTGGAGTCATCCTTGGCAAATGGAAATTGTAAGGTTTACAATTCTCCATCAACTGTAAGTTTTTCACCTAATGGAAGCCCAATGTCACAGCAAGATTCTCATTCCTACCTGCCTGAGCAGCACCAGTCACCAGATAATACCTATGGCTCCCCAATAAGTGGGTCTTGTGTAACTGATGATATGAGTGATTTGAAGTACAAGCTGAAAGAACTAGAGGGGGTAATGCTTGATCCTGATTCTAATATTCTCGACAACAACAAAATTTCTTATCAGAGTAAAATAAGCAGTACCACACAAAACACTGAGAGCTGGGGTCAAATTATGGACTCCATCTTTAAAAGGGATGTAAAACAGGTGCTCATTTTTTGTGCAAAAGCAGTATCAGATAATGATATGTTAATGACTCAATGGTTAATGGATGAGTTGCGGCATATGGTATCAGTTTCTGGGGAACCAATTCAAAGGTTGGGAGCATACATGTTGGAAGGACTAGTTGCACGTCTCGCCTCTTCAGGAAGCAGTATCTACAAAGCATTGAAATGCAAAATGCCTGAGAGTTCAGAGCTGCTCTCTTATATGCACATTCTCTATGAGCTTTGCCCCTATTTCAAATTTGGGTACATGTCAGCAAATGGAGCCATTGCAGAAGCTATGAAGGATGAGAATGGAGTTCACATCATCGATTTCCAAATTGGTCAGGGAAGTCAGTGGGTAACTCTAATTCAGGCATTTGCGGCTAGGCCTGGTGGGGCACCCCATATACGCATAACAGGCATTGATGATTCAATGTCATCTTATGCCCGAGGGGGAGGGCTGCATATAGTTGGAGAGATGCTCTCTAAACTTGCAGAATCATTCAAGGTGCCTTTTGAGTTCCATGCTACAGCTATGTCTGGTTGTGATGTTCAGCTTGAGAATCTCCAGGTTCGACCTGGGGAGGCTTTGGCTGTAAACTTTGCATTCATGCTTCACCATATGCCTGATGAGAGTGTAACCACCGAAAATCATCGGGACAGGTTATTGAGGATGGTCAAGAGCTTGCGTCCAAAAGTGGTCACCCTTGTTGAGCAAGAATCTAACACAAACACTGCCGCATTCTTCCTGCGGTTCGTTGAAACAATCAACTATTATACAGCTATGTTTGAGTCAATTGATGTAATTCTTCCACGGGAGCACAAAGAACGGATAAACGTTGAGCAGCACTGCTTGGCTAAAGAGATGGTTAATATAATAGCTTGTGAAGGGGCTGAAAGAGTAGAAAGGCATGAGCTTCTTGGAAAGTGGAGCTTGAGGTTCAAAATGGCTGGATTTACACCACACCCGTTAAGCTCCTTAGTCAATGCCACTATCAAAACGCTTCTACAAAACTACTGTAGTAAATACAGGCTTGAAGAGAGAGATGGGGCTCTATATCTCGGCTGGATGAACAGATATTTGGTTGCATCTTGTGCATGGAAGTGAAAAGGACAACTTTACAGTCATATGTGTACATGTGAAGCTTTGACAGTGTTTGGGAGAGTTAGTCAATTCAGTTTGAACTTTGACACCATTGGAAAAGTTCCTTCCCTCTCCTTTAATTTAAGGGCATAAAGAAGGCATTGTAGATCAAATGTGGTTAGTTCTTAAGTTTTTAGATCTTTGGAGCATCAAGCAATAAATCAGAGAAAATGGTTCTTCAAGCTTAATTTCTGGCAGTTCCTTGCATTCTTGCAGTTCCTTGCCATGGTTTTTGACTTAAAAGCAAGAAGGAATGCTTCTTGGTGAGAGAATGTGTTTTTTTTCCCACGGTGTGTGTGTTTGTATGCCAGTGTATAGAACTTTTAAACTTTAAGCATAAATGTGAATAAAAATAATAGTTTTTTTTTTTTTGATAGAGTTTGAAACTTGTATGAATTATTTGACATGTCCAGCTACAATAAACGTTGCAATGCTTATTAACTATTTCACTAAGGCGATAACTGACTAGTATTTCCACGAAATAGTGCAGTTGAAAGTACCAAAAACTTCCCAGGCTTTTGATCTGGTGTTTACTTTATAACGAGGATTCTTTTTAATATAAATTATAGATTATAGATTTATGATATATTGGTATTGAGTTTCAATTTTAAAAAAAGGCACTAAATTGGAGTTCTAGTTACACTATCATGGTAAGAGACTAGTGGTTCCTTTAGTGGTCGAGTTATTACAGTTTAATCTAAACGAGAAAAGATCAGCATCCACAGTCCAATATGGGAAAACAGTCCTATAATATAATAATAATTAAAACAAGCTCAATGAGCTTGTAACTTTAAAAAGTTAATCATAATTCGTATAAATTATACTTTCTTTAATCAACATAGAACTCCCATTATATCTAACATCCACTAACTTGCAAAGGATTTCATGTTACAATAGAATCTACCTTTTATATACTCATTCAAATTAATGACAATTTTTTTTTCTTCTTTTATAAGATATCCTAATATATATATATAATTAGTTACAGTTTGTTAACTATAAAGAAATATTAGAAAATAAACTAATTACTTATTTTAATTATTTTAATTTTAAAATAATCCTATAATATATATATATACGTGCACAACTCATCTGATTGAGTTGAAACTTCAATTGTAGACTATTAAGAATAATAGTTTGATAGATGATAACTTTGTCATGAAAATCAAAACCTTGACAATTTAGATGCATAGGTGAACCTGTTTTACACAAGGATTTGATTTTATATGTAATTTTTAGCTCACTAATCGCTACAATGTATTCATGTGCTTTGTCACTGATCATGCAAGTACTATTACATTTGAGGAGTTTCACAATAAATTATTAGAGTTTGAATATCATCTCTTGCAATAATAAAAATGTAACGAACAATAGGTATTTCACGTTAATTTGGCCAAGTATAGATCTAATAATTCCAATTCTAAATCTAATCACATGAAGTCTTTAAACTAGCATTCACAGTAAACTATTAGGGTTTAAGTATCGTTTCTTGCAACAAGAAAAAGATGAAGAACAAAAGGTGTTTCAAGCTAATCTAGCCAAGTATGGACCTAGTAATTTCAATTCTAAATCTGATCACATAAAATCTTTAAATCAACCTTTTGGTTATGGTCAATAGGTTAGTAATTTTTCTAATGATCGTGGTAGAGGTAAGGATCAAGGTAAAGAAAGAAGAAGGAATGTTCAATGTCAGTTCTATAGTAAGAATGTCTATGTTGCTTTAACATGTTATAAGTTGAAGAATCTTTTTGGAACACATAATTCTAAAACTTTTCCTCCTTTCTTTGTTGCCTCAAATTCTGGTGGTAGTGATAGTGCTTGGGTGATGGATACATGTGCTACTTATCACCTCACTCATGATTCCTCCAATCTTGGAAATGTTACTTTATATCCTGGTCATGATAGTGTTCTCGTCTGTAATGTTGAGTATCTTATGATTGCACACATTGGTAGTACTATTTTCCCTTCAGAAAATAAAGATTTTTGTACTTAATCATGCATTACACACACTTCATCTCATATCTAACCTAATTTGTGTGCATTAATTATGTTTTGAAAAATAATGTTTCCATTGAGTTTCATTCTCATATGTTTTTTTATTAAGGAAAACATTTTGAAGAAAAACTTCTTTAAGGTCCACGTAACATAGGACTTTACAAGCTTTTACAACCTAGATATGCTAGTGCCTCTAGAGCTATTCTAGATCATCATATTCCTCCTGCAACTTTCTTGGCTATATCTAGTGTGTGGTATAATCATTTGTGTGACATTTTTTATCCTATTCTTCACAAAAATTATCTACTTGCAATATCAATGTAATAAAAGCCTTTCAAAATTTTGTTTGTACTACGTGTGAGCTTGTTAAATCTCACAAACTACCCTTTAGTGTAGAAACTTATGTTTTCTCTTCTTCTCCTTTTCAATTAACGTATATGGATTTTAGGGGCCTTTTCTATTGCTTCTGTAAATGGTGAAAGATATTTTCTTTTATTGTCAATGACTTTATACATTTTTTATTTATTTATTTCCTATATACAAAAAATTAAGTCATGTCTATTTTTAAAAAAAATTATGACTATGATTGAGCATCAATTTGATGTCAAGATTCAATCTGTTCAAAATGATGAAGGAGAATTATTTAAGCTACTTTTTTCTTTTCTTGAAAGTTTAGAAATTGTTTATAGGAAAACTTATCCCCATATTAGTGAATACAATGGTATGGTTGAGTCTAGGTATATGAGGGTTATAGATGCTGCTTTAGCTTTGTTACTCAAATCTAATGTGTTTAAGACCTATTGACCCTATACCTTTAGGACCTCGATTTTTGTTTTGAACAGAGTTTCATTAAGAGTTCTTGCATATACAACACTATATTTCATCTTGTATAATCGTGTTCCTGACTATCACTTTCTTAAAGTGTTTGGCTACCTATATTTTCCTTATTATGTGATTTATAGATAGCATAAGCTTGATACTAACTCCTCTATTTGAGTGTTCTTAGGATAAGCATCTAGTTAGTATGGATACTTGTGCCTTCAAGAAGCCACTGGAAATATACATTAGTACGCATGTCATCTTTATCAAAGATATTTTTTCTTATTTAGCCTTTTTTGTTTCCTGTTTACATCTCTTTTGCACATCATTTCAATGATATCACCTTTAATTTTTTGGTTTCTCTTTCTGATTCTTCTATTCTATACATTGTATATGTCATGTTCCTATTCCTTCTCAGATGTCACATGTCACTCATTCTTCACAAGGGAATGCTTTGTCCTTACTAGCTATCTTTCCTCATATGTCACCTACATCTGGTTCTTTACCAATTGTTGTTGTGTCTTCAAATTTTCATTATGATCATGGCTCTTATGAGATAATCACTAGTCATGCTTGTGATGTGCCTTCACTTACTCTTGAAGCAATCACCAATGTGCATCTTATGCAAACAAGGTTGAAATATGGCATTAAGAAACCTGAGGCCTTTATTGCTTCTACCAACATACCCTAGGAACTTAAATATTTTATTGAGGCTAATAAATATCCTAAGTAGAGGCAGACTATGCTGAATAAGTTTAATTCACTAATTCAAAATAATACATGGAAACTTATCCCACAACCATTGAATCAAAAGGTTAATTATTGGTTGTTCCTAGATGCACACAAAAAAAACACTTGTCAATAAAGAGATAGATAAAAGAAAATCAAGGTTGGTTGCTCAAGGGTACTTTCAAACACATGGGATTAATTATAGACTTTAATTCTTATAACGAAAGATACCACCATTCGTATTGTGTTTTTCTCTTGTAATTGCTTTTGGTTGGCCCTTGCATCAATTAGTTATAAATAATGTATTCTTGAATAGTGACTTGGTTGAGATAGTTTTCATGCATTAACCTCAAGGAATTGTTGATCCCTTTAAGCCTAACCATATGTGTCATTTAAAGAAATATCTCTATGGTTTGAGGTAATCTCCAAAGTCCTGATATCATAAACTAAGTTCACGTTTATTAAAGTAGAGTTTTTTGAATGCAGTGACTAATACAAGCTTGTTTGTCAAAAAGAACTATTTTGATGTCTTTATCATTCTAGCCTATGTTGATGACATAATCCTAACGAGTAAGAAGCACTCTTTTCTGACCTCCTTTATTTCTTAGATTAGTTCCTTTTTTTCTCTTAAGGATTTGAAATCTCTTCACTACTTTCTAGACATTAAAGTATCTCATTCCTCTACTAGTTTGTTTTTGTCTTAACAAAATACATTAAAGGCCTTATATCTAAAGCAGTCATAACTGATTGCAAAGCACTTGTCACACCCATGGTTTATATGGGAATGTCAAGCAAACATGATGGAAAATCTCTTAATGAGGAAGATGCAACCATGATGGAAAATCTCTTAATGAGGAAGATGCAACCATGTTTAGGAATCTAGTAAGAGCCCTTCAACATTGTTGCATCACAAGGCCATAATTGGCTTTCTTTGTTAATAGATTGTGCCAGTTCCTTAACAAACCAATAGATGTACACTAGTTGGCAATGAAACATGTGATCTACATTTCACTCCCTTCATAACACTTGAGATAACTGGTTACTTAGATGCAGATTGGATAAGTTATAAGGATGACAGTCGTAATGTAAGTGCATATTGTGTCTTCCTAAGGGACAATTTGGTTTCTTGGTCACGTGGAAAACTAAAAGTGGTGACAAGATCAACAATAGAGGTTGGGTATAGAGCTCTTGCATCATTATCTACATAAATAAGGTGGATTAAAACATTTTTTTTCTAAACTTAGCGTGCCTTTAGAACAACCATCCTAAACTTATTGTGATAATATGAGTATCAAGTACCTATGTGAGAATTATATAATGTAACATTGAACTAAATATATTGACCTTGATTTTCATTTCATAAGAGAACAAGTGGTGAAGAAGGAATTGGTTATTGAGCATTGCTCTTTTGAACAACAATTAGTTGATTTGTTAATTAATTTTAGAAGCAAACTCTTGGTACTTGAATCACATTTAAGTTTGAGAAAAAGTGTTAAGTAGTTATATTCTTGGAGTAGATTGCTAAGTATATTTATGTGATTGGTTGAGAAATAACTAACTTGTTTATAAATAATTTTCTAATATTTTAATGAGAATTGATTTTTTCTCACGTCCTCGTATCTCTATTATCTTATATTTTTACCTTTTATCTATAATGTATTTTAAATAATTAATTCATTTTTGTAAGTTTATAGTTAAATTTAAAGAATTTTGATTAAAGATAATAATTTTTATCTTTAATTTTATACAAATATTTTTATAATTATTAAATAATAAGTAAATTACTTTGATATTATTTTTTTAATAATTACACTACTCACTTAATTGAAACTCAAATTTTAAACCTTTTAAATGTTTAAGTAGACTATATATCATTAAGTTATAAGCTCGTTGTAAGTTTTAAAATTATTATTATTATTATTATTATTATTATTATTATTATTATTTGTGTTCTAAATTTTAAAATTTTATATTATATAATAAATTTATATAGAATTTATTATTTAAGATACATTCTAAATTTTGATGAATGTTTTACTTTGATCGATATCACAATAAAAAAATACCATCGTAAGCGAAATTTGGTAGGAAAAATGAACAATAACCATTGCTCTATGGAAATTAAAGATTAGAAGCACAGCAAAGATGATAACTTTTTCATTTTTTTTTATTTCTCATTTATATTTGATATTTATTTTAAAAGAAAGGGGCAAGTGGCTATTAAATTCATCTAAAGATATCAAATAAATTGTTCGGCCCCAGCAATCAGCTCAGTTTTAGTTCTTTTTTTTAAATAATACTCAGAAAAATTATTTAAAACACTTTGTTCACGAGTTTAAAATAACAATTGATTTGAACTATGAATAATTTATTAATTTGATAATTTTTTAATGAAATATATTTTTTAGTTTAACACTTTTTTAACTGAATAAGTTTAATTTTCATAATGCATATGTTATTAGCATTAATATATATATATATATATATAAATTAACTAAATTATATCTATATTTTTCTTTAAATAATAAAAATATAGATTTTATATTTTTTAATACGATAAAAAACTATATAACAAATAGGGGTATCTAAAAATCGGATCGAACTGAATTAAACTGAAAAACTAGATCGGATTAGAGCGATCTGAACAGTTTTATAAACAAATGGTTCAATCCAGTTTGTATTATCTAAAATTGTTTTTCAAACTGTCTAGTCTGATTATATTAATTTTTAAACCGGCCAAACTGAATTAGATCGATTTTAATAATATATTAAATTT
The DNA here is from genome assembly GCA_030763125.1 of Hippophae gyantsensis. Taxonomy (NCBI): domain Eukaryota; kingdom Viridiplantae; phylum Streptophyta; class Magnoliopsida; order Rosales; family Elaeagnaceae; genus Hippophae; species Hippophae gyantsensis. The sequence goes on from CM061029.1 coordinate 53,088,494, forward strand.
CTCATATCACTTCTCACAAATCGTCGATTAAATTTTTCTTATTTTAATCAAAAGTATATCATTAGGTATATTATATTTATATATTATTAATTAAACTAAATCGTTGAAAACCAAACTAAATCGTTCAGTTACAATATTTTTAATAACTAAACAGTTTGATCTTATTCGGTTTGAGTAATATGAACGGTCTAATTTGATTAAATTTTTTTTACTCAAAATCGGATCAAATCGAACCGTGTACATCCCTAATAACAAGTTCTAAATGGGTGATGGTTTTAGTTTTATAACTATCTTATTTATACATTTTAATTGTGTAATTTTTAAGTAAATTCAATTAATTCTATAATTTTTAAGTATTATCAATTAATTTAAAAAATTTAAGTATTAAGATTTTTTAAGGATAATAATTTTTTTTTATTTTATTAATAATTTTTTTTTAAAAAAACTTCTCTTTCTATCCTTCTCTCAATTATCTCATCATTATTTTATTAATAAAAAATAAAAACAAAATTGAGAGAAATAAAAAACTAGTAGAGGGAAAGAGAGATTGAGTAGGAGAGAGAAAATGTGAGGAAGGGAGAGATAAAAATAATAGAGAGAAAGGAAGTCATAAAAAAAAATAAGTGGAAGAGAAATAGTAGATAAAGAAGGAGAGAAAAGGAGACAAATAAGAGACCGTGAAGAGGGAGAGGTGCGTTTTTTTTTATAATATTTTTATTAAAAATATATATAATTTTTTTATCTTTAAAAAATATTACTATTTAAATTTTTTAATTTAATTAATCAAAATTTTAAATTATAAAATTAAGAAGATTTACCTAAAAACTATATTATTAAAGTATATAAATCTTATAATTACAAACACGAAATATCTAATACCCATGAGTTTCTAATGTGTCTAATTTAATCTAATTTATATATCAATCTAAGTCTAAAATAAATATTTGAAGAAAAAAATTGTTATTAATTTTAATATATATAATTAAAAATCATAAAAATATTATAACTTGGTGATTTTGGGTTAATATTATACATTTATATTTATAGTAGTAATATTAATAGATTTCACGTGATTATATTAATTATTTATTTTTTTATAATTAATTAAATTTTTTAAATAAATTTAATAAAAAATTAAATAATCTACTGTAAACAACTTAATTCAATTCAACTGAAATTAATATCAACTTGATTAATTTAAAAATTAAATGAACTTAATTGACGTAAACAAATTTAACTCATTTGAAACTTTTAACTTTTAAATGTTATTTATTGAGTTTTCAATAATGATATCAATTTACTTAATAATAACCTAAAATTTATGATAAAACTTTGTCATGGTGAGGTGGGTTTGGAAATTACCCTCTCTACCTACCTATCCTTCAAATATTGTTTTTTTTATTTTATTTTTTAAAATATATTATATATTTTTTAAAATTTTATATTTAAATAAAATAAAATCAAAAATAATATTTTCATAAATAAATTAATATTAAAGTTTTAATATTATGGTACATGATACCTAAATTATTTTAATGAGTGTTAAATAAATAATGTAAATAATTAATTATACTTAAAATTTATATTTAAAATTTTAATACTTAGTAAATAAATTATTTTAAAATTTTTAAGCTTTTAGATTATCAAATGTTCTCGTAATTTATTTATTAATAAAATATCTTCAATATTTATAAAAATAACTCAATACATGATGAGTAACTCATTCTTTAAATGAGAGATAAAGTTAGTAGACCCACTCTTGTCTCGTCCGATGTACGTCCGATGTATTCAATCACTTGCTCACCAAATCATGTACCATGTTTTTATTAATAAAATAGATACAAAAATGAGAAAATAAGATAAAAGATTCAAATTCGTCACACAATTAATAACTACATATAGGGCTTTCAAAAGGTTGAGTTAGATATGTTTATGACCCGACCCGAACCGAACCGGCTTATATATTCAGCCCTATACTGGATCAATTATTTTAATAAATGAGTCAAAATAAACCTCTTTTATTATAATTTAATATATTTAATACAACTCAAATTCGTTTAAAAGCATTAAATTTGTGTTAAATTTCCAGATAATAGTACTTTTTAAAACAAATAAAAGATAGGAAAAAATACAAAAGTTTGCTAGATTAGATTTATTTATATTATTTAATTTTTAAATTATAAATATTATCACTTAATCTATTAATTTGGTAAAAATAGTTAATTAAAAATAAATTATATTATTTTAATAATATAATTTATTTTTAAAACTCGAAAAATTCCTCTGAGATCACTCCAAAGAACACCAAAGGCCAGCCCAAAGTACTCGACGAAGACTCCTATGTCGCTGCAATCGAGAAGATCATCGAACGAGACTACTTTCCTGACATCTCAAAACTCAGGGACCGCCTGGATTGGCTTGAAGCCATCAAGACTGGTTATCCAGTTCAAATCCGCGATGCCCAGCTGAAGATTATGGAGCGCCGTGGCAAGAAGGTAAACAATCCCAACACTTATGGCAGAACTCAAACACCAGGTTCGACATTTATGCGTAGTTTCAATCCTTTTGATGAATTTGAGGGAAAAACCCCGAAAACCCCCCGGTGTATCAGGTAGGGTATTATCTGGGGATGAAGAATCCACTGATGGTAATGGTTGCGTCGATGATTCATTGTCCTTGGACGAGTTCTTTAGGCGGTATACTAGCGAGGACAATTGTAGTTTTTCTAAGATTTAGAGAAGGTGAATAGGAAGAGGAAAGAGAGATTTGGGTATTTGACTGAAGGAGAGAAGGAAGATGCTAAGTCCATAGAGGAGGTCAAGAGGGATAGGATTACAGATGGGTATGGAACATCTGATCAGCCACCTAGTACATTGGAAGGTTGGAAGTATACTGCAAAGAATTTGTTGATGTATCATTCGTCTGACTGCGGTGAAGCCACATTGACAGAAGAAGAAAGGGCTGTTAGAATGAAGGGTTTGGAGAAGGAGATCAATCGTACAAATGCAAGATTTATTGGTAAAATGATGGATTCTAGGCCAAAAGATGACGGTACAGTGGAAGTCATTTATACGCCCGTTGCAGGTGCTACACCAGTTCCTATATCTGGAAGAGAAGGGGATAAGTTAAAGAAGTATGATTTGGAGGATTTGAGGAAAACTCCGAATCCATTTTACATGGAATCTAGTAAGGAAGCTGAAAATGGGTATAGTTTTGTCAGGATTCCCTCACCTGCTCCAGGGGTTGATGAGTCTCCATTTATTACATGGGGTGAAATTGAAGGGACTCCTTTAAGGTTGGAGCTGGAAGACACACCAATTGATATTGGTGGTAGTGGTGATGGTCCTCATTATAAGATCCCTTGCCGGCCTGCAAGAGATGAGAAGGTGCATACCTTGTCAAGGAAGGCTGCTCGCAAGCTGAGAGAAAGGTCAAAAATGTTTCAAAAGTCACCATTTCCATCACCTGTTATAGGTGGCAGTGTTAGTCCTAATGTGCGGACACTTTCTCCTGCCACTCAGAAATTCGTAAGGAATGCAATTGGCAAGTCTTCGGCATCTATTGATGAAACTCTTTGTGCCAGCTACCGAGGTGCAAGCCCAGGGTTGGTTACTCCAAAGGGTGGAAGGAGTATATCAAGATTAGGGAGAGATAATAGTATGGTTTCGACATCACCTTCTGTGCCAGAGGGTTCTACTCCTCCTCGGTAATTTGTATTATGTAATGCTTTTTGTTACATGTGTTTCATTATAGCTAAAAATTTCAGTATTCCATTCTGTTTACGCTGTGAATTTAGAGATAATGAAGCTTCTGCGGTTCACCGAGTTTTTTGCTCATATTCATTGCACCAACTGAATTTATGAATATTCTATTTTGTTTTTGTTCTAGTGGATGCTCGACCCTTTGGTCTGAAGGATATGCGAGCAGATAAGTCCTATTCATATTTGTTCAGTTTACAGGCTACTTATTTTGATGAGACCTGATAATACCTCTGTTTTTGGAGAGAGATTAATATTTCATTCATCCAAACAAAAATACAACAATTAAATCAAAAAAATGAAATACATCAAATTATCATAATAGTCTATCAAAATTATCTCTAGTATGGTTTGAGTTTTCTTTTTGGCTCTTTCAATTTTTCAAACATATATGATTCTTATCATTGATAAAATGATAAATTTTCAATCTAAATTGTCTATTTTTGTAATGAGATATTCACGAGTAAAAATACATAAACAAAAGATTTATATTGAAATCTAGAAATAAAACAAATCAAAACATAACAAAATATGCCTAAAATACCACTAAATCAAAATCTAGGTGAAAGAAAAATCACACTAGGTCTAAATTTAGATGTAATGTACATATTATAATGTGTTTATTGAAACAAACTAAATGAAATTTAAGATCTACTGAGAGATGGTTAGGTTTTTTTTTTTTTAGATATTCACATCCTCTACAGTTACACGGCCAGAAATAGCTTAGAATCGAATCTTGGAGATAGCAGTAGATAACACTCACATAACTTTATACAGCTTGCACAACCATCATACTGAGGAATTTAAAACACTTCCCGTGAACACAGGGAATATTGGCCGATGTATTTTGCTTTAGCCTGGGGTGGTGATTCACTCCATTCAAATGTCTACAGAGGTCATCCCTAATGTTGAGTGGAAAATAAAATGATCAATTGGCTAATGAATAGATGTGTAAATTGAGATGAGATTTATGAATTTTCAAAACCAATATAATTTTATTTCACTTAATTTTTAATTAGATAAGATACTAATAAAACGGTATTAATTAAGATATCTTATTTATCCCTAATAAGCTTAAATGAGATGAATAATAATACAAAAACAATAAAAAAAATACATGATAAATAATTTATAATGTAAGTTTAGTTAAAAAAAATGATATTGTATATATAAATTTAGATTCATTAGGGTTATAATCTAATTACATAAAATGAAATAAGATGTTATTTAAATATAACGAGATAATATTGTACTATCAGTCTATTAAAAATATAAAATAAGATAAAGAAAATCTATTTTATATCTTGATTATTCAATAGGTCATTTAGATATTTTTTTAAATTTTGTTATAATCCTGTAAATTGAAAGAGAAACTTATGCTCATGCTTAATGTTGGTTCGATTGTTTTTGTCTGGATAGTACAAACTCGTAGTCTCTAAGTTTGAGCATTGGTTCCTAGATCCTGCCTATGTTTCTTTGGAATAGGATACTCTATTTTTACTTATAAATCTAAACTATATATTTTTAATTTAAAGGTTAAAATATTATTTTTTTATTAATAAATTAAAATCACTGCAATTCATTGGATATAAAATTAACAATTAAGATTTAAAAATAAGTATAAACAAAGAGATGATACTTATCTCTCTCCTATCCCTCTGATATTTTGGCTGAATCTTCCGGATCTCGCCTCATTGAGGAGAAGGGAAGGTCCCATCCCAAGTTTTGGAAATCACGTTTGAACTTGTCAAAAAGTTGGTCCAAGATGTTGTAACCTTGCCATCAGGGAAGAGGGAGTGGAATTAGTCTTGTGGTGTACTTTCCAAATATAGAAAATAGATCACAGATTTTCCATGAAAAAGAGGGATTTAGGATTAGGAGTCTATTCTGATGATGGATACAGTTTTTCTGCCAATCAGTCATGGGTTTCACATGAACATTTTCTGTTTGTCTGTGGGAGACTAGAAGAAGCCTTACTTGAATGTTGATTCTGAAGTAAAATATCAGTTGCACCCTTTTGTGTTATTCGTGAACCACAATAGATGAACCTCAAAGTCAAGTCCCTCAATGCATTCATTTTGTTCCCGTCTTTAATAATCTGTACTGGCTGTATGTCTTCAAATAATAATAATTTTTACTTAATAATAATAAAATTGAGAAACACCTACAAGTTATTTACTACCACTTTTCGTTTTCTTATTTATTTATTTTTTTGTCAAAAACTTAAAAATTAAGAATTTTTTTTTATTATTTTAAAATTTTAAGTTTTCAATCATTTTCATTTATATATACAAAAATCATAAGATTTTATTTATTATCTAAAAAATATTTTGTGAAATTAAAAAAATTAAGTAATATGAAATATGATTAAAAAATCTTTTTTTTTAATTTATGAATCAACTTATTCGTTAAAAATTGAAAATTAAAATCATAAATGTTATCAAATATATCTTATTAAAAAATTAATAATTAAAATTGTTATCAAATACATCCTCAATATTAAGTTTTATAATATTTTATAAATAATGATGATAATTTAAATAAATTTTTAATGTAAAATTTGAGTGCTTAAATTTTGTAGATATCCTTGTTAAAAGAGAATTCAATGAGTACGTAAATAAAAATTAATAAATAAATAATAATAATGATAATAATAAAATATTTATATTAATATTATTCAATTATATATTTACTTAAAAAATATCTTATTCTTTTTCTAAATGACAAAAACTATCTATTGACTTAATAAGTTGAGAATGTTTGAATTAAATAGTTCGATTTAATAAAAATTTAATTAAATATTATAAATTTAAATATTATTTTTAATCACCTTTTAAAGTATATATATTTAATTTTTATAGTATAAATAAATATATTTTTTAATATTATATGAAAATCAAACACATGTTTTTTGTAAAGTGCAAGTTAAAAAATCAAAACGTCGAAAAGAAATCACGAAAACGACATCATTAGCATAATTGCCACGTCTCCACCGAAATCACGACGTCGTCTCAATGGAATAATCCCCGTATGGCCGTATCTGCTACATCTATAAATCATATCGAACTCTATTTCCTCTCAATTTTACGCGTGCGTGTCATTTCTTCAGAGTTCTCAGCTCTAGGTATTTTTTTGATCTGTAAATGCACGATCTATACACATTAATTTAAAGTTCTTAATATTTATACACGAAATATTTTCTAACCAATAGAATTACGTGGATAGTCAGCATAATGTACATGTACTCAAGCCGAAAATCTAATTCTTGATCGAGCTTTGAATCATCGATATGCTTTGTTGATTTTTTTTTTCTTCCTTCAACTCGATTGATGGACTATATCTTCGATCGCCTTGAACTGAGGTTTCCTGTTCAGAACCTGTTATTTCTTTGTTTTCTTGATCTTGAATCTCATTTCTATCAGTTTTACGCATATCTGTTTCAATTCTGAAAACCATCATGTGCTGTTTATGCCTCAAAAGTTCATTGCTGGGTTCTTGTTGACTTTCTGATTTCTTATGCATCGATTGTATGTACGTTGAAAGATACTGTTTGTATTGACATTCGCCAATTCGAGTGTACTTTATCCCCATTTCTGTAAGTGTAACTACCAAAATTTAGAATTCCATACACGAGCGTATTGAAACTTCATCTTTCTTTAACTCGTCGATTTGATTTTGATATTCAGATTATGGTTTAAAGTTTCATTTTAACTGCTTTTTCTTCTGTTTTGGTATCATTTAGCTTTTGCTGTGTTATTGTACCATTATAATTAGAATGGATTGTGTTTTCCATTTATGATTCTAATAGCCTCCTAAGTGTATTTTTCAATTGACTTAAGGCTCTAAAGCTAGTTCTCTTTTTATTTTTCTTTCTTTTTATAATTTGCCTTAAAACCTGGTCAGAGTTATTTTTCTTTTCAAATTGCAAGTTAAGAAATTACATGCACCTGCGGAGTCTAAAACATGTGATATACTGGTTGTTATAGTATATGTTTCTGGACTTTGACATAATTGTGAAGCCACAATCGTCTTCATCTTTGATAGGTACCTTGTCTGATCAGCTCAATCTTCAAAAATGCCAGCTGAGAGTCCCAAAACTTTAGATCGAGATGCTGAACCATTTGTTGAAGTTGATCCAACGGGGAGGTTTGGGCGTTACAGTGACCTGCTTGGTTCGGGTGCAGTGAAAAAGGTATATCGGGCATTTGATCAGGAAGAAGGTACAGAAGTTGCTTGGAATCAAGTTCTTTTAAGGAATTTCAGTGAAGATCCAGTACTCATTAATCGGATCCTTGCCGAGGTTCAACTATTGAGGTCTTTGAAGAATAAATATATCATTGTCTGTTATAGTGTTTGGAAGAACAATGAGCATAACACCTTAAACTTCATTACTGAGATTTGCACTTCTGGAAACTTGAGGGATTACAGGAAGAAACATCGGCATGTGTCTATTAAGGCTTTGAAAAAGTGGTCGAAGCAGGTACTTGAGGGATTGGAGTACCTTCATTCACATGATCCATGTGTTATTCACAGAGACCTTAATTGCAGTAACATCTTCATCAATGGGAACGTTGGCCAGGTAATGACAACTTGTTACAAAATTATTTTGACGCATCTGGACAACTGAGACTTTCTTCTTCTTTGTTTCTCTATAAAATTGGACATTCCAGCTAAACAGAAAGTCATATAATGTCAAGCTTTTGTTTTGTTCAGATTCAATTAGGTTGGTGAATGTCATGTAATCTGTTAGACATTACTGATTAGAGTGCTCCTCTTATTTTCTTACAATGAAATAAGCTGCATGAACTTTCTATCTAGCATTCATTAGTTCTTTTTAACTTTTCATAATGTCTAATGGTGCAAAAGTTCTACATTTTACATTCAACCATCTGTTCTGTTTGAGTTGCAAATAAATTGGTGAATGCCATATAATCTGTTAGATATCACTGATAGGCATTCTGTTCATCTTATTTTCTTACAATGAAATAAACTGCATGAACTTTCTATCCACCATTCATTAGTTCTTTTTAACTATTCATAATGTCTAATAATAGTGCAAAAGTTCTACATTTGCTACTGTAAAGCCCGACAGTGTCTGGCATATCTGACTTTGGAGTTGCATATTTATTTGAGACTCCAAATCTCGGAACTTATATGTGCAGCATAGTTGTCTATTCATTTATGGTTAAAAGTCTGCTACTTGTGTAGAGTCCTTTTCTCTTGGACATCTGGCAGTTCTCTTAGCTTGAAGCGTTATAAATTTCTGTCCTGTTTTAGGTCAAAATTGGTGATCTGGGCTTAGCTGCAATAGTGGGTAGAAGCCACGCAGCGCATTCAGTTTTAGGGACACCAGAGTACATGGCCCCAGAGCTATATGAGGAGGATTACACAGAAATGGTGGACATATACTCTTTTGGAATGTGTTTGCTTGAGATGGTAACAATGGAAATACCATACAGTGAATGTGACAGTATTGCCAAGATATACAAGAAGGTAACAACAGGAGTAAAACCACAAGGCCTGAGCAAGGTGACCAACCCTGAAATTATGGCATTTATTGAGAAGTGCATAGGACAACCAAGGGAAAGACCTTCAGCCTCTGAGCTTCTGAAGGATCCTTTCTTTGCTGAAGTTTATGATGAAGAGACTGATGCAGCTGATTGATATTCTTGCATAATACATGTACTTGGGAGTTTACTCTCTCACTTCTCAACCAGCATATGTTTGACAGATTTGTGACGAAATGTATGGCCATCCTTTTCTCTTCTTCTGACTCTCCTTATTCCTTCCCGACATTATATTACGGAAATAAGTAGAAAATATTGAAGGATTAATGGCACTGTGTATTCCTGTAAAGGCCATTGATAAAAGCTATAGTTGAATGTTGCGTTACTCATAGTTTCTCTCTATTCCTTAAGGCCCATGAGTGAAGAAGCCATGACAACATGGATGATTATAAAAAAATGCCTTGAGAAATCAATGTAGCCAGTTTTAGGTGAGTGGTATCTGTTTTTGTCTATAATGACAATGTTATCAAATATCAATATAAGTCAAAATTTGCAGCTAGTTTAAAGCTTCCTTTTTGTATGTATTAAGGGAAAATAGGGAATGAATTAATAGTTGTACTTTTACATAAGAACCTGCCAAGTCAAACACCTCATGAAGTCACCAGAACCGAATATAAGTCCACAACCACTAGCGTCAGAATTCAAAATCTTGAGCGAGAGCTTATGTCATTGAAGAAAGGCCTTCAGTGGCAGAACTTTTCAAACAGTAAAGAGCCAACTTTAACTAAAGTACAACTAACCCATGTGGTAAAGAAAGTTGTATTGGTTCTGTGAATTCACTGCACAGAGAAAGTATGCCAATCGGCTACTCAAGGTCTTCCGTCATATAAACCTTGTTTGGAATGAGAAGACCAAAGAAAAAGCCTGTTGCCCCACCAATCATGGTGATGGTACAAATCTTTGTAGCAAAATAAGTAAAAGCATAAATTGTGAGAAATTCTTAAGCAAATTTTTTTGGTAATAATTCTAAAGCAATTATGATCACAAACAAGTGCTAGGTTAGATGTTTCAATGTTTCAAAAGAGCTACACGTTTAAATACAACTAAGCATTGTGATGACTTACAGTTTATGCAAATATGGATACAAGGAGTCATTTTACCGTGGTTTAGTAATTGGAAACCTGTAGCACAAAGCAACAAACCACTACAAAGTTGGCAACTTTGCTTGGTTTATCTTAGAGAATAAATCAAGTTAAAAGAAAGTTAAAGAAATTGATAATTAAAAAGACCCCATTATATACATATAATAAGGAAAATTACTAAGAAAATATGATAAGGTTCAAAAACCGAGACTAGGCTGTCAAACTACAAACAGCTAATTAAGATACGCAGCAAGCCAAAGGAAATATGATTAGATATGGTTGTAAAAGAGTCAAATTATATATCACTGAACAATTACAGATGCTTCAGAAACAGAACAAATCTCTCTCTTAACGTTATGGGACTACAAGACACTCCTTGCAGCTTCAATCAAAACTTGCCCATTGACATAGTGCTGACGACAGACGGGCATATAGACATTGGAGCCACCAATCAATTCTGTCTGCTTATCCGCTGTCTTTCTCAAAGTAAAGAAGGCTCGTTTGCCACAGAGCTCACATCGTGCAGTTAACTTGGTCACAGAATCAGCCAATGGTACAACATCAAGTACTGAACCAAAACTCCTCCTGCCGATCAAAGTTGGTGAATGGCGAGTTCCAAAAGAGAATAAAGCAAAGTAATTAAAAAAAAGTTCGGCAGATTTAAAATACAAATTTTTATACCATCAAATTTGAGAGTAATACAAATATACCATCGTACTTATATTTATTACTTTTATACCATTGACTTTACTAATAGAATCTATAAGGATTTTTAAATCAAGGTGTGCAGGTTTAAAATCAAAACTTTTACTTTGTTTCAAATTTATGATCAGCAGTTAATTTTGATAAGAGTTAATAATTGTGTATAAAACCCTAAATTACCCATCATGCAAACCCACCCACACCAGCCAGTCAGTGAACCCACCTCACCTCTCGCGAATCCACATTAGACTTTTCGCTCTTCCGGTAGTCTCTCTTCCGCATAATTTTCTTTTCCCTCTCCAAGTCGCGAGAAGATAGGGTTTCATTTTCGATTTTGTGTAATCCCAATCACAATTGTATGAAGTTTAGAGCTTTCTGTATAACTAGGTGTTGTTTAATATCTAAAGGATTGTGATTTAGTTTTCTTCTGGATTATAATGTCAGAAGTCTAACTCTTGCAATATTTTCTAACTAGTTGATTCTGGTAATTTTCAATTTAATTTGAATATTCATAGAGATATAAGAATTCAACATGTCTTCCAAGACCAGAGCTGCAAGTTCCGCCTGAGATATTCTACAACGACGAAGAGGCACGAAAGTATACATCATCTTCACGCACCACAAATATTCAGTCGGAGCTAGCAGAAAGAGCTGCGGAGCTTCTAGCTTTGCCTGATGATCGAATTACAAGGTGGCTGATGTGGATGGGTGGAGTATTTTAAGATTTTACACGCATAAACTTAACTCTAGTTGAAATTAACTAACGATATTTAATTATTTATAACAATTCTGATATCAAAATCTGTTTACTTTATGAAATCACCTCAAATAATCCCCATCAAGACCTGCAACAATTATGGTTTTCCCATCATGATCGGCAATCTCGCAGCAAAAATCATAAAGATCTTCAAAGAATTGAGCTTCGTCAATTCCAATCACATCCAACTATCCAAGAAAGTAACCCAAATATCAAAATTGGCTTTCAGGAAAAAACATCATGTTATTATCCATCATTTGATTATTCAATAAAACAAAGAGTATCATCAAAATTTTATAAGAACCGAAATTGAAACTACCTTATCATAAGCATCTTCTCCAAAATTCTGTCTAAACGATGCCAGATCAGGCAAAGTCCAACATGGGAATTTCACACCATCATGACTTACAACGGAATCAATGGCATACCTTGTATCCTTGCTAGATTTTATCATTGCCACATTCCTACATCATAAATACATATAATAACTCATCTTTCATAACTATTTTTTTCAAAAAGAAAATCTAACAAAATTCTCAAAAGCAACATTGAAAATTGGAAATGCATAATCAACCCCGAGCAAGAACTAATTTTTCACACAATTATTAAGGATCCAATATAAGTATATAATGTTAACCCTTTGAGAGGGTTGATTTCCAACAATTTTTAACAACCCATTGATGCAAAACTACCTGCCGTTGTTGCTTTCGGCCTTGATCCGACGAAGCAGAGAGGTGGTTTTCCCTGCAAACATAGGACCAATAATGACGTGAACCTCACCGGAGGTACGGTTGTTTGGAACAGAACTGGCACTGTCTCCGTCTAAGGAAGCTGTGGGCTTGAAGGAAGAAGCCATAGGATCTAAGAATTCAAATTCAAAGAGAGTGAGGAGAGGAAACAATTAGGATTTGGGAGATCAAAATTCAGAGAGGTGGAGAGTGGTAGATTTAATGGGTGTGTTACATTATATAACACGATGCTTAGAGGAATGAGAAGTATTGTTTTGACTTTGATTTTGAAATTTTTGGAGGGAAATGAATATTCAATCTTGGAAATTTTGACGTTTGGTTTGGAGGGAAAGCTTGCTTGCTTGCTTAGTACGAATATTAACAAGCTTCTCTAATAAGCTTTGTACTGGAATTTTGATAATAAGAAATTAACAAAATTTATTCCTTTATAAAATTGTGCAACAATACTTAAAACTATTTTACGAAGACTTTTATTTAATGAGATGTTAACATCGTATTTTTTTTCTTTCAAAATATAGTTTCTACTAGTTAAGCATCTAATTTTCTCCAAAAACAAAAAAAATCCACTTGTTTTAGTCATAAAAATTTAAAATGTAAGCTTTCACAACTTTTTTTTTCCTGGGATATAAATTGGAATCCCAAACAATAAAATCAAAACATAGAGAACTTGTCAAATTGCTTCCATTGAGCGCGTCAAAGTTGGAACAATTAAAAGAGGAAAAACTACCTCACTCTCACTTTATTTTTATAAGTTTAATAATTTATTACTTTATTTTAAATTATTATATTTTAATTATTTTATTATTATATTTGTTAATATTATTATATTTTATCTAAATTATATGAAAAATTAAAAAAATATATGATTAAGAGTGTTATCAAAAAAATATTCAATTAAATACTAATAAATTATTTAGTAATATACCTTTAACTAGGAAGGCTATACTGTTAAGCCCAATGATTGTAAATTATTATATTATTATAAATTATAAATTATCATTTTTTATAAATTATTTTAGCACAATAACGTAAAATACCCGTAATCAGATGAAATGGCTATACTGTTAGGCCCAATGATTGTAAGAAATCTTCTCCAGGCCTCTAATCCTCTACGGACCAGAGGTTTGCATTATTAAATTGGAAAACATGTCTTGCAGATATTATAGTTATTATAAAAATTACACAAGTTTTATATTTATTTTAAATATTAATTTAGTTTTAGTGTTTTGGAAAAATAATCATAAAAGAAGAAATTATTTTTATGGATCATTTCAGGTTACATAATTATTTTGAAAGAATATATAGTGTCATTTTACCTATCCCATTAAAAAAGAGAGAATAATTCCATCAAGTTTTTCTCTTGGATTGGTTATATCTGATTATATTTTTGTATCTTAATAACAATAGAAAAACAACATAATAAAAATTATAAAATAAATATAATAAATACAAAAATGAAGAAATTTGAAGAAAAATAAATAAAAAATGACATGATTGAAGTTTTCAATCACTAAAAAATTGAAAATAGTTGCTTCTTTTTCCAAATAAATGGGGGTAAAATGACACTATTGTACTTTAAAAATAGTTATTTGCATGTCAAGTGATCTTAAATGGTTCATAAATATTATTTTATCATTACATTATCATTTTTTAAAATAATCTAACCAATTTTTCACTAAAAATAAACGTACTAATTTTTGAATAAATATAGGACTAGTATGATTGTCTTTCTTATTAAATTTAACATTCTCTCTTCATTTGTATTAATTTCTTGGAGTTGTTAGTTAGTTTTTTTTTCTTTTTTTGATTTTTAAATGACCTAATTATTCAATAAAAAGATATACAATAGAGTACTAACAATAAATAAGTCAATTTTCTTCCAAATATTTGAAGGGTTATTTGCAAAATCCAATTCACAAAAGAAAATTAGTTCATGTGATTTAGTCTTTTTTTTTTCTAAAAAATTCATACCATATTATATTAAGATAATAAAACATTTAATACACCTAGTTTCATGGCTATTTACATAACAATAATTTAATAATTATAAAATAATAATATTGTGTGTTGATAGAAAATAGAAACCAAAATAACTCTATATTCATTAATAATAAAATCTTTTTTTATTATATTTCTTGACACACACCACTTGCTTGCCCTACCCAATAGATGTTTTCATTTAAAAACTCTGACAAATTTTAAATATTTTATAAATAGAAAGTAATTACACGTATAAAGAAAATAAAACCTATAGCATGTTATTGTACAGAAACTATAATTAGTTAAAAAGATCACCGAAACTTAAAAAAGAAAAAAAAAACCTCCAAATCTACAATAATATTATTCTATAATATCTTTAAAATTTTATTATATACTTTTACTATAATCCTATAAAATATATATTTCTCATCCTAATCATCTCCTTCAACTCTTCCTAACAATTTTCATGAAAAAACACAAGATAATCAAAATTGAAAATGGTTTGTTCTTTGATTATACGCAAACAAATTAAATGCAAACTGATATAGAAAAAATGATGAAAAATTTAATGATTGGATCTAACTTAGTCCTCCATGCAAGTTGAAGAATCTTAGAGCTTCATTTATTATTTAAAAAGAAGAAAAAAACCCCTGAGAGCTTCCTTTGTAATTATTTTTCTTTCTTATAATTATTTCCTCTCACTAACTTCTTCTAACTTACTAACCGAGTAGGAGTTGTTAGTTAATTAGTTAAACTAGTTGTGTTCACTTTCACAATAAAAATGCACTTTTTTATGTAACTAATTATTAATTAGAGACCTAATTTTTAATTTATAACTAATTATTATATGTAAATTGTTTTTTTTTAAATTATGGTTTATTTACTATTTCAATCATAAACACCTAAATTTTTCATATATTTTTCTCCCTTGCAAAATTAAAAATTAAATTTTGACAAAAAGATATTAAAAATTCAACGTCTTCTTTAAAATAATAATAAATAAAAAAAAAGATAGACGATGGAGGGAGAAAATGTCACTCTGATTTTGATTTGAGACCAAATGGGGGTTATGTTACTTGTACTCTAACCCCCGGTAAGCATCATAAGCAGTTTTCTCATTAAATTATTTGCGAATTTAATGACGATTAAAAGAAAAGTTGTTTTCGTTTAAGGTGAATATCTCCTACCACATAATAATAATAATAATATGGTGAAACTCTTCGTAGGTAAAATTATATCTCTCTCACATCGTTTTTTTTATGGCCTACTGCAAGAGCATCTTTTACAATTATTTTTTATTCAAAATTTTATATTTTAATTTGATAAAGTTTCTCTTGACTTTTAGCTGCAACCTTAACTGATAAATTTGTCTGGTCAAAGACAAAATTACCATGGTAATAAACCTGACCTAAATTTGGCCTAGAATTTTTCAGACAAGCGTTCTATTCTTACAGAATGTGAGAACCATAATAAGGTATGGAATATTTATTTTATTTTTTTTAGTCGGAATGCAATAAGAATAAATAATAGTAATAGAAATATGGTCACATTTTTCTTGTTGTAATATAATATAGTGAAATTAAAAATTTGAATATTATTTTTGTTTGATATTTAATTAAAGTTGTGAATTTCGATAATGATTCAAAAATTCATTATAAATTCAAATTTTTTGAATGAGTTTAATCAAAGTTAAATAAATTGGTTATTAATGGTACATCTAGGGCTTGACTTTAAGTGACACTACAAAGGTCGAGCTATAACTTTTTTCTAAGGAGGTTAAAGTTGAATTTTTTTTATTTTAAAAATTAGATTATTTTATATGGCATTAATAGTAAATATTTTTATATCTAAGTTAAAATTTTTTATTTCATATTATAATATAAATTTAGAGTTTTGATTTAGTGTATTATAATCTATAATAAAAATTATATAACATAAATAAAAATAATAAATTAATGGAGTACAAAAAATCATATATCTATTAATTAAATTAATGAACTAAAATTTAATATAAAAAATGGGAATTAAGTTATTAAATACATCATATTTATAAGTATTAAAATTAAAACTAACAAAATATTAAAAATCTAAAAATAAGATATGATTTAAGATTTTAAACTTGAGGTAATATTTAAAAATACATCTTTAACAATACAAGGTTAAAAAGTAAAATAAAAATGAAAAACAAAAGGACGATGAAATATTAAAAAAAATTATAAAGAAAATTTTGAATAAATTACAAATATTACTAAAATACAATACAAGTGATATAATATTAGATAAAGTTAGAACCTATTGTGAAATAAATTATAAGAAATTTTGAGCGTTAAGTACGAAGCTTCTCATCAAGCTATTATCATGAATCGACGGGAAGTTAAATACTTGAAGTATTTTTGAATTATTCTTTATCACGAGTTAATATTTAAGAAATATTTTTATATGATATATATGGTTACAATTGTATATATGCCACTAATATTTATCAAATATGATAACAAAAATGTTTATTTTATCTACTTTGTTTACAATTATTATCACTTTTATTAACATGTTTTTCTAAATATCGATTTACACATAAATATTTGACACAATATATATTAATTTCTGTAAACAAAATATATTTATTTAATGTTAAATATATATATATATATATATATATATATAATTAAATTTTGATACAAATTTTAACCGGTGTTATATAATGTAAATTTTGATACATTAATTTCACTCATGAACGCTAATCAATAATCAATAATGTAAAATTTGCATAAAAAATTATAAATTAAAAAATAAATTAAATATTAAGCTAAAAATTTAACAATAATTTTTTTGAACAAATGTGTATCAAAATATGTGATATGTTATAATTTTATTGCATTTTAATGAAAAAGTAATTGAGCTATACACATAAAATTTAAACTTAAAATATTTTATACTTAAAGTATGATTAACTTATAATTTAAATTGAGAGAAGACAGTATATGTTAAATATGATCTAACATTTAAAAAAGTTTTAAAATTTTATATATAAAATTACATCTTTAATGAAAGGATACATATCATTTCTAAATGATATAGATGCTTATTTGTTGGTTATAAACAATTATATAAGTCATATATTGCAAATGGGGTTGAGTTTGACTTGGAGTTTAACGGATTGAGTTATAAATTACACAATTTGTTATTGACCTATTAACAAATTTTTATTACAACATGTTTACATATTATATGTTAAATATAATTTAATTTTAAAAATAATTATAAAATTATACTTAAAAAAATTATATCTTTAATCAAGTGAATAGTTACACATGTTTTTCCTAAACATAGTATAAATCTATCTCTTTTGGTTATAAATAATTCTCTAAGCAATGGAATTCCAGTTGTGCCTACATGGATGAGTTGTAAATTAGTCTAATTTATTTAAGAATTTTAAAAAATATTTAGAATACGTTCACCGGCACAAAATCAATGTTTTTTTTAATGAGTTTGAGCTAAAGATTAAACGAATTAGATTATAAAATCCTTTTCTATTTATTAAATATGTTAAATTTGGATAGATTATTATCCTACTCATTTCACAACTATATTCAACAAGAAAAATAAATATATTAGTTCCATTATTTATTTAAATACTATTTTCCATTTAAAACATAACAATAATCGTAAATTTTCAAAATTTACGGACATCAATTTCAAACAAAAACACACAATGTTCTATAGTACGGAATGCCATAATTTATTTTTATCCATTATTAGATCATTGTATATAATTTAAGTCAATAATTTTAAAATATATTATAAATAAAAATTTGTTTAATAAGCTTGTTATTTGAATAACTAGCAAATTAATATAAAATTACTTAAAAATAATATTAAAATTAAGTTTTAACTAAAATCATTAGCGTCGTACTACAACCTAGTCACAATCATTTTTCACGCAGGCCAGTCTTTCAGAATCTTTATATGACAATTTTGTTATCGAGTATAAATGTATAACAAATCAATATCGTATTTAAAATATATATATATATATATATATATATATATATAATAGAGAATTTGAAGTCCAAGACGAAAATTATAAATAAAATATTGTTTTAGGAATGGCGTTGAAAACAGATTGATTATAGTTTCTGGATAATAAATAAAGTTTTTTATATTATATTAGTAGAATTTAATTTATTACTTATTTTACATATAATTCATTAATTAAGTAGAATAAGTATCATCATTTTATAATTTTAAATTGTAAATTACACTAATATAATATAATCTTTTATAATATTATTATTTTTATTAAATTAAATTAAATTTTTATTATCATTTTTATTTTGTAAAGAGTTTTCTCATTTAAATGTGTGATATTTAATTATATTTAATAATGGTTTTAGATGAGCATATTGAACCTTTTATCTATAACATTTTATTAAAAAAAATATGTTTAATTCATATAAATATTAATTTATAATAAACAAATAAAAAAAAGTTAAATAGAAAATAAAAGAAAAACAAAACTAAAACTTTCTTCTTCCACTTCGAAATTGCTATATATTTCCTATCCGAGTACTCTATAATTTCTCTTTCTTTTTACAGACTCAGCTTCTCGAATAACATTTTCATACTTCCCAATTTGTTTAGTAACTGATTTTAATCGAATTAACAAAATTGAAACAACAAAACAAAAGGTAGAGGGGGCACATAACAGGGAGGAGGTTCAATATGCTCTCTGTTCTTTTTCTCACGGTGCCTCCTCTCAGATCTTAGTCTATCTTTAGATTTGGCATCTGGTTTTTATAATCGGTGGGTTTCGTCTGAATCTGGATTTGAGTTTTTTTTTTTTTTAAAAAAATTGGTTTGAGTTTTGGATCTCAGTCGATTTCTTATTGGACATGTTTCTGTATCTGTTTCTGCCTTTTTGTTTTTTTTTTATTCAGGCATGTAATTTTGGGTCTAGTATTTGATCGGAGAAGGATCCAATATTTTTTAGTTGAATCTAGGATTACTTGCTTTTCATCGGACTAGAATTTGTGGGGGTTTTCCATTGTTATTAAGACAAGGTATTGTTTTTTGTTGTTCTGGGTTGTTCTGTCAGCATTTCATTTCACTGACCTGGACGACCATTATGGAGGAGAGAAAATTCATTGAAGTTATATTTATTACTGTAATATTTGATTGTTTGTTCTTTTGAATCTAATTGTGCGGCAATGGGTTGATTCTTAATTGAGGATTGGATCCATCATAAAACGTACACCTTTGATCTGAATTGGGTTTTTGCTTTTGAAAATAAGTTTTTATCTTTGATTTTTCTTATTGAAATGAATTCATTTTTATATGTATTCGTGAATTTTATCGAGCTTGGATTTATAAAGTACTTTGGTGGACAGACAAAATGCAATCTGATAATGGGAAATTGTTTGTTGGAGGAATATCATGGGACACAAATGAGGAGCGTCTCAAGGAGTACTTCAGCGCTTATGGAGAGGTGGTAGAAGCAGTAATCATGAAGGATCGTACTACTGGTCGTGCCCGTGGTTTCGGTTTTGTAGTTTTTGCTGACCCATCTGCTGCGGAGAGAGTTGTAAAGGAAAAACACAACATTGATGGAAGGATGGTTAGTTTTAAATCTCTTACACTCCCAGCTTCACCACTTATCAATGCATTTAAAAATTATGGTTTTTCTTGAATTTCTCATAAGAAAGGAAAGTGAATTTCATTATCAGAGTAATGAATTCGAAGTTGCATTTGGAGGAATTTGTTTTATTCCGTTATTGTATTTAGCTAACTTTTAAATTTAGCTTATTGAAAATGATTCACTCACGTTTGGCTCAGTTAGTTTCTGGTGATAGTTCTATCTTTAGTTTTTAGCCATATTCTCTTAAGCTGATCAAACTTCAAAGAATTGCTGGAGCTTGTTTTGTATGTATCGTGTTTTCTTTAATTGCATTCTCTTTCATTAGGTTGAGGCAAAAAAAGCCGTTCCTAGAGATGACCAGAACATTTTGAGCAGAAGCAGTGGCAGCATTCATGGTTCTCCAGGTCCAGGACGGACAAGAAAGATTTTTGTTGGAGGTTTGGCATCCACTGTCACTGAGAGTGACTTCAAGAAGTATTTTGAACAGTTTGGAACAATCACAGATGTTGTGGTGATGTATGATCACAATACCCAAAGGCCTAGAGGGTTTGGATTCATAACTTATGATTCAGAGGAGGCAGTGGACAAGGTTTTGCTTAAGACATTTCATGAACTCAATGGAAAGATGGTTGAGGTCAAACGTGCAGTGCCAAAGGAGTTGTCACCTGGTCCTAGTCGTAGTCCACTCAGTGGATACAATTATGGTTTGAATAGGGTCAACAGCTTCCTCAGCGGCTACACACCGGGATATACTCCAAATGCTGTTGGAGGATATGGTCTTGGTAGATTCAATCCTGTTGCTGGTGCTCGCAGTGGGTTTCCTCCTTCAGGCTCTGGTTATGGCATGGGCATGAATTTTGAGCCTGGAATGGGGACAGGTTATGGAGGCAATGCAAACTTTAACAGTAATCTTAGCTATGGAAGAGGATTGAATCCTTACTACATGAGTAATTCAAACAGATTTGGAAGTCCTATTGGGTACGATGGTGGTAATAGTGGAAGCAATTCCTTCTTTAGCTCAGTGACTAGGAACTTGTGGGGAAATGGAGGACTTAATTATGGATCAAATTCCTCAAATTCTAATGCATACATGGGATCAGGAAGTGGGAGTGTTGGTGGAAGCACCTATAACAATGCTGGAGTTAACTGGGGTTCTTCAGTGGCCTCAGCTCAGGGTGGAGGAAACAATGTTCCCAGAAATAATGGAAATCTTGGTTATGGAGCTAGTGATAATAGTTTCGGTTTGGGAACTGTAGCTTATGGCAGAAACAGTGGCACAACTGTGGCATCTGCATCAACAATTTCTGCATCAAATGGTGGTTTTGATGGGGCTTTTTCTGATTTTTATAGTGCTGGCTCTGTTTATGGTGATCCAACGTGGCGCTCTTCAAATTCTGACAGAGAGAGTTCTGCTCCGTTCGGTTATGGGCTTGCTGGTGCTGCTTCTGATGTTTCTGCTAAGAGCGCTCCTGGTTATGTTGGAGGTTACAGTGTCAGCAAGAGACAGCCCAACAGAGGTAATGGCTTTCCAGTGATGTCTTAATGAAAGGTGTTTTATTATATAAAAGAAGTATTAGTATCCTTGCATCATCCTCATATATTTTCCTATGCGATGAAGAGACTGATGATAAGTTTCTCTGCAATTCATTTTGTGCCATAAACTGGGTAGTGGGTACTTTCATGGTTGCTTTTGAAACTTTATATAGATGATTTTTCTTATGTTATTTTCCTGCATTTGGAAGAGATCCAGAAAGCTTTCCAATGTCACGGGAAAATATACTCTTCTCCTGGTTGAGTATCCATAACTTGTCCGCTATTATTTGGGCATTAAACTTTCTCTAAGTAATTCAATTGATCATGGTGCACTCATAAGCATACATGGGTTGCTTATGGTGGAATTAGCAGATGTAGTGAATTTTTCTTTCTTCTTTTTACACAAAGTAGTTATGTTGCTGGTTTCAACCAAAATAAGGCATTGTTAATAGTTCAGTTAACTTAGATATGTCATAGCCGTTTATCATTTTATTGGTTGAAATTTCTTTTGCTCCATGCGAAATTCATGCTCTGTATGTGGATTTGGAGTTGAGTGTAACACTCTTGTATGTTAAATGAAAGTTAAGAACCTTTTATTTGAATGTTAAGCCTACTGGTGTTTGATGGAATAAAGACTAATGATATTATATTTTGTTGGGGATCATTTCATTTCCTTCCTTTTCTGTACACCTTGTGTGCTTATGTTGGTGCACTTGAAGGCAGTTACACCCAATTAGATGATTGTGACAGCACGTTCATGTAGCTTTTGTGTGTGTGTGCTTTGGTTGAAAAGTAAAAAGGAGTATATAGCTTTGTAAGAAGACAAGGAGCAACAAAGAACAGTCATGCACATGCATGTAGCTTGCTTGTTAGAAGACACCAATAAGGAACGGTCATGTACATGTTATCCCTTCAAGCTGAGGGTCAAAGCCATTTGTGCAACTAATTAGATGGTCGTAATTTTTTTCTTGTTTTCTTGCAGCTAGATCCCCTCACCCTCCTGTACTTAGAAGTCTTAATGATATATGTATTTGATGCGTAACTTGGGAGTTAGGAATCAGATGTATTTAGTGAAAACCTTTTACCATGCTTTAGCTAATGAAGGTAAGTTTGTGCCTTCTTTTTGCCTCTTTGAGAAGAATTTGACAAATGACCATGGGCGTATGATAACTAATCCTCCAATGTTAGCTTAGCTGTTCGATCTACTACCCAATTTCTTTCATGACTTTGTTTTTTCCCTGTATTTTCACCCTGGATCAGATATCAAGGCATTTTGCAATTTATAGGGATATGTATTGCTCACAAATTATCCCTTAGGCATAGCTTTGTTATCATGAAATTCCTAGAAAGACCTAAAGATGTTACGCTTGCAGACTTCTGAGCAGTTAGCAATGCGAATTGAAGTTTAACCATGGTACTAGTTACATATGTATGGGATTCTCTTTATGTTTCACTTTCCTATTTATTCCACCTGAGCTAACCTGTGACTTTGGAACCTTAATACTTTGGTAAATATAGACTACAAGGTTTTCAAAACAGGACCTAGAAGTGAAGGGTTGAAAATGTTATTTAACATATACTTGGTGAATCTGTTCAAAATATTTTAGTATGATTGCTGATTTTTATTTTTTGACTCAGAATTAATTTCTGTTTAAAATCTACAACGAAGGGTCTGTACCAAATATATCTAGCAAAAGTTGATAATCTAGATTTTTGGTTTGTTGAGTGGGGGATGGCAGGCAATAGTTGGAACCTCATTTCATAATTCTATGTTCTTTAGTAATTAGTATGCATGTATTTAAGACATATGCACACATATGTAGGTAATTGCAATTGATTTTACTATCACTTATTTGACTTGCAAAATAAGGTTACACATACAGGGAGTGGAAAAAGATAATGACATGGTTCATCCTAAGTGGTTCCTCTAACAGCGTCGCTTGCTAGAACGCCTTAGGTTATTGCTGGCTTGTAACTAGGTTGCAAATATACTTGTTTTCTTTTCCACCTTGAGAGAATTTGTTACTATCTTTTCCACCTCGAGAGAATTTGTTACTACCATACTTTTCTCGCTAAGGTGTTGATTTTTATGTTTAATGGGAATTAGTTGAGCCAATGTCTATGAGTCACTCGTTTTAGCTTTCATAGGAAATGCTGTCAGTGTCTCCTATGATTTTTATTTTCTTTCGATGAGAAATATTATCATTGGTTTGGTATACGCAACTCCATTTTCTTCTTATTGTTTATATGTTTTGATTGGAATGTTTAGGCATGTCTTGTATGCTTACAAGCTTCTGTTTGTATTTATTTCAGGAATCGCTGCATAGATAATCATTTTGGATGCGACAGCATTGTAGGTGGAGCTAGTTTGGTTAAGCAGGTGAAGTGTGAATTTTGCACGCCTTCTTCGTTAATATATTCAGTTAAGGAGATTTGGTTACTAAGAGCTAACTGCAATGCCTATTTTGAAGAGTAAAACTAGAGTAGAAGTTTACGTGGATTTTGTGTTGAGGTTTGTTTTGAGTTTCTATTTTAGGTTTTCGTTTTCGTCTTCGAGTGAAATGTAAAATCAGATTGCGGAGTATAGTCAAGTGTATCATGCATCTTTGGTGAGGTGCGATACCAAAAAAAGGCAAAAAAGGAGATAGACTATGATATATTTTTTCTCTACATTTTTATGTGTAATGTCTCTGTCAAACTTGTGGGTTCCTATTAGGATCGTTCTTTCCCCTTCCTCCCCCCGTTTTCTTCTCATCCCATGATTTTCATTTGCCTTTGGCAGATTGTACCTTATGTTATTGCTGATTTTTATAGTGTGAAACAATTAAGGGATACCCATCTAGGGCACCATAAATAAGCTATCATATATTCTGATTGATAGACTTTGAAGTTGAGGACATTTTATGCGACAAGTTGTATCTTCATTTGTGGCAAAGTAGCCCCCCTAAACATATAATTCACAGATATCATTTTATTGATGAATGTTGCATGGTATAGTTATCTTTGATAAGTTGAACGGTTTGAATTCTGAAGCTTTGTTTTGGTTTGGATAGTGAGAAGCAAAATCCAAAGAGGACTTAATATTTGGACTCACCACACTAGAGGTTCCGATGTGTCCTCATTGTTATATTTTATAATCCAATTTGCTCCCTGTTGTTTTTAATTTGATTAAATTAAGTCCTCAAACGAATTTTCTGACCAAACTAACACTCGACGTAAGTCTATTATGTTGGTCAAACATTGATTGAATTTTTATATATATATATATATATATAAACTTTTTAACTATGCTATTTATAAGTGCCATAGTTGAACAATTTTAACTAATTCTTAATAAATGGATTAATATAAAAAATACTCCTAAATTTTAAGAAATCTACATAAATATCCTTAAGGTTTCAAAAAATTCCAAAACTCTTGAAACATAACGAAAGTTAAATGTAATAGAAGTAAATACTAATATTCCTAAAATAAAAAAGGAAACAATAAATTAAGAAATTATAGACATAAAAACAGAAGATATTTCATGATGTTTTTAACAGGAAATGGTAATAAGTAAATTTTATTTTAAGAAATTCAAAATGCAAAGTTAAATCTTAAAGAGATAGATAAATTTAAAAACCCATTATTTTTATTAAGAAAAATATTCCTTAGAAAAACATAATTTATTATGGTATAAGTAATAAAGAAATGAGTATTACGATTACAGATAAAAAAGTAAGGTATAATATACCATTAATTGATAAAGAAATTATATTAAACAATCTATCAAAAATTTCTTATAAAGACAGAAAAAATTAGATACATTCATTTAAGAGGAATTCAAATATTAATAAAAGCTTATTTTAGAGAAGGAATAGATATACCAATAAAAATAACATGATTAAATAACAGAATAATAAATAAGCAAGATGCTTAGTTAAGAATGATCCATGATAATTTAGGATACCAAAAGTTAAAATTTACAACATATCATAGATTTGCTATTAATATATATGATAAAAATCTAAATCAAGTATTAAGTCTAGCTTATGAATTTGAAAGAAGAGAATTAATGAAAGAAGAAAATCATCCATTTTTAATATACGGACAAAATAAATTTATAGAAATAGACAAAACTTTTAAGGAATTTGGACAAATAATACAACCATAAATACTAACAAACTTTGAAATACCATAAGAATGAAAATTAGATATCAAAGAAAAACCCTTGATAACAGGAAAAAAATAATATTTATTGACATTATTAGTCAGTTTATTGACATTCACCAATGAAGAAATAGAAGAACATTATAATGAAAAATTTTGTACTAATAAAGAAGAGGATGATATGACAATAATCAGTGAAACTGATTCTAAACCAGAAAACATGACCCCAAAAGGTCATATGAGACCAATTTTATTACCAGTCCCTTATTAAGAAGGAACATCTAACTCATATAGGGGAGAAAGAAATAGGCAAAGAATAGAATAACTTGATACCACAGATAGAATAAGACAACCACCTAAAATGGAGGAAGGGTTGCATTGGGAAACTAGAGGTAGTATTTCACCATAGTTCAAACTCCATGATAATTATAAGTCTGAATTTCTAGATTTAGATTGTATAAGAGATATGAAGAAATCCTTAGATGAATGGGCTAGTGGTGTGAGTGTTCTCATACAAACTTCTCAAACTACCTAAACAAATCCTTCAATCTGTAGAGTACTTATAGCACATACAATGATAGAAAATGTTAAAGTTTGATTTTTAAACTTAATAGATCAACAACATTTGTTAATGCAAGGAAATGCTTCCACAGGAAGGGATTACTTAGATACAGTAATAAATGAAATATACAAATAATTTATTGAAAAAGATAAAGGAAGAACTATCAATGAATCTAGTGAAAATGAAATCAATAAAACTAAATGACATCTAATAAATATGAAAATTTGTAACATGTATTACATAGATTCTTTTATTTGTGAATATGAAATGTATTACCATAAATTACCACCATCTATCCAAACAACTTATAAAGAAATATTTTTCCAAAAATTATCTGGAACACTAAACCTTAACAGAAAATTGAGAACAAAGGAATCGAAAAACTATACCAGATACTCTAGGAAAAAGAAAAAGAAAAGCCTTAAAGATTGGATCATTATTAAATGCCAAGAAAGAAAAGAATATAAATAGATAAGAGGAAATGATAAAATCTGTTGTGATATAAGAGATTTTAGAATACCAGGAAAATATGGATGTAATATAAAATCTTATAAAAAAATATAAATTCAGAAAACAAATTTTTCAAAAATATGAATAGAGATTTAATAGAGAAAACTACAAAAAAAATATTTTAGAAGAAAAAAGTATTGCCCTTCAAGAAAGATAAAATGTAGATGTTGGATCTATAATGAAGAAAGACATTATGCTAACGAATGTCCAAGCAGACTTCAACATAAAAAAGAATTTCCATAAAAAGCAAAAATCTTAGAAGAAGTTTTCAAAATGGAAGTAGAACCAATCGAGAAATCTGATATAGATGATACTTATAGTATCTATCTATTGGAAGAAACTAAGAAAGAAATAACTGACTCAGAATATGAACACTCAAATTGCGGATATTCTTCATCAGAAGATGAATGATTTGTATAGTATTATAAATTCAAATAGTACTTACATTAAATAGGACTAAAATTTAAAGACTATAACACTTATCATTTACATGCATATATAGATACATGAGTTAATATATGTGTAGCGAGTAAATATGTATTTCTTGAAGACAACTAGAAACAAGTGCTAAAAGATTTAATTGTAAGAATTTCTCATAATAATATAATAAAACTTAATAAAGTATTAAAAGATACTGATATCATGATAGGAGGAGAAAATTTCACATTCCTACCATATATCAATAGGAAACAAGAGTTGATTTGTTAATAGAAAATAATTTTCTAAATTTATATCAAACTTTCATACAACATTTTGACAAAATAAGTCTCACAACCTTATAAGGAGATACCATCTATGTCTCCAAAATAAGAAAATCTATAACTGGATCAGATGAGACTTTTATTCAACAACATAAAAAGAGAAAACATGGTGAGATAGAAGACAAGCAAAAACCTTATTTAGATAATATTTTATTAGATATAGAAGAGAAAGCCTTAACAGACATCAAAAAACTATTAAATACAGTCAGTTAAGAAAATCCTTTGGATCGAAAATAAATAAATCTAAAACAATAGTCATTATAAAATTAAGAGATCATAACAAGATCATAAATGTAAAACCAATTATTTATACTCCAAAAACAGGATTGAATTTGGAAAACAAATTCAAGAACTTTTGGAATTAAAAGTCATAATATCAAGTAATTCACCTCACTCTAATCCATCATTCTTAGTTATAAAAAGAAGTTAAGAAAATAAGAGGAAAAAAGAAAATGGTAATAAACTTTAAAGAATTGAATAAAGAAACCATTGATGATGGATACTTCATTCCAAAAAAGAAAGAACTACTATCATTAATAAAAGGAAAGAAATACTTCTCGACTTTTGATTGCAAAAACAAATTTTGGCATATAAGACTGGATGAATAATCCCAAAAACTAATAGCATTTAGTTTCCCCCAAGGACAATTCCAATGGACACTTATACCATTTGGATTAAAACAAGCTCCAGGTATTTTTCAAAGGTATATGGATAACATTTTTAAGAAATTACAAGTTATTTGTTATGTTTACATATATGATATTTTTGTTTTCAGTAATGAATTAAATAAATATTTTTTTGGATATTATCAATATTCTACAAGAATATAGAAAAGAAGGTATTGTACTCTCTCAAAAGAAAGCAGTACTTGCTCAACAAACAATAAATACTTAGGGTTGAAAATTGAAGATGAAAAACATAATCTATAATCCCATATATTGAATAATATTCAAGGTTTTTCTAATGAATTAAAAGATAAAAATCAATTACAGAGATTTTTAGGATGTTTAACATATACAGAAGCATACATCAAGAAACTTGCAGAAATGAGAAAACCATTGAAAGCAAAATTGAAAAAAGATCATATCTGGAAATGGATCGAATAAGATACTCTATATATGGATAGAGTAAAAGCAAAGGTAAAAAATTTACCAATTTTATACCATCTAGGATCAGATGATAAGATCATAAATGAAACAGATGCTTCACAAGAATATTAGGGAGCAATTCTTAAAGTAAGATTAGATGAAAAAAATGAATATCTTTGTAGATATATGTTGTGTGTTTTTCAACACACGAACTCGTGCAAGTATACACGGTCACAAGTAATAAGATTAGTAAGTAAAGATCGATCCCACGAGGATTTGTTACTATAATTTGTCGAGTACTAAAATTGTATCTCTCTGATTTTATCCAAAACAATCGTTGATTAATAAAAAAGTAAAATAAGAAAATAAAAGAAATCTAGGATTGCAATTTTTCACCAAACTAATCCACTCAAATCATGTTATTTTCTTTTGATTTATATTTTTTAGTACATTTAATTTGTCAACCGAAAACTTCTTTTTTAATTATTCATACATCTCTTTCGAGCTCCGTATAAACACACCTCGTTAAATTAATTCACTATATCTCTATGAGAATTAAATTTACCGAGATTCATTACGTTCTAAGTTTTCAAATGACCACACATACAATTAGGGTATATTTCTATCCTTCATCATACATGTCATTCTATTTACGAGCAATACACACACAAATGCCTTTCTCAAGTTTATTCATGTGCCACAGATCGTTTTGATAAGATTCGTAAATAATCAAAAAGCATTAAGAACAAAATAGAACGAACAAATCGAACGTCTTATAAATCTATCAAAAATAATTAAAATCAAAGCTTCATAAATTTAGATCGAATGCAACCCTAGAAAAATTAAATTATTTCATAAAATTAAAATAAAAATTACAAGAACTACAGAAAAATAAGAAGAAGCAGAAATAAAATTAAAACATCACTTAAAACAAATATTTGGCACACGCAAAACACAACAAAAGCCAAAAATGTCTTCTACGTGTTTTGCCGTCCAAAACCGAGCAACACAAAATAATTTCCAAAACTAAACTCTCCAAAAACTTTTGAAAATTAAAACTAAAACTCTACTCCAAAAAAAACTTTTTTACAACTAAAAACTATCTCCTATTTATAGCTAAAAAATACATCAATAAAATATTAAATTTAAATCCACGCGGGGGACAAAAAAGTGTGGCGAAAATAATAAATTACACACGTGGGGGACAAAAATTGTATCGAAAATGGGATCGAAAAAGTGAGTGGGACGTCACAAGGCGTTTGCTTTAATTCTTCTTCCACGCCGCCACGTGTCACGTTTCTTATTTGCCAAACAAAAATAGTGGGACACGTGGCAAGATCTCATTCGTTGGGCGGAATGGGTGCACGATGAATTGCCGCATGGGAGCCAACTGCTACAACACGGTCTTGATCCCGTCGCGCTCATTGTAACATGCCATGTGTCGAATATGATTTGCCGAAATATTAAGTGCAACACGTGGCGCATTCTCGGGTTCGCATAATAACCGGCTCACGTGGATTAACCGCACCGGAAAAGGCGCGCGGGCGCGGGGACAGTGCTCCGCGCGGCGTCGCACGGGTCCCACGCCGCACGCCACCGCGCTGGGCAGGTGGGCCCCACTCGCCACCGAGCCGCGCGATACGTAATTTCCCCCGCATCCACTCTCCTCGGGCTCCAAGTGCACGCGCGCATCTAAACCGTTCATGCGTTGATCCTGACTACCACGATGGAGGCGTGGATAACGCCGCGTGGAATGTTTCTCTCGCGAAGAAAACTAACTTTTTATTAATTATATTTTCACCCACAAATATATTTCAATTTACATTTTAAACTTTATTTAATTGCACACAAACGACCCTTTGTAATTTAAATTAAATTTTTAACTTTTAATAATTGAAATTAAGCCCAATTTTAATTTAAATTATATTTTCAACTTTTATAAATTGCAATTAATAATACTTTTATTTGAAATTATATTTTTGGACAAAAATTTACCATTAAGAGCATTTTCGATACATTTTATTTAATTTTCTTAAAATTTAGAAAAAAACAGTAAATCCTAATTTATTAAACTAAAATTAACTAAAAACATCAAGAACATAGCAATTATAATTAATAAAATAGGTGAAAATAACTATATAAAATACAGTTATCAACACCCCTAAACTTAAGTTTTTGCTAGTCCTCGAGCAAAAGGACGGAAATAAAACAACGATAACTGCATTTAAAATAGTGATTTTCAAAATATTTCTTTTCTCTTTTGAAATTACATAACTGAAAGATATAAAAGAATTTTATCTAAGCATCAAAATCAATTTAAAAGTATATCACATTTTCACAATGAATTTGTGTGTGTGTGTGTAAAGTCTTTTCATATTTCATCACATGCAATCCGGATAAGTTTATACAAATATAAAATTAAACAAATTTTTAATGACATCACAAATCTTATAAGTTTATTTTTCATTTCTCTCTCCACTAATGTAGACAAACACAAAACACCAAATCAATAGGACTTTATTAAGCTTGTAATGTATGGCTTAGGTAAAGGTAGGGATGAAGGATAATATTTAGCTTAAAACTTTTCCCGAGCATAACATTTCAGGATTGAAAAAGATAATTCTATCATCACAATGATTACTTCCCAATTTGGGATTTCTCATCACATACAATAACTATATTTTTTTTTCAGATTCTATATTTTTTTCTTCCTTTTTTTTTCAGAATCTCTTTTTTCTCAGCATCCTCTTTTTTTTTTTTTTTTTTTTTTTTTTAGTAACCCTTTTTTTTCGATATATCCTTCAACATTTACTAACAATTGTCACATGTTAGTGTGATAAGAACAATAGGTATATCTACATATATATATATATATATATTTTAGATAGGCTTTTGAAATGAGAAAAATATATATGTAAACTTTGAAGCTCAAAGGGGTATACTATGGATAATGTATGTCAAGATAGATAGAAAGGCTCAAACGATCCAAAGATGACCTAAATCATTTTCTTAGTTAAATGTTATCTATAATTTCGCCTCGAGAGAAAATCAAACAAATTCTAAAAACAGTGACACCACAAAAATCAATCGAATTTCATACTCACATAAACCTTCTCTAAATTATCATAGCAACTCAAAAATCAAGACAGGTGCTCATGAATATTTATTCTTGTAAAAACGAAACATACGTAAAAATTATTCATCACTTAGACAATATTCAAATTTTTCAAAGAATTATGCATCATTTAAATCGAAGAAATAAAAATAAATCACTATTCATAGCAAAATATCTTCAATCAACCAAACAAAAAAAAAATTTCACAAGCAATAACATCCAGAAAGTATTCCAATTAGGTTCAATATATCCACCACCCCCAAACTTAATATACACATTGTCCTCAATGTGTGAAAGTTAAAGAACATATGAGATGGGATTAAAGAAACTTCCTGGTTTGTTTGATTGGTTAAGCCAAAATTGCTTCATTACCTCCAATTTGCACCTACGAAGAAAAAAAAAATAAAATCAAAGTACATAACATAATATAAAAAGAAATAAATGCGAAAAATAAAAAATAAAACACATAGGTTGCCTCCCAAGAAGCGCTTGATTTATAGTTTTCAGCTTGACTTCTCAATTTGTTTTTCTTATTGTAAGTTAAGATATGTGTGTAACAAAATCTCAACTTATGAGAAAATTGAAATATAAATTAAGAAAATATAACCATAAATTTTTTTTTCTTTTTGTGAGTTAAGATTTGTGTTTAAACAAAATCTCAACTCACGAGAAAAATAAAAATAAGAATAAAATAAAACAAACAACCAACAATAAGAAAATAAAATTAATTTTTTTTTGTTTTTCTTTTCGTGTGTTAAGATTTGTGTGTCAAACAAAATCTCAACCCACAAGAAAATTGAAAAATAAAATAAACAACAAACAATACGAAACAAATTTTATTTTTCTTTTTGTGAGGTAAGATTTGTGCGTAACAAAATCTCAATCCACGAGAAAATTGAAAAATAAAAAAAACAACAATAAGCAAATAATTTTTTTTTCTTTTTGTAAGTTAAGATTTGTGTGTCAAACAAAATCCCAACTTACGAGAAAATTTTTAAAATAAAATAAACATAAACAATAAGCATAAATTTTTTTTTTTTTTAAATATATACATATATATATATAATTTTTTTTTGAATTAAAATCAGATTGATTGGTATTAATATCAACAATGAAAATAGTAAAACAAATCCCCGGCAACGGCGCCAAAAACTTGTTGTGTGTTTTTCAACACACGAACTCGTGCAAGTATACACGGTCACAAGTAATAAGATTAGTAAGTAAAGATCGATCCCACGAGGATTTGTTACTATAATTTGTCGAGTACTAAAATTGTATCTCTCTGATTTTATCCAAAACAATCGTTGATTAATAAAAAAGTAAAATAAGAAAATAAAAGAAATCTAGGATTGCAATTTTTCACCAAACTAATCCACTCAAATCATGTTATTTTCTTTTGATTTATATTTTTTAGTACATTTAATTTGTCAACCGAAAACTTCTTTTTTAATTATTCATACATCTCTTTCGAAATTCGTATAAACACACCTCGTTAAATTAATTCACTATATCTCTACGTAGAATTAAATTTACCGAGATTCATTACGTTCTAAGTTTTCAAATGACCACACATACAATTAGGGTATATTTCTATCCTTCATCATACATGTCATTCTATTTACGAAAGCAATACACACACAAATGCCTTTCTCAAGTTTATTCACGTGTCACGATCGTTTTGATAAGATTCGTAAATAATCAAAAAGCATTAAGAACAAAATAGAACGAACAAATCGAACGTCTTATAAATCTATCAAAAATAATTAAAATCAAAGCTTCATAAATTTAGATCGAATGCAACCCTAGAAAAATTAAATTATTTCATAAAATTAAAATAAAAATTACAAGAACTACAGAAAAATAAGAAGAAGCAGAAATAAAATTAAAACATCACTTAAAACAAATATTTGGCACACGCAAAACACAACAAAAGCCAAAAATGGCTTTTGCGTGTTTTGTCGTCCAAAACCGAGCAACACAAAATAATTTCCAAAACTAAACTCTCCAAAACTTTTTTTACAACTCAAAACTATCTCCTATTTATAGCAAAAAAATACATCAATAAAATATTAAATTTAAATCCATGCGGGGGACAAAAAAGTGTTGCGAAAATAATAAATTACACACGTGGGGGGGACAAAAATTGTATCGAAAATGGGATCGAAAAAGTGAGTGGGACGCTGCGCGTTTATGTTTTAATTCTTTTCCACGCTGCCACGTGTCACGTTCTAATTCGCTGCAAGAAATGGTGGGACACGTGGCAATATCTCATTCGTTGAAGGGAAACGGGCGCACGATGAATTGCCGCACGGGAGCCAACGGTTACAACACGGTCTTGATCCAGCGCGGTCGCGCTCATTGTAACATGACACGTGTCGGAATATTATTTGCTGAAATATTAAGTGCAACACGTGGCAGATTCTGGTTCGCGTAATAACCGGGCTCATGTGGATCGGCTACACGGAAAAGTGCGGGCGCGCGACAATCGGGCAGGTGTCCTGCGCGGGGCGGCACGTGGCCTGCACGCCACCGCGCAGCGGTGGGCCCCACTTTCGCGTACCGAGCCACGTGAAAATTTGAGACCTCGCACCCACTCTCTTTGGCTCGCGTGATAAGGACGCGCGACCTTACTGCTTTCTTTATCCTGGGATCTGGACGGTCCACGATTCGCGCGTGTAGATTGGCACGTATATTCTTCTCACCTGTGCAGAAAATTAAACTTTATTGATTGCATTTTGACCCACAAATATATTTCAAATTACATTTTAAACTTTCTTTAATTACAGTTAAGCCCTTTGCTAATTTTAAATTAAAATTTTAACTTTTAATAATTGAAATTAAGCCCAATTTTAATTTAAATTATATTTTCAACTTTTATAAATTGCAATTAATAATACTTTTATTTAAAATTATATTTTTGGACAAAAATTTACCATTAAGAGCATTTTCGATACATTTTATTTAATTTTCTTAAAATTTAGAAAAAAAGTAAATCATAATTTATTAAACTAAAATTAACTAAAAACATCAAGAACATAGCAATTATAATTAATAAAATAGGTGAAAATAACTATATAAAATACAGTTATCAATATACATCAGGATCTTTCTAAGGTTTAGAATTAAATTACCATAGTAATGAAAAAAAATATTTAGTTGTTAAAAAAACTATTAAGAAATTTGCAATATATGTTATAAGCTCTAGATTCATTGTTAGAATAGATAACAAGAATTTTGGTTATTTCTAAAAAACTAATATTACATGTGATTACAAACAAAGAAGATTAGTTAGATGGCAACAATGGTTCAATCATTACAATTTTGATGTTGAACATTTTTCAGGCCATAAAAATAGCTTAACTGATGCTTTTACCAGAGAATTAGTAGCTTTAACTATTTTTATGCTTTTAGGAATGGAACATCTTGATATCAAAATCAAGATAAAGGAAAATGAGATAAAAATCTTACAAGAACAACTCGAGTTGCTATATCTCGAAAAATATTTTATGGAGACAGGAAAGAAACATGAAGAACTTAATTGTTCAAAACAACTTCTAGAGGCTAGAAACTCAAATGAGGAATCTTCATTAAAAAAGGAAGAACCTAATAGTTCACAAAAAACTTCTGAAACCACAAAGCTCAATTGGATAGATGAGACAGAAAAAGAAGAACATAAAAAAGTTTATATGGTCTATAATGGCCCAAGACCAAGAA
Source organism: Hippophae gyantsensis (assembly GCA_030763125.1). Classification (NCBI taxonomy): domain Eukaryota; kingdom Viridiplantae; phylum Streptophyta; class Magnoliopsida; order Rosales; family Elaeagnaceae; genus Hippophae; species Hippophae gyantsensis. The sequence goes on from CM061029.1 coordinate 53,124,156, forward strand.
TTTATAACAACTGGACAGAAACTAGCAAATCTATTCTAGGAATTAGTGGAGTAACTTATAAAGCCTTCATCAATAGAATAGAAGCAGAATGCAGTTATGTCAACTACAAAAACCCAAAATTGATAACTATAGAGGAAATAGTAAGAAATTATTCTACACTATTACAACAATAACTAATAGCTCCAAACAGATTGACAAATCTTGGAAAGATAGCAAGGCCTCTAGTGATATTTAGAAAAACATCTCTTCTAGAGATATCAAATGTCAAAAATAGTAAAGCATTCAATGCTATTTAGGGAGACACCTCTTAGAACTACTCTAATCATTGAAGATGAAAAAGACCAATATAGAAACCTCAATAAAGCACAATGGTAGAGTCTCTATAACATTTGAAAATATGAAGTTCTATACTATAGACAAGGAATTTTCTACAGGAAGTAAATTCAAAATATTGGAAGGAGTTGATCCAATATTTGTGTATAAAGCCTTTCATACAAAACTAATAGAAAATATATATCTAGGAATTAATTTAAGTGAGTTAAATTATTTCTTAGAGAATTTTAAAAGAGCAATCAAGAACTTCAAAAGAAAGGTTAAAGTAGGTGATAAACTCATTTATCTTAGATTTTTCAGTTCATTAATGGACTAGAATGAGGAAGGAAGTAATAGTCCCTACCACTTTTTCAAGATAGAGATTTCCAATACAAACAGAAAAGTTTCCAAACCAAGGGTACTTCTAGAAAATGAATTCAACATAGAAGAACTCTGTGTACTAAGAGGTCAAATGCTAGGCCAAATTTATTATGAACTCAAGAAGATTAACAATTCTACTAAGATCAAAGTAAATTATTCAACTAGTAAAGTCATAATCATTTTCCATAATAGCATGACTCTGTTAGAAGAAGATGGCGAAAAAATTACCAAATACGAAACCAATTTTAATTGCAATAACCTAGAATTTGGTTAAGAAACATGGATGATATTACACTTTTATGCCAAAAAGGTCACCAAAGACTAAAAATGCATTCTCTGCGTCAAAGATCAAAAAGATAAAGATGCGTCATTATCAACGACATTAAAGGAACTATCGGCAAAAAATGACAAAGAAAAATAACTGTCGATAGAAGACAACAAAAGAAATAAAGATGTAGATCTCATATCTTATTCGGCAACATGTGCCAAGGAAAAAAACAGTGGCTATCCTTTAAAGTAAAAAAAGTAGAAGAATTATTAAAGCAAGGGTAAAATAATAATTTTAGTATTGTAAACTTGTGTTATAAAAAGAACCCTTATTCTCATTTCAAATGACACACGAATACATAGAAATCCATAGCTCTCTACTCTAAAATTACTCTAGTAGAGAAAACCCATCTATCTAGAAATCTCATAACCAATAATGTTATACTTAGTAATTATGAGCGGCTAAGCACCCCTTTAAGGTTCTTAGTTGGCCTTAAGTTGTAATAATTATTATTCTATGAATAAAATGGAGTTCAATTACTCTTCTCTAGTAAGTCAATTATTGGACACCATTTATGTACGGATGTAGAAGGCTCACCATTGCCAGGAAGGCATTGAGGTTTGAGCAAAGCTGAGGTATAACATGTGTAACAAAAGAAGACGAACAGAAGGGAAGACCGTGGTGGACCCATCAAATTCAGGTATAATAATTATAAATTTAAGCCAATTAAGAATCTTGAATGTTTAAATATTTGCTTTCAACAAGACATAATACTGCTAAAATAGGAAAATAGAAACTGTTTTTAGAAATAAACAACTAATAATTTCAAATAAAATCAAAGATAAAAATATAATTTTATTAGAAACATTTGATAAATGTTATCTCTATCATTTAAATGAATATTTTAAAGATGAAGATTATGAAACTTGTCTTGAAAATTTTAAAAGATTTAATACCTTATTAGATATCTATACAGATTATATTAAAACTATCACAAGCATCATAGACCATCGTGTGTCAAGGACATTAAAAGACTATTTTAGTAAAAAATATGTAAGAATAGAGGAAGAATAATTCAACAACTTAATGTTTGGATACTACTTCTTTGAAGATTATAAATACAATGTATGTACACAAGAAAAACCTGTTTGTATACTACGAATATGATAAAATAATATACATTCAACACATATGATTTATCAAGATAATACTATATGAACATCAAATCATTAGTATATAAATTAAAACTATTAGATTTAACAAATGAAAGAATAATTTTTAATTTCAAAAGACAATTAATAGATTCATGATTAGAATTAAGTAACCAACATAATAAATAATATAATATACTATACAATTGTAATGAATATAGAAGAAAATTAGATTTATACCAAAAAATAATAAATTTTTTAGATAAATTATTACCTTCAATAAATAGACAAAGACCATCAACTAGGTCAATATTAACTCTCAATTAAAAATTGTATTGATATACAAAAATTGGTATGAGAGTCAAGAAATAGTATTCTATATAGTAATAGATAAAAAAATTAACACCATTATAATCTAAGGGCATTTTTAATATTTTATAAACCTTAGGAGCATTTGAGATATTATTCCCTTAATAAACAATGCATTGTTTCTCTTATTTTTTGTTTTGTTTTGATAAATACTTAAATTGCACCCCATTATAGAACTCAAATCCATTATATATACTTATGATTCAATCAAAGATCAATATAATAAATGTAGATGGTTATGATAGTGATATAACCACATTGCATCAATTTTGAGTACATACAGATAATAACCGATGGTTATGAGCGGATAATAGCTTTTTATTTTTTAACATTTAGTTAAAAATATATTAGTTTTTAAAAAATTAATATTAACACAATTCTTATTTTACTACATTATTTAAAATATAGATATTTTTTTTTATTTTTTTTACTATTTTTTATATGTTTCAAAGTAAAATAAAAAATATAAAAGTAAAATAAATAAAATTCAATAAACACTATGTATTTTATTATTAAAAGTGTATTTTTTATGTGATTATATATATATATATATATATGTTCGGTTTTGATTAATTATAATTCGATATTACAATAATTTTTTCGTCTCATGTACAATCATTTTTTGAAAAACAATTATGATATTTTTATAAATAATCATAGTTAATAGATGCTGATTGGAAATTTTTACTAAGGAACTAATAGTAAAGCATCTTAATTAACAGGCAGTAAGTTGAATAAAAAGAATTTAACATTAAGCAAATTAGAACTTCAGTTTTAGAGACCTTAGAGAGTATAATTCATAATATTATATATGCAACTAGGGGTGTCTACCGGTACGGTCTAGTCTGGTTTGGGGAAAAAAATTTAACTGGATCGGACCGTTTATATTACTCGGACCAGACCAGACTAGATTGTTTGAAACGGTTTTAATTAATACAAATTGGACTGGACTGTTTGATTTATAAAACCGTTCAGATTGGTCCGGTTTTTGGACACCTCTAATGAGAAATAATATGAAAATTTTAATATATTATTTAATCGGTTCGGTCTGGTTCGACCGGTTTAAAAATTAATATAAATCGAATTAGATCGTTTAAAAAATTGTTTTAATTAATACAAACCGGACCGAATCGTTTGATTTATAAAATCGTTCGATTCGATCCGATTCGGTCTGATTTTCTAGTTTGGTCTAATCCGGACCGGTTTAGGGACACTCCTATATGCAAAGCCTAATTCAATAAGAAGATTATTTTTTACTTTTAATTTAAATAACTGAAATGTTTGGCTTAGTGAAATGAGAAAAGATATTAAAGGTCACTACAATATGTAGTTAAGACTCAAAATTTAGATACGAGAAATTAAAATTGAACCAAACTGTAAACAACGTTAACTAGGGTATATTAGTCCTTTAGTTTTTATTTTTAGCATACTAAATCTCAAAATAAGGAGATTACTATTTGGTAAGTCCAATATGCTATGTTAGGGTTTTTACTTTCCTCAATCTCCTTGCCATTTTCACCATTTTCCTCACTATACTCGACAATCTTTCCATTCTTCTTACTGATTCTTGATTGTTTATCATCGATTCCTTAAATTAGTCAGTTTTAATGATTTGCTAGTTGTTGTTTTTTCTTACAATTGCATCAATTTTTCCATTCTTACTGATTTCTAATTCTAGTTTGTATTGCTTCCATGGCTTGTGATTGTTAAGATTTTTTCGTACTTTTTTTTATTTGATGCGCTTTGGACCCATTATAAATTTCTAATTGTTGATCTTTCTCAACTAAGAATGGAGGAAGTCTTCTATAGATTGGATAATTTGTATCTTACGCTAGATACTGAAAATTAAGATTTAGAAATAAAAGAATTTCTGTAAAAATTTTCTCAAAAATTATATTTGAGAGAAGAATTGTATTAAATATATAATATACAAAAGTATGTCCAGGTTCAATGAACCTTGAGTTAGTAACAAACTAACAAATTAACCTACTAACAACTTATTGTTGAGTGTGAACACTTTCATCCCCCCTCAAGCAAAAGGGTCTGGGAGTTAGACAGAGTTTGGGCTTCAAAGTGAGAAACCTTGAGCTTGGTAAGTGCTTAGTTAACAGATCTGTTATTTGATCTTCACTGGCAATATAATGAAGTTAAAGACTCTTTTTGAGGACTAGATCACGAATGAAATGAAGATCAATGGCTATGTGTTTTGTTTTGGTATGAAATACGGGGTTGGCTGCCATATAACTTGAGCTGATATTATCATACCATAACAAAGGAACTTGCTGAATAGGTACACATAATTCTTTGAGGATGGAAAGGGTCCAAACAATTTCTGAGGCTGCAATTGCCATTCCTCGATATTCTGATTCTACACTGCTTCGAGAAACGACCTTTTGTTTTGTGGCTGACTAGGAAACAAGATTTGGATCTAGATATAAACAATAGCCACTAGAGCTCCTCCCATCATCTATGCTAGTGCCCCAGTCTGCATCAGTAAAAGCCTGTATATCAAGGTTTTTTGATATTCGTAGCTTCAAGCCATCTTGCATTGTTCCTTTTAGGTACCTCAAGATTCTTTTTACTGCAAACCAATGAGCTGTTGTTGCTTGATGCATAAACTGACAGGCTCTATTTACAACAAAAGAAATATCTGGTCTTGTGAGAGTAACATATTGCAAAGCACCTACTATACTTCTATACTGTGTCTGATCTTCAAACAACTCACCATCATACTTTGATAGACTCTTTCCAATAACACCAAGTGTTTTGGCTAGCTTACATTCTAACATATCTGTTCTGGCAAGTAAGTCTGCAACATACTTGGCTTGACACAAATGAATGGAATCTTCATCATATGAAACTTCAATGCCTAGAAAATAAGAGAGTTTGCCCAAATCTCTCAAAGCAAAAGTGGTATGTAACTTGTCTATAAGTCTTTGAATCTGATCTGGTGAACTTCCAATAATAAGAATATCATCAACATAAACTAAGACAATTAATGTTGAAGTTTTACCAAAATAGAGAAACATAGAACTGTAAGATCTTGAGCACCTAAAACTCTAGGATTGAAGAGCATGACTTAATTTAGTAAACCAAGATCTTGGTGCTTGTTTAAGGCCATAAAGAGCTTTCCTTAGTCTATAAACTTTATCAGGAAACTTGTTATTTATAAAACCGGGTGGCTGAGACATAAAAACTTCCTCTTCAAGTTCTCCATTAAGGAATGCGTTTTGAACATCAAGCTGCCTGATAACTGTATTTTATATAGTTATTTTCACCTATTTTATTAATTATAATTGCTAGATTCTCTCTATTTTTAGTTAATTTTAGTTTAATAAATTAGGATTTACTGTTTTTTCTAAATTTTAAGAAAATTAAATAAAATGTATCGAAAATGCTCTTAATGGTAAATTTTTGTCCAAAAATATAATTTCAAATAAAAGTATTATTAATTGCAATTTATAAAAGTTGAAAATATAATTTAAATTTAAATTGGGCTTAATTTCAATTATTAAAAGTTTAAAATTTAATTTAAATTACAAAAAGGCTACTTTGCAATTAATAAAAGTTTAAAATGTAATTTGAAATATATTTGTGGGTGAAAATATAATTAATAAAAGTTTATTTTCTTCGCAGGAGAAACATTCCACGCGCCGTTATCCACGCTTCATTGTGGACCGTCAGATCAACGCATGAACGGTTTAGATGCGCGCGTGCACTTCAACCCGACCAAGGAGAGTGGATGCGGGGGAAGTACGTATCGCGCGGCTCGGTGCCTCGAAATGGGGCCCACGCTGCCCGCGCAGCGTGCGGCATGGGACCCACCGGCCGACGCCGCGTATGACACTGTCCCCCACCTTCGCGCGCGCCTTTTCCAGTGCGGTTGATCCACGTGAGCCCGGTTATTACGCGAACCAGAATCTGCCACGTGTTGCACTTAATATTTCAGCAAATCATATTCCGACACGTGGCATGTTACAATGAGCGAGACCGTGCTGGATCAAGTCCGTGTTATGTAACCGGCCCAGGCTCCGTGCGGCAATTCATCGTGCGCCCATTCCCTTCAACGAATGAGATGCTGCCACGTGTCACACTAGTGTGTCCGCGAATCGAACGCGACACGTGGCAAGATGGAAGAGAATTAAAACGAACACGCACGTGACCCCACTCACTTTTTCGATCCCATTTTCGATACAATTTTTTGTCCCCACGCGTGTAATTTATTATTTTCGCCACAATTTTATGTCCCCCGCGTGGATTTAAATTTAATATTTTATTGATGTATTTTTTTGCTATAAATAGGAGATAGTTTTTAGTTGTAGAAAATTTTTTTTTTGGAGGAGAGTTTTAGTTTTAATTTTCGAAAGTTTTTAGAGTGTTTTAGTTTTTTCAGTTTGTAATTTTTATTGTGTTTGTGTGTTGGTTGCGGAACACGCAGAAGCCATTTTTGGCTTTTGTTGTGTTCTGCGTGTGCCAAATATTTTCATATTGAGATGTTTTAATTTTATTTCTGCTTCTTCTAATTTTTCTGTAGTTGTTATAATTTTTATTTTAATTTTATGAAGTAATTTAATTTTCTAGGGTTGCATTTGATCTAAATTTATGAAGCTTTGATTTTAATTATTTTTGATAGATTTATAAGACGTTCGATTTGTTCGTTTTATTTTGTTCTTAATGCTTTTTGATTATTTACGAATCTTATCAAAACGATCCGTGGCACATGAATAAACTTGAGAAAGGCATTTGTGTGTGTATTGCTCGTAAATAGAATGACATGTATGATGAAGGATAGAAATATTCCCTAATTGTATGTTTGGCCATTTGAAAACTTAGAACGTAATGAATCTCGGTAAATTTAATTTTCATAGAGATATAGTAAATTAATTTAACGAGGTGTGTTTATACGGAGCTCGAAAGAGATGTATGAATAATAAAAAAAGAAGTTTTCGGTCGACAAATTAAATGTACTAAAAAATATAAATCAAAAGAAAATAATATGATTTGAGTGGATTAGTTTGGTGAAAAATTGCAATCCTAGATTTCTTTTATTTGCTTATTTTACTTTTTTCTTAATCAACGATTGTTTTGAATAAAATCAGAGAGATACAATTTTAGTACTCGACAAACTATAGTAACAAGTCCTCGTGGGATCGATCTTTACTTACTAATCATATTACTTGTGACCGTGTATACTTGCACGAGTCCGTGTGTTGAAAAACACACAACACTGCCTTATATTCCACCCTGAAGATAGGGCAATCGTTAGAACAATTCGTATGGTTGCATGCTTTACAACAGGACTAAAGGTCTCATAATAGTCCAATCCATATGTTTGGTTATACCCTTTTTCCACCAACCTTGCTTTATATCTTTCTATGGATCCATCTGGTTTATATTTGAGTTTGAAAACCCATTTGCAACCAATTTCACTTGCATTAGTAGGGATATCCACTAGATCCCACGTTTCTATTTTTTGTAGAGCATCATATTCTCTATTCATTGCTGCAGTCCAGTTGGGATCCTTCAAGGCTTGTTTGTAAGTTCTTGGCTCTATCTCTTTATGTGCTAAGAAGATTTTTTTCTTGAAAATTCCATGTTGAGACCTTGTAACCATTCTTCTTTCTGTTTGAGCAGGTTCTTGTATCATAGCAAGTGTTTCAGATTGTGATATAGCAGCAGGCAAAGGAGTATAACAAGCAGGAGGTTCAAATACATGTAAATCAGAAGCAACATGTGGTGAAGTATTGATTGGTGGAGTAATAAGAACATTTATAAGAGTAGGAATGGAAGATTCTTGTGCAGCAGGAGGTGACTTTGTAGAACCTTGTGTCATGGGGAATATATTCTCATCAAACACAACATGCCTAGTGATATAAACTCTTACAGAACTGGAATCTAAACAGAGATACCCCTTGTGATTTTGGCTATACCCAATAAACAAGCACTTTTGAGATCTGTATTGCAGTTTGTGAGAATTATAGGGTCGAATAAAGAGATAACACAAACATCCAAATACTTTCATCATATTATAATTAGGAGCTTTATGAAAAAGTATAGAGTAAGGGGATTCAAACTCCAGTAGTTTTAATGGCATTCTATTGATCAGATACACAACAGCTTGGAAGGCATAGACCCAGTATTTTTGAGGCATAGAGGCATGTGCTAGAAGGGCAAGACCAGTTTCTACAACATGACGATGCTTCCTTTCTACCCTGCCATTTTGAGCAGAAGTATAGGGACAAGAAAAACGATGAGAAATACCACATAAACTTAAGAATGATCCAAAAGCTTTAAATTCACCTCTATTATCAGATTGTAAACATGTGATCTTCATGCTAAACTGATTTTCAACAAGTCTTTTAAACTGAATGAACTTGTTGAGAGCTTGATCCTTCGTTTGTAATGAAAATAGCCAAGTAAACCTGTTGTAATCATCTACAAAGAGAATAAAATATCTTGCACCAGAAGTAGAAATCATAGGAGTAGATCCCCAAACATCAGTGTGAACTAATTCTAAAGGTTGAGAAGCTCTAGAGGTAGACAATTTGAAAAGAAGTCTATGACTCTTTGCAAACTGACAAGATGAACAAATTGATCCTTTATTTAAGGTAGCAGAAACATTACATTGTCGCATTATTCTTTGAACAATTTCAAAAGAAGTATGTCCAACACGACTATTCCATAGATCACAGTCTTTAACAAGTGAAAAAGCAGCAAGATTATTATTATTACAAGTAAACGAGGGATTAGAAACCTCTTTGTAAGAAGCTGCTGGAAACTTATAGAGTCCATTCTCAAGGTTTCCTTGAGTTAGAACCTTCTTCGTAAACCGATCCTTCACAAAGAAAGAATTGGAATGAAACTCAACAAATGAATTGTTATCAGAACAGAGCTTGGCTACACTTATTAGATTGGAAGATAGAGAAGAAACATGAAGCACTTTCTTAAGAGAAAACACATGAGATGTAGAAGGAAGAAAGACAGATCCAACACTAGAGATAGAGATTTTCTTACCACTACCAATAGTAACACGATCTTGTCCAGTGTAAGGTGTAGTGGTAGACATGTTTCCAGAGTTCTGTGTCATATGGTGAGTAGCTCCAGAATCAAGGAACCATGCATCATCATTGACTGTATTTTGAGATGCTACCATAGCAGAGATCTGACTTTGATTAGAATTTTGATTCTCCGAGTTAGAGGCTTGGGAGGATATGTCAAATCTGTGGTAACAATTATGGACAGTATGTCCAAATTTTCCACAAAGTTGACATTGAGGTTTGTTATTGTTGTTGCCTTTTCCACCTTGATTGTTCCTTTCACCACGACCACGTCCTCTAGTGTAGTAATGGTTGTGATTCTACCCTGAATTCTGATTTGGAGACCTTAGGAAGCCTTGATTATTCTTAGGATAAGGCTTGTTTCCAGCATACTTGTTTTGCACAAAATTAGCTGCTATATTATATCCTTCTTCAATAGAATTCTGCTGCTCAAGACAATGCTCAAAAGACATGAGCATACTATGAACTGCCTCTAAAGAGATCTTATCATCTCTGGCATTGATCGATGTAACAACTACATTGTAGTCAGCACCAAGACCACTAAGGAGATTCATAACTTGATCCTGTTCAGAGACATGTTCTCCTATTGCAGCCAAACTGTCAGAAACACCTTTGAGTTTCATGATATAATCGATCATTGACATAGAATTTTTCTTCGTTGTTTGCAATTGCAGTCTCAATTGCATAATTCTTGGTCTAGAGGAGGAAGAGAAGATCTTCTCAAGAGCGACCCAAGTTGAGTGAGAGGTAGTATGACCAATAATCTGAGCCATAATTTCTGGGGTTAGAGAAGAGTAAATCCAACTCAAGATCATTCGATCTTGTCTTTGCCATAAAACAAACTCTGGATTGAGATTTCTTGTAGTAGTAGCAACTGTTGGTGGACAGATCGAGATTCCTTCGATGAAATCCTCAAATCCATTGGCAAAAATCACATTATCCATCTGAGATCGCCAGAGAACATAGTTCATTCGATCTAGTTTCACAGGCAAGGCATGATTGAGTAGATGCGACGCTAGAGAAGAGATCGATCCTGAGATTTGAGAGGCTCCAGACGAAGAAGTAGCAGATCCAGTAGCCATGATCGGACGAAGAAACGAGAAGAAAAAAAAGAGAGAGAGAAAAGAGCTTTGATACCAAATTAAGATTTAGAAATAAAAAAATTTCTGTAAAACTTTTCTCAAAAATTATATTTGAGAGAGAAATTGTATTAAATATATAATATACAAAAGTATGTCCAGGTTCAATGAACCTTGAGTTAGTAACAAACTAACAAATTAACCTACTAACAACTTATTGTTGAGTGTGAACACTTTTACTGAAGACTTGATTTTCAAGGATCAAGATTCGTTGGATTTAGCGATTGTAGCTTGTGTAGTAGTTGATGGATTTGTGAGTCCATAGTCTGATGAAAGCGAGGACTGGAGCTGAGAGTCCTTGATCAAACAACGTTTTTGTTCTATTTTGAGGAAAAAGAAGATCTTGAGTTAGTTTTGAGCAATGCGCCATGAAACTACAATATCTCCCTGTTGATTTTGAAGAGGATATAACTAGATGTTTTTTTGTCTAAAAAATAACTAGGTGTTAATTCGTCTCTCAAGTATGGTTTGATTCTTCACCTTTCTAGCTACAATTGTATGACCTGTCTCTAAATTGAAGGAAAGTATCTATTGTAACGAAAATTGTTGAGAAGGTAGGTGAGACTTTGGAAATAGACCAATACTCTCTTGTCAATGAATTGGTTAGATCAGTTAAGGTTAAAATCAACTTTGAGCTTTGGCAAGCACTCGATCCTGGTGTTTGGATTCCAATGGATGGCAAGGTTGTTGTGCAAAGAGTTGTGTAGATTAATTTTAAATATGAGTCGTTACTGTGATTTTCTATCACTATGGCTTACTCACTTATGATACTAAAATGTGTACGAATATTAGTGGTTTGAGTACTGGATTTAGAGAGAGGCATTTGAGTTTTGGTGTTGTTTCTAGTTTGAAGGGAGGTGTTAGTTCTAGCAATTTTTAGAGGACTTGGGTGTTAGTTCTCTGTCTTTGGATTAGTATGATTTTAATGTTTTGATTAATTTTGGTGTTGTTTGTAAGCATTGATTGGAAGAGTGTTTTGGTTCTTGTTTGTTGAACAATTGTGGCATGGATCTTGATTTAAATTGGTTGACTTTAGTTGTTTTGCTATGAAGTGCTTGCAGGACAGTTAGTAATAATTAAAGTTGCTAGTTCTAGAAACTCTTCGTCTAATAGTTATATTACTTGGGATAGTTTGTTATTGACACTAAAGCTTGAGGTTGTACTACTATTTAATTTGAAGGAAGTATTTCCCTTTTATGGAAGAGAAAAAACTGTAAGCAGTGCAAAACCTTTTTGGTGATCGTGTGGATTAATTAAAATTTTATTGTTCCTGTGCAATAAAGAACCTTGGTTTTCTAAAGACTCAAGAGTGACTTGTATCTCCCTTAATATATCTAGGAGGAGTATGGATATTTTGATACAGTAGTGTATTAGATGGTGGAGTAGGCATGCATGATATTTTCCTTTTCAGTGACAAAAAATAATAATATTTTTTAAAAAGGATATTAAAATTCTTTTTTTTATTAAATAATAGAAATATTATATGGATAATATTTAAATTTAAATTTATGGTGGTAGATGTAGGAAATTATACACCTAATCAAACCTATAAAGAAAGAAACTAGGTTCTGTTTCTTTGTAGCATGTGATCGATCTACTATTCTTTTCAACTTTTTGACAATTTTTAAGACAACAATTCTTAACCGGATAATATCAAAACAGATATGAAAGGGAAAATGTCAACATATTTGCCAAAAATTCTAACAAATAGATTTCCTAACCCAATAAATTTATGATTTTTTTGGTACTTTAAGTTAAAAAAATAAGTTTTTATGAATTATTTCGAGGTTTGTTAACGATTGGGATGGAACATAAGTAAATTTAGAAAAACCACTTAGTATAGTTAAATATGATCTCATTGATTGAAAAGAGGATATTCTTACTTATAATTTGAAAAAATAATCTAAAGGCCAATTAACTAAGTAAATAAAGAGTTTATAAATTGATGATATATTTTAAAGTTGAGTATAAGTGAAAGAAACAAAAACACATTAAATATTAGCGAAGTTTTTAGAATTAAAAAGTTTCTAATCTAAAAATCTATATCTATATTATAATAGAAGAAAGTTAACAACTTATTATTCTTAAAGCTAACTTTATTAGAACGTGGATTAATTATCATCTTATATGTTTAGTGAATACTGATTTTTTTTTCACAAAACTTATATTTTTTATATGCTCATTTTATATATAACTTTGTAATAATTGTACAAGTAGAATATATTGTTTAATGTATAATTGAAAATAAGTAAGCATCTTAAAAAAAAATTATATTTATGCTAATAAGTTGCATGTGGAGCAATTTTTATTTTCATTATATATTATTTGCACAAGAGTTTTTGAAATTCGTCAAGAACGTGCTAGCTGACAATATTTATGCTAGCTGACAATATTTTATACAACAAAAGATAATTTAAGTTCTTTATTTTTAATAAGAATATATTTTATTTATATTTATTTGATGGATAGTACAAATCTATTATCTTTATAATAAGAGTTTTAGAAGTTAATTTTCGAAAAACATGTTAGTTATGCATGGTGCATGTCAAATGCATCGATGACACCTGACTTATGTCAAACATGTGATTGACATATTTTTTTTTTAAAATAGATTTTTATAATCTTTTTATAAAAATAATAAACTTGTGTCATCTAGTTAGATACGATTCTAAATAAATTACATTTTATTTGAAGCTACTATTTTTTTGTAATTTATATTAAACAATTAGAATGAACAATTTATGATATCATGATGTAATTCTCAATTCACGACATTTAGAATACCAAATGTCTAAATCCATTCTTAATAAAGTATAGAGAGCTAAAAGGTGTGGTTGTAACTGGGATGTGAAAGCGGTTATTTGTTTTCGTAAGTTCCCATCTCAATCTTGATAAGTGATAATTACAAATTTTATTAATGTTAGCAAAAAATACGTTCAAATACAAAGTTGCAATTCTGACGAAGATGTCGTACTTGACAATCATATCGCGTTTAAGTCTTAAGTTCATATGGTGTTTATATTAACGTGTTTTACTATTATAATACAAATTTAGAATATTTTATCCTCGTGATAATTATTTGTAATAGTATGATTAGGACTTTCACAATAAAAAATGTGGTATTTTATGCTTGAACGTTAAAATGGATATGGTACCCTTCCCTCTTTTATTATAACTTTTGGTTTTCAAGAAAGGTGCTGATTATATAGTTTTTTTCTATGGGGTTGTCGTACACTCACACTTATTATTAGAGAGTGATTCTTTAGTAATAATTAATAAGTTTTAATATAATTATCTCTATAAATTTTATGATTTTAAACGATATTTAATATTATTTAAATTATGCATTAAATAATGATCTTGGTTTTTGTGCAATTAGTTTTAATACTCTTGTTCAATTTCTTTGTATTTTAACTAAATTTCACTGTAAGGAATTGTTGGTTATTTTTTATCCGAATTTTTTCAAACAATATCGTGAAAATTTTTATAACCTTAAATTTTATTAATGAAGTTGTTATTTGAATTTAAAAAAAAAAAAAAACTGTATATTTTCCTTGTATATTCGTTCAAGATATTTAAGGATGTTTTGGGGGTGGGGGAAGAAAATATTTTTTTCGTGTGACATAATCATGTTTTGACTCAGCTAAGTACATATTTAATTATATAAGTTTAATTAGTTACATGATGTCAAGATGGCCGAGTTGGTCTAAGGCGCCAGTTTCAGGTACTGGTCCGAAAGGGCATGGGTTCGAATCCCATTCTTGACAAAATTAAGCTTTGTTCTGTTGCTCCCACTCTTTTGGACGTTTTCAGCTCGGTGACACTTTTTCACGAAAGAAAATAAAAAGCATCGTTGACTACTTTTTTACCAAAGAAAAGAAAAACATCAGATTCTTTTTTTTGCCGAAGAAAATAGAATTAACTGTTCAAGTCTTTATAAAAAAAATCTCCACTTCCTAAAAATAAATAAATAAAACCTAAAAAAGTTGTATTATGAAACTTTAATTATAATTTTTATAAATTAAATATATTAGTTATTTTTTTAAAATTTGTGAACTATAGACACTTACCGTAATATGTTTACACATTTTAGTTATTTCAAACCAATTTTGATTTTTTAAGATAATTTTTTCTTTGAAAAAAATTTAATTTTGATAGAATTGAACATTAATATGTGTATTTGTATATATTTAAAGAAAAAAATATTTTAAAAAATAAAAAATAATTAAAAAATATATTAATAAAATATAATAAAAAAGGTTCAAAAATATAATAATAAAGTATCTAAAATATATAAATTTAAAATAAATTAACGTGTTAAATTTTTTTCTAATCTTAATACTATTATATAAAGGAGGCCGTTTGTCATTTTAGTGGGAATTTACGATTGTAATCTTAAATATTTAAATAAGATATTTAGCCATAAAAAACTATTAGTCGTGGTTTTCTCATTTATTGCATTTAAATTAAATTAATCATAAAATTTCATGACGTTAATAAATGATTATTAATTATTTTATTATTATGATTATTAAATTTAATTTATATAATAAATATATTTAAAATAAATAAATATTTTTATGCAATCATAAAAAATTATTATTAGTAGTTTTCTCATTTGTTGCATTTAAATTAAATTAATCATAAAATTTCATCACGTTGATTAATAATTATTAATTATTTTATCATGATTATTAAATTTAATTTATAAAATAAATTCATTTAAAATAAATAAATATTTTCATGTAACGGAGAAGTGAGTATAAAAAATTTAAAATCAACAGACTCCCTATTATTACTATTTTTTGTAACGGTTTTTTAGTTAGATTTATTACGTTTTTATAAAAATTGATTTGAACTCCATAATTTAATAAATTGATTTATCTTCAATAAATAATAAGAAGATGAAAAACTTGTTATTATTTAATTTAAAAATTAGAGTAATCATAAAAATCTTATTAGTTGGAAATTTCCTGACTAATCACTAAGAAAGAATTTTATAATTTATAACTATTATATGAAAATTACCATTATGATTTTATAAGTGACATGCAACTTTTAATCGGTGAAGTAAGATGCAAATATCAGTTTAGTGGATTATCTTACTTTTTAATTTCTCTTACAGATCCTTTTTTTTAAAGCATAATATTCAATTTTTTTTTACCAATTTTTCTTCATTTTTTCACTTAAAAATACTATTTTTTATTTTTTATTTTATCACTCCATTTGTTCTTTTAAGTATTTATATGAATTATTTTACACTTATTATTTATATTTTTTTGTTTTAATGTATATTATATGTTATTGGTTATTTATATATATTTTTGTGTTATGTAGTTTGTATTTTTATTCAAACTTGCAAAAGAATAATGTATTTTATTCATTTATTTATTTTAATAATTTTATGTATTTATGTTTTTGATATATATTAATTTATTTTAAACTTAAAATTTTTGAAAATAATTTACATGTATATATACATCATGTATAATTAATTTATTATTATTTATTATTATATATATGTATAAAATATTTATTATTATTACATGCATTTATATATATATACATATACATATTATATTATATTGTTAATATTATAATGAGTTTATTAATTGTTTGGATTTTATGTATTTATTTTTATATGATGTTTTGATAGATATTCTAATAATTTATGATTTCATAAATAATTATATCTAAAATATATTGGTTGGATACATATTTATTATGTTTAATGTCATTAATAGAAAATTAACAAATCTTGGATGTCAAAATATAGAATTGAGCATGACTATATTTCTAGAATTGAAAGTTTCTTAGAATTTGATCGTAGAAATAATAATGATTAAATTAGTATAATTTGATACCCATGTGTTAAATGTAAAAATGAGAAATTTTATGATATTGATGAGGTTAAATATCGTCTTATCCGTAGTGGTATTCTCTTGAGTTATAAATTTTGTTATTATCATGGAGAAAATATTGATAATACTCATAAGGAAGAGATAAATAAGGATGTGAGTAGATTATATACATCTTATCAGAATGTACAGACAAAAAATATGTTTCATGATGTTGAAGATGAACTATATGAAGATGATCCTGAAACCTTTAAAAAAAATTCTAGAAGATGTCGAAAAACTGTTGTATCTAGAGTGCACAAAATACACTAAAATGTCTTGAGGGTAATGAATTTTCATCTTCAATGTATGAAGTGAAGAAATCTCTTAGTCGATTTAGCATAAAATATCATAAGATTCATGCTTGTCCAAATGATTAAATTCTTTATAGAAAAGAATATAAGACATAAGATGATTGTCCGGTGTATAAAGAATCAAGATGAAAGCATGCTACAAATGAGACAACATCTAATAAAGGCGTATCAACAAAGGTTCTTTGGTACTTTCCTCTGATTCCTCGCTTTCAAATATTGTACAAAAGAAAAAAGACATCAAAGATGTAGACTTGGCATTCAGATAATCAATCTAATGATGAGATGCTACATCATCCTTGTGATTCTCCAAATTGGAAAGTAGTAGATAATTTATCCCCTTAATTTGCATATGATCCAAGAAATTTTTGTCTTGCCATTACTACTGATGGAATTAATCCACACAGTTCTCTTAATAGTAGATATAGCTGTTGGCCAGTAATTATGGTAACATAAAACCTTCCTCCCTGGTTGTGTATGAAAAGAAAATTCATGATGTTAACATTATTGATCTCAGGATTGAAAGAACCCGGAGTTAATATTGATGTATATTTGTAGCCTCTGATAGATGATTTAAAGATGTTGTGAAATAACGGTGTAAATATTTACGATGTACATAAGAAAAAATACTTTAACTCGAGGGGGTCCTTTTATGGACAATTAATGATTTTCTTGCCTATGGGAACTTATCAGGACATGCAAAAAAGGTTATATGAGATGCCCCATTTGTAGTGATGACACTTCTGCAACTTATCTTGTTCACAGACGAAAGATGTCTTATAAAAGACAGAAGACTTTTGCCATCTAGACACAAGTTTAGATACCAAAATAAACATTTCGATGGTGAAGAAGATTATGATCCTACACCAAGACCTTTGTGAGGTGTTGAGATATTAAGGCAATTGAATGGTATGACATTCATATGTTATGGAAAGATGAAAAAAAGAATACTTACCAATGGAGGGAAACAAAAGAGGTCAACTAATAAAATGGGTGAAAATAAAAATGTTAATGAATCAGTAGATCATGATTATTGGAATAAAAAATCCATATTTTGGGAATTACCTTATTGAAAGACCTACACATTCATCATATCTTAGATGTCAAGCATATTGAGAAAAATGTATGTGAGAGCTTGATAGGTACATTACTTAATATACTTGGAAAAATGAAAGATGTAATTAAAGCATGGTTGGATTTAAAGAAATTAGGCATACAATATGAATTGGCAATAAGAGTGAAAATGATAAGAATCGATGGTTACTTGATTGTTTGGTGGGTCTAAAAGTCCTTGATGGTTACTTATCCAACTAAAGAAATTTTGTGTCTATCATTGATAAGAAACTTTATGGATTGAAATCACATGATTGTCATATCTTAATGCAACAATTATAACTAGTTGCTATTAGGTTTTTCTTCCAAACACAAGTTCGATTATTAATAATTTGTCTTTGTTCATTCTTCAATACAATATGTAAGAAATCTATATCAATGGGCGAGTTAAACTTTTTATAAAAAGATGTTGTTGAGAATTTGTGTCTACTTGAAAAATATTTTTCTCCTTATTTTTTCAATATAATGATTCACTTGTGTGTTCATTTAGTTTGAGAGATTCAATTGTGTGGTCTTACTTACTTAAGGTGGATGTATCCTTTTGAGAGAGAGATACATACAAGTCTTTAAAGGATATGTAAATAATATAAATCTTCCTGAAGGATACATGGTGGAACGTTACATTGAGCTTTGTTTTGAATACTTTAGTAGTTGCATTGAAACTAGGATTCCTATGCACATGTTCTTAGAACATCACATGATCCAAGTAGATAACCCTATGCTCGGTGGAAGTAAGAAATTGTTTATTGATTGCACTCGATGAGAAAAAGCACACTGAATCATTTTGGTAAATAATAGTAACGCACAAGCATACATTGAGTAAGTGATGACAGGTTCATCCTTTTCATTTAAAATAAAATTATTGTTTATTTAACTATTAATGATACATAATTGATATATCTTGAAAATTTTACAATATGCATTTAAACTTATTGAAGATCGATTCTTGTTATAAAAAAAGGAGGAGAAAAATGGTTGTATGATGAACATAAACAAGAAATTATTAATTGGTTGCCCAACCATGTAAGTGTCACATATAAGAATTCATTAGTACTTCTATATAATGTTTTAAAACTTTGTTTTAAACACATTTCATGTTTTTATATGCATAGATTCGAATTGAACTCAACAAACCCAATCATAAAATAACAAAAACTTTAGAATGACTTATATATGGTCCAAAATTCAATGTCAAATCATATTCTAGTTTCACAATTAATGGTTTGAGGTTTACAACTTAAGTAAGGGACAAAGTCCGAGTAAATCAGAATAATGGTGTGGAGATGGTTGTACAAACTAGGAAATATTCCAGTTTAAAAGATGGTAATCTTGTATTTTTTGATAGAACATATTATGGTATAATTCTAGAGATTTGAAAAATTGATTATGGGTCTTCCATGAAATAGTATTCTTTTTTGATTGGGTTGAAGATGTTATCAATGTTGGATATAAAATAGATAATTTTGGATTTACCCTTGTAAATTTATCCAAGATAAGTCACACTGATAATCCTTTCATGCAAAACAAGTATTTCATATGTGTGATCAAATTGACACAAGTTGGTATGTTGTGTTAATGCCTTCATAAAAAGAGTTCTACCATTATGATGCTTTAGAAAATGATGACATGCTTGATACATTATCCAACATTAGTTATTTATCAAACAAATTGCCTAATGTATGTGATGATCTAGTTGATGATGATGATTCTTCGTCATGAACTCAAAGTGATTATGAAGTATATACGATCAACAACCTAATTAAATATAATATATGTTCTATATTATTTTAATAACTCTTGTTTATATGTTTGGACTTGAAATTGTCAATTAATTTCTATTTCATCATTTTTTTGTAGATATTTCATGGATCCTAGGGTGTTAAAGATTGTAGATCCACATGATCCATTGAGGAATTTGAAAAGAAGGGGTTAAGCTAATATACCTGATGCTCCACTTAATCTAGATGACAGAGTACCCGTTCACTTTGATATAACTAGTAATACATTAGGAGAAAATGGACAACAATTGAAATCTTCTATTAGTAGACATGTGTAGTCAAGTAGGCCAGTCAACATAAATGATTGGACTAAGGTTGAAGATGATGAAAA
The DNA here is from genome assembly GCA_030763125.1 of Hippophae gyantsensis. Classification (NCBI taxonomy): domain Eukaryota; kingdom Viridiplantae; phylum Streptophyta; class Magnoliopsida; order Rosales; family Elaeagnaceae; genus Hippophae; species Hippophae gyantsensis. Next base: position 53,144,264 of record CM061029.1, read on the forward strand.
GTATAATATATGGAAAACCATTTATGTAAGTCTTTTTTGTTTTATAATTAATTACATACATTATATCTTTTTTGTATTCTATCTTATCTAAAATATGTTTTTTTGCAGAATCGTTTTAAAGTCCATGATAATTGGATGAGTAAGTGTTACAAGATTGAAAATAAGGCATGGAAGGAATACAAAACTTCCAAATTGGCCAGAAATTATATGTTTGCATACTTGGAACCACTTAATGAACAAGAATTATACAAAATCCCTGAAGAACACTCCTGGATTGAACCCCAAGTATAGAAAGACTCCATGGATTATAGATGTATCGATGAATTTCAAATCATTAGGAAAGAACATCATAATGTAAAAATGCAAAATATTCTTCCTAATCGTATTGAGAGGTCATCAAATCCTGAAGTTAGACAAAAAAATGGTATTATTAAGTTGTTAATTTATAATTATTTTCCTTAAATTTAAATTGATTTCATGGTTAATAAATTTATTTAATTTATGTAGGAAACTGAATTGGGTAGACCAATTACTTGATCTAAATTGTACATAGAAACAAAGACTCCCAAAACAAAGAAGTTACCAATGACTAAACGAGGAGAAGAACAACATAATAAGTTGGTTAGTAATTTAACTTCATACAAGTCGTTATGATATTTGCATATTGATGTAATAATGTATCATATTTTTTTTCTTTGTTAAGAACAAATAACTAGGGGTGAAATAATCGAATAGTTAGGGAAAAATGCAATATATCATGCATTTTGGACTCGAGCATCCTGGTCGTGTTAAGGGAGGAAGCCAATATGATGGTTATATGAAATTTTTTATTATCCATAACAAAGGCCTCAGATGGTCAGTAAGGAGAAGTACTATAAAATTGAAGAATAATTGAACTACTTTTAGGCCTCAATGTTAAGTGGGATTTCCACTTTAAAGCAATATCAATCACAACACATGTCAGGCATGGAACTATACTAAAATCAAGGTATGTACTATTAGTCAAGAATGTCACCATCCATGCCAAGAATTCCACCATCCATGTTAGGCAGCCAAAAACTTGATGAGCACAACCAGCATCGTCGATCCTACCAATACTTTGGTTTTATATTTATAAAACTCTTGCAAGTACACGAATCATTTCGTAGAAAATGATAAGTATACTCGTAAGTGCACGGATGGAGTAGATGGGCGTGTGGCACGTGCTTACCGAGCATTGATGGGCTCGAGCGCACATGGATTGGGCGATGTACGCGCGTTGGCCGGTGTTGCTGGGCGACTGCGTGCGCAATTTCCTCCTCTTTGACATTTTTTACCCTTTTGACCCATTTTGTCCAATTTTTCCATCTTTTTTTAACTTTTCCTCATTTACTTTATGAATATATTTATGATGTATTGCCTCCGGTATTTTTCTTTGAGTCTTTAAGTTACTTTTTTAAGCAAAAATACCTGAAAAACAACAAAAATACATGTGATTCCAAAAAGACAAATTTATATAAATATATAATAAAATCATATAAATATATATATTTTTAATCAATTAACATGCATAAAATCATGGTAATTTTAGTACTTTTTGAGCACTCATTACAACTCCCAACCAGCTTCTTGCTAGTCCCTTAGCAAGAGAAGCAATAAAAACTAAAAATTAAATTATCCTAAATCACTTTCGTGGATTTATACGGTTGCATTTAGCCTATGATAAAGAAAAAAGAGAAGAAATATTACCTATTTCCTGAGAATGTGCAAATAGTAATGGAGGAATGTCGGTGCATCCATCATGTTCATTAAAGTATACACAGATAGATCACTATGAACTTTTAACATCTCAACAAATATTTTTTAGTTTTAACAATTTTAAAACTATTCAAATGTAATTAAACTAAAATAAACAATAGAAATTAAGTAAATAAAACAAATAAAAGCAAAATTACCTAAAATGATGGGTTGTCTCCCATCCAACGCTTAGTTTAACGTCTTATGAAGACGTAACTTTGGGATTTCATTTTAAGTAAACTCAATGTCCCCACATTATTGAGTAAATCAAACCTACAGGTAAGACAAAGTTGTCTACCTATACTTTTTCAGTCATGCCATATGGATTTTTAAATTTTTCTGTACTTAAAACTAGGGACATGCTTATGGGTTTTAGATGACCCACATCTAGGTGGAAGTCAAATAATTAAGGCATCAAAACACAATTGTACCTAGATCAAACAAAATAACTAACTCCTTAGATTGTAATTAAAACTTTGAAATTTTGGAGATAGTTTCATAATTTTTTTTTATTTTTTTAAGTACAATATCTAAGTAAAACTCTCGCAAGTGCACGAATTATTTTTTAGAAAATGATAAGTATACTCCCAAAGTCGATCTAAGAAAGAAATATATATGTTTTTTAATTTATTATTCAAACTTTTAAAAAACGAAATTAAATCCTAAACATCGTGTCACGATATTTGGGTTTTTGTTGTTTCTAATCTAATAATATAAAAATAAACATAGATACATATTCAATAAAATTTATGCAAATTTTATCATTTATAATAATGGAGTATTTATGGATATAATAACTAAGTTAATTATGTTTTCTCATATTATTTAGGTTATTAAAGATATAAATTGATATTTATTGATTCTCTCTTTTTTATACGAATACCACCTTTGATGGGGTTAGATATTCTTTGTTAACTAAACAAATCAATTAACATCTATGGGTGGGGTTGATAACTTATTTGGTTAATTAAATTAATTCCTTTTTCTAAGAGATTGAAAATGAACCATTTAAATGCCACCTTTGGTAGGGTTAGACAGTTTAAACTTTATTCAAGGTGTCCAAATTAAACGTAAAAATTTAATTATTCGAGTACTAACTTTCAAGTTTTAAAACTACTACTGAAAACATGTTGTCAATACATTTTCAGATAATAATTCTTATAAAAACTTTTGAAATAGAGCTTCACTCTAACTACCGGGCGATTGTACCAACAAATAAAAGAGCACTCTCTAAATTAGACCAGATAACTAAACCTTAAAATCTAATTTTTAGATTTAAGTTTGTAATGAAAAATAATATATTTCTCTCTAACATTCTTAATATAAAATCTTGAATAAAAACAAAATCAATTCATTTTAGAGATTTTTACCTATTTAATATTTTGCAAGCATAACAACGTTATTATTATATCATGTTTACAAACAGCCATCAAAGTTAAATTTAATCATAGACAAATTAAATATAACATATAAGAATAAAGCATAAAAAATAACTGTAAAGAAAATAAAATCCTTACAATACTTTTTTGTTATTCCTGTTGTTGGAAAACCTCCAAATGGAATTTGCATTTCCATTTATTGAATAAAAAAGCAAATAAATTACAAAAACATAATTAGTTCTTCTCAAAAAGAGAAGAACTCTAAAAATAAGAAAAACTAACTAAGAAAGACTAAAAACTAAGAAATGGAGAGAAAGAAAGAGAAGAGAAGATGTTTTTGAGGTGTGTTTTGTTATGAAGAGAATGAGGGTATTTATAGGTGAAGAGAGGAAGAAAAAGTGGGTGGAAAAGTGATTAAAAATGGAGAAAACGTGGAGTAGTGAATGATGACATCATACTACTGACGTCAAGGTAGTGTGGGGCGTGGTGGCTCGTGCGGATGGGGCAGATGGGCGTGTGGTATGCGCGGAACAGAGATCAGGCGTGCATGGACTGGGCTATGTAGCGCGCCCTTACCGAGCATTGATGGGAACGGGTGCGCATGGACTGGGCGATGTGCGCGCATTGCTCGGCACGGTTGGGCGCACTACGTGCGTTGGCCGGCGCTGCTGGGTAGCTACGTGCGTGATTTCCTATTTTTTGACATTTTTGACCCTGTTAATCCATTTTTTCCAATTTTTCCATCCTTTTTTTACTTTTCCTCATTTAATTTATGAATATATTTGTGATGTATTACCTCTGTTATTTTTCTTTGAGTTTTTAAGTTACTTTTTTAAGTGAAAATATATGAAAAATAATAAAAATATCCGTGATTCTGAAAAGATAGATTTATATAAATAAATGATAAAATCATATAAATATATATATTTTTAATCAATTAACGTGCATAAAATCATGATAATTTTAGTATTTTTTGAGCACTCATCACATGCCACCCATGAAATCTCATGGTGTCCAACCTATATCCTCTATGGGATATAGTCATCCAATTGGTCATTCATTTATGCCAAAAATGCATATGCAATTAGGTAGTGGTTCAATATCTCCAATACAATCTATGCATTCTTACCATCCATCACATGATGAATGTTTTGATGAGAATGTCTTTCCAATAGCTACCCCACGTGAGAGTCTTCCTCCATTTTATGGATCATTTATGGTAAGATTTAAAGATTATGTAGATAGTCTATTATTTTTATTTTTTATTATATATTTAATTTATTATATATAATGCTTAAATTTTTTATAGAATATGAAATGTTTTTTGAAACATCCATCATTTACAGACTATGTTTCTATTGGAATGTTACAACAATTGAGCGATGATCGAATGATGCATAATCAATATTTGCCAAATTATTGATGAATAGTAATTGATCAATCATTGCTTCATCATTTTCAACTAATTTTGCCTTTTGATGCTACCACAGTTCAAGAAGTTGTTGGACAATATGTGGCTTGGCTGTCAAATCAAGTTGTGATAAATTTTGATATGGTATTATTTTTTCATTTAAGATAATTTTTTTACTACTTCTATTATATTATTATTCTTTTATTGTTACTAACATATATAATACCTTTTCTTTAGTGTATTTTACAAAAATTAGTAAGTGCGACACATTTAAGAGATATACATTAAGTATTGATAAGAGTCAAATTATTGCATTTTTGTTATGATTTAAAGGTTGATATTTGTGTGAAAATTGCGTTTTATTTGATTATTTAATCCACAAATGTCATTTCACGGGTATTTCGTGTTTAAAGTGCAATTTCAGGTAAAATCATAATTTCAGAGAAGTTTGGGACAAATTTCAATGACCGGGATTGAGTGCAAATAAAAAGAAAACAAAATTTCAAAATTTGGAATTTCACCGCCGGCGAAAACCTTACGGAGAAAATGTTGAAAATCATGTAGGGAGCACGGATTTTGGCAAAGCAATCTCGCCACCGGCCAAATAAATCTCGCCGCCGGCCAAGTACATCTCGCCGCCGGCCAAGTGAATCTCGCCGCTGGCCACAATAATCTCACCGCCGGCGAGATTTAGCGGAACCGAAATCGTAAGTTTTCTAGAAATCTCGCCGCGGCGAGAATAACTTCGCCGCCGGCGAGTTTCGTTCGAAAACACATTTTTATGTTGTTTTGTTCCAAAATTACCCCCTAAACCCTAAATCTATATATACATTATGATGGAGAAAGAGGGGGACGACAGAGAGAACAGATCTGAGTCATTTTTGGAGGAGAAAAGGCAATTTTGGAGAGAAAGTGTGGAGAAGCTTGAAGGATCATCACCATTGTTGCTACCAAGTCTTCATCTTCAAGAGTTTTTCATCTCTTCTCCTTAGCCTTCATATTCTGCATTTTATTCAGATTTGTTAATCATGAATTCAATTGAAATAATGGTTGTTCTTATTTCCGTTATGAACTAATTCGTTTTTGCTAAGGCTATGATGTAGTTAAATCAAGGAAATCTGATTTCTTTTGTTATGGTTATATGAATTCATTGTTTTCAAGTCGAGTATTTATTTCCATGCTTAATGCTTTTAAATTTCTGATCAAGATTTAGATGATTTGTTGCATTATATTGAGACCGAGAGGAGATGTGTAATGAATGCTTCTTGTGATAAATACCGTATGTTGAATGCGAGTTTGACACCTAATGCATGATGTATGTGGTTATTCCAGAAATTTCATAAATCGTAATGTGCTTATTTGTGATTAAATCTTCATAGAAATATAGTTGGTTTTCATAGATAAGTAATTCTAATATAACTTGAGAAAGAGTATTAGATAAGTTTGGGTTTTTCAACCATCACTTTTAGCTTTGATTTTCATACAACATGACTTGAAATCGGATTGAATTAATTTAGCGAAATCAAATGCCTTAGCGTTTTTAATCATTTGTGAACAACATTAAATTTTGTTATTTACGTTTAGTTTTATGTTAATTTGCTTTTAAAACAATTTCAACAATTCAGTTTTCAAATAAAATTAGGGTTAGTCAATTTCGGTACTTAGTAACGCCATTCCTTGTGGGTTCAATATCCGTACTTTTGTACACTTTATTACTTGAACGATTCGTACACTTGCGAAAATAAGCATCAAGTATCTTGTGGAAAATCTATGTCTAGTAGACAATCATCATGCATTAAGTCAGTTAAGAAGAAGCCATGAAAAAAGTATAGTTATGAATATACTATAAGCTTCAACATAAATCTTGGCTCTTTGATGACTATTGTTGTGAGCAAGGCTAACATAAATGATGGATGGGCTATGTCACTTCCTAAAGAAATTTTTGGTGTATACATTGGGTAAACATATATATTGATCGAGTGTATATTACAACTGTTTGAATTTCAAATGATCGACTTAAGCATAATTCAAATGTGGACAAATGAGTCCTTAATCAATAAACAACTTTCATTTATGTAAATAATATAATTATATTTATATTATCTAATTATTTATGTATATTTCTTTTATATAGAACATGTTATTATCGACTTCAAGCTAATCACCTATCACATTTAGCAATGTTCTATGATTCATCATATGTCAATCAATATCAAGAGCATAATGTTAGCATCAGAGCTAAACAATTATGTGATAGGACCTTAACACTTCATAGATATCAGAAGTTGATAATCCCTTGGCCACTAAAGTTTGAACAAGGTCAAGATTATTGGATGTTGATAATTCCTGATCTATATGAAAATTATGTTTGGTACTGTGACTCAGCTTCTATAATATTAAGTAAAGACACAAAGTAGTTGTTGAAATGTAAGAATTATAGCTAACTATTTTTCTTTTATTGTTCTTTGTAATATTTAATAAGGAACTAAATATTTTAAAGTTTGATAGGTCATGGAAGCTGTGAAACAAGAGTAGGGGCATTACCTTTAAATAATCATATAAGCTTATATGAGATAAAGTTATGGTATGTACATGAGAATATTAATAATTTAATAAATTTTACTATTGAATAATAAAGATGTTCGAATATGGAAAACCATCTACACTTATTTTTTTGTAGTTCCACAACAAAATGATGAAATCATGTGTGGTTACTATGTCATGAAATTTATGAATGAAATCATCTCAAATATCAACATTCCAATTAAACATGTGGTAATCTCTTTTACTAATATACTTTTTTTTAACATATATAAATTATTATTTGTGAATTTATGATATTACATTCTTATTTTGAATTTAAATACATGTAGTTCTTTGGTTGGAACAAATCTAGCCATGATATGCACATTTTTGATGATTTACTAGAACAATGGACAGCACACATGTTTCAAATTATAACATTACAAGAAGAATTTGGAGAAGAATATGATAATATTGAATAGCATAGGACACCATGACAATTTTTTTAATACTTTAATTTCTCTATTCCTATGTCTCTAAAGTTTGGGCTTGTTTGATGGATTTTTATGAGTTCATGTATTTAGAAGAATAAATTATTGTATGGACCTATTTTCTATCCAAACTATATCTCATCTCAGTGGAGAGTTCCCTAGTCATTATGAATGAGACATTTTTAGTGATTCTAAGCAACAAACCAAACTTTCTCTCCTTGAAATAAAGTAAAAATATCACAAAATCTATCACAAAAGAGGCTTCATCACTTTATTTATAATAGTTAAATATATATATGGATTGTATATAAATTATTTTTTGTAATAAATTTAATTCTCAAGTAACTAATTAATATTTAATTTTTTTAATTATTTTTAGTATTTAAAAACTCTTTTAAACACAATTTGGTTTTTTATGCTATTATGTGATTGAAAATAGGTAGTGAGGATAGTAAAAAATGAACAAAATATGTTAAAAAATGCAGAATTTAAAGTTGGTTCACACATTGAACCGACTTTAAATTTTAACTCCCTTCGTTTTAAGTCGATTCACCTAACTGACTTAAAAGATTGTTATTATAGTAGTGATAGTCTTTCTTATTTTTCTACACTAAACCAACATGTAAAAAACAAAATAAGACATCTATTTTTTTCACAGCATTTAAAACCCACTACTCATATAACTTATAAGGTTTTTGAGTATTAACGATATTTATAAACAAAATATTTAAATGTAAACTAGTCTCTAGGCACATTTTCATGTTTTCTATTCAAGTCGAAGAAACTTCTGAGTGTCAAGTCAATATATTTAAGGTATATACTTGTTCTTAAACACATTATAATACTTATTATACACAAACAACTTTGGCATATGATGACTCTATGAAAGTAAAGGCATTAGCTCATTTTTTTTTGCTTAATATTTGTTTTTTTATTCAATAAATAGTATTTTTAGGACTAAAAATATTAAAATATTAATTTTTTTAATGAAAAGGGGTGAAAATACAATTTTTTGGGGTTTTTTGAAATTTTTATAAATTTTTAACGTAGAACCAACCAGAAGCTACCACTTGGCCTACCATGCAAGTAAATAAGCTAATTGGGCAAGCCACGTAGATGCCATGTAAGAAGGGACAACGAATCATAGATCATTGTGTGTAAGGAGGACGAATCATGCTCTATGTGTCAGCACAACATTCAATTCGACTTTAGAGCATGGTCAAATAGCACTACCACGTGTCATCATACGATTGCTCCCCGCATTCCACCCGTGCACCATGCTAGCCATTACCGTAAATCACATTACGTCATGTGTTGTTAACTTAGTGAGCATTGAATCAGACCGATTTCCCCTGTCACCATCGCGCTCTGTTTTTCCCAGTGAATTCGTGTGCCACGTGCCGTGTTGTGATTGGCTGACACTGTTGATTTTGCTTGTTTTGATCTCAACCTTTGATCTGAAGTTGATATAATGGTCTAGATTGCACTTGAGCTATATTTAAGCCCCTAATCATCCCATAAACCCTAAGTAGCCACCATTAGCATAATTTTGGTCAGTTTTTAGAGTTAAAAAGAGAGAAAAATATAGAAAAATTTAAAAAGAGATATAATTTTGGTAGAGATTCAAGAGAAGAATAATACTACAATCCAAGAGATTGATTGTATTTCTTTTTCTACTTTTTTCTTTATTAATTTTTATGTGTTTCTTTATGAAAACTATGAGCTTTATAAACACAATTATGTGTAGTTAATTTATTAATCTAGAGATCTTATCAACCCAATTTTCACCATGTGATGATCTAATATTTTAACCCAATTATAATTATAATTTAATTTAATTTTTATTCTATTAATTGTTTAGCCAACAATTTATCTATAGTGACAATTAAATAGATTTGAGAGAATTATTTATATTGATTAAATAATATGCATAGCTTCTAGGCAGAGATGTATGATTCTTATGTGTGATCCATAATTGATGAACTTAATGAGTAGTATGCAATTTAATTGGTATGAGAGTATGATTAAATTAATTACTATATGATGTGTAGTTTACTTGAGAGAGAAATATATGTTAGGTTAGATTCAATTGATCATGTAATTACTTGATAATTATATTAGGAGGATTTTAGCGATTCACATGTTTATAAAATTGAAGGATTAAGTATTCCTAGATATTTTCTCACATATATTCTTAGTTAAAAAATATGATTTAATTAATTATTGTTATTTACTGTAAGTTATTTTAATTTTTTGTTTCCTTAAAATATAAACACACAAAAAAATTGATTTTTATCTTTTTTAGTTTTACTAATTAGTTTCTAATAAAATAATCTTCGTAGAAACGATCTTTTCTTATCATTATATTATTTGTTGTGATACATGTACTTGCGTATTCATTACACACATAATTTTTGTGATAATCAGTATATACACTAGTTAATCAATCGAAGAGTAAGATTTATTGAGGATCAATCTTATACAATCTATGTACTCTCAGGTTGATTTTCAAATTGGTGTAAATCGATCAAAATTGGGTTCAATCGATTGAGGGATTTGGTCGAAGTTCGATCTATTGAGCGATTTGATCAAAGTTTGATCTATCTAGTCTCAGATTTATTTTAATCATTGCTTTTCGATTAATCGAGCCTAGATTGGATTGATCGAAGTTGTAGGGTTTCAACTTAAGACCTAATTATTTACTCTAGGCAAACTATTCTTTTACCATATTGTCCCTATTAATTATTACTTTTTGAATTATTTAATGGACATATTGGTAGTTTCTCTTTAACATAGCATTAGGATTTCATCCTTTCCTATATAAACAACCTAATGCTATGTATTTCAAGTAACCACATTTATTCTATTCATCTTGTGCTTTTTCTCTCAAAACATTAATTTAATCATATTTGTTAGGAACTTTCTTGAATTAATCTAGCAAACATTTTGTGGTTATATTTGATTGATTAATAATCCTATTTTTTTTATAATACTATGATTTCATGTTCATAGATCTTCTTCTTGATTATATTGTTGCATGTTTGGAAAAAATAATTTTGTTTGTGATCAAAGTTATTTGATTTAGTTATTTAATTTTAAAGAATCTATTTTTATTAAACTTATGCTTAATTTGTAGCCAAACGGCATAAGCCATTGTACTATAAGGTGAAAGTCTTGGGTTTGAGACTTGAAAATATGGATGTTAAAATCTACTAGTAAAAGAAAAAAATCTGTTTGTTCTTGGGTTTGCTAGATATTTTATTTTATTTTATTTAAGACTTAAATCTTCTAGCTAGGGGTTTTCATTATTGAATCTACTTTAGGATACACTTTTCACTTGTGTTATTTATGCTAACTTTTTTGGTGATTACTGAACGAGTTTGATTGTTCGTATGACTCGAGATATCGAAACATTGGTTTGGATTTGTATGCCTATCTTTTAGAGGTTGTGAACAAAGTAACAACTTGTAAGTAGATTATTTTGAAGGTTTAATATGTGTAAGGTATTTAAGATGTGACCTAGTAATTAAAAATTGATTTTCATGGTGGATAGTTAGGTGGTCCGTGGACTAATAGTTTTTTTTCACTTGGGTTATTATTGTGGCTTAAGTTGTTTCCACCTAAAATATCGTGTTTTAAGTTCTTATTTATTTCCTCTTTATATTAATTACACATGATTACATGTCTAGGCATGTGTGAATTTTTAATTAGACATAGTTTAGAAATTACCTATTCATCCCTCCTCTAGATTAATGAGATCCATAACTTTAAATTTTCATAACAAATCATACAAGGAAGGTAATATTAACTAATAATTGACATTTTGTTATTATACAATCTAGTATCATTAAGGGATTACAAAATAATTTATAACATAACTAGGTCGCCAAGAAACTAAATAAACTCTAACTCCAAAAGAAATAGAAATCATACAAAGTAAAATCAATAAATTGATTTTGGACTCCTTTTAAGATAGTACTCAAGATTTCAATCAAAAGCTATTACTGCTTGAGAGAAAAATTAAAATAAAATAGGGTGAGTAAAAATAATGTGAGTGTATAAGTTTAAGAAAATAACAATTATAGAACAAATTTATTTAGTCTTTAACTCAATTGTAAAAGAGATACAAATCATTACATGAAAGTATATGCAAACTTTATTAGTAATTTTAAATAAATAAATGTAACTAGAAATGTATTTATGCATGTAAAATAACTACAGGTAACTTACATGTTATAATTTATAAAAAGAAAAAGCTCACCAAACTCGCACTAGGGGAAGCTGGTCATACGAGTGCAGAACTCTTTGCACACGTAGACGAGAAAATCTTAATTACATATGTGCCGGTGATACGTGCACAAACATGGTCCTATTAATTATTATTTATTTCTTATGTTACTACTGAATTTGGAGGATAGAGCTTGTTTGATGATTTAAAAAGAATAATATTTTCTAATATGCATAATATTTTTAAAAAACTATTGTTTATGTAGGTTATAAAACTAAGTAAAATCTTCTAAATTGACATAATAATAATATTCTGAAATATTACTACTAAAAGTTGAATATAATTAAACTTCTATATTCCAATCAAAATTTATATTTATGTCATAAATATGAATAAAACTTATGAGCTCTCGTAAAATCAAGTATATATTTTCTAAATATGAAATATTCATTTTCTAGTAAAAAAGAACAAAGCTTGCGAAAACTTGCCCTAAGTTCACTAGTACTTAAGGAAATCCTATTACATTCAAAAAAATTGGTATATTGTCTATTGTTTTTTTTGCACTAAATCAATCTATATAAAATAGAACATGATATCTATTTGTTTACACATTCAAAACTCACCACTCATACAACCAACCATAAAAAAAATAATACTAACTGATAAGTAACACTAATCAATTACATAGTCCACATTTATTAAGGGATTACAAAGTAATAAAACATAACTTGGTTACCAAAAAATTGAAATAAGCTCCCAGTAATAAATTAATACATGGTAAAATTAATAAATTGATTTAAATCTTTTTGTAAGATAGTACTTAAGCCTTTAATGAAAAACTACTTCTTCCAAAGTGGGAGAATTAAAAGAAAATAGGATGAGTACAAATACTCTATGAGTGGACAAGTTTAAGAAAAAACGATTATAAAATATATTTATTTAATCATTAATAATTCAACTATAAAATAGATATAAATTATTACATGAAAATATACATAAATTTATTAGTAATTTTGAAAATATAAATGTAATTAAAAGTGTATTTGTGTATGTAAAATAGGTATAAGTAGCTTACATATAATAATTTACGGAAAGAAAAATATAATAATTTACGGAAAGAAAAATCTCATGGAACTCATACCAAGAGAAAACAAGTCATAATTATAATGAGCTAAATAAGGCAACTCACACTAAAAATAAAGTTTTAAAATAAAATTCCATTATCTAATTTTAAATTCTCATAAGCTTTAAACTAATATCACATATACTAATTATCCAAAACTATCAAATTAATAAAGAGTAATAGACACTAAAAATAATCAATTTACTTAAAGATGGTTAAAAAAATAAACTATTTAATTTTTATTCATATTTGTTAAAAAATTAAAAAATCTAGGGTTTTTAAATTTGGGATTTTCTCTAAAATAATTTATATACAAAATAAATAATGGGTAAAAAATAATATATAATAAGTATATCAAATTCATACTCATTCATGAATTAAAGCTATTAAAAATTGATATCTTGACGTGAATTATAAAGAATCATTTAAGCTAAATATTCTTTAAATAATAAGTATTAGAAAGAAAAAAATTATAAATAAAAAAATAGGATGAAAAGTGCTTTTATTTGATATCTCAAATGTTAAAAATGGTAGAAAATAAATGAAGATTGGTGAAAATTGCCTACAAGAAACAGTGCCAGGCACCTGTGTTCCTTTTCTTCTTTGTCGTCTCTTGTTTTTTTTCCTCCGGCAGAAAGGCCTTAATTATGCTTAATATATTCAAGTGGTCACATGTGGCCAACCTCCCTTTTTTTAATAAACAAAAATTGTTTATTATATCAAAGCCATTCAAATTATCAATTTAACCTTATATTAAATAACTAATATTAACTTATTAATTCTAAATATTTTTTTTAGTCTGCTAACATAAAAATATAGATATTTAATTATAATTATAATATTTATATATATAATTTACTCAGTCAAATTCTATAAAAGAAACTTAGGGTATCACATAAATAATAGGAAATGTAATTTAGTTAGAAATTAAAACTTAAAATTATGAAAGGTTTTAGTTTAGATTACTTACACCTTTTATATATCTATTTTTTAAGATAATAAATAATATACATAATGATTTAGTTATGAATTGAAAACTAAAATTCTAAAATACTCATGTTAGGATTATTTAATCATACATTGGTAACTTTTTTTCAATATTTTTAATTAAAATAAATTATTTAAAATAATAAATAATATACATAATTTTTAATTAAAAATTAAGACTTTTAATTCTAAAATACTTCAGTTAAAATTATTTAATCACTTTTCATAATTATATTTTTATTAAATTAAATAATTATTAACTATGTATAATTATTTTGATCATACTTTTTCAAACCTATTATCTTAAATACAAATAATTATATTTAAAATAATAAATAAAAAACACAATAGATTAATTAGAAATTAAAAACTAAGATTTCAACTAGGATTATTTAATCGATTATTTTTTTTTTAAAATTTAAAAAGTTATATATTACATATAATTATTTTGATCATTTTCCTTCAAAATTTTAATGTTTTTAATTAGAATTAATTTTTTTGTAATAATAGATAACAATAATAAATAATGGACTAAATGAGTTAATTAAGAATTAAAACTAAAATTTTGAAATATTAAAATGATGATTATTTAATCATACATTCATAAATTTTTTTCATTAATTTTAATTAAAATTAATTATTTAAAATAATAAATAACATACTTAATGGATTAATTAGAAATTAAAATCTAGAATTCTAAAAAATTTTAGTTAGAATTATTTAATCACCCTCTCATAATTTTGTTTTTATTAAATCAAAAAGTTGTAGTTGCATGTATTTATTTTGGTCATACTTTTTCAAAGCTTTTATGTTATGTTATGTTATTTAGAATTAATTATTTTTGAAATAATAAATAACAAACATAATGCTCTAATTATGAATTAAAAATTAAAATTATGAAAGACTTGAGTTAGAATGATTTAATCACTCCTTTTTTATTTTCTTTTTATAAAATTTAAAAGTTATATATTACATATAATTATTTTGGTCATAATTATTCAAAACTTTAATATTTTTAGTTAAAATTAATTATTTTATGAATAATATATAATAATTATTAAAAACTGGAATTTCAAAAAACTTTAGTGTGGATTATTTTAATTTGGATTCATAATTTTCTTATATAAAATTAAAATAGTTACATATTACATATGGTTATTTCAATAAAAAAAAATTTATACTTCAATATTTTTAATTAAAATTAATTATTTGTAGAATAATCACTTAATTGAAAATAAAAAATCATAATTGCAAAAATCTTTAGTTTTGATTATTTAATCACACATTTTTAACTTTTTTTATAAAATTAAAATAATTATAGATCATATATAATTATTTTAATGTATCTTTTTTTCTCTAAACCCAACAATAATAATTATTATATTTCTAGGTTATTAGAAAATATGGATATGATTTTTTGTTTTTTGAAATCTGTTATGAGGTTATTTGTCAATATTTTTATATCAAACTATTTGATATAGTTCAATTATGTGGCTCGAAAAAAAAAGAGTTTATTTGATGATACGAGAATATAAAAAGGTGTGAAAAAGAAATTAGGCATGTTTGAGCCTAACCACCCTTTTTATTATATTATTTTTTCATTTATCTTAAAATGTATAAATTTTAATGCTATAAAAGCGAGAAGTTATCTACTTATTGTTAAATTTTTACTTATTTTACAAGATTCGTAATAATTACAAAATCTATACTCTTAGAACTTTGGAGTTATTCTTATTTTTTCATATATACGTTACATATTT
Organism: Hippophae gyantsensis; assembly: GCA_030763125.1. Lineage (NCBI taxonomy): Eukaryota > Viridiplantae > Streptophyta > Magnoliopsida > Rosales > Elaeagnaceae > Hippophae > Hippophae gyantsensis. The sequence goes on from CM061029.1 coordinate 53,159,942, forward strand.
TCTATGCTATTTAGGAAGCATTATTTAAGAAAGTATCTTATTTGTTTATTGTATTTGATTTTTTTATAATGTTACTTTCAAATATTGAGAGATTAATAAAATATCATTACTAAGTAACATATTATGTATTTATAAAATTAATAATTATTTTTTTGATTTATTTATAATATTGTAATAAAAATGTATTATCATAAAAAATATCCCTATTTAATTCACAAATATAAATTTTTACGTGTAACACACATAATGATGGCTAGTATAGATAAATTATAAAAAGTTTCTGTATTATATTTAATTACATAAAGAATACAGGATGATCATATTGTTGATTTTTTGGGGTCAAAGAGAATAATTTTATTAGCGTAATAGAAAAATTACAAACTTAAAACGAACTATGAACAACACACCACTTTCTTGTACTAGCCTTAAACTAGAATAAACAAATAGAAATCATTGTCTAAAGACTGCTTTTCTAAGCCTAAACCCTATTCTATTATTTTTCCAAGCCTAAACCAAATTCTACACAAAGCACTATCATCTAATGCCTGTAGAAGAATCACCAACCTAAGCATGACACCCCTATGGTAAACCCACATATTCATATGGCTTAAGAGGATTGTAGTCACGGCAACATGGAAAGGTCGCTACCTACCACCAAAGCTAACCAAGAAAATAAAAAAAATCCGTCATCTAAGCCACTGAAATGACACAGAGAGAAAATTAAAAAACCAAAAATGGAAACACAAATAAGAAGAGAGGGTGCTACAATCCCTCAAAGACAGACAATGAACAGGCTTGAATCATCATCTTCACCACTCCCATATCAAACTTGTAACAAAATCAAATATATCAGAAAATAAAAAATATCCACTAGATTACTCTAGAGAGGAGGTTAGCTCTAAAGAGAAGAACTATTAGAGAAGAATCTGTATAAATTGATGGTTGTGGCTGATGGAAACGACAATGGAACTGGGTTCTAGTAGCAACAATAAGGACAAAATTGATGGACCCGATGGTGGCAACAACTGAGCTGGTTGTTGGATGACCTAAAAATGAATATGTTCCTGTTGTAGATGGGCGATGGTCAAAGAAAAGGGTGGGGGATAGGAGTGAATGAAGGGTGGGGGAAAGATGGAGCAGTTGGATAGGGTGTATGGGCAGAAAAAAGAGCTAGTATGATTATTAGGGCTCTTAAATTTTTAGAGAGAAGGTAGAGAATTTTAAAGATGAGAGGGAAAGTGAACTTTAATTTTTTATGAAATCCTATATTTTTTTTATTGTTACGACTATTGTCATTACAATAATTTATCAATGATAAATTTATATAACAATAGTGACACTCAATTATAGTTAATTGCAGAGATATGATAGATAATTCATATAATTTTATTGTGAAAATGACAAAAAAAAGGGTGTCAATATAATTATCCTAGATATATACACTCAATATTTTACATTAATTTTTTTATATTTAATAATTTATATAATATAGAAATGCACATGAAAAATGTAATAAGTATCAAGTAATGAGTAAAGAGGAGACAACACTTGAATACTTAAAGACACAACTCAGGATCCTTATTAAGACAAATAAAGGAAAAGATAAGAGGAACATGCAAAATTTAAATACTAAAGACTAGGTGAAAAATCATTAGTAAAGACTTCTTCTATAGGAGGTAACAAAGAGAACAACCTAGTGTATAAGAGGAGATACAATATATATGATATGACACATGAATGACATAATTGCAAAAAGAAAGATCCCAATAATTTGACACTACATGATGAAGTCATATGATGTGAAAAAATAATTTGAGTATATGTATTAATAATTATCTTTTATTGGAAGAACCAAAAGACTCTTAAAATATTTGATTTTATATTGTAAGTTCCATTGTACTTGTGTCTATGTGTTGACTTTCTGTGTACAAAACATGGTGCCTATTTTCTTTTTACTTAATGTATTTGTCTTCTTCTATGTAAGATTGGTTACTATGGATCAATAATATATACAAGAACATAGTTAGGAATACTTTGTATACGAGTATGTTTATATACACCACGAGGTTGGTTTTCATTGTGTGCATACTAGGTGGAGTATTGGTTTTTAAGGATTGAGCGTGCAAGCAAATTGACATTTTTCCTCGTGGTTTTGGTTCATTTTAGGTATGGGTATTTATGAAAATTACTAGATAATTTTTGGAAACAAAAAAATGTGATTTTAGCACTTTTTCACCAAGCTAACCCCCACCCTTACCTTCACATTTGGCGAGGTGGTTGGCAAGGTGGTCATTTGAGGCTCTATAAATACCTATCATTTCTTCTTGTTTGGCTTCCAAAAAAAGGTAGGAAAACTCTTTCAAATTAACATCTCGTTTTCTATTTTTGGATCACGAATACCTTGAGTATTGTTCGATATTAGTGATTCATGACTGTGTGAGCAAAACCATGCTTGTGAGTGGTTAGTATTCAAGATGGTATTTGCAAGTGGTTTGTATGTGAGCTGTATGTCGGTTGAGAGTTACTTGGATGCCATTATTTATTTGTGAGAACCTCATTATGTTAAATGTATTGAGTTCTCATATCTCTTGTTGTTTGCAATAAGAGATGAGTTGTTTGAGTTTAAGAGTGGTCCTTAAGATTAGGAGTTGTCACACTCCATGATTACTAATCTATAGTTACTAATGATAACACATTGGGTGGTATGGGCTTTGGAAGAGATCCAGGTTCATGTGTCAAACAAGGTTATTACAGAGGTAGCAAGAAGAGTAGTAATAGGCAGTTAGGGTGGACATCTCAACAGATAAAGGTAATACTAGTTTTTTTTAGAGTTGTAACTATTATATGATTAACAAATTGTTTGCTGTTAAGTGGTTGCCTTAAATAACCCCAAGATGTTACCATATAGATAGGGTTTTTATATAGATTTACCTTGTTTTATATGATGTTATGCGTGCTTGAATGTATGGCTAGTATAATAAGAGCTTAAATGGTGTATGTTTTTACATACTGAAGTTTAAACTCTAGTTAGAAAGCTTTTGATATTTATTACCTACATTCTATTTACTAAATTCTATATCTGCTACCTTATTATACTGTTTATCTTTGATTATATGTAATGCAATTGTGTTTATCTATCTTGTGCTTTCCTCCCTATGATTTCTATGTTTGAGTTGAGTCCTTAATGAGTCAGTGTCTCTTTAGCCTAATTGTGTATTGGGTCTTGAACTACTTCAGTGTTGTTATGCATGATCAGTATGTATGTTAGTATAATCTGAGTTTTTTAATATAGATAAAATAAATTAGATATATATTCTGATTAGATAGCTTAATTGTTATATGTTATGGCATGTTTTCTTTTCTTTCTATGAAACATACCTATATCTTTCTAATAATAGATTTTAGTGTAGTAAATTAATCTGCATGCACTTTAATTAATTTATCTTATTTATGTATATTATATGCATTTGAGTTTAACATAAGTCTCGAAGGAGTCTGTATCTCCTTACCCAGGTTGTGTCCTAGGTTTTGAACTCTTTCTTTAATTTGCCATGTTTAGATTAATCATATGATGTGAAAGTATAATTATGATTTACTTAATATATTCCTTCATATGCTTTTTTGAAGTGATTGAAAATCCTTTGTTATTTAGTTTGCATCCTTGTCTCACATGTTATTAATTGTTTACCATGCATATATATATATATGTTGTTAGTCTGGACAGGAGCCTATAAGGCACATCATCACTAGTGTGTTTTATTATAGATTGTTGTTTTAGTATTTGCTAAGTGTTTTAGTTTTGTGTTGAATTAATCATGTTGTTTTATATTTCCACCGTGTAAGTTGTTTAGTTAATGTTTGAGAGGTCAACTTGGTTGAATTGATATAAAGCCCCCAAAAAGATTCCATGGGTGGCATTTTTACTCCTCATCTAGGTCTCGATTACCTATTTTTATCGAAAGAACAATTGACCTTCGAGTAATTGTTCCTACCTATGGAATTCTTCAATTGTTATCAGAGCGGGTCACCCATGTTTGGGCTTAATCGTATGGGTGCTCGATTGTAGAGTTTTATCTATATATACACACACCTTGAATGTGACAACTTTAGGAAAATAGAGTCATTAGGACACTTTTTTACTTAATATTTAATTGTTTTATTTAATAAATAGTATTTTATAGCAAAAAAAATTAAATATAAACTTTTTAGTGAAAATGGGGAAAAATATAATTTTTGGAAATTTTCTGAAATTTTTAACGTAGGACCAATCAAGAGCTGCCACATGACATGTCAAGTAGGTAGAGGAGCTGACTGGGCAAGCCACACAGATGCTACATAAGCACGGGGAGCGAATCACGTCGCGCCACGTATGAGGAGGATGAAACACACGCCATATGTTGCTAACTTGGCGAGCGTTGACTCTGACCGGTCTCCTCTGCCACGTGTTGCTCCCTGATTTTCCTAATGAATTTATGATGCCACGTGTCGTGCTATGATTGGATGAAATTGTAATTTTTGCTTGTTTTGATCGTAGCCCTTGTTCTGAAGCTGATCAGACGGTCCAGATCGCACCTAAGCTTTATTTAAGCCCCTAATCACTCCATAAACCCTAATTAGTCTCCATTAGCATAATTTTGGTCAGTTTTTAGAGCTAAAAAGAGAAAAATACAGAAAAATTCAAAGATGATACAATATTTGTGGAGATTCAAGAGGAAATTAATTCTACAATTCAAGTGATTGATTGTTTTTCTTATTCTACTATTTTCTTTATCAATTTTATGTCTTTCTTTATGAAAACTATGAGCTTTATGAACACAATTATGTGTAATTAATTTATTAATCTAGGGATCTTGTGAATCCAATTTTCACCATGTGATGATCTAATATTTTTTCCTAATTATAATATTAATTTAATTATATTATTTAATCTAATTTTTATGTTATTAATTGTTTGACTAACAATTTATCTATTGAGAAAATTAAATAGATTTGAGGGAATTATTTAATTGTTTATCTTAATTAAATAACATGCATAGTTTCTAAGGCATAGATGTATGATTCTTATGTATGTGATCCATAATTGATGAACTTAATGAGTAGTATGCAATTTAATTGGTATGAGAATGTGATTAAATTAATTATTATATGGTGTGCATTTTACTTGAGAGAGGAATACATGCTACGTTATATTCAATTGATCATGTAATTAATTGATAATTATATTGGGGGAATTTTAGCGATTCGTATGTTTAGAAAATTAGGGGATTAAGTATTCCTAGATATTTTCTCATATATCTTTTTAGTCACAAAATTTAATTTAATTAATTATTGCTATTTACTTTTAGTTATTTTAATTTTGTTTCCTTAAAATATAAAAACACCAAAAAAAAATGATTTTTATTATTTTTAGTTTTAAAAAAATTAATTTCTAATGAAATAATCTCATTAGGAACGATCTTTACTTATCATTACATTACTTGTTACGATACGGATACTTGCGTATTCATTGCATACACAATTTGTATGACAATCAGAAAGTTTGTGGCCTTTGTCACATTTGGTGTAGGATGCTGTTGTTCTATGAGGTTATGTATCTTCATGAACTTTTGTCATCTTTATTTTCCATGTTTTCTTGTTCATGCATATCTTTTTCTCTCTCTTCTTCTTTGTCTTGCATAGTATATTAATTTTTCTTCCTTGCTAGTTACTTTGACATGCTCTTTATGAGTGTTTTCCTTGCTTACTACTTGCTTATTTTTCTATGACTTTTTGGATGAGCATTATGTTACATGTTTGTCAACATGTAGTGTCAAAGTATTAGGATCTTTCTTCTTACAGTCTTATCATTCATATGTCATGCCATGTAGAATGCATTTCTTCTATTTTATTAGGTGATTCTCTCTTGTACCTAGTATGTTGAGTGTTAGTTCTTTGTTTGTCTCTTGTTGATTATTGTTCATCTTTTGCTTACACTTCTTTCTCTTGTGCTTAAATATCCGTTGGGAGAAAACTAAGGTGTGTTATAAGTTTGTGTACATGAGTGTTTATCTATACTACGTCTGTTCGAGTTTTCCATATGCATTTGTATGTCATATAGGTTGTTTACCTATCTTTAAGAATCTTGACTTGCATGCATTTCTTAAAGATGTAATAGACACATGTGTCCTAGCTATTATTTCTCCCTTTTTTTATAAATAAAATTATTAATTATATTAAAACCAAAAATTAACAACTTAACCTTATATTGAACAGCTAATATTAACATTAATAATTCTAAATGAAAACTTTTTAGTCTCCTAGCATTAATTTAAAAATATCAATATTTAATTATAATTACAAAGAAAATTCAATTAATATATATATATATATATATATATATATATATATATATATATATATATATATATATATATATATATAGTTTATGTAATTAAATTGGAACAATATCTAAAATACTCCTAAGGTTTGGCATATATTTAATTATGCTCTCGAGGTTTATAAAATATCAAAAAATTTCTTAGATTTTAATGGTGTTAATTTTTCATCCATTAATGTTTTGACAACTATTCCTAGGCTTTAATATTAATTTTTCCAGATCAATACAATTTTTAATTGAGTGTTAATATTAACCTAGTTGATAATTTTTGTCTATTCACTAAAAGAAATAATTTATCTAATTTTATTTTTATTTTTTAGTATAAATCTAATTTTCTAAACTCTTGACTTAATACTCGTTTCTTAAATTCTTGACTTACGTGCATTATTGTGACTAGACTAGTTTATTTATTTAGCGTTCCTATTAGTTTAGTTAGCTTACCCTTTCTAATCATGTCCCTTCTTTCAGGTTTTGATCTTGAGTCTTCTCCTCTACATAGATGTTTCAATAGCATATAAAGCTCTAAGTTTTTATCCCAAAATTATCATCTTCAATATGATTCGATTTATTAGGCTATTTTAGGCTTTATTTTCAATTTTTCATGATTTCATTTTATTTTGGGATAAATCTATTTTTTGTGAATAATAGTTAAATGCAGTTTTTATATTATTTTTTATAATTTTAAAGACGAATTTTCCCGTAATGTTTTGCACATGTGTGATAAATGTTATAATTCTCAAATTAATCTTAATTTTTGACTATTAGTATTCCTAAAATTAAATGTAGAGAGGCTTCTAGTGTACTTTTATGAAAATATGGGCATGTGTGCATACTTTCTATTAAATTGGGTTTTTATTAAAATACCAAACCTTTTAATGACACAATTACCCTTCTTCGTTTATATCACATGTGATGAAATTCCCGACTAAAAATAAAATTAGATTATTTGTGTACCTTAAAATAAATTAGGAAACTATTATCATTCTAATTTAAAAATATGAGCCCATATAGATACCTTTTATGTAAAAGAAGTATCATTAATGTGCCAAAATCTACAATTAAGATGAGAATTATTGGTCTCATTTAAAAAACAAAAATCAATCAGTTTTGTTCAATTTTATCTTACTATGACAAAATGAAATAATATCAAACTTATTAATTTTTTTAAGGCCATGAATCATGCCATGTTTGATTTAGAGTAAAAGTGTTTTCTATTTTTTCTTCTTTTTCAAAAATAATTCCTTTCATTTGCTCTTAAAGGAGGCATTGAAAATTATTTAGCTCTTTTAAAAAAAAAATTCACTTACTTTTAAGTGATACAATAAAAGTCAATTAAAATTTTAAAATAGGACACTAAAAGGCACTTAACTTCAAAAATATTTTTTTTTATTTCATTTGTTTTTAAAAAATAGAGTAACATAAAATGCTCTACTGAGAAGCAAAACGAACAAACCAATCTTTTTTTGTAAACGTTAAGTTATTTTCACTTTTTGAGTGCACCACTTAAAAAAAAAACAAGTGAAGTCAAATGCTTCCTTTATTATATAACATCTAGTACACTATTTAAAACACAAGTCGATCCTAGCGGTCCTTTGCAAAAAAAGAAATAGACTCCTAATTATTTATAGAATGAAGTGTCCAAATTGTTACTTTGTTTTAGCGAAAAATTATTATCTAATCCATTTGTTTAGAATAAGTATTTTTAAGTTCATTTATTTCAAAAAAATGTGTTATTTAATTCATTTATTATATCAAAAATAATTAGTTTTAATAAACATAAAACTTTTTCGAAGATGTATGACTAAAGTAATTATATACGATAAACTTTTATAATTTTATAAAACAAATTATGAAAAATGCGATTAAATAATACAAGCTGAAGTCTTTCTAATTTTTAATTTTTAATTTCTAACTAAGAAATTATATATGTGATTTATTATTTCAAATAATTAACTTCAATTAAAATTATTGAAAAGGGAAATTACAAATGTGTTACTGAACAATCCTAAGTGGAGTCTTTTACAATTCTAGTTTTTGATTCAAAAGTGAGTCCTTATGTCTATTATAAAATTGTTTTAAAATAGATATACGAAGGGGTGGTTAAATAATCGAACTAAAACCTTATCGAATTTTAATTTTTAATTTATAACTACCTTATATTACCTATTAACTATTATTCTTTTAATTTTTTATTTATAACTAGTTTCTATTACCTATTAATTATTATTCCAAAAATACTTAATTTTAATTAAAAAATATTAAAATCTTGAATATATGTAACCAAAATAATTATATTCAATCGTTGACTTCTTTAATTTTATAAGAAAGAAAATTAAGAAATGATGATTTAAAAATTCGATTATTAAAGTCTTTTAAAATTTAAAATTTTAATTTACAATTAAGCAATTATATTTGTAATTTATTATTCCAAAAATAATCAATTTTAATTCAAAGTATCACAATTTTGAAGAATATCAAATTGTATAATATATTTAATGCATATATAATTAGATTAAGTTGTACGTGGAAATGCATCGATTGTTATAATAAATTTTTCCGATCAAAATATAACATGTCACTTTTAGGGTTATGATAATGGTAATTTTCTTATGAAAGTACAAATAGTTATGATATTATTTAAATACAAAAATTAATGCTACACTTATATTTTGCCTTAGCCTTCAACACTTCCTAAGCCACGCGCCCAAGACTTGTTTGCTCTTAGACATGCTGTATTTATATGTGCTTCCATGTCGGAGCTCTAATACTCGAAGATGATCAAGCAACAACAAGGCATTGAGATGGGTTTTGTTTGCCACTCGTAATAGGCTTTATATTTTTACATTTCGATGTAATAGGTCCTTGATTTCCATTATATGTCAAATCAATATCTCCAATTTCGACTTTATCGCATGGAGTGCCTTGGCTGCAAGAAAGCTGTACAGCCATTGGTGTATTCGTTGTACCGTGGACATTCTTTATGCTTATGTTGCTAAGCTTAACTTTTGATGGAATCTGAAAATTAATATAAAAATAAAATTATTAAGTCCACCAAGATTATATTATTAAACATTAGAAATTTTTATAAAGATTAATATTTTGCTTCAATTAGAACACATGATATTAAACATAAAGCATATGTGTACCTTCAAATTACATTTATTCCATGGACAATATTCTTGATCTATCACGATTGGATTGCTAACATTATCCATAGTGATATCATCATAGTGCAAGTTTGAGGCTTCACCAGGAAAAGAATCAGGCCAAGTTTTGATTCTGATTCCATTATCAGTATTTTTAAATGTACAACCTGTAACCGTTATTCCTTGCACTGGTTCCTCATTTTGGAACTTTCCAAGGCTTCCAACACTAATACCATGGCCAGGTCCACAAGTAACTTTGGTAATTGATATTTCTTTACTACCATCGCCAATAGAAATGCAATCATCACCGGTACCAATGTTTGAATTGATGATATTAATCTTAGTTGAACGGCCAATATGGATGCCATCAGTGTTGAGACTCTTGGCCGGAGCTGTGACAGTGTAATTTTCCAATGTAACATTGTTGCATCCCAAAATGTTGGTATGAAATTGTTTGCTATTAAGTGAAGTTATGTCTCGTATTATTGAATTGGTTACGAAATTTAATCTAAGATTCTGCAATTTGTTTTTAACGAAATATATTAGTGACATAATTGGAAGGTACATAGGAAATAATTGTTCGAATTATAAAATCACAATTTAAATTGATAAGTTTACCATAGGAAGATTTTTGCAATAATCGCTCTCGGCACAACCTTGTGTTTTACCCCATGTTGTTTCTCCCTTTCCATCAAGAACTCCACCACCGTTTACGGTGAGCATGTCTATGTGTTCCAAAGTAACCCAACCGTCTCCTTTGCTAGGGCCATCTAGAGGTTGCAATGTTGCATGTAGATTAATTTCAATAGGAGCTTTACAAGGACCAACTAATTTTGCTTCTGTTAGCTTATATGTTCCTTGAGGAATAATCAACTTGCTGGAATTTGTTGATGCACAAGCATCTTTCCAAGCATTGGCCATCGCCTAAAAAATTGGGTCAATTAGAAACAAGAAACATAAATGATAAAAATGCATCTAATCAAATGATGTCATATTACAATTAATTATAATAGCAATTATTATACCTCAGTGATATCACCATTGGGTTGAGCCCCATACTTTTGTAGGTCAAAATCCACAGCTTTAGCAATGGATGAAAACAATAATAACAAAGATATCACAACTGTTATGCTAATCGATTTGGGAACCATTATTCACTCAACTATGTTATACAAAAGTATCTTTGTTTTTCTCTTTTATTTTATGAAAAACAATTGTTATTTCAGGCATTTATATAGTGCAAGTAGTGTGCATTTCTACCGTTAAATTGTCAACCATACTTTAGTTTCTAAATTTATATAAGGCGTAGAGGAAGTTTCACTCTTTCTAGTTTAATGTTTTTTCTATAATTAGCATGGCCAAAGAAAAACTCTAATGATTTAACAAAAAACAAAAAACTCGAATGATGTAAAAAATAAATCTTGTTTTCAAAAATATTGTTATTAAATTTTTACCACAAATTTCATCTCCTTTTTGTACAATTATTACTCATCAGTCTTGATCATTACAAATTAAGGACAAGATTGAATTAGGACTTGTGTTGGCCACAGTAATAGGATCTTTATTTTTGCAATTATATCTTATGTTTCATATCATATATACTGTATCTCCTATAATTTACTAAGTTATTTTGTCTATTATCTAGTATGCCATTGTGTTGGTTCTCACGTGTCTCCTACTCTTTACTATTCATTTTTTTTTTTGCATGTTCATCCTTACCTTTTCCATTAGATGTCTTTATTAGAAATATGTGGTGTGTTTTTCAAGTTTAAGTACTTCATTATTGTCTCCTCTTTTCTCATGTACTTTTTCTTGTTTTGCTTTTTTATGTGCCATTCTACCTTGGGTAGATTATTTACATGTTTTTTAATATCTTGACTTAAATGCATTATTGTGACTAGATTAGTTTATTTAGTTAGCGTTCCTATTAGTTTGGGTTGCTTACCCTTTCTAATCATGTCCTTTCTTTCAAGTTTTGAATGTTTTAATAGCATATAAAGCCGCAAGTTTTTATCCCAAAAATATCATCTTCAATATGATTTGATTTATTAGGGTATTTTAGACTTTATTTTCAGTTTTTCATGAATTGTTTTTTAGGATTAATCTATTTTTTGTGAATAATAGTTAAATTCAATTTTTATATTATTTTTTTATAATTTTAAAGACGAATTTTCCCTTAATGTTTTCCCCATGTGTGGTAAATGTTAAAATTCTCAAATTAATCTTAATTTTTGACTATTAGTATTCCTAAAATTAAATGTAGAGAGGCTTCTAGTGTAATTTTATGAAAATATGGGCATGTGTGCATACTTTCTATTAAATTGGGTTTTTATTAAAATACCAAACCTTTTAATGACACAATTACCCTTCTTCGTTTATATCACATGTGATGAAATTCCCGACTAAAAATAAAATTAGGTTATTTGTGTACCTTAAAATAAATTAGGAAACTATTATCATTCTAATTTAAAAATATGAGCCTATATAGATACCTTTTATGTAAAAGAAGTATCATTAATGTGCCAAAATCTACAATTAAGATGAGAATTATTGGTCTCATTTAAAAAATAAAAATCAATCAATTTTGTTCAATTTTATCTTACTATGACAAAATGAAATAATATCAAACTTATTAATTTTTTTAAGGCCATGAATCATGCCATGTTTGATTTAGAGGAAAAGTGTTTTCTATTTTTTCTTCTTTTTCAAAAATAATTCCTTTCATTTTCTCTTAAAGGATGCATTGAAAATTATTTAGCTCTTTAAAAAAAAAAATTCACTTACTTTTAAGTGATACAATAAAAGTCAATTAAAATTTTAAAATAGGACACTAAAAGTCACTTAACTTCAAAAATATTTTTTTTATTTCATTTGTATTTAAAAAATAGAGTAACATAAAATGCTCTGCTGAGAAGCAAAACGAACAAACCAATCTTTTTTTGTAAACGTTAAGTTATTTTCACTTTTTGAGTGCACCACTTAAAAAAAAAACAAGTGAAGTCAAATGCTTCCTTTATTATATAACATCTAGTACACTATTTAAAACACAAGTCGATCCTAGCGGTCCTTTGCAAAAAAAGAAATAGACTCCTAATTATTTATAGAATGAAGTGTCCAAATTGTTACGTTGTTTTAGCGAAAAATTATTATCTAATCCATTTGTTTAGAATAAGAATTTTTAAGTTCATTTATTTCAAAAAAATGTGTTATTTAATTCATTTATTATATCAAAAATAATTAGTTTTAATAAACATAAAACTTTTTCGAAGATGTATGACTAAAGTAATTATATACGATAAACTTTTATAATTTTATAAAACAAATTATGAAAAATGCGATTAAATAATACAAGCTGAAGTCTTTCTAATTTTTAATTTTTAATTTCTAACTAAGAAATTATATATGTGATTTATTATTTCAAATAATTAACTTCAATTAAAATTATTGAAAAGGGAAATTACAAATGTGTTACTGAACAATCCTAAGTGGAGTCTTTTACAATTCTAGTTTTTGATTCAAAAGTGAGTCCTTATGTCTATTATAAAATTGTTTTAAAATAGATATACGAAGGGGTGGTTAAATAATCGAACTAAAACCTTATCGAATTTTAATTTTTAATTTATAACTACCTTATATTACCTATTAACTATTATTCTTTTAATTTTTTATTTATAACTACTTTATATTACCTATTAATTATTATTCCAAAAATACTTAATTTTAATTAAAACATATCAAAATCTTGAATATATGTAACCAAAATAATTATATTCAATCGTTGACTTCTTTAATTTTATAAGAAAGAAAATTAAGAAATGATGATTTAAAAATTCGATTATTAAAGTCTTTTAAAATTTAAAATTTTAATTTACAATTAAGCAATTATATTTGTAATTTATTATTCCAAAAATAATCAATTTTAATTCAAAGTATCACAATTTTGAAGAATATCAAATTGTATAATATATTTAATGCATATATAATTAGATTAAGTTGTACGTGGAAATGCATCGATTGTTATAATAAATTTTTCCGATCAAAATATAACATGTCACTTTTAGGGTTATGATAATGGTAATTTTCTTATGAAAGTACAAATAGTTATGATATTATTTAAATACAAAAATTAATGCTACACTTATATTTTGCCTTAGCCTTCAACACTTCCTAAGCCACGCGCCCAAGACTTGTTTGCTCTTAGACATGCCGTATTTATATGTGCTTCCATGTCGGAGCTCTAATACTGGAAGATGATCAAGCAACAACAAGGCATTGAGATGGGTTTTGTTTGCCACTCGTAATAGGCTTTATATTTTTACATTTCGATGTAATAGGTCCTTGATTTCCATTATATGTCAAATCAATATCTCCAATTTCGACTTTATCGCATGGAGTGCCTTGGTCATAAGAAAGTCAGACATGTACCATTGGTGTATTCGTTGTACCGTGGACATTCTTTATGCTTATGTTGCTAAGCTTAACTTTTGATGGAATCTGAAAATTAATATAAAAATAAAATTATTAAGTCCACCAAGATTATATTATTAAACATTAGAAATTTTTATAAAGATTAATATTTTGCTTCAATTAGAACACATGATATTAAACATAAAGCATATGTGTACCTTCAAATTACATTTATTCCATGGACAATATTCTTGATCTATCACGATTGGATTGCTAACATTATCCATAGTGATATCATCATAGTGCAAGTTTGAGGCTTCACCAGAAAAGAATCGTGCCAAGTTTTGATTCTCGATTCCATTATCGATATTTTTAAATGTACAACCTCAGAACTGTTACTCCTTGCACTCGTTCCTCATTTTGGAACTTTCCAAGGCTTCCAACACTAATACCATGGCCAGGTCCACAAGTAACTTTGGTAATTGATATTTCTTTACTACCATCGCCAATAGAAATGCAATCATCACCGGTACCAATGTTTGAATTGATGATATTAATCTTAGTTGAACGGCCAATATGGATGCCATCAGTGTTGAGACTCTTGGCCGGAGCTGTGACAGTGTAATTTTCCAATGTAACATTGTTGCATCCCAAAATGTTGGTATGAAATTGTTTGCTATTAAGTGAAGTTATGTCTCGTATTATTGAATTGGTTACGAAATTTAATCTAAGATTCTGCAATTTGTTTTTAACGAAATATATTAGTGACATAATTGGAAGGTACATAGGAAATAATTGTTCGAATTATAAAATCACAATTTAAATTGATAAGTTTACCATAGGAAGATTTTTGCAATAATCGCTCTCGGCACAACCTTGTGTTTTACCCCATGTTGTTTCTCCCTTTCCATCAAGAACTCCACCACCGTTTACGGTGAGCATGTCTATGTGTTCCAAAGTAACCCAACCGTCTCCTTTGCTAGGGCCATCTAGAGGTTGCAATGTTGCATGTAGATTAATTTCAATAGGAGCTTTACAAGGACCAACTAATTTTGCTTCTGTTAGCTTATATGTTCCTTGAGGAATAATCAACTTGCTGGAATTTGTTGATGCACAAGCATCTTTCCAAGCATTGGCCATCGCCTAAAAAATTGGGTCAATTAGAAACAAGAAACATAAATGATAAAAATGCATCTAATCAAATGATGTCATATTACAATTAATTATAATAGCCATTATTATACCTGAGTGATATCACCATTGGGTTGAGCCCCATACTTTTGTAGGTCAAAATCCACAGCTTTAGCAATGGATGAAAACAATAATAACAAAGACATCACAGCTGTTATGCTAATCGATTTGGGAACCATTATTCACTCAACTATGTTATACAAAAGTATCTTTGTTTTTCTCTTTTATTTTATGAAAAACAATTGTTATTTCAGGCATTTATATAGTGCAAGTAGTGTGCATTTCTACCGTTAAATTGTCAACCATACTTTAGTTTCTAAATTTATATAAGGCGTAGAGGAAGTTTCACTCTTTCTAGTTTAATGTTTTTTCTATAATTAGCATGGCCAAAGAAAAACTCTAATGATTTAACAAAAAACAAAAAACTCGAATGATGTAAAAAATAAATCTTGTTTTCAAAAATATTGTTATTAAATTTTTACCACAAATTTCATCTCCTTTTTGTACAATTATTACTCATCAGTCTTGATCATTACAAATTAAGGACAAGATTGAATTAGGACTTGTGTTGGCCACAGTAATAGGATCTTTATTTTTGCAATTATATCTTATGTTTCATATTATATATACTGTATCTCCTATAATTTACTAAGTTATTTTGTCTATTATCTAGTATGCCATTGTGTTGGTTCTCACGTGTCTCCTACTCTTTACTATTCATTTTTTTTGCATGTTTATTCTTACCTTTGTCATTGTCTAACACGTATTTTACAAATAAATAGACTTAAAAAAAATATTTTCTTCAACTTCATGTCACATAATTATGGTTAACAATTGAACATATATAGCAAATAAGACATATGGAGACTTTTTATTGATCATTTCTTTAAAAAAGTATATGTTAATCACTTTAGTTTTGCTAGCCATGAAAACACGAGAATTATAATATAATGCAATTGCTTTAAATGTAAATAAATTTTAATTTAATATTGCATGGAGTTTATTAAGTAATTTAGTTTTTCACTTGTCTTAAATTTATGATATTTTAATTATCTTAACTTTTTTTAATATTATTAACTTAAAAATAAAAAATACATAACAAAAAATTGAAAATCAAAATGAAAGTTATAAGTAAAAAAATATGTGCAATGATTAATGTGAGATATACTTTTCTTTTGTAGAATTTAATTATATAAACTAAATATTGATATTTTTAAATTAATGCTCTGAGATTATAAAAATTTCATTTAGAATTAATAATATTAATATTAGTTGTTTAGTATAAGGTTAAATCGGTAATTTTCGGTTTTAATATAATTAATAATTTTATTTATAAAAAAAGAGGGAAATGATAGCTAGAACACATGTGTCCATTACATCTTTAAGAAAGAAAAAGGGCCTTTCGACCTTGAGGGAAAGAAAGAAATAAAATGAAGAAACGATCAGAAGGTTGCTGCATGGTGGTTTTTTTTAGCATTTTTTCACCAATCTTCACTCATTTTCTATCTGAGGTACCAAACTAAAGCTCTTTTGATTCTTTTTCTTTATTTATAATTTTTCCATCCTAATACTCATTATTTTAAAAGCAGAGGGCTTAAATGATTCTTTTAAACCTATATCAAGATATCACTTTTTGATAGTTTTTGATAGTTTTAATTCATGAATGGTATGAATTTGATGTTTTCATCACTATATTATCATTACCATAATTTATTTTTGTATATTAATTATCATAAATCTTGCTGTATTTTTTTTACTGTGTTGGTTTTTCATGTACAAAACACAATGTCTATTTATTTTATTTAGTGTTTTTGTCTTTATTTATTTAAGATTGGTTACTACAAATCAGTAATGTATACACATACATAGTTAGCTACACTTTGTATATGAGCATATTTACACACATTACGATGTTTTATTTTCGTAATGTACATGCAAGGTTGAGTGTTGTGATTTTTGACGAGTGAGCGTACGAACAAGCTGATATTATCGCTCATGTTTTTTGCATTTAAAATGTTGGTATTTATAGAAATTACTCGACAATTTTGAAAATAAAAAAATGAAATTTGTGGCACCTCGACAATGGCCTTGCCACTCCCTCTACAAGGTTTTCGGGGAGGATTATAGCGAGGCCATGGCAAGGTTGGCCATATGGTTGGGTGACTTCCATAAATAGCCTTTTTTTCTTATTTTTTATCCAAAAAAATGTAATAGAATTCTATCAAATTGATATCTTATTTTTCTATTTTTTGATCATTATTACCTTGATTGTTGTTCAATATTAGTTAGTGATTCATGAAAAGTGAGATAAATCATGCTCTTGAGTGGTGAATACTATAAACTGTATTTGCGAGTGGGTTTTATGTATGAGTTATGTGTCAACTAACATTGCCTTTGTACAAATTTTTCTTATGTGAGAAGCATGTGTGGCTGTGAGTCTTATGTGAGTTGGTAGTTGCCTTCGTGCAACTTTTTCATTTGTAAGAACTATAATGTGAGAGTAAGTTAGGCTGAATTGATTGAGTTATCATATTAGTGTTCTCAAATTGTTGGTTGTGTATGGTACGTGATTGATTGTATGTCACACATAGATGATTTGTGATTCATTGTTGAAAGTGGATACCACAGTGGTTATTGGGTATTTGTGATTGAGGGTAGTCGACACATTTGATTGTTCACTTCACATTAATCATCTAAAGTAGTTGATCACACTACATCAAGTGGTGCTTGCTTTGGAGGAAAACTGCGTTCGTGTATTGAAACAAGTCATTGTAGATGCAACAAGCAAGGGTAAGAATAGGTAATTTGGATAAAGGTCACAATTGATAAAGTTAATATGAATTTTATTTCTATTAGGGTTGTAATTATTTTATTACTTAGTAGATTTGTTTGCTATCAAATGATTCCCATAAGCAACACGAGTGATGTTATCACATAGGTAGGAATTCTATGTGTGTTTACCTCGTTGTATTTGATTTTGTCCATGCTCTATTATTTGGCTAGTACAATCTAGATTTAAATTGTATATGTCTCTACATATTGAGGTTAAACTCTTATTAGAAAGCATTTCATATTTATTTCTTGCTTTTTGATTACTGTTAATATATATGTTGCTTATTTACTTCCTATTTATGCATATTTATGCTACTATTATGATTATCAATTAAGTGTTAATTATCTTTCTATTGTATGCATATTTGGAAAGAGTCCCTAAGAAGTCAGTATCTTCTTAACTAGATTACGTATCGGGGTTAGGACTCCTTCAATGTTGTTATACATGATTAGATTGTTGTGTTAGTATAATCTGAGTTTCTATCGTGCATATTCAAACATACTAGATTTAGAATCTGATTAAAAAATTTATATTACCACTACAAAATGTGGTACTTAAGTCGAGATTTAAAGTCGGTTTGTTAAAAAATAAACTTAAAACACGTAGATTGTAGCACTAGTTCTACGTGTCAATCGACGCTACACGTAAGACGTAGCATCAGTTAACACGTAAAACTGACGCTACATGTAGGACGTAGCACCGATCCTACGTGTCAACCGATGCTATCCACGTGTGTCGTATTGGTTGACACGTAGAACCGATGTTACGTCCTACATGTAGCATCGATTCAACATGTCAATCGACTTACACACATGGGTATTTTCCTTTTCTATTCTTTCTTCCCCATTAGACAGAACATTCTAGAGCTGTAAACACTCAAAAACCCAAAACCAACCGAAATTCTTCCTCCACTCTTTCTCATTTTTCGGCCATCTATGACCACTAATTACAGCACTGTTTAGTGAGTTTTCTTCCTCTCCAATTTATCTTCTAGATCTCCTATTTTTTAGTGAAATACTCAAATTTTTAATACCTATTTTCTCACTTACAAAAAACATTTTTTTCTTCGTTTCCTTCATTTTGTCACTTCATTTACTCTTGTAAGTGTTTCTATTAATCCTACGCACTTATTATTCATATTTATTTATTTTTATATATTATATGTTATTATTTATGTGTGTAATTTTTGTATTATGTAGGTTTTGTATTATGTATGTTATTATTTTTATTATGTAGGTCTTGTATAAATTTTCATAATAAAATAAATTTATATATTTATGACTGTGATTTAAGTTTGATTTTTAATTAATTTATTTTTGTCAATATGAAATGAGAAAGACATGATTCAACAATATGATGCTCATTAAAAATTTAGGTCTGAAGTATTATAGTTATTTTAAAAAAATATTAATCATCACAAAATTGTTATATAAATTTTGTTTATATATCTTAAATTTGAAATCAATTCAAATAATGTAGCATATAATTCTTAGTAATTACAATCAATCCTATATAATTATATTTATGTATATATATTATATGTTTGGTTTTTATGTATTTATTTTTATATGATGTTTTGATAGATATTCTAATAATTAGGGAATTCATATATAATAATATCTGAAATATATTGGTTGGATACATATTTAATATGCTTAATGTCATTAATAGAAAATGAAAAAATCTTAGATGTCAAAGTGTAGAATTAAGCAGGAATACATTTCTAGAGTTGAAAGTTTCTTGGAATTTTCTTGTAGAAATAGTAATAATGAAATTAGTATGATTCGATGCCCATGTATTAAATGTAAAAATGAGTGATTTCATAATGTATGTTCTATATTATTCTAATAACTCTTGCATGTTATAGGTATGGATTTAAAATTGTTAATTAATTTCTATTTCATCATTTTTTGTAGATATTTCATGGATCCTAGGGTACTAGAGCTTGTAGATCCAAATGATCCATTAGGGTATTTGAAAAAAAAAGGTTGGGCAAATATACTTGATACTCCACTTAACTTAGATGATAGAGTACCCGTTCTATTTGATGCTATTGGTAATCCATTAGGGGAAAATGGCCAACAACTGAAATTCTCTATTGGTAGACTTGTGAAGTCAAGTATATCAATCAATATAAATGATTGGATTAAGGTTGACGAAATTGAAAAGTTCAAAATATGGAAAAATATTTGTGTAAGTCTCTTTTATTTTATAACTAATTACATATATTATATCTTTTTTGTATTATATATCACCTTTTGTAGTGTTTTTACATAATTGTTATAAAGTCCTAGACACTTGGATGAGCAAGTGTTATATGATTGTAAATAAGACATGGAAGGAATATAAAACTTCCAAATTGGACAGAAATTATATGTTTCCATATTTGGAACCACTTGAGGAAGTACAACTATACAAAATCCCTGAAGAACACCCCTCGATTGAACCCTAAGTTTGGAAAGACTTCATGGATTAATAGGAGGTCTTCAAATCCTGAAGTTAGACAAATAATGGTATTATTAAGTTGTTAATTTATAAATATTTTTATATTTATTTTTCTCAAATTTAAGTTGATGTCATGGTTAATAAAATTATTTAATTTACGTAAGAAGCTAAATTGGGTAGATCGATTACCGGTTTGAATTATATATAGAAACAAAGACCCTCAAAATGAAGAAGTCAAGACCAATGACTAAATGAGGAAAATAATAACTAAATAAGTTGGTTAGTAATTTAACTTGATACAAAGTCCTTATGATTTTTGCTAATTGATGTAATAATGTATGACATGTTTGTTTGCTTTATTATTTGTAGAGAGTTGTTCAAGAACAAATAGCCAGAGGTGAAATAATCAAACAGTCAAAAAGGGATGCTATATATCATGCATTTGGATGCGAGAATCGTCATCATGTTAGGGGAAGAATCCAATATGATGGTTATATGGAGTTTTTTAACATTTAAAAACAAAATCCTCAGATGGTTAGCAAGGAGAAGTATTGTAAAATTGAAGAAGAATTAAGCTCCTTTAAAGCCTCAGTGTTAAGTGAGATTCCCACTTTAAAAGAATATCAATCATAACACATGTCAGGCATGATAGTATACTAAAATTAGGGCATGCCCTATTAGCCAGGCATGCAACCATCCTGCCAGTCATGCCAAGCATGCCATCCATGCAATCTTATGGCGCCCAACCTATATCCTATATGGGATATAGTCATCCTATTGGTCCTCCCTTTATGCTAGGAATGTAGATGCAATCAGGTAGTGGTTTAACATCTCTAATGAAATTTGTGCATTCTTACCATCCATCATATCATGATGATTGTTTTAATGAGAATGCCCTTCCAATAGCTACCCCACATGGGAGTCCTCCTCTATTTGATGAATCATTTGTGGTAAGATTTAAAGTTTATGTAGATAGTCTATTATTTTTATTTTTTATTATATATAATGCTTAATTTTTTTACAAAAATTGATCAATGATTGAATGATTCATAATCAATATTTACCAAATTATTGGTGAATAGTAATTGATCAATCATTACTCCATGATTGTTCACTACATGTGCCTTCTAATGCTACCATAGTCCAAGAAGTGGTTGGACAATATGTGGCTTGGCCGTCGAGTCAAGTTGTGATAAATTTTGACATGGTATTATTTTTTTTACTTAAGATAACACTTTTTTTACTACTATTATATTATTATCTCATATTTTTACTAACATATATAATACTTCTTATTTAGTCTATTATACCAGAATTAGTAAGTGCAGCACATTTAATAGATACAAAGCAAGTATCTCGTGGTAAATTTATGTCTAGTGGGAAATCATTGCGTACTAAGTCATTTAAGAGGAAGCCATGGAAAAAATATAGTTTTGATTATGCTATGAACTTTAGCAAAAATCTTTGCTCTTTGATGACTATTTTTGCGAGGGCATCTAGCATAAATGATGGATAGATTTTGCCACTTCTTATAGAAATTTCTAGAGTAGAAATTGGTCATATATATCAATGGAGTGCATATTGCAGCTGTTTGAATATCAAATGATCGATTTAAGTATAATTCAAGTATGGAGAAGGTGAATCCTCAATCAATAAATAACTTTCATTTATGTAGAACATATATAATTATATTTATATTATCTAATTATTTATATATATTTATTTTATATAGAGCATGTTATTATCGACTTCAAGCTAATCACTCATCACATTTAGCAATATTCTATGATTCTTCATTTGCCAATCAATATCAAGAGAAGGATGTTAGCATCAGAGCTAAACAATTATGTGATAGGGCATTAACACTTAACAGAAATCAGAAATTGATAATCCATTGGCCACTAAAGTTTGAACAAGGCCAAGATCATTGGATGTTGGTAATCCTTGATTTATATGGCAATTATTTTTGGTATTGTGACCCAGCTTCTATAGAATTGAGTAAAGATACAAAAACAGTTGTTGAAATGTAAGAGTTATAGCTAGCTATTTTTATTTTATTGTTCTTTGTAATATTTAATAAAAAACTAACCATTTTAAACTTTGATAGGGTATGAAAGCTATAGAACAAGAGTAAGGGCATTGCCCTTAAAAAATCTCATATGCTTATATGAGACAAAGTTATGGTATGTATAAGAAAATATTAATAATTTAATTAATTTTATTATTGAATAATAAAGATGTTCGAATATGGAAAATCATGTATACTTATTTTTTGTAGGTTCTACAATAAAATGACGGAGTCATGTGTGGTTATTATGTCATGAAGTTTATGAGCGAAATCATCACAAATATCAACATTCTAATTAAAGATATGGTAATCTCTTTCACCAATATAGCTTTTTAACATATATGAGTTGTTTTTTTGTGAATTTATGATATTTCATTCTTATTTTGAATTTAAATATAAGTAGTTCTTTGGTTGGAACAAGTTAGACTATGACTTGCAAAATTTTGTTGATTTACTAGAGAAATGTGTAGAACATATGGTTCAAATTATATCATCACAAGAAGAATCAGGAAAATATTTTGATGATCTTGAATAGCACTTGACAACATCATGGTAATTCTTATAATGCTTTAATTTCTCTATTCCTGTGTCTGAAGTTTGGGCAGCTTGTTTGATGGATGTTTATGTGCTCATGTATTTAGGGGAATGAATTGTTATATAGACCAATTTTTTGCCCAAACTTCATCTCATATCTCTTGCCTAGTTCCTGGTATGACAACATCATTGTAGTCATTAGCCAGCCAAATATAGGAGAACTACCAAGAATCATCATATCTTCAAGAGTAATTGTTGTTTCACCCCATTGAAATACAAACGTATTAGTTTATGGGCACCAAAACTTAACCAATCCAAGTAACAAATCGGAGTTACACTTGACTTTATATTTAGAGTCATTATAGCATTAAAAATACTAGCTTGATTCCAAATAGCTTCATATTTATGAATAAAAGATTAATACAGTGTTAATATGATTTCAAAGGGATAAGATTATTATTATATCACTCTGGTGTCGATGTGATAATCTCTTTTACTAATCTTTTAACATATATAATTTATTTTTTGTGAATTCGTGATATTACATTCTTATTTTGAATTTAATTATATATAGTTCTTTAATTGGAACAAATCAAGCTATGATATGCAAATTTTTGATGATTTACGAGAAAAATGAACATAACACATGGTTCAAATTATAACATCACAAGAAGAATAAGGAGTATAATTTGATGATCTTGAATAACATAGGACAATACTATGATGATTTTTATAATGCTTTAATTTCTCTATTCTTGTGTCTTTGAAGTACAATATGTTTGTTTGATGGATGTTTACGTGCTCATGTATTTAGGGGAATAAATTGTTATATGCACTAGCTATTTTTTGCCCAAACTTTATCTCATCTCTCTTGCCTAGTTTCCTGGTCACTATGCTGGGGATTCTATGCAAACCAAGCTTCATCTCCTTGAAATAAAGTGAAAATATCACAAAATCCATAAAAAAAGATGACATCATTTTATTTGTAATTTAAGTTATATATATATATATATGTATTGTATATAAATTATTTTTTTGTAATAAATTTAATTCTCATGTAATTAATTAATATTTAATTTTTTAATTATTTGTATTATTTAAACTTGTTAAATAGAGTTTGGTTTTTTATGCTATTATGTGTTGTAATATAGATTTTAAGTATAGTAAAAAATGAGTAAAATGTGTAAAAAAATACATAATTTAAAGTTGATTCACTCGGTAAACTGACTTTAAGGTTTTAAGTCTGAGCATTTAAAGTCGGTTAATAACCAACTTTAAAGCTCGGTTTTGGCATAGTGGTTATTTTTTATGTAGTTACATGCTTTCTTTCCTATAGTTATAGCATGCCTATATATGTCTTTTGTTATTGCTTTTGTAGTATTAAATTAATCTATCTACTTCCAAATTAATTTATATTGCTACTATTATTTTTCTGCATGTGAGTTTGGTCTAAGTCTCTAAGGAGTTTGTATCTCCTTACTATGGTTGGGTACTAGATGTCAAACTCTTTCTCTTGATAAGCTGTGTTTTGTTTGATTCCATACTGTGAGTATATAATTATCATTTATTGATTATGTTTTCACATATGAGGTCTTAAAGTGATTGAAAATCCTTTATAGTTTTTTAGTTTGTATGACTATTTTGTATGTTGTGTTTTGTTTGTTATGTTTATGCATGTTGTAGCTTATACGAGAGCATGTGAGGCACACCATTACTAGTGTGTTCATCGTGATTTATTCTTTCTTACTGCTAGTTTTTTTTGTTGTGTTGAATTGAGCATGTTGTTTTGTACTTCCATTGTATTATTTGCTTAATTAATGTTTATGAGGCTTGCTTGATTGAATTGGTATAAAGCTCACAAAAAGATTCATTGGGTTGACATCTCCACTGATCTAGGTCCTGGTTATTGATATGAGACAGAAGAACAATTCACCTTAGTGTAATTTTTCCTACGCATGAAATTCTCAATTATTTTTTAGAAAAACCCAAAATTTAAAATCCTATATTTTTCAATTTCTTTACAAATATGAAAAATAATTAAATATTTTATTTTTCTTAACTATCTTGATTATTTTTAGTAACTATTACTCTTTTGTTAATTTGGTAGTTTTGGATAACTAGTTATTAGTTTAGGCTTATGGGATCTAGAAAGAGATTATGAAACTTTATTTTAGAAGTTAGTTTTTTGTGTGAGTTATCTTTTTTAGAAAGTTTATTAGTTCAAAAATTGTAAATTACCTAATTTTATATCTATGGAATTAATAGGAAATGATACTTTCATGTAGCCTATTGATTATTCTTGAGCCGTGAAACTCATTTTGTCACGTGAGTGGATACTTTTTATTCAAATTTTATAAGTATTTCTTTATTTTTTTTACTTACACATGCTCTTAACATTTAATTTTATTCACTTAAGTTTTCAAAAGTTTAGTACTTTGTTGTTAAAAAATGAGTATTTTATATTTAAAAAATAGATAATTAATCCTTACATATATAAGTTATGAAATTTTTACTCAAATTTACGATATAATTATAAATTTTGTTTAGAACATATAAGTTTCTATTAAACTTTTACCAACAATATTTTATAGTATTATTATTATGACAGTTCAAAACTTTTTACTTATATTTATATTCTGATTTCAATAATAATTTCTTAAAATATTATGTATATTAGTAAGTATTATTAGTTTTAAACCATGAAATAAGAACCGTCTCCTAAATCAAGCAGTAACATAATAAGTAAATAATTAATTAATGAGTCAATGTCTAGACACGTATGGTCATCACACATGTAATTTATATTTTTTTGTCTGCAATGTACAAAGAGCTCTGTATACATAGAATCAACTTTGAGTTAGTTAGGTTTTTCTTTTTCATAAATTATTACACGTAAGTTACTTATAACTATCCTTTGGTTGTAGTAATCTAGAGGATATCTGTTTTTTTATCTATTTAATTTTTTTTCTTTGACAAGTTTGACATGGAGAGTGATGAATACGATGATTCGGACCCATTTATAGATTGTCTTTAAGGGATTGCAACAACCACTCTTTTGACTTGTGTATCCATTTGTGGTTTTTTAATTGTCTCTGTATCATTTTGCGTGACTTGAATGATGGAGTTTTTCATTTTCAAGGTTAGATTTGGTTTTAGATGGTGATCTTTCCATGTTGTCGTGATTACAATCCTCTTAATTATCCATATGTGTTAGATCCTACTTTTTTCTTTTATTAAATTTAATTACATAAATAATTTTTATACACATTTATTTTTAATTAGGTTTCCCTTTACAGTTATAATTAAATGATGATATTTTTAAATTAATGCTAAAAGATTAAAAAGTTTTTCATTTAGAATTATAATGTTAATATTAGGTTTTAGTTTAAGGATAAATTGGTAATTTCTTAGGGATATTAAATAATAAGGGGATGAGGGGTTACGGCAATTCTGCTATGAAAGAAAGAACAAAAAAATAAAAATAAAGAAGAGGTAGCCATTTATTTTCTTCTACCATTCTCCATAAATTCTTCACTTATTCTTCACTATTTGTAACATTTAAGGTAACAAATTAAAGTTATTTTTATCGATCTTATTTCTTTATTTATAAGTTTTTTCTTTCTAACACTCGTTACTTTCATTAATCATGATTTATTTTTATATATTAATTATTTTAGAGAAAAACTTCAAATTTAAAAATCCTAAATTTTTAATGTCTTACCAAATATTAGTAATAATTAATTTTAACCATCTTTATGTAAATTGATTACTTTTAAATGACGTTTGTTTTACGAAATGGAATCGAATAAGAATGAGAATAAAAATAGTTTTTTTATTTGACTACTAGAATTAAATAAGGAATCAACATTATAGTGTTTGAATGAAAAATAATGTATATTATCTTAATATCCCTATATTAAGTAAAATTTAAATAATATAATATAATTATTATTTTCTCATCAAACAAAATACATTATTGAAATCATTATTTTTTTAAATAATTATTACTTAAAAATAAAATATATTAAAATTATTATTTTTCTAAATAGGGTTTAGGGTTTTGAGATTTGAGATTTGAGATTTAGTGATTTGGAGTTTAGGGTTTTGGGATTTAAGATTTAGGGTTATATTTGTGGGTTAAGGATTAGGGTTAAAATTATTATTTTGCTAATTATGGTTTAGGGTTTTGGGATTTGGGATTTGGGATTTGAGATTTGAAGATTAAGATTTAGGATTATATTTATGGGTTAAGGTTTAGGATTAAAATTATTATTTTTTTAAATAGGATTTAAGATTTTGGGATTTGAGATTTAGGATTATTTGTGGGTTAAGATTTAGAGTTAAAATTATTATTTTTCTAAATATGATTTAAGGTTATATTTGAAAAAAAATTGAAATGAGAATGAAATCATGATTCCTTAAGAATCGATTCCATTTCATTCTCACTTTTCATCCCAAACCAAACATAAAATTGTAAGAAATTAATTTTGATTTCATTACATTCCAGTCAACCAAACATGAGATTAATGTCTATTACTCTTAAGCTAATTTTGTAATTTTAGATAACTAGTAAATATAATATTACTTTAGGGATTATAGAGGATTTAGAAGGAGGTCACGGAACATTATTTTATAAATTACTTTTTAGTGTGAGTTTTCTTGTTTGAAAAGTTTAGTTATTTAGAAATTATAAATTATCTAATTTTATAACTTTAAATTAGTACGAGGTGATATTTCTGCAGATCCTATTGATTATTCTTGAGGCATGAAGCTCGTTTGATTCCGTGAGTGGACACATTTTAATTAAATATTATAAGTACTTGTACATTATGTTCATAATATTTAAGTTTATTAAATTATCACAAGTTTAGTTTTTTTTCATTAGAAA
This sequence comes from Hippophae gyantsensis, assembly GCA_030763125.1. Taxonomy (NCBI): domain Eukaryota; kingdom Viridiplantae; phylum Streptophyta; class Magnoliopsida; order Rosales; family Elaeagnaceae; genus Hippophae; species Hippophae gyantsensis. Next base: position 53,187,830 of record CM061029.1, read on the forward strand.
ATGAGAATTTTTTTATATTTACAAAGTAAATAATTATTTTTACATGAATTCATAAGTTTTATTCAAATTTATGACATAAGTACAGATTTTGATTAGAATATAGAAGTTTATATTTAACTTTTAGTAGCAATATTTTAAAATATTATTATTATGTTAGTTTAGAACATTTTACTCATATTTATATCCTAATTTAAGTAGTAGTTTTTCAAAATATTATGCATATTAGTAAATATTATTATTTTTAAATAATCAAACAAGTACCATCCCCAAATTTAAAAGTAATATAAAAAATAAATAATTAATTAATGGACCTCTATCTATACACGTATGATCAACATACATATAATTAAGACTTTTCACATCTATGTGTGCAAAGCACTCTACACATGTATGACCAGCCTTCCCCTAGTGCGAGTTTGATGAGCTTTTTCTTTTTGTAAATTATTATATGTAAGCTACTTATACCTATTTTACGTACATAAATATATTTTTAATTACATTTATTTCTTCAAAATTACTAATAAAATTTGTGTATACTTTCACATAATGATTTGTATCTATTTTATAGTTGAGTTATGAAAGATTAAATAAATTTATTCTATAATTGTTATTTACTTAATCTTGTCTACTTGAATATATTTACTCATCTTATTTTATTTTAATTTTTCCCTCTCAGACAACAGTAATTTTTTATTGAAGGTTTGAGTGTAATTTTTAATCGAAGATTTGAGTACTATTTTAAAAGATGACCAAAACCAATTTATTATTTTACTTTGTATGATTTCTCTTTCTTTTGAAATTTTGAGGACTTTATCCTATTTCTTAGTAACTTAGTTGTTTTATAAACCGTTTTGAAACCCATAATTGATTATATAATAGATAAATGTAAATTATTAGTTAGTATTATCTTCTTTGTATGATTGGTTATACGAGCGGTGGATTTTGAATGCTGTGAACAAATATTCTATTTTGTACAAATTGGTTTAATTTAAAAAACAAGAGAAATTATGTAGATTTTTTTTATATATTCTTATATGTAATATGACTTTCTTATATACTAGTGAACTTGAGGTGTTTCCTACTATACAAATACCTGTGTTTCACCTTAAGAGTGTTGTGCTAGGTTTGGTGGTTCTTCCATGGGCCCTAGATGATAATGTTTTGATGTGTAGAACTAGGTCCAAGCTCGAAAAAGCCATCTTTATACAATGATCTATGTGCTGTTCATCATTTTAAGTTTTTAGTTTCGGTGCAAAACAACAAAATTTTCTCTCTTTGACTCCAAAAAAAAAATCAACAATATCTTCGCCCTTTATTTATTATATCAATTATAGATAACACAAAAACCTTTTACAATTTATTTATCCAGTCATTATTATAATAGTTGCACGTGTAAATTTACACTATTAAATAAAAAAATCCTTTTACTTTTGATAATATATTTTTATTATAAATTTTTAAATAAATCTTGAAAATAATTATTAATTTTATAAACATAAAATATGTATTTTATTTTTATCGGTGATATTTTATTATTCTCTAAATATTTAAAAGTAAAATTATAAAAGACAAACACAATAAACAAATAAGATGTTTTTCACTACCATACTTCATAAATAGCATAAAAAATATGCCATAAATAATAAAGAAACTATATAATATATATGAAGAAAAATAAGAATAGTTAGTAAGTTCTAAAAGTACAAATTTTATAATTATTATGAATATAGTAAAACAAGTAAAAATTTAACCATAACAAACTTGATAACTTATTGCTTCGTATAACATTGAAAGTAATATATTTTAAGACAAATGAAAAAAATAATATAAATACAAAGTTAAACTCAAACATACCTAAGTTGTTTTTCACTCCTTTTTGTTTTCTCATATCATTAAATAAACTCTTTTTTTTTTAAATCACATATTTTAATCATACTAAATACTTTGGAGTAAAAATGTTACAAATAACCTTACAACTAATTTGAGAAAACAAAAAACTACACATTGTTTACTGATATATAATAATTATTATTATTAAGTTAGAACATCAAAGATACATTAAAATAATTATATTAAAATTTTTAATACACTTTCAAAAACATAAAAGCAATCAATTACTTATTTATTAAATTAAGTATCTTATTTAATACATATAAATACAAATATATTTCATATTTATTTTTATCAATAAATCAAAAGGTTAAAAAATAGATAGTTAAAGTATTTAAAATAATGATTTAATTTAATATTTTTTTAATTAATAAAATTAATTATAAATAAAAAAATAAAGTTATTTGATATTTTACTAAGAATATATATATATATATTATTGATTAATATTTTTTCAATATTTTTTTAACATTATTGGGTACAATGTATATCGATATCAAGAGCTTTAAAAATATGGATATTGTTGAGATATTATCGACAATATCGAAGATATTTTTATCTAATTGATTAGAGTTTATAATAAATGGGTCTAATTCAAAATATTAGATTGATAATTTTTTTATTAAAAATATATAAAATTTAATTAAATTTAATTCATGTACAAATCTTAACATATGAAAAAAACATTCAAGCTAACCTTAGTCTAATTAACTAAAATTTTTATTTATATGTATTAATTGATCTTTTAACTCATTTAACTCAATTTGATTTGAAATATTATAATTTTTTTATAATTTTTAATGTAATTAGAAAAATAAAAACTTTGAACTAAACTCGATGTATTCTAATAATATTAGATATATAAATAAAAATTTTGTTACAATTTTTTATAAAATTAAAAAATAAAAGTTATATAGGCATGGATATATATATATTATAGGACAACTCAAGAAACTATCATTTAAAATGAAAGTAAATAAATATTTTAGACTTGTAGTTCATGTGATTATGATTAGTGATAACATAATATATTTGCACATATAATTATAAATAAAAAAATTATAAGTTAATTTGATATATTTACGAAAAAATCAATAAATTCGTTATAAATGATTTATATGAAACAATCTATAAATTCAAAAAAAACTAGGACATATCTTATTTTTAAATGAAATTTAAAAATTTTCATATAATTAATTACGTTTATTATTAATAAAATATTGTATAATTTATGTAGTAAATGAATAATCAATATATGTAAATGAAAAAAAATTACAATAAAAATTATATGAGAAATATAGCAAATTTTGTATGATATGAATTAATAGACTCAAAATAAAATAATAATAATAATAATAATAATATAATAATAATTATAATTTTTTTATTTTGTGTTATCATACTAGCCCTATTAGAATTCTAATTTTTTTGTGTTATTCCAATCGAACAAAATTAGATTTAAATTTAATTCATCCATATTTGATTAGTGTTTTTTATTCTAGTTCAGTTTAAATAATCGTACTGTAATACGGATTGTATCATAAATTTCTTAATTTGTTTTAAAAATTAAATATTTATTTTTAAATATAGAAAACAGAAGTTGGTAAAATCGTTTGACGATTTATTATTATTATTATTATTAATTTTTGCCATAGCAATCTCTTCACGACTTGCCAGTAATGCCAAAAGCGCAAACCTCCACCACAAACAGAATCACAACACCACCCACTAAAGTTCTCAAGCCTCATTGTGGAAGACCCAATAATGTTACCTCAGAGAATGGCAACCTCTCACACTCTCTTCGCATCCTCTGCTTTTTTACTATCAACTCCTCTCCTAAAGATTCCTTCTTTGCCTTCCTATTTCAGCTCCAATCTCAATAAATTTGTTTCCTCAACTTCCTTAGATTCCAGGGTCTTTTCCCTTTCAAACAAAACTAATGGGTTTTCTACCATTTCCGCTGTGGCTACTGATTCATCATCCGAGACGACGTCGGTTCCTACCCAGAACGAAAAACAAGAGTTTAACCATCAGCAGAATAGCAATAACAGTTCATTAGAGAAAATCGTCCTTCCTACCAACGAGTCCTCCGGGAAGCTTCTTAGAATTCGACACTCGGTAATGCTTACTGGCATTTCATTTACTGACTTAATCCCAATTTTTTTTCGTTCAATTCGTTTTAATTGGTGGTTATTTTCATTGTCTATCAGGTTTATATCGTTAACATTTTTATTTTATTTTTTATAACATAAAGTTTCTCCTCTTTTTAATTTTTTTTAGATTTTTGCTAAGTTTTGATGTGAATGACAATTCCATTTAATTGGGAATTAAATTATACCAAAAATGCTTTGTAGCTTAAAAAATTGGAATTTAGGACCTCCGATTCTGATTGTAGTTCTGCATATTCAAGTGTCAATTCTAATAGTTTTATTGATTACATAGTGGAAATCTGAGTGAAGTGAGGAAGTAAAAACCATTGAAGTTGAATATCTTTTTTTGTTTGTAGCTGGAAGAAGCTTGGCCTTAGACTGAGGAATTATGTGTAGTTCTCTATAGGAGGTATGTGAACCCAAAATATGAGTTTTCTGATAAAACTATAAAATTTGTAAGATAGGTATTTATTATCTTTAATCAACTTTGCAGCTGCATTTTTTGGTGGTGTATTCTTATTTAGGTCTAATTAATTGTATGCATCAATGCAGTGTGCGCACGTAATGGCTATGGCTGTTCAAAAGCTTTTTCCAAATGCTAAAGTTACAATTGGGCCATGGATAGACAATGGATTCTACTACGATTTTGATATGGAGCCTTTGACTGACAGAGACTTGAAGAGAATCAAGAAGGAGATGGTAAGTGGAGGTTGCCCACAAGTAATATACCTCAGGTTTTTTTTTTTTTTAATTTGTTATTTACAAGCCCTTCAAGCTTTGTAAACTATTCATCAGTTTATGCTTTGAGGGCAGTAAATTTATATCTTTACATCATCTATAGGATCGTATTATCGGAAGAAATTTACCACTTACAAGAGAAGAAGTATCAAGAGATGAAGCTCAAAAAAGAATAATGGCTCTCAAGGAACCTTATAAATTGGAAATTTTGGACAGTATTAAAGAGGAACCTATTACCATCTATCATATAGGTATGGAGTCAACTTCCAAAACCACCTCACCATATTATACAGTAGAATGACTAATGATGACTCATGATTTTCTCAGGTAATGATTGGTGGGACCTTTGTGCTGGACCTCATGTTGAATCAACTGGAAAGATTAACCGAAGAGCTGTGGAACTTGAATCTGTTGCTGGTGCTTACTGGAGGGGAGATGAAAAGAAGCAAATGCTGCAAAGGATCTATGGCACTGCGTGGGAGAGTGAAGAACAATTGAGGGCTTACCTTCATTTCAAGGAGGAGGCCAAGCGGCGGGACCACAGACGCCTTGGTCAAGATCTCGATCTATTTTCTATACAGGTATTTAGTTGGAATTGTAGGTAATATAGTTTTCTGTTTATGCATTTAAGTTTTATAGCATCACCCACCATTCTATCAAACATGGAGTTATGTATTGAATTGATTTAGCTTATTGGTCTAATCTCTGCAGAGTGAAGCTGGTGGAGGTTTAGTTTTCTGGCATCCTAAGGGTGCTGTTGTGAGGCACATCATAGAAGAATTATGGAGAAAAATTCACATAGAACGTAGCTATGATCTGTTGTACACTCCACATGTAGCAAAGGCAGATCTTTGGCAGACTAGTGGTCATCTTGACTTCTACAAAGAGAATATGTATGATCAGATGAACATCGAGGATGAGCTTTATCAACTTCGACCAATGAACTGTCCTTATCACATCTTAATTTACAAAAGGAGGCTTCACTCTTATCAGGATTTTCCTATAAGAGTTGCAGAGTTGGGAACTGTATATAGATATGAATTATCTGGAAGCTTACATGGGCTATTTCGTGTAAGAGGTTTCACGCAGGTATTGCATCCCATGTGGAATTTAACAGTATTTGTTCCCAATAAAAAGTGAATAGGAGTGTTAGTCTAATAGTCCTTTTATTTAGGAGTTATGAAATAAGTTCACTTGGGATGGTAGTCTAGGTTGTTAATTTGGGCTCTTGGTTGAAGATTTTAGATGTTCATTGTTACAATATAGTGCTTTAAATTTAACAAAATATTATCATATTAGGGGAAAAAAATACATGTAAATGGTTATTAGTTTAATTTAATGGTCATCTTGGCAGGATGATGCTCACATATTTTGTTTAGAAGATCAAATCAAAGATGAAATCAGGGGTGTTTTAGATCTTACAGAAGAAATGCTTCTGCAATTTGGATTTAGCAAGTATGAAGTTAATCTTTCTACTAGGCCAGAGAAGGCTGTTGGAGGTGATGATATATGGGAAAAAGCAACATATGCCCTAAGAGATGCTTTGGATGACAAGGGTTGGAGCTACCAACTTGATGAGGGTGGTGGTGCCTTTTATGGTCCAAAGATTGATCTTAAGATTGAGGATGCATTGGGAAGAAAGTGGCAGTGCTCAACCATACAGGTAATGTCAGAATCATAATAGGAAGAATATGTACATGTTTCACAATAGTAGAACTGCCAATGTTCATGCTGCCTGCTTGTCCGTTTGCGTGATGTCTTTGTGTGTCTGATAATTGCATAAACATATATTTGATTGCATATGCATCTTATAATCTAAATTGTTTACTTTATACAGGAATTATGAAAATTCTTACACGAGACTTCAATGTGATCTGTTTGTTCAATTTACTGAAATCTCTTTTCACTTTTTGGTTGGTGGATACAGGTTGATTTTAACCTACCACAGCGTTTTGACATCACTTATGTTGACTCAAACTCACAGAAGAAACGGCCTATTATGATCCATAGAGCAGTGCTTGGATCCTTGGAAAGATTCTTTGGTGTCCTTATAGAGCATTATGCCGGGGATTTTCCATTGTGGCTTTCTCCTATGCAAGCTCGAGTTTTGCCAGTAACTGATACTCAGGTATTTATGGTGGTTTTCTGTTCATCATTTAAGGATTCTTTGTTCTGTTGGTATGGCAACTCTTTGGTTGTCCCTGGAGATCTGGTAGTAACATTATTTTTGAGTCCTTAAATGTGAATAGAGTATTAAATTTTTTTTAGTTGTTTGAAAGTGAGGAAAAGGTGATAATGGGCAGCACTGATGAACTACAAAAAATGTTTTTTCTCGTAAAGGCAACTCACTTGAGATAGTTACTGCATGTGAATACTGAACGGGTTTATTATTTCATTGGACTAGCACTAACCTTTGGGTTTTGATGATTACGTTCATGTTGCGGCTATAACTTTTGCGTGTTGGTTTTCTTGGACAGCTTGAATTCTGCAATGAAGTTGCCAAGAAACTGACACAAAATGGCATCCGTGCTGAAGTTTGCCATGGTGAGCGGTTGCCAAAGCTCATTAGGAATGCAGAAACCCAAAGAGTTCCATTAATGGCAGTTGTGGGCCCCAAAGAAGTCGAAACCTGCTCTGTAACAGTGAGATCCAGGTTCGGGGGTGATGTTGGTACCCTGAATGTTGATGATTTTGTTAGCCGAATCAAGTTTGCCATTGAGAACAGAACATCATTTTGAAGTGATGTATTGATTTTTAACAAGAATTAAAAGTTGTGCACAATGCCAGCATTGTATTACTTTGCCATATTCAGATATCATCATCAAAGAAATATTACACTTGTATATATTCAGATGATAAAATGCAAAAACTTAAATAACAATGATAAATTTATTTAACTCAATAGCATTATTTTGAAACTGGGATCGCAAAAAGTAGTAAGAAAATGCAAATGTATGTATGTCTTTATGTCTTTGTGTGAGCAATCAATTTGGATATACATCAATTTTCGTACCTGACCAGAACACCAGCTCATGCGAGGTTTTGTTGCTATTTAGTGTGATGTTTGTAACATTAATTATTATTTTTATTATTATATTAATTAACAGGAGCCAATCACTAGACAAATTTTTTTTTAATACGAGATCAATAAGCTTTGTCACGCATTGGTTACCATCACTATTTGTTGGTTCAATCACCACATGAGATTAATTGGCTCACAAATTATCAATAAAGTGCTTCCCACCTTCAAAGATAGCTAAGTAAAAATTACATCACATATTTTCAACAATTTGAATGGAAATCACTTGATGAAGCTTTGGAATGCTATAAAGAGCTATTAGGAAGATTCACACACCATGGTCTTCTACTTGTGAAAACATTCTATAATGGATTAATAAGATATCTAAGGATTATAATTGATGCTAGAGTTGAAGGAGCTCTAATGACTAAAACTAAAGAGAAATTCTTTGCACTAATAGAATGAAATCCAATAATTACTAATGGCCTATGGAGAGACTCAATCCAAAGAGAGTGATTGGTGTGTGATTATTGTAATATACTTCATTCTATTGAGGCAAGTAGAAATGTTCCTGAAATAGTAAACTATGCCCACAATCAAAATTATCAAGAAAATCGATATTTAAACACATACAATCTAAGATGGAGAAACCATCCAAATTTTTCTTAGACCAATAACAACAATTAAGGTGGTTATCAATTCATCTTTCAAGTCTTTCCATCATCCAATTTTCAAAAATGACAACCCAACAAAATAAGCCATCTAGTGAGTACAACACTAAAACTTTAATGGGAATGATGAAAGATTTCATCCATTCAATAGATACAAAAGTGGGTCACATAGATTCCACTCATGTGGCTTCTATATGGAATTTAGAGATCCAAATGGGAAACTTGCCCAAGCCATAAGTCAAAGGCTTGACTGTAACCTTATAAATGACACATAAGTGAATCCAAAAAGAGAAGGTAAAGAGAATTGCAACACTATAGCCTCGAGGAGTGGTAAAATTTAAGAGGAGAGACAAGTATCTCAAAATATAAGGAGAGAAAGTAGACTAAGAAAGTACTAGAAATAAAGTAATTCAACTAAAAAAGAGCAATCTCTACCACCAATCCCTTATTCTCTTCCCTCAAAGACTACAAAAATAAAAGTTAGATACATAATTTCTAAAATTCTTGGATGTCTTCAAGAAACTGCACATCAATGTACCATTAGTAGATTCACTTGAATAGATGCCTTCATATGCCAAATTTTCGAAGAACATACTATCTTAGAAAAATGAGGCTTGGAGATCATGAGTTAATAACCTTGACCAAAGGTTGTAGTGCCATCCTTGATAGAAAAGCATCACAAAAGCTAAAATATGCAGGTATCTTTGACATCCCTTGCACTATTGGGAACATACACTTTAGCAAGACACTCTATGACTTGGGTGCCAGTATTGATCTTATGCCATTTTTTGCTTTCAAGAGATTAGGGGTTGGTAAAGCCAAACCTACATTAATAACATTGCAAGTGATAGACTGGATAATCAAGTGACCCTAGGGATTGGTAGAAGATATGTTGGTGAAAGTAGAGAAGTTGATCTTTTTGACAAATTTTATTGTACTTGACATGGAGGAAGATCGTGACATTCCTATCATACTAGATAGTACTGGAAGAGCATTAACTAATGTACAAAAGGTGAACTTACAATGAGAGTACAAGATGAATAGGTAACATTTAAATTTTTTAAAAGAATCTAAATTTTCCAATATTGATAATGCTAGTGATTGCTTTAGGATAAATATTTTTTATAACACTGATAATTTAACAAAATTTGTTGACCTACACATACTTAATACTATTACATATAATGCTATGAATAATGAGATAAATTTACCAAAAAAAAGCTTAACCTATTTTAATTATGAAATTATGGAATCTTTGATGTAAGTTGATATTGTTGGTTGTGTTAATTTTTTGGAGGCTATGCCTTCCATGTGTGTATCTAATGTAGTTATGGAGTGTCTTGAGATAGAATCTAGTCTCAAACCATCCATTGAAGAGCCATCAAAGTTAGAACTCAAACCTTTGCCCTACCATCCCCAATCAAATAGGCAAGCGATAGTGTCTAATAGAGAGGAGAAAAGGATACTATAGATAAATGAACTAGATGGGCTATAGTAGAGTGCTTATGAAAATATCAAGCTTTAGAAAGAGAAAGAAAAAAATATTACATGAAAAGAGAATTGTGCACCATATTTTTGAACCAGAATAGAAAGTATTATTGTTCAACTTAAGACTCAAACTATTTTTGAGAAAACTCAAGAATATATGGTCATGTCTTTTCACCATTACTAAGGTAACAAGCCACAGAGCTATAGAATTAGATAACAAAAGAAAAGAATGGTTCATGGTTAATAGGACACAAAGTGAAGCACTATCATAGAGAATAATTACCATAGGAAACATTTGTGATAACTTTGATAGATGCACTATAGAAGCTGATATGCCCGTCTAGTCATGTACGTTAAATGTGGCGCTTGTTGGGAGGTAACCTAACATTATATTACTTGTATTTTGTTTCTATTTTGTAGATGAATAAATGTAGAGGAAAATGTCACAACAAAATAGGACAATTTCAACGATAGTATGTGGTGTGCCAAGGCTAAAGTAGTTTTCTATCCTTTTACTCTTTAAATATTCATATGTACATATTTAGGATAATGTGCAATCTAAGTGTGGGGGAGAGATTCATTTTCTATGTTCATGTTTAGTAAATTTTAGTGTTTATTACACATTTATTAGGATTTTGTAATCATGATTTGTGTAGAAATTGATGAATACATGGAAACTAAATGAATGCATGCTTGATATGAAACATATGAACCCAATGATAGAATTGATTGTCATGACTAGGATAAGGAATGTAATATGCTCATTAAGATCCTTACGGTAATCATATGATATTCTTGCTAGTTTTGGTTGGATTGATTCAAATTTTATACACATGCTCATGATTGATTTTGGTGTTCTTATTGGGAGAAATTTTGAGGTGAGTTATGCTAGTTGATAAGGTCTAACGTGTTTTAGAATCTATTTCACCATCTCTTAAGGAAAAATCCTAAATAGTATTTAGCATGAGAAATGATTTAGGCCTTAGTTGAATCAATTGATTCTTTTAAGCTGAACATTGTTTATAACCAAAAAACATTACCTTTACCATTATACATATAGCTTGTATTGAGAAATGCAATCATTTATTATGGTATAGAGTGAAGTGAAAGGTAATTGATCACTACACAAATTATGTGTGTAATGAATATGCAAGTATACGTATCGCAACAAGTAATATAATGATAAGAAAATATCATTCCCACGAAGATTATTTTATTAGAAACTAATTTTTAAAACAAAATAAAATAAAAATCAATTTTTTTGTGGTTTTATATTTTAAGGAAGAAAAATTAAAATAACTAAAAGTAAATAAAAATAATTAATTAAACCAGACTTGGTAACTAAGAAGATATATGAGAAAATATCTAGGAATACTTAATCCCCCAATTTTCTAAACATGTGAATCGCTAAAATCCTTCCAATATAATTATCAATCAATTATTTACATGATCAATTGAATCTAACCTAGCATGTATTCCTCTCTCAAGTAAACTACACACCATATAGTTATTAATTTAATCATACCCTTATGCCAATTAAATTGTATACTACTTATTAAGTTCATTAATTATGAATCACATACATAAGAATCATATATCTCTGCTTAGAAACTATAAATATTATTTAATCAAGACAAATAATTAAATAATTTTCTCAAATCTATTTAATTGCTTCTATAGATAAATTGTTGACCAAGCTATTAATAGTATAAAAATTAGATTAAATAATATAATTAAATTAAATCATAATTGGGGTAAAATATTAGATCATCATAAGGTGAAAATTGGATTCATAAGATCCCTATATTAATAAATTAACTACACATAATTGTGTTCATAAAACTCATATTTTTCATAAAAAAACATTAAAATTGAGAAAGAAAAGAGTAGAAGAAAAAATACAATCAATCTCTTGAATTGTAGTACTAATTTTCTCTTGAATCTCCACCAAAATTGTATATCCTTTTGATTTATTTTTTTGTATTTCTCTCTCTTTTTATTCCAAAAAATAATCAAAATTATATTAATGGTGGCTTATTAGGGTTTATAGGGTGATTAGGGGCTTAAATATAACTCAAGTACAATCTAAACTATCATATTAGCTTCAGATCATGGGCTGAGATCAACACAAGCAAAATCAATAGTACTTACCAATCACAACGTGACACGTTGCATAAGGAATTTACTAGGAAAATCAAAGCACGACGTGTGGTAGGGGAGAGTAGTCTAAGTCCATGCATGTTGAGTCATCGCCATGTGACGCAACATGATTCACGGTAATAGATGGCATGGTGAACAGGTGGAATGCGGGGAGCAATCACATGACGACATGTGGCATAGGGGTTTGATTGTGCTGAAACTTGAAATGAATGTCGTGCTAACACGTGGCATGTGGTTCGTTGCTCCTCACACGCGGCGATCTACGATTCATTTTCCCTACTTGCGTGTCATCTGCATGGCTTGCCCGATCATCTCCTTTACTTCTATGGCATGCCACATGGTAGCTTCTGATTGGTCATACATTAAAAATTCATAAAAAAATTCCAAATATTATATTTTCACCCCTTTTACTAAAAAGTCTATATTTTAATATTTTTAGTTCTAAAAATACTATTTATTAAATAAAATAATTAAATATAAAGTAAAAAAGTATGTTAATCACTCCTTTCATAGAGTCATCAGTAATGCACCCATTTTTTTACCAAAAGAACTCAGAATACAATTATCCCTATAAACAAAAAAAAAGAAAGGATAAAATTGAATATAAGTTTAGGGGTATTGTGAAGTTACAAAAATATGTGAAAAAAAGAATAAAAAGAATGGTATGAGAAGTTACAATAAGTTTAGGGGTGCACTAGAACATCAAGTGAAAGCTCAATTTTAGTTAAAAATCACATGATAAATAAAAAGAAAGCAAACGTGTGAAAAAAAGCCTAAATGTCTCTTTTTGTCTACCCCCATCTAGGCCTTATATTATAACAAGCATGCAAAACCATATTGATCTTTAGGTAAGTGCATATTTACATTAGTGGAGAGGAGTGTGAGCCAATAGACTTGTAAAACTTGTTCTAAGACTAAGTTGAATAGCATGCTCCCACAAGTTTGTTTCATGATTGCATTGGATTACATCATGTGCAACACTCACATGAATCAATTTATAAAAAAAAAAATCTTTGTATTAAAGAAATGTTGATCGATGGATATATGAGCCTCTTTGTCTTAGAATTGCACAATCTTTGAGGGGGATAATTTTTGGTTAACAAGAAAGTATTAATAGATATATGTTTTATGAATGTGCTACATATATTACTTTATCTAGTTGCACTTGGCTTTGCTTAATGGCAAGTAAAGAGTTAAGTTTGGGGTGTTATAACTCTACAAAAGTAGAGTTATTTAGCCACTTTTGAATCACTTATTTGTCTTATTTTGATATAAAATATTAATAAAAAGCTTAATTTGTATTTAATTATGTTAATATAGGTGTAATGATGGCAAACGAGGTGAAAACATGTCAAAAAAAAAAGAAAAGTAGCTTATCATGGTAGGAAATTTATATACGTTGTGATAAGTATGGAGGATCTGAAATCAGTGAGGAAGTGATAAGTGCTTAAAAAGTACTAAAATTATCATGATTTAATGTAATTTAATTGATTAAATAGATTTATATTTGTATGATTTTATCATATTTTTATATAAATTTGTCTTTTCAGAATCACGAGTATTTTTTATTTTTTATAGATATTTTTGTTCAAAATAACTTAAAAACTCAAACAAAAATACTAGAGGTAATACATAATAAATATGTTAAGAAAATAAATGAGAAAAAAGTCATAAATATGGAAAAATTGGACAAAATGGGTTAAAAAGCTCAAAAATGTCAAAAACGCCAAAATTTTGCACGTAGCCGTGCATTCACGCTGAAGTCCTGCCCATGCCAAAACATGCCCGCTTCTACTCCCATGTGCACCAACGCACACGTACACCCAACACACACCTATACACAGGTAGCACACACCCGACACACGCCCATCACATGTTACGCCGAGTTTTGTACGCACTAGCACACGCCTACGCCATGTCCCACGTGCGCCAGCACATGCCTGTGCCATGTCCCACACATACTAAATGCCCTTCTTTTGTAATTCTCGCACCCCACACCTATGCCAACTTATCCTAACACATCCAAAATCAATTTTTGAAATATTTTCCCACCTTTTTTGGCCTTTTCCTCACATATAAAAGGACCCTTTTCCCCATTGTAAATTACACAATTTTCTCAACTCTTTCTTTCTCTAGCTTTCTCTCTCTAGAAAGTTTTCTTAGTTTTTGGTTTTAATTTTTTTCTCTTTTTGAGAAGAACTAGCTATGATTTTATAGATTTTTATTTTTTGATTCAATAAATAGAAATGAAAATCTGTTTTGAGATTTTCTAACAACAGAATTAGCATTAAAGTTCTGTAAGGATTCTTTTTATGTATAATTTTAAAATGAATTCTTTATAGTTATTTTTTTATGTTATGTTTAATTTGTCAGTGATTAAATTTAACATGACTGATTGTTTGTAAATATGGTATAATAATAACGTTGTTATGCTTGTGAAATATTAAATAGGTAAAACATTTCTATAAAATAAATTTATTATATTTTTATTCAAGATTTTATATTAACGATGTTAGAGAGAAATATATTATTTTTTTACAAACTTAAATTTGAAAATTAGATTGTAAGGTTTAATTATTCGGTCTAATTTAGAGTAGTTCTCTTTTATTTGTTGGTACAATTGCCCAATAGTTAGAGTGATGCTTTATTTCAAAAGTTTTTATAAGAACTATTATTCGAAATTATATTGACAACATATTTTCAGTAATGGTTTAAAAACTTGAAAGTTAGTACTCGGATAATAAGTTCTTAGGTTTAATTTGGATACCTTGAAAATAGTTTAAAATGTCTAACACCACCAAGATGGTATTTAAATGGTTCATTTTCAATATCTTAGAAAAAAAAAGAATTAATTTAATTAACCAAATTAATTATCGACCTCACCCATAGGTGTTAATTGATTTTTTTAATTAACAAAAAATATTTAACCCCACTAAATATGATATTTATATATAAAAAAAGAGAATCAATGAATATAAATTTATATCTTTAATAACCTAAATAATATGAGCAAGCATAATTAACTTAATTATTATATCCATAAATACTCCACTGATATGAATGATAAAAATTTACATGATTGTTTATTGAATTCATATCTATGTTTATTTTTTTGGTTATTAGATTAGAAAACAAAACAAAAAATATTGTGGCAGGGTGTTTAAGATTTAATTTAGTTTTTAAAATTTTGAATAATAAATTAAAAACCACATATATTCCTTCCTTAGATCGACATTGGGAGTATACTTGTAATTTTCTATAAAATGATTCGTACACTTACGAGAGGTTTTACAAATATAAAACCAAAGTATTTGCAGGATTGATATTTCTAACCCGATGCCGATCTTGCTCATCAAGATTAAACCACGGTAAGGATGAAATGGAATTGTGACACACATAAGGACTATAAAATTATAGGAGCTATGGCAGTAGCGTCTAAGAAACCATGCCGTGGCGTGCGTATAAAGCGGCATAGATTTTGGTAATGATCCTTATTTCCAATTTTTAATCTCATCTCTTTGATCTTTTAGGGTTTGATCTAATGACCCATATTAAGTCATTTTTCCCTTAAATTAAACCTAATGGCTCACAAATTAAATATACAATTAAGAATAAAAAATATAACAACCGCCAAAAGGGGAGAAAAAGTGAGAAGATTAAAGAAGAGATAATTTTGTGAAGATTCAATAGAAGATTAGTACTACAAATCAAATATTTAGTGTATTTTTCTTCTTCTTTTCCTTTTTTTATCAATTCTTATGTCTTTCTTTGTAAAAAATGAGTGGTTTATGAATTTAATTATGTTTAGCTAATTTATTAATCTATAGGTCTTATAAATCGATGTTTCTACATGTGATAATCTAATATTTTACCCCAATTGTGATTTTAATTCAATTATATTATTTAATATGATTTTTATGCTATTAATTGACCAGCCAAAAATTAATCTTTAGAGGTAATTAAATAAATTTGAGAAATTATTTAATTATTTATCTTGATTAAATAACATGCATGGTTTCTAGACATACATGTATGGTTCTTATGTGTGATCCATAATTGATTATCTTAATAAGTATTATATGTTGTGTAGTTTACTTGAAAGAGGAATGCATGTTAGGTTAGATTCAATTTATCATGTAATTGATTAGTAATTATATTGGGGAAAATTTTATCAATTCACATGCTTACAAAATTAGGGGATTAGAGATTCCTAGGTTGGTTTCTCATATATGTTCATAGTTGTCGAGTTTTGTGATCTAAAATTAGTTGTCATTTGTTTTGTGTTATTATAATTTTCTATTTTCCAAATGGTATTAATTATAATTATTTTAGTACTTAGTTATAAGTTACACAACTCCCTATGGGATAAATATCCGCACTTATGTATATTACATTACTACTATGACTCGTATACTTGCGATAAGTGTATCAAGTTTTTGGCGTTGTTTATAGGGAGTTAATTACTTGTAATGGATATAAATAATAGTTATTACTATACTACTTTGAACCTTTTGATTGTTGTTTCAGTGTTTATGTTATATGCCTAGGTTGATAGGTAAAAATCTTGTACCTTATGATCTAAAAATAGAGAGAACCTTATTTCTAAATTGGGAGTAGTTAGAACAATATCAATCAAGGGTTATTAGTGATTATATAGATTTTTAGTTGCATGCTTTATTATATTTTACAAAAAATTATCTTTTTGGAATCATGTATATATTTTGTTATTTTTCAGGTATTTCTTGTATTAAAAAGATTCAACTGGGTCTATATCAACTGTATGGTTATAGTGAGCCCTATTTCAAAGATTTTTATAAGAATTATCATTGAAGATATATTGATGACATATCCTTTATAATAGTTTTAAAATATAAAAGTTAGTTCCAGAAACTTAAATCATAAACCTAACTTAGACACCTTGATGGGGTTTAACGACTGATAACTGTATTTTATATAGTTATTTTCACCTATTTTATTAATTATAATTGCTATGTTCTTGATGTTTTTAGTTAATTTTCGATTAATAAATTAGTATTTACTGTTTTTTATATATTATAAGAAAAATAAATAAATTGTATCGAAAAACGTTTAATTTCAAATTTTTGTGGACAAATGTAATTTCAAATATTAGAGTTCTTAATTACAATTTATAAAAGTTGAAAATATAAATTAAATTTAAATTTGGGCTTAATTGTAATTATTAAAAGTTGAAAAATTTAATTTAAAATTAGCAAAGTGCTTCACTGTAATTAAAGAAAGTTTAAAATGTAATGTGAATTAAATTTGTTGCTCAAAATATACTTAAATAAAGTTTAATATTCGTGCGAGAGAAGAATACACGCTGGCCATCATCCACGCTGCATATCGTAATCGTCCGATCAAATCATAAACGCTAGGATTGGCGCGTGTATATCAAACCCGACCAAAGTCGAATGGATGCGGAAGATTCCTTCACGCGGGCTCTACGCCGAGTGGGGCCCACTGCCGCGTTGTGCCGGCTGCGCCGTGGGACCCACCTGCCGACGCCACAGACGCCGTCTCCCACGTTCGCGCGCCTCGATCCCGTGCGCTGATCTCTCGTGTGCAACCCGATTTTCCTCCAATAAAGATATGACACGTGTCCCACTCAATTTTGCGCCTAATCATGTCATGTGACACGTGGCATGTTACAACGAGTGCGCCCCGCGCCGATCAAGCCCGTGTTGTAGCCGCCGTTGGCTCCTCAGGCGACCATTTATCGTGCGCCCGTTTCCTCTCAACGACCGTATGTCGCCACGTGTCCCACTAATTGTGTCCGCGAATCGAACGCGACACGTGCGCCGTGGAAGAAATTTAAAAACGTAAACGCGCAGCCGTCCCTCGATCCCATTTTCGATACAAATTTTTGTCCCCACGCCGCTTAATTTATTATTTTCGCCACACCTTTTGTCCCCCCGTAGATTTAAATTTAATATTTTATTGGTGTATTTTTTTTGCTATAAATAGGAGATAGTTTTTTAGTTGTAAAAAGTTTGGGTGGGAGTAGTTTTTGGGAGTAGAGATTTAGTTTTAATTTTCGAAAGTTTTTAGAGTGTTTTAGTTTTTTTCATTTGTAATTTTTTATTGTGTTTCAGGTGTTGGACTCAAGAAAAACACGCAGTAAGCCATTTTTTGCTTTGTTGTGTTTTGCGTGTGCCAAATATTTGTTTTAAGTTATGTTTTAATTTTATTTCTGCTTCTTCTAATTTTTTTGTAGTTGTTATAATTTTTATTTTAATTTTATGAAGTAATTTAATTTTTCTAGGGTTGCATTTAATCTAAATTTATGAAGCTTTAATTTTAATTATTTTTGTTAGATTTATAAGACGTTCGATTTGTTCGTTCTATTTTGTTCTTAATGCTTTTTGATTATTTACTTAATCTTATCAAAACGATCCGTGGCACATGAATAAACTTGAGAAAGGCATTTGTGTGTGTATTGCTCGTAAATAGAATGACATGTATGATGAAGGATAGAAATATACCCTAATTGTATGTGTGGCCATTTGAAAACTTAGAACCTAATTTAATCTCGTGAAATTTAATTTTCATAGAGATATAGTAAATTAATTTAACGAGGTGTGTTTATACTGAGTTTCGAAAGAGATGTATGAATAATAAAAAAAGAAGTTTTCGGTTGACAAATTAAATGTACTAAAAAATATAAATCAAAAGAAAATAACATGATTAGAGTGGATTAGTTTGGTGAAAAATTGCAATCCTAGATTTCTTTTATTTTCTTATTTTACTTTTGTATTAACCAACGATTGTTTTGGATAAAATCAGAGAGATACAATTTTAGTACTCGACAAACTATAGTAACAAATCCTCGTGGGATCGATACTTTACTTACTAATCTTTATTACTTGTGACCGTGTATGCTTGCACGAGTTCGTGTGTTGAAAAACACGCAACAAGTTTTTGAAAAAAAAAAAAAAATTATATTAAGGTTTATATTGTCTACCCAAGGTGAAAAGTTAAATGATTTATTAATTTCTTATAAAATAAGCATAATTTAATTAAGGTTTATATTGTCTACCCAATTGAAGGTTGCAATTTAAAGTTTAATTAACAAAGAAAATGATTTCAACCTTGGGATATTTTCATACCCATAAGAAAGAATCAATAATCTTAATTTATATCTTTAATGTCTTACTTAATATTGAACAAGTATGATTAACCAACTAATATACCCTATAAATTCTCCACTGCATGGTAAATGTTTAATTGATTAAATTTTTATTGAATTTGTCTTTTATTTTTATGTTGTTAGTTTAGATACTCAACCTAAAACAATCATGACAAGATGTTTAGGTTATTTAATTTTGTTTTTAAATAATTTGTTGAATGATTTAAAAACCACATTATTTCTCTTTAAACTGATCATGGAAGTATACTTGTCATTTTTTATAAGTGATTCGTGCACTTGTGAGATATTTTATAAATTATACAAAATTTGTATGCCTAATTTTGGTACATTAAGGTTTTGGTGTAATTGATAGGTAAACTAATAATATCACTGAAAACTAATTAACCTTTGCTAGCATCAAGTTTTTGGTGCCATTGCAAAGGTGGATTAGCGTTTTCATATTGTTATTATCTAAATCATAAAAACTTTTAGTGTTATAAATGTTGTGTTTTGTATTTAAAATTTTAAATATCTAGGTTATTCATTAATTTTTGGTATTCAAAATTTCTCTCATTTAAAAAAATAAAAAAATAAAAAATAAAAAATTTTATAACTTTTTTTTCTTTTTATTTTTTTGAAATAATAAAAAAAATTATTTTCTTTTAGACAATTCTTTATTGTTTATTTTTATTTTTAATTTAATTTTCTTAATTAATTCTTTTAAAACTTTTGTGTTATTAATTTGTTTCATGTATATTTTATTTTTCTAATACGTGTATAATTTTATTTTATGTATTATTTTATAACTTTGTATATTTATTTTATATTTTATATATTTTTTAATTTGATAAGTGAAATTAAATTATATTTTTATTTGAATATACGAGTTAGGTGGTCCTTAAGGCACCATCTCACACCTTTAAATAATAATATAAATAGACATTTTAGATTGTCAAGAAGGCTTGACTTGAATGTCCCTCAACCTTTTATTGAGCAACTTTCTGAACCTTACCTTGACCCTTCACTTGAACTATTAAATATCGTAAAAACCCACCACCTAAGGAGAACACAATGAAGGAATTTGAAAGGGTAGTAATTAGCAATGTAAGTGCCTCCATACACCTATGAGAGGTTACTAGGAATTAAGAGTTGCAAAACATTCATTTTTCATGAATCCTTTTCATGGACAACATAATGAAGAGTCACTATCCTTCATTAGGGACGTTTATTCTATAGTCTTGACTTTCTCCCTCTGTGCACTTACCGAGGTACAACTCAAAATGTGGTGTTTTTCCTACACCCTTAAAGACAGTGCCAAGGCATGGTTAATGTGACTTCCTCTAGGTTTTTTGATGACTTGGGAGGAAGTCTATAATAAATTTATAGGAAATTCTATTCCCATTAGAAGACATCAGAGTTGAGAGATAAGATTGTTACTTTATCTCAGATGGATGGAGAACCTTTCCATGAATCATGGGATAGGTTTAAACATTTTCTCACTTAATACCCCCATCACACCTACCCATTGCAAGTTTAGAATCAATATTCTATGATGGAAAGACATAACAATGTACATCCATTATTGATAATGCTAATGGTAGAGAGATGGAAGAGAAAAAAGTCTTAGACACTTTCAATCTATTTGAAATGTTAGGTACTAATTCCCAACAAAAGATCTCCAGAGTGAGAAGAGCTAGAGTCCATGAGATTGCCTCTACTACTTAAGTTCCAATGCAACTTACTCCGCTAACCAAGCAAGTTGTACTTCTAACTACACATATCACAATAAATAAAGAATAATATGGTATATGTAGTACTTTGGGATATGGTGCTGATACCTATCCATATCAATTAGATGTTATAGCTGGATCAGAACAGGTCAATGTATTGAGGGGATACAAACCAATACCTATAATCTTGGGTGGAGAAATCATCCTAATTTCTCTTAGACGAAGAACAACTCTCTCGTTGCCCAAAGTTCAAATCTAATGGGCCACAAATTCCACCAACAACTATAAAGAAATCCTCCCAACAAGCCAAATCTAGAGGAAAACTTGAATTCATTCATTTAAGAGAATAAATACAACCAGTCAACGATTAATCAAAGGTTGGATTCTGTAGAAATTTTCATTAAGAAAATGAAAATACAGGTGGAGCAATTAATTGAGCACTTTGTAAATGTGAGGCAAGGAAAACTTATAAGGTCATAAAACAAAAGAACTCATTAATGAGGGGACATTGAGTTTACAAAAAAAAAAATGAAATCCCTCCACAACAACCTCTCACTAAAGATGATAAAAATAGTCCTAGATGTGAGGTAATGCATTATTATTTATTTATTGCATTAACTTATTTTAAATTTTAAATTTATTTATTTTGTGTGATTTATGTGTGGTTAATATAGATTTTTTTAATAAAAATGAAAGGGGGAATACAAACATGAACAAGTGAAATAGAGAAGGACGCATCGTGGCATGTAATTTATGTGCATTGAGGCATGAATGGTTTAAATGCATAATGGGCAATATCATAATAGTGCATGACGGGGCATAAAATATTATGCACCACGACATGCGTGTAACTTTTTTTTTCCTATAACCCTTATCCCTATACTAGAAACTTCACCTTTTCTCCCATTCTCTCACACTTTATGTCAAAATCTTACCTTTTCTCTCCCCCAAACAAACATAATCCCTCAAAAATTCTACCTTTCTTCAAATTTATTTGCAAATTATTTCAAAAAACTAATTTCTAGTATTCCTTCAAGAAATTTTCAATTTTTTTTAAGTTCCTTCAAAGATTTTCATCTTCAAAGGGGTTTTCTTCATTTCCTTCAAATCTTCAACAACAAAAAGCATGTCTTCATAATTTTTAGAATTTAATTCTTCACATTAAATTTTCTAAAATTTGTGGAGTATTTATATATTTATTAAGAGTCCAAAACTTCATTTAGGATAAAGAGAGTGTTAGAATTTATTTAGATTAAATTGTGTTGTTGAAAGTTTTGGTGAATCCTTGTTTAGATATTGTGGTAAAAAAACAAAAAAAAAATTGAAAATGGCACATAAGAGTTCTTGGAAAGAAAGGTGGTTTCAACTTTTGGAGATTTCGATAATTCAAAATTTTCAAGTTTTGATACTAAACTTTGCTTTGAAAAAGTGACGAAAGTTAGTAAAAGTTTTATTCCAAAAAAGGGATGAAATTTAATGATGACCTACTTTGATAAGCTTACATCTAGTATAAACGCCATTCTAAGAGAAAGGGTAGTCATTCCTCCATCAAGAATGCCTATGAATGATCAATTTCATAACCTTTGTGACATAATGAGCTATAAGGAAGAATACCAACAACCTTATTTTACCCAACAAGCATCATTCCTAAACTATTAGCATCGCGATCAAGTGCAATATAACAAGTTAATGTTTAAAATGAAACGATTACAATTAAGTCATTTCGTGGTAGATAAAGTCACTTAACAATACCTGAGTATCCGCATTATGACTTCAATTTTATACCTATAGAAAGATCATGATAACAAGAACCTGAAGATCAAGGTTCCGATGACATGGGGGAGAAGCTCTAAATGATACGAAATTTAATTTCTTTTTATGTAATTTTGTTTTTAAACTTTAGTTGTTATTTATTTAGGTAATATATATTTTTTATTTTATATAGGGTTATTTTATTTCCTATTTTGTGAACATTATTTAGAAATGTTAATTTTATAACTTTTTGTTGAATTTGTGAGAAGCACACATTTGTGTAATTTTAATATATTTGGATTGATGGATGCACATGCAATTCCATACCAATTCTTGAATAAGTTAAAACATGGATCATTTTTCTCTCTTTACTCTTTATCTTTGATTTATAATTGTTACATTGAGGGCAATGTAAATTCTAAGTTGGGGGTAAAAAAAGTTACATTTACAAAATTATATGCTAAAATTGAAATTTTATGTTCACATATTTACATTTATATATATATTTTTAGTTCCTTTTTGTGTGCTTTAATTTATATTTATTGAAATAGGAATTTTTATTTATTTTTTCTTACTCAATTATAATATCTTATAAAGTTAATTTTAAGAAAATAATAATTTTTTTGCATTTTTAGACTAATTTCAAAATAATTTCATGTAGTAATATGATAATTAGTTATTTTTTTGTTATCAAAGTTAGTAATTAATTATTAAATATTAAAATTGTGATGAACCCAAAATCGGTGTTTAGGAATCAAATAGTGAATACTACCATTATGAGAATATATTTTGAGTCATTATCTTCCCATTCGGAGTAATAATATTTTTTCTACTCTTTAAACACTCTTCTTATCAATCTAATTGTTAGATGATATCTATAGGTTTTTGCATTAAATTTTAGGATTTTTACATCTAATAAAGTATCATATATTTATTTTTATTGTTTAAATTGATAAGTTAAGTAGAAATTGAAAGTATATACCTTTTTATTCATTCATGCATGACTTATAAAAAAGAGACATATATGAGATTACCTAAATCAATAAAATAAAAAGGCACAAATTAGCTACTCTCCTATCATATAATTTATGAATAATTTGTATATGTGTCATTTTTCTAAAAAAAGAGTATCTCTAAAAATAAAAGAGAGATAAAATAAAAATAAAAAAGAGAAAAATGAATATTATAAACTACACTCTATGACCCATTATCCTTTAAAGTTCTAAAAATTAGCTAAATACAAAAAAAGGAAATAATTATTCAAGAAGTCATTGCATTTTCTTTATCTCCTAAAAGGCTTATTATTTGAGATTTTTATTTGATGAATTTGATTGATGTATGAAAATAATATGTGATTTATTTATAAAATCTTTCAATTGATTCATTTTATGAGATAAATATGATGTACCATTTTGAGTTTTTTATTCTTTAAGCATATGCAAATTATTAGCTCATTTTTATACATAAAAGTTTTTGTATATACCTTAGAATGAGTGCTTGAACCAATAGAATTAGTATTATTCAGAGTATACCTTGTGAGGTTAGAATTGAAACAAATTAGAATTCTTTACACTGAGATTGGGTAAATTTTATATTGATATATTTTTGATTTTAATATGAGAGTAATTTTTAAACTAATTATTACAATAAATCATAAATGTTTGGAATATTGAAATGACTTGTGCTATAGATTTTATTTATAGACTTAAAAGAAATTTTAAAAGTATGAGAAGTTTTATTTTTCTTTTATCTTTTTATTTCCTTAAAAGAAATTATTTGTTTTTGTGTTATTTGTTTGTTTGTTTTTAATTTTTGTTTTTGTTTTTGTGTTTGTGGGTATCATATATGAAAACTCTCACAAGACTTAAACTCGTCCATTAAGGTAACCTATATGCTAAATGTAATTGTGTCAATTTAGGGAAATAATTTAGGTTAGTTTAATTTTTAATATTTTTATGTTTTTAGTTTTTTGCCATTCTTGTTGAAAGACTTGTAAGAAGCTAGTTGGGTATTGTGAAAAATACTCAAAAGCACTTAATATATCATGATTTTATGCATGTTTAATAATTATGTTTTGTATTTGAAATCACATATATATGTTATTTTTCAAATATTGTTTTATTAAAAAGATTAAACTTGGAAGATTAAAAGAAAACATTTCTAAAATATTCATATATTTAAAAAATAGAAAAACAATTACATGCATAATTAGGGTTTCAAAGTGAAGCAGTTTGAAGTGTGCCACGGTATGACATTGTAGTGAGCCATGGTGCAAGGCCAAATGAAAGGGTTAAACATGTTTAAGATATGATGCAGCTTGCAATGTGAAAAAATTGTGTGCACACTGTCAAGCTAAGAAATCAACTTTTTTCTCCTTTCCTTATCCTATAAATAGGACCACATTTCGTATGTAAAAAAATATCCCAGAATCCCATCATCTTTCTTCTAACTAATTTAATACATTTCTCAGCTTTTCTAACTTTTTTCTAGAGGTTTTCCATAAAACAATTCTAAGAATTCTGTTGAGGTATATTTAAATGTATCCTTTTCAGTATATTTCTAAGTGTTGTTTTACATGCTATTTATTTAATTTATTAATTATTTATTAAATTATACATGTCTGGCTATATAAATAATATGGTAAATATTATTTTTATGAAATGAATTAAGTTTTATTTCATCATCAAGATTTAAACCAAAGTTTGTAAATGAAAAATATATTGACGAATTTTTTTTAATAATAAATAAGAAAGTTAGATTTAGGATTTAAATTATATGAATCTGATTTAGAGTTGCGTTCTTAAATCTTTTCGTTTATATCAACTGTATAGTTATAGTGAGCTATGTTTCAAAGATTTTTATAGGAATTAATTTTGAAGATATATTGATGACATATCTTTCATAATAGTTTTAAAATCTGAAAGTTAGTTCCAGATACTTAAATCATAAACCTAACTTAAACACCTTGATGAAGTTTCAATTGTTGGCCTGATCGATGGTGGCAAGTTAAATGGTTTAGTAATTTCTTAGAAAAGGAGTGTAATTTAATTAAGATTTAAACTGTCTGCATGATTCTAGCCTTAGCATATTTTAATTCATATAAGAAAGAATCGATAATCTTAATTCATATCTTCAATATTCTACTTAATATTGAATAAGCATGATTAACTAACTAATATATCACATAAATTCTCCACTGCATGGTAAATGTTTATTGAATATTTTTTATGTTATTAGTTTAGAAACTCAATCCAAAACAATCATGATAGGATGTTTTGGTTATTTAATTTCATTTTTAAAGAATTTGTTTAATGAATTAAAAAACAAATGATTCCTCTTTAAACCGACCTTGGAATTATACTTGTCATTTTTTTGTATGTGATTCTTGCATTGCATGCTATTTTATAAATTATATAATATTTGTATGCCTAATTTTGACACATCAAGTTTTGGTGTAATTTCTCGATAAACCGTTAATAATATTGATAACTAGTTAAACTTTGCAAGCATTAGTTATGGCAGAACAAGTGGATAAACGACTAGAGTAATCCCTAACCCTTTAAGGGATTTTATAGTCCCATAAGTTAATAGAGACGAATCATCTATCAGTAGATTAAGTATCAAACATTCTATAAAGGATTAATGGGATAAGTAATGACTATACACTACTACTACAAAGAAGGGCTTTTAAGTTGGTTATTAACAGATTAAAAGAGATTTTAAGTTAGTTCAGTGAACCGACTTAAAACGAGGTGACTTAAAATTTAAAGTTGATTATAGGCTAAAACCAACTTTAGATTTTAAATTGGTCCTACTTGTCAACAAACTTAAAATTTAAAGTCGAACCTAATTGTCAACCGACTTAAAATTTAAAGGTGATCTTATGTGTCAACCGACTTACAATGGTATAACCCTTTTAAACATATTTTGGTTATTTTCTTTCACTGCATGTTTTCAATCACATAATCACAAAACAAAAAAACTAAAATATGTTTAAAAGAGTTTTTAAATTTTTTCTTCATTGAAAAACTAACTATTAGTTAATTACTTAAGAACTAACTTTATAACAAAAAATAAATTATATACAATATATATATATATATATATTTAACTTAATGATACCTATGCTATTTAATATCATCAGATTTTTTCTCATTTTTTTTGTGATCTTATAATTTCAAACATGTGTTCCACCCATTCTTATCATAAATCAAAAAAGTTGCATATCATAGCTCAACTTGGTCCAACCAAATAAGAATGCAATATCATGAATTCACAAAAAATAACTTATATATGTTAAAAGAATATATTAGTAAAATAGATTACCACATCTTTAATTGACATATTGATATTTGAGATGATTTTGCTCATAAATTTCTTGACAAAGTAATCACATATGATTCCATCATTTTGTTGTGGAATGATGAGTGCTTAAAAATCAATAAAATTACCATGATTTAATGCACTTTAATTGAATAAATATATTTATATTTGTATGATTTTATCATATTTTTATACAAATTTTTATTTTTAAAATCATGGGTATTTTTTTCAGGTATTTTCATTCAAAAAATTAATTTAAAACTCGAAGAAAAATACTGAAGGCAATACATCACAAATATGTTGAGAAAAAAATGAGAAAAAGTTAAAACAAATGGAAAAATGGACAAAAGTGCCTAGTCACGGGTGCATGATGTATGTCCCGTGTGTAGCTGTGCCCTTTCACGCCAAGTCTTGTGTGCACATTCAGTATACATCCGTTCTCAGCCAGCAAACTCCCGTGCCAAGTCACGCACACGCTTGCGAATGTCCCATGTGCGCCAATACCCATCTACCGCATTAGCATCAAAGGTAAGAGTAATGAAGATATCTAGGAATACTTAATCCCCCAATTTTCTGAACATGCAAATCGTTAAAATCCCCCCAATATAATTATCAATTAATTACATGATCAATTAAATATAACCTAGCATGTATTCCTCTCTCAAGTAAACTACACACCATATAGTAATTAATTTAATCACACTCTCACGTCAATTAAATTGCATACTACTCATTAAGTACATCATTTATGGATCACATACATAAGAATCATACATCTCTGCCTAGAAACTATGCATGTTATTTAATCAAGATAAAAAATTTAATAATTCTATCAAATATATTTAATTTCCTCTATAGATAAATTGTTAGACAAAAAATTAATAGCATAAAAATTAGATTAAATAATATAATTAAATTAAAATTATAATTGGAGTAAAATATTAGGTCATCACATGGTGAAAATTAGGTTCATAATATCCCTAGATTAATAAATTAAATACACAAAATTGTATTCATAAAGCTCATATTTTTCATAAAGGAAGACATGAAAATTGATAAAAAAAATAGTAGAAGAAGAAATACAATTAATCTCTTGGATTGTAGTGTTAATCTCCTATTAAATCTCTACCAAAATTGTATCCCTTCTTGATTTTTTTTGTATTTTTCTATCTTTTTAGCTCCAAAAACTGACCAAAAAAATGCTAATGATGGTCTCTTACGGTTTATTGGGTGATTAGGCCCTTAAATATAGCTTAGGTGTGATCTAGACTGTTAGATAAGCTTTATATCAAAGGTTGAGATCAAAATAAGCAAAAATGATAGCGCCAGCTATTCACAAAGCGACACATGGCATACATAATTCACTGGGAGAATCAGAGCGAGACATGTGGTAGGGGAGACTAGTTAGAGTCAATGCTCATTGAGTCATGGATGAAACGTGATGAGCAATGGCGTGGCGTCACATGGTACGGGAGGTTGATCGATCTTTAAACTCGAATTGAATACCTTGTTGACACGTGACATGCGATTCATTCTCCTCACACGCGACATAATATGATTCGTTGTCCCTACTTGCGTGGCTTTCCCAGTTAGCTCCTGATTGGCCTTGAGTAAAAATCCAAAAACATTCCAGAAAATCCCAAAAATTATACTCTCACTCCTTTTCCCTAAAAAGTTTATATTTTAATATTTTTGGCCACAAAATACTATTTATTCAATAAAATAGGTAAATTTTAAGTAAAAAATTGTGTTAATGACTCTACTTTTATAGAGTCATCACACCCTCAAACTTAACTCTTTGCTTGTCCTCAAGTAAAGCCAAGTTTAACTAAATAAAATAACTTGGGTAGTATATTCATAAATATACTTCTATTAGTAGATGCATATTTCACGAAAACTATCCCTTTCAAAAGTCGTATAATTCTATGATAAGGAGGTTCACATATTCATCAATAAACGTTCCATCAATATATGGATATGCAAGGTTTTTGAAAAATTCATTCGTATGTGTGTGTTGTACATGATATCATCCAATGCACTTATGAAATCAACATATATGAGTATGCTAATCAATTCAATCTTAGAACAAGTCTCTTAAGTCTATTTTTAACATCCCTTTGCACTAATATAAATATCCACTTATCTAAAAATCAATAAGGACTTTACATGGTTGTAATGTAAGGCTTAGGTGAGGGGTCAATAAATGAAGACATTTAGGCTCTTTTTACACTTTAGCTTTCTTTCTTTTTTCATTATGCACTTTTTAACTACAATTGAGTTTTTACTTGATATTTTTGTGCACATTTTCTTATCATTATTTTCACATTCTATTATTCCACATCTTTTTTTTTTGTAACTTCACAACACCCCCAAACTTAGTTTCAATTCTATTTTATTTTTCTTTAGGGGGATAATTGTGTTGTGAATTTTTCTTCTTTTTTTGTCTACTTTTTTTAGAGTACATTACATTTTACCTTACTCTTTAGCATAACACATGATTGCATTATTATTATTATTTCTTTTCATACAAGCTAAAGGTCCAAGGATAAAGGTAATGTTTATTAGTTAGGCATTAAATGTGGCTTAAAGATATGAACGGTTCTTTGTTAGGTTCAAATGGGTGATTATGGATATATCCAAATATGGCTTAAATCATTTATCTTGCTAAATACTATTTAGGATTTTACCTCAAGTGATGATCAAATAAATTCTAAGACTTGGTAGATCTCATCGACATGCATTACTCACTACAAATATTTTCTTAATAAGCACACCAAAATAAATCATGAACATATGCATAGAAATTTGAATTAATTCAATCAAAACTAGCAAACGTATTGCATGATTAATGTAAATATTTTAACAAATATGTTACATTCCTTATCCTAGTCATGACAACCAATTTTTATCATTGATTTCATATGTTTCATACCAAGCATGCATGCATTTAGTTTCCATATATTTATCAATTTCTACCCAAATCATGACTAAAAACAACCTAAATTTTTTAAAAACAATTCCTAAACATTTACATGGTAAATACTAAAATAGAGAATGACGTACCCTCCTCAAAACTTAAATTATACATTGTCCCCAATGTGCACATATAAATATGAAAAATTAAAAGGAAAAAAACTCCCTTAGTCTTGGCACATCACATTTGTTGTTGAATCTGCTCAATCTTGTTGTTCCATTGCTCTCCACATTTATTTAACTACAAAATAAAAAAATGAAATTATAAGTAAAATAACGTTGGATTGCCTCCTAACCAGCATGACATTTAACATCCTTGATTAGACTATCATTTCATGTCCTAAGGAACATTGTTTTGTGTCCATTTACTTTTGAGTTTACCTAGAAACAATTTGAGTCTTGATTTGTTCAATAATACTTTATGTTATGGTTTGCAAACATAGTGCTCAATTCTCTTCTCATGCCATATTTTTGTTTTCTTTTTGAACTTTTTGGCATTCTTATAAGCACTCCACTGTAACACATCCAATTTATGTATTTCCAACATATTTTTCACCTCTCCATTGGACTCTTTCGCTTACCTACTTGATTGGGGATGAGAGGCTAAACGTGTGAGGTCTAAACTTGGTTTCTCTTCAATTGATGGTTTGAACTTAGATCATAACTCAAAATTTCTCATAATCATATTTGATACATACATGAGAGGCACGTCCTCTAAAAAGTTCACACAGTCCACATTATCAACCTTTGATTCCATACTTTCAAAGTTAAAATTGGTTGAGTAGTTTTTTTGTGAGTTTATGTCCTTGTTCATAGCATCATGTGTAACAGTCTTAAGTGTGGGTGACTCAACATATTCTTTTAAGTTATCCCCACATTCAGTAACATTTTTCCTTAGCATTCATTAACACTATCAATATTAGGGGGTTTAGATTATTTAAGAAATTTAAACATGATTTGTTTATCTTGCACTCCCATTGTAAGTTCCCTTTTTTCTACATCAATGGGTGCTCTTCCGGTTGCTAAGAATGTATGTACAAGTATGATAGGAATGGCATCGTCCTCCTCCATGTCTAGCATAATAAAGTTTACCAGAAAAATGAATTTGTCTACTTTTACTAACATATCTTGTACCACACCCCAAGGTTTCTTAATTGATCTATATGCTATTTGTAATGTTACTAAAGCAGATTTGGCTTTAGCAATCCCCAATATCTTAAAGAATGATAATGGCATAAGGTTAATGCTAGAACCTAAGTCACATAATGCTTTCTCAAAGTGGATGTTCCCAATTGTACAAGGAATGTCAAAACTACCTGGATCTTTCAACTTTTAAGGTAGTTTTCTAGCAAGGATGGCACTAAAACCTTCAGTTAAGGTTATTATTTCATTATATCTAAGCCTCCTTTTCTTAGACAAGATGTCCTTTAGAAATTCGACATAAGAAGACATTTATTCAAGTGCATCTACAAATGATATGCTTATGTGCAACTTCTTGAAGATTTCCAAATTTTTTGAAAATGGCGTATTTGACTTTTGCTTTTGCAATCTTTGAGGGAAAGGAATAGTGGGTTTATAGAGGTTGCTCTTTTTTGGCTAAATTATTTTATTTCCATTACTCTCTTTATCTACTAATTCCTACTCATCCTTTTTAATTTATGATTCCTCCTTATCCTTTTTAGTCTCATAATCCTCATTATCCTTTTTAGTCTTATTTTTCTACTCTAAAGTTTTATCACTTCTCAAGGCTAATGATTTATAATGGTCATCACCTTCTCTTCTTGGGTTTACAATTGTGTCACTTGGAGGGTTACCTTGAGGCCTTTGACTTATAGCTTGAGTAAGTTACCCCATTTGGTTCTCCAAATTTTGAATTAAACCATCTTGAGTTGACACTTTTGTATTAAATGATTGGATGAAGTCTTTCATCATCCTCGTTAAGGCATATAAGAAAATATCTAGGAATACTTAATTCCTTAATTTTCTAAACATGTGAGTCGCTAAAATCCCCTCAATATAATTATCAATCAATTACATGATCAATTGAATCTAACCTAGCATGTATTCCCCTCTCAAGTAAACTACACACCATATAGTAATTAATTTAATCACACTCTCATGCCAATTATATTGCATACTATTCATTAAGTTTATCAATTATGGATCACATACATAAGAATCTTACATCTCTGCCTAGAAACTATGCATGTTTTTTAATCAAGATAAACAATTAATTAATTCTCTCAAATCTATTTAATTGCCTTTATAGATAAATTTTTGGCCAAACAATTAATAACATAAAATCATATTAAATAATATAATTAAATTATAACTATAATTATAATTAGGGTAAAATATTAGATCATTACATGGTGAAAATTGGGTTCATAATATCCCTAGATTAATAAATTAACTACACAAAATTGTATTCATAAAGCTCATATTTTTCATTAAGAAAAGAGTACAAGAAGAAATACAATCAATCTCTTGAATTATAGTGTTAATCTACTCTTGAATCTCCACTAAAATTGTGTCCCCTCTTGAATTTTTCTGTATTTTTCTCTTTTTAGCTCCAAAAGCTAACCAAAATTATGCTAGTGGTAGATCCTTAGGGTTTATGGGGTTATTAGGGGCTTAAATATTGCTCAGGTGCAATCTGGACCGTCAAATCAACCTCAGATCAAGGGCTGAGATCAAAACAAGAAAAACTGACAACGCTAGCCAATCACAAAGTAACATGGGGCATACAAAATTCATTGGGAGAATTAGAGTGCAATGCGTGGTAGGGGATACCAGTCAGAGTCAACGCTCACTGAGTCAAGGACATATGGCAAGGCCAGTTGACCGATCTCAAAACTTGAATTGAACGCCTTGCTAACACATGGTGTACGGTTCGTCCTCCTCGCACGCAGTATAACATGATTCGATATCCCTACTTACATGGCATCTATATGGCTTACCTAGTCAACTCCTTTGTTGCATGGTAGGCCACGTGATAGATTCTGATTGACTCTGAGTTAAAAATTCATAAAAAAACTATAAAAATTCAAGAAAAATCACAATAATTATTTTTTCACCCCTTTTAACTAAAAATACTATTTATTGAATAAAATAAGTAAATATTAAGTAAAATATTGGGTTAATAACTATACTTTCATATATTCATCATCGGTTGACGTGTATAACCGATGTTTTTTTTTTGTTTTTTTTTTTATTTTGTATGTCAGTTTATTAAGCATACTAACTCAAAATTCGTTATAAGTCAATTTTAAGAAAAAATTTACTTTAAATTCTTACTTAGATACTCTTTATTATAGTAGTGATAATTAATAATGTAGCTATGGGAGCTTTAATAAGTAAAACTGAAGAGGAAGCCTTTGCGCTACTTAATGAGATGGCATCCAACAATTGCCATTGACCTTTGGAGAGGAATAGCATTTTAGATTTTTATTTTCAAAATTCTTAAATTTTTTTTGTAAATATTTGTAAGTTTTCTTTTGTGTTTTTTTGTGAATATTTGTGGGTTGTTTAGATATAAAATAACCTTAAAAAATTTGTAAAAGTTTTGTTTATTTTTATTTTTACTTCCTTTATCTTATTTATTTGATTTAAGTTATTTACTTTCTCTTTTTATTTAATATTTTTGTTTAGTAATTTTTATTTCTTGTTGATTGTATTTTACTTTTTGTACTTAATTGTTTATTTTATTTTTATTACTTATTTATTTTTCTTTTTATATTTGTTATTTATTTTTTATTTCTGCAATCGTATAAGATATTTTTATTTGTTTTAATTATGTTTGTTTCTTTTGATTTGCTTTTATTTATTTGTTTGTTTTTCTTTTCTTTTAATTTTATATTATCATAATTATTTAGTATTTATTTTAATTTAGTACTTAGTACTAAGTTAAAGAAATTGAAGCTTACTGCGACATAGCTTTTATTGTGTCACAACACGGAGCTCTCAGGATAAAAATGGGATAAAGAAGATGACTTTGCCCCGTGATATGACTGCTGAAAGAGTGCATAACTGATTCACTACCAAGATAAGAAGATACAGACTTATTAAGAGCTCATCTCTAACTCAAAAATAGCAAAATTATACATATTTAAGCAAAACATAGCAATATCACTAAATAATACTCTTAGGTGGGCAGATTATTTTAAGCAACATATACATTATTTGTCAATGAGAAAGTAGGTAAAGAAAATAAAAGCTTTCTAGTCAGAGTTTAAGCTTTAGTATACTGTAATATATACACCTTAAACTCAGATAATGCTAGCATAAAAATAAAGCATGCACATTTGAAAGAGCCCATGACCTAGTATACAACTAAGTTAAGGAGATACAGACTCCTAAAGGACTCTACCCAAACTCGTGACAAAGAAAATAGTAAATAACTTATATAGTTCACATAGTAGAAGCATAAAACATATCATGTCTAAAGTAGATAACTTTAATAATAGATATTATATATATATATATATATATATATATATATATATATATAAATAGGCAAGAATGTAATAGCTTTCTAATTTAAATTTAAGCTTTTAGTATGTTGTTACATATAGAGACTATATTTATATGGTAACATCGTCGGGTTGCTTAAGGTAACCAATCAACAAAAAATAGTTCACTAATTAATAAATAGGTTACAACACTAATAGATCATAAAACCACTATTACATTTATCAGTTAGGACCTCTATTCAAATCATCTATTGTTGCTTCTACAATATTTTGGTTCAATACTCTAACCTAACTATCCTTCACAGCCAACACCACCTAATGTGATGTAATTTAAAACCAATGATCAATAATAGTAAGTGTATCAACTTACAATCTCGCGGAACATACAATCCACTACTAATATCAAATCAAGTACGTGAGATACACAGTCAAATCACTTACTTGGATTATGATTTGATAACTGATGAGTGCTCAAAAAGCACTAAAATTACCATGATTTTATGCACATTAATTGATTAAAAAAATATATATTTATATGTTTTTTTCATATATTTATATGTTTTTTTCATATATTTATATAAATTTGTCTTTTTCGGAATCACGGGTGTTTTTATTGTTTTTCAGGTATTTTCACTTAAAAACGTAACTTAAAGACTCAAAGAGGAATACTGGAAGCAATACATCACAAATATATTAATAAATAAATGGGGAAGGTCAACAAATATGGAAAAATTGGACAAAATGGGTCAAAAATGTCAAAAAGGAGAAAATCGTGCCGCGCCAAATTACAGCTGAGCCCAGCGCCCTGCTCAGACTACGCGCCGCCTTGACGCGCAGACGCCCCACGTCCGCGCGCATCAACCCTCGCCCATTCCTAGCTCCGCGCGCCCACGCCAGATCTCTCGCTCCCGCACGCTCAGGCGCACTTACCGCTCACATGCGCGCTGCCATTTCGCCCCATTTTTTATACAAGCCTGCATATCATCTGACGTCATCAAGATGACGTCAACAATTACCACTCCGCGTTTTCATAATTTTTTAACATTTTTTCCCCCACTTTTTCTCTCCATCTTCACCTATAAATACCCCCTTCTCTTCACTTCTAAACACACCTCAAAACCATTCTTCTCTTCCTTTTTTTTCTCTCATTTCTTAGTTTTTAAGCTTTTCTTAGTTTCTTTCTTAGTTTTTAGTTGTTCTTAGTTAATTTCTCTTAGTTTTAGAGTTCTTCCCTTTTTGGGAAGAACTAGTTATGTTTTTGTAATTTATTAGCTTTTTGATTCAATAAATGAGAGTGTAAATTCCGCTTGGAGGTTTTCCAGCAACGGGAATAGCATCGAAGTTCTGTAAGGATTTTATTTTTTTTATAGTTATTTTTTATGCTTTATTCTTACATGTTATATTTAATTTGTCTGTGATTAAATTTAACTCTGCTGGCTATTTATAAACATGATATAATAATAACGTTGTTATGCTTGCGAAATATTAAATAGGTAAAAATCTCTAAAATGAATTGATTTTATTTTTATTCAAGATTTTATATTAAGAATGTTAGAGAGAAATATATTATTTTTCATTACAAACTTAAATCTGAAAATTAGATTTTAAGGTTTAGTTATCCGGTCTAATTTAGAGTAGTGCTCTTTTATTTGTTGGTACAATCGCCTCTAGTTAGAGTGAAGCTCTATTTCAAAAGTTTTTATAAGAATTATTATCTGAAAATGTATTGACAACATGTTTTCAGTAGTGGTTTTAAAACTTGAAAGTTAGTACTCGGATAATTAAATTCTTAGGTTTAATTTGGACACCTTGAATAAAGTTTAAACTGTCTAACCCCACCAAAGGTGGCATTTAAATGGTTGATTTTCAATCTCTTAAAAAAAGGAATTAATTTAATTAACCAAATTAGTTATCAATCCCACCTATAGGTGTTAATTGATTTGTTTAGTTAACAAAGAATATCTAACCCCACCAAAGGTGGTATTCATATAAAAAAGAGAGAATCAATAAATATCAAATCATATCTTTAATAACCTAATTAATATGAGCAAGCATAATTAACTTAATTATTATATCCATAAATACTTCACCATTATAAATGATAAAATTTGCATAAATGTTTATTGAATCTATGTTTATTTTTATGTAAGTAGATTAAAAACACAAAACCCCAAAATATCGTGACAGGATGTTTAGGATTTAATTTCGTTTTTAAAAGTTTGAATAATAAATTAAAAACCACATACATTCCTTCCTTAGATCGACCTTGGGAGTATACTTATCATTTTCTGCGAAATGATTCGTGCACTTGCGAGAGTTTTATAAATAGATAAAACCAAATGAACGGGCAGGATCGGCGATGTCGGTTCTACCCCGATCAAGTTTTTGGCGCCGTTGCCGGGGAAGGAATAGCGTTTTTAAATTATTTATCAAAATTTTAAAAACTTTTTGTGTTGTAAATAATTGTGAATTTTTTTTTATTTAAAAAAAAAATAAAACAATAAAAAACAATAAAAAAAATAATAAAAAATAAAAAAAATAAAAAAAAATTCAAATTTCAATTTCATAATAAATAAAAAAAAATTCAAATTTTAAATTTCATAAAAAAATTATAGCATGAATAATAAAATAATTTTGAATTTTGAAATTTGAAGTAAAAAAAAAAGTAAATAAATTTTAAATTAAATTAATAAATAAAAAAAATAAAAAATAATAAAAAATAAAAAAAATAAATTTTTTTGTTGTTTGTGAAAAATAAAAAAAAATTAAAATTTTAAATTTCATAAAAAAAAATTATAGCATGAATAATAAAATAATTTTGAATTTTGAAATTTGAAATAAAAAAAGTAAATAAATTTTAAAATTAAATAAAATAAATAGATAAAATAAATAAATAATAAAAAATAAAAAAAATAATAAAAAAATAATAAAAAATAAAAATAAATAAAAATAAATAAAAAATAATAAAAAAATAAAAATATTTATTTTCAATTTTTTTATGTATTTATTTTTTTTCTTTTTTTTTTTTTCTTTCTTTTATTTATTTTCTTTTATCTTTTTCAATTATTATTATTATTATTTTTTAATTATTTTTTATTTTAATTTATTTTTTGCTTTATTTTTAATTTAAAAATTTTTTTTTCTCTTTTTTTTTTTTTTCTTTTTATGTTTTTATTTTTTTTTTTTTTTTTTTTTTTTTTAAATTTTATTTTTTTTATCTATTTTTTTATCTTAATTTTCGTTTCAGTTAATTAACTTAGGTTTTAGTAACTTAATTTACTAACTTATATTAATTTAAGTTACTAACTTAATTAACTTAGATTTTCATTAACTTAATTAACCTACTTTTTTATTAACTTAATTAACTTAAATTTTAACCTAACTTAACTTAATTATCTTAATTTTAATAGCATGAAAAGTAAAGATCTAAGGGAGTTTTGTCTAGGAGACTAGTTCCTAGAAGTCTTTGTGCCACTAGTCTTTCCTCGGAACGTTGCTCTGTCTAGGAGGATGGTTTTTAAGGAGCCTTTGCCCCACCATTCTTTCCTGGGAGCACTCTTGATTAATACTAATTATGTTATTTTAACTTAGATATTATACTTAAAACAAAAAAAAAACAAAAAAAAAATCTGAAACTATCTCCAAATTTTTAAAGTTTTAATTACAATCTCAAGAGTTAGTTTCTTTGTTTGATCTAGGTACAATTGTGTTTTGATGCCTTAATTATTTGATTTGCACCTAGATGTGGGTTATCTAAAACCCTCAAGCATGTCCCTAGTTTTTAGTACAGAAAAAAAAATTTTAAAATCAATAGGGCATGTTTGAAATAGTATAGGTAGAAAATCTTGTCTTACTTGTAGGTTTGATTGACTCAATGATGAGGGGACATTGAGTTTACTTAAAAGACAATCCCCAAGTTACGTCTTGCTAAGACGTTAAACTAAGCGCTGGATGGGAGGCAACCCATCATTTTAGGTAATTTTTTTTGTTATTTGTTTTATATACTTAATTTTATCGTTTATTTTAGTTTAATTATATGTGAATAATTTTTAAATTGTTAAAACTAAAAATATTTGTTGAGTTATTAGAAGTTCACAGCAATCTGTCTGTATACACTTTAATGATAAATATGATGAATGCACCTGCATTTCTCCATTACTACTTACACATTCTCAAGAAATAGGTAATCTTTCTTCTCTTTTCTCTTTATCTTTAATTTACAGTTGTTACATTGAGGACAATGCAAGTTCTAGGTTGGGGGTGGTGAAAAGTTACCATGCTTAATTAGAAAAGAAAAAAAAAAAAGATTTAACAATTTAAAAAAAAAACAATATTAATTTTTTTCTTTTTTATGTTCACATCTTCATTTTTTGTGTTTGGTTTTATTTTCCTTGTGTGATTTAGTAATTTTTGGAATTAAAAAAAAAATTCTCACAAAAATTTATCATTTCTTTAAATCAAATTTAAGTAAATAGTTAAGTCTTTTGTACTGTTAGATTAATTTTTGAAAACATATCATGAAATATTATGTAATTATTTTTGATAATTAGTTATTTTTTGTCATAACTAGTATTTCTTGATAAGATGTAGAAATTATATTAAACCCAAAATCAGTTTTTATGAATTTGTTTTAGTGGAGACTATCTTTGTGAGATATAATTTGAGCCTAATTTCCTTTATTCAGAGTGAAATATATATTTTTTCTACTCCAAACACATTTCTTATTTCTTCAAATTCTTAGATGATCTCTATAGGCATTAATATTGAATGTATGAATTTTTTCTCATCTTAATAGAGTGTCGTATATTTTCTATTATTATTTTTGCTTAGATTAAATGATTTGAGTAGAAATTGATAGTATATGCTTTTATCTCATTCATGCATGACTGTTAAAAAAAAAAGAGAGACATATCTGGGGTTACCTAAACCAAGATCAAATAGAAAAGCCACAAAATTAACCACTCACCAAAATCCTTAAAAAAAATGTACAATCTGTACATGGGTTGACTCTCTAAAAAAATGATATATATTGAAAAGTATCTTCAGAAAAAATAGAGAGATAAAGAATATATAGTATAATCTACACACTATGACCCGTATTACCCAAGATCCTAAAAAAATGTACAATCTGTACATGTGTTGACTCTCTAAAAAATGATATATATTGAAAAATATGTTCAGAAAAATATAGAGAGAAAGAATATATAGTATAATCTACATACTATGACACATATTCCCTACAAAGTTGTGAGTAAAGGCTAATTACAAAAGAAAGATATAGGAAGTAATTCCCTAAAAAGTCATTGCACTTTCTTCATTTGTAAAAGACATATATCTTGAAATTTTTTCTTAATGAGTTTGATTTATGCATGAAAATAATTTTTATATATGATATCTTTATAATTTACACATTTGATTCCTTCCATGAGATCAACGTCAAAATAACACTATGAGCCTTTCTTCTTTATACATATGCGAACATATTAGTTCATTTCTATACATCAACTCTTTCGCATATAAATTAGTATGAGTGTTTGAACCCATAGGATTCAGTGTTTTGAGAGTATTGACTTGTGAGGAATAGAGTCGGTTTAATTGATTCATGACACCGAAATTGGGTGAAATTAAATTGATACATTTTTGATATGAAATATGAAAATGATTTTCAACTAATTATTATAATAAATCATGATTGTTTAAGAAGATTAAAATAACTTATGCTTGAGATTTTAATTATGATCTTAAAAGAGATTAAAAAGTATGAGACATTTTTGTGTTATGTTGTTTTCTTTTATTCTTAAAAGTTAATTTTTGATGTTGTTATAATTTTAGTTTTTAAGTTGATTATTTTTATTTCTTTTGATTTTTACATTTAGTTCAATGTTTGTGGGTATCATTACTGAAAACCCTCACGAGACTCAAACTCGTCCACTAGGGCAACCTAGGGGTTTAAAGGTTTGTTGCATAGGCTAAATGTAACCGTTTCAATCAACGAAAGTGATTTAGGATAGTTTAATTTTTAGTTTTTATCGCTTCTCTTGCTAAGGGACTAGCAAGAAGCTGGCTGGGGGTTGTGATGAGTGCTCAAAAAGCACTAAAATTACCATGATTTTATGCACATTAATTGATTAAAAATATATATATTTATATGTTTTTTTCATATATTTATATAAATTTGTCTTTTTCGGAATCACGGGTGTTTTTATTGTTTTTCAGGTATTTTCACTTAAAAACGTAACTTAAAGACTCAAAGAGGAATACTGGAAGTAATACATCACAAATATATTAATAAATAAATGGAGAAGGTCAACAAATATGGAAAAATTGGACAAAATGGGTCAAAAGGGTCAAAAATGTCAAAAAGGAGAAAATCGCGCCCCAGCGCCCAGACCCGCGCCCGCCAGCGCCCAGCCGCGCGCAGCACGCCCCACGTCCGCGCGCATCAGCCCGCGCCCATTCCCAGTTCCACGCGCATCAGCCCGCGCCCATTCCCAGTTCCGCGCGCGCCCACGCGCGTATCTCCTGCTCCCGTGCGCGCATATGCGCGCCCCAGCTGCCTTCCGCGTGCGCCGCTGCCATTTCGCTCCATTTTTTGCACGCAGCCGCTTCATGACATGCTGACGTCATCAGTATGATGTCAGCAATTACCACTCCGCGTTTTCATAATTTTTTAACATTTTTCCCCCACTTTTTCTCTCCATCTTCACCTATAAATACCCCTCTTCTCTTCACTTCTAAACACACCTCAAAACCATTCTTCTCTTCTCTTTCTTTCTCTCATTTCTTAGTTTTTAAGCTTTTCTTAGTTTCTTTCTTAGTTTTTAGTTGTTCTTAGTTAATTTCTCTTAGTTTTAGAGTTCTTCCCTTTTTGGGAAGAACTAGTTATGTTTTTGTAATTTATTAGCTTTTTGATTTAATAAATGGGAGTGTAAATTCCGCTTGGAGTTTTTCCAGCAACGGGAATAGCATCGAAGTTCTGTAAGGATTTTATTTTCTTTACAGTTATTTTTTATGCTTTATTCTTACATGTTATATTTAATTTGTCTGTGATTAAATTTAACTCTACCGTCAAGTTTATAAACATGATGTAATAATAACGTTGTTATGCTTTAAATATTAAATAGGTAAAAATCTCTTAAATGAATTGATTTTATTTTTATTCAAGATTTTATATTAAGAATGTTAGAGAGAAATATATTATTTTTCATTACAAACTTAAATCAAAATTAGATTTTAAGGTTTAGTTATCCTGTCTGATGTAGATTAGTGCTCTTTTATTTGTTGGTACAATCCACCGGTAGTTAGAGTGAAGCTCTATTTCAAAAGTTTTTATAAGAATTATTATTTGAAAATGTATTGACAACATGTTTTCAGTAGTGGTTTTAAAACTTGAAAGTTAGTACTCGGATAATTAAATTCTTAGGTTTAATTTGGACACCTTGAATAAAAGTTTAAACTGTCTAACCCCACCAAAGGTGGCATTTAAATGGTTCATTTTCAATCTCTTAGAAAAAGGAATTAATTTAATTAACCAAATTAGTTATCAACCCCACCCATAGGTGTTAATTGATTTGTTTAGTTAACAAAGAATATCTAACCCCACCAAAGGTGGTATTCATATAAAAAGAGAGAATCAATAAATATCAAATCATATCTTTAATAACCTAATTAATATGAGCAAGCATAATTAACTTAATTATTATATCCATAAATACTCCACCATTATAAATGATAAAATTTACATAAATGTTTATTGAATCTATGTTTATTTTTATGTAAGTAGATTAAAAACACAAAACCCCAAAATATCGTGACAGGATGTTTAGGATTTAATTTCGTTTTTAAAAGTTTGAATAATAAATTAAAAACCACATACATTCCTTCCTTAGATCGACCTTGGGAGTATACTTATCATTTTATGCGAAATGATTCGTGCACTTGCGAGAGTTTTATAAATAGATAAAACCAAATGAACGGGCAGGATGGGCGATGTCGGTTCTACCCCGATCAATAACTATACTCACAAAAATGACCCATTCTCATTTATAAGCTCTCCAAAATAATTTCTTAATGAGATGTTAATAT
The DNA here is from genome assembly GCA_030763125.1 of Hippophae gyantsensis. NCBI lineage: Eukaryota > Viridiplantae > Streptophyta > Magnoliopsida > Rosales > Elaeagnaceae > Hippophae > Hippophae gyantsensis. Next base: position 53,230,428 of record CM061029.1, read on the forward strand.
CAGTGTATATTTTGGAATACTTTTAGCTCTTGAACAAGGGGTGAATAAGAGAGAAATGAGTGGGGCATTTATAGGGCTCGATTTTTCCACCTCATTGACCACCCCATTGGCCACCTTTCCAACCATCTTGCCAATGGTGGTGGTAAGGGTGGTGGTGAGCTTGGTGGCAAGGTGCTTAAAAGTTGCATTTTTTATTTTTCAAAAATGCTGAGTAGTATCCATAAAAATCCCCACACGAAACACGCTAAAAACAAGTAAAAAGGTAGGCTCACTCGCACGCTTGATTATTGAAACCAACACTCTATCTAGCATGCACACTATGAAAACTAACCCCATGATATGTAAACATGCTTGCATACAAAGTGTAACTAACTATATATATGTGTGAATTACTAATCCACAGTAACCAACATTATTTAGAGGAAGATAAAAACAATATATAAAATAACAGATACAATGTTTTATACACGAGAAGCCAACACATAGACACAAGTACAATGAGACTTACAATAATAAAAGATATAATGAGGTTAACTCACACAAAACTTATATATTTGTGGTAATAACCTCTAGTTTCTTATGGCAACCATTCGGTAGCAAAAAATTCACAAAATAATAAAACAATTACAATCCTAATAGAAACAAAACCACTAATAAAGCATTTTTGTATTTACTTGGCAGTTGCTAGCTTTAGCTTGTGTGGCACTGTATGTTTGGGGGAATGTTACTTATGTTTTATGAAGCAAGTACTTAAAGGTTGTTATTATTTTGTAGCTATTGAATAAAGATGTTTTAACATAAATATTGCAGAGTTGAGATTTTATTTTACATTATGAGCACCTATCCAATGCTTTGTTATATAATAATGCATCCATATTTATTATTATTTTGGTGTGTATTGGAGTTTCAAGTTGGTGTTATGGCTGCTAGTAAATCAATTAAAATCCAGTCACTTTCCAAGATTATGATATTGCACTTGATGCGTTTTAGTTATGGAAGTCAAGGAAGCACCAAATTGCATAAGCCTGTGTATTTTCCTATCGTAAATACTACTTTAAACATTGGAATTAATCCTAAAAATTCATAACATTCATCATCTTCATATCTCTCTCTCCCCTCCTCTTCTTTTTTATTTTTTTATTTTTACATTTCACAATAGTCCTTTTTTAAATATATAATTCAGAACAACGTTTTTTTGCCATTAATTTACTCTTCCTTTAGAATTTGACACATTTTTGGTTGATGCGAGCTGAACTAAAAATTATCTTCATTTATGTAGGATTTTTGTGTATTTAATACTCATATCCTTCTTTGAACTTGATAGATCTAGTATTAAAATTTTCATATATTCCTGATCCTTTTCAGGTATTCTTTCATGGTTCCCAACAAGAAGGTAATCCTTATCATTCTTTTAACAAGGAATCATTTCTTTTGTTCAAGTCCAACTCTTCCATTCCATCTAGATGCGGTACAAATTATGCATCAGCGATTAGGAAATTGGTTGCACAAGATCCTTGTGTAGGAAAATATAAGAAAAATGGTGTTGTAGATGCTACCATTGGATCAAGTAGAAGTACCAATTTTCCATCTCAATTTATAGTCTCGTTGCTGTCATCTGCTCCTGTACTTGTTGATTTGATTTCCTTGATATATGTACTTGAAATTCTAATATATGTCTAACAGCATCTTAGTAGCGATTATAGACAATTTGATTAGTTATATTAATAAATATTTTTCAAGTATATTGTTATATTTTTGGAACATTTTAATTAGCTAGTTATATTAAGGTTTTATTATGTTTAATGTATCTATTAAACTCTTAATTAATGTAATATCCCTCTTAAGTTTAATATAATGACTCTTAATTTTCTCAATTTATTTTAATTTATATTTAAAAATAAGGTTAATTAAGATGTATATGGTCAATAGATATCATTTTGATTACAAGTCTATGGTCTCAGTTATTAGAAAACCGAGGCCATAAGGTGTATCTATGGCCACAATTATTAGAAAATCGTGGCCATAGGGTGTACCTATAGCCATTGTTATTAGAAAACTGAGGCTATAAGGTGTATATATGGCCTCGATTATTAGAAAACCGAGGCCATAGATACACCCTATGGCCTCAGTTAAAAAACTGAGGCCATAGGTAACGGCCTATGGTCTCTTTCACGTAGGCCTCGGCTCTTATATCAGAGTTTGTGTGTCACGGTTAAAAATCGAGGCCATAGGTATGTCTATTAGTAGTGTCTATCCGAACTACCTATTACTACTCTCACTTATTGCCTTTGTAATAGCCTAGCTTGACACACAAACTCTGATCTCCTCAGAAGCCAACATTACCCAATGTGGTGTGATTATTAATCATAAATCAGTAATGTGCAGAGAAATGAACTTTAAACCTTAAGCACCACCCTCAATCATATATGAACCACCAATAATCAACATGGGACATTCAATCTACCACAAACCATGAATCATCTACGTAGGACATAATCAATCCACGTATGTATACAACTAACGATTTGATATCTCTCCATAACAACTAGCCCAATCTTACAATGTTGTGTTTCATATAGAAAGTAAAATAGTAAAGAGTTAAACATTTAAGCACTCTATTTTACACAAACCATTGTAGTAAAAATGCGCAATCATCCCAAAAATAATTTTTTAATCAAATGTAATTTTCAGTGTAAAATTTGGCAGATTTTTGATACATTGAGAATGGGTGAAAAAGAGAAATAAAATGGTTAGACCACCTCACTGTGACCTCATTAACCACATTATTAGGGATTCATCGAAGGGTATGATGAGGCCTTTGTTGAGAACCATGTTGAGGTTCCAAAAGTCACATTTTTATCCAAAATCGTCAAGTAATTTCCATATACACCTCTACCAAAATCAAGCCAAAATCTACTAATTATGGCCTAGCATGCATAATATACAATCAACCTATGGTAGTGAAAAATATGCTTTCATGTGAAAAACATGTTTTCAATCACAATGTTCTTAACTAAGTATGTGTGTGCATTACTGATCTGTAGTAACTAATCTTACATAAAGAGAGATGTAAAATAAAAAAACTATATGTTTTGCACACTTTAAGCCCACAAATAGACATAAAGTACAATGAGACCTACAAAAGTTTTGTGCATCGTGGTACATTGATTTGTGGACATTTTACTAGGTCATTTTTTCTATTGAGCTAAAATATGAAATAAACTACACCATAGCCCATGATCAATTTATACACTAAAAACCCCCAGCCTACACTTGTATTCTAGACATACCCCTTGAATGTATCATGCAAAAACAACGTGCATTCTATCCAAATACTATCAGGTACACAAGGATAGGTAAAATACATGCAATGTACAAAACTCCCCCTAACTTCTTGCAACACTTCTCTTGAGTGTATGCAAGTTAGCCAACAATATGCAGTGCAATCCTACACTCACCACCCATACAACACATAGCATGGCATTAAACACATAGTTGTGCACATAAATTTCTCCCCTTATTTTGACATAGAAAGTCAAAATAACACCCCTATGTGAAGAAGATAAGGCATAAAAATGTTCCATAATCCTATCATTCAAGAAACCTGATAAATAAGATTAAAGCAAAAAAAAAAAAACAGAGACAGAGATCAAGGAACAAAACATACTCATTCTCATCAAGTAGACATTAGTTTATAAAAATTAATGCAATAAAATTAAATAAAATTAAAAATAAGAAAAAAGTGTCATGCATTCTTCGTCACCCTATCTAGCATCATCATTCGGATAGGTACCAATATATGAGGGTAGTTTTTCTCAAAATGTGGTACAAAAGGTGGAACAGTGTGTTATGGATGGAAAAAAGAGATAGGAAACTAGTCAAAGGGATGGTTGGGTTTAAAAGAAATATTGGGTTCAACTTCATCGAATAAAAAGGCCATAGAGCCCAAGGAGGTAGCATCAGAGTGAAAAGGGCCTCTGGAAACCATAGGTCAAGGTCTAATAAAAGTAGAAGATAAGGAAGAGTAAGGAGTAGTAGCTTGAAATCTATGCATATCTATGACATTTTGGTTAGAAAGATGCAATTATTGAAAAAGATTATTTATAAGACCAATAAACCTGTCACTAAAGGAAATGAAGGTAAAAGGAGTAGAAGAAATAGGAATGGATTCACAATGCATGGATTGAGCAAGGTTCATAGAAAAGGAGAAAGAAGGAGTAGTAGATGAACATTGATAGCCACGACTAGAAGGAAAAAGTGAGAGTGAAAGAACAACTCTATTGGGAAAAAGAAAGGGGATATTAAGAAAAATAATGGAACCCTACTTGATAACCAAAGAGAGATAGTGAAGCATAGAATTAGAAGGAGCAACAATATAAAAAATGATGGTCTTATAAATCATGCCAACGAAATCTATAAGGTCAAGGTTTTGAATAGCATAAAGGAATTGTCCTCTATATGGTTGGATAGTATAATGATAAGAACAAGGATGAATGATGGCATTGACAACATCATTAAGGAGACGACTAATGGTAAGTAAGTTTACAATGAAAGCGCTACCATTAAAAGTAGGTGTAGGCCTGACCAATTGGTTCTCCATCTTAATAATATAGAATTAAATTTGATTCATTAGGAGAATAAGTAGAAGCAATATTTTCAAATTCAAAAGGAATTATGGGAAAAAATGGAATTCAACATTAGGAAGAGATAATAAACAAATGATAACATATCTAGAAAAGGTGATGCTACACCTTTTAAGGACAAAAGAGGTAGAAAAGCTAGATGAGAAAACAGGTGGATGGCAGCATAGAACTCCCTAACAAGATCATCATGGATATCCATAGGATAGTCACAAAGAATGGGTAGACTTTTTGAGGGGAAAGCAAGCTCAAACTACGTTGACTTCTTTACACTCTTAAAATGCTTTGGGACCATTTTTTGTTAAGAAATAAAAGGAAAAGGGTACTGGTATTCTAAGAAGAAAAAGAAAAATTATGAGGTATGAAGAATATAGGTATTGGGGGGTTAATTTATAGCTACAAGTGTGCCTCATTGTGGTCCTTATTGGAATGCTCGACAAGCATGTAAAAATGGTTCGACAAGCCACCTACACAAGGGGTGTGGTAAGGTGAAAAGTTACCATGCTTAATTAAAAAAAAGATTTAACAATTTAAAAAAAATAAAAAATAATAATAATTTTTTTTTCACATTTTCATTTTTATTGTGTTTGACTTTATTTTTTTTATTGTGTGATATAGTAATTTTGGAATTAAAAAAAAATTCTCACAAAAATTTATCATTTCTTTAAATCAAATTTAAGTAAATAGTTAAGTCTTTTGTACTGTTAGATTAATTTTTGAAAACATATCATGAAATATTTTGTAATTGTTTTTGATAATTAGTTAGTTTTTGTCATAACTAGTATTTCTTGATAAGATGTAGAAATTATATTAAACCCAAAATCGGTGTTTATGAATTTGTTTTAGTGGAGACTACATTTGTCAGATATAATTTGAGCCTAATTTCCCTTATTCAGAGTGAAATATATATTTTTTCTACTCCATACACATTTCTTATTTCTTCAAATTTTTAGATGATCTCTATAGGCATTAGCATTGAATGTATGAATTTTTTCTCATCTTAATAGAGTGTCGTATATTTTTTGTTATTATTTTTGCTTAGATTAAATGATTTGAGTAGAAATTGATAGTATATGCTTTTATCTCATTCATGCATGACTGCTACAAAAAAAAGATATATCTGGGGTTACCTAAACCAAATCAAATAGAAAAGCCACAAAATTAACCACTCACCAAAATCCAAAAAACAAAAATGTACAATCTGTACATGGGTTGACTCTCTAAAAAAATGATATATATTGAAAAGTATCTTCAGAAAAATATAGAGAGAAAAAGAATATATATTATAATCTACATACTATGACCCGCATTACCCAAGATCCTAAAAAAAATGTACAATCTGTACATGGGTTGACTCTCTAAAAAATGATATATATTGAAAAACATCTTCAGAAAAATATAGAGAGAAAAATAATATATAGTATAATCTACATACTATGACGCACATTGCCTACAAAGTTGTGAGTAAAGGCTAATTACAAAAGAAAGATGAGGAAGTAATTCCCTAAAAAGTCATTGCACTTTCTTCATTTGTAAAAGGCATATATCTTGAAATTTTTTCTTAATGAGTTTGATTTATGCATGAAAATAATTTTTATATATGATATCTTTATAATTTATACATTTGATTCCTTCCATGAGATCAACGTCAAAATAACATTTGAGCCTTTATTCTTTATACATATGCGAACATATTAGTTCATTTCTATACATCAACTCTTTCGCATATAAATTAGTATGAGTGTTTGAACCCATAGGATTCAGTGTTTTGAGAGAATTGACTTGTGAGGAATAGAGTCGAAGCGAATTCTGATTTATGATACTGAAATTGGGTGAAATTAAATTGATACATTTTTGATATGAAATATGAAAATGATTTTCGATTAATTATTATAATAAATCATGATTGTTTAAAGAGATTAAAATAACTTATGCTTGGGATTTTAATTATGATCTTAAAGGAGATTAAAAAGTATGAGACATTTTTGTAATATGTTGTTTTCTTTTACTCTTAAAAATTAATTTTTGATTTTGTTGTAATTTTAGTTTTTGAGTTGATTGTTTTTATTGTTTCTTTTAATTTTTACATTTAGTTTAATGTTTGTGGGTATCATTACTGAAAACCCTCACGAGACTCAAACTCGTCCACTAGGGCAACCTAGGGGTTTAAAGGCTTGTTGCATAGGCTAAATACAATCGTGTCAATCCACGAAAGTGATTTAGGATAGTTTAATTTTTAGTTTTTATCGCTTCTCTTGCTAAGGGACTAGCAAGAAGCTGGTTGGGGGTTGTGATGAGTGCTCAAAAAGCACTAAAATTACCATGATTTTATGCACATTAATTGATTAAAAAATATATATATTTATATGTTTTATCATATATTTATATAAATTTGTGTTTTTCAGAATCACGGGTATTTTTATTGTTTTTCAGGTATTTTGGCTTAAAAACGTAACTTAAAGACTCAAAAAGGAATACTGGAAGCAATACATCACAAATATATTAATAAATAAATGGGAAAAGGTCAACAAATATGGAAAAATTGGACAAAATGGGTCAAAAAGGTCAAAAATGTCAAAAAGGAGAAAATTGCGCCGAGCCGCCTAGCCGAGCCCCGCGCGCGCTGCTTCCCACTCCCGCGAGCGCCTGCCACTAGTTCCACGCGCGCCCCTGCGTGCCCAGCTGCCCTTCGTGTGCAGCCGCCCCCATGACGTCATGCTGACATCATCAATGGCATCAGCAATTACACTCCGCGTTTTCACAATTTTTTAACATTTTTTCCCTCATTTTTTCTCTCCATCTTCACCTATAAATATCCCTCTTCTCTTCACTTCTAAACACACCTCAAAACACACTTCTCTCTTCTTTCTTTCTCTCCATTTCTTAGTTTTTAGTTTTTTTAGTTTTAGAGTTCTTCTCTTTTTGAGAAGAACTAGCTATGTTTTTGTAATTTATTTGCTTTTCGATTCAATAAATGGGAGTGCAAATTCCGCTTGGAGGTTTTCCAGCAACGGGAATAGCATCGAAGTTCTGTAAGGATTTTATTTTCTTTGCAGTTATTTTTTATGCTTTATTCTTACATGTTATATTTAATTTGTCTGTGATTAAATTTAACTTTGCTGGCTGTTTGTAAACATGATATAATAATAACGTTGTTATGCTTGCGAAATATTAAATAGGTAAAAACCTCTAAAATGAATTGATTTTGTTTTTATTCAAGATTTTATATTAAGAATGTTAGAGAGAAATATATTATTTTTCATTACAAACTTAAATCTGAAAATTAGATTTTAAGGTTTAGTTATCTGGTCTGATTTAGAGTAGTGCTCTTTTATTTGTTGGTACAATCGCCCGGTAGTTAGAGTGAAACTCTATTTCAAAAGTTTTTATAAGAATTTTTATCTGAAAATGTATTGACAACATGTTTTCAGTAGTGGTTTTAAAACTTAAAAGTTAGTACTCGGATAACTAAATTCTTAGGTTTAATTTGGACACCTTGAATAAAGTTTAAACTGTCTAACCCCACCATTTAAATTCCATCCATAACCATTTATCAAAACATATATATGTATAAGTCCATTCTCTAAGCAAAATAATTAAAAGTCTTAAAAAAAAGAGAAAAACAAATAATATAACTAAATACAAAGGTCCTAAGTTTTTATGCATGTAAAAGCTTTTGTCCTTTTCTTTTTCCTTCAATATTATTATTATTATTATTATTATTATTATTATTATTATTTTAAAGGAAATATGCACGAGGCAAAAATCTAGTATCATGATTTTCATACTAGTTGTAACGTAGCTCTCTCCACTCAATGTGGTAGCTTCACACATCACAATAGGTAGATATCTCAAAACTAAGTGTCTCTCTATAATAATATTTTAGAAAGAGGAAGATAAGTCTCAAAAACAACTTTGTAGTCAAGGTTAGCTTATTCCCTAGAATCTCACAAAATTAATCATAAACTTTAAGCATGACATGCATATATGTCCAACGAATATATGAGTAAGTTCATGTCAACATCGATCGCCAGATGTGATAAATATGTAAGTGCACAAAATATCTATTTGTATAATGTACATCCAATCAAAATAAATATGAAAGGAGTATATAATAATCATGTCAATGTTAAAGCATGTCTACTTCCCTCACTTTTTTATTTTTATTTTTATTTTTAACTAAAGAAACTCAATAAAAATAAAAGAAAATAATCAAACTAAATATGTTCACCTAATAGGGTCAATCAATAAAAACAATGGCCATGTGACAGAAAAGAGACAATCTTTCCTAATCAAAACTTTCTTGAATTTTGGTTCCTTTGTAAATTTGGGTTGGAAATCAACTACCTTAGTTATTATTGGCATATTCTTGGACTTACATTTGGAATTTTTCATTCAACTTAAGTGAACATGCAACATGCATGGTAGGATAATGATAATTAGTCTTAGAATTAAATGAATTGAATTTTACTTGCCTATTTAAACCAAAAACTTTATGCTTTCTAGTAGAATTTTTGAACATGTTACATAATTTCCATTCATCCTACAATATTATGCAACATGTATAGATAGATGATGGTTATGAGTCCTACTATGTGAAGTATGGAAAGTATTATTACATTTTGGAGCATTTATCAAAAATCTACAATTGGGTCAAATATGACATTTCATACCACAATGATGACAAATAGGAACAAACTTAATATATTTTTCAATCATGGGTGCAACTGCTCTTTATGTATAACAGGTAACATTAGGGGTAACAATTATAGGTTATAGAAAGCTAGCTAGAGATAAGTGAGGGCTAGGATATATAGATGATCACACCAAGCTAGTTTATACAAAATCAACTAAGTTTGTCAAACATGTAAACATGTCCTCCTTATATGATAACATTGGTTATAAGAATGAGAGCTCCACTCCTTCAACGTCAAAAACCACATTTGTAAGGCGTTCTAACCCTACTTCTTATGTTACCCATTATACACAATGAGTAGTTGCACTTATGATTGAAAAATCTATTAAGTTTGTTCCTACCTAGCATCATAAGATTCTTTGACTATTTAATTTCTTACTTAAGATTCTTGTTTTCCTATTTAACATTTGTAAGACTTGAATTCAAAACATTGGCAAATTCAAATAGTTCATTTTTTTTATTTTTCTATAATTAAGGAATTTATTTCAAAGGATTTAAGTTTGTTAATTAGTTTAGCTACTTCCCTTTTGCATCTTACATAATCTATAGATATTTCATTAATAATGGTGATATTAAATTTGTTAAGTAGAAAATCAGTATCACTATCCTTATCATCTGAATTAATGTCAGACTCACTAAATTATCTACCTACAATTGCAGTAAATACCATATAGTTATTGTTTGATTCAACTAGATTATCATTATCACTTTTAGAGTCATTAAATGTAACATTGAAAGCTCTTCCATTTTGGTTTTTCTTATTTTCCCAATCAACTATAAAGTAACCAAAACCCACACATTTGAAACATTGAAGTCCATTGGGTTTAGATTTCTTGCCATTAGAACTCACAGATTTAAGTTCTACTAAATTATGATCCTTTTGACAACTTGATTGTCCTTGGTTTTGAGGATTCTTTTTGTTAAGGATTTTGTTCAATCTTTTGATTAAGAGTACCAGTCCTTCATCATCATTTTCACTATCTTTAATCATAGTATTTTTGAAAGTGATACATTTGTTCCTTAGAGATTTTTGAAAGTTCATCTCAAAGGTTTGAAGTAAACCTATGAGTTTTTCTATTTTGATGGTGTGCACATCCATGTTTTCATTAATAGAAGTGACCATTGCCTAGAAGCGATCTGGTAATAAGCAAAAAATCTTTTGAACTATTCTAAAATCATTAATTTTCCCTCCAAGATTGGTACAGGTGTGAGTAATATCACATAATCTAATATAAAATTCAGAGAATCTTTTATCCTAAGATTTTCAAATTGACTACCAAGCATGTGAAGTTTAGTTCATTTAACTTGTGTCATTCCCTCATAGGAAACCTCTAAAATATCTCAAGCATGCTTAGTAGTGTCGAAATGAGAAATATGACTGAACTGATCAGCTAACATATCCCTAAAAATAGTATTAATACCTTGTTGATTTCAGTTGCTAGCAATCTTATCTTGATTGGTCGATTTGTTCCTAGGCTTAGGAGTAACTATATTATCTTTGGTAAGTGTAGGTGGTTCCCACACATAAATTATAGAGTTTCAAACACTCTCATCTATAGACAATAGAAAGGATCTCATGCAAGCCTTCCAATATGGATAGTTAGACCCATCAAAGTAAAGTGTACAGGTAGTGGAAGGACCATCTTTTAAATGATCCATAACAAGGTCCTAGGTAGACTAAGTGTATCTAGTAACTTCACTGATACTAATTAAAAGTTTCCTTTTTATTTACGAGGTGAATAGATAATCAGTGAAATTATGAAAAAATAATTTTTTTGTAGATGGTTAGGCATGCAATCACATGTGTAGAAATACAAAGATTGACACATGAAACTTTTATGTGGAAACAACCTAGGCCATACTAATAACCTAAGATGAAAACAATCTAGGCCACACTAATAACCTAAGATGAAAACAACCAGTCCATCAGACCACCTAACTATCTACTATGAAAAGTAAGGTCTAATTACAATGTTATGACTCCAAATACTCACCAAGATAATGCTCCCAAGTAATCTATTTACAAACCACTACTTTCATCATAGTATTTACAAGAAAGGCATTCAGATTTGAACAAATGATTTGATGAATTCAAGTTACACAAGTTAATCGAACACATACATCTAGTAACTGAAAAGTTAACACAATAACACAAGTACAAATGTGTATCCTAGAGTAGATTCAATAATGAATAAACCTAACTAGATGATTTAATAAATATATCAGATATATTAAAATCAATAAGCAATCCTAGAATAATCAGTTTAAGCACAAGTTCATTAAAGATAGCTTCTTTAAAGATTAATATTCAAATAATTATGATATGATACACATATTTATTTGATCTCACAATTCAATAATGAAAATAAAGAAGAAGCTATAATAACATATGATTAAAATATCATAAATCAATTTGGTTTATTAATTAATCAAATATAACCACTAATGTTTGCTAGATTAACTAAATGAAAAAGCCTAAAGAATTATGATCTTATATTTGCAAAATAAGAGAGAATAAGATGAAGACAATAATACTCAATAATTCCCTTATGTGGTGATGCTTATTTTCGCAAGTGTACGAATCGTTCAAGTAATAAAATGTACAAAAGTACAGATATCGAACCCACAAGGAATGGCGTTACTAAGTACCGAAAATGACTAATCCTAATTTTATTTGAAAACCGAATTGTTGAAATTGTTTTAAAAGAAAATTAACATAAAACTAAATGCAAATAACAAAATTTAATGTTGTTCACAAATGATTAAAAACGCTAAGGCATTTGATTTCGCTAAATCAATTCAATCCGATTTCAAGTCATGTTATATGAGAATCAAAGCTAAAAGTGATGGTTGAAAAACCCAAATTTACCTAATACTCTCTCTCGAGTTATATTAGAATTACTTATCTATGAAAATCAACTATATTTCTATGAAGATTTAATCACACACAAGCACATTAAGATTTATGGAATTTCTAGATTAACCACATACATCATGCATTAGTTCTCACACTCGCATTCAACATACGATATTTATCACAAGAAGCATTCATTACATATCTCCTCTCGGTCTCAATATAATGCAACTAATCATCTAAATCTTGGCCAGAAATTTAAAAGCATTAAGCATGGAAATAAACACTCAACTTGAAAACAATGAACTCATATAACAATAACAAAAGAAATCAGATTTCCTTGATTCAACTACATCATAGCCTTAGCAAAAACGAATTAGTTCATAACGGAAATAAGAACAACCATTATTTCAATTGAATTCATGAATAACAAATCTGAATAAAATGCAGAATATGAAGGCTAAGGAGAAGAGATGAAAAACTCTTGAAGATGAAGACTTGGTAGCAACAATGGTGATGATCCTTCAAGCTTCTCCAAACTTTCTCTCCAAAATTGCCTTTTCTCCTCCAAAAATAACTCAGATATGTTCTCTTTGTCGTCCCCCTCTTTCTCCATCATATTGTATATATAGATCTAGGGTTTGGGGGGCAATTTTGGAACAAAACAACCAAAAAATCTATTTTCGGACGAAACTCGCCGGCAGCGACATTATTCTCGCCGCGGCGAGATTTCTAGAAAATAAATTTTTTTGGGTTTTCGATTTTGGCCGGCGGTCAAAATAATGTGGCCGGCGGCTAGATGCATTTGGTCGGTGGCGAGATGAATTTTCCAAATTTTGTGCTCTTGGGAAGATTTTTGCCGGCGGCGGGATTTCCAAATTTTGAAACTTTGTTTTCTTTTTATTTTCACTCAATCCCGATCATTGAACTTTGTCCCAAACTTCTCCAAAATCATGATTTTACCTAAAATTGTACTTTAAACACGAAATACCCGTGAAATGACATTTGTGGATTAAATAATCAAATAAATGCAATTTTCACACAAATATCAACATTTAAATCATAACAAAAATGCAATAATTTGACTCTTATCATGTGGTTAACAAAATTGTGAACCAATAGTATGAGTAAATAGCATAAATTGTAACCTTAGGTAAAAGGTTAATTATAAAATTGTTCTTAAAAGTATTTAGAAGAGCTTAAAAATATAAGAACAATATAGTAAAAATACTAATTGGCTTGAGTAAAAATTAGATTAAATTTAAAAATATGATCGCTCGATCGATCTAGAACTAGTTCAATCGATCGAGTATGGCTGCTCGATCGATCGATTGACTATAAATTGTTCGATCAATCTAGTTAAATCTCAATTGATCTAGTGAAAAATTAATTAATTTAGAAATAAGTGGATCAATCTAGTCATATTAAAAATTAATTCAACCAATTTTAACTAAGCTCGATCAATCTAGTGACCTATTTGAACAATATTCATATGTGTCGAATATGAAATCTAACGTGCATGGAAAGATAGATATACTTAAATGTGATCAATGAGGTTCGATACTTTCTTTGGCTTGAAAATATTTGTGAAATACACACCTAGAAACTAATATTACATACAAATATTTTATTCACGAATATTGCCAATGGTCACATAAACCTTATAAAGTCAAATTTATCTTTAATTAGTTCATTAGTTAGTATTTTCATTCATTCAATCATTGTAATAAGATGTTTAGGTTTTATTTTCATATTCATTTTTAAGAAATTTATCAAATTATTTAAAACCATGTAGTTTATCTCGAGACCAACCTTGGGCATATATTTATTTCTTATTATAAGTGATTCATACACTTATGAGCTATTTTATAAATATAAAATTTATGCTTAAGTGATCAAGCATCAAAGATTAGACTTGGATCATTATGCATCAAAATTTGAATGAGTTTTGGGGGACTTGATCAGCTGAGTTAGGAGGTCAATTGATGAGTGCTTAAAAGCACTGAATTTCTCATGATTTTATGCATATTTAATGATTAAATATATTTTTATTTATTTAGTTTTGTTATCATTTTAAACAAACTTATCTTTTCAAAATTGAGGTATATTTTGTTGTTTTTTTAAGAATTTAAGCTTGAATGAAAGGGTCAATAAAATATTAACACGTCATTTGAAATTATTTAAGGGACAATAACATACTAACCCATTATTTGAAATTATAAAAAAAATTGTGATATATAATAGTAGTGTTATATTTATAATTACTTTATTGTTTATGGCGTGATAATATATATAAAATTGTTAGCCTTAGCCTTTTTGGCATTGATAAGCATGACTGCAAGCTATTTAGTGATTCTAGACAGTTAGAAGATTACTATTTCTTTTGGAAACCAATAATTCTTTAACTAAAATTTGCGTGATCGTGTAATAGATAGTAACATTATGAGATTTCAATTAACTCATTAGAAGTTTACAAAGAACAAATCTTGCAAAAAATTCCACCTTCATCGTAAATCAATGTTGTCCGTACTTTAAATGACCAAGACTAATAAATAATAATTACATAAAAAAGCGGGGAAATTTGTGGTGAAAAATTAATACCAAATTTTTTTTAATACGTATTTATTTTTTACATCATTTGAGTTTTTTTTTTTTTTGGTCAATCATTTGAATTTTTCTTGGGCTAGGATAATTATAGAATAAACGTTAAATTTAAAAGAGAGCAACTTTCTCTCCACCTTATACAAATTTAAAAAGAAATGTATGGTTGACAATTTAATGGTAGTAATGTACTCTAATAAAACTATATAAACAGTTGATAAACAACAATTATTTTTCATAAAATAAAAACAAAAACAAAAATACTTAATTTGAATAACCTAGTCGAGTGAATAATGGATCCTAAATTGCTTAGCACAACAAGTGTGATATCTTTATTACTACTGTTTGCATCCATGGCCAAAGCTGTAGATTTTAACATACAAAAGTACGGAGCTAAACCCAATGGTGATATCACTCAGGTATAATAATGGCTATTATATATAACTTGTAATATGACACTTGATCAGAAGTAGTTTTATTATTAATGTTTAATGTTTTTAATTAACTCAATTTTTTAGGCTATAACCAAAGCATGGAAAGATGCTTGTGCATCCACAAGTCCCAGTAAATTGATAATTCCTAAAAGTACATATAAGTTGACGCAAGTAAAATTAATTGGTCCTTGTAAAGCTCCTATTGAAATTCATCTTCAAGCAACATTACAACCTCTAGATGGTCATAGTAACGGAGATAGTTTGGTTACTTTGGAACGCATAGACAAGCTCACTGTAAATGGTGGTGGAGTTATTGATGGAAAGGGAGAAACAGCATGGGGTAAAACACATGGTTGTGCCAAAAGCCAATATTGCAAAAATCTTCCTATGGTAAGCTTATTAATTTCAATTATGATTTTATAAATTGAACAATTATTTCTCCTATACCTTCCAATTATGTAACTAATATATTTTAAAAACAAATTGCAGAATCTTAGATTAGATTTCATCACCAATTCAATGATACGAGACATAACTTCACTTAATAGTAAACAATTTCATACCAATATTTTTGGATGCAACAATGTTACCTTGGACAATTATACAATCAGAGCTCCGATTGAGAGCCTCAACACTGATGGGATCCATATTGGTCGTTCAACTAAGATAAATATCACCAATTCAAACATTGGTACTGGTGATGATTGCATTTCTATTGGGGATGGTAGTAAAGAAATATCAATTACCAAAGTTACTTGTGGACCTGGCCATGGTATTAGTGTTGGAAGCCTTGGAAAGTTCAAAAATGAGGAACCGGTGCAAGGAATATCAGTTAAAGGTTGTACATTTAAAAATACTGATAATGGAATCAGAATCAAAACTTGGCCGGATTCTTTTCCTGGTGAAGCCTCAAACTTGCACTATGAACATATCACCATGGATAATGTTAGCAATCCAATCATTATAGATCAAGAATATTGTCCATGGAATAAATGTAATTTGAAGGTACCCATATGCTTTACATTTAATATCATGAGTTTTAATTGAAATAAATCTTAATATTTATCAAAAAAAATTCTAATGTTAGATAATATAATCTTGGTGGATTTAATATTTTATTTTTATATTAATTTTCAGGTTCCATCAAAAGTTAAGCTTAGCAACATTAGCATAAAGAATGTATACGGTACATCGAGCACAGCAATGGCTGTGCAGCTTACTTGCAGTCATGGTACTCCATGTGATAAAGTCGAAATTGGAGACATAAATCTAAGATATAATGGAAATCAAGGACCTATTACATCAAAATGTAAAAATATAAAGCCTATTACGAGTGGCAAACAGAACCCAGCTCAATGTCTCGCTACTGCTTGATCATCTTTTAGTACTAGGGTCCTACGTGGAAGCATATATAAATATAACTCATTTGAGAACAAATAAGTCTTGGGTGCGTGGCTCAGGAAGTGTAGAAGGATAAGGCGAAACAGGAACGTAGCCTTTAGTTTTTGTATTAAAATAATATAAATAAATTATATTTTTATTTTTATTACCAAGGATCCAAGTTCCATGAAATCTCTCAACCTCCCACATTGGTTGATAACACTCATATTGAATAATTATGACAATTATCGTGAATATAAGTGTATTGAGGTCCATGCAAACTCTTAGAATTTTACAATCCTATGTAATGCACAAAATTGTTATGAATAAATTTTTTATGATTTATAAAATAGTTTGCAAGTGTAGGAATCACTTATAGAAATTAACGAGTATATTTCCAAAGTCGGTCTGAAGAGGAATCATATAATCTTTAAATTATTCAACAAATTCTTAAAAATAAAATTAATAACCTAAAAATCTTGTCATAATTGTTTTGGGTTGAGTTTCTAAACTACTGGCATAAAAATAAAGATAGATTCAATAAAAATTTAAGCAATTAAACATTTATCATACAGTGAAGAATTTATGAAATATATTAGTTAGTTAATTATTATTGTTTAATATTAAGTGTAATATTATATAAATATATAAATTAAGATTATTGATTCTCTCTATATTTAAAAATATAAGATTAATTAAGTCTACCATTTATTATTAATTAAAATCACTTACGCATTCGATCGGATCTAGAAGTTAATTTTAATTAAATTATGCTTCTCTTTCAAGAGATAGTGAACCATTTAATTAATGTCTTTGGTCGAGTCCAACAATTTAAACTCATATCAAGGCATCTAAATTAAGTTTACGATTTAGGTATATGAAACTAACTTTTAGATTTTAAAATTACTATGAAGCTAGGATATATCGTCAATATATCTTCCATAATAACTACTATTAAAATATTTGAAATAAAGCCCACTAGAACTATATAGTTGATATAGACCAATAGATTTAAGAGTGTAACTTTAAATTAGATTTATATAATTTAAATCTTAAATCTAACTCTCTTGGTTATTAAGAAAAATAATTCATCAATATATTTTTCATTTACAAACTTTGGTTTTAATCTTGATGAAGAAATAAAACTTAGTTCATTTTGTACTTTAACATTTCACAAGTATAATAACATTAATAATATCACATACTATTTATAGCTAGATATACATATATTTAATATATGATCAATAAATTAAACATATATGTGAGAAAATACTTGCACATATTCTGAACAAAATACATTTTAAATATACCTCAACTGAATTCTTAGAATTGCTTATGAAAAACCTTCAAAAAAACTACTACGTCGTTTATTGAATTGAATCTAAAAGCTATTACATTAACTAAATTTTTTTTAAGCACGTTTCTTTTTCCTCGCTCTACGACTTACAATGTTTTCACGCAGCGGCACACCTCAAACTGCATCACTTTGAAACCCTAATATTCATGTAATTTCTCTTTTCTATTTTTAATCATATGTAATGTTTTAAAAATATTTTATTGTAATCTTCCAAGTTGTAATGGAGTACTTCAAGTATAACTCTCCAAGTTAATTTATTTTAATACAAGAAATATTTGAAAAATAACCAAATATACTCATGATTCCATAAAGATAGATTTAAGTAAAATGATAGTAAAATTACCAAATACAAATCTATATAATCGTTAAACATGCATAAAATCATGATATATTAAGTTCTTTTAAGCACTTATGACAACCTACAACTAACTTCTTGCTAGTTAAGAATGGCAAAAAATTAAAAACAAAGCCTAAAAATTAAACTATCCTAAATCATTTTCGTAGGTTATCATGGTTACATTTAGTATATGCAACAAACCTTTAAACACCTAGGTTATCCTAGTGGATAAGTTTAAGTTTCATGAGGTTTTCACGTATGATTTCCATAAACATCAAAAATAAAACAAAAAATAATAAACAAATAAATTTTAAAAACAAAGTAAAAAGATGAAAGAATGAAACAACACTTCTCGTACTTTAAAATTTTCTTTCAAGTCTTAAATTAAAATCTATAACATAAGTCATTTCATATTCTAAACATTCATGATTTATTGTAATAATTAGTTAAATCACTTTTTATATTTAAATAAAAAATGTATCAAGATAAAATTTATCCAATGTCAGTACAAAAAATTCTAATTCATTTCAATTAGAGTTTATGTATAGAAATGAACTAATAGTTTCACATATGTTTAAAGAAAAAAAGCTCAATAAATAGTGTATTATATTGATCTCATGAAAAGAATCAAAGTAAAATATTTCTACAAAAATCACATATCATTTTTAGACGCCAATCAAATTCACTAAATAAAAAAAATATCAAGTAATATGTCTTCTCAAAGTTAAAGAAAATGCAATAATTTATTGGAAAATTATTTTCTATATTTTTTTTTTGTATTTAGGTAATTCTAATAACTTTGAAGGATAATGAGTTATTATATTTGGTTTATACCATTCATTTTCACTCTTTTTTATTTTTCTTTTACCACTTTATTTTTTTTAGAGAAATAACTCATGTACATATTATACATTTATTAAATGATAAATGAGTAGCCAATATGTGATTTATTTTATTTTATTGATTTAAGTAACCTTATATATGTCTCATTTTTGAAAGTCATGCATGAATAAATATAAATGCATATACTTTTAGTCTCTACTTAACTTATTCAATTTAAGCGATAAAAATAAATACGATGCTTTATTAGATGTAAAAATCCTAATATTTAATACAAAAGACTTATAGAGATCACCTAACAATTAGAATTGATAAGAAGAGTATTTAAAGAGTAGAAAAATATTATTACTTAGAACGGGAAGATAATAGCTCAAAATATATTCTCACAAAGGTATCTCCACAATTTGATTCCTAAACATCGATTTTGGGTTCTTGTAATTTCAACATTTTATCATGAAATACTAATTATGATAAAAACTAACTAATTATCAAATTACTTTATGAAATATTTTTGAAACTAATCTAACAATGCAAAGACTTTATCATTTTCTTAAAATTAACTTTAGAAGATATGATAATTTTATAAGGAAAATTTAAAAATAAACTAAAAATTTCTAATTCAATAAAAATAAATAAAAGCACACAAAAATGTAAAAATGTAAACATGTGAACATAAAATTTAAATTTTAACTCATAATTTTATAAATATAACTTTTCCTACCCCTAACCTAAAATTTACATTACTCTCGATGTACAATTATAAATCAAAGATAAATAGTAAAGAGAGGAAGATTACCTATTTGTTTGAACTTGTTCAAGAGTTAGTTTGGAATTGTAGATGCATTCATCAATCCAAATATATTAAAATTATACATAGTTATAATAATGGGTTGCCTTCCATCCCACATTTAATTTAACTTCTCACCAATACGCTTTTTGGGAGGATCTCCCTTTTTAGAATTTAATATACTCAATATTCTCATTATCATTAAGTTTATTGAAGTTACAAAATCTACATGCATAATAATTTTATCTACACGTGTTATTTAAATCATTTATCATGCCATATGTATATTAAAGATTTATTTGTTTAGAAGTAGGAACATAATTGTGGGTTTTAATTCACCCACTTCTAGCTACAATTATAATGAATATGAAATTATATTTGCACTTGTACCTATATCTAACATAGTATTTGTCTCATTTTTATTTTTAATCACTAACGGTGATATTGATATTAAAATTTATAGAATTTTTGGTGGTAACATTAAAATTATTTGTATTTGAGGCATGTACAAAATAGTGTTTATAGAAGAAGAAAAAGATTTTGTGTGGGACTTATTTGAAACTTTTTTTTTAAGTTTAAAAATTCATTGCAGGCAAAATAAAGTACAATGTTTTCAAATGAGGACCCATGTAAAAATATGTTTTCTGCTTCAACTTAATTGTATCACGAAAGCCAGTAGAAAAACCATGCCTCAACTAAGTTATTTTAAAATTAAATAAAAATACTAAAAAAATAAAAAGAAACAACAAAATAAATAAATAATATAAAATAATAAAATAAAAACAAACAAACAAAAAAAGATATAAGAAATAAAAATTACTAAATAAAAAATATTAAATAAAAAGACGTAATAAAATAAAATAAAACTACAAAAAATAAAAGAACAATAAACAATAAATAAGAAAAAGAAATAAAAATTATTTAAAAAAAAAATTTTTAATTAAAAATATTAAGAAAAAAGAAATAAAAGTTAGGAAATTAATAAATTAAATTTAGAAAAGAAAAAGAAAATTAAATTTAAATTAGTACTAAAAAATACTAAAAACAATCCTAAAAAAAAATTAAATTAATAATTAATATTTAAGTCAACTAAAAAATAGTTAAAAAATTTAATATATTTATAGATTTAAAAAACAATTAGTCAACTATTAAAGTTGATATATTTAAATTTTTTATTTCAAAAAGTTTTGAATTTTTTTATGAAAATAAACTAATAAATATGACAACTAGATTTTTGAATTTTTCTAAATTATTTTTGAAAAATCAAATTATAAATTTGACAACAAATACAAAGTTTTTTAAAGATTTGTTTTTGAATTCTTTTTTTTTAAATTCAAATAATAAATGAGATTTTAAATGCTTTTTGAATTTAAGTTCATTTTATTGTTATTTTTTGATTATTTTTAAATTTTTAAATAAAATAAAATAAAAAGCATATTATTTACAATACAAATTTTTTTTAGATTTTGTTAAAAATGCTATATTTCCTTAACAATAGCACCAAAAACTTAATAATATAAAATTACACGAGTTTTTGTTGTTATGTCCAATTTTTTGATAATAGTTCCAAAAACTTAATTAATATAATTGCTAATTAAAAATTTCTTATAATTTATAAACTAGCTCGCAAGTTGACGAATTATCTATAGAAAACGACAAGTATATTTTCAAATTTGGTAAAATTCTTAAAAATAAAATTAATATTCTAAACATCCTGTCATGATTGTTTTGGGTTGAGTTTCTAAACTAAGGATGTAAATATAAAGATAGATTCAATAAACATGTAAGCAATTAAATATTTATCATGCACTAGAGAATATATGTGACATATTAGTTAGTTAATTATGCTTGTTTAATATTAAACAAAATATTATATAAAAATATGAATTAAGTTTATTGATTTTCTTTGCATTTAAAAATAGAATATTAATTAAGTTTACCATTTATTATTAATTAATTTCACTTTCCGTATTCGGTTGGGTCTAACAGTTAATTTTAATTAAATTATATTTCTTTTTTAAGAGATAGTGAACCGTTTAATTGCCTTCTTCGATCGAGTTTAAATTTTTTTAATTCATATCAAGGTGTCTACAATATATTTATGATTTAAGTATCTAGAACTATTTTTTAGATTTTAAAATTACTATGAAGGATATATTTTCAATAATAATTGTTATAAAAATCTTTGAAATAGAACACACTCTAACTATACTGTTAATATAGACTAAAAGATTTAAGAGTATAACTTTAAATCAAATTTAGATAATTTAAATCATAAATCAAACTCTCTTGTTTATTATGAAAAATAATTCATGGGTATATTGATAAAGAAATAAAGCTTAATTTATTTCATAAAAATGTTTAATTTACTTTAATATTTCACATGTGTAACAACATTACTAATATCTCATACTAAAACTACACTTAAAAGTACTCTAAAAAGATTACATTTTAAATATACCTCAACAAAATTCTTAAAATTGTTTCTAGAAAAATTTCAGATATAATTAATACATTAACTAAATTTGTTCAACTCTTGAATGAGAGAATAATTTTAAACTACTAAAACAAATAAAAGGATTAAAAAAAGCTAAGAAATTAATTGCTAAGAGATTTGTGGGATTTTGGATATATTTTTACAATAAAAAAGAGTCCTATTTATAGGGTGAAAAAATGAGAAAAAGGTAAAATTTTTAACTTGGCAGCACATCATATATTTTTTTCAACCCACGACATACACAGTTGTACGTCGTTCTAAGCATGATCCATTCTATTCTCCCCATTACACATAAATTTTTTTATGTTGTGACCCGTATTGATTTTGAACAGATTCCTTTGGCCTTACACCACGGCTATCATGTTTTCACGCTGCATCACACTTCAAAATGTATCACTTTGAAACCTTAATTTTTGAGTAATTTGTTTTCCAATTTTTAAACATATGTAATGTCTTACAAATATTTTTTTTAATCTTCCAAGTTGTAATGGAGCGCTTCAAGTATAATTATTTAAGTTGATTTATTTTAATACAAGAAATACCTAAAAATAAAAAAATATACCAATGATTTTGAAAAGATAGATTTGGATAAAATGATAGTAAAACAAATAAATACAAATTTATATAATCATTAAACATGCATAAAATCTCTATATAGTAAGTGCTTTTGAGCACTTATCAATACGTTAGTGAATGATAAATGTTGATGCGAAATCTCTTGTAATTATTTTTGTTGTGATATATGACATCATTACATGACAAATATATCAACAAAAGTAATTGAAATTATGGACTTTTTCTTCTTAAAAGTCACCTTAATTTATACACCTATTTTTTAAAGCTTTTATCCACTTGTTTGTTAATTAATTAAGCCACTTAAATATAGCATATAAAAATATAAATGTAAATGAATTTTTGCATGCTCGACTAAAAGTATGGTCTTTTGTTGGATGTGTTGCCCAAGTGGAGTACACAAGCAGGATTGAATAAGAAGCCGTAGACCGGGGAAATTAATCATCCATCATGAAAAATTGACATTAGATCCAATCCAATAAGCTAAAAGGAATATCCTTTAAATTTCTCCATATAAGAGGTAATATCTTCTAAAGGAACTATCAACATATTTCCATTAAATAGAGCTATTAGCTAGTGGAATTTCTCAAGACTATACCTTTCTTAATAACTTTGGTACATAATAGCTATTATAGGAACTACACTTGTTATATGTGATGCAAATACATTGAGGATGCTTGAATATCTCTATAGATGATCAAGCATAAAAGGTTTAGACAAGGAGCATTACACATCAATATTTGAATGAGTTATGAGTACTTGGGTTGATCAAGTTTGGAGGTCAATTGCTTGAGTTTCAATTGTGCTTCACGTGTTGATCTTTTATCCAAATTTTCATTCCTCATTTCAATGGCTTGATAGATTGAGCAAGGAGTTAAACGATCGAGCCTATAAAGTTTTCTAAGTAAATGATTAGTATAGGTATGAAAATTAGACAAGGGGACTCAAAACTGAATGATAATTTTTGGTAAATGAAACATGGGATGTTTATAAGCACAAATTTTTCCCTATAATCATTTAAGAAAGCTTATGAGAATTTACAGAGCTTAGAGAGAAAAGAGAAGCAAGGAAGAATAAGGCATTTCTTCATTAAAGGTGATGAGTGAAGCTTGGTGTTCTTGGAAAAATATTTGTGTTTAAGTGATCTAAGATATTATTCTCCCCTCTTCAATCCATTGTAAGCATTATAATCTAAGTATATATTCATGAACTAAGGGAAATTCTTAAGGCTAAAATGGGATTAGGTCAAGCTTGTACAACAAAGAGAATACATGATTGTATTTATATTGAATAGTATGGTTTTTCATCCTCTTTGATTCATAGTGGAATATTCTTTGGGTGATTGGGTTTGAGATACAAACTCTATTATTTTGGAGAAGAAACATGTTAAATCTTTGGTGTTCATTTTCTAATTCTTACTCATTATTTTCCTTATCTATTGATTGGTGCGTGGGTTGAGTTTTTCATTGTTATTTCGGATTGATTTCTATTTAGTTCTCTATTTGCTCATTATTTAACTGGGTAGTGATTGTTTCACAAAGAAACTTGGTTATGGGCCTAAACAAGATCCGCGTCGAAAAAAGTAGTATTACAGCTAGAGTAGGACGCAAGATGGAAGCATCAAGCAATGGAAGAACTTTAGTGGTGGATGAGGAGACAAGTTGTGAGTATGTTAAATCACTTTCCATTTTAATAGATGGTAGAGATTTTTGTACATGGGTCTTGGACTCAGTGTGCTTAGTTCATATTACACAACATAGGAGTTGGTTTGTTGAGTATAAATCATTGATAGGTGGTGTTCCAAATATAGGGATAATCATCCTTGTAAAGTTGTTGGCATGGGACGATAGATCTTTGACTTGGTGAAGATTCAATGTTCATTCTTAGGGATGTGAGAAATTTTTCATATTTGAAAAAGATATAATTTGATTTCCTTGTGTATGTTGGGTAGCATAGGTTTTAGTTTCAAAGGTGAATGTTGTCAAATTAAGATGTGTAAGCGATCATTAGTACATTTTGCAATAAGTGAAGGAATGAGTTGTATATCCTTAATGAAATTGTGGAGATTGAATATTTTATGGGTACGAACACTAAAATTGATGGTAGAAAAGGTTAGGCTTTAATAGTACTTAAGAGTTGAAAGAATTAGAAAATAGGAAATCTCTTGGTGATGGGTTGGTTAATAGGATGACTTTGTATGATCATTGTAAAATTAGCAACGACAAGAAAGTTTCATTCTCCATGGCAAGGCATAACAAAGATAACATATTAGAGTATATGAATAAAAACTTGTGTGGACAAGAAGATATACCATCAAGGGGTGGTGCTAGGTATATTATTTCTATTATTGATGAAAACTTTAGGAAACTTTGGGTACATTTATTGAAAGTAAACATAAAGCTTTAGAGAAGTTTCAAGAGCGAAGGTTTTTGTTGAGAACCAAACAGGCATGAAGATAAAGAACCTTTTGATTGAATATGGTTTGGGTTTTCTGTGGTGAAGCCATTGGTAGGAAGGATAATGAGGACTCTTTTTAAGAGAGATGAATATATGATTTTTGGCCCGAACTTACCTCTAAGATTTTTTATTGAAGTTTTCTCCATAGTTGAGTATCTTAATTATAAGTGCTTATCAATATCTCTTAACTTCAAAGCACTCGAAGAAGTATGGATTTGATGTCTAGTCTAACATAACCATTTGAGAGTGTTTGATTGGGTTGTTTATGCATGGGATAGGAATATAAAGTTAGAAAAGAAGTGACTAAAATGTTTTTTCTTGGGTTATCCAAGTGGTGTTGATGGTTAGAGGCTCTGGTGTGATGATAGCAAGAAGTGCATCATCAGTAGGGATGTAACATTTGAGGAGCTTGTGATGTTCACACAAGTAACTTTCAAGGACTCTATTAGCTCACCAAGTATAGCTAGATAAGTTTGTAGTGTGGTGGATGGTTGGAATATGGGTAGTGAAATTATGTGGAGATGCATTAATTTAGAAGAGAGACTTGGTGATGACAAAGAACATTGCCAAAAGAATATAGAGATAATGATTGACACTGTACTAGCTAAGGCATATAGGCTAGTTAGTGAAGGATATATAATAATAAATCTAGTTCATTGCAACCAAGGTTCTCTTGGGAGTTGAGACCTTGTCTATATAAGAACAATTGAAAATATTTGAAACCTTACATAAAATTTGTCAAATGTCTCATCATCTTGCACAATGCAAAGCTTAAAGTCTCTATTCAACTTTAGAATTTGGGATTTCTTGATAGCAAAAGTTCCTTCATGAATAATTTCCATAATGTCCCATGCTTGTTTTGAAGTAGTACATCTCTGAATTCTTTTATATTCATTAGGTGTAACAACCCTGATGATTGCATACTATCCCTTGATATTCCATTCATATTCCTTACTTTCTTCTTTTTTCCATTCAATAATGGGTTTAGGAATTACAATGTTTTCAGGGAGGGTATTCGTTGGATATTTTCAGTTATTCTCAACCAATAACCAAACATAGTCTCCAAAGGATTATAAGAAGACCATCATTTAAGATATTCAATAGGCATAATTTATCCCATTGAAGAGTGGAATCCTACCTACACAACCTCATTCTCCCAAATCCATCTGAGAGAAAAGTGCATGTGTGAAAGATGAATTAAAGGAATCAACACTAGAGTAATTAAGTCCCAAAAGGGTGAACCCTTTCTGATACCAATTGAAAGAGTTCCCATCATAATTCATTACAAGGGTAAGGAGATATAGACACCTTACAGACTTATCCCTAACTCACAAAAAACATAATAATAAATACTTGAGCAAAACATAGTAGCATCAAAAAAATAATCTCATATAGGTAGATAACTTTTAACTAGGTCATTTTTTCTATCGGGTTATGACATGAAATAAACTACATGATAAACCACAATCAACTTTTTACCCTAAAAAACCCCAACCTACGAGTCCACACAAGTCTCAATTCATATTTTCTTTTCTTTTTTCTCTCAAGCTCTATTTTTCCCTTTCCTTAAACACAAAATAATCTCCCAAAATTACATATTTTTCTCCAAATCTTTCCAATTTCTTCTCGTAATTTTTATCCTCAAGTGATTTTAAGCCATTTTTACAAGTTTTTTCAAATCTTCCTCAAGTTCTTCAAGTTTTCATTTTTTTTAAATGGGTGTTCCACAAATCTTCATCTTATTCAACAAAGGAAAAAGATTTATAGAATAATTACTTGGATTATTTTTTGTGAGTTATTTCTAAAATTTTGGATTTAAGAGAACCAAAACCCTAAATTGGTCTAAAGTGGGTGAAGAGAAATTTTATTGGATTAATTTTTATGAATTTTGTCCTATAATTTCATAAATTTTTATGGATACTTTATTTTTAAGAACTTGATTTAAAAGAAATATTAGTGATATAGAAAAGGAAAAAGAAGTTCTCATATAGTATAATATCATTTTACGTAAATCTATCTTTTTGATACTGCAGGTATATTTCGTTATTTTTTAGTTATTTATTGTATTTAAATGATTTAACTTGAATAAATATACTTGATGCATTTCATTACAAATATTTGAGCTTAAAAAGATAAAATATGTAAAACATTATGTTTTAGAAATTTAAATGAAGACATACAAATAAAGGGTCCCAAGTGATGCAAAGAAAAATGTGTTGTGTCATGCAAGTTTAGTATGCCATAGTGCGAGGCAACAAGGATAGAGTCAACGCGTCCCAAATATGATGCAGGTTGTGGCATGATAAATCTGTATGCCATGTTATGAATATAGTGGATTATATCCAAACCATGTATAGCCTATGTATGCCACCATGGCACCAAGCTAAAAGTTCCACATTTCTCTCCTTTTCTCCACCTACAAATAGGACCCTATTTCTATTGTAAAAAATAATCTCTTATTTGTTATCCCTTAATCCTCTACTTTTTAGTTTTTGTTAACTTTATTAAGCTTTTTTTTATTAATTTAAAGCTCTTCTCTCAATTGAGAGTTGAAAAATTTTAGTTTATATAATAGTTTCTAATTTCAATTCAATAAATAGCGCAACAATATTTTTTGGAGGCTTTCCTTAATAGTACCAATTCTAAGAATTTTGTTGAAATATATTTAAATGTTTTATTTTCAAATTATCCCCAAGTGTTGTTTTACATGCTATATTTTTAATTTATTGATCATTTAATAAACTGTGCATGCCTGACTATAAATAATATTGGATATTAGTAATGTTGTTACACTAATGAAATATTAAAGTAGATTAAATAATTTTTATATAATGTTAAGTTTTATTATTTCGTCAAGATTAAAAAAAACTTTGTGAAAGGAAAATGTGTTAACGAAGTACTTTTCATAATAAACAAGAGAGTTAAATTTTAGATTTAAATGTTCTAGATCTAATTTAGAGTTAACTCTTAGATGTTGGATGAAATATTATAGATCTGATTAGAAATCTATTTCAAATATTTTTAGAAGAATTATTATTGAAATATATATTGACGACATATCTTCGTAGTTGCTTTAAAATCTAAAAGTTAGTTTCCAGATACTTAAATCGTAAACCTATTTTTGACACCTTGATGAGAGTTTAACATGTTGGCCTTACCAAAGGTAGAAATTAAATGATTTGTTAGAAATGAAACATAACTTAATTATGTTCTTAACATGTTAGCCCCACTCATTGTGGCAATTTAAGGTTTAATTAACAATATAATTTTATCCCAACCTTAATAATGAAGATCAAGGTGCTTACCAAGTGGATGTTCCCAAATATTCTCAAGATTCTTTGCAAGGAATTGGCGGTCCAAAAAGGCTGTGCTAGAAGATTATAGGACTAAATTCAAAGATTCCAAACCTATACCAAGGATGATCTATTATCTTTTTATGCGAGAGATTGATTTGGAAGATCAAGTTAAGTGTAAGGATTAATTTAGGAAGTAATTTTTTTTGTTTTAGTTAATTGTGAGACTTTTATGTTTTATTTATCATAAGTCTCTTTAGACTTTTTATTTTTTAAGGATGGATTAGGCCTAATCTGTAACTAAATAGGTCCATTTCGTCTAGGGTTTTTTATGAGGGTTTTTGTTATAAAATTGTAGCAACTATGTAATTTGGAGTCAGACCTTATATCAACTATGAAATTCATTTCAGAAACCTTTTTTTACTTTCCCCTCTTGTGTTCTTGATTGACTACTTGAATTCAACTTATCAAAAGGAGTGATCATCCTTTGTGGCATCTCAAGGTTAAGGTTTTAAGGACTTTGTTTCCTTAGGGTTCTAGTTTGATCATCTACAACACATTCCTAGCAAATTCATTGTTCTTATTTCTTTGAGTTTGTGGGTTTCTAAGGTTGTTCGCCTCGAGGGTATGCATCACTTAGGATATTTTCTTATTTAAAAGGGAGAATATATAATCTTAATTTATATCTTTGATAACATACTTAATATTGAGCAAATATGATTAACTAACTAATATATCCCATAAATTCTCCACAGTATAATAAATGTTTAATTTCTTAAATGTTTATTGACCCTATCTTAATTTTTATATCAGTAATTTAGATACTCAACCCAAAACAATTATGGTATGATGTTTAGGTTATTAATTTTTTAAAGAATTTATTGAATAATTTTAAAATCTCATGATTAATATTTAGACCGACCTTAGAAGTATACTTATCATTTTCGGTAAGTGACTCATACACTTGTGAGCTATTTTATAAATCATACAAAATTTGTAGGCAATAATTTTATGCATGACCTATAAAAACTAATATTTGTCAAAAATCTCTTTAAAAAGATAATAAACTGATGACTCTATGAAATGTGAGTCATAAGTGAACTTTTCTACTTAATATTTGCTCGTTTCATTCAATAAATAGTATTTTTAGTTTTAAACATATTAAAATATAGAATTCTTGTTCAAAGGGGTGAAAATATATATTTTGGAATTCTTTGGGATTTTTATGGAATTTTCAAGAATTTGTAAGATAAAACCAACCAGAAGTTGCCATGTGGATGCTACGTAAGTCATGGAGCTGATCATGCAAGCTACGTGGATACCATGCAAGCAAAGGGAACAAATTACGCAACACCATATGTTCCTAATGATTCAACGTTGTGCAATGTTGACCGAGACCATTCCCCCCACCATGTGTTGATCGAGATCATTCCTCTAGCCATGCATCGTTCTTTGATTCACCCAATAAATCCCATATGCCACATGTCATGCTCATATTGGCTGGCACCATTAATATTTTCTTCTTTCATTTCAGCCTTTGATTTGAAGCTGATCTGATAGTTTAGATTCCAGTTGAACTATATTTAATCCCCTAATTTTCCCATAAACCCTAATGAGCCGAAATTAACATAATGTTTATTAGTTTTTGGAGCTAAGAAAAGAGAAAAACATAAAAAATTCAAAAGGAGATACAATTTTGGTGGAGATTTAAGAAGAAATTGGTATTACAATTCAAGAGATTTATTGTATTTATTTTTCTTCTCCTTGCTTTATCAATTTTTATGTCTTTCTTTTTGAAAAAAATATGAGTCTTAGAACAAAATTATGTCTAGTTAATTTATTAATCTAGGGGTCTTATGAAATCCAATTTTCACTATGTGATGATCTAATACTTTATCCCAATTATGATTTCAATTTAATTATATTATTTAATCTGATTTTTATGTCATTAATTATTTGGCTAACAATTGATCTATAGAAGTAATTAAATAGATTTGAGAGAATCATTTAATTGTTTATCTAGATTAAATAACATGTATTGTTTCTAGGTAGAGATGTATGATTCTTATGTATGTGATCCATAATTGATGAACTTAATGAATAAAATGTAATTTAATTGACATGAGAGAAGAATACATGCTAAGTTAGACTTAATTGATCATGTAATTAATTGATAATTATATTGGTGATTTTAGTGATTCACATGTTTAGAAATTTGGGGAATTAAATATTCTAAAATATTTTCTCATATATCTTCTTAATTTCCCAATCTAAGGTAGTTAATTCTTACTCTTTATTTTCATTTCTTTGAATTTTGTTTTCTTAAAATATAAGAATACAAAAAAAATTATTTTTATTTTTTATTTTAAAAATTAGTTTCTAATAACATAATATCTGTGGGAACAATATTTTCTTTATCATTATATTATTTATTGTGATACATATACTTACATATTTATTGAACACATTAAATATCCGATCATAAGTATGCTTCAAAGTTGATGTAGATGCAAAACATTGAAAAGAAGAGTGGTGATTTTTGGATAAAAATTGATTATTATTTTTTCCAAAAGGGGAGGGGGGAGAGTTGAAGATGTTAGGACTAGAAACAATTTGTAAAATGTGTGTTTTGATATGGAATTATGGCACTGGAGGGGTTTTTTTGTTAAAAATGTAAAAGAGCCACGACACACACAAAATCATGTTGTGGTGCACATAGAAAAATTATTCCTCATAATCCAATTTGAGAGCAGTGTGTCACAATGCACTTAAAATCATGCCATAGCGTGATCGTATTACACATTCTTACTACTTGATCTCAGAGAATTGCACCGTGTTGTGCACACAGTCTTGTCACACCATGCATACAAAAAAAATCAATTTTTTTAGATTTCTAGTTTTGCAAAAATTAAATAAAAAGTAAGAAATATTACTAATAAAAATAGAAAAAAATTACTAAATAAAATATTTTTTGATGCTCACGTATCTTCCACCCCTAACCTCAGTCAGGTGATATCCGTATTACATCAAATAACACAAACTAACAAAAATTAAAAATAACAATAAACATAATAAGAAATAAAAAAAAACAAAATTTCAAATGAAAGTAAGATGAAAGACAAATCAATTGGTTGCCTTCCATGTAGTGCTTAGTTTAACGTTATTAACCCGAAAAATGTAACTTCTATCAGAAGTTGTAACCATATGAGAGGTCTTGGTTAGGACCTTCTAGCTGTTTTCCACTTTTTACAACAATAACATTGACAATCTTCTTAAGATTTATCATAATTTATGAAATGGGCTTACTATATACATGTGCTTCAATTCATCTCAAAATTGTGGCTAATTTACTCATTTGAGTCTTTAGGTTATGATTTGAAGCTTTGGTGTCCTACCAAAATTTAGCATCATGATTAGCTAAAGCAAGAACCATATCCTATTAAGACTTACCTTGAGGTTTTTGAGGTAGATACTATTGAGGTGACTCAAAATTTGGGAAACCAGGTGGACATTTTTGGTTGTTTGAAAATGTTGATGACCTATTGTTTGAATTGTTTAAATTTGGACAATCCCTCCATCCTACATTATATATGTTAGAAAAAGAATCATATCTGGGCCTTGGTGCTTAAAATCCTCCAACAAAATTGGCTTGTTTATAATTATTTTTTTGAAGAGTAGAGCATGTGCAAATGAGATTTCTCACTGATGTGCATATGCCATAAGCCTTAACCTATCCATTAACTAATTATTGCACTAAAATAAAAAATATTATTAACTTGCACATTAAGATTATGGTTAGTGCTTACCTTATTTACCTATACTTGTAAGTTGCTATAGATACCAAAATTTGGAGAGTTAGTTGCCATAGTTGCTATTAAATTCCTTACCTCATATGCGGTTTTGATTGCTAAGGCTCCTTCACTAGCCATACCTACCATGATTCTCTTCAATGGAATTAGTTCCTTATAGAAATATGGGAGAAGAAGTTTCTACCTAATTTGGTAGTGAGGATAGCTGATATATAACCTTTTAAATCTCTCCCAATATTCATTTTCTTATTGAATTACCTTATGCCACAAATTTCTTTTCTGATTTGTGCAAGCTTAGAAGATGAAAAATACCTCTCCAAAAATAATTTGGTTATAATTTCCCATGTAGAGATAGCTAGTAGATGAAAGTTTCTATATGTTTATAAATCTAATTAGCTAGGGGTGAATAGATAATCAATGGAATTATGAAAAATAATTTTTTTTGCAAACAACCAAGCACGCAATCATGTGTAAGTAAAATAATGCAGAAATATAAATCAACACATGAGATTTTTAGGTGGAAATAACCTAGGCCATATCGATGCCTAAGACGAAAGCCACTGATCCACAGGTACACCTAACTATCCACTATGAAAATAATGTTCAATAACAATGCTAGGACTAAAACTACCCACCAAGGTAATGCCTCTAAGTAACCTACTTACAAGCCCCTACTTTCTTTCACAGTCTCTATAAGCAAGGTGTTCAAATCCAAACCAATGTTCTAATAAACTTGAGTCACACGAGTTGGCAACTAAAAATTTAGCACAATAACACAAGTGCAATGTGTGTGCTATAGTAGATTCAATAATAAAAAATCCTAATTAGAAGATTCAAGAATATAACAGTGAATAATAAATCATCTTACAACCCTTCAACAATCAGTTCAAAGCATAATATTGCAAATATTGTAGGCTTGTCAATCCATCAAACCTAACCACAAATGTCTGATAACTAAACTCAATGGAAATGTCTACTTGAATAGTTTTTTGTAAAATAATAGAGAGAGAGAGAGAGAGAGAGAATAAGATGAAGAGAATAATGCTCTTATATGGTTAACAAATTTGTGTACTTTTTTGTTTGTTAAAATAGAATATTTTGAAGCACTAGGTCAAAAAAATATTACTATTCTGTCTATAAAATCAGTTAAAAGATCTTCAAGGAAAAAAGACGGTGTAGTGAAAGCCAATTCAATTCGAGTAAGAAATAGGTTTCAAATTCAAAGCCCCAATCGCTCGAACAATCTAACATATTCTCAATTAATCGAGTATATAGTTCAATTGATCGAATAACCTTATCGATTGATCCAATATAGTGATTAAAATATGTTTCATCAATCCATTCAATTTATGATCGATCCAGTGTAATAATTAATTCTCAACTAGGGTTAATCAATTGATCTAGTGCTAGATCGATCAACTATTAATTACTCAATTGGTCTCGTTAATTGATTTAGGACTTTTAAAACTAAGAAGATTGATTCTTGATCAATTTACATTACTCGATTAATCTAGAAATGTCTCGATCAATCGAGTAGCTTAATCTCAAAATGCTCCTACATGTCTAATTTGAAAGCTAGTGTGCATAAGAACAAAGATATACCTGAATTGTGATCTTTGGAGCTCGATAGTTTCTTCCGATTAAAAATATTCTTGAAGAACACAACAAGAAACTAAAATTACATTTGTATGTTTTGTTCATAAATACTTCCAACAGTCACATAGACCTTACAATCTTCCCATTTGGCATATTCGTGTAATAAAATCTCTCTATAATTACAAAAAAATTATATAAAAATTAAATTTTTACATAGTGGTACTATCTTATGATCCAGCAAAACTATCTTTACTTAAATCTTGAAAGCTCATGCATACAATGAAAGTGAAAAACATAAATACCCAAACAACTTGTCCTGAAAGACTCATTGTTCATTTTTTTCATTTATTATAACAATATAAAAAGTGAAGAATATTCATAAGAGTGATTAATCATAAAATAGAAATTAAAATGCATTACTCTCCCTATATGTAATAATTAAAAAAATTCCAAAGTTGATTCTCCCCCTAAATTTAGTATTCCAAGTTTTACCCCTTTTTGTCATACGAATAAACCAATTTTTATTTTTGCATTTTTAATTAAAATAAATGTGAAATCTCATAGCAAATTCAAGAAGATAAGCAATATTCAGATGAAACACTAACTATCATATGTAACAAAGTAGTGTATTGATTAATATGATCCTAATATAGCCCAAGTAAATACCAATTACACTATAAAATATGAAAACAAAAAATTATATTGACCTGCAAACACAATAATAAAATAGGACAAAATAGAAAAATAAAATAAAAATAAATAATTTTTCTAAAGAAGAAAACCTATAATGTGAATGAATGTTTTTAATCAAGGAAAACCTTGCTTCTTGACATTTGTTCATAGTTTTCATTAATTGTTCCAAAATTCCCATTCTCGTACACATTTATTTTTCAAACAATTCCTGACAATAAGGTTCTGAAGCATGTATATTTTCCATTTCCTCATCTCTAAAAATATCACTTGCAACTCGTCTGCCACTTTTTCCAACATCGATGGATCTATGTATCTTTGATGTCTGGTAAGATGATCTTAAGATGGTTGACATTCCAATGTCACCCATCAATTCAACCAAATCTGAATCCCTTGTTTGAGGAACACTCGTAGCAAGAATCATTCAGGTGATGAGGTAGCTATAGGGAAGCCCAATCCTTGGGTTTACTATCTAAGATTAGTTTATTATTTCATCCTCTATTATTGTACCTACATTGAATTCTATTCCTTTTCCAATACAATAAATAATCTTAGCATATAGGTATTCAATCTCATATGAGTTCTTGGAGTGCAGTAGTTTAGCACACCCTATTTAATTTAAAACCTAATAAAAGAGAGTAAATTCACCCGATATATGTCATTTTTTGGCATTGCGATCGATGTTGATTGACCAAAAAATATTTGGTCAATAACTCCTTATAAGGAATGACATATTGGTCAAGTTGAAACTAGCATCCCCAATGTTCGAGTAGATAGAAAATTGTAGATTCTTTGGGCCGAGATATCAATGGTTTTATCTGGATAAAACTTTTGTAACTCGTTAACCCATGGTAACAAATTTTGAATGAATATTTGCACAAAATTCATGGACTAGGGTTTGGAAGCATAATTTGGAACGAGTAAACAATGTTTTCCAACCAAGAGCCCTAATGACTAGGGTTATTCCAATTTTGTGGAATTCAGTCCAAGTAAAATTGGGAATTCAGATAAAGTGTTTCAATACCTCAATTAGGATTTTTATCCTACCATTGGGATGATAATGGAGCGAGATCATAGGGAGAAAGTTCACATTGTCATGTAGCCATGTCAAAAATCCAGTATAAATCCTCAAAAGATGAAAATAACCCTTGACTAAAATTTAACAAAACTAATCAACTTTTTCCCAAAATATTGTAGAATGAAGATCAATATAAAAATGTTGGGAAGAAATTTTAGAAACAATCTTAGAAAAGGTGTTTGTTTGGTGAGAAAGTGAGGGAAAGTAGGGAATCTCAATTTTGTTGAATTTTGCTCAAATTTGATGATTTTTGTAAGGAGTAATGCTAGAAAAGATATTAACAACTGAAATTCTTAGGGATTTATACATTCGTATATTGATAAGACCATTCACTATTTCTTGGAGCTTGATCTCTCCTCCAGATGAATCATATAGCTAAGAGAAACCATGAACAAGAATAGAAGAGCTTGCCCTACCCATGAGTAAATATTTCATAGTAGCCTCATTACACCATCCATCTTTCTTGGTATATCTAGATAATAGGTTGAAGCATAAACTAAAAAAATTTGGAGCTACAAAGATATTATTAAATCGTTAGCAGTACATAAAAACATTTCTCCTAGAGTAGTTATTAAAACAAAGATATAAACTCTATTGTATCCATTTCTTATATTCAATGTACTCTATGGATAAAAGAATATATAAAGTTGAACATAGTAAAATAAGAAATTGAAACATTTCATTGAAATTGTTCGTTTGGAATTAAATTTTTCAAAAAGATAATTATAGGGTCTTCTCTCCATTAGAATAATAGGATCATTATGCTCATTACTAAACTTATTGAAATGATGAAATATAATCAAGATCTATCATTTTGATTAGAGGTTGAATCAATCATCAAAAGAAAAATTAGGTCAAAAATTAGGATACATTCTTGGAAAATAAAACTTACTATTCAAATGTTAGGATATCAATATACCACACTAATTCATTTTGTATGGTTGATGAGATTTCTACTCTAGGTTTAGGGGTAGGTTCTGGGGGATGTTTTAGGCACCTTTCCATACTTTGTATCTAGAGTACTTCACTTAATTTTCTCTACAATACTAACGTAAAAAGAGGCTACGTATGTAGAGTTAATTAAATTCCTGGGGAAGAAAGGAAAATGAAGATGAGTATATAAACGGAACTCATTTGATCTATCAAGATTAATGTCAATTTATCTAGTTCATACTTGATTATTGACATTCTTAATTTCTAAAAATTATAGAAACTCCCTCCAAGTCCTATATTTAGTTGAATTTTTCAAATAAACACTCAAATAAAGATAAACAAACAAAAATTAAAAAATAATTTTTTTATTTTAATTTTTATATTATTTTTGAATAAAGGTAGTAAATTTTAAAAAATAATTTTTTAATTTTGATTTTTATAATATTTTTGAATAAAGATAGTAAATTTATTTAGACACGAACATCACTCAAATAATCAATTTTAGAATCAAAATCATATATAAAATTAGATTATTTATAGCATGCATAAGTATACCAGTAAGCGCACATATATTTCTCAACACATATGGTGACATATTGACAATTGTTTTAGGTGAAATAAATATTAAACTACAATAGTATGTTAATTTTTAAATTTATAATTAGTTATGAAAAATTTTAAAGTAAAGAACATCACCAATTGATAACTGTATTTTATATAGTTATTTTCACCTATTTTATTAATCATAATTGCTATGTTCTCTCTATTTTTAATTAATTTTAGTTTAATAAATTAGTATTTACTGTTTTTATATATTATAAGAAAAATAAATAAATTGTATCGAAAACGTTCTTAATTTCAAATTTTTGTCCACAAATGTAATTTCAAATATTAGAGTTCTTAATTACAATTTATAAAAGTTGAAAATATAAATTAAATTTAAATTTGGGCTTAATTGTAATTATTAAAAGTTGAAAAATTTAATTTAAAATTAGCAAAGGGCTTAACTGTAATTAAAGAAAGTTTAAAATGTAATTTGAAATATATTTGTGGGTCAAAATATAATTAAGAAAATTGAATTTTCTGCTACAGACAGAAGAATCACGCGCTTAACAACAAGCGCCAAAGGTGGGACCGTCCGATCAAAGAAGGAACAGCTACGATTGGCGCGTGTAGATCAAACCCGACCAAAGCGAATGGATGCGGGGAAGATTCCTTCGCGCGGCTCGGCGTGTCGGTGGGCCCACTCGCCGCGTTGTGCCGGCGTGTGGGACCCACGTGTCGGTCACACGTCTCGCGCGGCGTTGTTCTGCGGGCCAACCACGTGCAATCTTCCCCGAGCCAATCAAAGTCTTCCACGTGTCCCAATTTTCCCTTGAACGAATCATCGGCGGAAGCGGCACATATCGGTGCGGACGCAAAGCAGAATCTCACACGCGCAGGCTCGTTGCGCAACGTTGCGCGCGCCCAATCCCGTGCGACAAATCTTCGTGCGCCCGTTTCCCCTTAACGAATGACGCCGCCACGTGTCCCACCACCGTGTCCGCGAATCGAACGCGACACGTGGCAAGGCGTGGAAGAAAATTAAAACGAAACGCGCAGCGTTCCACCCACTCACTCGATCCCATTTTCGATACACTTTTGTCCCTCTACGCGTTTAATTTAATATTTTCGCCACACCATTTTGTCTCCCGCGTAGATTTTAAATTAATATTTTATTGATGTATTTTTTTCTATAAATAGGAGATAGTTTTTAGTTGTAAAAAAGTTTGGTTGGAGTAGAGATTTAGTTTTAATTTTCGAAAATTTTTAGAGTATTTTAGTTTTTCGCTTGTAATTTTTATTGTATTTCAGGTGTTGGACTACAAAACACGAAGCCATTTTTGGCTTTTGTTGTGTTTTTGCGTGTATAAATAATTGTTTTAATTGATGTTTTAATTTTATTTCTCGCTTCATCTAATTTTTCTGTAGTTGTTATAATTTTTATTTTAATTTTATGAAGTAATTTAATTTTTTTTAGGGTTGCATTTAATCTAAAATTATGAAGCTTTAATTTTAATTATTTTTGTTAGATTTATAAGACGTTCGATTTGTTTGTTCTATTTTTTGCGTAATGCTTTTTGGATTATTTACGAATCTTATCAAAACGATCCGTGGCACATGAATAAACTTGAGAAAGGCATTTGTGTGTATATTGCTCGTAAATAGAATGACATGTATGATGAAGGATAGAGATATACCCTAATTGTATGTGTGGCCATTTGAAAATTTAGAACGTAATGAATCTCAGAAATTTAATTTTCATAGAGATATAGTAAATTAAATTAACGAGGTGTGTTTATACGAGCTCGAAAGAGATGTATGAATAATAAAAAAAGAAGTTTTCGGTTGACAAATTAAATGTACTAAAATATAAATCAAAAGAAAAATAAATGGTTTGAGTGGATTAATTTGGTGAAAAATTGCAATCCTAGATTTCTTTTATTTTCTTTTATTTCCTTTTTGTTAACCAACGATTGTTTTGGATAAAAATCGTAAAAGATATAATTTTAGTACTCGACAAACTATAGTAACATTTCCTCGTGGGATCGATCTTTACTTACAAATCTTTATTACTTGTGACCGTGTATGCTTGCACGAGTTCGTGTGTTGAAAAACACGCAACACCAATCATGCAAAAAATTTAGTTGAATACATACTTGCATGTAATAAAAAAATTTATCTAAGAAAAAATATTTTTAATTAATAATTATTTTTTTATGAGAGATCGGTTATTTATTTTTATTTTTATATAACCATTTGTGGCTCTTTCTTTTTGTCCATTCAATTATTTTTTTGTATATAGTTATTTCCTTTATCTTATTACTTTTCTTTTACGAAGGAAATATGCACAAACCAATATACTAGTATAATGACTTTCAAACTAGTTGTGAGATAACTCCCTCCGCTCATTACAATAGTTTTCACACATCACAGTAGGTAGCCCTCTCAAAAAATAGGTGTCTCTCCTATAGCATCATTTCATATAGTGAAAGACATAGTTCAACTATAATTTTTACAATCAAAGTTATCTCAAGTCTTAAAATATCACATAATTAATTATAAACTTCAAACATGACATACTTATATGTCTAATGAGTATGTGAATGACTTCTAGTCAAATATTAATCACCAAATATATGGAAGAATAAAAATTCACAGAATAAGATACTTAATCATACAATAAATAATTAATCAAAATAAATTAGATTCTGTAAAATATTTATATTTTTGATCCAAAATAATATTTGGGTTTATTTCAATGTTAGGAAAATTCTACTCCTAATAATTTTTGAAATTATGATGTTTTTTAAAATAACTAATTTTGAATTAACTAAAACAAAATCTAGAATAAAATGACTAAATTCAAAATTAAAAAAAAAGTTGAACTAATCAAAATAACATGCTAACATAAGATCAATCGAGCACAATATAAAAATCCGTAGGTGAAAAAGAGACGGTCAGTCGACCAAAAAAAGGCAATCTTTCATAACCCAAATTTTCTTGAATTTTGGTATAATGAGTAATAGAAGAAGTAGGATCAAAAGGTCGTACCAATTCAATTCTTGATGTTGAAGATTTAGCATCAAAGTAAGACATGTCTGAAGGTTTTATAAATTTAGATAAAAGCCACAAGGTTCCACTTCGAATAAGAAAATAAACATTTACATACTAATTACATCATACACAAACATTAAACATATTCATATAATAAACTAGTTGATCACTTTAATTCATACATGTACATTTATGGCACTTAAACATAAAGTTAAGCACATAAAAAACTAGGATTGAATCTAAAAATTCATCATAACATTATATTAATTAAAATCATAGTTTAAGGCTTGAAAATTACCCCATAATCACATAATAAATTAGCAAGGCTTGAATTCTGAAAAAATTATAATTAAAATCCTAGAAAATTAAGAAGAAGAAGAAGCTAATGAAAATCTCAATGGCTGATTTCAACTCCTTAATTACCTCTCTGAATTCTATCTTACCTCTAGTTTCAAATTCTCTACAAATTTGTATATTTTTTTGTAAATTTTGGTGTCTAAAATCTGTGGCTATTTTGTTATTAAACCTAGCTACATACTTATAGTAAAAGGGTTACAATGTATTTAGAGTTAGGGTTGTAGATTTTTAAAATAACTAAAATGATAATCTAACAAAATTGGAACATTTTGAATAGAGACATACTAAAAATACGATGTTTAAGTACAAATCCAAATGTGCAAGCTGCAGACCGTGTAGACTCATGTTGCAGTGCAAGACTATTATCAATTATTTGCAATTCTATCCAATAGTGTTATGCCATGGTGCACTCATATTTTTCCCAATTTAAAATTTTAACCCATCCTTGATTTATTATATACAAATATTTGTATTTAGGTTATCCATTATATGATAATTATGCCCATTGTTAGGACTTGTTTGATCTTTTGTTATTTGCATCTTTTAACGTGCAAATATACTTGAAATACAACAAATGATACCCTGTGATTTCAGAAAAAAAAAT
This sequence comes from Hippophae gyantsensis, assembly GCA_030763125.1. NCBI lineage: Eukaryota > Viridiplantae > Streptophyta > Magnoliopsida > Rosales > Elaeagnaceae > Hippophae > Hippophae gyantsensis. The sequence goes on from CM061029.1 coordinate 53,271,838, forward strand.
AAAATTCTTTGGTAAAAATGAAATATTAAAATCTAATTCTCCTAATTCATTCTTATATGCTTTCTTTTTAGGCACGTATCAACACACAAAATAGGAGATAAGTTGAAGAAAAATACAAAAATGGGGTCCATTGTTGAAAAAGAACATAAAAAAGACAAGAAAAGAAAGAATAAATTTGATCCATAATAATGAAATTTAACCCTAGTTTGTTGATATAATTGATCTTAAGACAATGTTATTCATTGATCTCTTTCTATTATTTCATGGCTTTTGAACCCCTTATTTTCCCACTCCTTTTCATTTTATTGAACCAACAAAGCCTAGCCACATTACAACCAAATAAAAGACATTTTGATTTCATGAAATACTTTTGGTAAGTGTAGATAAAATTTTAAGAAAAAAATATGATACAAGAGTCAATATTTCTAAGAAAAATATTAACATCCAATAGGGAAGAATGAAATAATAATTTAGTTTAAGTTATAAGATTCAACTATTGCTAGTGGATACAAAATCATGCATACACTTTGAGCATAATTGTTGTAATAGAGTTATAACTAAAGAATTACTAAAGACTATATCAAATGAAAATTAAACTTTTAAATCATAGTGTTGCTAAGCTCTTGAGGCAATGCCAAGAAACTAATTTTGTTTTGCCTTTGCTTGAGGACTAGCAAACATAAGGTGTAGGGAGTTTAATTGGTATAATTTTATACATATATTTATACATCAATTTCCATATATTTACAATAAATTAGAATCTCATATGTGTTTTATGTGTTTTCTATGTTATATAGGTGTTTAGGGTCAAATTGAGTCAAAAGAGAGAAGAACATGTATTTATGGTAGAAATAGGAGACTCAATTGATCAAGCATAGATCATGATCAATCAAGTTCCCTTATAGGGAAATTTAGAACAAAGAATTTGACTAATCAAGGTTCATTTGAGCTTAATTGAGAATTCAAATAAATAATGACTATAGATGATAGATCAACCAAAAAGGGTATTAGTCGACTAAGATATAGGTTAATCAATCAAGCTTTGTTTGAGTGATCTCAGTATGGAAATTACAATAATTAGATCGATCGAGATATCTAATCAAGATGCAAATCTAGCATTTTTAAATACAACCTTCTAATCATGGCCATTGGATCAAGTATACTCAAATCCTAATCAAATCAAGCTTGAAAATACACAATATAAGCCACTTAAGGACTCATTAAAGATAATGCTACAAGGAATAAGAAAGATCATAAGAACTTTTAAGAAAAGCCTTTGAATTATTTGGTTTCATCATTGATGCACAAATTTGGAATTTATAAACCAAGTGCATGAAATTTATAAAAAAAGATCCTAAGTGCATGAAATTTATAAAACAATCTCCCAAGTGCATGAAATTTATAAAACAATCTCCCAAGTGCATTAGTAACTTATAATAAGCAATAAGTGTACTCCCACAGTCGTTCTCAAGAGGAACTACATTGTTTTAGATAATTCTTCAAATTTCTTAAAAACTAAAATAAAAATGAAAAATAAAACACATAATTCTTATTGCACCCTATATCTATGTGTTGGCTTCCAGAGTACAAAACATAATGCTTGTTTATTTTTACTTAGTTTTCTATCTTACTCTATTTAAGGATGGTTACTACGGATTAGTAATGCACACACGCATATAATTAGGTACATTTTTTATGTAAGCATGTTTACACACATCACATTATTAGTTTTTTTAGTATGTATACTAATTTGAGTGTTGTGGTTTTCAACTAGTGAGCATGTAATCAAAGCAACATCGTTGCTCATGTTTCTTTTTTTTTGTTTCGAGTATAGGTTGATGGAAAAAAATTTAGCTAGTCTTTGTTGCTATTACCAATACCCTAGACAATAGTGTCAAAAAATTGATGTGTCAAAACTTGGTGTACAAATTTTGTATACTGATAACTTATTCACAAGTGAACGAATTACTTAGAGAAAATAAAAAAAAACTTCAAAGGTCGATCTAAAGAAGAATTATGCTTCAAAAAATTCTTAAAAATGAAAACAAACCTAAAACATTTTGTCATAAGGTTTTGGGTTTTTGAAAGATCTAAGCTAATAATAACATAAAAATAAGATAGATTCAATAAACATTAGACAAATAACATTTATACTTGGTGAAAAATTTGTTAGATATTTTAGCAAGTTAGTTATGCTTTCTTATTATTGAATAGGTTACTTAAAGATTTGAGTAAAGAATATTGATTCTCCCTTGTATATACAAATAGCACCTTCAATCGGGTATACTATTTGTTAATAATTAAAATCATTACTAGTTCGGTTAGGTCTACAAATTAATTTTAATTAAACTATGCTTCTTTTCTAATAGATTAATAAGCAGTTTAATTTTCACTTTCGATTGGCTCTAACAATCTAACTTCATTCAAGGTATCAAAGTTGGATTTAAGAATTTAAATATGTGGAAACTAACTTTTAGATTTTAAAAATACTACAAAAAATATGACGTCAATATTTTTTTTTAATATAAGTTATTATAAAAATATGTGAAATAGAATTTACACTCCAAGTATACATATGAATCAAATCAAAGATAAAAAAGCAATACCCTAAATTAGATCCAGATAATCAAAACATAAATCTAACTTATTTATCTTAAGTTTATTATGAAAATTTTGACATCACTTTATTTTATTTAATAAACTTTTTAGAATTCTTGAGGAGAAAATAATACTTTGTAAATATTTTTACCTATTTTAATATTTTACAAACATAACAAATTTACAAATATCCCACAGTAATTTCAACCAGACATGCTTAATTTAACAATATGGCCAACATTTTAAACATGACATTCAAAATAACACATAAATTGATCTAAAAATAGAAGAATACATTTAAATTATACCTCAAGTATATCCTTACAAAAACAGAGTTTCAGTATTATTTGGGTAACTGAAAAATTATCAAACAAAATTGCCAATTATTATTTATTGAATTTAGACTAAACTACTACATAAATTATAACTATATTCAATTCTCAATTGAGACAATAACTTTAAACTAAGAAAAGAAAAACTAAAAAGCTTAGAGAGAAGCTAAGAATGATGAGAAAAATGGATGAAATGGATAAGGAATACAATGAAAATGTGGTTGTATTTATAGGTATAAAAAGGAGAAAATGTTAGATTAGAAGACTCGCATTGTGGCACAATTCTTTCCATGTCGCGACATGATAAAACTATAATTGGTTGGAACACAAACCATTACACACGTGATGTCGCACACAACATTTCCATGCCACGATTGACATCAATTCTAGGAAGTGTGATATTCATTCTGTTAGCCTTATACTGCGGCACATAAAACTTTCACGCCATGGCCAACGTTATTCTAATCAACTTTAAACCCATATTTTCTTGTATATCCTTTTTAGAACACATGTAATGCTTTGCTTATGTTATCTTTTAAGCTTTTATGATTGTAATGGAGTGCTTTCAGATATATTCTTCAAGTGTTGATCAATTTTATCTTTTTTAAACTAAAAACCTAAAAAAACAACAAAGTATATCCTTGATTCCTAAAAGATAGATTTAAAATGATAGTGAAACAAAGAAAATACAAATCAATTTAATCATTCAATATGCATAAAATCATGATATATTAAGTGCATTTAAGCACTCATCATAACCACCAATTTGCTCCTTGCTTGCCTCTTAATAAAAAAGGAAAAAAGTTAAAAACAAATACTAAAATAAAATTAAACTATCATAAATCATTTTTATAGATTGACATGGTTGTATTTAGCATATGCAACAAGCCTTTAACCCCCTATGTTGCCTTAGTGGACAAGTTTGAGTCTAGTGAGGGCTTTCAGAGATGATACCCACAAACATCAAATTTTGAAATAAAAAATATAAAAAATAAAAGACAAAACCAAAAAAATAACACATAAATAAATATAATAAAATTTAAAACTAAGTAAAAATATGATAAAAAAGTAAAAAGAACAACAAAACTTCTCATTAAGTTATTTTAATATTCTAAATATTCATGGTTTAATATAATAATTAGTTTGAAAATCACTTTTATATTCAAATAAAAAATGTATCAATATTAAATTTATCCATTTCAATGTATGAAATCTGAATTTGATTTAGCTCTATCCTCACAAGACATACTCTTAATAACATTGATCCTATTATTTCAAGCACTCATTCAAAGCTATATACGAATAGGATTTATTTAAAGAAATGAACTAATTGGTTAGCATATGTATAAAGAATAAAAAGTTCAAAGTGACGTGTAATATTGATCTTACTAAAGGAATCAAATAAAAGGATTTTATAAGAAAATCATTAAGTCACATTGTTCTTGTGTCTGTGTGTTGGATTTTTATGTACAAAATAAGGTATCTATTTTACTTTACTCAGTGTTCTATCATCCTTTATACAAGGTTTTTACTGTAGATTACTAATACACATATATACATAGTTAGGAACACTTTATATGTAATCATGTTTACACACACCATAGGGTTGGTTTTGGTAGTGTGCATGCAAAATGGAGTGTTGGTTTTTGATGAGTGAGCGTTCGAGCAAGCCAACATTTTCACTTATGTTTTTGGTTCATTTTGGATACAAGTGATTATGGAAAGTACTCTGCAATATTTGGAACAAAAAATGTGACTTTTTAGTACCTCTCCACCACCTTCGTTACCATTCTCACCACCACCCTAGGCGAGGTGATTGGAAAGGTGGCTGGCGAGGTGGTAAATTTGAGTTCTATAAATGCCCCATTTCCCCATTTTTTTTCTTATTTGGTATCCAAAAAAAATGTAACAAAGCTCAGTCAAATTGACATCTTAGTCTTTTTGTTTCAAGATCACTAATACCTAATAAATTTTTTAATATTAGTGATTCATGATTATATGAACAAAACCATGCTTATGAGTGGTGAGTACTTGAGATGGTGTTTGCAAGTGAGTTGTATATAAGTCGTGTGTCGACTGGGAGTTTCTTGGATGCAACTATTTATTTGTGAGAACCTCATTGTGAGAGTGACCTAAGTTAAATGTTTTGAGTTCTTATATCTCTTATTGTGTTCAATAGAAGATAGATTGTTTGAGTTTAAGGGTGGTCCTTAAGATTGGAAGTAGTTACACTTCTGGTTATTGATATGGGGTTTCTAATCATACTACATTGGATAGTGTTGGCTTTGGAGTTGAGTTGGGTTTGTGACAAGGTTATTGTGGAGGCAGTAAGAAAAAGTAGCAATATGCAGTTTGGACAGAGGCCACAATTGATAGAGGTAATAGTATTTTATTTCATTTAGAGTTGTAATTGATTTATTATTTAGTAGGCTATTTGCTGCTGAGTGGTTTCCTTAAGCAACCCGAGGATGTTACCATATAGATAGGGTTTCGATATGGGTTTACCTCGTTATATCTAGAGTTATGCATGCTCAAATATATGGCTAGTACAATAAGAGTTTAAATGGTGTATGTCTCTACATACTAAAGTTTAAACTCTGATTAGAAAGCTTTTAATATTTCTCACATATTTTCTATTTTCTGAATTCTATATATACTACTTTATTATACTTCTTGTTTGTATTTATTTATACTGTAGCTATGATTATCTATCAGTTTTTTCTATCTCTAATACTTATAAGGTTGGTTTGAGTCCTTAAGGAGTTAATATCTCTTTAAGCTAATTGTGTATCAGGTCTTAGACTTCTTCTTAGTAGACATGCATGTTTAGATTGTATGTCAGTATAATCTGTCTTTTATCTACATACATGATTAGTGTGAGTCTGTAACGAGTCTCCATCTCCCTATCTTGGATGTGTGAGTATTGGACTCTTTATTAAGGTTTACAATATATGTTTGATTACATGCTGTGAAAATACAATTATTATTTATCGAATATGTTTCTACATACGAGGTCCTGTAGTGATTGGAGATCCTTTAAGCTTTTTAAAATGTATGCATTTACCATAGGTTAAGTATTGTTTACCATATGTGCAAGTCACTAGTCTAGATAGGAGCCTATGAGACTCCATCACTAGTGTGTATTTTGCATAATTTTATTATTGTATCTGCTAGTTATTTTTGTTGTGTGTTAAATTGAGCATATATTTTTATACTTCTACCTTGTTAATTGTTTAATTAAAACTACGTGGCTTGCTTGGCCAAACTGATATAGAGCTTACAAAAAGATTCCTTGAGTTGGCATTTCCACCCCTCATCTAGGTAGGTCTCGATTAGCTATTTAAGTCAGAAGAACAATTGGCCTTCATGTAATTGTTGCAAGATATGGAAATTTTCAAAATCATATACCACTTTCATACATAAATCAAGTACATCAAATAAAAATTTCAAGTAATATGCCTTTAAAGAGATGAAGAAAATGCAAATGACTCTTTGGGGAATTATTTCTTATCTTTCTTTTATATATATCATTTTCTCATAACTTTGTAGGATATTAGGTCATAGTATTTCATTTATACTATTCATTTCTCTTTTTTTATTTTTTATTTTGTTTTTAAAAGATACTCTTTTTTTTAAAAGATGACCCATGTAGTACATACTTTGTATGATAAAGTGAGTGACTAATTTGTGTCTTTTTCTTTTGTATTGGTTTAGGTAAAGTCGTATACGTCTTTTTTTGGAGTCATGCATTAAAGAAGAAAATGCAATATACTTTCAATTTCTACTTACATCATTTAATTTAAGCAATAAAAATAAATATATGACACTTTATTAGATTCAAAAGTTCTAACATTTAATGCAAAAACAAATAGAAATAATCTAACAATTTAGAGTTGTTAAGAAGAATGTTTAAAAGAGTAGAAAAAATATTATTATTCAGAATGTGAAGATAGTGGACCAAAATATATTCTCATATGCTAATCTCCACTATTTGATTCCAAAAAACCGATTTTGGGTTTGTCACAATTTCAAAATTTTATCATGAATTACTAACTATAAAAAAACTAACTAATTATCATATTACTCCATGATATATTCAAGAAATTAATCTAACAAGGCAAAGACATAATTATTTTCTTAAAACTAACTAAAAGACATGATAATTTTGTAAGAAAAATTTAAAAGTTAACCAAAAATTTCTAATCCAATAAAAATAAATAAAGCACACAAAACAAGTAAAAATATAAATAATGTAAAAATGTAAACATATATTTATATAAATATTTCAAATTAGCATAATTTTATAATGTAACTTTTCTTATTTCTAACCTAGAATTTACATTATCCTTAATGTAACAATTGTAAATTAAAGATAAAGAGTAAATAATAGAAAAGTTACTCGAACATGCTTATGTATTAGTATGCAACTGCAAGTACATCCATCAATCAAAAAACTTTCAAAGAGATAGAATACTGTGTATTTCACATAAATTTCAACAAAGAGTTATAAAATTAACAATTCTACACAACATTCACATGATAGGAAATAAAATAATTATCATAAAATAAAAGAAAATGTAATATCCAAAAATAATAAAAACTTCTCAACATAAAATAAAACAAAGTAAAACAAAATGCATAAAAAAATAAAATTCCATATCAAAATTTAAAGCTTCTCCTCGATGTAATATGAACCTTGTTCGTTAGGTCCTTTTGTGATCTTTATAAAGGTACAAAAGTAAAATGAAAATGATGATACTCGGGTGTTACCAAGTGATTTGTATCCACCCTGAGATGACTTAGTTGCAACCAGACATTAAACAATTATATTCCACCTTATCACAATGTTGTTAATCAAGAATGTAGGTTGTTGGTTACTGTGGGCAAAATAGTATTCTTCCTTATAGTTAAATCTTTCGCTTGATTTCTTTCATATAGTTCAATCTTTCCCCAAAATTATGAAATTGTTCTTTCATGGATAGTTTTGATGAAGGAATGGCTTTTATTTCTCATGGAACAATATTCAAACCAAAAGTGAGCTCATCAAAATATGGCAGGTTCAACAATTCACCTAGTTGTAAAATAATTTCATCTTTTAAGTGAGGTGGATTCTAGAAACAATAGTAGAAAGGTGCCACATGGTGGATTCTAATACCATCTTTCACCAAATCTTTACTTATTTTTCATCATTTATAGCATTTAAGGTATCAAGTTAAAGTTCTTTGCATCCTTTTTCTTACTTATAATTTTTTAAAACCCATGTCAAAATATCATATTTTGATAGTTTCATTTCATGAATAAGTATGGATTTTATGTTCTCATCACTATATTGTCTTTACCCATGATTTATTTTTTTATATTAGTTATTTTAGAGAAAAAATCATACATTTAAAAACCCTAGATTTTCAATTTTTGAAAAATATGAGTAATAATTATATAGTTCATATTCTTATACATTTTTATGCAAATGGATTATTTTTAGTACATATTACTCTTTAGTTAATTTTTGTAATTTTGGATAATTAGTAAATATGATATTAGTTTAGAGCTTATGAGGATTTAGAAAGAGATAATGAAAATTTATTTTAGAGCCTAGTTTTTAGTGTGAGTTGTTATGTTTGGAAAGTTTAGTTTCTTAGAAATTGTATATGATTAATTTTACTACTGTGTAATTAATAACATATGATACATCCACAAAGCTTACAAATCAATCTTAAGCCGTGGAGCTTACTTGGCTTTGTGAATAGACACATTTTACTCAAATTTTATAAGTACCTACCTATTATGTTCACAATATTTAAGTTTATTAAATTTTTATAAGTTTAATTTTCCCTCTCACGCATTAGTAGTTTTTGGTTGACGATTTAAGTACTATCTTTGAAAGATCATTAAATCGGTTCACTAATATTACCTTATATGATTTATCATTCATTTGGAGTTATTGAAATATTATTCCAATTTCTTGGTGACTTATTTATTTAAAAGTTTTTTTATAACTCCTTAAAGATTGTGGACTGTTGTCAACTATTAGTCATCATTGTCTTCTTTTATGACTGGTTATATGAGTTGTGGGTTTTGAACAGTATGAACAAATAGATGTCATGTTCTATTCTATACAGGTTGATTTAGAGTAGAAAATCAAGAGAGACCATGCCAAATTTTCGTAGATTCTAATATGTATTAGGACTTCCTTAAGTACTAGTGAACTTGAGGTGGGTGTTGTCTCTTTTAGGAGAACATAAAGCGTGCAAGTATACACGGTCACAAGTAATAAATTTTGATAAGTAAAGTATCATCCCCACAAAGATTTGTTACTATAGTTTGTTAAGTACTAAAATTATTTCACTCTCATTTTATCCAAAACAATCGTTAATTTGAAGATGATTTAACTAACTAAAAAGTTTTATAACAAAATAAAAGAATTCTAGGATTGCAATTTTTCACCAAATTAATCCACTCGAATCATATCATTTTCTCTTGATTTATATTTTTTGTAAATTTAATTTGTCAACCGAAAACTTCTAATTTTATCCATACATCTCTTCCGAGCTTCTTATAGACACACCTCGTTAAATTAATTCATTATATTCCTATGAGATTTAAAATTCACCAAGATTCATTACATTCTAAGTTCTCAAATGGCCACACATATGATAAAGGTATATTCATATCCTTCATATATACATGTTATTCTATCCATGAGCAATATACACAAAAATGTCTCTTCCAAGTTTATTTGAATGCCACAAATCAATTGATAAATTTTCCAATAATCAAAAGCATTAAGCACAAATAGAATAAACAAATTAAAAATATAATAAATCGTTCAAAAATAATTAAACTCAAGCTTCATAAATTTAGATAAAACTCAACCCAAGAAAAATTAAATTACTTCATAAATAAAAATTAAAATTACAGCAGTTAAGGAATATTAGATGAAGAATAAAAGAAAATTAAAACATTTTGAGCTCCAATTTTTGGCACACGCAGAACATAATAGAAGCCAAAAATGGCTTTTGCGTGTACCACTATCCAGATTACGAACCTAAAAACAAAACTTCTTAATTTATCAAAATAATCCCCTATTTATAACATCAAATATCTAAAAAACAAATACATTTTAAAATATATTTTTATACACATGGGGGACAAAAAGGTATATCGAAAATGATAATTTAATCTGCCTAGGGGACAAGAATATTGAGATATCCAAACACACAAAACAGGGGGAACATGCACCGTTGTTGATTTTCATTTCAATTCATGTTGCCATGTGTGACAATTTGATTCATTGCAAGATATAATGGGACTCGTGGCAGCATCTCATACGGTGTCAAGAACGGGCACACGTGGAATGTGTTGCACGGGACAAACGGCAATGCGACACATGTGGGACATAAAGTAGTTAGAAATGCGTTTGCTGGTTCTACGTTTTTGCGTTTACCGAAATGTGCCATGTTTCAGCACATTATTGGCTGCAAGAAATAGTGCGACACGTGGTAGACTTTAAATGGTTGAAGGGAAAGCTTGCACGTGGTTGCACCACACGGGATCAACGCACGTGAGACACGTGGGTCTCACCATACACGCCGGCCTACGTAACAATTGGGCCCCACACGATGCACCCAGTAGCATGCAACCAGAAAACCTACGTCCACTCTCTTTTGTCGCGTCTGGTTCCACACGCCTCATCATAGCCGTTGATTTCCTGATCGAACGGTGCATGTCACACATTGGTGATTGTGCGAGTGGCCTCATTTTCCCACGCAGAAAATAAATTTTCTTAATTGTATTTTAGCCCTCCAATTTAATTCAAATTAACTTTTAAACTTTCTTTAATTGCAATTAATTCCTTTTCTAATTTAAATTAACTTTTAAACTTTTGTTAATTACAATTAAGCCCAATTTTAATTCAAATTATATTTTAGACTTTTATTAATTGCAATTAAGCACTATTTTATTTTAAATTATATTTTCAGACATATACTTGCAATTAAGTACTTTTTCGATTCAAATTCTTTAATTTTCTTAAAAATATATTCCTTAAAAAATAAATAGTAAATATTAATTTATTCTATTTAAAATTAACTAAAAATGTCAAGAACATAACAATTATAATTAATAAAATAAATAAAAATAACTATATAAAATACAGTTATCAGTGGGTCCGAACAATTTGGCATCAGAGCATAGGTTTTAGATCATAAAGATAGGGAACAACCTTATTATGGTATTTGATAGTGTTAAGGTGATGATTTTTTGATTTAGTGTTGAATGATATAAAAAATGCTATAATATGGGTGATCCATAAGATTTAGTAACTATTTTATGGGTTAAAATTTTTATAGAGAATAAATCTTATTTCATTTATGGAGACCATTATTTCTCAGTAAGAAGAGATAGTATTTATGATTTTGTCTATGGATACGTTAATAAGTAAAGATTAGAATTTATTAAGTTATGATAACAAGAAGAAGAAGAATAAATTAAGAATGTTACCTTACCTTGATAGAGAATATATTCACGTTTATATAAGGTTAAGGTATATGATTTTTTAGGATATGAATTACTTTGATTCTTGGAGAAAGTTTAGATTATATAAGTATGTCAATTTCTTAGTTTCCATGTTTATTTCATTGTAAGCATTGTATTATGTAGGTGGTTATCCACGCATTTCAAAAGTAGTTCTTGAGGTACTTTAAACATGCTACACAACAATGAAGTGATGTCTACATTGAAGGATGGAGTATATAATTGGAAGACATGGTAAATATGGAGAATATGATTACATGAAGTAATATTGTGAAATGTTATTGAGATTAAATAAGTTAACTTTCTTTGTAGGATGAGTTTATCTAATCCAGTTTCATCTTGGGTTATATAAATTAGTTACTCTTTTGATCTTGTTTCTAAGTGTATTGAGTAGGCTTATTTAATTATAGGTAAGGCCTAAATGTATTATATATAATTTTTAGGGTTGTTTTCTTTTGTATAGAAATGTTGTACCTAAGGTTAAGTATTGACTGTAGAACGTAAAACAAGGTCATGCTTAACTAGGAAATACTTCCCAAGGTGACTAAGATGCACAATTTTTTAAGGATTAGTTGGATATTATTGTAGATTTGTTGAGGGATTCTCAAATATAAAAATATTTTCCTAAGTTAATATTTCACAAGTAGGATAGCATAACTAATATCACCTAATAAATTTCAATAGACATGCTTAGATTTAATAAATAATCAATAAATTAAATATAGTATTAAAATAGTACATAAAATTAATTTTAAAGATAAAATAATACAATTAAAATTAATACCTCAATTGTATCATTTAGTGCACAAAACTTTAACATTGATCTATATCTAGAAAACCTATAAATAGATCTCTCTAAACTGCTTATTGAATAGAAAATGACTATATATAACAAAAAATTGTTCAACTCTCCAAATTAAAAGAATAACTTTAAGAATAACACTAAAGAAAACTAAGAACTCAAAAATGAGCAGTTGAGAAGGATATATTTCTAAGGGGATGAATGAGTCTTTTTATAGGTGAGAAAACACTGCAAAAAGGAGGGAAAAATGGATTGTATGGTCGGGCACCGTGGGATACTTATTACACCCTTGCAACCTACGTCACTCTAGTAAACGATTCAATTATGATTCGAGGCATTCACAATATGTCACACATTAATCACCACCGTGGTCAATGTTAAATTACCTGTGTTTAGCTTCTTTTTATTTCAACCCCTTACAAGCTTGGTTAGTACATATTTAAAGCTTATATATGTTATTGATGACTCTATGAAAATAGAGTCATTAGCACATTTTTTACTTAATATTTACTTATTTTATTTAATAAATAGTATTTTTATGGCAAAAAAAATTAAAATATAATTATTTTTGTGAAAAGTAGTGAAAATATAATTTTTGGAATTTTTTACAAATTTTTAACACAAGACCAATCAAAAGTTGCGACGTGGCATGCCATGCAAGCATAGGAGTTGACGGGGCAAGCCACGCGGATGCCATGTAAGCACGAAGAGCGAATCATATTGCGCCGCATGTCAAGAGGATGAAACATGCACCACGTGTCAACTATGCCATGTGTCACCATGCCATTGCTCCACACATTCCATCAATGCACCACATCATCCGTTCCTACGAATCATGTCATGCCACATGTTGTTGAATCTAACCGGTCTCTCATGCCATGCGTCACTTCTTGATTCACCCAATGAATTTCTGATGCAACATGTCGCACTTTGATTGGCTAAAATTGTCAATTTTGCTTGATTTGATCGTAGCCCTTGATCTAAAACTAATCAGACGGTAAAGATTACACCTGAGCTTTATTTAAGCCCCTAATCACTCCATAAATCTTAAGTAGCCTCCATTAGCATAATTTTGGTCAGTTTTTAAAGCTAAAAAGAGAGAAAATTTCAAAAGATGACACAATTTTGGTGGAGATTCAAGAGGAGATTAATTCTACAATTCAAGAGATTGATTGTTTTTCTTCTTCTACTCTTTTCTTTATCAATTTTATGTTTTTTTAATGAAAAATATAAGATTTATGAACATAATTATGTGTAATTAATTTATTAATCTAGGGATCTTATGAACCCAATTTTCAAATCTAATATTTTTTCACAATTATAATATTAATTTAATTATATTATTTAATATGATTTTTATGCTATTGATTGTTTGGCCAAAAATTTATCTATAGAGGCAATTAAATATATTTGAGAGAATTATTTAATTATTTGTCTTGATTAAATAACATGCATAATTTCTAGGCAGAGATGTATGATTCTTATGTATGTGATCCATAATTGATGAACTTAATGAGTAGTATGCAATTTAATTGACATGAGACTGTGATTAAATTAATTACTATATGGTATGTAGTTTACTTGAGAGAGGAATAAATATTAGGTTAGATTCAATTGAGGCGGAGATGTATAATTCTTATGTATGTGATCCATAATTGATGAACGTAATGAGTAGTATGCAATTTAATTGACATGAGACTGTGATTAAATTAATTACTATATGGTATGTAGTTTACTTGAGAGAGTAATAAATGCTAGGTTAGATTCAATTGATCATGTAATTAATTGATATTATATTGAAGAGATTTTAGCGATTCGCATGTTTAGAAAATTGAGGGATTAAGTATTCCTAGATATTTTCTTATATATCTTTTTAGTTACCAAATTTGATTTAATTAATTATTGTTATTTAATTTTAGTTATTTTAATTTTCCTTCATTAAAATATAAAAACACAAAACAAAATTGATTTTTATTATTTTGAAAATTAGTTTCTAATAAAATAATCTCCGTGGGAACGATTTTTTTCTTATCAATATATTACTTGTTGTGATACGTATATTTGCGTATTCATTGCATACACAAAAGTGTGTGGCGATCAGTTATTATTTATTCCTCTTGATTGTAATTGAGTGCTTTCAGGTAGAATATTTCAAGTATTTATCTGTTGAAAGAATTCTTTAAATATTTATCCATTATATCATTTCGAAGCCAAAAATACCTAAATATAACAAAATAAACCTGTAATTTTGAAAACATAGATATGTTAAATTAATAATAAAATTATGTAAATATAAATTTATTTTGACATTAAAATGCATATAAATGACGTAATATTTAGTGCTTTAAAACACTTATCACTTTCTTCTTTACAAAACCTATGTTTGCATATACTTTGTTGAAATGGCTAATTTAACCCATAGGATAAATGTGATATTAAGAGTGTATAAAGCTAATATAGATTCTTAAAACTAGGCTCGGGGGAATTCATTTTGATATGTTATGAGTAATGAGGCACATATTTTTGATACAAAACTGATTTACACGATGAACCTTGATGTGTTGAGATATTGGATGAATTTTCACTTAAGCATTAAATATAAATTGAAAAAAACTGAAGCATGAGAAATTTTGTTGATTTAAGTTTGTAATTTTTCTTCTAGTATTTTTATTTATCTTCTAAGTTTTTATTTGCTTGATGACTTGCAAAATGTAAGCTTAGGTGAATTTGATAATATTATTTTAACTTATAATTGTTATGCTTTAAACACTAATTTTATGTTTTATTTTAGATTATGTTGTTTTGGAAGGTATTTTCATGTTTTGTAAGTTAATGTTCTTCTGGAAGAATCTAGAGCTAAAACGAGTAAAAGAAATGAAAATGGGACTATAAATAAAAATTCAAATAGGTTAGAATGAACTACGATTAGACCACTAAGAAAATATTACAATCCGTAGTCCAAACATAAGCATTCCATAGCGGGAAGCTCATAGATTGTCACATAGTAACCAGGTTGAATTCATGTGCCAAGGTGTAGAAATATGTACGCCACAGTAGAAAGCTCTCGAACTATAACATGGTGGCCAAGTTGACTTCATGTGTTGAGGAATATATAGAAATATGTATGCCACGATGGGTTAGTCTTGAATTACCCTAAAGGATTTCATTTTTCAATCATGTCATAGTGTAATAAAAGCATGCCATTTCCTGTGTGCTTTTAATGGCCAGAAATCCTTAGTACACATATGTGACATGTTTTACTCATTTTTCCCAAAAACATAACCTATAAATCCACTCTAAAATCCCTCTAGAAAAAAACTAGACATTATAGCCTAAAATTCCATTCCACAAAAAAAAATATTAAAGAGAAAACTCCCATTTGTAAAGATTTTTCATGGATTTGAAAAAATGGGCTCAACCAATTCAAGGATTTGAAGATCACATATAAAAAGGGTATTTTAATTATTAGATCATCTTTCTCTCTGTATTCTGAACATACCTTTTGTAAGTTGAATTGATTTTAATTAATTTAATTATTTAGGCTAAATTTTATATATGAGATTTTAATTTTGCTTCCATGAGTGAAAGAATGATAAGTACTTCAAAAGCATTAATATTATGTGATTTATTTGCACTTAAATGTTATATATAGATTTGAATATGTATGATTTAAATTTTAAAAGAACGAAACATGTAAGGCTTACATGTAATCCAACCACTTTGTAAGGGGTGAAACACTAAATGGAAACAAGCAATTTGACTTGAACCTCAGCTTGATTTCTTCTAGACAAAATGAGACACGGTCACAACATGGATAAATGTCAGTAACAACGTATGATGATTATTTCCTTATGATCTACTATTCTCTCTCATTTTTAGCTGAAAAAGGAGCCTCATTTCTCTTATTTTAGACACACTAGAATCAAAGAGAAAATTTAAGTTAGATAGAAATAGATGTAAAATCTTTATTTTTCTTAGTTTTGTAATAATTTCGATTCAATAAACAGTTTAGGCGGATTTAGGTTTTTCATATCATTGATTTTATAAAAAGTTTTGTAAGCTAAAGAATACATGAAGTTATAATTGCATTCTATTATTTATAAATTTAATTCTTATGTATGTTTCTGAACACTATTTTTGATATCCTAACCATTTATTAAATCTGAATATGTCTATCTGAATATGTAGTTATGCTTTTATATTTGTGAAAATTAATTAAGATGAATATTTTATAAAATAAATTGAGATTATTTCTTTATTCAAGATCTCTACAAAGTTTATTATTGAAAAATATACTGACGATATATTTTTAATAATAGATTTAAAATCTGAAAGTTGGGTTTTAGGATTTGATTTTGATACTTTAAATAAGAGTCTAAATTGATAACCCCGCAAAAAACATTGATTTAGATTTTTTTATTTATTTAGGAAGAAAGCATAATTTAATCATTTTAGTTACTAATACCTACCGAAAGGCTTTAATTGATTTTACTAATAAAAAAATTAATCCATTTAAAATAAAAGAAAAAATCAATAACATGAATTTATATCTTTAATAACAAAATTAAATCTAAGTAAATATGGTTAACTAGCTAATAATTTTCCCAAATTCTCCTTTCGATATTAATTGTCTATTTGCTTCGAATTATTTGTATCAATTCTCTTTCTATCTTATAAATTTATGTTATTAGTTTAAACTTTTCAAAACACAAACTATTGTGACAAAATAATTAGGTTACTTTTTTGTTTGTTTTTTAAGATATTTGTTAAATTATTTCAAGCACAAAGTTATTCTTTAGACTTGTCTTAAAAGTATACTTGTCACACTTACAAATTATTTTTATAAATATAAAATTTATACATAAAGTTTTTGGTGTCATTTTAGGGAAGAAATAGTATTTTAAATTTTTATTATTAAAAATCTTAAAATATTTGTGAGTTATTTAAAAAATAAAAAAAATATCTAAAGAGATTTCTAAAAAAATACAAAAAAAACAAAATCAAAACAAAGATATGAAAAAAAAGTCAAAACATCTTTAAAACAATAATAATCTAAAAAGATCTTAAAACAAATTCAAAATAAATTGAAAATTTTAAGAATATAAAAAAATCAAAATCAAAACATTAAAAAATTAAAAATTTAAAAAATCTGAAAATTTAAAAATAATCAAAAAATATACTTCAATTTATTTTTATTTTTATTTTTACCGTCTTTCTTTTATTTATTTGAATTTAGTTATTAATTTATTTATTAACTTAATTTTTTAGTATTTTATTTTTAATATTTTTTTGCTAATTTCAATTACTAATTTTAACTTAATTTAATATTTTTTGTTTTATTTATTTCTCTTTATTTAATTGCTAACTCAATCCTTTCTTTTTCCTTTTTATTTTATTTTGCTTTTATATTTTTTTTGTTAATTACTTTTGTTTATATTTGTGTCCTAACTTATAATTCATGTATAATATATTTTCTTTTCTTTTAAGAAATAGATGCTGTTTATCTAACTTATATTACCCGACTAAGTACTTGTATCATATATATGGTACTTTTATTATTTTTCTACTTTTCCTTTTCTTTTTATTATATATTTTTATTTATTTTTGTTTCTAGTTTACTTTTTTATTTATTTTCTTTTAGATTTATTTATTTTATTTCTTTTGTTATTTTATTTTATTTGTTTATTTTATTTTTATTATTTACTTAATTTTCTTTTTATTTCTATAATCTAGCCAGTTATTTATTTTGTTTTACTTATTTTTTTGTTTGGATTATTCTTATTTGCTTTTATTTGTTTAATTAATTTTATTTTTTATTTTTATCTATTTTATTATTTATTTATTTTTCCTTTATGTTATTTTATTTTTATCTTATTACAGTGTTTTAGTATTTATTTTAATTTAGCGATTAGTATTATGCTTATTTTATTTAAAAAAATTCCAAAGTAACGTACAAAGATTCTGGAAGCTTTTATATCAATATCACTATTGATGATAAGAAGGAAATATCTAATAAATTAGATCTAAATGCAAGCATTAATTTAATATTTTATTCATTATACTTGCAACTAGGAGTAGTTAAGATGAAACCCAAAATCATGTCCCTACGATTAGTGGATAAATCTATAATGTATCCATAAGGACATGTTAAAAGATTTATTGATCAGGTAGATAATTTTATCATACTTGTAGATTTTGTACAATAAACTCAATGACTAAGGGATATTCTATTAAATTCTGAAAATGTAAATCCCTCGAGAAGCATCTTACTAATATGTTAAATTAGTGTTTAATGAGAGATAATCCAACGTTTTAGGTAGTGTTATTATCCTATTATTAAATTTATAATTATTTGTTGATATATGATGTACGAAAGTACAAAACGTTCTATCTATGCATTAAAATTGTTTGAGATGATGGATGTACCTCACTTACCACATTATTATTTGATCACATTAAGCAAAAACAAATGGGTAACTTTTCTCTTCTTTATCTTTATCTTTAATTTACATTTGTTGTATTGAGGACAATGTAGATTTTAGGTTAAAGAGTAGAGAAAAAGTTGTATAAATTTTAAACATGTGTTTACATTTATTTGCTTTCATTTTAGGTTCAATTTTAGTTATTTAGGCATAGTTAGATTCAATTTTAATTTTTTTGCAAAGTTTTTATGCTTTTAGTTAATTTAAAGCCAATGTTTGAGTCTTTTGCACTTTGTTAGAGTGATGTCTTAAACATGTCATAAAACATTGTGATAGTTTTTTTGTCATAGTTTGTGCCTCATGCTTGAATGATTGAAATTAAGATAAATCCAAAATAAGTGTTTAGGAATCAAATAGTGGAGACTATCTAGTAAGAATATTTGGAGCATTTATCATTCCATTCTGAGTGATAATATTTTTCTACTTTTTTAAACATTTTTCTTATTAATTCAAATTATTTGATGATCTCTATGTGTTTTCATTTAATGTTAGGATTTTTAACATCTAATGAAATATCATGTACTTATTTTTATTCCTACAATTGAATAACTTGATTAAAAATTGAAAGTGTATGCCTTTTTTGTTCATACATATATTTCCAAAAAGAAGATATATTTGGGATTCCTTAAAGATAATACAAAGGCCAAAAATTAGCCACTCACCAAATACATACATGGATCTACTCTTTAATATATATAAATATATATAAGAAGTGTATAAAAAAGGGGGAGAGAGAAATAAATAGAATATGATAACCCAAAAGTTCTTTAAAGTTGTGAGAATAGTTATTAAAAAAAATAGGAAATAAATCCCTTGAAGTCATTGTATTTTCATCCATCTCTAAAGACATATACTTGATATTCTTACTTGATTATTTTAATTTATGCATGAAAATATTATTTGATTTCTTTATAAATCCTATCATTTGATTCATTTCATAAGATCAAATGTTACACAATTTTTGAGCCTTTATTCTTTAAACATATGAGATCCCATTAATTCTATTTTTATATATAACTTCTATTTTCATATAACGTTGATTGAGTGCTTAAACCCATAAGATCAGTGTAATATTGAAAGTATGATTTGTGAAGATTAAAGTAAAAACGAATTCATATTTCTAATACTGAAATTGGGTAAGTTAATATTGATATATTTTTTATATGGACTATGAATTTATGATTTAAAACTAATTTTTACAATAGACTACGAATATTTAGGATGTTGATCTAGCTTATTTTTTAGATTTTGATTGTGAACTTAAAAGAGACTAAAGCATGAAAAGTTTTGTTCTAATTTTTACTTTGTTATATTTCGTTTTAGTTTTTACTTTGTTAATTTTAGTTTTTATTATGATTTATTATTTATTTATTTGTTTTTATTTTTGTTATTTTTTTAGTTTTTGCATTTAGTAGGATGTTTGTGAGTATCATTGCTGAAAGTTCTCACGAGATTTAAATTCATCTTATTGGGCAACCAAGGGGTCTAAAAGTTTGTTGTATACGCTAAATACAACTATGTCAATCTACGAAAATGATTTAGGTTAGTTTAATTTATTTATTTTTGTTTTTGTTTTTTGTTTTATCCTTTTTCTTACAAGAAACTAGCAAGAATTTGGTTGTGGGTTATGATGAGTGCTTAAAAATACTAATATTATGTTATTTATTTGTAGTATTATAAATAGATTTAAATTTATATGATTTTATTATTATTAAAGCAAATCTATTTATTCAAAATCATGAGTATTTTTGTTATTTTTTAGGTATTTTTGGCTTCAAATTGATTGAAATGATAAACACTTGAATAAATCATGCCTGAAGTACTCATTTTCAATTTAGAATATTAAAACAAAACATATCAGGCTTATATGTAATCCAACCAATTTTTAAGATGTGAAAAAATAAGTGGAAACAAACAATTTGACTTGAGTCGGGGCATAAATAAATGTTAGCCACAACACGATCTTTTTGGACAAAATCAGGTGAGCCAAAACAAAACGCGATCGTAGCGTGGATAAAAGTGGACTACGACAAGCGATAATTATCCCTCCCGATCCACTTTTCTCTACCATTTTTAGCTATAAAAAGAGCCTCATTTCTTTTGTTTTAAGCACACTAGAATCAAAGAGAAAAGAAAGGTCAAATAGAAATTGTTGTAGAAGTTTTATTTTTCTTAGTTTTGTAATAATTATGGTTCAATAAATAGTTTAGGCAGATATTTTTGGAGGTTTTTCATATCATAAAACCTTAAAAAAAACTTTTGTAAGTTGAATAATACAATGAGGTATTTTATTTTAATTATATTATATTATTTACAGATTTAATTTTTATATATATTTTTAAATACTATTTTTGATATACTCACAATGTATTAAATTTGAGCATGTCTGGTGGAATATTTATATGAGATATTAGTTATGTTGTCATGTTTGTAAAAATAAATTTAGGTGAATATTTTTTACTAAATAAATTGAGATTATTTCTTTATTTAATATTTATACAAAGTTTAATATTAAAAAACATATTTATAATATATTTTTCGTAATAGATTTAAAATCTGAAAGTTGGGTTTTAGGATCTGACTTTTTATACCTTAAATAAGAGTCTAAATTGATAGCCCTACCAAGAGTATCGATTAGATGGTTTGTTATTTTCTTAGGAAGAAAGCATAATTTAATCCTATAATTTAATGATCCTTACCAAAAACTTTAATTGATTTGATTAACAAAAAAATTAATCTCCGTCAAAATATTTTTCATACATAAAAGAAAAAAATTAATAATCTTAATTTATATTTTTAATAACCAAATTAATTATAAGAAAACATGATTAACTAGTTAATAATTCACGTAAATTCTCCCTTAAGTGTTAATTATCTATCTATCTATAATTATTTGAATCAATTTATTTCTATCATTTAATTTTATGTTATTAGTTTGAACTTTTCAAAACCCAAACTATTGTGACAAAATATTTAGGTTTACATTTTGTGTTTATTTTTAAGAGATTTGTTGAATTATTCAAAACCATGTAGTTTCTCTTTAGACCGATTTTGGAAGTATACTTATTATTTTTTACAAAGTAATTCGTGTACTTGCGAGCCATTTTTTAAATACAAAATTTGTACATCAAATTTTGGAGACTTATCATGATCATTTGGGGCTTCTTTTATTTAAAAAAAATCAATAATTTAAATTTTAAAACCACAATGTAAAAATCATTTAATTTGTTCTTTTCATGAATGAATAGCTAGCTAATTATTCATATTTGTTCATCTATATTTTTTCGGTTACAATTTATCTGTTTTACTTTAGTTATTTAATTATTTTAGAATTTACACTCTTTCTTTTGATCGATGATTGTTAGAATATTTAGGATTGTTTATTTAATTAATTGACAAAATAATTAACTTTTTGAAACACATGCCAATTCCGTTAGTGACCAACCTTGTAGTAATTTTATCATTAATCTACTTGTAATTGGTGAACTTAGTGATTAAAATTTATGCATTAATATTTATTATAGTGTTTGGTGTATCTCATGTAAATAAATTTAATACAAATTAAATATTTAATTTTTAAATTATTTTATTTCAAGTAATTTATATTTAATTAATTTTAGGATATTGAATTTTATCTATAAAAAAACCGTTAGTTTTTTAAAAAAATGTTAGATAAGTTTAAAAGAAAAAAAAAACAAAATATGGCAAACTGTGAGAATCAAAACTATGAGATCAATAAATTACTAAAGAAAGCAAAAGAAAAAAAAGAAAAAAATCATCGATGAAGGTAAAATTGCTTTCTAGAAACTATATAATAACCAAACACCAAGGTCGACATAAACTAAGAACTCGCCTCGCCTATATCAAGAGCGAATGTATTGAAAACCCATAAATTATAGCTATGAATAATTGAAACGAAAATATCTGATAAAATTAGATTAACGAAAATAAAAAGTTCATATCAATTTGGGATTAATAAAAAATATTTCAATAAAAGTTTGTTCTTGTTAGAATGTTTGTAGGCTAGTTGTAGGCATGGTGAAAACGGAATAATGGAGAGATTAAATTTGAGCATAGAAATATAAATTTTTGGTGCATATATAATTTATTAAATCGTGAGTTGCTTTAATTTGTATTGTACAATTTAGCTAGACTTCTACTAACGGATTTAAAATAACACAGTTATAATGTAATGTCAGGACCAGTTAATAATTGTACTATCACATAAACAAACCAAGCCCATGATAGGTTATAAAATATACAATCATATCCAGGTATTCCATCAGTGAAAAATTAATTTATATCTTTTCTGCTGGAAAGTTATCAACTGTTACGACTAGAATGGTGTCTTGGAAAAGTAAGGCTAGCTGATAAAAAATCAATGGAATTTATTCGGATTAAAATTTATATCTTTTTTGTACACTAGTAAGAAACCAGGAGGCATAGGCATGACATTAGTAAGCTTTTCCCCATATTTGTGTGCTAAATAAATCACACGACCTAGTTCAAAAGGTATCTGATTGAAAACTATATTATTATGCCCCTTCTAAACATGTCATAACCCATAAAGATCATCCTAAAATGATTTAACTTTATTAATTATCAGAATCAAAAAGTAAGTAATACTAATGATTTGTTTCGGTAGTAACATCACATAAATTAAAGCAACACTCCTCAACCATACACCGTCTTCCACAAAAACCCAAACCATAACAAACAGGCAATATACCATATCGTGAGTAAAATTTAGAAAACACAATTTTAAATTTTTTAATATTAAATCCAAACAAGTAAATAAATTATTTGTATTATATCCACTATAACACCTTTCAAAGGCAACTCACAAGTTGAAAATAAATACAAACACTAAAGAGAAAGCTCTCAACTCACACTCAAACTAAGAATACAAAAACTTATTTGTTTTTTATGGATAATAAAACCAAATGCAAGGTAGGCTATTTATAGTCCTCATCATGCAATCTACACCACACAAATATAAAACTAAGAAATAATTCTAGCCACATAAATCTTATCCAACTACTTCATTTATTTCTACAACCTTTAACTACTTCATTTATTTCTACAACCTTTAACTACTTCATTTATTTCTACAACTTTCAACTACTTCATTTATTCCTCTACTTCTTTAATTATTATGTTGGTGTTGATTTTCAACACTCCCCCTCAACACCAACTCTCACTATTTTTACTGTGTTAAGCTGACGGCGAAACATTTCGAACTTGCCAACGCTTAAGCTTTTTGTGAACAAGTCCGCAACTTGATCATCTGTCTTGATTTGCCTCATTTCAATTTCTTCTTGTAGAACCTTTTCTCTAATAAAGTGATAGTGTACTTCAACATGCTTAGTTCTTGCATGAAAGACCGAATTCTCTGCCAAACGAATTGCCGATTGATTGTCACAGTACAATGGTATTGCATAATCTACTTGCTGATGTAGATTATTCATTAGTTGTATCAACCATGTACACTCTTGAGCTGCTATTGCCGCTGCTCGATACTCAGCTTCAGTGATTGATAATGATATTGTCGGCTGTCTCTTGCTACACTAAGAAATTGTTCCAAAATCAAGCTTAAACACATACCCAATTGTTGATCTCCTGGTGTCATGATCTCCTACATAGTCAGCATCGCAGTAACCAACTAACTTATTGTCTCCACCTTTCTTATACAAAATACCATAGTCAATTGTACTCTTCACATATCTCAATATTCTTCGAACTGTTTCCAAATGTGGCTTCTTTGGATTTTGCATGTACCGACTCATTACATTAACTGCATAAGAAATGTCAGGCCGAGTTAAGGTTAAGTAGATCAGACTGCCTACCAATTTTCGATACATTGTGCATCTTCTAAATCTTTTCCTTTATGTGCACACATGTTGGTATTTGGCACCATCGGCGTCGAAATTGGTTTGCATTCAAGCATTCCGAATCGCTTTATTAAATCTTTGGAATATTTTTGCTGACAAAGAAATATTCCTTCTTGTGTGCGATCAACCTCTAAACCAAGGAAGTGCTTGAGTTGGCCAAGTTCTTTCATCTGGAAACAGACTGATAAATTCTCCTTCATTCGAAGAATTTCTACCTCATCATCACCGGTTATGATTAAAGCATCCACATATACTAGCATAATAGCTAGCTTTCCTTCATTGGCTTTAACAAACAAGCTGGAATCTGCAGGTGTTACTGAATAACCACTTTATGTTATAAATTCAGCAATCTTACTATACCATGCCCTGGGTGCTTGTTTCAATCCGTAGAGTGCTTTTCGTAGCTTACACACACATTCAGGATGATCTTGGTTCTGAAACCCCATTGGTTGGATCATGTAGATCTCCTGATCCAACTCTCCATGAAGAAAAGCATTCTTCATATCCATCTGCCATAACTTCCAATCTTTGTTGGCTGCAAGTGCAAGTAGGACTCAAACAGTTGTAAGTTTCGCCACTGGACTAAACGTTTCATCATAGTCTAGTCCATACTGTTGAGAGAAACCATGAGCTACCAATCGTGCCTTGTACCTCTCGATTGACCCATCTGGTTTGCGCTTTATTTTGTAAACCCATTTGCAAGATATGGGTTTCACATCTCTTGGCTTTCGCACCAGATCCCAAGTTTGATTTTGCTGAAGTGCATCGATCTCTTCTTTCATAGCTGTCATCTACTCAGATCTTTTTTATGCTTCTTCAAACGTTTCAGGTTCTATTGCTTCTTCAATTATGGCTGCATTGGCATATTTGGGATTTGGCCTTCGTGTTCTTGTTGACCTACAGAGTTGAGATTGTGGAGTGGATTCTTCTATTTCACTAGGCCCATTCTCTTCATTTAGTTGTTGATATATGCCAATTTGCCAAGGATTCGGAGTTACTCTTTGTTCGGCACCATCATCGTCTGGATCTTTGGATTCATCTAAACTTGGTTGGAATTGAATAGTATGCTCCTCCATCTTTTGTTGCAGCTTATCTCCAAATTCTCTTGAGTCTGGCAATGCTTCCTTCTCTGATGACTACCAAGAAGATGCTTCATCGAACACCACATCTCATGAAGTGTAGCATCTTCCACTCGTTGGATCACAACATTTCCACCCTTTTCTCTGGCTGTCGTATCCTACAAAGATACATCTAACAGCTTTCTTGTCAAATTTGCTCCGTAAATGATCAGGAACAAATACATAACACACACAGCCAAATACTCGAAAGCAGCTAACTGTAGGTTTCGTGTTCCATAGTTTCTCAAAGGGTGAAACAAATTCTAACCTTGGTTGAGGAAGTCTGTTGATCACAAAGGCTGTAGTCCTTATCGCTTTAGCCCAAAACCTCCCAGGTACATTCTTTTCATGTAGCATACTCTGACAATTTTTTGCAAGATGACGGTTCTTTCTCTCTGCTACACCATTTTGTTATGGCGTGTTAGCACAAGTGTATTGATGACGTATTCGACATTCCCTTAGGTATTGAGAGAACTCGCTTGAGCTATATTCTCCGCCGTTGTCTATGCGCAAGCATCAGATCTTCTTTCCAACTTCTCCTTCAGTTGACTCTCTAAACTCTTTAAACTTTGAGAATACGTGAGATTTTTCTTTCATAAAGAAAATCCACACATAGTTAGTACTATATCGAGGCATAACTATCGTCTTACTGATGTGGGCTATCGGTAACCTTGAGTTGTCAGTTGTCACCACTACACGACCTCCCTTGTACTCAGATATGTTTTCCAACTTCTGTTTATCACCTGTCATATGATTTGAGTAGCCTGAATCTATGATCCAGTCATTCTTGTAGTCAATCTGTTTTGATGTTGTCACCGTAAGAGCCAATTCTTCTTCCTCTGTAGCGAATAATGCTTCGGCATCCCAACCATCTTCGCTATGCTCCTTAGAACTAGAAGTCGCTATATTTCTTTCAACAGACTTTTTCTTACTCCAACAATCTTTTGCCATGTGACCCATCTTCCCACAATTATAACATTCACCGTCAAATTTTCTATTGTTATTACGGTTCTTCCAAGCTCTCCCTGGACGAAAGCCTCCCTTTCCTTGAGGAATTTTTCCTTTGTCGCCATCATTTTTATATCCATTTCCATTGTACCGCTTGAATGTGCCTTTGCTTTTGCTAGTGTAGAGCGCTTCTTCTTCACCCTTCAGCGAGACTCCTCCCATTTGCTTAGCCATAGCTTCTTGTCCGGTCAATAAATTTTCAAACTCAACAAGAGATGGTTGTGTCGGCCATCCTTGTATAGCGGTAACAAACCCTCGATATTCAGGTCACAAACCATGAATAATTATTATCTTTATCCTCGTTTCCCCAATAGGAGCTTTTGGATCTAAGTCTGAAATTTCGCAGCATAACGAATTTACCTTGTGAAAGTATTAGGAAATCGTCATGTCGCGTTGCGCCATCGATAGCAACTCATTCTCCAAAAGTTGCAATCTTGTATCATTCTTCTTTGAAAAGAGCGTAACAAGAGTGTCCCATGCTTCCTTTGGTGTTGTTGCATCCCGAATGTGCTCCAACATTTCTTCTTCAACTGTGGTCTTCAAAGCAAACATCGATTTGCCTGCTTTAATTTTCCACTTCCGCAAGATGTCGTTTGCATCTTCCACTGTTGGTTGTGTAACTTCATCACCACCAACAACCTCCCACAAGTCTTGACCTTGTAGGTAAGACTCCATACATGTTGCCCATGTGTTATAGTTTTTGTTGTTGAGCTTTTTGATTCCTCCAACTACTTGAAGATCACCCATCGTGTCGGCAAGACTTCGACTATACCGAACAAACTTGACTAATAAACTTGCAGAGTACCAAACTCCTCACAACTCAAGATAAACAATATTAGATCCAAACAAGTAAACAAACTACTTATATTATACCCACTATAACACCTTTCAAAGGCAACTCACAAGTTGAAAAGAAATACAAACACTAAAGAGAAAGCTTTTAACTCACACTCAAACTAAGAATACAAAGACTTATTTGTTTTTGATGGATAATAAAACCAAATGCAAGGTAGGCTATTTATAGTCCATACCATGCAATCTATACCACACAAATATAAAACTAAGAAATAATCCTAGCCACACAAATCTTATCTACACACTTCTCTTTTCTACAACCTTCAATTACTTCATTTATTTCAACCTTCAACTACTTCATTTATTTCAACCTTCAACTACTTCATTTATTTCTACAACCTTCAACTACTTCATTTATTTCTAAGACCCTCAAGTACTTTATTTATTTCTACAACTTTTAACTAATTCATCTATTCCTCTATTTCTTTAATTATTATGTTAGTGTTGATTTTCAACAGATACTTCCACACCAAGCTCCTTAACAGACGGCTAACAGATGCAATAGAATAAAGGTAATTGAAAGTTACAACATATTCAAAATTAACATAATAATTACCATTATTACTACAAAATGGATATTTGTGTTTCTATTTTTTGCATCAGTTTTGAAAATATACAGTCATGCAAAAGTTACTTAAAAAACACTTTGCATCAGTTTTTTTTTAAAACAACAGACAAAAGTATAAGAATATCTGCATCAACTGTTTCCCAGAACTGATGCAAATTAATTTGCGTCGATTTTCATAAAATCGACACAAAGCATTTTATTAAACCCTACCAATACATCTTTTTCTTTCTCACTTCCTTCGTTTTTTGGCACGCACCTCAACACCTTTTTCTCCCAACCGTCAGCCCAACGTGTCCCAGTTGCCTAGAACAACTCTGGTGACCCATCTCTATTCCGACAACCCAACCGTGACTCTGGTGGGTTCCCACCGTCCAGTCACCCTATCTTACAAGTTTTTCCATATTTTTCTCCCTATTTTCTTTCATTTTTGTACTTACCAAACACCAATATTATGCTGAAATAATTTATAAACTATTAGGTTACGTAGAAAAATGTTGTTCTTGTAATATTTTAATTTATTTTTAAATATATTTTATTTTTTTATTTGACTGAATTTATGATTTTATTTTCTTTCTCTCCTCATCCGAGCTATACAAGTAATTAATCATATAGAATAATGATTATTTCAACACAAGTAGTTTTAATTTATTTTTATTTTGAATTCTAGAATAATATTAACATGAAATTTATGTATAATTATATGTATTTTTAAATAAATAAATATAAGAACATATGTTTTGCATTGATTGTTGTTACTTTAAACTTTAAAGCTTTATGATAATAATAAATATTTATTACTAGTGTAATAAATATGTATAATTTAAGTGTTTAATTGAAATAACAAATTTTATAATGGTTGACGTTTGAATTTTTTTCTACAAATGGTACAGGGACCACATAATGTGGAAGGGTGTTTTAACAAGTTATGATAATTAATTTTAGATGTTAGAGATAATTTTGCTAGAAGGAAGTTTTTATTTTTAAAAACATTTGAATATTAAATTACAACAAAAGTTTCAATTCCTCTAAAATTATTAAAATTTCATTAAAATCCTATTAATACTATATAAAAAAATTCTATTAAAACATAGAAAAAATAAGCTATGATGAGGCAAAAATAGAACTATAGTGCCTCTTTTAAAACAAAACAAAAAAAGCCATGGTAAGTTTTTTTTTTAAGGTGAGTCGTGATGATTGCTACTGAATTCTCCCAAGACCCATTCTCTTTCATATAGCTAAAGATCGAGAATGTGTTTTTCATCTTCTCTCCTCTTTATTTTTCTTTACAAGCCTTTTATTTTATGTGAAATGGCATCCAAAGAAGATCTTAATGAACATTTCA
The DNA here is from genome assembly GCA_030763125.1 of Hippophae gyantsensis. NCBI lineage: Eukaryota > Viridiplantae > Streptophyta > Magnoliopsida > Rosales > Elaeagnaceae > Hippophae > Hippophae gyantsensis. The sequence continues at coordinate 53,301,366 of CM061029.1, forward strand.
TGTATGAAGACAGACTTGATAGAATAGTTACTATAAAGGACAATTAAAAAGTAATGGCGAGAAAAGCCAAGTTCCTTAAACCATGTACAAGAAGTGTCAACAAAGTTGTAAATACAATGTGTTTACTTATTAATTTTTATGAAATATCTTCATGTTTAATGTTTACATATTAAATTATTAATTAATATTTTTTAGTTTTTCTATTTAGCACTATGGAAGATGAGTTTGATGGCAACACGACCACAAAGGGAATGATAGTACAATATATCTGATCAAATTGATGACAATCTAAATGCTTGTCAATTTTTTGAGATTGCTTCCAACGGAGATCTTATAAATGTTATAGATAAATAATGTAAGATAACAATCGATAAATTGAAGAGAACCACAATACCAATGGATCGAAGAAAAGTTACCAATCTAAGAAACTAAATATTTGGAAAATAATACTTTAAAATTACAACAAATGTACTAACATTAATTTATGAAAAATATAGGTACTTATAATTTTATTAAAAAAATATAAGTACTTATAATTTTATTATGAACTTTTCAAGTTAAATATAAGCTTCCTAAGCATTAGGAAATATATTGCTGAGGATAGAGAGTTCAATATAGAATAACTATACAAAAAAAATGAAACTTAATGTTCTTTATGTGAGGTCTTACCTAAACCATTTAATTTAGAAAACTTATAGGCAAGGACACCAAAAATTCCTTGGATTAAGAACCATCATTGGAAGGATCACTTTGTTGATTATAAACGAAATAAAGCAGAAAGCTATTTATGTGGAAGATGATAAAAAACTCATCGTTGAAGCATTGATGAAAGATAAATGGAAACAAGTTTCTGATAAAGCTAAGGATGTCATTTTACAAGACACGCAAAACTGCAACACTTCAATATCATGACCTCCATTTGCTGGATCACTAGGGAGTTAAATTCAAGAGTTCACAATCTAATTATTAATGAGATGTATGTTACAGTAAATATAACATCTCCTAATTTTTGTACACAAAACTCTTTCACTCTCCAAACTTTGCAGGCACCTTCTACCTATTATCATTTAGCAAAAAAAGAAAAAAGAAAATCAATAAATCTATTATAGGAAAGAAGTGAATAATCCAAAAAGTCATATGTCAATAACAAATATCTCAATAGGAGTGAAAGAACAAGCATTTTTAGGATCAAAGTTAATATAATAAGTTCACTCAAATTCTATGATAATACTAAATATTATTCCAATGTGTCAAGTTGATGTATATGTATTGAATATATATTTTACTCGATATGTTTATGAATGAATAGGAGAAAGAGTTAGGTGATTATGTCACCCGAGCAGACTTGCTCATGGCAGCCAAGATGCTTAAGAAAATATTTATGAAGCTATTAACTTATGAGCAACAAGAATTACTTGATTTTATGGTAAATTAAATATTGTAATTAATTATATTTTTTATTTTCATTTAATAAATATTAACTAAATTATTTATTTACATTTAGAGAACAAATCAAGAGAAAATAGTTAAATACGATCTTTCAAATGAATCTGAAAATAACGCTTTCTTTTATATGTTTCATAAATTATATCAACTATTAAATATTGAGTATTTCTCATTTGCAATAGATAAAAGTAGATATTTCATACAAGAACATGTTTTTGGATAAACAACAAGATACATGAGCGAAATACATGTTACCCTTTATGTTGATATTGAAGATAATGATGATGAAAACTAATTGTACATATTTCTTGTATTATTTAGCTGATATATATTGTTATATATGTAGGAATATGTTATATTTTTTGTAACTCATTTTGAACTTATTAGTGAAATGTAACCTAATTTTTGAAATTTTGTTGTATTATACAGATCTACATTGTTTGTTGTTAAATTGAGAAAATTGTATGCATGTAGGATATATAATGCAAATTATGTAGATTTAGGAATAAGGTCCGAAAAATTTGCTTCAATTCTACAAAAAAAACAAAAGCAAAAATATGCATCGATTTTTTCACAATTGATGCAAAAATTTGCAATGTTATCATTTGCATCATTTTTTCACATCGACACAAAACAGGATTTTCAAAGTTAGAAAACCAATCTAAATACCCACTTTTGGTGCAATGCATATGACAAGAAATGTCAAACTAACTTGTCTTCTCCATGAATAAGAGAGATATTGATGTAGTAAAAAGCAGAACAAGAATAGAAATGGTAGTAGTATTGATTTGTAGAGAACAATTCTATGGATTGGACTCTAGAATTCATAGAACAAGCTCTATGAAAAAGAAACAAAATCATAAAACAAGTTTGTATCCTATCTATGGCCATATATGGTTTTTATAGGCATCAAGCCTAATCATTTCCATGTATATAAGGCCTCACGCCCTTACACACACACACACACGGTCCAACCAATTCCCATGTGCACTAAGCACCACTTACACACATGCTACCCACAACCTAATGCCCACTATGTGTGCACCCATGTGCATTTTGGTGCCAAGGTTGTTTATTTGGTTACAACAAAAAATAAAAGAAAAGCAATTGCTTGTTGTATTGTTCATCAATTACCTCTTCTTTAGTAGAATTCGTTCTCGAATTTAAGTTGATCACATCAATTGCATCTATGGGGTAGTATTTGCAAAGATTTGTTACATTGAATGTGTTGGAAATGTTCTAGTCTTCAAGAAGATCAATGACATAAGCGTTTTCTTTGATTTTCTTAACAATTTTGAAAGGGCCATAGTTCTTGAGTTGAAGCTTTGGGAATGTGCCTTGTGATAGCCGGTGTTTGTTGAGGTGTACCATGACTAGCTTACCAGTTTGAAAATGGGTAAGCCTATGATGCTAATCTATATGCGTTTTGTATTGTACATTCATTTTTTTTATGTGCTCTCAAATTTCCTAGTGAAATTGAGCATAATCAGTAGCCCATACACCAGCAGCTTTACTCTTTGGGTTAGGTATAGATTGTAAATTGACACTAAAGTTGGGCTGTTTGGTGTTAACAACTGAGAAGGGTGAGTGGTTTGTGGTGTATTTTGTGATACTGTTAAGAGAAAACTCAATCTGAGGAAGATATACATCCCATTGTCGAGGTCTTTCATGAGTTAAGAATCTAAGTATGCTACCTATGGTTTTATTGAGCACTTCTCTTTGCCCATCAGTCTAGGATGATAGGTGTTGTTGAAGTTCAAGGTGGTATAAAACCTACACCATAACGTTTTCCAAAAATGGCTCATGAACTTCATATCACGATCAGAAGTGATGGTTTTAGGAATGCCATATAGCTTGACAATGTCTCGAAAGAAAAAAGTTACTACATTGTTGGCATCATAGATCTTTTTGCATGTGGAATTTTTTTGAAAACATATCCACTACCACAAGGATAAAGTCTACTCTTCTTTTGGTAACTGGTAGCTCAAGGATAAAATCCATGCTAAGATCTTCCTAAATGGTTTCAGAAATTAGTAAATGAGAGTAGAGGCTAGTGTTTTGGCTACCTCCCTTAGCCCTTTGACAAATAGAGCACTTCTGCACAAATCTAGTTACATCCCTTTGTAAATGAGGTCAGTAGTATCTTTCCTCAACCAAAGGTATGGTTTTTTCCCTAACCACATGACCACTAAGTCCCCCAGCATGAAGTACCTGAATCAGGTATTCCCTTAAGCTGGTTTTTCGAATGCATGATTTGGTGTCTTTAAAGAGATACCCTTCTAGAAAATGGAAACCATACACAGGTTCATGATTGTTACATTGGGTCCATACAATGATAAAATCCTCATCTATTGCATATAGCTCAAGGAGGGTGTGAAAATTGGTAATCTCAATTTGGAGGGTAGTCAGTAGGGTGTGCCTCATGCTAAGTGCATCGACTCATTTGTTATGATGTCTCTCCCTATGTTTAAACACATAAGTAAATATTTATGGGTAGATGACTCACCTAGTATGTGCTCTAGAGAGTTTTTTTAGGAGTGAATCCATCTAAGTGCCGAGTGATCGCTATGAACGATAAATTTCTTTGAAATGAGATAATACTCCCAATGTTTGAGGGCTTGAATGACAATGTAGAACTCTTGGTCATAAATGGATCATTTCTAGCATGCTTCACTGAGTTCTCAATAGGCTTGCCACCCTAAGATAACACTACTCCAATACCCAGTATGGATGCATCTATTTCAACTTTAAATACTTTGTCAAAATCTAATAGAGATAAAACTAGGGTTATGCACTGTTTTTCCTTGATAAGTTGGAAAATGTTTTCTTGCTCCTTAACCTAAATGAATTTTCCTTTCTTGGGGAAGATTGTTATGGGTGCTACAATTGAACTGAAATCCCTTATGAATCACCTATAGAAAATTTCAAAGCCATGAAAACTCTTGTATTCATGTATTGATGTAGAGTTAGGCCATGACTAGATGGTATCAATATTCTTAGTGTCTATTGAGATTCCCTCAAAAATGATAACATATCCTAAGAAAAAGAGTTTGGTGGTCTTAAACTTCACTTTTTGAGGTTGAGTGAAAGCTTGTGTTCTCTCAATATCTATAGGATATCTTGTAAATGCTCTAGATGCTCACCAAGGTTCTTGTTGTAGATTAGGATGTCATCAAAATACACTACTACACAAGTACCATTGAGAGGCTTCAAAGCATGATGAATCATCATCATGAAGGTGCTAAGAGCATTACACAACCCAAATGGCATAACAAGCCATTTATACAGGCTTTCCTTGGTTTTAAAAGCTATCTTCCATTCATCTCTTTTTATTATGCGAATTTGGTGATATCCACTACGAATATTAAGCTTAGAAAAGATAGTAGAACCTTGTAATCTTTCAAGCATGTCTTCCAACCTAGGAATAGGGAACCTTTACTTGACTGTGATCTTGTTAATAGCCTTGTTATCAACACACATTCTCATCGCGCCATCCTTTTTGGGTACAAGTAATGCAGGCATAACACATGGACTCTTGCTTTCCTAGATGAGGTGTTTATTCAAGAGGTCTTCCACTTTCTCCTATAAGAGCTCATGTTCATTGAGCTTCATTTGATAGTGAGGTAAATTGGGTAGATTGCTACCTGATATGAAATCTATGTGATCTTGAATGTCTCTTAATGGGGATAAGGTATAGGTAACTCAATTGAGGTAAGGTCGTTGTAGGCAGATAGGAACTCTTTAACAATATCAGGGATGGTATGAGTGACATGATGCTATTCTTAAGCTACTACTGCCAATACCACCTTAGCCTTTCTAAGTTAATTGTCAAATTTGTTGGGTTTGTAGTTAAGAAGCATTTTTGGTTTGGTATGGTTGAGAAAGCTTTCCTTTGCATGGAGTAGAGCTATCTTGGTACCTTTCCAAGTGAAAATGATGATGTTTGGCCTTTCCTTGTGTGCTGCATCTATGTTATACCGCTAGGGCCTCCCCAAAAGAATTTGATAGGCATCCATTTTCACCACATTGTAATGCACTTCATCTTTGTAAAAATTTTCAATGGAAAATGGTATCTTACACACCTTTTTCACTTTAACCTCATTCCCTTTTTTAATCCATCCTATTTTGTAGGGGTGGAGGTAGGGATGAGTGTTCAGTCCCAAGGACTTAACCAGTGCATATGAGACAATATTTTTAGTACTACCACTATCAACAATAACGTCACATACCTTCTAGTGAACTGTTGATGAGTGCTCAAACAGCACTAAAATTACCATGATTTTATGCACATTAATTGATTAAAAATATATATATTTATATGATTTTATCATATATTTATATAAATTTGTCTTTTCGGAATCACAGGTATTTTTATTATTTTTCAGGTATTTTCGCTTAAAAACATAATTTAAAGACTCAAATAGGAATACTAGAGGCAATACATCACAAATATATTCAAAAATAAATGAGAAAAAGTCAACAAATATGGAAAAATTGGATAAAATGGGTCAAAAATGTCAAAAAGGAGGAAATCATGCACGCAGCCACGCCGGCCAACGCGCGCAGCGCGCCCAGTCGCGCCGAGCAACCACGCCCATTCCGCACGTGCCCGTGCCCATCAGTGCCCGGTCTCGCGTGTGCCTGTGCACGCCTCTACTCCAGTCCGCGCACGCCGTTGCCCATCTACGCCCCAATCCGCGCACGCCACCTACCCCGATGACGTCATATTCACCTACTACGTGTTTCCTCCATTTTTTCATTCACTTTTTATTCCTTTCCTCACCTATAAATACCTCTATTCTCTTCATAACTAAACACACCTCAAAACACATCTTCTCTTCTCTTTCTTTTTCTCCTTTCTTAGTTTTATAGTTTTTAGTTTTTCTTTAGTTCTTTCTTAGTTTTAGAGTTCTTCTCTTTTTGAGAAGAACTAGTTATGTTTTTGTAATTTATTTGCTTTTCGATTCAATAAATGAGAGTACAAATTTCGTTTGAAGGTTTTTCAGCAACAAGAATATCATCAAAATACTGTAAGGATTTTATTTTCTTTACAGTTATTTTTTATGTTTTATTCTTACATGTTAGATTTAATTTGTCTATGATTAAATTTAACTTTGTTGGCTATTCGTAAACATGATATAATAATAATGTTGTTATGCTTGCGAAATATTAAATAGGTAAAAATCTCTAAAATGAAATGATTTTATTTTTATTCAAGATTTTATATTAAGAATGTTAGAGAGAAATATATTGTTTTTCATTACAAACTTAAATCTGAAAATTAGATTTTAAGGTTTAGTTATCCAGTCTGATTTAGAGCATTGTTGTTTTATTTGTTGGTACAATCGCCCGATAGTTAGAGTGAAGCTCTATTTCAAAAGTTTTTATAAGAATTATTATGTGAAAATGTATTGACAACATATTTTGAGTATTAGTTTTAAAACTTAAAAGTTAGTACTTGGATAACTAAATTCTTAGGTTTAATTTGGACACCTTGAAGCACCAAAGGTGGCATTTATAAACCCCACCCATAGGTGTTAAATGATTTGTTTAGTTAACAAAGAATATCTAACCCCACCAAAGGTGGTATTCATAAAAAAAAAGAATTAATAAATATCGATTCATATCTTTAATAACCTAAATAATATGAGCAACCATAATTAACTTAGTTATTATATTCATAAATACTCCACTATTATAAATGATAAAATTTGCATAAATATTTATTGAATCTATGTTTATTTTTATGTCAGTAGATTAAAAACACAAAAACCAAAATATCGTGACAGGATGTTTATGATTTAATTTCGTTTTTAAAAATTTGAATAATAAATTCAAAACCACAAACATTCCTTCCTTAGATCGACATTAAGAGTATACTTATCATTTTCTACGAAATGATTCGTGCACTTGCGAGAGTTTTATAAAGATAAAACCAAATTATCGGTAGGATCGGCGATGTCGGTTCTACCGGATCAAGTTTTTGGCACTGTTATCGGGAAAGGAATAGCGTTTTTAAATTATTTATCAAAATATTAAAAGCTTTTTGTGTTATAAATAATTGTGATTTTTTTTATTTAAAAAAAAACAAAAAAACCAAAAAAAATTTAAATAAATTTTAAATAATAATAAAAAATAAATAAATAAAAAAAAAGATAAAAATAAAAATAAAATAAAAATAGATAAATATAAAAATGATGAAAAAATAAAAAAATAAAAAAAATTATTTTATTTAAAAAATTATTTTATTTTTTAAAAAAAAAATCAGAAACTTGATTTTCAATTTTTTTTATTATTCTTTTACCTTTTTCAATTTTTTTGATTTTTCTTTTACCTTTTCAATTTTTTTATTTTATTTTTGGCTTAATTTTTAATTTAAATTTTTATTTTTTGTATCTTAATTTTCGTTTAACTTAATTAAGTTAGGTTTTTACTAAATTTTCGTTAAGTTAATTAACTTAGGTTTTTAGTAACTTTAGTTTACTAACTTAATTAACTTAGATTTTCATTAATTTAATTAACCTACCTTTTTATTAACTTAATTAACTTAAATTTTAACTTAACTTAACTTAATTAACTTAATTTTAATAGGATAAAAAGTAAAGATCTAAGGGAGTTCTGTTTAGGAGACTAGTTCCTAGAAGCCTTTGTGCCACTAGTCTTTCCTGAGAACGTTGCTCTATCTAAGAGGATGGTTTTTAAGGAGCTTTTGCCTCACCATTCTTTCCTGTGAGCACTCTTGGTTAATACTGATTATGTTATTTTAACTTAGATATTATACTTTAAAAAAAATAAAAAATTTCTGAAACTATCTCCAAAATTTTAAAGTTTTAATTACAATCTAAGGAGTTAGTTGTTTTGTTTGATCTAGGTACAGTTGTGTTTTGATGCCTTTAATTATTTGATTTGTACCTAGACGTGGATGATATAAAAACTCACAAGCATGTCCCTAGTTTTAAGTACAGAAAAATTTGAAAATACATAGGACATGACTGAAAAAATGTAGGTAGACAATCTTGTCTTACTTGTAGGTTTGATTGACTCAATGATGAGGGGACATTGAGTTTACTTAAAATGAAATCCCCAAGTTACATCTTGCTAAAACGTTAAACTAAGCGCTGGATGGGAGGCAACTCATCATTTTAGATAATTTTATTTATTTAATTTCTATTGTTTATTTTAGTTTAATTATATGTGAATAATTTTAAAATTGTTAAAACTAAAAATATTTGTTGAGATGTTAGAAGTTTACAGCAATCTGTCTGTATGCACTTTAATGAACATGATGGATGCACCTCTATTTCTCCATCACTACTCGCAACATTCTCAAGAAATAGGTAATATTTTCTCTATTTTCTCTTTATCTTTAATTTACAATTGTTACATTAAGGACAATGTAAGTTCTAGGTTGGGGGTGGTGAAAAGTTACCATGCTTAATTTAAAAAAAAAATTAACAATTTTTAAAAAAATAAAAAATAATTTTTTTTCTTTTTTATGTTCACATTTTCATTTTTATTGTGTTTGGTTTTATTTTCTTTGTGTGATTTAGTAATTTTTAGAATTTTTAAAAAATTCTCACAAAAATTTATCATTTCTTTAAATCAAATTTAAGTAAATAGTTAAGTTTTTTGTACTTTTAGATTAATTTTTAAAAACATATCATGAAATATTTTGTAATTGTTTTTGATAATTAGTTAGTTTTTGTCATAACTAGTATTTCTTAATAAGATGTAGAAATTATATTAAACCCAAAATCGGTGTTTATGAATTTGTTTTAGTGGAGACTACCTTTGTGAGATATAATTTGAGCTTAATTTCCTTTATTCAGAGTGAAATATATATTTTTTCTACTCCAAACACATTTCTTATTTCTTCAAATATTTAGATGATCTTTATAGGTATTAGCATTGAATGTATGAATTTTTTCTCATCTTAATAGAGTGTCGTATGTTTTTTATTATTATTTTTGCTTAGATTAAATGATTTAAGTAGAAATTGATAGTATATGCTTTTATCTCATTCATGCATAACTGCTACAAAAAAGAGATATATATGGGGTTACCTAAACCAAATCAAACAAAAAAGCCACAAAATTAACCACTCATCAAAATCCTAAAAAAAATGTACAATCTGTACATGGGTTGACTCTCTAAAAAATGATATATATTGAAAAGTATCTTCAGAAAAATATAGAGAGATAAAGAATATATAGTATAATCTACATACTATGACCCATATTACCCAAAATCCTAAAAAATGTACAATCTATACATGGGTTGACTCTCTAAAAAATGATATATAATGAAAAATATCTTCAGAAAAATATAAAGAGATAAAGAATATATAGTATAATCTACATATTATGACCCATATTGCCTACAAAGTTGTGAGTAAAGGTTAATTACAAAAGAAAGATATAGGAAGTAATTCCCTAAAAAGTCACTGCACTTTCTTCATTTATAAAGGGCATATATCTTGAAATTTTTTCTTAATGAGTTTGATTTATGCATGAAAATAATTTTTATATATGATATCTTTATAATTTATACATTTGATTCCTTCCATGAGATCAACGTCAAAATAACACTTTGAGCCTTTATTCTTTATACATATGCGAACATATTAGTTCATTTCTATACATCAACTCTTTCGCATATAAATTAGTATGAGTGTTTGAACCCATAGGATTCAGTGTTTTGAGAGTATTGACTTGTGAGGAATAGAGTCGAAGCGAATTCGGATTCATGACACTGAAATTGGGTGAAATTAAATTGATACATTTTTTATATGAAATATGAAAATGATTTTCGACTAATTATTATAATAAATCATGATTGTTTAAAAAGATTAAAATAACTTATGCTTGAGATTTTAATTATGAACTTAAAGGAGATTAAAAAGTATGAGACATTTTTGTGTTATGTTGTTTTCTTTTATTCTTAAAAATTAATTTTTGATTTTGTTGTAATTTTAGTTTTTAAGTTGTTGTTTTTATTATTTCTTTTAATTTTATATTTAGTTCAATGTTTGTGGGTATCATTACTGAAAACCCTCACGAGACTCAAACTCATCCACTAGGGCAACCTAGGGGTTTAAAGGCTTGTTGCATAGGCTAAATGCAACTATTTCAATCCACGGAAGTGATTTAGGATATTTTAATTTTTAGTTTTTATCGCTTCTATTGTTAAGGGACTAGCAAGAAGCTGGTTGGGGGTTGCGATGAGTGCTCAAAAAACACTAAAATTACCATGATTTTATGCACATTAATTGATTAAAAATATATATATTTCTATGATTTTATCATATATTTATATAAATTTATCTTCTCGGAATCATGGGTATTTTTATTATTTTTCGGATATTTTTGCTTAAAAACGTAATTTAAAGACTCAAAGAGGAATACTGGAGGTAATACATCACAAATATATTCAAAAATAAATGAGAAAAAGTCAACAAATATGGAAAAATTGGATAAAATGGGTCAAAAATGTCAAAAATGTCAAAAAAAGGAAATCGCACACGCAGCCGCCCAGCCACGCCGGCCAACGCGCGCAGCGTACCCAGTCGCGCCGAGCAGCACACGCCCATCAGCGCATGGTCCCGCACGCGCTGCATTTCCTATCCGCGCGCGCCTGTGCACGCCCCTGCTCCAGTCCGCGTGAGCCACCTATCCCGTTGACGTTATCTTCACCTACTATGCGTTTCCTCCATTTTTAATCATTTTTTCACCCACTTTTTATTCCTTTCCTCACCTATAAATACCCTCATTCTCTTCATAACTAAACACACCTCAAAACACATCTTCTCTTCTCTTTCTTTCTCTCATTTCTTAGTTTTATAGTTTTTAGTTTTTCTTTAGTTCTTTCTTAATTTTAGAGTTCTTCTCTTTTGAGAAGAACTAGTTATGTTTTTGTATATTTACTTTTCGATTCAATAAATGGAAGTTCAAATTCCGTTTGGAGGTTTTTTAGCAACAAGAATATCATCAAAGTACTGTAAGGATTTTATTTTCTTTACAGTTATTTTTTATGCTTTATTCTTAAATGTTAGATTTAATTTGTCTATGATTAAATTTAACTTTGCTGGATGTTCGTAAACATGATATAATAATAATGTTGTTATGCTTACGAAATATTAAATAGGTAAAAATCTATAAAATGAAATGATTTTATTTTTATTCAAGATTTTATATTAAGAATGTTAGAGAGAAATATATTATTTTTCATTACAAACTTAAATCTAAAAATTAGATTTTAAGGTTTAGTTATCCGGTTTGATTTAGAGCAGTGCTGTTTTATTTGTTGGTACAATCGCTCGGTAGTTAGAGTGAAGCTCTATTTCAAAAGTTTTTATAAGAATTATTATGTGAAAATGTATTGACAACATGTTTTCAGTAGTGGTTTTAAAACTTGAAAGTTAGTACTCAGATAACTAAATTCTTAGGTTTAATTTGGATACCTTGAATAATGTTTAAAGTGTCTAACCCCACCAAATGTGGAATTTAAATGGTTTATTTTCAATCTCGTAAAAAAAAGGAATTAATTTAATTAACCAAATTAGTTATCAACTCTACCCATAGGTGTTAATTGATTTGTTTAATTAACAAATAATAGCTAACCCCACCGAAGGTGGTATTCATAAAAAAAAAGAATAAATAAATATCAATTCATATCTTTAATAACCTAAATAATATGAGCAAGCATAATTAACTTAGTTATTATATCCATAAATACTCCACTATTATAAATGATAAAATTTGCATAAATATTTATTGAATCTATGTTTATTTTTATGTCAGTAGATTAAAAACACAAAACCCAAAATATTGTGACAGGATGTTTAGGATTTAATTTCGTTTTTAAAAGTTTGAATAATAAATTAAAAACCACAAACATTCCTTCCTTAGATCGACCTTAGGAGTATAAAACCAAATTATCGGTAGGATCGGCGATGTCAGTTCTGCCCGATCAACTGTGTACCTTGTTCTGAAAATGGCATGCTTTTTTTATGGTGTTAGTTGTTTTGGTAATAACAAAACTTTATACATTATACAGTTTAAAGCTTTATCACTATCATCACATTTAGTGGGATGTGCTCTTTCTAGATCTTCTGAAGATAGTAGATCAAACTCATCATTTGAATGCTCAAATGCATTAACTAAATTAGTTATGTCTTTTAGAGACAATATATCAAACTCATCATCTGAATGCTCAAATTCATTAATCAAATTTATTTAGTGGGATATCCCTACTGATAGCACCTAAAACACTTAATAGACGGTGGTTTGGCATATGGGTTAGGTTTTGGAGATGGTTTGTTTGGATTATTGGTTAGTTGTTTAGGGATGAATTTTTTTGGAATTGGTATGGTTTCTATGGTGTGAATTTTTGGGTGAAACCACTTAGGTTTTTACTGACAGAGGAGTCACAAAAATGAAACCCAAATGGTGTGGATTTTCTGGGTCTAGCTAGTTGGTTTTCCACCTTTAATGCCATGTTTTTGGCTTGGTTGATAGACCACAAGGCTTAGCTCAACTCTAGTCTTTCTCTAATAGGAGAATTCAAACCCTGAACATATCTAGCAACCTTCTGAGGTTCTCACTCCCACATGTTAGCTCGTAAGCAAAGCCTTATGAACTTCTCAGTGTATTCAAGGACACTCTTTCTTCCCTGCTGGAAATGGTGATATTATTGGTAAAGGAGCTGCTCGTAATTAGTTGGTAGAAACTATTGCACCATCAATTTCTTCATTCTTTCCCAAGAGGTTATTGGTGCCTTGCCTCTCAACCTCATTTCATTCTTAATGTATTCTCATCAAGTAGAGGCACCACCCTTAAACTTATAAGCTATTAGTTTAACTTTTCTCTCATCTTGTATCTCTATGTAATCAAATAAATTCTCGACATTGTCCATCTAGTCGAGGAATTCTTCCAAGTGAGAGTGACCAACAAATATGGGCAAGTCTACATTAAGCTGATAGTCGTGCTTTTCAAACTATCTGGTAATAGAATTGTCCTCCTCATTGAAAATCATGTTAATGGTCCAACCTGAAGTGCCTCTTTCGAACCCAAAGTTTTTAGGGTTCATTCTTGGTAGAGTCACGAGGTCATCATCAGATTCTAGGTAGACGCAAGTATTAGAATCGAAGTGGTTGTGAGGAAATGCATGTGTATAATGAGGTCCATACAGTGGGTGCGATGAATGTTCAACTGGTACTAATGAAGCATCGCGAAGAACTTCCTTTCCTTGAGGTCTCAACTGTCTTTGAATTTTGTTCAACTGGGCTTGGATTTGGGTGGTGGTATATTGTAGTGATTGTTGAAGGTCTCGTTTCCTCAATCCTATGTTCGAATATTCTTTCAAGGACAACCATTTCTACCCACAGGTTCTTCATGTCTTCACTACCATTGTCAAAGGTTTGGTTGTCGGATGTCACCATCAAAATTGTAGCTTAAACTCAAGCTCTGATACCAAATTTTGATGTAGTAAAAATTAGAACAAGAACAAAAATGGTAATAGTATTGATTTACATACAACAATTCTATGGATTGGACTCTAAAATTCACAAAACAATCTATGTGAAAAGGAAACAGAATCAGAAAACAAGTGTGTATCCAAACTGTGGCCATACACGGGTTTTATAGGCATCGAGCCTAACTGTTTCCACGTGTGTAGAGCCTTAGGTACTCACACACACACACACACATCTCAACCAATTTTCACTAAGCACCACTTACACACATGCTACACACAACCTAAAGGCCACCATGTGCATTTTGGCACCAAGGTTGTTTGTTCGGTTTCAACAGAAAATAAAATAAAAATATTTGCTTGCTTTATTATTCATCCTTCCTATATGCATCAAAGAGGCAAGCTCAAAATAGTCTTAGCATTCTCGTAACAAAAAAAAAGTCTAAACTAGAACAACCTTCCAAGATATCATATCTCTATCAACTAAATCTCGAATAAAGTAAATTAGATCATATCGTCATGAGAAAGAAATGAAAGTAGGTATTTTGGAAACCATCGAATTAAACAAAATATGACTTAGTCTTATTAACAAGTTAAATTATATCAATAATAAATTAACACTTAAGTTAAAATTATAATATATTTGTATACATAGAAGGTTTTTTTTTTGTTTACAAAAACTTGAGATCGTCTTTGTGTCGCAATATTGAAGTACAAAGGAATTCATTCATAGCAAAATTAGAAAGAACAAAATTCTCGGATTTCTCCGGGCTTAAACAGTTGTATAATTTTAATTTTGCAAATAGATTGATTATGATCTTGAAAATATGTATTTTTTTCAGTTTTTATGTTTATTTATTTTTCAATGAAAATTCTTCCTTTTCCATGACAAAAATATAATGATAAATGAAAGCACTTAAAAAATGTTGTTAAACATACTTTTGCAAAAATTTCGTAACCGTTGTGATAAAAGCTACTTTTGCAAATGCTCTTTTATAAGTAATTTAGATTTCTAATAAATTGCACATATAAATAAAATTAAGGCACTTTAATAGTTAAATTAATTAGTATAAAATCTCAAAAAACACCTCTTCATTTTCACATTAATTTTTCTTAAAGATTTGTTACAATTACGTTAAAAGTGGTTTTATATGTATTACAACAACTTATTTTGAAATACATATTGCTTTTAGGGTGTTAATGATAATTGATAAACCAACACACCGAGCCAATTAAAATAAGATTAACCAAACTGAATTTTTCATTATAGGTCTAAGTGGGTGTTTTTGGTTCTTGAGATGAAAAAATTATTGATTTTAATTTTGTAAACCAACATTTAATCGAAACAATTTATATATATCGTTAAATCATATATTTATTTAAAAATTATTTTTGATATTTAACATTTATAATACATACGCATTTACATAATCTAGATTTGTATAAGATTTTTGTAAAATTGAGAAAGTAAAACAAACATATATTGATTTTTTATAAAGTTAATAATGATTTAACTTATTTTCTTTTAATATTTATTTAGTATAAAATGTTGATTAAAATCAAATATGTTTCTTTTAGTAATTTAAAAAAAAATCAGTTCTCCTAAAGTCATATGACCCACTAAAAGCATAACTTATTTTTATAAAATTATATTAATTTTTCGTTTAAGTTAATTTTATCATATCAATATGAATGATATTAGGATTATTTTAATAATTACAATAGACACAAGCATTTTTATAATATTGTTTTCAAACAGTTACAAGTGTTTTCTTTTTAATATTTTTTTTGTCAAACTAGCTAGTAACTACTTCCGTATAAAATTATTTATATTACAAAAAACTTCTTAAAAAACCGTTTTTAATTAATTAGAACCCTTTTTAGTAGTTTAAATGTGTTCTAAATATGTATTTAGGTTCACTTTTTATACACTTCATCATCTTGATTCTTGAATTTGGAAAATGAAATGTCTAGATTGAGTTTATAAAAGAGAATAATGCGCCAAATAAGTTAAGCGATTCGAAACCATGAGCTCAAGTTCAGCTTATAAAGTAATCAACTTGAACACAAAATGCTAAAATATAAAGTTCTTTTTATTTATTTTTTGCTATAAACGCTGAAAAATAAATGTTACAGGACATGAATGTGGGGTTGCCACTTGATTAATTGTAATTTATTATCTAGAAGACTAGAAGTGCGCAGTGCGCTTCATGTACTATGAACAATTCATTATTTATAAGGGTAAATAAATAATTTGAATATACTTAAATTTTAATTCATTTTATGTAAAATTACTTAAAAAAATATTTTTCTTTACCTAAATTTGCACAGATTTTCATTTCATTTCTACTTAATTATTCAATTAAGTATTTTTTTTGTGATTAAATTTTATCAAGTAATGATAATCAGTTAAATTTTATCATATCAATTAATTAATTTAATTAATTAATTGATATGATAAAATTTAATCACAAATGATATTTAATATAAATGAAATAAGAGTCTCAATATAAGATAAATAATTCACACTTTTACATAAAATAAATAGAAATTTATGTAACTCAAAAGCAATATACCAATTTATAACTATGATTAATTGCTCTCGTATGCAAGTGGATCGATTAATATAATAGAAAAATTAAAAATAGTAAAAAAACCAACTTAACAATAATGTTAACAAGCACATTGCTATTAAATTGGTTCACATTTCTTTTAAGTCTATCTACAAGTATTAAAACACATAAAAGGTAAATTAACTTAACAATAATGTTAACAAGTTTAACAACACTTAAAGCTAGTAAAAAAATGTAATAAGTTTAACTTTATCAATTACACTATCACAAAAAAAAATATTTAAATTGATATGTAAAATTATTTTTTGAAAAAAAATCAACTTATAATAAATTTAAAATTGATTCAATATAGTAGAATGTAGCGTCGATTGACACATAAAATCGACACTACACACGTGGATAAATTCTTTTCTTTTCTTTCTTCCCCAGACAGAAATTATTTCAAGCGCTGCATAACTCTCAAAAACCTAAAACCTCTTCTACTCTTTCTCATTTTCCGACCACCTATGACCACCATTTTTAACGCCGATTAGTAGGTTTTCTTCCTCTCTAACTAATCTTTTAGATCCTCTATTTTTTTTAGCAAAATATTCAAATTTTTTATACTCATTTCTCACTTATAAAACACTATTTTTTTCTTTATTTTCTTCATTTTATCACTTCATTTACTCTTGTAAATATTTCTATTAATTTTACGCACTTATTATTCATATTTTTCCTATTATTATGTGTTATTATTTATGTGTATAAATTTTTGTATTATATATGTAGGTTTATATTATAACATTAGGAGAAAAATAAACTATGATAATTTTTCTGCTATTAATTAATATTTTATTTTTCAATTATTTGTATTATTTAAACTATTTGTTAAATAATTTTTTTTCCTATTGTTATTTAATGATAAAATACATGTTTTAATTTGAATATAATAAAAAATGAATAAATTTTATAAAAAAAAAAATTAAAGTCACGTTGAATGATTTTAAATTTTAAATCATTTCATTTAAAGTTAGTTCAACGAATCGATTTTAAATTGGCTTAAAATTGAATTTTAATCAACTTTAATACCTTTTTTAACAGCGGTAGTAAACCCAAATGAAAGAAACAAGCACATTGTTTGATAATTTTCAAATGGGTATAGTTTTGCTACCATGATTATACTTATTACAAATAAGATTACACCACAAAACATGTATTGAAATCTCTCTTAAACTTGGTAAATTAAAATTTGCCGAAAGGAAATATTTTTTTTCAACTACTCAATTAAGTGGTAACTTTATGACAGGAGAAAAAAATAAAAATGAAAACGCCACAACAATTAGGAAAGTGCATGTCACAGAAACTCCATTCAGATATAGATCATGTTCTTGTGCAACAACAATATACATAGATCAAGTGGTACAAAATAAAAAAGTAGAGAAGAAATTAAAACGCTGTGCTTAGTTTCCCATTTAACAATCCAAAAATTAATATACGACTCTCTCTGTTTTTATTTTTTATTTTTTTACATTAAAATAGCATAGCGCAAGCTGTCACTTACCATAAGATGATTGACTTCAGACATGTGAGCAAATTCAGCAGAAGCCCAAACGAGAGCATCAGAACCATTAACAACATGAGGTTGAGAGAAACAAGAGAAAGCAGAAAATGGAGAAATAACAATCTCATATATTATGGAAAACACTTTCCACCCAGATGTTGTTGATCTTCTTCCAATTTCATTATTCCCAAAAATTTCTAATTGATTATCAACTGCTTCATTATAATTATTAAACATGCTTTCATCAGCTACTTTTGGGCTTTTCTTTATGTTCTGCAAATTCTGCCTTAGATTTCCCAACATACGCCACATGATTCTCTTAAAATCACCCAAAATAAAGTTCCCAAAAGTCTAGTTTTCGAAGTTGCTGCTTGATGAATCTGGGAAATAAATGGTTTTCGATTTAGAGAAGAAAATGAGTAAAATTGATCAGAAAAAGAAGAAGGAAGAGGCCGAGTAATTAACTAGAGACTATATATGTGCTAGATGGCTTTTGATAATAATGGTAGATGTTGGTGGCGTGGAATTGCTAGTGCTAGTGTTTATCTACAAATGGTTTTATGGTTGCGGTTTGAGCACCTTCATTCATATTTATAAATAAACCTCTGATTTCTTTTTTCCTTTTCCTTTGTGTACATATACAAGCAAAACATGCCGACAAATTATGATATTATCATAATAAAAATACTATTAATTACAGTTAAATGTTATTATTAATGTATAAATTTATCATTTATAAAAAATTATTATAACAATAAAAAATCTAATTTTGATAATATCATTATTCATTTTATGTTAGAATTATTTTTAAAAATAGGTAATTTTGTCATCATAGATGTCTTTATTTATGGCAACTTTCTGTTGGGGGTTTTGAGCTAGATGATTAATATCACTACCGCTCTATAATTGACATTTTAAAAAAAACAGAATTTTTAAAGTATATATAAAGGTTTGATTACGTGGTGAAAGAGCTATACAGCAAGCATTAAAGGGTATTTACGGAGTATACCGAATTGAATACCACATTGAGCTGTAACATTCAATCATAATTCGTCAAACCTAATCTTATGGGTGAATTCTCGAGAGTGTGATTTATACAACTGAACTTTTTAAAATGGAATTTATATATGATTATTCTCCTCTTATTTTCTTTATTAAAACTTGGTTAATTTCTGCTTCTAGTCTTAATCATCATTATTAATTTAAAGCTTAATATAATGTAAATATTTAAAGAAATATTTTAAATAATTTTTTTTTATAATGCATGTCACATCCACGCATGCATTAAATGTTAACGTCGAATATTAATTAATATTTAAAAATATTTTTATAATACAATTTATATATATATATATATATATATATTAATTTTACACTTTATAAAATTAAAGGAAAAGTGTTTTAAGAGTCATTAACTTTTCTAAAATAAATAATTTACATTAAATGATTTTTCTAGATATATTATATATAAATGGCATAAAAGATTATTGGTGATGTTTTAGTAGCTAGCTAGTAGTACTATAAACTATTAAAATGTGTTAGTGGCATTGCAAAAACATGCAATTAATGGTGGTTTCAGACATGTCATAAATGAATTTATGGGGTACCAGCTGTTTTTTTAGTACCATAAATGGTGATGCATGTTTGTTAACAGTTTGAACAAAGAATAAGGGATTATTGATGATCAAATATATATATATATATATATATATATATATATATATATATATATATATATATATATATATATATATATATATTAATTCTTCAGTACCCAAGGGTTTAAATTCAACAAAATTAAGCAGTTAGAGAGGAGAATTACTCCCAGCAACCTCAACGAACCAGTAATAGTAATTAGAAATTTCAGTAGCCACTGCCCAGAAAAATTAATCTCACATGAATCCAACTAGTACTTCCAGCAAGTCAAAAAGAGATTCAACAACTACATTATTTTTCAAAGACCCAACAAACTGAATAAGATTTTAAATGTTTTTTCTTGAATTCAACCTCAATTGCATCTGTGCTAGCTAGCTAGGCCATTTCAAATAGTGCTAATCTATAATCTGGTAAAAGAAATAAGAGTCTGGAACCTCACTTCGATACAAATTAATATGGTTAATTAGAACTCCACATGCAAGAAGATAAGAAAAAGGAATCAAACTTTTTGAATAACAAATCTGGAAAGTTTGAAAAAAAAAATTCACTTGTCTTGTCAGCCACTTCTTCTCCCTTCTAAGGTTACCACACTGGTGGGAGCGACGGTGACGGCAACTTACGGTAAGGTGAAAGTTGTTTGTAAAAACTATAACTACCACCCAAAAGATCGAACACAGCAAGAAGATGGGTAAAAATAAAATCTCAAGTGCGACGACGGCGGTCTACATAGAAACAAATAAATATAATTCATGAAAAGCAACCACACAGGAAAGAATATTGAAGTTTGAAGTAATTTTGTGATTTATAAAAATTAATGTCGTGAATTAAAAATATATATTTAAAAGTTACTAAATTAAAAATTCTTAAAATATTTATTAAGAAGTTTTGATGTAACTTAAATATATTTTAAAAATATGAGAGTATGTATGTCTATAATATTTTTAAGGCTTTTAATATTTTTAAGTTTAAATTTTTATTAAAATCAAATTCATAAATTTTAAACATATTTACATATTAAATAATAATTATTAATTTTATTGACTATCTTGTAGATAATTTATTTTAAGAATATCTTGATTTTGTATTTTTATTGACTATCTTGTATTTTTATTCCTCCATGTGCAAATCAAAGTGAATTTTTATTTTAAATTTGTGTCAAATACACCTTAAAATAAGTGGATTCAGTTACAAATTCTTTAGTTATATTAAAAAATAATTTAATTTTTATTTAATTTTTATAATAATTTAATCATTTTATTTTTTAAAAAATCATAATAATAATAAATAAATAATTTTTATTTTTATCATAATTTTTAACTTGAGATATGTATTTTACAAATTGTATTCAGTAATAAAAAATAATTATAAATTGATAAAAAATATAAAATATAAAAAATTTGATTATTTTTTTTTATGCTATAACATTTTTATAACAAAATGATAAACTTTTAAAAAATAATAGAAAGATTAAATTACTTTAAATGATGTAACTAAAATACCGCATCTATCCCTAAAAATTATATTATAATATTATATACATAAATGAAAAAGGAATTTCAAATAAATTAAATAAGATTAACAGACACCTAGAAATAATTATTGGTATGAACACTGGCAACAACTCGTTGAGTGCCTGAAAATGGATAAATATTACTTTCAAAATCTCAGTTATTGGAAGAAACGCGCTATATAGGTCACTATCGAAATGTTTGGTGCTGGTGGAGAATTTGTCACAAGATTCACCTTGTTAGCTTATGCAATAATATCAATAATACATTCTCAAGGAGCATATTATACAACTTACACTTTTAATAGTACCTTCCACGTAATTAGCTGAGCTGTTAAGACTTAAAAGTCAATTTGTTACACTATTACAATAAAATTATAATTAAATCTTCATTTAGAATCGATTCGGTGGGAAATTAACTTATAACGAATTTTAAATCGATTTGTTGATAGTTCGACTTAAAAAATTTATAAAAATTAACATCAGTTAACATGTAATATCGACGTTACACGTAGAACGTAGCATTGGTTTTACGTATCAATCGACGCTACATTTTTTTTTCTTTTATCTCTTCTCTTTCCCATTTTACAAATAGATTATTCATACGGTTTGAAAAAAACTGATCGTCTTCCTCCACTTTTTTTGATTTTTCGGTCACTTTCGACCACCATTTTTTGCGTCGTTTAGTGAATTTTCTTCTAGATCCACTATTTTGTTAGCATAATAATCAAATTTTTAGTAATCATTTTCATTCACTTTCTTACTTATCAAACACTATTTTTTTTCTTCATTTTCTTTATCTTGTCACTTCATTTACTCTTGTAAGTATTTCTATGAATTATTTTACACTTATTATTCATATTTTTTATTTTAATATATATTATGTGTTATTGATTATGTATATAAATTTTTGTGTTATATAAGTTGTGTATTTTTATTTAAGCTTAGAAGAGAAGAAGATATTTTATTCATTTATTTATTTTAATAATTTTATGTATTTAGGATTTTGATATATATTAATTTATTTTAAACTTAAAATTTTTGAAAATTATTTACACGTACACAATATATATATATAATATAAAATATATTTTTATATGTATATAATATATAATGGATTTATTAATATTTATTATTGTATATATGTATAATATTTATTATTAACAATTACATATATATATATATTATCATATATTATATATTTGTTAATATTATAAAGAGTTTATTAATTGTTTAATTTTTATGTATTTATTTTTATATGATATTTTGATGTATATTTTAATAATTAGGGAATTCATATATAATAATATCTAAAATATATTAGTTAGATACATATCTGATATGTTTAATGTTAATAATATAAAATGTACAAATTTTGGATATCAAAATGTAGAATTGATGAAGACTACATTTCTGGAGTTAAATTTTTTTTGCAATTTGCCTATAGAAATAGTAGTAATGAAATTAGTATGATTCGATGCTCATATGTTAAATGTAAAAATGAGAAATTTCATGATGTTGATGAGGTTAAGTATCAACTTATCCGTAGTGGTATTCTTTTGAGTTATAAATGTTGGTATTTTCATAGAGAAAATATTGATAATACTCATAGAAAAAAGATAAATAAGAATGTAAGTGGATTATATATATCTTATCAGAATGTCTAATAGAAAATATGTTTCATGCCGTTGAAGATGAACTACTTGAGGATGATCCCGAAATCTTTAAAAAACTTCTAAAAGATGTCGAAAAACCGTTGTATCTAGAGTGCAAGAAATACACTAAAATGTCATGATTTGTTCATTTGTACACTGTGAAGAAAAAAAAATGATTTTCCTAATAAGGAATTCATAGAATTACTAAATGTACTAATAGATATGTTTCTTGAGAGTAATGAATTTTCATCTTCAATGTATAAAGAGAAGAAATCTCTTAGTCGATTTGGCATGAAATATCATAAGATTCATGCTCGTCCAAATGATTGCATTCTTTATAAAAAAAATATAAGACATTAGATGATTTTTCAATGTGTAAAGAATCAAGATGAAAGCATACTACAAATGAGATAACTCCTAAGAAAGGCGTGCCCGTAAAGTTTCTTTGGTCTTTTCTTTCGATTCCTTGCTTTCAAAGGTTGTTCAAAAGTAAAGAAACATCAAAGATATTGACTTGGTATTCAAATAATCAGTTTGATGATATGATGTTATGTCATCCTTATGATTCTCTAAATTAGAAAGTAGTAGATAATTTATCCCCTCAATTTTCATCTAATCCACAGAATATTCATCTTGTCATTTCTACTGATGAAATTAATCCACACAATTCCCTTAGTAATAGATATAGTTGTTGGGCAGTAATTATGATAACATACGATCTTCCTCCTTGGTTGTGTATGAAAAGAAAATTCATGAAGTTAACATTTTTGATCTCAGGATCGAAACAACCTGGAGTTGATATTGATGTATATTTGCAGCCTCTGATAGATGATTTAAAGACGTTGTGTAATGACGATATAAATGTTTACGATGCACATAAATAAGAATACTTTAAGTTAAAAGGGTCCTTTTATGGACAATTAATGATTTTCCTTTCTATGGAAACTTATTAGGAAATGCAACAAAAGGTTATATGGGATGCCCTATTTGTAGTGATAGCACTTTTGTAACTTATCTTGTTCACGGACGAAAGATGTCTTATAGAAGACATAAAATATTTTTTCCATCTGGACACAAGTTTAGATACCAAAAAAAACCTTTCGACGGTGAAGAAGATCATGATCTTGTATCAAAAACTTTGCAAGGAATTGAGATATTAAGGAAATTGAATGGTATGACATTTAAACGATATGAAAAAACAAAAAAAAGAATACTCACTGATGGAGGGAAACGAACGAGATCAACTAATAAAATAGGTGAAAAGAAAAATATTACTGAATCAGTAGATCATGATTGTTGGAATAAAAAATAAATATTTTGAAAGTTACCTTATTGGAAAGACCTATACATTTATCACATCTTAGATGTTATGCATATTAAGAAAAATGTATGTGAGAGCTTGATTGATACATTACTTAATATGCATGGAAAAACGAATGATGGAATTAAATCAAGACTGGACTTAAAGAAACTAGGCATACAAATTGAATTGGCACCAAGGGTGGAAAATGATAAGAATCGAACATAATTTCCACCAACATCATATATAATGACAACAAAAGAGAAGGATGTGTTTTGTAAATGTTTGGCGGGTGTAAAAGTTTCTGATGGTTACATATATTATATATTTTTTGCATTATATCTCATCTAAAATGTATTTTTATATGATCGTTTTAAAGTCTCTAATAATTGGAAAAACAAGTGTTATAAGATTGCAAATAAGGCATGGAAGGGATACAAAATTTTCAAATCGGCCAAAAATTATGTGTTTTCATACGTGGAACCACTTAGTGAAAAAAATCTATACAAAATCCCTAAGGAACACCCATGGATTGAACCCCAAGTATGGAAAGACTTCGTAGATTATAGACGTATAGGTGAATTTCAAATCATTAGAAAAAAACATCATAATATATAAATGCATAATATTCTTCCTAATCGTATTGGAAGGTAATCACATCCCGAAGTTAGATAAAAATGGTATTATTAAGTTGTTAATTTATAATTATTTTTATATTTATTTTTCTCAAATTTAAGTCAATGTCATGGTTAATAAATTTATTTAATTTATGTAGGAAATTAAATTGGGTAAATCGATTACCATATCTAAATTGTATATAGAAACAAAGACACCAAAAACAAAGAATGACTAAATGATAAAAAGAACAACTCAATAAGTTAGTTAGTAATTTAACTTGATACAAAATCCTTATGATTTTTGCATATTGATATGATAATGTATATATGATATGTTTTTTTGCTTTATTAATTATAGAAAGTTGTTCAAGAACAAGTAGCTAGAAGTGAAATAATCGAACAACTAGAAAAAGATGTGATATATCATGTATTTGGACATGAGCATCCTGGTCGTGTTAGGAGAGGAAGCCAATATGATGGTTATATGGAGTTTTTTAATATTCCAAAACAAAGGCCTTAGATGGTCAGTAAGAAGAATTACTGTAAAATTGAAGAAGAATTAAACTCCTTTAAAGCCTCAATGTTAAGTAAGATTTCCACTTTAAAGTAATATCAATCACAACACATGTCAGGCATAGCATCATACTACAATCAAGGCATGTCCCACTGGCCAGGCATGCCACCATCCATGCAAGACATACCACCATCTATGCCAACCATGCCACACATGCAATCTCATGACGCCCAACCTATATCCTCTATGGGATATAGTCATCCTATTGGTCCTTCATTTATTCCAGGAATGCAGACGCAGTCAAGTAGTGGTTCAATATCTCTAATGCAATCTGTGCATTCTTACCATCCATCACATGATGAATGTTTTGATAAGAATTTCCTTCCAATATCTACCTCGCATGAGAGTCCTCCTCCACCTGATGAATCATTTGTGGTAAGATTTAAAGCTTATGTATATAGTCTATTATTTTTATTATTTATTATATATTTTATTTATTATATATAACGCTTAAATTTCTTACAAAATATGAAACATTTGTTGAAACATCCATCATCTACGGACTATGTTTCTATTGGAATGATACAATAATTGAGTGATGATCGAATGATTCATAATCAATATTTTTCAAATTATTAGCGAATAGTAATTGATCAATCATTGTCTACTATATGTGTCTTCTGATACTACCACGATCCAAGGAGCTGTTGGACAATATATGCCTTGGTTGTCGAATCAAATTGTGATAAATTTTGATATGATATTATTTTTGTTACTTAAGATAAAACTTTTTTTACTACTATTATATTATTATTCTTTTATTGTTACTAACATATATAATACATCTTCTTTAGTCTATTATACTATAATTAGTAAGTATGACACATTTAAGAGATACAAAGAGAGTATCCCATGGGAAATCTATGTCTAGTGGACAATCATCGCATACTAAGTTATTCAAGAAGAAAATATGAAAAAAGTATAGTTATGAATATGCTTTAAACTTCAGGAGAAATCTTGGCTTTGTGATGACTATTGTTGTAAGCAAGACTAACATAAATGATGGATGAATTGTGCCACTTTCTAGAAAAAAAAATTGGTGTATACATTGGGCAAACATATATATCGATCAAGTGCATATTATAACTGTTTGAATTTCAAATGATCAATTTAAGTATAATTCAAGTGTGGACAATGTGAGTCTTCAATCTATAAATAACTTTCATTTATGTAAAACATATAATTATATTTATATTATCTAATTATTTATATATATTTCTTTTATATAGGACATGTTATTATTGACTTCAGGCTAATCACCTATCACATTTAACAATGTTCTATGATTCATCATTTGTCAATCAATATCAAGAGCATATTGTTAACATCAGAGCTAAACAATTATGCAATAAAGCATTAACACTTAGAGAAATCAAAAGTTGATAATCCCTTGGTTACTAAAATTTGAACAAGGCCAAGATCATTGAATGTTGATAATCTTTGATTTATATGACAATTATGTTTGGTAGTATGACTCAGTTTCCATAGAATTGAGTAAAAACACAAAAGCAATTGTTGAAGTGTAAGATTTATAGTTAATTATTTTTCTTCTATTGTTCTTTGTAATATTCAATAAAGAATTAAATGTTTTAAACTTTGATAGGGTATGGAAGCTGTGGAATAAGTATTTGGGCATTGCTCTTAAAAAATCACATAAACTTATATGAGATAAAATTATGGTATGTACAAGCAAATATTAATAATTTAATAAATTTTACTATTGAATAATAAAGATGTTTGAATATGAAAAATCATGTATACTTGTTTTTTGTAAGTTCTACAACAAAATGATGAAGTCATGTGTGATTATTTTGTCGTGAAATTTATGAGCAAAATCACCTCAAATATCAACATTACAATTAAAGATGTGGTACTCTCTTTTACTAATATATTTTTTTAACATATATAAGTTATTTTTTGTGAATTCATGATATTATATTCTTATTTTGAATTTAAATATATGAAGTTCTTTGGTTGAAACAAAGTCGGCTATAATATGCAAATTTTTGAGAATTTATGAGAAGAATGGACAGAAGACATGCTTCAAATTATAACATCACAAAAAGAATGAGAAGAAAAATATGATGATATTAAATAGCATGTAACAACTTCATGGTAATTTTTTTTAATACTTTAATTTCTTTATTCCTGTGTCTTTGAAGTTTGGGCTTGTTTGATAGATATTTAGGGGAATGAATTATTGTTTATACTTATGTTTTCTGCCCAAACTCCATCTCATCTCATTGGGGAGTTCCTTGATCATTATAAATGAGACATTATTAGTGATTCTAAACAACAAACTAAGCTTCTTTTTCCTAAAATAAAGTGAGAATATCACAAAATTTATGACAAAAGAAACATCATCACTTTATTTGCAATTTAAATTAAATATATATATATAAATATATATTGTATATAAATTATTATTTTTTTGTAATAAATTTAATTCTTAAATAATTAATTAATATTTAATTTTTCAATTATTTGTACTATTTAAAAACTTTTTTAAACATATTTTGATTTTTTTGCTATTATGTTATCAGGTAATAAGAATAACAAAAAATGTGTAAATATGTTAAAAATATATAAAATTTAAAATCAATTTAACAGATTCTACCATTTATCCTTCTTCTTTTTTACTCCACAAATATTCACACACACACGTAGTGATAGATTCAAACCTACGTTTTATTAATATCTGAAAAATGCATATATCATTAGACTATAACATCAATATAATGAAAGCAAATTATTTTATTTATGCAAACCATTAATAACTATTGAAGCACTAGACAAATTTTCTTCTAAAGTTCCAGTTGAGATTGTGGAGTTAATCGAATAACCGTACCTTATTTTATTAACCTAATTGTATTGTAATTAATTTATATAACATTTATTAACATGTAAATATAGTTGATAAATTATACAATATTTAGTGACACGATATATTTATTAGAATAATTGACAATTAAAATAATATTATTTTATTTTATTTAATTCTTTCATATTAAATTAATTCCATTCACAAAAATTAATAAAATTAGTATTTAATTCATTTTATATTTTTACATTTTAAAAAAATATAATTATTAATTTGAGATAAAGAAAAAAATTAATACACATAATTTATAATTTTTCAATTAATTATAAAACTATGTAAAAATTATACATTTTTATTTATAAGATTATAAAAAAGTATTGGATACATACTCATATGTTTAGTTTTTTTGAATGTTTTGATCATGGATGTAAACACATATGATCAGTATTTGTTTTATAATATATATTTATATAGTTTTAATTTATATTACAAAATAAATTTAAAAAATATGCATCAAACACATAAATAAAACATTTCAAATATTTATTAATATTTTCAAGATAAAAAAAATAAACAACAAAAATTAAATATATGAAATGTTATTCACATTATTTTACTTTTGACCACTCTTTAAAAAAAAATACTGTATTATATTTTTGAAAATTCGAAAAACAAATATTTTTTACATTATAGTAAAAGAGTTAAAAATAAATAAAGTTTGTCTTGATGCTCACTTTAATCGAGTGTGTGAGTTTTTAGTGTGATAATAATTTCTGGTACATTATCAAATATCAATGTCACTGTATCCAAATTGCTTTTCATATAATCTTTTTTCTATCAGTTTGCTTTTATTGATATTATTTTTAACTTTTGCGAGTTCTTGTCATACCTTGTTAAATCTATCAGTTTGCTTTTATTTTTTCTATCAGTTTGCTTTTATTGATATTATTTTTAACTTTTGCGTCATCCCTTGTTAAATCTATTACCTTGTCCTGGACGGCTGGACCTGAATTGACATAGAGCGTGTACAAATAAGTTTTATTACAAGAATAGAGAAAGACAATGGGACACATCACACAATATTCTAATGGAAAACTATATATGTACACTTTCTATCCCACTACATCCGTATTTAAAAATAAATTAATATTTCATTAATTATATGAGTCATATTTGATTTTATAGCATTAATCCATGTATGACAAGAAGTAAAAAATGTACATGTTCGTAAGAATGAATACAAATTATACCTTTGTTATAAGAAATAATGTTGAGATACAACAAATAAAAATAAAATAATTACTTTGATAATTTAACGTAATTCATCCTTTAATTTAGACGTAGTTTAAGAGATAAATTTTGAAAAATATTTATTTTACTAATAAAATTAATAGATACAAAGTGAAAGACAATACAATAAATTGAGATAAACTTAAAATAGTAACACACAAATGTTTCCCAAACTCACTATTTTGTTATTTCTCTTTTAGAAAAATATCTCAAATGTTTTTTTAAAATATTATCTTATTCTCTCTCATACACAACACTATTTTTCATCAAATAAAATTATTCCTTGAACTTTGCTTTGCTTTTATTCTTTTGACGTATCTCTATAATACAAAAACATTATCTATTTATAAGTAAAATTGTTTATCCCATATGTGACCAAAAATTGGCTAAATTTTAGTCACAATATATATATTATTTGATGCATTTGTCAAATGTGATTACACCTAAAAAATTTATTTTCTTCCCCTTTCATGTGAGCGAAACCTACAAATCTCTTCCTCCCTACTACATGGAGTACCAATCCAGTAGCTAAACAACAGTATTAAAAATTCTATTTTGAAAGAATTTTTGTCAACATGTTTGGTCCATTTTTCTTTGTATGGATATTTCAAGTTGTGGTAGCTTATTTTCCATTACATCTATAATCTAATGATATCTTACATCAATATGTTTAGATCTCAAATGAAAGGAAACATTCTTTCCAAGGTGGATAGCACTTGATTATCACAAAATATCTGGTAATCGTCTTATTGTAACCGAAGTTCTTTCAAGAACTTTTTCATCCATAACAACTCTTTACATGCTTCCATTTCTACTATATACTGTGCTTTTGTAGTAGATAGTGCAACACATTTTTGTAACTTTGAGTGTCATGACATAGCTCCCCCTGTAAATATAATTAGGTAACCTGAAGTGGATTTTTTGGAATCCATATTGCTAGCTATATTTACATCGGTGTATCCAACCAACACATGTTTGTCATTTCCAAAACATAGGCATGTTTTTGAAGAACCTCAAAGATACCTAAAAATCCATTTCATTGTATCCCAATGTTCCATTCTAGGATTTGAAAGGAATCTACTCACAACTCCAACTGCATGAGCAATATCTGGTCGTGTACAAATCATGGCATACATCAGGCTTACAACTATTGAAGCATACAGAACCTTTTCCATCTCTTCATTCTCTTTGTCTGTAGAAGAGCTCTACTTAGAACTTAGCTCAAAGTGATTAGCAAGAGGACAACTAATCGCTTTAGCTTTGTCCATATGAAATCTATGAAGTACTTTCTCAATATACTTCTTTTGTAACAACTATAATTTCTTGGCGCCTCTGTCTCTAATAATACTTATGCCAAGAATCTACTTTGATGGCTCCAATTCCTTTGTGGCAAAAGACTTACTCAATTGTTTTTTCAATTTGTTGATTCTAGAAATATTCTGGCCAACAATCAACATATCATCCACATAGAGAAAAAAAATAATGAAATCATCATTAGAGAATTTCTACACAAAAACACAATGGTCTAAAGTAATCTTTTTGTAGCCTTGCTCCCTCATAACAGACTCAAACTTCTTGTACCATTATCTCAATGCTTGTTTTAAGCCGTAGAGGCTTTTCTTCAGTTTGCAAACATAATCTTTTTTTCCCTTTTGCTTGAAACCCTTTAACTACTCTATGTATATCTCTTCTTCCAAGTCACCATGTAGGAAGAAAATTTTGACATCCATTTACTCAACCTACAGGTCAAGACTTGTTGCTAACCCCAACACAATAAGGACGAATGTCATTTTCACAATTGGTGAGAAAATTTCGTCAAAGTCAACTCATTTTATTTGGTTGAATCCCTTGACAACCAGTCTTGCTTTATATCGCGAAATAGAAATGTGTTCTTCATGCTTCACCCTGAACACCCATTTATTTTTCAAAGCCTTCTCCCTTTAGGCAGCTTCATTAGCTCAAAAGTTTTGTTCTCATGCAAAGACTTTATCTCATCTTGCATGGCTTCAATCCATTTTATTTTGGATTCGTCATCCATGGCTTCTTCATAACTCTCAGGTTCTCCCCCATCAGTGAAAGTTATATACTCATCTGGAGGATATGTGATAGAGGGTCGTCTCAGTCTATCACTTCTTCTCAATGGAACAGGAAAAGTCGTAAGTGTTGGTGCTGGATAATAAACATCACCATCGCCATCGTCTTCAGAACTAACTTCTATGGGAGCATCATCTTTATCAGGTGGATAAACCTAGTCTTCATCACCAACTTGTCTTGGCATTGATGTTGGAGGAATTAATTCCAAATATGATGAGTCATCATTGGAATTAAGAGCATCCTTCTTCATTTTGACAATATCTTCAATGGTCTCATCTTTAACAAATACAGCATCACGGCTCCTGATAAGTCTCTTTGCAACCGGATCATAAAATCTATACCAAATTAATCTTGATCATAGCTAATAAAAATATATTGTCTTGTATTGGCATCAAGTTTATATCTCTCATCCTTAGAAAAATGAACAAATGCTTTGTAGCCAAACACCCGTAGATGATCATAAGAAACTGGAATATGCCTAACATCTTTCAGAAATAGTTTGGTTCCATTCTCTATTTACAAGCAAACATCTTCTCTACCAACAACCTTTGACATGCCTTAATTTCTCATTCTAACAACACCAAAAGTTCCAGATGTGTATGATGAGAAAAATTATCTATGCGATGTAGTGTGAATTGTAGCACCACTATCAATCACTCAACTCATCTCGTATGATGCAAGATTGACAAAATCTTCATCATAAACGATATTAAACTCATCTATGGTATTTGTTTGCTCATCATCACTATTGTCGTCTTTCTTCACTGCTTTGCCTTTGTTTGTTTCCTATTCCTTCTTAAACACCAGACAAAATTTCTTGATGTGACCCTTCCTCTTACAGTGATGGCATTCAATATTGACATATTTGTTTGATTTGTCTCTGTTCTTGTCTCTTGGTTTTTGTTCTCTGTAATGTCTTCTTCCTTTGGATTCTATGATAAGGGCTTGTGTTTCTGATTCTCTCTCCATGTTATGTTTCTCATATGACAGCAAGACTTCTACAACAACTTCAAACTCCATCTGGTCTTTCGCATAAGTCAGAGTTGTTGTGAGATGATTATATGATAAGGATAGTGATGCCAACAACATCACAACTTTCTTTTCATCATTGAAGCTCACATTGAATCGTGCAAAGTGAGAAAGCTTATTGTTGAAATAGCTAACATGTTGCATTATGATCACATTATCTTCCTTCTTCATCTTATATAACTCTTTTTACAAATAAAATTTATTGGAAAAAGTTCTTTGACATGTACTCGTTTTCCAAAGTCTTCTATGTTTCTTTTACAATCTTGTAATTTTTTTATTCAATATTTTACAAAACACTGTCTGAGAGATTTAGATGGTTGTACTGTCTACAATCTCATCTATTTCCTTCCACTATTCCTTGGTGACAGTTGATATTTTTTTTCTTTTCCTAACAACGCCTTATGGACCTTCTGTTGAATATACTTCATCCTCATTTTCCATAAAGAGAAATTATTATTTTTAAAAATAAATACGCCTTAGACCTAATAAAATCTTTTCTAATGTGGCAGATCTGCAACCACATAACATACTAAGAATTTTATTAGAC
Organism: Hippophae gyantsensis; assembly: GCA_030763125.1. Lineage (NCBI taxonomy): Eukaryota > Viridiplantae > Streptophyta > Magnoliopsida > Rosales > Elaeagnaceae > Hippophae > Hippophae gyantsensis. The sequence goes on from CM061029.1 coordinate 53,334,489, forward strand.
TAACTCTGATACTAGTTGTTGGGGCACAATGGGTAAAAATAAAATAATGACATCAATAATTTAACGTGATTCATCTTTTAATTTGAGCTACGTTCAAGGGATAAATTCTGAAAAATATTTCTTCCACTAATACAAAGTAAGAGACAATGCAACAAATTGAGATAAATCTAAAATAGTAACACATAAATGTTTCCCAAACTTACTATTTTGTCACTCCCTTTTAAAAAAATATTATTTTAGAAAAATATTATCTCATACTCTCTCACACTCAGAATACTATTTTTCATTAAAAAAATTATTTCTTTGGATTTATTTTGCTTCTCCTCTTTTTATGTATCTCTTTAAGATAAAAACATTATTTATTTATAGAAAAAATTGTCTATCATTTTTGTAGTCAAAATTGACCACTAATTTTAGTCACAATATAAATATAAATATATATATATTATTTGATGCATTTTTCTAATATTTTTATTTTCTTCAACTTCAATATAAGCATTACAAGATTTATACATCCTAAAAGTCGAACTCCTAACTTTAAATTCATATATCTCGTAATGAAACTTTAATGCCACGGAACTATAATTGCTGCCCCGTTACATCAGCTTTAGGTATTAATATTATGGTCAATATAATTAAATAATACAGAATCATTAAAGCAACACGCCAGTTGCCAATATAGTGGTAAGGAATCTAGACTAAAGAAAGAGATCTGTTTTGTTCATATTCATGACGTTAAAATTAGCGGCACAAATATATATATAATCTTTTCTATGTTATAACCTACCATTATAAAACAGTGTATGGATCCAACATATCAATATTTCCTTGCAATTTCTGTCCAAATGAATGAGCCTATAAGTGTTCTTTTCGTCTATATGTGATTAATTCCTATAAATTCTATTGTGTTATTTACGATGGACTTAGATTTTGAAACACATGGTACTAAGAGAAGCAGGAACAATAAAAAAGAAGATCAACCATCAAATGGATGGGAAAATCTTCCTCCTGAAATCATATTTGATATAGTTCCAAAGCTGCCCATCTCATCTTTGGTGCAATTTAAGTATGCGTGCAGAACATGGCATCTATTGACTCAAGATCCTGCTCTTGTTGAGCTGTTCAATTCTCGAACCATAGAAAGTGATCCATGTCTTATCTTTCACTGTGATTATCCCATCAAAAACCAGCTTTACTTCATCGATTACCCAGCTAATAGCGAAAAAGAGATAGTGAAGAGAATCGACATACCTTTTTCTACCTCATTGCCTGAATTTGATGTGGTAGGTTCATCTAATGGTCTGCTATGTCTATCCGATACTTTGTACTATGATAGTGTTTACATATACAATCCCTTTGCCAGAGATTACATAGAGTTGCCTAAGAATGCTAATCAGTATCCAAATCCAGAGATAGTATTTGGATTTGGGTTTCATCCAATAACAAAGGAATACAAGGTACTCAAAATTGTCTACTATGTAAATAGAAACAGAGGATGCTACCTCACTCCTCCGCAATCAGATGTTGAAATACTAACTTTAGGAAGCAACAAATGGAGAAGTATAGGCAAAGTAGCATATTGCCTTAAGCAATGGCCAGCTTCAATCCTAGTTAATGGAAGACTTCATTGTTTAAATTGGCAGCCAACATTTCACCGTCACACTCTCATCTCCTTCGACCTTGCTGATGAGCAATTCATGGAGATTTCAAAACCTGATGGTTGTGAAGTGGGGAGATTTAATTATCCTCTGTTGGTAATAAGAGGTTGTCTTTCTGTAGTGCAATATAGTACTTGTGGGAAATTGGCCGTATGGGTTATGAAGGACTATGGTGTTAAGGATTCATGGGTTAAGGAATTCAACATAGAAAGCTATGTGCCCAATGCATTAAAACAAGTAAACAATTCAGTCAAGATTACAAAATCTGCTGCTAAGGGAAAGTTTGTTCGTGTCTTATGTGTCTTGAAGAATAACAAGATATTGTTGGAATATAAAAGCACAGCTCTAGCTGTTTACGATCCTCAAAGCGACGAATTTCAGGATCTTAAGTTCTTTGGAATGCCTAGCTGGTTTAAAACAGTGGTTTATGTTGGTAACCTCAATCGGATTCAAACCTTCATTGGTATGTAATCTGCAACAATCATTAAATGTATATATGTTGTATGCTCCTCTAGGCTATTCTTGGTTTTAATTTGTTTTTGCTTTTCTTTTACCGTATAAATCTTCCTCCAAATCCAAAGTCAGGTTTCTGATTTAAATAAATTTGTTATTCATGGAATAGTTCAACTCCAAATGATCCTCTAACTAAAACTACAAAAGCACAATTCCATTACCAGTTCTAAAAACTTGTATCGGCATCATTTCATAGCAGGATTTGCATACTTTCTTCATTTATCTCTCATGGACTAAAATCTGAAGATCAGGCTATAGGAGAGTGTATTTTATTATAATTTTGATAGATTTGTAAATAGTTATAAATTTGAATGATTTTTATTAACTTTTAAGAACTTTTGGTATATTTTAATAGAGAGTTGTACATTGTAATGAATTTTATTTTATAGACGGTGAATTGTAGTGGATTTTATATTGATAATAGTTGAAAAAATAATAGAGAGATAAGCTAAAAATAAAAATCATTAGAAATTTTTATAAATCTTTGGAGTTGTGAGAAGAATAAATAGAGGTTTTCTTACATAATTATCTTTTAAAATCAACAATTTTTTTTAATACACCTAGATTTTTAATGATTTCTACAAAATCTTAATTGTATATACCTAAAATTGTATAGTTTTTTATAGACTTCTATAAAATCTTAATTGAATACACCTTAATTTTAAAACTTCATAAAATTATTAAAACTCTCAATTAAATAAAGAATTGTCTGAAAGAGAAGCAGGAATTTTATCTTCAGAAAAATCAAAGTATGTTATCTTCTTCCAGTGTTTTACAATACTTGTGGGATTTTTCAATTAACTATGCCTTGATATGAACTTCGTACACAAGAACTTGTACTCTATCCACTAATTAATTCAGTGCAAAAGGTCAGTTTTCAATTTTGTTCCCCTCCTATTACCACCATTTTTCAATAAGAATAAGTAACCTAAATGGCCCCTGCTCATTGCTATCATTATACACCCCTATTATTCAACTCATGATTTTTCTTTATTTAAGGGAAAAGTCTTTTTATCATGATTCATGACAAACATGATTTAGTTGGCACCAATGTTATTTATGCTTTTTTAATTTCATTCATCTTTTCAAAGCTCATAAGTTGTCCTCATAGACACAATTATGTTAGTCATGCTCCAAAATGAGTCATACACTAATACTAAATAGCAATTTTCATATTTAAGCTATTTCATTTTAGTTATCCTTTTGCATACTCTTCCTTCAATTACAGACCTCTATAAAAAAATTCACTATTGTTTTTCTTTCTCTCAGCATATATACAACGATGTTACACATATCTACAACTATACATGACATTGGTTGTATATATACAATAGTGTTGCATACACTAATATGGAATCAGAAGTAAAACCTCCTAAAAAGGTCAATGTCGAATTGTTGCCTTCTAGTTCATATTTCTACGCATTCCTCATTCTATCACAGACTCCCAACATTGCTCTAAATCTTATTTACGGGACTCAGAAAGTGCCTGCTCTTAGTTTTTTCTATGACAGACTGCTAGAGATTCAGATTGTGATCAACATTGTCCAATGAGACTCACATGCTTCAAAATGAAGAAAAGGTAAAAGATATTGTTCTCATGTTATGCGTTTAAAGAGCATTAAAAGAAATTGGTATTTACTAGATAACAACTTTGCATGTCTCAATGATGTCACTAAGAGCAATATTGGTTGTGTTCATGTATTTGTAGTACAAAAGAAAAATTGTAAACTAATACAACTTTGATTTTGTGCTACAAAAGTTGGAGTGTTAATTCCTTAAAAACATTGGATTTATCTGTTCATGTTTGAGGAAATATTTTCTATCACCAGTTAAGACATCAGAAAGCAGTAAAGGAAAGCTTCCTGCCACATGATTGCAGAAAGGACAAAGAAGATTGTTTTTCGGTATTTCATAAAATGTGTATATGCTTGATTTACCTTGGATTGTCAGTACTTATTCTCAAGCGCTCCAATACATATTTTTCTCCAGTAAGGTACTCAACCAAACCTTCAAGTTCAAATTGACAAAAAGAAGATTGATAAAAATGCTTAAACAAATAAAAGGGATGAATAAAACTCTATATCTAAGTAACAGATCAGTCTTTAGAAGTATTGTGATTCTAGCTTATATGAATGTCATGTATAAAAAATATCCTTTAACAAAAAATTTGTAGTTGTCCTATATCACATATTGCAGGGCTAAATATATTAAAAAATTTGTAGTTGTCCTATATCACATATTGCAGGGCTAAATATATTTTTTGAGTGTACACATGTTGCATACTTAAGCTGTATTGAAAGAGACAAAGAGATGTGAGGGGAGGGAGGGAGAGCCATTAGTTACCACTTACCATTAGTATAGTCCCTGCAATCATGAGATCCAACTCTCAAATTAGTTTCCCAATTTTCGTTGAACTGACTTTCTACATCAATAATATTCCTCTTGGAAGATCCAACAAACCAGCATTTCCCTTTTGGTAGTTTTGACAATTTCCTTACAAGAACAGCACCTAGAAAAGAAGGCAGAGACCTTTGTATAGTTACCAATCACTTTTTAGGAATCAGAGAGTAGTATAAAATTGTAGAAAGAACCCATTTACACAACTGCTCCATTAATCTTCTTTCTGTATCATTAAAAGTAGCTTGAGAAGTGAGAACTGGAGACGAAAAACATAACAAATTCATGACAATTCTAATCAATCTGTGCTTAATACTTCATGAGCTGTACATTGAATTACCTGCTTTGGTACTACCAAAAAAATCATTTTTTGAAGAATCTGAAAAATAATTATGGATAAGGAAAATTCTAACTTGCAGATGATGTATCTTACATTACATTACACACCATGTCATGTTGGGTAGTTATTTAAATTAATATTTTTTTTCTTAAATAAATTTTGATGGATCAGATTAGTTTGAGGCAAAAAAGGGTGGATGTACCGTAACATCTTCTAAGGTAGAATGACCCATGGACCAATTCTCAAACTAAAATTTAATAAAAATAGTTCCTTAAGCTTACCTTTCACTGCACTACCAGATAAAACTGCAAGTGCAACAAATATATTTTCAGGATCTTCAGGTTGAAAGTCATAAACCAAGGCCTGCAAGAGAAGCTCCATGTTTCAATAAATTAGTACATTCAACTTTTGTATTAAAGCAAGAAAATTATGGGTTCATTTGAAATTGTTTCTCCTTTGGGTTGAAAGTGGTTACTAATGTCCCAAAACACTTTTTGGGTGTTTGGCAATCTATTAGAGAGATGCTTCCAAAATTTTGAGAAATGCTTTTAAGAGTAGTAAGTAATAGTTAATTTGAGAAGTAATTTTGGATACATATTCCTCCCTAAAATAATTACTTAAGTGTCAATCAAACCCACTTTTAACATTTTCATCCCAAACATCTCATTATAAACAACTTCTCTGGAAACGACTTATAAAATAAGCACATTCATACCTTCCCTACGAACCATCAATTTCTATAGGTATGTGGTTGAATTTCTAGCCCTAGAGATGGCTTTTGTTAGAAAGATGACACTTTGGACAGCATACAGTGTTGGAAAATGTATGTGGAGTTGAACGCACAACATACACAAAACCAACTGGTTGCAATGAGTATTACAGCAAAAATAAGTTGATACTAAAGGGTAAGAAAAACAATAAAAAAGTGTTCCAATTTATTATTATAAAAAAGAAGAAGCAGAAATTGAAGAAGAAACCATAAAGACCCAGGAGAGAATTGGAGGTTAGAAAAGAACCTGATAACGAGGTGGTGATGAATGAGGTTTAATAATAACCATGAAGTGTTGCAAATCCCAAAGATTAAAAGAGTAAGCAGTGGACATAATCAACTGGGCAGGTCCTTTGGCGGCTCTCAGAGGCATTGTCGCTACGTACACTTCATCTCTATATCTGTCTCTTATTCTTGTTGGTTTTGTTAGAAGTGAAGCCATTTTGCTTTTGCTGTAACTCAAACCATTTAGCAGTTAGAAACTCCTGGTTTTATAGTTGAACTCAATTTGCCTCCAAAAGGTTTCGTCCAAATAAAAAACTATGCCTCCAAAGTCCACCAGATCACAAAAATTAAAATAAAATGAAACGCAAAGGAAAGGAAAGGTGTGGCTAGAAATGCCTAAAATTTGAGAGTGATATTAATATGCATACTATCCTCATATATCGTATATGTAAGATGAAAAGAGTATTTATTAAAATTTAATATTTAGAGTCAAATTTAATTTTAAAATAAAATATTTATTAAAAGGGTAAATATCATATCTATATTTTGGATTTCTTTAATTATTAAATGGATCCTAAATTTAAAAATAATATCAACAACATCCACTCTCACAATAGCTTAGTAAAGATAACATTAAAGATCGGGTAATATCATATTAAATCATTTTTACATTTAAAAATAAAACAAATAAAGATAATAAAATAATAATAAAAATAATTAAACTTCAATAAGAAAATAACAAATAAAGATTATTGAATAACTTTTAAGTTAGCTAAAAAATATACCAATAACTCCTAAGTCAACTAAAAATATATAAAATCTCATAAAAAATTCTTTAAAACATGATTTTTTTAATGTATTTAAATTTTAAGCATTTTTATTTGTGATTAGTATTTCTTTTATTATATCCATAGGTAAAAATTTATAAAAAATATTTTGATTTTCCAACTAATTTTCAAATATACGAAAAATATTTGTATTTTTTAACTCAAAAATATAATACAAAAAAGTTATTTTTATTTTCTCAAAAATAATTTTTTATTATTAGATATGTTTTTTTTTTATTATTATTATTATTAGAGATTAAAATTTACTTATGTATTAAAGAATAATTTATCTTAAATTATAAATCATTTATATTAAACATATTATTGATATCTTATATTATTATGAAAAATTAAATAATATCTTAATATTTTTATTAAAATATATATTTATTATTATTATATTTTAAAATTAAATAAATAATATTTATGTTTATATATTTTCTTAATTTTATTCTATTTATATTTTAGATTAAATTTTTAACGTATATAAATATATATATATTTATATATAAATATATAAAAATTAAGTGAATAATATTTTTTCAATAATTTTTTAATTCTATAAAAAAATTAAATGAATACACATAATCTTTTTATTAAGTTTTTAAAATCCTATTAGAAAAATAGATGATTTAAAACTCTAAAGTTCATCTGGTGCTATGTTCAGTGTAATAAAAGGCATATATGTTTAAATTTCAGGTAGATGATTTAAAAATACTTGTCCACTAATTTTTTAATTCTATAAAAAATCTTAAATAAATACGCATATTCTTTTTATTAAGTCTTTATATATTTAAATTTAATGTAGGTGATTTAAAAACTAAAGTAGATGTCCGGGACAAATATATTTTAAAAAACATCTTTGTGATACACCAGCATACTATTCACTCAAATAGATTTCATTTTTCGTATTTATTTCACATTATTATAATTCCATGATACAAATCTTATTTAACCAAAATGATTTTTTTATCCTAAGCTAATGTATATAATAATTTATATATTAAAATTTATTATTTTATTATTTTATATTAATAATTTTATATTTAAATAATAAAAAACATACTTTTTGATCGATGTAATACTATCCTATTTTTTTCAAACCTTATTTTACTAACAAACATATCTTCAAATAACTTGGTTTTCGAAGTTGTTTTTGAAATTAATTAAAAAATTGTCACCAGATCAAATTAAAAAAATTTTGAAAAAAGTTTTTATTTTTTATCTGAGCTTGGTTTGAGATATAATTTAAGTGTACATATTTATTATTAAATTTAATATTAATATTTTATTTAATATATATGAAAATTCTTATAATATTTAATATGATTTGGATGTATAATTATAACGGTAAAAATTGTTTTTACAGCATTAAATACAACACAAACATAAAATTGTCATTAAAAATAAAAAGAAGGGGGCCTTCGAAAAATAACTGCATATTGCAATGAAATTTAATTTTAAATCCACGTCTGAAATTTCATCGAGAAATTAAGGACTTTTCATTCTAGTGAGACAGCTCGTCGTCGGTGATTATGAAAGAACTCATCCCCGTCAAGCGGAAACGTGACTTTAACTTACACACTGCACAGCTAACACTAAGCTAACGTTCCCTATAATCGGAACCTTTGACAGTCTGAAAGAAAATAAAGTCTTTGCAATAAGAACGTAAGTGACCTTCACGCGCTATCTCTCTTTCTCCCTTATTTCGGATCACCACATGACCGTTTGTTACTCAGTTTGTGAACTTGGCAAATAACCCATCCATTTTTCATGACCCTTTGAGAATTTCAACAACCATCCACCACAAAAAGCTAAGAATCAAATCTATTTTCTTCATTTTTTCTTTTTATCTCCTCTTTCTTTTTTATGGGTTTTAGCTATTATTTGTTGCTCTCTTTCCTAAAACAAATAAGAAGATTGTCTCCTTTTCTGGGTTTTTGATTTCATTCCACTAAGCATTTCACGATCAACATCTATTTTCTTCTCCTGGGTTTCTCCCATTCTCTCTGTTGTCCATAATAAAAAAGACTCTTTCTTTTCTGGGTTTCGTAGGAAAGAATTTCTTTGAAATGATGTTCACACTTCTTGCTCCATTGGCCACCTGACAAGTTGTCTTTGACTGTTGGGTTTGGTTACAACAAAGTCCAGAGATAATGGGGTTTTTCGAAAATAAAAATAAGGAAACGGCAGATGCAAATGAAGAAAGTGAGGATGAAAGAAGATATGAGTCAGGAGGAAGAGGGACGAGTGAGGCTTATTCTTATGCAACTGATGTGGATGATGATGAAGAAGGTACCAATAATCTGCAGCTGGGTCCTCAATACAGTCTCAAAGAACAACTTGAAAAAGATAAGGTTTGTTTCTTTTGCTCAAATTATTGATTCAAAATTAGAAAAATGGATTTTCCCTTTTCCTCTGTTTTTCATGTTACTGCACATGTTGAAGGGTGATTATTCTCTACATATGATGCGATGATGCGTTTTGGGATTTATTTCTAGAAGCAAAGACGCCAGTTCCTGTTTACCTGTCATGTTATGCATTTATGTACCAAAACGGATAATTTTGTATGACGTGGATGAGATTAAGTAATGATGTACTTACAAGGGATAGCATTCTGTTAATGACATAACGTGTTTTGAGGTTTTTTCATGAAGTCTCCGTTAAATTGTCAAATCTTAGTCGTGAGTCTACTGAATTTGCAGTTATGAACCAAACGGATAATCTCGTATAATGTAAAATGTGTCTCATCTCACTGTAAGCAAAAGAATTAATCGTCCTATATCAATATATAATTGTTTTGGTGATTCTTTATAACTCAGGATGACGAGAGTTTGAGGAGGTGGAAGGAACAGCTCCTTGGGTGTGTTGACATAAACAATGTTGGAGGTACTTTTGCCCACTAAATTCTCATACATGATATAATCAGATATTGTTTTCAACAGTCTTCACCGTTTTACTAATTTCTTTAGGTTTTATGTGGCTAAACGGTAATGAATAACCAAGGAGAATAATTTTAACACTTTTATAAGATGCTATGTTTTCATGTCGAAAACTTTCACATGTCTTATTATTTGCCTGCTTAATGATTATTAAATTAATAAATAGAGGCTTTTTGAGGTACAATAACTAATCCACTTAATATTCCTTTGTATACCCTAATTTGTTCATGATATGAAAACTATTCCCTTTTTTTCTAGCTCAAAAAAGTTTTAGGCTCGACAGCTATTCATACTTCTATATTCTCTCCTAACTTGCCGTAGAAATTTACTATTTTCTCTCCTAATCATAGAAATTTATATAGAATATTGGAGTGATAATGTGTTAGTCTGCATTCATATGTATATGATAGTGGTTTAATAAACAACATTTTTGCCACTAATTCGTAGTTATTGTCTTATTGACATAATGAATTTGAGACCCTTGGATTTGGTCTGTGGCTGTGAAACTTTTTGCTTCACAAACTCATGTTCTTGCTTTATCACATATTCGCTTCATGACTTCATATATATCATTTCTCTATGACTCTTCTCAATTGCATTTGAGAGTAATGATTTTCTCACCTTGTTATATCACTCTCTTAATTGTTCTAGCCTTGTTGTATTGTAGAGACACTTGAACCAGAAGTAAAGATCCTTGAGCTGTCAATAATTTCTCCTGGTAGGTCTGACATTATTCTTCCAATTCCTGAAAATGGAAAACCAAAGGGTTCATGGTTTACATTGAAAGAAGGTAGTCGATATAACCTCAAATTCTCATTCCATGTAAACAATAACATTGTGTCTGGTCTCAAGTACACCAACACTGTTTGGAAATCTGGTTTGAAAGGTTAGTTCTCTGTTTCCCAATCCTTCAAAAAAAAATTTAATTATATCAAACCCTTAAATTGAATACTTCCCTCACCAAGTTCTAAATTTCAGTGGACAGTACAAAAGAGATGATTGGCACCTTCAGTCCCCAGGAAGAGGCATACACACATCTGATCCTGGAGGAGACCACCCCCTCTGGCATGTTTGCTCGAGGATCATACACTGCAAGATCTAGGGTAAGATCCTTCTGTTGAACGAGTAAGGATTGTGATTTTTTGTTGTTTATGAGTTTTTGCACTCTTTCAAGGAGAAATTAGTTTTCATCTTTTGAGTTCAATGGTAATGCTATCCATAGAAGTGGCTACTGAGTATAGTTTTTGTCTACATCCCATACTGGTGAACGAGGAGTGGCAATGGGTCAAAATTGAACCGAATTGACATGGGGGAAAAGTGAATCAAACTGTTTATGTAATTTTGAATATGGTTTGGTAAGGATATTACCTGCATCCCAACGGCCTGAACCATTGACCCATTTTTAACCATAATTCAGTATGAAAATATATGAAGATAAATATCAAAACGGTTAATATCCAACCCAAATTACACCAAAAGGGTGTTTCAGAAAATGCATTATGAACTGAACCACCAAATTGACCCGAATGGGTTGGGTTCTCACGAAGCACTGAATTCTTGGTTCAAATAGCCATCCTTATACTGAACACAAGAATGTCTTATAATCGGTTAGAACTATTTTATAGCATAGCTCAAGTACAAACTGTCCAACCTCACAATTGCAAATTCAAGTGTTAGGTGAAAGGTGAAAGTGTGGTCTTTTTAGTTGACCTTGAAACTCCTAGAGAGTTCATTTGTTTGTAGTTTGTACAACCAAATGGCCCAAACCCCTGAAAATAGTGATTTTTTCAAGTTTTCTGTCTCTGAACTCTGCATATTTCTCTTAAAGTTTATGTTAAAGCTCAGGCTCAGAACATGATCCATGAATGATGTCCTTAGTTTTTTAGCCGGACCCATTCTATTTTAGAGTACTGTTATCATCTTGAAAATTGGAATTTTTTGCTGGTTCACAATCTCATTTGCACTCTTTTTGCAGTTTGTTGATGATGATAACAAGTGCTACTTGGAAATCAATTATACATTCGACATTAGGAAGGAATGGGCAGCTACATGAAGAGAGAAGAGTGGAGTGGTGACATTTCTCTCACTCGGTTGAAATTGTTTTGCTGCAATATTTTTTAAAAAACTTCCCTATTAATCATATCTGGTGGTTGCTTTTATCATGTAATTACTAGATTTCCAAAACTTAGCTAGTTTTCATAAATATTGAATTGTAAGGAACTAGATAAAGAGGGGGAGGGGAAGTGAGTGAGAATTGGTTGTACTTGTCTTTAATAATACCTTTACTTTTTACCTCCTCATGCTTGCCTGGTTGATAATAATGGAATGATTAAGGTATTCATATGTTTTGTTTAATCCTTAATTTAGAAGGAAATGTAAAACATTCCAATAATAACAACATGAATGTTTATTTTGTTAGGAGAATCACACTATCAAGCTCTAAACATTAGAATAAATTATATTCTCTTTTTTTGTGTGAATCTTTTAGGAAACAAATAAATAAAACTCAAAATGAAACATGCACAAAATCAACACAATCAATTTACGTAAAAAAAATTTCTCGGTGTAGGAAAGAAAGAATCACGGTATTTCATCTCCAAAATTTTCACTATCAAGAAACAATTTTACAAAAATTTTCTCTAGATAAAACTAGAGACAAACAATCAACAACATTATCAATAATACAACTTCTTAAAAACTAACAATTATTTCAAAAAAATTGAGAAATCTAACCCAATTTCATAATCACTGTTCACGGCCCATATTTTTCCAAACCAGTTAGCCAAATCCAAATCCCATCATTCAGATTGAAGAGTCTTGAGTTGTGAACCTTCTTGTAAAATTTCAACTCAATCGGATCACAAATAACTTTTCATCAGAGCACTTGATGAAGGCTTGTTGGAGAAGGAAATAGCAAAAACAAATTTGCCAGTTGTTGCTGAAAATTCCCTCGCTATTGCAGCTCTCAAATATTTCCCAACCAACTCTAAATGGATTTATTAATGAAGCAATCAAATGGAAAAAAATTGTCTCTTCTTTCTCCACAGACCATAAAGCCACATGGGCTTTTTTGGACTCCTCCAATGATACCTCACATCAATATGTTTTGATCTTGTGTGAAACGCCGAGTTATTCGCTAGATTAATATAACTCTGATTATCGCAGAACAACACATATTTTTGCTGCTTGAAACCAAGTTCTCTTAAGAACTGTTTCATCCACAATAACTCCTTACAAGCCTCCGTTGCTACAATGAACTCTACCTCTGCTGTAGAAAGTACAACACACTTTTGCAATCTTGACCGCCAAGAAACTGCTCCATCGAAGAAAGTAATTAGATAACCTGAAGTAGACTTACGAGAATCTTCATCTCTGGCCAAATATGAATCAATGTATCCAACTAACATTGTTTTTCCACTTCCAAAGCTAAGTGTTAACTTGGAAGTATCTCGAAGATCTCTCATAATCCATCTTATTGCATCCCAATGCTCTCTTCGTGGATTCAAAAGAAAACAACTAACAACTCCAACTACATAAATTATGTCTGGCCTCGTACACACCATTGCATACATTAAGCTTCTTACTGTTGAGGCATATGAAACCTTTTTTCCATATCTTCCTTCTATTTATCTGTTGAAGGGCCTTGACTCGATCTCAACTTAAAGTGGTTAAATAAAGGAGAAGAAACCACTTCAGCTTTATCCATATGAAACTTTTCAAGTACCTTGTTAATGTACTGTTCCTGTGACATGTACAACTTCTTTCCTTTCTTGTCTCGACAAATTCGAATACCAAGAATTTGTTTTGTTGGCCCCAAGTCCTTCATGGAAAAGGATTTACTCAATTGTTTCTTTAAATTAACAATCCTTGAAGATCAACAATCAACATGTCATCAACATAGAGCAATAAAATGATAAAATCATCAGAGAATTTCTACACAAAAGCACAATGATCAGAGAAGTAGTCTTCTTGTAACCATGCTCCCTCATAACTGACACAAACTTCTTATACCATTGTCTAGGTACTTGCTTCAACCCGTAGAGGCTTTTCTTTAACTGGCATACATAATCCTCTTTCCTTTTACCTCAAAACCCTCTGGTTGCTCCATATAAATCTCTTCCTCCAACTAACCAACCATGAAGAAAGGCAATTTTCACATTCATTTGCTCAATTTCTAAATTCAAGTTTGCTGCTAGACCTAGAACAACACGTATGGAAGACATCTTCACAACATGAGAGAAAATATCATCAAAATCAAAACCTTTTCTCTGACTGAATCCCTTGACGATCAATCTGGCTTTGTATCTTGGTTGTGAACTGTGTTTTTCTTGCTTCACCCTATAGACCCACTTGTTCTTCAGAGTTCTCTTACCCTTAGGCAACTTTACCAACTCAAACGTGTGATTGTCATACAATGATTACATCTCATCTTCTATAGAACCAACCCATTGTGCCCTGTTTCCATCTGCCATCGCTTTTGCATAACATTGAGGTTCTCTCTCATATGTCAATAACACATACTCATCTGTATCATACCGTCTGAAAGGATGTTAGTCTCTAGTAGTCTGGTGATTTGTTTCGGCTTGCATAGGAGTATCTGCATCATCTGAACCCTATTGGTCATCTTGAACATTTTGTTCCATATGTAATGATTAAGGAATCAGATCTAGGTCAATCAAATCATCGCTATATTGATGGACTTGTTTTTCTATCTTCTCAACATCTTGTATAGTTTGATCTTCTATAAACACAACAACACGACTCCTTATCAGTTTCTTCTCAACTGGATCATAAAATCTATAGCCAAATTCATTCAGACCATAACCAACAAAGATACACTATCGTGTCTTCACATCGAGCTTAGATCTCTCATCTTTTAGTATATGTATAAATGTCTTGCAACCAAAAACGCGGAGATGATTATAAGAAACATTTTTGTCAGTCCAAACTCTGTTTGGTACATCAAACTGAAGAGGAACATATGGTGTGAGATTAAGAACATGTACTACTATATTCAAAGCCTCACTCCAGAAAGATCTTGGCAACTGAGCCTGCGAAAGAAGACATTGTACTCTTTCAACCAATGTCATGTTCATTCTCTCAGCCAACCCATTTAACTGAGGAGTATTGGGAGGTGTCTTTTGATGTCGAATGCCTTGATACCTACAATACTCATCAAAAGGACCCGAATACTCTTCCCCATTATATGTTCTGATACACCGCAATTTCTTCACAATCTGTCTCTCAACTAAGGCTTGAAATTGTTTAAACACATCTAATACTTGATCTTTTCTCTTCAAAGTGTACGTCATAACTTTCTTAAACAATCATCTATGAAGGTCACAAAATAACTGGCACCATCCAAAGTTCTTGTCTTCATAGGACCACATACATCTAAATGTACCAAATCTAGTATATATTGTTTTCTTGAAGGAAGATAACTCTTGAAAGAAACTCTATTTTGCTTCCCTGTCAAACAATGAGTGCATCTTCTTCAACAAGCATCATTCATTCCAAAAAGAAGATTCTTTTTACTCAATAATGTCAAGCCTTTCTCACTCATGTGAAAAAGTCTTTCATACCACAATTCTGTTGTGAGCTCATCTGTCACAGCATTAATAACACCTTTGAAGAATCTTACCTGTAGTATATACAAACTAGAATGCTTATTCCCACGAGCAACAACCATAACACCTTTAGTAAATTTTCATTGACCATTACTAAAGGTATTGTAGTATTCTTCATCATCAAGTTTACCTATAGAGATCAAGTTCAAACGAATTTCAGGAATATGCTTTACCCCTCTAAGAAGTAGCCTTGTGTCATTATTCATCTCCAAACACACATCTCCAATACCAATGACTTTAACCAAGCCATCATTACCCAACTTCACATGTTGTATAGGTTGTAAAAAAGTCCTCTCGAGACGTAGCATGAATGGAGGCTCCACTATCAATAACCCAACTGATCTCGTGACATGCAACATTGACAACACTTCATAATAAACAATGAGAAAGTCTTCTAAACTAGCGGTGACAACTCAATCATTTTCCTTGCCAACATCACCCTCTTGTTCTTTGTCTTTCTTCTTGTTATCTTGCTTCAACTGTCTATAAGATTTATTGATGTACCTTTTTCATGCCACAGTGATGACATTCAACATTAGTAAACATGTTGGACTTACTTCTTCCTTTTTCTTTGCTCTTGAAACTTCTGCTTTTACTCCACATTCTTCTTTCTGTAACCAAAATCTCTGACTGTTGAGAAGACTTATGTGATTTTCTTTTTATTTCTTCATTCAAAACACTGTTCTTAGCCAGATCCATATTGATTATACCATTTGGAGTTGAGTTACTTAACTCAAAATGAAACATACACAAAATCAACATAATCAATTTATGTGAAAAAACTTTCCCAATGTAAGAAGGAAAGAATCACGGTACTCCATCTCCAAAACTTACACTATCAAGAAACAATTGTACAAAAGTTTTCTCTAGATAAAACTAGAGACAAACAATCAACAACATCATCAAGAATACAACTTCTAGGAAACTAACAATTATTTCAAGAAAATAGAGAAATCTAACCCAATTTTGTAGTCACTGTTCACAACCCATATTTTCTCAAACTAGTGAGCCAAATCCAAATCTCATTGTTTAGATTGAAGAGTCTTGAGTCGTGAATCTTTCTACAAAAGTTCAGCTCAATCGGACCACAAACAACCTTTTATTAGAGCACTTGATGAAGGCTTGTTAGAGAAAGAAAAAACAGAAAACTTTTCTGCCAACTACTGTTGAAAATTCCTTTGCTGTTACAGCTCTCAAATCTTTCTCAACCAACCCTAAATGGATTTATTAATTAAGCAATCAAATGAACAAAATTATCTCTTCTTTCTCTATGAGTCATAAAGTCACATGAGTCTTTTTGGACTCCTCTAAATAAGAGAAAAAACCTAACATATTTCTCACCACCTCTTAAGAATACGATGTATTGTTTTATTTTTTTCAATATTTATATTATCATATATTATTTTTTCTCATTTAAAAATAAAAATTTATTATTTTTTATTTATAATTTTATAAATTTTACTTTAATAGTTATTATTATTTTGATTTTTACTGTTCAAATAAACATAAAATAATTTGTTTCTATTGAATTTTATTTCTTTTATCTTTTCTATTCTCATTATGTTTTCATTATACGAATCAAACATGACCTCGATAAGAAAAAAACTATCACAAATATTGTTTTCACCTTGAAAATCACAACGCAACATAATACATTAATTTTCCCAAATATTTTGCAATTAAATGGATACTCCAAATCATATCAAACCAATAGAATATTAAGACACCAAAATTGTACTATTAAATGGATACCCCTCTTTTTTCTTTTTCTTTTTTTCTCTAAGTGAGTCCTACTCTACCCAACATTTAGTTACCCCGTTCTACCATCTCTGTAGGCAGATTGCAAGGCTTCACCTTGACCTATTTAGTATGAATTATGAAGCTGTAGATGACCAGTAGGATATATAGAATGGATTGAATGTCCTCTGAACAACTAAGTTCTAATTTATTTGATGATTTGATCTGTATAGCTGTGCTTTAACTTTTTGTTCTGAATTCTAATTGCCTTAGCACCTAGCCTGCGACAGCTAAAGCTTGCCGATACGTTGTTTTGGCTATAAACATGAACATAATCGAAAAACCCTTTGTGTCTTATGCTTCATGTCAAACCATATTATAGCAATATAGAAGTTTCATTTCATATACACCCTTATAAATGGGTTTTTACTTTTTATATTCATCCAAATTGAACAGTTTAAATTAGTAGTAACAAGCAGAAAAAAGCTTCCTTCTGCTTTACATAATTGTTTTGGCTTGGAGATGAATCAAAATATTGTTTTTTGACATACAATATCTAGTGTAATAGAGTTGACATACATAAAAACACAGTTCGATTCTAATGATTTGGACTTGAGAACCTGTTAATTTATTTCAATTTTGAGATAATCTTCCAAAACAGCTCAAAATATAACCTGGTTTTTCATTATAATTACTTAAAGAAATTCAATATAGAAGCAAGAGACCTTAATCAACTTCAACATTTTCTCTTCAAAAATCAGCATATGAAAGAAATATTAAATTTCAATTTAAGAAATAAAATAAAGAACATCTAGTGTCTCCATCAGTTTTGAAAAATTTAGAATAAGTGAGAAAAACTTGAAGCAGCAGTAAAATCATAATTTCGTCTAAGTGATTCGTTTTCACTCTTATTAATAAGAATAAGAATAAGAATAAGAAGAATAAAAATAATATCATTAATAATAATAATAATAATAATAATAATAATAATAATAAACATCAAAATCAAATTCAAATTCAAAAAAGTATCCTTATTAAAACAATGGAAAAATATCATATACATCCCTGGGTTTTACACTAATATTACAAACAACCTCTGACAATTAACGTATATTTATAACGTATATTAAGGTATACTGTAATATAATAAAATCCTTAAAGATATTACACTCTTAAAAGGATTCTGTTAGCTCTGAATTTTGTCAGAATTGAGAATAAAAATATTAAAAGCATAGTGTTATTTTCCGATTCCAAAATAATATCACAAATATCTTTTAATAACGACTCAAAAAATATTACTCATTCATTTTCACAAACAAATGGTTTAATCAATGAACATGTTGAAAGCGTTAAAAATAGTGGATAAAAAATAAAATAAAATAATAATACTAAAATTTAATATGATTTACTCTTTAATTTGAATTACGTTTACAAGATAAACTCAAAAAAATATTTTTTCCACTAATAAAATTAATAAGTATAAAATAAGAATTAATACAACAAAATGAGATAAACCTAAAATAATGACACATAAATATTTTACAAACTTATTATTTTATCACTTCTCTTTCAGAAAAATATCTCAAACATTTTTTTAAAATATTCTCTCTCAAACTCTCGCACACATTAATATTTTTCATCAAAGGATATTGTTCTTTTGGCTTTGTTTTGCTTCTCTTCTTTTGGTGTATCTCTCTAAGGTAAAAACATTACATATTTCTTATGTGGTGAGAAATTGATCATATAACTGGCCAAATTTTAGTCACAAAAATATTTTTTTTATTAGATGAATTTGTCAAATGTGTTGCACCTAAAATTTTTATTTTCTTCCTCTTCCATGTGGGCGGGACTTACAAATCTCCCCTTCCCGATTACATGGAGGGCCCTACCATTCTAGTAGCTAAACAACAGTATTCAAAATTTTGTCTTGAAAGAATTTTTGTCAATATGTCTGATCCATTTTCCTCTATATGGATCTTCTCAAGTTGTAATAGTTTGTTCTCTATTACATCCCTAATCTAGTGATATCTCACATCAATGTGCTTTGATCTTAAATGAAATGTGGTATTCTTTTCAAAGTGGATAGCACTCTGACTATCACAAAATAACTGGCAACTATCTTGATGCAACCCAAGTTCTTTCAAAAACTTTTTCATCCATAGAAACTATTTACATGTTTTTGTTGCTGCTATAAACTCTACTTCTGTAGTGAACAGTCCAACATGTTTTTGTAACTTTGATTGTCATGACACAACTCACCTTGCAAATGTAATCAGGTAACATAAATTATATTTTTTGGAATCCACATCATCAGTCATATCTGCATTTGTGTATCCAACTAATACAGGTTTGTCATTTCCAAAACATAGATATATTTTGGAAGAACCTCAAAGATACTTGAAAATCCATTTCATTATAGCCCAATGTTCCATTCCAGAATTCGAAAGGAATCTACACACAACTCCAATTGCATGAGTGATATATGGCCGTGTATAAACCATGGCATACATCATACATCCAACTGTTGAAGCATACCGAACCTTTTCCATCTCTTCCTTCTTTTTTTCTGTAAAAGGGCTTAACTTAGAACTTAGCTTAAAGTGATTAACAAGAGGATAACTAATTATTTTAGCCTTGTCCATATGAAATCTCTGAAGTGTTTTCTCAATGTACTTCTCTTGTGACAACCATAATTTCTTGGCACCTATGTCTCTAATAATACTCATGTCAAGAATATGCTTTACAGGCCCCAATTCTTTCATGGTATAAGACTTACTCAATTGCTTTTTCAAGTTGTTGATTATGAAAATATTCCGACCAATAATCAACATATCATCCACATAGAGCAAAAGAATAATGAAATCATCATTAGAGAATTTCTGCACAAAAACACAATGGTCTGAAGTAGTCTTTTTGTATCCTTGCTCCCTTATAACATTCTAAAACTTCTTGTACCATTGTCTCGGTGTCTGTTTTAAGTCGTAAAGGATTTTCTTCAATTTTCAAACATAATCCTCTTTTTCCTTTTGGTTGAAACCCTCTGGTTGCTCCATATATATCTCTTCTTCCAAGTCATCATAGATGTCATTTTCACAACTGGTGAGAAAATCTCGTCAAAGTCAACTCCTTTTCTTTAGCATAATCCCTTGACAACCAGTCTGGCTTTGTATCAGGGACTACAACTGTGTTCTTCATGCTTCACCCTGAACACCCACTTATTTTTCAAAGCCTTCTTCCCTTTGTGCAACTTCATCAGCTCAAAAGTTTTGTTCTTATACAAGGACTTTATCTCATCTTGCATGGCTTCAATCCATTTTTGTTTGAATTCATCATCCATGGCTTTTTCATAACTCTCAAGTTCTGCATCATCAGTGAAAGTTACATAATAATCTAAAGGATGTGTGGTAGAAGGTCGTCTCAGTCTATCACTTCTTCTTAGTGGAATAGGAGAAGTCACAAGTGTTGGTGTTGAATAATGAACATCATCATCTCCCTCGTCTTCAAAACCAACTTCTATGGGAGCATCATCTTCATCAGGTGGATAAACTTGGTCTTCATCTCCAACTTTTCTTGACACTGATAATGGAAGAATTAATTCCAAATATGATGAGTCATCATTGGAATTAGAAACATTCTTTTTCATTTTGACAATATCTTCAATAGTTTCATCTTCAACAAATACAGCATCACAGCTCCTAACAAGTCTCTTTGCAACCGGATCATAAAATCTATAGCCAAATTGATCTTAACCATAGCCAATAAAAATAAATTGTCTTCTCTTGACATCAAGTTTGGATCTCTCATCCTTGGAGATATAAACAAATGTTTTTGTAGGAAAACACCCGCAGATGATCATAGGAAACATCCTTTTCTAATCACATTATATCTGAAATATCCATCTTGAGAGGAGTATAGGGTGAAAGATTTAACACATGTGCAACTGTGAGTATGGATTCACCCACAGAAGATACGTCCTTTGAAAGGTGCAACAATGACTACCTGAAGTTTAGTATCAAGACGATGATAAAATCTTTAAAGAGGAAAATGTGTTAAGCATACTATTGAGTGCTAAGACTAACATGGTAAAGATGATAGAAAGAAAAATTAGCTACTATTCTTTCATCTTTTGCATATGTGATAGAGATTTATCAACAAGATTGGTCTTTCTCTTACAGGACAAATTAAAAGAACCCTAAATGATTTTGTTTAATAGAATCTTGAATATGATATTTCTAATTATGAGAAATTTATAATTAGATTAAGAGAGGGTGAGAGAACTAATGTTTATATGATTAAAAGACGAAAGAGAACATAAGAAAAATTTCTTATACAAACGTATGATAGCATCAGAATCACTTTGAATTCGAATACATCGTCACATCAAACACCATCTCTTCATATGCTAGAGACCAAAATGTTTGTGTTGAAAATAAATATCCTAAATGATTTTAAAATATTGGAGGCACTTAACAAGCATTTATCTACAAATAACTAACACAAACACCAGCTCTTGTAGTAAAGAAATGCAAAGTAATTGAAACAATTTGCTACCTTTAGTACCCATCATGCTGGATTCACGTTAGTAATGCTTTGAAAAGATCCATAATCCATTCAAAGTTGGTGGGAATTATGATAATATTAAAATTAAAGAACACGTACTATGGATGAGCATGAGTATTTCTAGTCCCAAACTGTAATAGTGGTGGTAGTAAAGAAAGATACATTTCATGTTACTAACATGCAAAGGTTTGCCGATCTATGGTTTCCTTTTATTATAACATTTTAGAAATTACTAATTAAAATTGTTAGACAACGACTCTCCTCGCCTTCAATTTCTTCAATTTTTCGTTTCTCTCCATCAATTTATCAACTTCTATTTCTCTGCGTTCATTTATGAATTAAACAATCTTTTTCGTTTTCGAATTGAAAAAACAATTTTTTTTATTTTTTATAGATATATCTGTATATACTTGTTCACAGAAAAAAAATAGAACGAAAATAAAAAGGAAAATAGAGAAGAAAAACAAAGGAAAATAGAGAAGAAGAAAGGGAAGGAAATGAAAAGAAAGAGAAATGGAAAAGGAAAAGAAAAAAGAAAAAGAAAAAGAAAGAGAAAAAAAATGTGCATGGAAAAGGTAAAAAAAATTTGTGTATAATTTTTTATCTAAAATAAAGTTACTTTAATAGAATTCGAACACTTTAAAGTTTGTACAATAATAAACTGTGTTATAGGTTTATTATTGTTTAATCATTTTATCTTAAACGATAAGTTTTCGTCGTTTTTAAATATCCACGGTGAGCAAAAAAATTATTTTAAGAACATTGTATAATGTACATGCCTCGATTATTATTTTCTTTTTTCTATTTAAATTTTTTATATATATATATTTATATATTTTGAATTTTAATAAAATAATTTTTTTCTTAAATTGTTTGTCCGTGTATTATTTCCTACCATCTTAAGATAATTTTTTTTCCTTATTTTTTGGGCAAGCAAATACAAATTTTTTTTAAATATTTTGTGACAAATAGATTATTTATAATATGTTATATTTATATGTTCTAATATATATATATTATAATTATCGTTCAATTTATACGTATTTATTAATTCCTTTCATCATTTATTTAATATTATTTTTTATTAATTTTTCTCTTATATTAAATTACTTCTACTTTATTTTACTTGATTTCATCACTTTCTATATTGTCGTTATCAATAATTATTTTATATAATTATAATTTTTTATATTGTTATTTTTATATTAAATATATTTATTTACTTTCTTTATTTATTTTATGTTACTAATCTTAATTTTTTTATTTAATATTTGTATTTTATTTTTACTATATATATATTGCTTTATATATATATTTTATAATTTTATAAATAAATAAATTATTTTATTATTAAAATTATTTAATCACTATAATTAATGAAATAACAAATATATAGGTAAATTAACATATATGTATCATTTATTTATTAAATATATTTTTTTAAATCTAAAAATTTATTTGGTGATTTTTAAAACTTATATTGTTATTTGTGTATTTAACATAAAAATAAATAAATAAAAGATTATAGAATCTGAAATGACAATTTCAATGTTTTGAATTGAAAATCCAATTGTAAATATTGTTGACCCTACTGTGAGTGGTTCTACTGCAAACTAAATGATTAGGCTTTCTGTGGATCTTAGGGTAACCCCAATGTTACCGGTTTTTGTTCCAATGAACCATGTTGTGGTAGAGAAATTAGAAAAATTTAATGGCTTGAACTTTAAGAGATAGAAGAGTAAGATGATGTTCTATCTCACCACCTTGAATTTAGCAAGATTCTTGACTAAAGAAGCTCCCGATCAACCTGAGGGTGAACAATATTTTTAGTTTGCTAGTGCTATTGAAGCATGGAAGCATTCTGATTATCTATGTCGGAACTATGTTCTGAATAGTCTAACCAATTCCTTGTACAATGAGTACAATAAGAAAAAGACGAACAAAGACTCGTGGCAATCATTGGATCGGAAGTATGAAACTAAAAATGCTGATGCCAAGAAATTTTTGGTTGGTCATTTTCTTAATTATAAGATGGTGAACTCTAAATCTATATGCAGTCAAGCTCGTGAAATCTAAGATATCATAACAGAGATGTATGATGAAAGGATGGTACTTAGTGAAACCTTTCAAGTTGTAGATATTATTGAAAAGTTTCCCCTTTCATAGATAGGGTTCAAGGCCTATCTTAAGCACAAGCGAAAGTAAGTGTCTTTGAAAGACTTCCTGATAAGATTCAAAGTGGAAGAATACAACAAGACTTCTTCTAAAAGAGGTTATATCCCATCAGTACCCAAGGCTAATGTGATGGAATATGGTCAAAGTTTCAAACACAATAAGAACATTGGTAAGGGAAATTTGGATAAAGGGTCTAAATTGGGACCTAGAGTTGAAAATTTTATCAATTCAAAATTTAGAAGGATTTACTTTAATTGTCAGATGACAAGGCATAAAGCCCCAAACTATAGATTTCCAAAAAGAAACAAAAACTGTGAGGCAAACATAATTGATAACATCACTCATGATTTCTCCGACATTGACTTGTGTGCATTCATTTTTGAGGTAAACTTGGTGGGATCAAACCTAAAGGAGTGGTGGATTGACACTAGTGAAACAAGGAACATATGCTCAGATAAGGGCTATCCATTACTTTTAAAGCAGTGAAAGATGGAGAGAAGCTCTTCATGGAAAATTCTGCCACATCAATCATTCAATGGCAAGGCTAAGTCAAATTGAATATGACCTCTAGGAAGGAGCTTACATTAAACAATGTACTCTATGCGTCTAACATCCATAATAATCTTTTTTTTTGGCTCATTGGTAAACAAGTATGGCTTTTGGATAGTGTCTGAATCTGATAAGGTCGTTGTGACCAAAAATGGGATGTTTGTAGGAAATGGGTATATATTTGATGGGTTATTTAAGCTCAATGTAATTTTTGCAAAAGCTAAGAATATTAATAAGATTAATTCTTCTGCTTATTTTCTTAAGTCTTTCAACTTCTGGTATGGTAGACTAGGTCATGTTAATTATGATACATTGTGTAGACTAATTAACATGAAAGACATACTCGCATTCCAAATAGATTCAAAGCATAAGTGTGAGACTTATGTTGAGGCAAAAATGAATAGGTTATCATTTCATTCGATTGAAAGGAACACTAAACCCCTTGACTTAATCTATAGTGATCTATGTGATTTAAAATTTCTCCAAACAAGGGAGGTAATAAGTATTTTATTACTTTTATTGATGATAACACGAAATATTTCTATGTGTATTTACTTAAAAGCAAAGTTGAAGCTATAGAGAAATTTATTCTTTATAAAAAAGAAGTTAAGAATCAACTCAACAAGAAGATCAAGGTACTGCGCAATGATCATTGTGGTGAATATGAAGCACCGTTTGGTGAATTATGTGCACAACATGAAGTTATTCATGAAACAACAATGCAGCTTATTCACCTCAACAAAATGGAGTTTCTGAGCGTAATAATCGTACCTTGAAAGAAATGATAAGTGTAATGATATTAAGTTTTGGGCTACCACAGAACTTATGAGGAGAAGCTATTTTTTCAGTTAACTATCTTTTAAATAAGATATCCTAGAAAAAGACACATAAGACACCCTACAAATTATTTAAAAGAAGGGTACTTCCTATAAATATTTGCGAGTATGGAGGTGTCTTGCAAAACTGACTATACCTATACCTAAGAAGGTGAAGATAGATCCAAAAACAATATATTGCATCTTCATTGGATATGCACATAATAGTAGTGCTTAACAGTTTCTTATGCATGAGTCAAAGATCCCAGACATGCAAAAGAACACGATAATGGAATAAAGAGATGCATCATTCTTTGAACATGTATTTCCAAGTAAATCTCAAGGAGAATCAAGTTTGTCTAAAAGAACTTATGAGACAATAAATGAAGATAGTCAAAACAAAGAACCCAAACAAGAGATTGAACTCAAACGTAGCAAAAGGGCTAGGACAGAAACCTCTTATGGTTCAAATTTTTTGAACTACTTGCTAGAAAGTGAACCTCAAACCTATGAAGAGGCTATGACTTCTTATGAAGGTCATCAATGGCA
This sequence comes from Hippophae gyantsensis, assembly GCA_030763125.1. Taxonomy (NCBI): domain Eukaryota; kingdom Viridiplantae; phylum Streptophyta; class Magnoliopsida; order Rosales; family Elaeagnaceae; genus Hippophae; species Hippophae gyantsensis. The sequence continues at coordinate 53,360,172 of CM061029.1, forward strand.
AGAAGCCATTAATAGTAAAATTAAGTCTATACCACAAAATCATACTTGGAAACTAGTTGATTTACCTCCAAGTAAATTTTCATAAGAAAACATAGATCATATGGATCAATTGATAAGTACAAGGTTAGGCTTGTAATTAAGTGATACAAACAACAACATGGCCTTGATTACTTTGATATTCATTTTCTTGTGACAAGAATAACATCTATAAGGATGGTAATTGTTATCACAGCTCTGTGAAATCTTGAAATACATCAAATGGATGTAAAGACAACCTTTCTAAATGGAAAGTTAGATGAAGAAATCTACATGAACCAACCCAAGGGTTTTTCATGCCTAGGGAAAGAAGAAAGGGTCTGTAAATTGGAGAATTCTTTATATGGCTTCAAATAAGCACCAAAACAATGACATGAAAAGTTTGATAATATCATGAGGACAAATGGCTTTAAAATCAATGAATGTGATAAATGTGTATATGTCAAGGACAACAAAGATAGTTATGTTATCTTGTTTCTTTACGTTGATGACATGCTAATTGTGTGTAATAATGATCAAATATACTAAGTCTACATTGAATTCAAGATTTGATATGAAAAACATAGAGCCTACTGATGTAATTTTAGGAATTAAGATATCAAGGATATTAAGCGGTCTCATTTTAAGTCAATGCCATTACATTGACAAAATACTTAGAATTCAACAAGGATGATTTTGGAATTGTGAGAACACCAGTAGATGTAAATCTACACCTATCCAAGAATACAAGTGATAATGTGCCTCAACTAGAATATTCTAGAATGATAGGAAGTCTTAAGTACTTGATAAGTTGTACGAGACTAGACATAACTTATATAGTAAGCAAACTAAGTAGATATACTAGTAATCCAAGATTTGATCACTGGAAAGGTATTACAAGACTACTTAGATACTTAAGATATACACGTAGCTATGGACTACACTACGCACGATGTCCAGTTGTATTAGAAGGATACAGTGATGTAAATTGGATATCTGATATGAAATACTCAAAGTCTACTAGTGGATATGTATTCATATTGGGTGGTGCAACTATTTCATGGAATTCCTCTAAACAGACGTACATTGCTAGATTCACAATGGAATCTGAGTTCATCATTTTGGATAAATGTAGAAAAGAAGTCAAATGGCTACGTAATTTTGTAGAGGATATTCCTAAGTGGGTGAAGCTTATACCTGCAATATGCATTGATTATGATAGTCAATCTGCTATTTTGTAGATGATATTCTTAAATAACTAGCAGCTTTCACTACTACAATACATACATATAGTCTTGAATATTTAGCCTTGGTTTTTTTAAAAACCGAGGCCATAGAGTTTTGGTCTTAGTTATCTAAAAACTAAGGCCATAGACATACCCTATGACCTCGGTTATTTAAAGACTGAGACTATAAACATACCATATAGTCTTAATTATTTAAAAATTGAGGTCATAGACATACCCTATTAATGTTTTACACGACATATCAAATTTTTTATCAATTTTTTTATTTTTCTTTTCCCTCTTTTTCTTTCTCTCTTTTTCTCTCTTTTTTATTAATTATATTTATTAAATTAAATTATATATTATTTTATTAATTAGGGTTTTCTATTACAAATATATAAACAAAACTCTTTGAAATTAGATTCAAAAATCTATTGTTCTTGTCTCCACTCTGCCCTCTACTACTCTACGTGTATCGTTGGCTCGTCGTCCTCGTCTCTGCATCTGTCGTTTGCGTCTGTCATCTGCATCTCTTGCTATTCCATCTCTCATCTTCAGAAATACATCTTTGTTCCATCTCTTACTATTCCATCTCTCATCAAGAAGATTGGTGTAATCGATTGGGGTTTTCACTTCTCAGGTTAATTCTGTGTGTGTGTGTGCGCGCGCGCATGTGTATATGTGCGCGTGCAGAGAAGACATCTTAATTTTCATATTCACCTTTTTATTCTCTATGTATATTAGTGCTCTCTGTGTTTTGTTAAATCTTGATGACAAACTTTAGCCAATTATTTGTACAGGGACTTGCACAAGCTCAGAATTTAAGAGACTCTATTGCTGAAGCAAAATCTGATGTAGTGGTTAAGGTGAAATCATAATTTTTTCAATTTTTTTTTCATTTGATTCTTTTTTATGGTAATTATAATTGAAGCTTTGGCTATTAAATAAGTCATTTTTCCTACTGTATGTTTATACTTTTCTGGTTACTTATGTTTTCAAATTGGCTTGAGAAAGGGCCCTCGCTCTTTTACTAAAGCTCGTGCTGCTGGCTTTAATGAAAAGAATGGGACTCTGTGTGATATATGGAAAATCGTCTTAGAAAGTGACCTTGTTTTGTTACTTATTTCTGATTCTGCACAGGTTTATTGGATGTAAACAAAAGTTTGCTCCTCTGTAAAATATTTTTCCATTGTCATTGTCATTTGACGACTATCAAATTTTTTGAACCATATTATTGGGATTGTGGAATCTCTATTTAGAAGGTATACTGAAAATGGAATGAATAAAGATCTGGCTTACATAAACATTGTTATTGTTGTAACTATTATTTATGATTGCTATGTTTTCTTTTGATAGGAAAGGGACCAATGATCATTTGTCACTTGAGCTAGAGGGAATGTCCCAACTTTTGGGATATCATAACATTACTCTTTGTTTTATACTGTGTAAGTTGTTTTCAACTTTTTACCACGCATGCATATAGGTCCTCACCTATTACAATGCACCCCCAAAAGCATCTCTGAAGCTGGTAAGAGAGTTTACATGAAGGTAGTGCGGTTTGTAGTATACTGAGACTTCGTTGCTGCAATTCTGAGTGCTAAGAAATGTGAAATTGATGTTTTGGTCGATTATATTTATGTTGTAATGATGGGCATGATTTGGGCTCTTTTTTCACTTTCTTATTTTGTTTGATTGTTTTTTTTGCTTTTAGGTTCTGTTTAGTTGGTTGATAAGGATCTAGAGAAGGCAATCCCATTGTTTTGGACAACCATTAATACTGGTGATAAAGTTGATAGTGCTTTAAAGGATATGATTATTGTGATGAAATAATAAAATCAAACAGAGTAAGCAATTGAAGCTATAAAGTCACTTAGACATAAGTGTTCAGATCCAGCACAATAATCTCTTGGTAATATTCTTTTGGATCATTACAAGGTAATTTCATTATAATTCTCACTTCAATTGTCTATGGGTAATTAGGTTTGATCCAAAAATCTGATTTTTCGTTGCATATGGTTATCCAAAATTTGATTTTTATCATTTAATCTGATTTTTTTCATTTTCTATGGTTAATTGGGTTTGATCCAAAAATATGATTTTTATCATTGAGTCTGATTTTTCATTATCTATGACTAATTGGGTTTGATCCAAAACTGATCTTTGTCATATATATGATTTTTCATTGTCTTTGGCTAATTGGGTTTGATTCAAAAATCTGATTTTTTTTCCTCAACACTTGGGTTTGATCCAAAAATCTTATCTATATAATTTATTACAACTTGGATTCATTTGTGGGTTTAATCCAAAAATCTTATCTATATAATTTATTACAACTTGGATTCATTTGTGTACAGAGATGTGAGAGATTAAGTGATCAAATAGCACTTTTAAAGCATAAGTTGTTCTTGATCCAACAAGGAATGACTTTCAATGGAAAACGAACTATAACAGGTCAATCTTAGGAAAAGAAATTTCAAGTCTCAGTAGAACAAGAGGCAACTAAACTCTTGGTAAGAACTAACTAGATTTTAAATTTTCCTCCACAATTTTTTAGGCTTTATAGTACAGAAAGGTTATTGATTTTTATATTCTGTTTTTCAGGACAATTTGGGTTGGGCAACAAAACAACTACATTGAAGCTGAAGATGCTTATAGAAGAGCTCTTTCAATTGCATCAGATAATAACAAAATGTGTAATCTTGTTATTTGCTTAATGAAGCAAGGAAGGATCAATGAAGTCAAAGATAATCTTTGTCTGAAATGCTTAAAGATCTTGAGTCTGAAATGCTTTCCTTGAAAGATAAGTAGACTCTGTGAAATTTAGTAACTTAGTTAAGATTGATTTATTTTTTACTATTTATCACAAAACAACCTTTCAATGTTGTTTATAATAGTAAAGTTTTATTATGTTTTAATGTATAATAAAATCTCAAATGTAATTTTACTTTTAATTTTAATATAATGTGATTTTTAATATTATAATTAATAATTTTATTATAATTTTTATTAATTTTTAATATTATAATTTATAATTGTATTTTTTTTTTAATTTATGCATATCCTATAGCTTCGACTATTAAAAAACCGTGATCATAAGGTATATTTATAGCTTCGATTATACGTAAACTATAATTATAGGTCATTATTTTTGTTCTCTTTCACTCGGTTTTTATAACTATGATCATAGACAATCACGATTAAAAATTGAGTTCATAGATACATATTATAAAAGTGTTTATAGGCTTTAAGAAGAAGGATCCAAGTGAGTTGCTTAGCATTTTTTCCACGACCTTTATCTTCCGCACAACTCAGTTACTCATTTATGAGGAAATCTTCATCAGAAGGACCTTCAAGCTCAACCATGGACCAGTTTGGGCTTTCCACGATGGCTGAATGAACGACCGACGATAGCTTATGTCTCTATTTCTTGCACCAACTTGACGAAGACGAAAAGGGGAAAGGTAGAGGTGGTTACGAGGGCGCGAGAAAATGGGTAACTGCAGTGATTGATATTTTAACTCAGAAAGTCCAATTATTAAAAAAAGAGGGGGGGAGTCTATATAACACCTCGTTAATAGAATGACATTGGTGATATTTCGTAAAATATAAGAGTGTTCATGGTATTAGCGTGAAACACAAAGTATTTTTGATATTTTCCTAAAATAATTTACTAATATCAATGACAACAGAGTTCAATAAAGTAATTCTTAATGTCACATCAGTCTCTTGAAAACAAAGGCGTATTAGAGAATCAGTTTGATGGGATATTCCAGCTAATGGTCAAACCAGATAATTATCCCTCATCTTCTGGATTGTGAAGTTCATTAAACCCATCCCTTTTACATAACATGGATTACGTTACACCAACCGATTAATTTGCAGTGATTTATGGAGATAAGATTCATTCTCCTTGTTGTTTCATAAGTTGGATAAAATAAAAAAGCATACAATATTTAACTTGATTTGTTTATATTGGCACACTAAGCATTTTTTTATTAACTTATGCCATTTGATAATCTTTTTTAAATCATTCCAAGCAGTGATGTTTGATAATCAAAAGTTGATCTTGTACAAAAGTACTAATTTAAAAAAGATAAATTTTTACATTAAACATATGTATAGATGACATGAGAATCCTTCAATTCTATTCAAAAACTGACTTTTTTTACATAAAAATGATTCATATTAATTAATTAACACAGATAATATTATCTTAAAAATATTAAAATATATTATTTATGCGTGCACTTGTCTGACATAAGTACAAGAAATTAAAATCAGCTTTCTTAGAAATAAAATAAAAAATCAGTAAAAGCCAATAATCATTATAGTAGGTCCTGCTTATTAAATGGGCAATTAGGATTTATAATTGACGACTATTCGGCTCTTTTTTATTTTGACCATTAATTTTATTATTTAATTATTTTTCTTTATAATTTTAATAATTTTGATATATAATTGTTATGGAACATGGTTAAAAATCATGCTTTTTTATAATATTATTCGTTCTACTAGTTAACGGTTGAGAAATCTAAATCAAGTTAATTAATTATTAAATGTCATATATTTTTGAATACCCAAATGGCCATAACACTAAGACAATTAAGGAAAATGTGCTGTTTTTTATGTGCATTTTATGGAGTATCGGCAAGGGTACGTAAGACACAAGAAAGAGATGTTTTTCTCCCCCCTTTAATTAACAACTTTTTTGTTTTTCCATTTATATATATATATATATATATATATAATTATTATATAGTGGTTGGCAAAAGCGTGATACACTATTATTTTTTATTTTTATTTCTAATATCACATTATTATAATGTTTTTTTTCCTAAACAATTATATTACTCATGTCACACTGGGACGAACCAATAAGCTTAATGGACTGTTAAATTATAACTATTTGAAGTTCTTTAAAAGAAAATTTATATTTCAAAAATTAGATTAAATGCAACACTATATATAATAAGCATTTATATATGTAGGAAATTGAATGTATAATGATCATAAAAGAATTGATAGGCAATATATTTTAGTTTTTACATCATTCACCATGAAGAATTACGAAACGTGTATTAACATATCAATCATCATAAAAGTATAAATAGATTAGGATTATAACAAGAAATCTAGAAAGATGATGATAATCGGGGTAAAGAGACTAAAAAGCAAGGTAGCTGATTCAAAGTACATTGAAAAAATATAAACTAATTAGTTGCAATGATTTAGAAAGCCCACCATTCACCAAACATATATATATTTGCACCTAATCTTTTATATACTTATCTTATAATTATTTTGAAAATAGAATAAATAATTCAAATTTTTAGTAAAATCAAAGTGTTACGAATGTATAAGAGTGTTTACAAACTAATTTATATGTTTTAATCTTGTGTTTATTAAAATAAAAATATTTCTTTAATTTTATTAAAAGTAGGAATAGCAACAACTCCCGAAATTTACTCTACTTTGCTACCCTTTGGAGCAGGCTTGCCTTGTGTGATTTTCATTTTTACCACCTAATCCTTTTTACTCTTATTATCCTCGCTTCAATTCCATCTTTTCTCTATTGTTTTTATCTCACACTAAATTAGTAAATCCATACCTTTATATAATTCGCCACCTTTAAATCTTTATTGCATAATCATCTTCCAACACCATCTCTCTCTCTCTGAGTTCCTCTTTCCTGAGGTCAGTGTCCTTACAAACTCTGTTTCAATATGCTTCTTTGAGATTTTTTTTTATTTTATTTTTTGCAATTTTTGTTTTCCATATGTCAGATTTTATAGTTCGTTTAGTATTGTATGTATGTTGTATGACATTAAGGTGTTTTGTATGCATTTTGTGTGGATTTGAGAATTTGCTAATTTAGTCCTTTTAGCGGTTTCTTGACATGGGATTGCTCAGAAAATTATCAGTGAGCTGTAAAAGCATATCGCTTAAGAAAAATGGTGATCAATGAACTGGCATTTTGATCTGGTTTTACGTTTCAAATCTCCATTTGAAGTGTGTTCGAGCTGGGTCTTTCCTAAACGATGTATGAACTATATATATTAATATGTTCACTGCTTTCCTGAAATTAAGTATATCCTTCTCCATTACTCCTGTATTTTCACAATGTACTGTCTTATGTTGATTGAGATTAGTATTAGTAGATAACTAGATATCATATCATAACTAAATGGGACTCTTCTAATTTGTTGGGTTATAAAAATTTGTTATATTTTATAATTTAAATGAATTTAAGTTAAACTCGAAAAAATAATGTTATTAGAAATTATAACAAATATTAAATAAAATATTAAAGCAGAAAAATAAAAACAACAAAAATTTAATAAGTTTCAGTATAAATGTTACATATGTTCTCGAGTGTCGTTAACAATTTTCACTATTTTTAAATTAGATGAACTCAAAAAATTATAATTGATTGGACAAGATTGAGCTAATCAATTACTCACACAAAAAAGAGGAAGAGACACATTGATTTTTTTTCAAATTGCTCACTAAGAGTTATATAACAAATCTCCACCTTGGCGACTTAGTGATTCTCAAACAATTTCTTCAATTTTTAGATCAACGACACCAATGACAACTCAGATTTACAGGATGTTAATCAAGTTCAAACAATGTTTGAACTTGATTACCGTCACCACCTTAATCATTATATCTGTAGGATTCTCTGTAGTATTGATCTTCTAAACTAGTACTCCACCTTCTTCAATAATCTCTCGCACGAAATGGTAACAAACGTCAATGTGTTTTGTACGTGCATGATAGACTTAGTTCTTTGTTAAATGAATAGCACTCTGACTATCAAAAAATACCTTAATATGCTTTTAACCAACTCCTAAGTCTTTAAGCAAATCTTGTAACCAAATAGCTTTTTTCATAGCCTCAATAACTGTCATATACTATGCCTCTGTAGTATACAAAGCAATTATGGACTGCAAGGTAGACTTTGAATTGACTAGTGCTCTAGCAAGAGTAAACACATAACCAATAGTTGATCGATGCTTATATAAATCTCCTGTATAATCAGAATCACAATATCTGACTACACATTGACCAATAGTATTATCTCATTCAAATGCTAAACCAACATCCACAGTAATTAGAATATATCGTAGAATCCATTTCATAGCCAACCAATGTCCTTTACCAAGATCATGCATTCATCTTCTTAACACTCCAACCACGTGTGAAATGTTAGGTATCGTACACACCATTGCATACATCAAGCTACCAACCGCATTAGCATATGGTACATTTGCAATGTATTTTTGTTCTACATCATTCTTAGGAGACAACTGAGCACTAAGCTTGAAATGAGGAACAAATGGAGTACTTACAGGCTTTATTTGTTCATTCATACCAAAACATTGTAGCACCTTCTTCAAATATTGACTTTGGGTCAAACAAAGATTATCTTTCTTCCTATCTCTATTTATCTCTATGCCGAGAATCTTTTTAGCTTTTTTCAAATCTTTCATCTCGAAATCCTAACTTAGTTGAACCTTTAACCTCTTAATTTCTGCTTGGCTCTTTGATGCAATCAACATATCATCAACGTATAATAAGAGATAAATGAAAGACTTATCATGTAGCTTGTGAAAATACACACAATGATCATGTATGCTTCTAGTGTACTTCTGTTGTAACATAAATTGATTAAATCACTTGTATTGCTGCCTTGAAAATTGCTTAAATCCATACAATAATTTGTTCAGTTTGCAAACCCAATTCTCTTTACCAGAAATGGTAAACCCTTCTGGTTAAGACATATAGATTTTCTCTTCCAAGTCACCATATAGAAATGCGATATTTACATTAAGTTTAACTAGTTCTAAATCCAAATGTATTACTAAGATCAACAAAATTCTAATAGAAGAATGTTTTACAACTTAAGAAAATACTTCATTATGATTTATTCCTTCCTACTGAGCGTAGGCCTTGGCCACCAACCTTGCCTTGTAGAGAACACCATTTTTGTTAGGAAATCTTTTTTTCTTTACATACACCCGTTTACAACCAATTGCCTTCTTACCTTTAGGTAGTTGTGTCAATTTTCATGTCTTATTCTTTTGAAGGAACATTATCATGCACAACTGAAAGTGTAAAGACCATCGTATTCTTAAATTGAGTAGGTAGATCTTCCATATCCTTATATCGAGAAGGCATCTTGACATTTTTTCGTTGTGGCCTATCAATTGCAATTTTTCTTTGTTATTGTAGAAGTTTTTGGATTAAAACCTCTTCTTCATTTGATTCATCTTCTGCCAACGAATGATCAACTTCTATCTTATCTCCACCAACTGGATCAATGATTTTTCTTTCAAACTCCACTTACTTGGGAGTTTGTTCCACCTGCTGTAAAGTATCATTTATCTTTTCAATTACCTTTCTTAACAAGGTAGATTCATCAAAGGTAACATCTTTACTGAAAACTATTTTTATTATTTCAAGACACCATAGACGATATCCCTTAGAACCAGATGTGATATCTAGAAAAATTACTTTCTTAACTCTTATATCCAACTTTGATTCCATGACATGGTAGTATGCAGTAGAACAAAACATATGTAAGAAATCATAATCTCTAGCAGGTTTTCTAGACTATACCTCTATAGGCATTTTACCTTCAAGAGTAGACGATGGTAGATTGTTGACAAGATGACATGTATACATCACAACCTCAACCCAATACTACTTACCTAACCCAACATTTGATAGTGTACACTAAACCTTCTTCAGCAAAGTTCGGTTCAAACGTTCTACAACTCCATTTTGTTGAGATGTTTTTCGAATAGTGAAGTGTCGCACAATGCTTTCTTCTTTAAAAACTTTCATAAATGGATCAGTTGTGTACTCAGTACCATTATCATACCTTAAATGCTTGATTTTTTTGCTAGTTTGAGTCTCAATCATCTTCTTCCACTTGAGAAAAATTCTTAACACTTCATCCTTCTTCTTTATAAGATACACCCAAACACTTCTCAAGAAGTAGTCGAGACAGTGACATAATAATGTTTTCCACTCATAAATGGAGTTTTTGTTAGCTCTCATACATTAGTATGGATGTAATTCAAGATGCCTTTTGTATTATGGAGTGTAGTGCCAAAACTTACTCTTTTCTACTTTCTCAATACACAATGTTCACAAAAATCCAACTTGCCAGTTCTTGCACTTTTCAACAGGCCTTGCTTTACCAGAATCTGTAAAGCTTTTTCACTAGCTTATCCCAAACACATATGCCATAGCTTGGTAGTTTTTGAATCTTTTTGTTCCTCCGAGACTATTACTGATGTTTTCCTAATAACTTTACTACCAAGGTAGTAGTACAAGCTATTCTTTCAAACACCTTTTATTTCCATAAGTGCTCCAGAAGTATCCTTTAATCTCTCATTTTGCATGATCACAGTTAAGTCTTTTGATTCTAAGACTCTCACAGTAATGAGATTCTTCTTCATATCTAAGACATAATGAACATCCATCAAGACTCTGATTGAACCATCTTGATTCTTCAAACGAATTGTATCGATCCCCAAAATTTTGCATGAATAATCATTACCCATGAAAATAAACTCTACTGTCTACTTCTTTCAAATTAAAAAACCACTCATTATTAGGAGACATATAGAAGGTACATACTGAATCAAAAATCCAATTACTAGTATGAGATGTTGTTCATAAACCAACCAATGCAAAATCTAAATCTTAGTTACTTTTAGCTACATAGGCATTAGGAGACATAACTTTTCCTTTTTTTTCTACAGCTTTGAACAATTTCTCTTCCAATGGTATTTTTCATAACAAAAAGCACATTCATTTTTTACCAAGCCATCCTTTTGAATGAGATCCATCTTTCCTTCCTTTTTGTTGTGTTTGTGGATGCCCTCTTATAGAAAATGTCTCTGTAGCTTCATTCTTTTTTTCTTTTTTTTCTAATTTCATAACTATATAAAGTAGTGCAAACTTCATCAAAAGACATTTTATCCTTTCCAATGAGTAAACTCGTAATAAGGTTATCAAACTCATTAGAAAGTAAGGCTAACAACATCAAGGTTAAATCTTCATCTTTAAAAGTTTCATCCATATTTAACAAATATGCTACTGATCGATTAAAAGCAATAATGTCGTCATTTATTATGGTACCTGGGAGGTAATCAAAACATAACAACTTCTTCTTCAAATAGAGCAGATTCTGATCGCTTTTCTTCATGAACTTGACTTCCAACGCCTTCCATAACTTACTTCTCCTTTATGAACTCATACTTTTTTTCTTTTGAGAGACATGAATGGATGTACCACATGACAATCGGTTGATATTTTTCCATTCAACTTCATCTGCTCCATCTGGTTTCTTTTCTTCAATGGTGATGTCTAGACCTTATTGAAATAGATCATCTAGAACTTCGTCTTACCACATGTCGAAATGACTAGTTCTATCAAACTTCTACATCTCGAACCTTGCATTCATCATGATTGTTCTACCTAGTATAGATGAGGTGGATGGCTGGCCTTTGTTTGAGAGAGACTTTTCTTCTGTCATTTCTTCAAATTACATTAACTAGCAACTATATTTTAATAGTAAACAAACTGAATGCAAATGAATACCTAAGTAGAAACTTTCAGCTCTGATACCAATTGTTAAGAAAATTGAGTATATTTTCTCTATTCTAAATAGTTACTATTCACAAATACTATGATTTAAATTAATAGAACTCAAACTAACTTGACAAAATAATGCTATTGGAAATATAATGCTAAAAGAAACTAAAATAGATATTAAAAAAAATATTAAAGCAGAAAAATAAAAACACCAGAAATTTAACAAGGTTCGGTATAAATGTTACCTATATCCTCAAACGTCGTTGACTACTTACACTATCTTCAAATCAGATGAACTCCAAAAATTATAACTAATTTGATAATATTGAGTTAATCAATTACCCATACAAAAGAAAGAAGATGCAAATTTTTGGATGATTTCAAAGGAGAAGAGATGACTTTATTTATAGTCCAAAATATAACACCTATCATAGTTCCTAATCCATGTGAAATTTTTTCAAATTATTCAGTAAAGAGCTATACAACATTTGGAATGGGTTATCTGAAAACAGGGCTACTATAGTGAATTGGGAAAGTAGTATAAGAATATTTTCTTAACTTTGCCTAATCTTGAGAGGATCTGTATCTGTTTCAGATATGTGATTTGATTGAATGTTAAACCCTAGGTTATTATTCATTGCAATTTAGATCTGAATCCGAATTTTGATTTCTATTTTGTAGGGATTTGGAGAGCCCCAATCTAATAGAAAGCACTGCTTTAAAATTTGAGCAAAAAAGTTAAGATGGAATATTCCCACTTGATTTTCTTGGCGAGCATTACATTACTGTTTCTCTGTTCTTCATCAGCAATTGCTCAAACAGCTAAAGCTCCTTCAATAAGTCCAACTCCAGCACCAGCTCCAGCACCAGATTATGTAGACCTTACTGAGTTACTCTCAGTTGCTGGCCCATTCCAAACCTTCCTAAACTACCTTCAATCCACCAAAGTGCTTGAAACATTACAAAACCAAGCCAACAATACTGATGAAGGTGTAACAATCTTTGTACCTAAAGATGGTGCTTTCTCATTTCTTAAAAAGCCTTCTCTATCCAATCTCACTAATGACCAACTCAAATCTCTCTTGCTATTCCATGCTTTGCCACATTACTATACTCTATCTGATTTCAAAAACCTCAGTCAAATGAACCCTATAAACACAATGGCTGGTGGTGGGAGTTACTCTTTGAATTTCACTGATGTTTCAGGGACTGTGCACTTAAGTTCAGGCTGGACTAACACTAAAGTTAGCAGCAGTGTTCATTCAACTGACCCAATTTCAATTTTCCAAGTTGATAAAGTGCTTCTTCCCGAAGCTATATATGGTACTGATATTCCTCCTACCCCAGCTCCAGATATTGCCCCAGCTGCTGATTCTCCAACAACTGAAGATCAGACTGAAGGAAACTCTCCTTTGTCTTCACCTGGAAAGTCTTCTTCAAACAAGATCATCAGCAGCTTTGGTATTTTAAGTCAAATGGCTTTGGCTTTGGCCTGGTTCTTGTGAAGCAATTTGTTGAATGTTTAATTTATCAGCAGCTTTGGTATATTGAGCTTTTCATTAACTTGTTTTTGTTTTTAATCATTATTCTTTGAACATATAATTGTTATTGAATTTGTGTATGAGAGTGTGAGATGTTTTCATATGATATGCATAAGTTTGATCTATTGATCAGATAGAAAATTGATGGTTGTACTGCTCAGATTCATTATTATGGTATTTCTCTCTTATAAATAAAAAGTTACGCACTTTCCATATTATGTGGGTTATGCTTGTGATGATACTCTGATAAGCCCCGGTTAATATTTAGGTTTTTATAAAGGATATTTAGGTTATAGAGGCAACAAATCATTTTTTATGAGGTTTTACTTTTTTACGTACCCCACTAAACTTTGTTTTACATAGTTGTCTATTCACAACATAGTTGAGTACGTACGTATCGAGGGAAATATAAAGAGACGTGAGAAAATTTGATAAAATATTAGTGAAATTAAAAAAAAAATGTTTATAAAGAACTAAAATGATATAGCTTAAACACAAAATAAAAATAATAAAAAAATGTGTCAATAAGAGGGGTCAAAAATGAAACTCAAGAAAATAAAAAAATTCATGAATTCATTAAAATTGAAGATAATGAAAAACTCAAATACATAATTAAATATAATAAAGATATATTACAACATAAGTATCATTATGGTGTTAGTTAGTACTTACCTCCATTAATTGCTTCGATTAATCTTCAATAAGTGTAATTTTGTTAACTAATTATATTAATTCTATCATAATGTTTGATTAATAAACTAACAAATATATATATATAATATTAAATCTCCAATAAAAAAAACGTGTCGAAACCAAAAAAAAAAAGGCCTAAATGAATATATACAAGAAAATGTTACATTTGATCTAAGATTTAGATGGAAGGCACAAAATCATGATTGATTTTATTAGACAAGAGATAAAATAAAGAAATAATCTCTGGAAGGGAAAGTCAATTCTCATAAAAGAGGACTCCATTTCCAATAGAAGATATATAGAGGAGAAGAAATTAGAAAGAAAAAAAAAAGGGAATGGAGTTTTGGTATAAGAAAAGAAGATAAAGAAGAGAAATATGGTGGTGCTGATTTTCCAACCGATAAAATTGCTTATTTGTATTTTATAACATAATAACTTCATCCTGAGATACTTATAGCTAATGATGTCTTGAATTGAAATAGATATTAATAAAATTAATAGTATAATTTATTAATTTTAAAATATATTTTATCATATATTTTTTAATTTTAAATGAGATAAAATAATAATGATATAATATTAAATGAGATATCTTATTTATCTCTAATGAGTTTAAATAAAACGAATAAAATAATAAAAAATATGATACATGTTTTTTTAACGTGAGTTTAATAAAAAATAGTACAATATATATTTAAAGTTATAATATAAATAAAATGAAATAAGAATAATTGATATTTAAATAAAATAAACTATAAATTTATTAAAAATATTAAATAAAATATAAAATGTGATGAAATAATTCTGATAAACCGTCTATTTAGCTCAAATTTAAGATAAATAATAATGTTGTTACGAAACTTGACTAAAAAAATTATTACTCATATAAAAGCATTTTTTCTTTTATTTATTTATTTATATTTATATATATATATATATATTTTTTTTTTTGGGATCTCCGGACTAGCTTTCAAACTCCATGTAGATTATTCTCTTTTCCTCTCTCTGGACTAGCTTTCAAACTCCATGTTGGTTGTTTTCTTTTGTATTTGCGTTTAGTTGTTTTGACTTTTGTTGATTGCTATTATAACTTTGAAAAAAAATATTTAACAGGATTTTTTACAAGT
This sequence comes from Hippophae gyantsensis, assembly GCA_030763125.1. Taxonomy (NCBI): domain Eukaryota; kingdom Viridiplantae; phylum Streptophyta; class Magnoliopsida; order Rosales; family Elaeagnaceae; genus Hippophae; species Hippophae gyantsensis. The sequence goes on from CM061029.1 coordinate 53,375,385, forward strand.
TAAAAGGGTTATTTAGTCCCTTAATAAAAACAATATATTATTTGATGTTTTATTCTTTAAAAGACGTTAAAGAAGGAAAAAAAACTTTTTTTTATTAACATCTTAAATAAAATAATATTATTTTCTCAATATTTTATTTTATTGATAAATAATGAAAGAATAAAATGAATATTTATTATAATATTTTATCATAAAATTTATTAAAATATTAAAAAAATTATAATAAAAATTATTAAAATATTGATTGAATAATAAAATTAATCCTTTTTTGATATCTTTTTAAAAATATAAAGGATTAAATGATAAATTTTATAATGTAAAGAATTAATTAATATAAATCTTTTAATATAATGAATATTTATGACACTTTATTTTATAAATTAATTTTTTATAATATATATAAATAATATAAGATATCTAATTTAAAATGTTAAATTCTAAAAATTATGATTCTCGTACTTATAAATCTTATATAAGTATGGTAATTAAATAATATAAGATATTTATTTTATATTCTAATACTTCCCGATGTTTCATTTGAACACACTTTGTATTTTGTTATATTTTAATTTATTTTTTTTATCTTCTGTTTTATTTAATTATTATTTTTTTATCTTTTATTTCATTTTTTTACTTTCAGTTTCTTTTCTTCTTTTAAGAATTACATCAGAGTTTTCTTTTCTTCGCACGTTAGTCAACTTAAACGTTGATATCTTCTAAATTTTATATAATATATCAATAATATCAAATTTTAAAAAATTAATCTCCAAAGATAATGATGTTTATGCTTATTTATACATCTTACATTAATATCATAATTAAATAACATGTGATATTATTTTGATACTATAATAATTATTTCAATAAAATTTTATCATTCTGATAAAAAACTATTACTCTTATAAATATTACTTGTTAAAGAACAAAGCTTCCTTCAAATATAGTTTCATGACGGCTATTGGTGATCCATGACCTTGAAATCGTAGGTTGAAGTCTCGCTTAAGACCATTACATGTAATTTGCACGTCATATCTTCGAGGATCTCTCTTATTCTTTTATATTAGAGTAGAACTTGGACAAAAAATAAATAAATAGCTGATATTTATTTTTCACAGATAAACTACATATAGAACTTTCTGAAATTGAAATTCTGAATACGAATTACTATAGTTGTAAATTAATCCACAGTACAACACACTAATTTGAAGAACTTACCACATTTTATCTATAAATTGAGATGATATTAACACCGTTAATAAGTTTTAACATCTTATTTTTGACAAGTACAAATATAAAAAATGAAAAAAAATATATAGTTAGATATAATATGAAAGTTAATAGAAATAAAATTAAGATGATAAAAACTATGATGTGATTTTAAATTTAAGGGTGAAGGGTAGATATATAAAGTGATCTATATAATTTCATTTTATGTTTCATTTAGTGTCTTAAATTGATTTACGGTATAATATTATCTCATTTCATTTAAATATCATCTTCATCTTAATTATATTATAGCCCTAATGAGCCTTGTTAGGATATACTCGTGGATCTCGTACTCTACCGTAGGAGGGTCCTTAGACTCTATCTCCAATCCGAGGTAAGTTGGTACCAACCTTTATGAATTTGAGGTACTTAAGGACTAGGTCTCAGGTTCGAGGCTTGCAGAAGGCGAAAGGAACTAGTTAACGTACCTCGGATTGGAGATGAAGTCTAAAGACCCTCCTACGATAGAGTGAGTATTTCTTTCGCCCTTCCCTAGTTTCGAACTTGTGACCTAGCCCCTAAGTACACAGATTCATAGAAGCTGGTACCAACTGAGACGCGTCTTAGTTGGTACCAACCTCTAAGAACCTAAGGTACTTAAGGACTAGGTCCCAGGTTCAAGGTTTGAGAAAGACGAAAGGAACCCGTTAACGTATCTCGGATTATAAATAGAGTCTATGGACCCTCCTATGGTATAGTACGGGATCCACGAGTATATCCTAACAAGCCTAATTTTAAACATATGTTGTATCATTTTTTATTAAACTTATATTATAAATTGTGTTTTATCATATTTATTATTATTTGTCTTATTTAATCCCATTAGATACAAATAAGATATCTCAATTAATATAATTTTATTATTATCTTATCTCATTAAAAATTAAATGAAATAAAATGATATGAATTTTGAAAATTAATATATTGTCTCATGAATCTTATTAACATATCATCTCAATTTGTACCTCTATTGAATGATAACAATATTTTCATTATTATAAAAAACTAACAATTTTATCTCGAAATTTTTAAGTCAATCCTATTAAGTCCAATAATTTATAAAAATTAATTAATTTAATCTAATTTATATTAATAAGTCAAAATTTAATAGATTCTTTCACTTGCTTAATACCTTATCCATGTGATAAATGTAAGAAAATACTCATCTTATAATTACCTCTTATAAATCACGAGATAATTACGTATCAATTTTATTAATATTAAATTTAATTATAATATCTCAATAATAATTAAATTAAATTGATTAATTTTTTAAAATTATAATATCTAATATATTTTATGCTAATAATGCATATTTTATCACTATCTTGTGATAGTTTTATCCTTTAAATTTTAGGTGAGAAAAGTATTAAGGGTGAGCTCATTACATACGTTACATAAAACATGAATGGTATCATAATAATTGATGTTTAGAAAAAAGAAAAAATGTTCAATTAATTTTTTTAAATTAAAGTAAAAAAAAAAATTGCTAGTACCTAGTTAAGTCTCTCTCATTTTAAATGCTGCTGCTTCTTTTTTTTTAATTAATCTTAAAACTTAAACGTCAGTAGTGATGGAGATTGTGGAAAATGGAGGAAGTATGACCGTGAGAGTTGTTTAGTCAAATTCAGTGTCGAAACTTCGCTTCTTGCTGATCTCAACCTGCACAGATGTCTGAAGAAATCAGTTTCGTCTGCACATCTGTCAAAATATAAGCTAATGAGAACATTAATTCATCAGTTTGCTCACGTATTTATGTTAAAATATTTTATTTTTTTTAAAGAAATTACTTTCAAAAAGGAAAATAAAAAGTGCTTTTTAAATCCTAACAAATTTTTCCATTTTTATCTTAAATTGTTTTGTATCAGAAGTAAAAAGTTTATTTAGTGATAAATTACAGTATTATTAATAAATAAAATATATCTTATATAATTATATTTAATAAAATAATTACATTAATTATAATATTTATATTTCTTCCATCAGAATTACTTTTACGTTGTCTCATAATTGCTTTTATAGGTGCATGTTAGAAACAGAAATTGATCATTTCTTCTCTACCTACCGTCTACCGACCATAATTTCTGTGCTAAACGACACACCGTTTAGATATGTATTATCTTTTACTTGATGAATCAACACATCATTTCATTCTCCACCTCTATATATAGCTCTAGAAAAATAGCTCTTTCATCATCTCAAACTTGTTTTCTTTTACTAGACTCCTAGAAAATACTTAAAATGAAGTCCAGAGCTTTTATATTTTTTACTTTCTTATTTGCATTTATTTTCATCCTAGCTTTAGCAGCTGATACTTTAGCAGATGAGAATAATGGTCAGTGAACTTAGCATAAAAATTCTATTATTTATACTCAAATACGTCTTTTTATAGAATCAATTAATCATAAATTTTAATTTTCATATCGATGATATTCAGCATATAACTATTATTAATTAATTCAGAAAATTAAGCTACATTAATTTAAATGTGATATTTAAATAAATATTGTTTTATGAATACAGACCAAATACATGATCTCAAGGCGAGAGGTCATTGCAAATATGGGTGCTGTCACCGTGGCCTATTAGGCAGATGCAAAACATGTTGCGGGCCCAAGGCAACTGGAGCTCAAGCTAAGTCTTTAGAAGGCAAGACACCCTAGCTAGCTTGTTTAGTCTTTTTACTATCAGAGTATGAGAGTCTCACCACAAAAGTGCTCATAACTATCATGTTTTTGCCACCAGTTAGATTAACTTTTTTTTTTAATTAGTTCATAAGAAGGGACGGTACGTGGTCGAAGCAGTAGTAGAGGCGTTTGCCTTGAGCCCTAACAGCTCCTCTTTAAATTATGGCCATCTAATCTTTTTTTTTTAATTTAATTTAATTTTTAAAATAATATATTCTACCTTTAAAAATTATAAACATAAAAATAATATAATTTTATACATTTTTTTATTAAAAAAATTATGTCACATTATTTTATATTAAATGACATCTAATTAAAAATCGTTTAAATTGAACTACGATCATTTAGATATATTAAATGTTAAACTCCATCCAATTCAATGTTAACGAGGGTATTATTTTTGTTGTTATAAGTTGTATGATAGTTAATTTTTGTAATTTTTCAAAATTTTGTTTAAACGTTTTTATTTTATAATTTGAAAATTTTAGTATAATATATAACATTTTTAATATATTATAAAAAATTAATTTCATTAAAAAATAAAATAGGACGTCCCAAAATTATGTTGCACCAGACCTCACAATATTATGGTGCAGGTTTTTTTTGTTTTTAAACAATTATAATACTCCAGTTCGAACCACAGATCTCATTGGCCATGTTAAAGGGTTAAGAATTCTATTGTATTGTAGTATAATTAATGTCTAACCACTTATGGAAGTTTGCAACAATTTATAGTGATTTTGGACCCAACAATTCTTATAATCAAATTTTCATTACTGCATTCATTATAATTCTTTTCGGTTTAATATTTTAAACACTTGCAATTAGAGCTATATAATTTATATATTTGTGATTATGTAGTAGATGATTTATTTCTTTTTCCGGCGTCTTGCCAACGAATTATAACTTAAAGATATAAGTTAGATTTATGTAAATATGTAAAATGATGTGAGTAGTACAGTTATTTAAAAAAATAATTTTTTTGGAATTAATCTCTAAACAATATTTTTTTTAAAAGTAGTTTTATTTATTTATTTTTGGATACTTTAACTTATTTATGAATATAACAAGTATGAATGTAACTTTTAATTTTTGGAATTATAAGCAGGGGATGAAGCAAAAGAAATGACAGAGGTAGATGTTAGTCAAGAAGCTAAACATCTTGGCCATGGTATATATCATGGAGGCGGCCAAGGTGGCGGCAGTGGAGGTGGATATGGAGGAGGTAGTGGTGGTAGTCAAGGAGGAGATCAAGGTGGAAGTGGTGGTGGCTACGGAGGAGGTCAAGGAGGTGGTAGCCAAGGAGGACAAGATGGTAGTGGTAGAGGTGGCTATGGAGGAGGTCAAGGAGGAAGTGGTGGAGGCAAGGGAGGAGGTCAAGGTAGTGGTAGTGGTGGTGGAGGCTATGGAGGAGGAGGTCAAGGGGGTAGTGGTGGTGGCAGCAGTGGTGGTGGAAGTCAAGGAGGTGGTGGTGGCCAAGGAGGAGGACATGGTGGTAGTGGAGATCACGGAGGTAAAGGTGGAAGTGGTGGTGGAGGTTGTGGAGGTTGTGGAGGAGGAAGTCAAGGGGGTAGTGGTGGTGGCAAGGGAGGAGGACAAGGTGGTAGCCAAGGAGGAAAAGGTAGTGGTGGAGGTGACTATGGAGGAGATCAAGGAGAAAGTGGTGGAGGCAAGGGAGGAGGTCAAGGTAGTGGCAGTGGTGGTGGTGGAAGTCAAGGAGGTGGTGGTAGTAGTGGTAGTGGTGGCCAAGGAGGAGGACATGGTGGTAGTGGAGGTCAAGGAGGTAAAGGCAGTAGTAGTGGTGGAGGCTATGGAGGAGGAGGTCAAGGGGGTAGTGGTGGTGGTAAGGGAGGAGAAAAAGGTAGTGGTGCTGGCCAAGGAGGAGGACATGATGGGAGTGGCAAAGGTGGAAGCCAAGGGGGAGGTCAAGGAGGAAGTAGTGGAGGCAAGGGAAAAGGGCAAGGTGGTAGTAGTGGAGATTATGGAGGAGGTGGTGGTGGAGGAGGAGGTGGTGGAGGTGGAGGGGGTGGTGGTGGTGGCTATGGAGGAGGTGGTAGTGGCTATGATGGGGGGGTTCCTAGTGTTCATGCTTGAAGAAGTCTTCAAGTTGGGCAGTCTTAAAGTTTTAGTGGCGTAAAGTACTTTTAAACAATGTACGCATACCTCTTAGGGGGGAAAATGCATGTAATATACGTGCGTACGTGAAGGAAACATACTAAGTGTCAAAGAAGCCAAAAAAACGTTGGAATAAATATTATAAATCTTTTTTTAATAAATTTTTATTTCTAACTTGTTTTCGTACTTATGTTTAATTGAAATTAAAGAATGCTTTAATCCTTTTTTTAGAAGTCATTAATATAGTTTTTTATATGTTATGAACATTTTTTTAAAGAAGTAATAATTTTTTCGAGTATGCAAGAACAAGCTGACATAGGAAAATCAATATGATATCCATGTTAACTCCTGATATGTACCATATACAGGTCGCAACAAGTCAATTTACCTTGTGAACCACAGAATCATCAGTAATTATATCATGCACAAAACAGACAGCTAAAATTTGTAAAAGACAACAATTAAATTAATCATACAAATTGACATGTGCTCATTAGATACTGAATACATAGACGTGTGTGACATTTATACCCTCAACAAATTTCCAAAATAGCTTGAAATCTATTTAGTTAAAAAAACAACAACAACAACATAAAAAACATTTATAAATGGTAACAATCGAGGTGGAAATAATATAAAAATTTAAATATATGAGCCTCCTAACAAGCATAATAATAATTAGCCCACGTAGAGAAGTAACGGCAAAGGAAATGCATAACAAATAAGGAAGCACAAATAATTCTATATAAATCTCAAACATGGTGATATGATAGGTATAATAACATAACTAAGTTTATTTCTAAAAGCACCACAGAAAATGAATGACAATTACATAATGACCAGGTTCTGTTGATATGTCCACATGACTAGAAAAATCAACAACTTCCAATTTTTCTACGGCTAACAACTTTGCAGCTACTTTCACAGCTAGTTGTATATCTTTCTCTGTGTTCTTGTAAATGTTGATTGTAAGCAAAAGATTTCTCCTACATACAAATTTAAGCTCCGGGGTTGAGTTATGGAATCCCATAACCTTCACTACATCCCCTAGCCTATACCTGTAAAAACCTGTACAGAAAACATTTAGTATTGTAAGTAAAATGTGAAGCTGTTCATTTCTTTTCTCTTGTCAATTTAGGAGTTCAAATTCGTATGTTTGAACAGTAATTATTGAAAATCAAAATAATACCTGCAAAATTGGTGAAAATGATACTCCATAATGAGGAAAGTAGAGTCATTGGTTTGCTACTCTGTCAAGGGAAGAAACTCAAAATATCCAATATTGAGAAGCACAACATAAGTGGCTAACTCAGGAGGCAATTTCGGATTTACATTGGCTCCAATCCATCCCTAAGAAGATCCATAATCAATAGTTAATAAAGGTATATCACCAGCATACTGCCTCAGTTTCTTCAAATAAGGTTCCGTTGAACCCGTCATAATCCCATATATGTACTTGACATTAGGAAAAACTGCTGGTTTTGACAAGTGTTTACAATTTTTTTTTCAACAAAAGCATACATCAATATGCATAAAAATAGAACATCTACCCTTCTTTATCAACCTCATAATACATTTTCAGCATACAAATAAAGACATGTGTGAAATCTACAAAGAAAAGAAAGATAAGTAGAAGAAAACCTCATAGATGTAAACATATTTTCGGTATCTTTGTACGTGTTAAGGTCTCACAACAAAACCACAAGCATCCCTGCACACAGCATAAAAATTAATACCGAAATCAGTATCGATAATTCAAACAGTCGAACCCAGTGGCTCAAACTCAATCAACATTGAATCGAAACCCAAACTATTGTATCGATCCATCATTTAGTCAAAGAAACTAATTCAAAAAAGAGCTGAAATTTAATGAATCAAAGAAAAAGAGGGCATCGAAGGGTTTAAGAAGGGAAGTAAGTCGAATGGAGAAAGAGGATAAGGGTTAACTCCATAACTCGAAGCAGTAATAAGATTAGGGTTAGAACTAGAGCTAAGATGAAAATTGGCTCAAATTCTTAACAAGATTAAACGAAATGAAAATTAACCAGCTATGCGAACGAGTCGGAGGAAAAGGAGGGTCTCGACCGACAAGAAAAGGTATGCAACAAGATCGGAGAAGAGGAAGAAGAGAGGAAAGAAGGAAGAACACATGTAACTAGCCAACTCGCGAGTTGGGAAAAAGCAATCGAAAAAAGAAAAAAAATGAGAGAAAATGAGAGAAAATAAAAAATGAGAGAAGAAAAATGAAAAATGAAAGAAAAAAAATTAATAAAAAATTTGATATTGTTTATGATTTCAATTATTTAAAAATTGAGATTATAGGGTATGTTTATGGTCTCGATTTTTAAATAAGTGAGACCATATATGTATTTGAAAGTAAGGATGGTTATGAGTTTCAATATCATTGAACGCGAAAACATAATCACTAGATTACATATAGCTAAATTACTTTATCTATGATATATACATTATCTTAAATGCTAATGGCTTATTATGAAGCAAACCGCAAACCCACCGGCCATTGCATTTTGATCGTAAATAGAAACCAACTAAAAGTGACAATAAACATGCTGCAGCTTAACTATCCATTCAACTAAACCATTTTATTTTAAAAAATAAAAAACTAGATAGTCTTATTCCAAGCGAAACGAACTAACCCATTTAATCTCATAAATGAATCTCCTTGTTTTTACGATATCATAATATAATGTTTTCATATTACTCGTAAAATAAATTAATACCATACCATATTCCTTTAATAAGGGCTAACATCTAAGTAAATTTTATACTTCTACAAAATATATAATTTAGTATTTAATTTTTAAAATATACAATTATAATCATATACATTTTAGTTTTATATCTTTTAACGTATATACGTAATGTTTTTAAAAAATTTAAAAGTTTTAATCAAATTTAAATAATATTATTTTTCAAGGATAAATTTAAAATTTTAAAAAATAAAACCGAAAAAATTTAAAAATTCAAATATTTGAAAATAATAAAAAGTAAATCTTAAAAAAAAACACTCAATTTATATTTGGAATATATATTATGATTTTTCAAAATTTTAATTTTTAAAATTTTTGAATTTAAAAAAAATGAAGAATTTTTCTATATCAAATTAATTTTTATTTTACTTTTTGGTATTATAAAATAATATTTTAATATACATTTAAAAAATAATTATTTTTTTATATTTTATAAAAAATATTTTTTTGAAGTTTATTAAAACTTTTAAAGAATTGGAAAACTTTAGATGTACACTTTATAAAATATATTGTTTGAACATATTGATCAACCCTAAGCTAGATCCAATTACCAGCTTAAGTTATGAGAGAGGACCTATCCATGCCCATAATCACACTCATAGGAGAGGCCTATCTATTGTGGACGCTTTGGTGTTGTAAGGTCGATAACCAACCTGAGTCATGGGGTGGTTGATCTCACGTTGTAAATGTATTTTCTTTTACTTTTATACCCCTTTAATATGTTGTGATATGTATACCCTATGTAATCAACATATGTACATGTAATATTCTATATATACATGAGCCTTATAAGAAAGCTACATATTCTCACACAATTTCTGACTTATCTCTAGTTTCTTTCTCGGTAACTAAAATATATATTTTGATTAATTATTAGAGTTTTCAATGAGATGGGATAAAATAGGGTGGGGTCAAGGACCCCTCCTCGTTCCCCGTTCATGATTGAAATTTTATCTCACATCTTCTCTTGAAATCATTATGTGAACATATAGAGGATCTCCAATGGGGATTAGGGACACCAAATGAGAAATAGGGATCCAATCATCCAAGTAGCATTTTAAATATTATGTTTATTTTTACTATAAATGAAGAAATTTATTAAAAAATAAATCAATAATAAATATTTTGTAACAAGAGAAATAAATTTTGAGTTAATAAATAAAAAAATTATGTGAAATGTAGAAAATAAAATATATGTAGTAATAAATATTTAAATAATTTTATAAACGAAAAATTATTTATGATTTAATAGAATACAAATATAACTTAAATATAAAACATTTAATGCATTACTAATTAAATCTATAAATAAAATTTCAAAATATTAAATTTTTATATATTTATTATAATAGGGTATATTATTTTTGAAAAATGGGGTGAAAAATATAATCTCCATCATTGTTTTGTGTCATATTATAAAATATGGATCCTCATTTCTCATTTTTTATTTTTTTTATTCTTATCTTTGTTAATATCCATATAAATTTATCCCGTTAGAAAAAAATTGACAATCCTATAAACTATATAAGACCTTAATTGTATGCCAAAAAAAAGTATACCTTTTTGAATAATTACAAAAGATACAAAGACCATAACACTTTTAGTAACATAAAAAAATAATTAATCTCTCATTAATCAACAACATATACATTCATTAATTTTGAATTATACGTGAAGATTTTCATACATAGTAACAATTATACGAAGATCAATTGTTCTTTTAACTCAAATAGATATCCGAAACCTAAATGAGGAGTGTAAATTCCAACCCAATCAATCTTTTCATGAGCTTTGTATCAATTCGACCTAACGAGCCTTACAACGTGAATTAGGCAAGTAACACATTGAAAGTAAAAAATAACATACTCAATTTAACATACAATAAAAACAATCAATAGTAAGAAAGAACTTACTACTTTAAATAATTAGTAATGGTGTGCCTCATAGGCTCGTGTTCATACTAGCAACAAACATATCCATGGCAAACAACTAACAACAAATGAGATAAGAATGCATACAAAACAACAAAGAATTTTGAAACATTACAAGATTGATTATATGTAAACATATTCAATAAATGATGATTATACTTTCGCAACATACGATCAATCTAAATGTAGAAAACTAATTAAAGAATCTAATACTTGGGATATAATTAGAGAAAGTAGATACAGACTCCTTAGACACTTGCATAAAATTCACATGCACATAACATACATAAGTAATATAAATTAATCATAGAATCGACAGATTAATTTATTATAGTATAAGAAATTATTAAAAAACTATAGACATGCTACCTAGAAAGGAAAGAAAGCATGCAACATTATATAATGAATAGGCTTTCTCATCATAGTCTACATTTAGTGTGTTGGTTCATACAAGATAGACACTCAACTTAGAATAACATGTAATCTAATCATGTATAACATCCAATAGATAAACACACTATTAATAATCATAGCAACAATACATATAATCAGTAAATAAAAAGCTTAAATAAATAATAATAAAAATACAGTTGAGGTACTAACTTTAATTGTACTTTATCTATAAATTTAATCTAATATTTTTTTATGTCATTTTTAATTTATTGATCATTTATTAAATCTAAACATGTTTAGTTAATTGTGATAATGAGATTTTAGTTATGCTCATATGCTTCTATAAATTATTTGAGTGAATATTTTTAATAATTATTAAACACATATTATTTTCTATTCAAGAATTTTACAAAGTTTATTTTTGAAAAATATATTGACGACGTATTTTTCATAATAGATTTAAAATATGAAAGTTAAATTTTAAAAATATAAATCTTGATCTAATTTAAAGTTATATTCTATTTCAAAGCTTTTATAAGATTTATTATTGAAAAATATCTTAAAACATATTTTTGGTAATTAATTTAAAACACAAAAGTTAAATTTTAGATACATCGATCTAAAAACTAATTTAGACAGCTAAAAATTAAAGTTTAAATTGTTGGCTTAACCGAAGGTAACAAGTTAAATAATTTGTTAATTTTTTTAAAAATAAGCATAATATAATTAAAATTAAATTGTTGACTCAACCGAATGTGACAAGTTAAATTTAATTAATAAAGAATAACAATCCGATCGAATGCATTATTTTTACATATAAAAAAGAATCAATAAATATAGATATATATTTCATTAAAGTAATTAATTTTATCAAATATAATTAACTAGTTAAATATCCCATTAATTCTTTATTGATTAATGAATTGCATATTTGATAAATATAAACCAATTTATCATTTATTTTTTATTTTATGTTATTAGTGTTGATATTTTAAAATCAAAATTTTATGACAAAATATTTAGGTTTATTTTTACACCGCGGAGTAACCTTATCTTTTTAATTTTAACTTTGATGTATTTAAAAAAAACTAGACTTTATATTCTTTTATACTTTTAGTTAATATTTAAATGAAAATCTTTATCTTTTTATTTTAGAAAAAACAAACATACCCTTATGCAAAAAAAAAAATCTAAGTAAAATATGAGGTATGAGTCTGCTCTGTTTTAGGTCTTCTCAAACATGTAAAATACTTTTTATAAAACAAAGCTGTAAGCCAAATATAAATAAATTTAACGGGCTCATAAAATACATTACATTGTTTATATTATGACTTCCTTTCTTTTAAAATCACTTTTAATATAAGCATAAACAAAAATACTCAAATCATTCTAAAAACTTTATAATTAGGAATGTTGCATAGCTTTTATCGAAGTAGTACAAAATTTTCATTAACTTTCAAGTAGTGCAAGTAAGTATCTTTTAAATCAATAGCACATAGGGTAACTATATTTTTGGGTTTAAAGGACGAACTTTTTAAATAACAAAAAAAAGTTGAAACGTGAATTTTTTAGCTCCAATAAAAACTCTATTAAATACCTTCACCATTAACACCCCAACTTCAGTCTCCTGATTAAAGACCACCCATCTTCTTCACCATTAACGCCCCATTTTCACTTTACAATGATTTTATGTTACAAAATCACACTCCCTTTCTTCTATTTCCACATACCTCCATTTCTATAGAAGAAGAAGAAATGGCAAATTGTTTTAGTTGCACCCAAAAGAAAAAGTCAATTGAGGGAAGCAGCAATAAGCAGAAAGGAATAGGCATATCTACAATAGCAAAAAGCTTAAAGCTTTATGAGCCCAATCTGCCCCCAGCCATGTGCACAAAAGAGTATGCCAAAACAATAAAAACTATCCAATCGTTAAATCCAGCCTTTGTCTGTCTAATCTAGACTTTCCATCTTCTATTGTTGTCTTGACCTAAAGGTAGAATCATGCTCAGCTCTAAAGCCTTACAAGCATTGTTAATCTTCTGACTCAATATTAGCTAACGTGTATTTCCTTTTAATTAAAGTGTTATTAATTTATTCTCTCAAGCTTTAAATAGGGAAAGCAAATTGGTTTTGTCACTAATTGAAGAAAAAGAATTTGTGGTTCACAAGTTATTGCGAAGGAGAGAAAAAGAAAAGGAAAAATAACAATTCGTGTATTTCAATCAATACTAAAAAAATACAAAAATACTCTTATTTATACAATTGTAAACAAATGAAAAAAAGCCACATGGCATAACAAAAAAACAATATTCTAACACTCCCTCTCAAGATGGAGAATAGATGTTAATCAGTCCCATCTTGTCCAGCAAACCTTTGAAAATGGAAGGATGAAGAGCCTTAGTGAATATATCTGCCAACTGATTCCGAGTAGAAACATGTAATGTCTTCAAAACTCCTGCCTGAATTTTATCACGAACCAAATGACAATCTATTTCTATGTGTTTTGTTCGCTCATGGAAAACAGGATTCGCTGCAATGTGTAAAGCAGCTTGATTATCACAATATAGCAAGGCAGGTCTAGAATGACTTACCCCAAACTCTTTCAACAATGACAACAACCAAGTCAGCTCGTAGGTGGCATTAGCCACGTGGATGTACTCCTGTGAGGACCAGAAATTTGTAGTTTGTTTCTTAGACTTCCAGAGATCAACGAGTCTCTAAAAATACAAATAACTCGATATGGAACGTCTACTGTCGGCAACCACCAATCAAAGACGAGAAAACTTTGAATTGAACCTTGATTGTTGTAGATAGATCACTTTCAGCATAAGCTCTAAGTTCTACTTCAGACTTAGAAGGAAGAAAAAGACCTTGTCCAGGAGTCCTTTTCACATATTGCAAAACTCTTTGTACAGCTTTGAAGTGAGGAAGTCTTGGTTGAGACAAGAATTGGCTAAGTCTATTAACAAGATATGATAGATCCGCCTAGTGATGGTGAGGGTATAATAACTTCCCGATTAACCTCCTGTAAAGAGAAGCATCAGGCAATAAATCCCTTCATCTTGACTTAATTTGATTTGGTTCCATAGGTGTAACCTGGTTTACAACCTAGGTATCCTGTGTCGCCCAAAAGTTGCAATGCATAAGACCTTTGTGAAACCAATATGCCCACTCTCTCGTTATCCGCCCACTTCTAAACCAAGAAAATGCGCAAAGTTCCAAGATCTTTCAACTTGAATCTAGCATTAATCTTACTCTTCAAGTGTTGAAGCACACATCATCACTTCTTGGCTATAATAATGTCATCAACATAGACAAGAATAACCATGAAAGCGGATCCCTTGTTCTTTGATAAACAAAGAATGATCGATTGACTAACGAAAGCCTTCTTCAATCAAGGCACAAGAAAATTTTGCATACCATTGCCTTGATGCTTGTTTTAAACCATACAAGGACTTGTTGAGTTTGCAAACAGCATTAGGAGGTAACTGTTTCTCCCCCTTATGACTATAACCTTGAGGAATAGTCATATATACTTCTTCAGAAAGGTTACCATGCAAAAAAGCATTATTAACATCCAATTGATGTAAAGACCAACCATGGATTGAAGCTAAAGCAAGTAAAAGCTTGACAGTAACGAGCTTTGCTACAGGAGCAAAGGTATCAAAATAATCAACTCCCTCTTGCTGATTATACCCCTTTGCAACAAGTCGCGCTTTGTATCTTTCAACAGTCCCCTCAGCCTGAAACTTGACTTTATACACCCATTTATAACCAATGGCGTGATGTCCCGGAGTAAAGAGACAATAGACCATGTATTATTGAGTGCTAAGGCGTGTAACTCATCACCATAGCTTTATCCCATTCGGGAATACCGAAGCTTGAGAGAAAAATTGAGGCTCGGTGTGTTAGAGATGGACATAACTAGCCTTAAAATCCCCTTTGATCTTGTCATAATAGAGAAAATTAGAAATGGGATCTTTGAGTAGAATGATGATTGACAAGAGAATCATGAAGAACAAAACCACAATGATAAGCACACCAAATAGCTTGGCTTTTTAACACAACGTTGTGGTCTAGTAGAAAGTGGAGCAGCTTGACCATAGAGACTAAATCGAAGAAGCGGCTGAGGAACAACAGGATGCACAATATCGAAACATCGGTCGACTCAAAACAAGGAGAAATATTGTCAAGAACAGGACAAAGGAAGAACATTGTTAGAGAATAAGGCACCAATATCGGCGGAGGAACTATTGACAACTAGAGGAAAAATGGTCTCATGAAACACAACATCACGAGAAGCCAAGGTCTTATTACTCTCTAAATCTAGCGGCTTATGTGCTTTCATCCCAAAAGGATAACCAATAAGAATACAAGCTCTAGATCTAGGAGAAAACTTGTCACGTTTACTCAACAAAGTAGAAGCGTAAAGCATAGACAACCAAAAGAAGCGCAAGTGATCATAAGAAGGAAACTTATTATTCTGCTTCAAATGGAGTTTTAGAGCTTAGACGGAGATGGCGGCTATTCATAAGGTGAAGCGGTAGTCAAAACAGTATCACACCAATAAGAGAGAGGAATACATTTCGACAAACGAGAAGAAGACGAGAAATATTAAGTAGATCTTTGATGTTTACGGCCACAAGCGAGTTTTGTTGCGGCCTTTCAACACAAGATCGATAATGAACAACCCACTTTAAGAGTTGTAGAAATGAGTCAAATCCAATTCCTTAGCATTGTGCGAACGAACTCCTTTGATATGCTTCCCATATCGGGTGCAGATCAAAGCATAAAAAAATTTGGAATAATATTACGAGTCTCGGCTTTAGTATGTAAAAGGAAAACCCAAGTATATCTTGAAGCATCATCAGCAATGGTTAAAAAATATCGAAAACCTTCATTAGATATTACTCAAAATGGACCCCATACATCAACATGAATGAGATCAAAGGTAAAGCGAAAGTTTATTATTAGAAGTAAACGACAAACGTCTTTGCTTTGCAAGGACAAACGATGCAAAGGAGAGGCCTTTTTTCGGCTCTAAAATTGAAAGAAGGAATCTTATCCTTATCTTGAGAAACCAAACAAGAAGGATGTCACTAGACGATAATGCCATAACATCTCGGTGGACAAAACAGAGGAAGCATTACAAGCAATAGCAGTTAGGGCTAGGTTGATACAAATTTGAAACACTAAGATGGTAGAGATGCAGCTCTTTTACTCGTCCCAATCTTCATGTACCACGAGTATCCTGAATCACACACCATCATCATGAAAAATTAAACATGAGAGGCTCTTTACTGAGTGAACTAACGGATAATAAGTTGTATCTGAAAGAAGAGCATGAACATGTAGCACTTTAGATAAAACTAAGGAAGGCGATAATCGAGCAGGCCTATCTTAGAAATGAAGCGTGAATGTCCGATGGCGGACCAAATGTAGAAGTATAGTTGTTATCAAAAGAATCAAACAAACTCAAATCACGACAAACATGATGAGTAGCACACGAGTCAATAATCCAAACATTAGGTGATATAAGAGAAGAAATACGTTGAAGTTTTGACACTTCTGTGTCGTCTTTAGTATCTGAGAGATCCCTGCATCTGAGTACTTAATAGAGATATCAAATGTTGACAATCATTAGCAGTCAAAGCATGCAAAAGGAAGTATTGTTCTTGAAATTGGTGATTCTCTGGATTAACTTGAGTTTGACAACAAGAAGTCCGATTAGCTAGGGGCTTTGAAGAACTTGTCGGTGGAATACCTGGATGACTACTTGTTTGGCCCTTAGAAAAATCTCCAGAACGGCCTTTTGGTTTAAAACCAGGAGGATATCCATGAATTTTGTAACATTTATACACTGTGTGACTAGAAAAACCACAGTGTGTGCAGACCGGTTTGTCCTTCTTTCGCCTTATAAGCACCGTAATTGTTACTAGCCACTCCATAAGATGCTGAAATAGGAGGCAGAGATGAACTAGAAAAATGCATAGATCGTTGTCTTTCTTCTTGTATGACGAGAGAAAAAACTTTGTTAATCGGAGGCAATGAATCACTCATCAGAATTTGAGCCCGGATCTGACTAAAAGACTCATTCAAACCCATAAGAAATTGTAAAACATAGTATTCATGTTGATAATCTGTCAAACTTTTCATTCCTCCACAATTACATACTGGTGCAGGTCTAAAATCACGTAATTCATCCCAAAAAAAATTTAGTTTGGTAAAATAAGCACTAACATCATTAGAACCTTGTGTGAGTGCGTGAATTTGTTGCTTTAGTTGAAAAATTCTAGGACCATTGCTCTGATTGAACCGATCATGAAGAT
This sequence comes from Hippophae gyantsensis, assembly GCA_030763125.1. Taxonomy (NCBI): domain Eukaryota; kingdom Viridiplantae; phylum Streptophyta; class Magnoliopsida; order Rosales; family Elaeagnaceae; genus Hippophae; species Hippophae gyantsensis. The sequence continues at coordinate 53,392,877 of CM061029.1, forward strand.
CAATCCACATACTTCGAGCATCATGAATATACATAATACTATCTGCTATGTCTTTGCAAACAGCATTCAAAATCCACGACATAACCATGTTGTTACAACGAGACCAAAAATGATACAAATTATCCCCAATTTCTGGTTTAACAATAGATCCATCAACAAATCCAAACTTGTTTTTAGCAATAAGAGCTATAATCATAGATCGATGCCCAGAGTTGTAATTACTACCGTTAGAGGATTCGAAACCAAGCCAAGCCCCTGGATGATCTCCATTTCCGACATAGAAAGAACTGTTGGAATCTTCGTGAATACGATCAATATTATCCAAAATCGAGAAAGAATTTTCATTGCACACATTGTCTCCACTATTACCTCCACGACCTCCTCCTCCACGAGCCATTGAAGAACAATCAAGAATCAAGAATCAAGAAGAAAGAAAGATCAGCGAGAGCGAAAAAAAAATTTGCTCTGATACCATATTACGAAGGAGAGAAAAAGAAAAGGAAAAATAACAATCCGTGTATTTCAATCAATACTAAAAAAATACAAAAATACTCTTATTTATACAATTGTAAACAAATGAAAAAAAGCCACATGGCATAACAAAAAAACAATATTCTAACACAAGTCTCTAAAACTCATATTTTTCGTTTCAAGTCAAAAGTTTAAATCACACCAACTATCGTTGATCTAAAATTTAAAAGAAAGAGAATTTCATTTCATGTTCTCACCTATTTTTCCCTAAAAATGAAAACTTAGGAAATCTCATCAACTCTTAATAATTAATATATATAGTTTGCGCCTGACGGTAAAACTCATCTTCAGACTCACCATCCTATCTTCCAAGTACCGTTAAATGTAAAATAGCTTGCACTAATGTATAGATTGGAGCTTTATTTTGAAGTGTTGAGAAGAGATGGGTATCACTAAAGGGTTTGTTAAGAGGTCTTCTCTAAAAAGAGGTCCGCTTGTAATCATGAGAGAAATGTTAGTAGTGTTAATGAGAGCAATGCAGGTAGTGCAGGTGACGCAACAATGT